>JADMNL010000023.1:141573750-142892500 GCA_016271365.2 Neoceratodus forsteri
GGTAGATCATTTGGCTCTGGCAACAGACCACGGGTCCTTGCTAGTGACCGTACCAGTGACTCCTGTCCAACTGGCCTCACCCCTATCCCAGGTTGGGATGGGACCAGCTGTGTAACTTTGCCAGTCACTCCTGTGCTAGTTGGATCATTGCTGCCGGGTCTGGTTGTGGAGCCGGCACCAGGTTTGAGCCCTTCGGGCAAGTTTACAACAATGTAGTGCACAAAACAAATAAGATGACCAATATCTCAACCACAATTTTGGGTTATTTATTACTCCACCACTGTGTTCGTGCCCCACATTGTTGTGAACTTGTTTGATACTTTGGGGGCTATCCACCCCTGTGTGTGCACTATCCTTCATTCCAGAGCACAGACACACTTTTTTGGAACTGAATTGAGCCCTCCGGGGCCTGCCCCAGTGATTCTGCTGCTGATTCTGGTGCTGCCCTCAGTGCCAGCATTTCCCCCAGCACTGGATTTGGTTCTGGCTCTGGGCTGCCTCTGGTGCCAGCACCTGGTACCATGGGGCCAGTGTCTCTGGTGTTGCCTCAACTGCATGTTGCATTAGAGAAGTCTACAATCTACAACGCTCTATGACCCTCCTTCAGGGACCATGTAGAAGGGGATGAGTCTGACCCCAGCCTTATCATTTCTGAGGGCAGGGATGATGACTCTTTCTTCAGCCTAGACACATCAGACCCAGGTCCCACAACTGTGCCTCAGGAGGATCTAACCTTCCAGGCTTTGCTCAGAAATATGCACTCTGCAATTAGTTTGAGCCTACTGCCATTGACCAGGTAAATGTCTTTGTCTGGAGTGACTAAATGTTTCTACCATGCCAGTCAACATAGCTCCTCCTATCCCACCTGCTTTTGAACCCCTGTCTGATGTGATCTGGAATAGGCCTGCTTCAGCTTCAATCTGCAAGCAGATTGATGAGAAATGCACTGTGTATGTTTCTCAACTTATGACTGATGCCATTGTTATTCTCACTTAGAATGACAAAGCAGTTCGCTTCCAAGAGGTCACTGCATACTCTGCCCTGTTAATAAGACGTCACACAAGATTGACACTGTGGGCAAATGAGCTTATGCAGTAGCTACTCTAAGCATGAGGATTGCCAGCTACCAAGGGCAATTTTCTAAATACGAATATACCTTTTGGAGCATGCTTAAATCCCTGGCAGAGTCCCTGCCAGATTTAGACGCTAAACAAAAGATTCTTTTTGACTGCCTGCCATGGAATTGAATCCAGCAGTCATCAGCTCAAAGCCACTATGGATGCCTTTGATACTGCCTCCTGCATCTGCGTCAGGAGGCATTCCTGGTTGTGAACATCTGTTTTTTCCCCAAGATGTATACCAACAGGTTATGAACATCCCCTTTGATGGAACTTACCTGTTTGGACAGTAGGTAGAGAAGTCTCTTAATGTGTCTCTTGAAACTAGGACTAGCCTTAAAGGGCTACTGACGCCTCAAAGAAAATTTTAAAAAGCATAATAATTAGGTGCAATTCTGCCTACATTCCATTTATAATTTATATATTTCTTCTCCCCTTTATTTATTACTAAGAAAATGTGCATGAATATATGATCTTTATCGCTTACAGATTCTTTAGAGTCCATCTGCCTCTATAGCTTACTCCCTACTTCAAGCCATAATCCTCTGTTGTGACATCACAATATGTTATCACAAGCAGTGCTCTGTGACTTCAAGTAGGGAGAAATTAACAAGAATAGATGAACTCTTTAGAAGCAAAGATCCTGTTTTTATAAAAATGACCTCAGTAATAAATAATGGGGAGGAGAAATACAGCACTAATGGGAAATACAAGCTGGACTGTGTCTAAATATTACGTTTTGGTTAAGTTCTCCTGAATGCATCACCAGCCCTTTAAGATTTCCAGGCCAACCCCTGCTAACCCTCAGAAGGGAAGAGGATGTAGTTTCTTTCAGAACAAGCAGTCCTTTTGTGGAAAAGACAGGGGAGCCCAAAACAAAACTCTCCGGCCTCAGAAGAAGGTGCAGCTGAAAGCACAGGTGCTGAAAGCACCTAGTGCCACCCTTTGAAACTCTGGCTCTGGTTTTGCCTCAGCTGCCCAAAGCAGACCTCTTCTCCCCAGTGAGGGGGTATCTGACCCACTTTTACCATCAGTGGAAGTCCATTACAAAGAACAAATGTATCCTCAGGATCATCCCTGAGGGGTACTCCCTAGACGTTACAAAATCCCCCTGGTCTACCCACCCAGAGGGCAGCTCCTCTTATCAGCTCACATGTCAGGGCTTCTGGCACAGGAGATTGTGGGCCTTCTGAACAACAGGGCATGGAAGTGTTGCCAGAGTCAAAGAGAAACACAGTCTTCTACTCCCACTACTTCCTAGTTCCCATAAAAATCGGGGACATGCGCCCCATTCTCGACCTCAAAACTCTGAACAAATTCATGGATCGAGAAAAATTAGAAATGTTTTATTTGGGCTCTCTGTTTCCCTTCCTGAAACCTCAGAATTGGTTAGTGTCCCTGGATATGCAGGATGCATACCAGCACATACTGGTACACCCCAGCCATCACAGATACTTCCACGTCATAGTGCTGGGGCAACATTATCAATTCAGAGTTCTACACATTGGGCTTTCCTCAGTAACTCAAGTCTTTACAGAGTGCTTTGCAGTACTCACCGTGCACCTAAGAAAGTTAGGACTCCAAGTCTATCCACACATGGACGACTGGCTGGTCACCAGTCCATCCAAGCAGGAGACAGACTAGGCAGTGGCCAGTGCTTCTTAGTTCCTTACCTCAATGGGGGTTCTGCTGAATCTAGTGAAATCTTAGCTCTAACCCTCACTGCAGCCGCTGTTTGTAGGAGCTCTTCTGGGTATGACCAAGGCCAGAGCCTTTCTTCCAGAGAGCAGACTGCAGACAATTCTGCAAATGGCATGCTGCATCATGGAGCACAATACTGTACAAGTCCACCCCATGCAGTGCATGCTGGGTCTAATAGCCTCCTCAGTGTTCACAGTGCCCTTGGCATGGCTGCACATGAGAATGACTCAGTGAATGCTCAGTGGTCACAAGCATCACACCTTCTGAGCTACCCCATTTAGGTGACTAAGCCCCTGGTTCAGTCACTCACACAGTGATCAATGTAGGACAGTCTCCTCCAGAGCTTCCCTTTCTTCCAGCTGGAACCTCAGGTGACTCTCACTGTGGATGCCTCACTATTGGGGTGGGGGTCCACTGTCAGGGCCTCCAAACATAAGGTGTCTGGGACCCATCAGAGATTCATCTCCACATCAGTGTGTTGGAGATGTGAGCTGTTTTGCACGGCATGAAAGCACTAGTGGAACTTGTCAGACACAAAACAGTCTTCCTCCAGACAGACAAGTCTGTTAAGTACTATGTCAACAAGCAGGGAGGAGCATACCCTTACCCTCTTTGCAGGGAGGCAACAAGAGTGTGGGAATGGTGTCTGGAGTAGGGGATCTTGTTCCAAGCAATTTATCTGCCAGGAGTCCAGCACATCCCGGTAGATGAACTCAGCCAAATAGAGGCCAATCCTCACAAGTTTTCACTAGCTCCAGACATCATGAGATCGCTGTTTGATGGGTGGGTACTCCAGATGTGGACCTTTTTGTGTCCCCAGTCAATGACAAATTGCCTCAATTCTGCTTCAGAAATGCAGGATATGGCATTTTTTGTTAGAATGCGTTGAGACTGAAAAGGCAAAATCTGTTTGCATTCTCTCTAATCCCTCTGGTTCAGAGAGTATTGCTCAAACTGGAGGTGCACAGGGGCAAGATGATGCTGGTCTCCTCTTGCTGGCCTCAATAGATATGGTTTCCTCTGCTGAATAGACTGTTAGTTAGCAAACAAGGATTCTTCCACTTAGGATGTACGTGCTGCTTCTGGGTTACTGGTCTATCCCAGTCTGCGCTCCCTTCATCTTCAGGCCTGGATCCTAAGGAGACAGAACTAAACCAGTATAAGGTATCTCAGAGGGTCTCTGAAATACTTTTAGATGCTTGTAAGCCTTCCACTAGGAAAACTTACATGGCCAAATGGAAAAGATTTTCCATCTGGTGCTCCAAAACCTGCATGGATCCCTTTGGGTGCCCACTTGACAAGGTTCTGGAGTGCTTGCTGGACCTTTCAGATGCTGGCCTACAGTACTCTACAGTAGACGTCCACCTGTGTGCTACATCTGCATACCACAAGCCCATTGGTACAATCTACCTGGCACAGCTGCCACTGTTTAAGAGGTTCCTAAAGGGCATTTTGCACACAAGGCCTCCAGTCAGGAAGCCAGTGGCTGCCTGGGATATCAACCTTGTATTGGACATGCTCACTTGTATACCTTTCGAACACCTTGCGACTTGTGAGCTGAAGTTTTTAAGTTGGAAAGCAGCATTTCTAGTGGCCATCACCTCTGGTTGTGGAGTGTCTGAAATCCATGTCCTGGTCACAGATCCACGTATACTGTTTTCCATAAGGACAAGGTGGTCCTCCACAAACACCCCAAGTTTCTATCAAAAGTGGTGTCGGAGTTCCATCTTGACCAGTCACTAGTGCTGTCTGCCTACTTTGCTGACCTTCCAGAATGAAGGGGAGTGCACTCTCCATTCTCTGGATGTTAAGAGAGTCCTTACATTTTACCTGGAAAGAACTGAGGACTTCAGACAATCCAAGCGGCTCTTTGTCTCCTTCAATCACAATTGGAATTGACAACCTATTACAGTCAAGTGCATTTCTGCCTGGATTGTCAGTTGCCTACACCACACCTATGCTGTGGCTCAGGTCAATATGGAGGACCAGGTATGTGCTCAGTCCACCAGAGCAGCTGGCACATTCCTGGCAGAGATACGCTCTGTGTCTGTTGGAAGAGGAGTGCGCAGAGTTAGTAAACAAGGTGGGGCCAGAATCCTCACAAAGCTAGGGTGGGTCTGGGGGCATATATAATTATATTATAATTTAGTTGGAGGATGATTTTTAATTGGGGGGGTTGGGCCAGGGTAGCTCCCCCCCCCCACACATGCCAATGCCAATCGGTGAAATTTGTAGAGCTGCAACATGGAGCACAGCTCACAGTTTTGTTAAGCACTATGCCCTAGATGTCTGTGCCAGGCAGCATGCCACCTTTGGCAGGACAATCCTGAATGGATTATTATCCAGAGTGAGCCCTTGGTTCCTAACGCCTTAGTCTGGGGGATTTTGTTTGAGCTTGGTACTGTGACCCACTACTGGGAATCAGTGATAAAGACTGAATCCTTGAAGATATGAAGATTTTGTACTCACAATAATGCTTGATCTTCTAAGAATATGTTCACCACTCATTCACATTCTCATCCACTATTCCCTGGGCTCACACCAGTATGTTTTGTTGGTCTTCATTCTTTGATCGTGGTTGGACTATGTTACTGGTTTGATGACCTTTCTTTTTTGGGTCACCAGAGCTATATTATGCCTTTAGGTTAAGTGCATAAGTACTCATTAGGTTATGCTGCAGTACCTCAGTAAAAAATGTACTGAGGCGGTTGAAGGATGATGCCAAGGTAAACTTGTGCCATGAGCTCTCTCTTGTGGCACCATGCATGTGTGTGACTTACCTTGGTGCCAGCCCTCCTGAAAGGTTCTGGCTCCTACGGGGTCCTAGCACCTCTGGCTCAGACCCACTAGTGTGAATCAATGGTAAAGATATTCCTAGAAGATCAAGAATTATGGTGAGTAAGTAATTTTCATATTCTTTATCACATCCATAGTTCGAAGTGACTGACGATTTTGAGATGGCGAAACCAGGCCACTATTTGTCATTGCCAACCCATACTGACCTGGATCGATAATCATAACCTTTGTCTTGCCAGGGTTGAGACGGCTAATTAGAGGCCATCCAATCATTGATTTCTTGTAGACACTGCTCATGCACCAAAACAGCTTTCAATCCATTAGGAGTGCAGGACAGATAGAGCTGAGTTTCTATTTTGATAGTTTGATAACCTCACAGTCTGGGAAACAAGATCCCAGACCTGCAGGCAATAATGACAGAGGCTAAACTGGATATAGTAGCCAGTAGCGAGACATGGTTTACCAGTAACCACACTTGGGAGACTTAAGTACCTGGCTATGTACTGTTCAGAAGAAACCAAGGTGCAAAAAGTGGGGTGGAGTGGCTCTTTATGTCAATGAAAATATCAAAGCTACAGAAATTCAGAATACACATAAGGAGCCAGAAGAACTGTGGGTCACCCTGGAAATAGGAAATGGGACAGCCATATGAACTGGGGTTGTGTACAGGCCTCCAGACCAGGGGAAGGACATAGACATGTTGCTGTTAGAAGATATACAAAACATAACAGCTAAAGGGAAGGTTCTGATAATGGGAGACTTCAACATGCCAGATACAGATTGGTCAATACCAGCAGGGACATCTGCCAGAACTAGACACATGATGGATTCCCTGCAGGGGGAGGGCCTCAAACAACTGGTACAACAACCCACAAGAGACAGGGCTATCCTAGATCTAGTACTGACTAACAGGGAAAGGATCACAGATCTCCAGGTAGAAGGTCACCTGGGTGCCAGTGACCATCACATGGTATGGTTCAATTTGGCCACTAGAACAAAATCATCGCATTCCAAGGCAAAAATATGGGACTTCAGAGGAGCTGACTTTGATAAGATGACCAACAGAGTTTAGCTAACCCTGGCAAAAAGAAATACAGGTGAGGGGGTACAGGCAAAGTGGGCACGCTTTAAAGATGCAATACTTGAAGCAACATCTGATTGTGTTAGTGAGAAAAAGAAGTGGAAAAGAAGAAGGAAACCACTTTGGTTCTCAAACACAGTAGCAGAAAAGGTCAGAGCCAAAAGGCTGGCCTTCAGGAAATATAAGGGAAAGCAGCAGGATGAAGATAGGGAGGCATACCAAACTTCCCTAAGGGAAGCAGGGAAGGCAGTAAGCAGGCAAAGGCCCAGACCAAGGAAACACTAGCACAAACAGTAAAAGAAGGTGATAAGACTTTCTATAGCTACATTAGTGAAAGGAGAAAGTCCAGAGGGGGTATTGTTAAGATCAAAGGGGATAAGGGGGTATGTGAGGAAGAGGGCCATGTAAAAACATCTATCCTAAATAGATACTTCTGCTCAGTATTTACTAAAGGGAAGGTAGGGCAGGACCCACAGCTCAGCACCATGGACACCGGGTGGAGATGAACACTAGTCCCTTCACAAAAGAAAGGGTCCTACAAGAGCTCGATAAGCTCAGGGTGGACATGGCAATGGGACCTGATGGCATACATCCCAGGGTACTAAAGGAGCTAAGGGTGGAACTAGAAGAGCCATTATCAGAACTGTTTAGTGAGTCTCTGAGCACAGGAGAGGTCCCGGAAGACTGGAGAAGGGCTCATGTGATCCCGCTCCACAAGAGTGGTAGCAGGGAGGAGGCAGGGAACTACAGACCAGTCAGTCTTACCTCAGTAGTGGGCAATATTATGGAGACACTCCTTAAGGAAAGGATAGTGCAACACCTGGAATCCATAGGAGCACAGGATCCAAGACAGCATGGGTTTACAAAAGGAAGGTCCTGTCAAACTAATCTCATAGATTTCTTTGACTGGGTAACCAGAGTGGTGGACCAAGGGGGAGCAGTTGATGTCGCCTACCTTGACTTCAGCAAACTTTCAATACTGTTCCATAGAAGATTGATTAATAAGCTGTGTAGGCTCAGGGGTGGGTCAGACATTGGTCAACTGGGTGGCAAACTGATTGATGGGCAGAAAACAGAACGTGGTGGTAAATGGTATACAGTCAGAAGAGATGCAAGTCACAAGTGGGGTACTTCAGGGATCAGTTTTGGGGCCAGTCCTCTTCAATATCTTCATCAGTGACATTGCAGATGGACTGGAGGGTAAAGTTTGTCTGTTTGCAGATGACACGAAGATCTGCAACAGAGTAGATGATCCAGTTGGGGTGGGCAGAATGAGAAGAGATCTGGATAAACTAGTAAAATGGTCGGAAGAGTGGCAACTGGGGTTTAATGCAAAGAAATGCAAGATCATGCACATAAGGAAGAGAAACCCTGAAGCCACCTATAGGCTGGGAGGGGAGTTGCTGGCAGTCACAAGGGAAGAAAGAGACTTGGGCACCATCATCACTGATGACCTGAAATCATCCAAGCAGACCACTAAAGCAGTAGGTAAGGCTAGAGGGATGTTGGGGTGTATTAGTAGGGGTATCACAAGTCGTAAGAGGGAGGTAATAATCTCTTTCCATGACACTGGTTAGGCCCCATCTGGACTACTGCATGCAGTACTGGAGGTCACACCTTCACAAGGACATTAACCAAATTGAGGCAGTCCAGAGAAGGGCAACCAAAATGGTGCAGGGACTGCATCAGAAAACATGTGAGGACAGATTAACATAGCTCAATATGTATACCCTAGAGCAAAGGAGGGAGAGAGGTGATATGATTGAAACATTCAAACACCTTAAGGACATTAACAAGGTGAAAGAGTCTAACATGTTTCAATATATGAAAAATAGCAGGACAAGAGGACACAGCATGAGATTAGAGGGAAGCCAATTAAGGGGTAATGTGAGGAAGTTCTTTTTCACACAAAGGGTGGTGGATGTATGGAATGGCCTACCTTAGGAAGTGGTGAATATGAATACAGTGCAGGGCTTCAAACAGGCATGGGATATGCATAAGGGAGCAATACAGATGAGTATGAATAGATAGGCCATT
Source organism: Neoceratodus forsteri (assembly GCA_016271365.2). Lineage (NCBI taxonomy): Eukaryota > Metazoa > Chordata > Ceratodontiformes > Ceratodontidae > Neoceratodus > Neoceratodus forsteri. The sequence continues at coordinate 141,582,484 of JADMNL010000023.1, forward strand.
GACAGAGCAAAGACCAAAGGCACATTCATAAGGTAGAAAATGAAATGGGCAGACTGGATGGGCCTTGTGGTCCTTATCTGCCGTCAACTTCTGTGTTTCTATATGTAACCTTCCCTAAAAAGGAAAGGTTGGAAAGAGGCCTGTAGCTCACTAGACTGTCGGGGTCCAAAGATGGTTTCTTCAGGAGGGGCTTTTCAGAGCTAGTGGGAAGGCACCCTCCCTCAGGGAACACCCAACAATCTCAGTTTATACTGGACCTAGGGACTCAAGGCTACCAACAAGCAACCAAGTAGACTCAGGAACCAGCATACAGCAGGAAGGGTGCAAACCCAAGAACACCCGAACCACCTCCACTTCTACAACTGGCTGGAACTCAACTCAGGATGGCAAATCATCATTGCCCCTTCACTCTCTGGATATTGCTGGCCGATGATAGACCACTTCAGGCAATGCCAGTCTGAATGGAAACCACCTTGTCAAGGAAGAAACAGCTAAAATCCTCAGACCTCTCTGCAGAAAAGGCTTGTTCAGACTGCAGGTGGACTGGATTTAATAGTCTGTCTACAGAAAAAGAGAAGAAGCAGTACGCTGAGAGAAGTTGAGCTGGTTCTGGCCTGGGGATGCTGGCACAACAGTAAGGTACAAAAACCAAAGCGGCAGACTCACGGTAGAGGACAAGGTGTACAGTTATTCATATTCTGTTGTATAGGCTTACAATAAAGTACTTTCATTTGTTTAAAGTTTGGCTCTAAACTATCATTTTCCTCCACTGCAAGATTCTGTCTATGGTGCGAAAAAGCTGAGCTAGCTGATTTTTGCTTGCAGAATTGGTCATTGACAGGAACTCTCTCTTATTCAAGGAAACTGCCCTCTGTCATTCACTGTAGTGAGTTCTCAGATCCATATTGTCCTTCTTGGTGTGGCATTTCCACCAAGAATGCTCCAGCTTCCATCCCATAGTCTTCAAGTGCCTCAGCTTCTCACAATACCATGGTAAGCTGTGGTGGGAGGTCAAAAGACAGACACAGAAAGGTGCTAGAGTCCAAGGTGGTTGCAAGAACTGTGTTATAGTGCTCCATGGCTTTTTGGCTCCCTGAGCGGAAGTTGTTATCATGCCTAAGAAGTCCAGTACCCGTCTTAGCATGATGATCTTATCAAATGACCAGATCAGCCTTGACTGCACTAATGTCAAGGCCCGACAAAAAGACCGGGTCCATTGTGTGACCATACAGGTGAGTTGCAGAGACAATTGCCTGTGTAAGGCCCAATGATGGTTCAATGATAATATCAACTGGAGGAGCTAATAACCAAAAGATGAGATTTTGTTGTCAACCCAGACACTGAAAGCCTCCAAAACTAATAGCCTGGGGGCATCCAACAATTGGTCAGCCATGAAATCCACCAGTTCCTGCAGGAAATCACTCACATAACCTGCAGATTGGTAAATGAGGATGACCCAACTCACACCTGTCCACCCCTAACAGTCACACTTTCAAAAGACCTGGAAGTTCCCATGGGGTACACCATGAATCCCATAATAGATGCCACACACACACACACACACACACACACACACACACACGCGCGTGATTCCACCTCGGGCAAAGAACCACATATCCCTTTCAGGCTCTCAGTGTTATAATTCATAGCATTGGCCTTCAAAATTCAGAGCAAATGGCCAGAATTTGTAACAGTTTCTTATTTTACAAAATAATATGTCTACAGATAGTGGGTCCCATATATTAAGTGTTCAGGAATATTTCTATTAAGTTAGTTAAATGATTTAATAGTTTATGTGTCTAGAAATAGCTCTAATATTATTATTAAGAATATCAATAAACCTTTGTGGAGCAAGGGTAAATTTGAGTGTAAAAATCTTGGCACTATGCAAAATTCTAGTAGTTGAGAGGTATGGAACCATAGACTAGCCTGCTGGAATGGATGCCTCCAGCACAGGGTAAGAGTCATCCTCCATCCAGGTCTCCATGATACAAACAAGATCGGCTGAGGAATCAGCAATGAACCTCTCAACTACTGCTGTCTTATTCCTCATCGATCATGCATTGCAAAGAATAGCCAAAATAGAATGAGTAGAGTTGGCTAATCTGCTAACCTGTTGTCCACTGGAATTTGGCATAGCCTTAGGCAGGGGAACAAGACAGGGAGGACCCTGGTTATTATTCCATCTCCTCCCTGGGCACCTCTGCATCCTCACTAATTCTGTCCAACCCCCCCCCCCATCAACCCACCCAGAACCACCACCACGACCATTGCTCCGCCTTCTAAAGATCCTCAGTCCTGCTCAACAACCAGTCACCACTGTTGGCATGGCTATAGGGGATCCCCAAAAGGATGGAATAACTGTAGCTGGCCCGAGATATAGCTGAGCCTAGCAACCTCTCCCTTGCACATAATGCACACCCACAAATCAAAACTAAGCTAACAACAACTAATATAACCCACCAGACAGCCCCAAAATATACCACCCCACCCTACCCCACACTCAAATCAACAAACACATGATTATACAGTGATTAATAACATTCACCCAGACCCACTCACACCAAAAGAAACAACACTCAGACAATATATATATATATATATATATATATATATATACAGATTTTTGGAGCAAGGGGTGCAACTTAATGTATCTATTATTGTACAAGTCTCAACGTCTGTATTAACTTTTTTTAAACATTAATACAGACATAGTTTTTCCTTCTACCTGACTTTCCAATCAGACAACTTTCCACCTTTGGCAGAATGCCACTCTTCACCAAGGAGTACCCTCCAGCCATGTTCCTCAGGATCCTCCCTTGCTGCTGCCCTGTCATCTTTCCAAACAGTCCTCTCAGTCTCTCAGTGGACCACACCATTTATCATCTCTACTGGTGGGTATTAAGTACCCTGTATCAGGCCAGCTATTGTGGGCAGTTTCAATGACCTGAACTGATCATGAGGAAGGAGTGGACTGGGAGACTCAGATTAGCTGTGGGGGCAGGGGAGGCTTCATCCTCCAGTTGGTAGCCTGTAGTTTCCCTGTTTTTCTATCCCTCCCCTGAGCGCATATGCTGGCAACCCTGTCAGGCAATGTCAGATAGCAAACGCAAGGCAACTGTTTAGAGCAGCATATACAAGAGGCTCAGGGCACTTCACGAGGAACAGCATTAAATGAATAATATAATAAGAAATAATCACATGCACTGTCAACTATACAGGCTTCCTTCCCAAATGTGCCAGGTCTTCCAACTAAACTCCCATCTGTGGTCATCCATATGGCAGCATTGCAGCAGTAGGCACAACCTTCCCCATCCTCATCAGAGGAGGAGAACGTCCACTGGGGTGCACCATCCTATACCCCGGCCAGTCACCGAGGATCTAGGTTTGTTCCTGACTCTTGTCACCTGAGTTGCAAGTGGCAGTCCTACCGTTATGCCAAATGGTTGAAACAAAGTTTAATTTTAGTGCAGAACTCAACCAACTTTTTTACATGATGGCTGTGTCCAGCCTTCATGAGGAGTCTTTTAAATGTAAGTGAGCACACATTCCCTGATATGAACAACGTAGGCATTGGAGCTTGCAGGCAAGTTGTCTTTGTATCATTAGCAGAGGAATATCTTTGAAGCTGATTAGTCAGCCCACATGCCTCCTTGTTTTGGCTTCTGTGCCTCCCTACTGCCTACATGCTGGTAGCAGTGTTTATTCTCTGATGAAGAAGCTAATCATACTAGTTGGTAATCACCAGAGACACCTCTGTGATTGTAAAGTAGCCTCTTAGTCCTACGTTTATAATTAACATGCCATTTACTCTGGCATGTAATGGTTTTAAACTTTTCTATTGCATTTCCTAAACCACAAGCCCAGTGACTAAGAACAGTAAGTTTATAAATAATTTTTGTAATGCTGCAACAGGTCTGCTGAGGTTTGGGGGTTCCATTGCAAGTAATAGTTCACATGTTGTGAAATATTCTTAAAATTTTAGCTGCTCTCGGTAAGCATGTTATCAAAGGGATCAGTTTTTATAATGTCTTTGGTTAAGCAACTGCCCTCTGGGAAAGTTGCCTGAAAAAATAAGATTTCTTTTCCTCTAGTCTCACTCATTATGGTATTTCAAACCCATTCATTTGCTTGTGAAATTCCCCTTCAACCAAATAATTGTTGCATGTATGATATGAAGAGGAGGTGGAACAAGGGCGAGCTCGACTTGGCTTTCTATTTTTAAAACAGATTGCTAGAGGAAACTGAAACCCGTGGAAACTGTATCAGTGTGCTCTAGTTTAAATGAAGTAAGCTAAAGAATATTGAAGCACAGTCAACACATGTTTTTTTTAATTCTTGATCCAGAAGACCAATTGAGACATCCTGACAATATAGTTGTGCCATTTAGCACTGTCATCTGGGAGTCCTAGCTACAGGAATAGAGTGTGACTCCTAGGCTGTCTGTCATTAGGAGCTGGCCACATCTAGGAGATGACAGACTCATTCTCCCGTGGGAGGGTACTGACCTCCCAGAAAACATGCTCTCCTGCCTGCAAACTGAGATGTGTAATTGGCATTAACCCTTCTTGTGCCACAGACGGTTATATCTGTCCAAATTTCCTATACATTTGGATTGTGTCGGCAGCATAGAAGCCATTCCTTGCCTAACCACTTGTCTAGGGGATCAGTGAGGTTGAGGGCAGTGGAGGTTCCAAACCAGACAGGCCAAGAAGGAAGCTCTGGAGGAACACAGAAGGTCAGATATGTCCCAGAGGATGCCAGGGTGTTGGCTGGGGTGAGGTGCAGCAGACGGGGGCTGGCTTGAGTGTGAAGGGACAAAAAAAAACAGTGCAAGTGAGTTTACTTATTAAAATAGTCATTAGTGGTAAAAAACAAAGGCAGAATAGAAGAAAAAAAGTAATTTAGGAGGGGCTTCAACCCCCCTCAGCTCCCCCTTCCCTGATCCATCCTGGTTGAGGGACTTCGCTAAAGGACAGAAACCACGTAGGAGAGGAAAATAACCACTTAACAGGGATGATTTCTAAGTGTTGAAGTGTAACTTGGGAGCACAGCTCCATAAAATAATATCCTTTAACAGCTAAGGAGTAAAGAGTGTTATTTTCTAGAAACTGGATCACAGTGGGCCTTTTCCCTAGTGTCAGGGGCCACTGCATACCTCCTGAACAGCCATTGTACCAGATTGTGTGAACAGCTTTTCCTGGAAGCTGATGGGGAACCCAGGGAAGTGAAGCACTCTACTCACCTAAGGCAACTGCCTTGTAACTGTGCCGCAGAAGAATTCTCAATAGTGCATGCTGCTACTGAGGCTTTTATCCTCTCAACAAATCACTAGATCAATCCACAACAAACTGACATTTAAAAAAAACATATGTTTTATTGGAGAACCTACGGTCAGATCAATAACCTGCACTATTTCCATGTTTCTGGTATATATGTGTGAAATATGACATTTGCAGTAGGACCCCATGCGTCATGTTGTATCTGGTAACAAAATATTCTGTGTCTTGTAAAACACAGACCACAAGAGAAAGCCAGTTTTAAGTATTCACATTTCTTTATTCCATTCAAGCTTTTTCAAATCAAAGCTGAACATTATAAGGCTCAAAACCCTGACCCTGCTTAAACATTGTGTCCAAATTTTATGCACTATCCAAATTAAAGAAAAAGAAGACACACTGTCAAAAATAAATTGTATCATTTTTTAAATGGATCAGTTGGAGGGGCAAGATTCTTCTTTGTACTGTAAAAAAAAGGGGGGGAGACTTAAATTCAGCTTAATCTGAACCAATAGCTTAATCTGGTTCAAAGTCAGTTGGCATTCATCTGTATCCCCCTTCCCTGGGTCATGCCTGAAAATAGGCAGGATTTGTCTAGTGCACTTACCCAATCAACAAAAACTAAATAAGAATAAAAAATGTATCTTCAGTGTGAAGATGAAATGCCACCACAGGACTTGAGTGCTTGTGTGGGTGGTCCTGCTTCATAATGATAGAAAAATCAACAGGAAAAGGGAACCTGCACTCAAGAGTTGAAAACGCAAAAATATTTATTAAGTAAAAAAATTTACAATAAAGTGCAAAGTGTGGAACTGCTAACCCTCCATGTCTTACTGTTCTGTGCACATTCAGAGCTACTGCTGCTTCATCACAGGGTGAAGCCCCAAGTGCAAACCCAACATTTTATAGGACACACTGCTGGCTGCATTGGAATAAATCTGCATTTTATAATATTTATTAACTCAGGCTTTGGAATTCCACATGTCTACATGCTCATGTGTTGGGAACTATGCTGACTCAAAGCCAAAGCCAGTGCTGCACTGGCTGTGTCCCATATGGGATACGCAATTCATTATGTGAAATATCTCACTGAAAAAGAAACTGATGAAACACAGAAATACATTTAAAATACAACACTCCCTGATGGCCCGCTGATACAGTGGTAGGGCTGCTGCTTGCGATGCCGGTAACCCAGGTTGGGGAGTGAGCGCGAGTCATTGACAGGTCGGCCAGGAGAAGAGGAGGACTGAGCATCCATGGGACTGCTCTCCTCCTCCGGGGAGGGTGAGCTGCTGCGCTTGGTGCAGACCTGACCCCTAGCAGCCACTGGGGGATCAGGCACCTGGGACAGCAGTCAAGGGTGGGAGGAGCGGCAATTGTGACACCCCCACATGCAGGAGTGTACTTGAGGAGCATATAGGCAAGTCTGCACTCCATCCTTCTGGGGGAAGCAACAAAGTGGAGGTGGAAAACATGGATGGCCAAAATGTAGGGACCGACCCTGCACAGGCCCCGCACCTGGTTTGTGGTGTACTTACAGTCCAAGATCCATTTTGTGGCCTGGGGAGGGTCACCCCTGCCACGGAGTGAAAGCCATGGAGAAGACAGTTGAGTGATGGTATAGCCACAGGAGGCCAGGATGATGGGGCTGAGGGGGATTGGTCCTTGATGATGATGGGGTCATCCGGGGAGGAGTAGAACTTAACCACACACAAAAAAAAATACAACACTCTGTAAAAGATGGTACATGTACCGATGGACAAAGAGCTGGATGCAACTACTGAAAGGTATAAAGTTCATATTAAGCATCAGATAGACACACAGATTGTGTTGGCAGACGAGGACCTTTAGGCCCATCCAGTCTGCCCCTTACCCCTGCCTAGTCTGTCATCACTGACCCTAATTGGTTGTAGGTGTCACTTCCTCCCCCCATTCCTCTACCTAATATGCCCCTGTGCCTATCCTATGCATGCTTGAAGCTGCCTACACACTTTGTCCCCACAACCTCATCTGGCAGGCTGCTGCAGTCATTCACCACCCTTTTTAGTGAAGAAGTGTTTCTGCAGATCTCTCCTAAACTCCCTCCGAGTTTCATTGCATGCCCCCTTTTTCTAGTGCCTTCCTTTCTCTGAAATAGACCCTCCACTTACACCGTGTTTACTCCTGTGAGGTACCTGTAGGTTTCAGTCTTTTCTTCTCTTGCCCTCCTCTCTTTTAGGGAGTACTGGTTGAGTTCCTGCAGCCTTTCCTCATATGGCTTCTTGTGCAACCACCTCACCATTTTGGTTGCCTCCTCTGTACTGCCACAACTCTTTCAATGACCTTGTGAAGGTGCAGCCCCCAGAACTGGACATCATACTGCCAATGGGGTTTCATTAGTGAGCGACACAAAGGCAGCATCACCTCCCTCCTTCAGCTAGAAATCCCTTTCCTAGTGCACCCCAGCATCCTGCTAGCCTTTTCCACTGCTTTGTCACACTGCCTATCTACCTTGGGGTCACTAGCTATGATAACCCCTAAATTCCTTTCTTGCTTGGCAACAGAATGCTCCACTTCCCTCATCTTATACACAGCCCCTGGGTTCCCCAGATGTAAGTGCATAATCTTGCAGATATCATAATTAAATAACACCAGTTAGAGAAACAAGCAGTTTTTAAAAACTGTATCAAACACAGTTTTTTAACCGATTCTAAAATGTACAATCAGCTGAATGTACAGTAGTCACTAGCCCACAGTCTAGTGGCTCTGCTCAGGCAATATAGGGTCATGGGTACATGAAAAACAAATTCAGCTTTTTTTTTTAATAATTCTAGATTGTACAGTCAGAGATGGTAAGAGAAACAGGTAAATTCCAAGGTGTAGTGTTTGATAATGATAGAAACACATGAAACCTGGCATCTCCGTGTTGCTTAGGGACAGGGGGACTAGAAAAAAAAGGGTTGGAAATAAGACATGGCCAGGTAGCTCATTTGTGTAATTTGGGGCAAGAAATATCATTTGAACCAACCAGTTACCAGTGTAGTAGTACAATGAACAGGACCCCTGTAACTCCATGGGTTATATAAAATGGCTAAGCCTTGGGTCTCAGTTACATTTAATCCTGTTACAATCCCTTACATTGTATCACACACTTCTAGCTACATGAATCAGAACAGCCTAGTCAAACCCGTGCATCATCTCTGCGAGGTGTGTGGTGCCCTGGAACTTAGAATGTTTTTTCAAAGATGCCCCAAATGTGGTGGTCTCATGTCTCCCAGCATTCCAGCTGTAGATCTTTTTTCCACACTGAAGAGAGCGCTAACCTCAGATGGTGCCATAGTCTGTCAAGTTGCTGACTCATTTTGGTTGTGGCAACTATGGCGCTGCAACAAGAGTGTCAGTGAAAGGGGTGATCTTGATTTTAGATCGCCCCTCACTCGTAACCCTTTTGCCCACACAGTTTCTACCCCCTCTGGGGGGTGAGGGGGCCAGGCCCACCACAAAAGCAACCATTTCCTGGGAAGGCGCTTTGGTGCTGTATCTCCTGGAAGACACAATGCCTGTCACTGTAATACCAGGCGGCATTTTGCCTGCACCATAATTGGTATCAGCAAAATGTATGTCGCTGCGTCATGGGTGAACCGACTGCGCTCCCCTCGAAGTTGATGGCCAAGTCCTAAAGATTTTATTAAGTATTTCATTATTTTGGTTAAATTACAGTTGATCTCATTTCTGAACTGTGCACTAGAATAAAAAAGTTATTTCTCCACCTCAGAGAGCCCATATTTCTACAGGCTGTGCACCCTGTCAGGCTCACACTGTCTATATGAATATCAGGCCATTTAGTGTTGTACAAAGTGTATGTGTGCAGCACTAACAAAGCCCCTGTTGCTAACAGGCACCCAAAAAAGAAGGGGGACTGCTTTTCCCAAACGGGACAGCATCATCGCTCTGCACAACCATATTCAGTGGCTGGCATGCTAATGACCAAATATGGCAAACATGGCACTAAGGGCAATTTGCATGTCATGTTTACATGAGATGCTGGGTCCTGTACTGAATCCGTGTATTCACCCAACCTGCTTCTAAAGGAACTGTACTTCTCTCTGAAGGCTGTTCACAACCATTTTGGAGAATACAGGGAAGATACTGACAAAGGCATTTCATATCGTGCATTTGTAAGGCCCCTGGTGGCTCTGAGGTGGTACTTCAGTCTGGCAATGCCCACCCTATCCCAGGCCCTCTTAGTAGCTCTGGGTCTGGCACCCACAGCCATAGACTACTGAACAGTGTCCCTAAATATTTGTAGTCTCCTACCTAAATTTGCCCAATTCGAAGCTTGGGTCAAGTTAGTGCTTGCAGACATTATTTGTCTAACTGAAACTTAGCTCAGTCCACACTTACCTGATGCCACTATCTCATTGCCAGGCTTCAATATCTTCAGGAAGGCTAGCATAGGCAAGCGAAGGTGGGGGATGCTTTATCTACCTCAGATGAGACCTGCAAACCTCTAAAACTGTGACCAAAGACCTATCCTGGGACTGTGAATGCCTAGCAATAAAGCTTTTGATAGGGCAAGGACAAAAATCTCTTGTCATCCTGTTTGTATATATCCTACCGGGTAAACAGACTCTGGGCATAGTGTCACTTATTCACTACTTCATGCAACTCAATCAGAACTAGAAATACATTGTTACTGGTGACTTTAACATCAATTGGAATGCTAAGTCCTGCACAGGTCATAGGGATAAGATGTCCAGCCTACTTCTCACACAAATGGTCATTGAGCACACCAGGCACAATTATAAACCAGGCACCACGACTCTGCTTGACTGGGTACTGGTTATACACCCTGATAGGGTTGAAGTTGTCAGAGTTCTGCCAGATACCTTAAGTAACCACTCCCTGGTGCAATGTCTGTGGGCAGTTAAATAGACCACGGCACCCCCCCCCCATCACAGTCAGCTGAGTACTAAACAAAATGAAGGTGCCTGAATTCAAATCTTAGTTAGTTAGTTAGTTTTTGTTTACCAGGATGGTGCACTAGACAAATACAATGCCTATTTTCAAGCAAGACCCGGGAGATGTACAAACAATAAATAAATGTTGTTACAAAGACTCATAAGTGCGTAGAAAAACAGTACAGAAATGACGAGACCTTTGTCAACAATTTGAGCAACTTAGAGTTACAGTTGGAGTTGCAGATTACAGCGAGATAGACACGAGCTGCAAATTAATTTGGCAGAAATAGGAATCAGTTACAGGAACACATCCTATGACAGAAGAAACATGCAAAGCTCATTTTTGAAAACTAAGTGAGTCTGAAAGAATCTGAGATTCAGTGGGAGCGATTTCCAGTGTTTAGATCTTACTTGGCCCAAACTGATAGGAGCTTCTTCGATGCCATTCCTGATATTGGCTTGGCCCTAGAATTCTGTCTCCGAGTTCACATGTGCCTGTGATACATTTGCACTCTTTAAAAAAATGCAAGGCAAGAGGAACACTGTCAGGATGGATCACCCCTGAACTCCTTGCCTGCATGAGGGAAAGGGACAATCTGTGGGCACTGGCCAGGGAAACAGGATTTCCTGTCCACCTACAAAGGTACAAGGAAGCACACAATAAGTGAAACAGTATGATCAGAAAGGTCAACTCTGACTTCTATAAGGACCAATGGCAAAAGATTCTGGGATAGCATCTTGGAGCTGCTAGGCAAGGGAGTTAAAACACCTCCTCAAATGCTCATGGTAGAGGGTCGAGAGGTCCTTGATCCTATTGAAACTGCCAGTTACTTCAACACAGCCTTTACTGACCTCAGTTCCATCATCCCCACTGAGCCTGCCAAGACCCCCTACAGGGACTCAGTCCTGAAGCCTCCCAAATGGTGGGCTGTGAACCAAGATACCCTAAATTCTACTTGAAGGCTGTTTCAGTCAAGGGCACTTCAGAATACATTAGTAGTACACTTGGCAAAACTTGGTGTGGGAGTGATTCATTTGATATGAAACCTTTTGCGCTGATGGTAGAATAACTTTTCCACCCCATCTCTAGAATTTTTTATTTTTCCCTGTGCTACTTGCAGTTCCCTGAGAAGTGCAAATCCGCACTGATTACACCAGTTTTCAAAAGCAGAGACTACACTAGTCTTGCCAATTACAGACCCATTTCTATTCTCTCCCCCATCCAAGGCCCTTGAGAGAATAGTCTCTGACCAACTTGTCACATACCTCAAAAAAATACAGTGTCCAGTGTGTAGAGTAGCATGGCTTCTGGAAGCTCCACAGCACCAATATGGTGTTGTTAGAGTACACAAACTATGTTCATGAAACCCTTGACAATGATTACCTCATTGGAGCCTAAATATAGCGACCTTACTAAGGCCTTCAACCTGGTCAACCATAAGCTCCTACCTAACAAACTCCTTGGCCTGGGTTTGTCACAGAACACAGCTGACTGGTTCCACAGCTATCTCACCAATCACTCCCAGTATGTGAAGATCAATAAATCCTAGGCTGACACCCAGGGAGTATCTGTTGGTATCACCCAGGGCTCCATCTTGGGCCCACTTCTATTTGGCCTCTTCATAAACCCACTGCCCAATGCCTGTCAGATAGCCAGTGTACTCCTCTATGCTGATGATGCTGTCGTCTGTTCTAAAAACCCAGACCTTGAGTCTCACCGCTGCTGTCCAAAGTAACTTCAGGACACTAGGAAGTTTGCTCTCCAATAACAAACTGGTCTTCATTTACAAAAAAATGAAGATCATGCTTTTCTCTAGCCTCACACAGAAGAGGAGGAAAGTTCCACCCTCTGACATCTGAAATGACCTGGGACAAAACCTAGAACAAGTGGAGACCTTCAAATACCCAATATAGTGGAGAACATCAGACCTACCATGGACTTACGCTATTTTTTGTGTGATGCACAGGTCTACCTTGCGGTAATTTTTTACAGTTGCATGTTTCAGGTTTTGTTATTAGTTTATTTGTGTTGGGGTGGCTTCATCCCCTGCCCCCCATGTTAAAGACAAGGGGGGCTGTGGGGAAGTGAGTCTCCCCAACTCAAACAAAAAAAAATGAATAAACAGTAAACACGCGACTAGTTTATTTGTGTTGGGGGGCTTTGACCCCCCATACTGGCAATGTTAAAAAGACAAGGGAGTGTGGGGGCAGAGCCCCCTACTCAAACAAACTGACAAAACCTAACCCAACACCAAACACGCTACCAAAATAGCTTAGTGCAATGCAGCAAGCACGTGACACTGTATTCACTAAAGGTTTACGCTACGCTGTTTGTGTGGTCTGATGTTCTCCACCATCGCCCAAATACCTTGGAGTAACTCAGGATGACACCTTATCTTTTGCCTCACATTTTGACAGCCTGGTGGCCATAGTTAACAGCAGACTGGGTGCCCTGTACCATAACTGGAACAGTTTCACTGGAGAAGCTAGACATATTATTGTGACCAGCTCCATTCTGTCAATTATAGACTATGGCCTCCCTGTCTATGTAGCTGCCTGTGACATGGTACTAAACAGAGTAAAGATGATATGTAACAAGATGTGCCACTTTATACTTGGTACAGATAACCGCACTCATAGTTGTACTCTTTACACACTCACTAACTGGCTACATTTACCCAATAAAATAAAGCTCCAGAGCTGTTTCCTATCCAAAAAGATGTTCTGGGATCTAACATCCCTTGCTTTAACAAATTGCAATATTGGGGACATGGCCAGGAATGCCCTTAAGCCGCCTTTCCTGTGTACTCAGCTGTTCAAGCAGTCATTTGTTGTCAGGGTCACTAACTGGCTAAATGAACTGCCTAATATACTACTGAACTTCCCCAAGATTAATCAGTTTAAGAGATCTTTGCAGTCTGCTCTTGCAGTCCAATGCAATTGTAACCATTTTTTTATTTATCTTCTCTCTGCACATTCCCTGTGACTTTTTATACAACGATCTGCATGGATTTTTTTCAAGAGTATGCAATTTTCCCATCTTAAATGTTTTTAACCTGACTCGACCACATTTCCTCTGGAACTGCTTGTTGTACTTGTATTGTTTTTTGTGACTATGCATTTGATGTGGAACTTTTGTAAATGAGCACTTGTGCTCAAAGGTAATCTCCGAAGTTTTCAATAAATAAATAAATATTAGTGCCTCTGCTCAATGCCTCTTTGCACAAATGTTCAGAGGCATTTTGCTGAGGCATTTTGCTGAGAGCTCAGTAGAGTTTCTTTGAGGAGATCTCCTCTATTAGGCCACAGCTTTGAAACTATAAGCCATCAGCATTAGGACCACTTGGAAACATTTGTTAGTTGGGGGCTGCCCACAATGACATGCAGCGTCTACGTGTATATAAACGTGGGTGGCCCCATCACTTCTCAGTTCTGTCTCCTGGCGTTGATCATCCTTGCTAAACCTGCTGAAGAAAACATCAACTTAGCCTTTGCCATTTAACTTTCTCTTTTTCTTAGTCTTCTGTTGTCATCTCTGTATGCCTCCAAAGTCAATACAGCCTTTATTTTGGTATTGTAACTGTGAAGATAAGATTTATAAAATTTATAAAGAGGATGCACACACACACACACACACACACACACACACTTACTTACTTTGTGCTCTTTGGGCCTGTCTCACAATATGAGGACTTGTGAGATTTGCCAGAGCTTCAACCAGGCTACCAGGCGATGCTGTAAGAAAGTTCAAGAACATTTCCTTCTATTAAAGACACTGAAAGCCATGGAGGAGGAAAAAGGTTCAATATCTGCTTCTCCCTCACTGTCTGCTGAAACGCAGCTGTCAAAGTCCAAGGACGGGGACAAGGAATGGTTGTCATCATTGCTGTCCTCTTCAGCTGGCCATAAACACAAACACAGAGAAAAAAACAAGTCTGCTTCACCGGCAAGGTCCTGGTCACCATTGAGACAAGGTAAACCTTCATCAATGCCTGCTCCAGCAGTGTTGACTACAGCCCCCCTCCCCCCGACTGTCACTGAGACACCAAGGTTGGGGTTTGGCATAGGCACTGCTGTACTTTGCAGGGCATCATTGACTCCCTGGCTGTGCTAGAGTCGTTTTCTGAAATGATTCAATGTATTCCATTAGGACTGCCAATGCAGGCTGTTATTCCACTGATGGGGCCTTCGGGTATTCAGCTCCTGTCATCGGGCTCCAATAACAGGCCATAGATTCCTGCCTCTCAGCTGTCACCAGTGTTGCCAGTCTGTTCTGTGGCTCCCATTGTTGATCATGCTGATGATGATGATGATGATGATGATGATGATGAAATGTAATATAATCCTGACCTCATGGATTTAGGGGAGATTTTGGAGGAGGAATATGAGGGAGAACAATTTCTGGTCAGTCTCTCACACTCTGGTTCTACCTTCTCATTCTGTAGTGAGAGCTTGGAGGTTTATACCCAGAGATCTCATCCTGAGAACCCATCTTTTCCAAGCCATGATGCAGCAAATGCGATCTGCCATGGGCTTTGCTGTGGAAGAGGAAGATTTCACTAAAAGGAATCTCATGGAATTTTTGGAGGTGCCCTGCTCCCCCTCCATCATCATTCCACATACAGTACATATCCTGCATTAGAGGATGCTACTTTTGCTGCATGGCACAGACCAAACTCACTGCCTGCTGTCTCTAGAAAGGCTGATAAGCAGTATCCTGCACCATTTGCTAACCAGCCAGAAACTGACTCTATGGTCATCATGGCTGCTCATGATGGTCTAGAGCCCTGAGGCACAAGAGTACTTTGCCTCTGATAAAGAATCTAGGAGGCTGAATGTGATGGGCAAACATATTTATGCCTCTGCATCATTGGACCTTGTGATTGCAAACTACCAGACCCACATGACCAAATATCAGAACAGCCTGTGGAAAGCTGCTTGGTCATAATGCTGTTCATGCTTTGTCTGATGGCTCTGCCAATAATAACCTGTTTAAAACTCTATCTGATGGTGCTGAAGTTGGCAAACGTTTGTTGTGTTCAGCTCATGGTGTCTCTAATGTTTCTACTAGAGCTCCACTGTCTGCCATTTGCATGAGGAAGTATCCTTGGCTTAGTGTTGCAGGCCTTGCCAACGATGTGCAGCAGGCAGTTTTGAATGCTTCCTTTAAAGGGTCAAAACTGTTTGGCCATGGTGTTGAAGACACTGTACGTGGCCTTCAAACTTCAAAAATGATTCTAAAGTCTATGAAGACCCTGTATCCCACTCCTGCTAGAGGTCGTGGTCGGGACTGCTTTCATCTGCCTGCTGCCCAAGGTAGTTGTGCCTAAAATCAGCAGGGTCATGGTAAAGGAGGTAGCCCCTTTCTGGGTCCCCTTCCTCCTGGTGCCCACACAAAAGCACCTAAAGGAATTGGTTCTGGTAGCTCTGCTGCTTCCCAGTTACACCTGACTCTCTTCTATCTCTCACCTCACCTCAGCTGTTACCTCCAGGGGTGAGGGTTGGGGGCAGGATCTCCCTGCATCTGAGCAATGGTGGCAGATTACTATAGGCGAGTGGGTCTGGAGATAATTACAAGGGGGAATGCTCTGGGGCTGTAACAAATCCCTCCAGATTATCCTCCGCCTCCTTCCTTTTATCCTCCAGGCCATTTATCCCTTCTAAAGGAAGAAGTCCAGTCTTTGTGTGCCATAGAACCAGTTCCTCCATAGGATTCTATTCTAGATACCTTCACTTCTTAGTCCTGAAATGAACAGGAGGTCTGCATCCTGTACTGGAGCTCATGGACCTCAGTCTGCATAACGAATACAAAAAGTTACGAATGGTATCTCTGCAAGCGCCAATTCCCCTTCTGCAAATGGTGGACTGGCCCTGTTCTCTGGACATGATGGACCCATACCTTCTTGTGAAGATCAGGAAATTCCACAGAAAATACCTCCACTTTATGCTTGGGGGTGAACACTATAATTTTTTTTAACTGAATATACTTTTATTTCAAAACTATGTATAAACAGAGCACAAAACATTTTTGGAGTTCAGAGCAACAGAAAAGTAACAGGATGTACAAATGACAATACACTATCCAAAATAACCAAGAGAGATGTACAGACATAAAGTTACAAAAAACTTAAACCAGATTACAGTTTCGATCAATACATCTCATCAATCCATACAAAACTCTGGAGATTTAAAAAATACAAAGACAAAAGGAGTCAAAGGCTAAGGGCCAGATAACCTATCTCTCATTTATCCAGAGGTATGTTATGAGGTATTTATTATTTGTAAAACAACTTCAAGTCTCTGCCATTTACACCTAAATTCAGGAATATTATGTCAGAGGCTGGCTAAGGATTTCCCCATTCTGAGGATGGTAAGCATTTCCGCATACCATTCCTTATAAGAAGGGGGATGGTTATCTGTCCAGTGTCAGAGAATAACCAACTTAGGTACTGCTGAGATGAGGGTCATATGATATAATTGTGTGCCTGTTAATTGAGTAACACCTATGCCCAAAAAGGCAAAGTTCAGGTGAAAAAGCCTGCTCTAAATCTAAGAGAGGGTCTAGACGAGATCGGGTTTGGGACCAAAAAGGTTGAATGCAAGGGCAATCCCACATAGCATGTTGTAGGGTACCATCTTGCACCCTGCATCTATGACACAAGGGGCTAGGAGATTCCCTAGTGCAAACAAATAATGTGGCATGTAGTATGCATTATGCAAAATTTTATGCTGCGTTAAACGTAACTTGCCTAATTTTATATACTTCTAAGCATAATGCCAGGATGATACCAATACTGAAAGCACAGCACTGTCAGCACTGTGCCCAATAAACACTTCCAATCTTCACCCAGCCTCCTAGAACCTCCCTGAGTGCCCTATACAGAAGAGACACAGCATGTGATTTAGTTGCTCGGGAGGCCATTTTGCAATAAGCCGTGCCATCTGCAAGACACCAGGGATGGGGTCCCAGAAAATCACGAGCAGAATGAATTAGCTGGGCAAAGCCAGAGGTCTTTGGAAGAGCATGAATCTGTTGGAACTCATTAAATGAAAGGAAAGCATCACCTTGCAGAAAACAAGAAAGGTTCTATATATCAGCTTGAGAAAGGAAAGTTATGAGTATAGGTTTATTAGCTCTCCTTATGTTTGGGTTAAGGCACAAGGGTTGCCTGGGGTCCTTCAGTGCAGCGTAGCCAAGCATTCTGCAAAACTGAATATTGATCCAAACTGACCAATATATAAGGGTCTGTTGAAGAGAGCAGGGAAGCTTAGACCATGGAAGATGAGGTAGGGCTCATGGAGAGATACCATGTAGGGGACATAGATACAATTCAGTGTCTTTCCACATAGGGCTAAGCTGTCCCGGATCAACTCCCATCGTAGGGAGGCTATAGGTTAAGAATTTGCTAGCTTGGGACATTAAGTAATACCAATAAAAGTTTGGCAACTGAAGCCCTCCATGCTGTCTCACAAAAAATAGCTTTAATAATGCTATGCGGGACTTCTTGCCTTTCCACAAAAAAATAGAGATAGTCCAGTGGAGTTGAGTAAACCAACTCTGTGGAAGGGGAATTCCCAGCATGTTAACAGGGTAAAGTAGCTAAGGCAAAAGATTCATATGGATTAAAGAAATCCTGCCCCCTAAAGAACAGAGGGAGAGATTGCCATCACAATAGACCTATAGCCACCGTTCACAGTAGAGTATTGAGATTTCTATCAAGCAAGGCTTTGGTACCCAATGCCAAGTGTATACCAAGATAGGTAAGTCCAGAAGGTGACCAACAGGGTTGCAAGTCCAAGGGTAAATCACTCCGATGGGTTCCCATGTTGGGGGGGGCATAACATTGGTTTTGGTGTAATTAAGCTTGTATCAAGACAACCGATGGAATTCAGCAAGAGCTTGTAGGGCAATGGGTAGTGATGTGGAGGGATTCAACAAATGTAATAAAATATCATCGGCATAAGTAGAAAGTTTAAAAGAAAAGGGACTAATAGTTATGCCAGAAATTTGCTGGTGATGAATAATATGTTGAGACAGGGGTTCAAGGTATAAATTAAATAGGTACAGGGACAAGGGGCATCCCTGTATTGTACCTCTTCATAGGGGGAACAGGTTAGAGAATATTCCATTACAGAAAACTCATGCCATAGGGGTAGAGTATAAAAGTCTGATCCACTTAATAACATTAGCGGGGATGCCGGAGGCTGCCAATGTTTGGAAGATAAAGGACCAAGAGACACAGTCAAAAGCTTTCTCAGCATCCAGAGAGACCAGAACTGCTGGGGTATCTGAATCCTCTGGATGCTGAAAGACGAGTAAAATCATATGCAAATTGTCGGATACTAAGTGGCCCTGCATAAAACCAGTCTGCTCCCTTCCAATCAGGGGTTGCCAAACTGCCACCAATCTCTTCACCAAAAACATGTGAGACTATCTTAACATCCATGTTCAGAAGGGAGCTTCCAAAATATCTGAGGGGAAAGAATTAGTCTGATAACAGCAATTCTAGAAATCAACAAGGTGTGGAGCAAGTTCCTTTTTTAAGTGGCAAGTAAAAGTTCAGGGAAAAGCCATCAGGCCCCGGAGATTTATCAGGGTAAGAGAGGCAATAGCCCTTTCTACCTCTGGGACTATAAGTTGAGTGGCCAAAGTCTGAAATAAAACAGGATCCAATTGTAGAAGGGAAGTCTGCTTAAGATAATTTGAGGTCAGGATCTCCAATTCAGGTGGGGCCTCCTCTCTATTATACAATTGCTCATAGTCATTTTTAAATTCTGCCACAATTTCCCTTGGAGCATTCAACACTGAATTGTCACAGGCAGACCGTGTAGTCCGAATCAAGTGAGCCATTTCTAATTGCTTAATTTGCATCACTAACAACTTGCTTGCCTTCTCACTGAACATCTCATAGTTTAACTGAGCTCGTAAATGAGCCTCTTTTGCTTGCTCTCTATTCAGCTTATCATACTTAGCTCTTTCTTGGCTCAGACAAATCCAGTCTGCCTCAGAATAAGCAAAGTTAATGACTCTCTGTATGCAGCGAATTGACTGCAGCAGTTCCTGTTTTCTCTTAGTTTTTGTCTGATGGTGGCCAACCAGATAAGTTCCTCCTGAATTATGCACTTATAGGTGCTCCAACAAGTAACTGGAGACTGTGCTGTTGAGGTATTGATGTCAAAATACTCTACTGTGGCCTGCCTTATCTTAGAATGGCAACAATCATCTTTTAATAGGTGGTTGTTCAGTTTCCATCATCTATCTCTGACACAGGGGACAACATTACAGAAAGGGATACTGGAGCATGATCAGAAATAACCCTACTATGAATCTCACAATATGTGGTGAACTGAATAAAAGAGGAGCTGACTAATATGTAATCGATCCAAGAGTCCAAAAATGAGTACCATGGGTAGGGGAAGAGAAAGTATATTCTCTGCCTCCAGGGTGGAGAACCCTCCAAATGTCTTCCAACCATAACAATCAAGTAAATCCCACAGTGCTCTCTGAGCCAGGGAAATACCCTTCCTATTAGCCCCTGATCTGTCTATAGTATCATCTGGTGTAAGGTTCCAGTCTCTCATAATCACCTATAGGAAGAAATAATATTCATAATATCAGAGAAAAGGAAGATGAGTCCATATTCGGGCCATATATGTTACCAAGCAGCAGCTCACAAGAGCCTACAAGAGTATGTAATATAAGGTAGTGGCCCTCAGGATCTGCATACTCCTGTAAGACCTGAAAAAGGAGATGTCTCTTGACCAAAATTATGACCCCTGCCTTACATGTGCTGTTCCCTGCCCATTATGAATGCCCCACCCACAGTCTTCAAAAAAAGTGAGCTTGCCAGGCAAAATATGGGTCTCTTGAAGAATGCCAAATCAGCTTTAAATGTGGCTAAGTGGCATCCATTACTTTAAAGAGGATCATCAGTGATAATTCTGACCCTGACGTAGCCCCGTATGTTTTATGGGATACCGTTAAAGTAGTTTTCAGTGGTAAATTAATCAAGTATACCTCACAACTAAGAAAGAAAGAAAGGAGAGCAACAACTTTTGGAGTTACAGCAAAATTAGCTGATCTTCAGGCCCATCATATGCTCTGTCTTAAATGTTCTTTCAGAAACCAAAAACAAAATACAAGCCATCCTTGACTTTTGTACAGAGATGGCTCTTAGGTACCTGTGGCAGAAGTATTATGAGGGGGGAGCCAGGGCAGCTGAAGTTTTGGCCTACATGTTTATGCCAAAGAGTAATGCAGATGTTGGTCTCTCATGTTAAACACCCCATTACTAAGCGAATAGTCTCGTCCCCCAATGATAGTTTAGATACCTTTAAATTTTTGTACGTTCAGTTATATACTCGGAAAGTACTCCAGATATAGACTTAATTCAGTAGTACCTAACTCAACTACATCTCCCTTCCTTATCTGTGCAACAGCAACAATTATTAATGTCCCATATTTCTCATGCAGACTACTTGCCTCTGTTAAAAATCTCAAACATAATAAATCTCCAGGACTCGGTTACACCACAGAATTTTGTAAGTCTTTTATAAACATTCTGGGCCCACATCTTTTGCCAGTATGTCAGGATGCATTGATGAAAAGCTTGATCCCTACTACTTGGAAGCTCGTTACTATTTCAGAGATTCCAAAACTGGGTAAAGACAAAACATATTGTTCCTCATATTGACCAATTTCAGTATTAAATATCGATTACAAACTTTATGCCTCCCTTCTGGCCAAACGAGTGGAGAATGTCCTCCCCTCGCTTATTGACAACGATCAGACTGGCTTTATTTCTTCTTGCCAAACTCAAGATGATGTTTAATGCACCCTACATCTGTTACACCATGCTGCCCAGTCGAATAGCCCTTTTTTATTACTTAATTTAGATGCAGAGAAGGCTTTTGACTGGGTGGCATGGCCTTTCTTGTTTCAGGCTTTAATTAGCTTTGGATTTCTTCATTATTTTATACGAATGCTGCAAGCATTATATGATCACCCTTTAGCCTACGTGAAAATCAATGGCCAACTTTCTACAACTTTTTTTTCTTGATAAAGGAACATGCATCGGCTGACCCCTTCCCCTCTTCTTTTAGCCCTTATTTTGAGTCGCTAACTGAAGCCCTGCATCAAAACTTTAATGTATCTGGGATCCCCATTGGTAATAATGAACATAAACTAGCTCTACACGCAGATGACCTTTTAATCTATTTAACAATGCCAGATAAAGCTCTTCCGTATCTCTGGTCATCTTTATCTCAATTTGGTCAGTTGGTGGGATATAATTTAAACATGTCCAAAACTGAAGTCTTGTCCATACAATATACCCCCTCTGAGAATACTCACAGTCAATTTTCTTTTAAATGGAATCTTACAGTCATACGTTACCTAGGGGTAATCCTAGGTAAAGATTTTGATCAGGTTTGCAAACTTAATTATGATAATTTTACCAAAATGATGAGTAAAGATTTTAGTATTTGGTCCCATCCTTGATTCAGCAAATTGATAGTGTCCATATGGTTATCCTCCCCCGCTTTCTGTATTTGGCCCAGACATTACCCATTACTCCCCCTTTATCGTACTTTCATGCTTGGAATAAACAAATCTCTAGATATATCTGGCAAGGGAAGAAATCTTATGTTAGATATAATGTTTTGCAGTTACCTAGGTGAGCAGGAGGATTAGCACTTCCTGATCTACTACTGTATCACCGAACCGCACAGCTTTATATGGTATTGTATTGGCTGTTGCATACCTATGAGGCGCACTGGAAAACTCTTAAACTTCAAGAAGGTGATCTCTCCTTCTTCCCTAAAACACTACTAACTAATGCCCCTCTACATACATTAAACCCATCCTCAGACCCATAAATGTCAGATACATTCCATATTTGGTTTCATACTATACGAAGAAAGGAACTACAATTATATAAACATAGATTCCTTTCAATTATAGGTTCCCTGGACTTTACTCCTCCAAGTTTGAATTTAATATATTATAGATGGTCCCATCTTGGTCTGAGTTTCTGGTGCCAATTTATGCAAGGTTCGGCTAATCGAACGTTCACAGATATGGCTAACCAATACAATGTGCCTTCTACATCTTTCTTTAGGTATTTGCAAGCAAGGGTCTATCTCAGAATTCAGCTCCAGGCTGAATTGCGTATTGGCGATCCCCCTGCTTTAGTCTCCGTAATAATGCACTCCCTTTTAGAGGACCATCAAGCTAAACATTTAATCTTCCCATTATGTAAAGCTCTTCAAGCTCTTCAATCTCACTCCATTACTCATATTTGGTGCACTTCGGAAAAGGATCTTAATGTGACTTTCAGTGATCAGCAATGGAATTCCCTTCTGTCTTTTACGTATACTGTTACCTCCTTGGCTTTTTGGCATGAATTTACTTGGAAGGGTCTGCTTCAATATTCTATTACTCCAGTTAGGCAGGTTAAGTATCTGCCTCAAAAAGGTGCCCAGTGCTGGAGAGGGTGTGAATTTTCCCTTGCAGCCTTGGCACATATCTTGTGGACTTATCCTATCCTGGAGCCTTTTTTCCAGAAGGTCCAAGCTATTCTCACAGATCTTTGGGGTCCAGAGTTGGAATTAACTCCTACATTATTTCTTTTTCTAGACAATCCCCAGGGGTTCAGAGCTCCTGACACCAGTAAGTTACTACACATTTTATTATTAGCAGCTCGTAAAGCTATCACCAAATGCTGGTTGTCCCCTCAGTCTCCTACCATCGAGATGTGCTATAAACTAGTATGTAATATTTATAGTATGGAAAAACTTACTGCCAAGTTGCATAACTAGTATTCTGCTTTTGAACTCGGGTGGCGCAGATGGGTGATATACATTATGGATAAAAAAAAAACTGATTTTGTTCCTTAGAGTTATTCTCTGTGTATTGAATATTGAATTTTTCTTTGTGAGCTTTGTAACAGCATTTCTTTTTTCACCCTTTCTGTGATGATCATTTAGTTTAAAATATTTTGGTAGTGTATCCTTGTATATGTCTACCTATGTATCTATCAGTCTTAGTCCCTATACTATTTGTTTTCATATTTTTTCTGTACTGTTCTTTGGATTTATTTGAAATATTGAATAAAGAATCAAAGTTGAAAAAAACACAAAAACGTGGCTAAGTGAGCGAGGACCCAGGTGTGCTTCAATGGTAAATGACGCCCCTTAATGTTCCATGTTATACAAGTTAAGTGGGGAATAGCCATGATGAGAACAGAGGACAATAACGAATGAACCAACATATTAAGTTTAAGAAACTGTTAGCACTCTTCTGGATTTTGATAGTGAGTTGACTAGAAAGGCCCCATATCTGTACAAAAAACTAATACATCCTACAGATATGTGCTCTAAATACCATAATAATAACAATAAATTTAAAACACAGTGAAATAGCAACAATCCAACAGGGAAAATAACCATAAGCAATTAATAACAAGATGAAAGCGAACTGCATAATAATGACCTTCCTTTGTGTTCCTCAGCTTATACAAGAAGGGACGGGTAGAGGATACACCCAATTCAAGACACCCCCTGTCACAAGACAGACCGTGGTTGTTCAGAGAACAGACATCGGTTCCCTGCCACCACGTCCAGGTAGCATTTTGACTTATCCAGCATATGGCAAAGGCTCCCCAAAAAAACAACACCTCGAACCCTATCAAGAGGGTCGTTTCTGTTATCCCACGACGACATATCTCAAGAGTCATCCTGCTAAATACTTAAACATATTAAGTTACAATAATAGATGAAAGATGAAGGATGAAGGGAGACCAAAATAGCGGTATAAACTTATAAGGAATGAATAGTCCGATTATTAGAAAGAAAAAAAAACACTGTAGATATGCCAGCTTAAGAAAAAAAGTTCCAAGTCTCTATGAGTAGCAGGGTACATAGTAATGTTCAAACAAAAATATATAGTCTTTTTAGGGAGCAAAATCTATATTAATGTCCCAGTATACTGTAGGTCTATAAGTCTTTTTACTAAATGTAGACAGTTCCTGTATCCAGTTCAGCAAAGCCGTGTCTAAGTAGTCACAGTTAAGCGCTCAGGCAGCTCTGACATAAAGAGATTATATATACCACTGGAGCAAATCACTCACAAAATAATGTACCTCCTTCAATACCGGGAGAAATGAAAGGAAAGTGTTGTATGTAAACTGAATACTTGGACACTATCACAAACATTCTTTGCCCGATCCAGTCCAAAACAAAACCAGAGTAGCACTCCTGTGCAATTACAAAGAAAAGGGACTGTGCTTCTTGCTCTCTTCACTGAAAAAAACAACACATCCATACGTAGTAGTTTGCGATCCTGGACTTCGGCGCGCCCAAGGCTGTAGCTCATTACTAAGAATGGAAAAGGAAAAATAATCATAGTGCAGTCTTAAACTTACAGGGGGAAAGTAGTATCCAGGCTTCGGATTAGTGATTCAGATCATCTGTGGAGATAGAAACCTCCTTCAAGCACAGTTGTGAGTAGTTTGGAGATCAAATCTGATGGCTAGCCCCTCAATCAATGGCTGCCTTTGCCAGAATCAAAAAGGTGAGCTAAGGAAACATTTTGGCCAGTTCAATTTTGGCAAGCTCAGCCAATGGGAATTCTCTCTCTCTCCCCCCTGATGCTGTGGCAACAATAAGGCAAACCAAATACCTCATAAAAATTTAACTTAAGCTTGATAGAGGGTACGTTTAATTTCTGTATAGGCCATCTGCTATTCCCGAACGAGAGTAGTAGTATCACTAAAGATAAAAAACAGGTGACCACTCCAGTGAAGAGGGCATTCAGCCTTAGCCTGCTGCATTATATGAACCTTATCAGGGTAATACAGTCAGTGGAGGATGATGGCACAGGGTTTGCTTTGAGGAAGAAGTTACGGGCAGAGTAAACAATGCATCCGTTCAATTAGATAGATAGAGCCCTTGGGCGGAGGACTGGCTGACTCGAGAAGTAACTTTTGCACAAATGTTAAGATGTCCAAGCTCTCAGCCTTCTCTGGTATTCCGACCAAAACTAGATTGTTGCGGCAGCTGCGGGTTTCTAGATCATCCGCTTTCAGTTCAAGCTTCACAACCTGCTTCCTAAGCTCCACAACCTCTTGAGTTTCTTGGAAATGGGAGTCTTCGAGTGAACTAATATGGGACTCTGCATCACCCAACCTGCGATAAAAGGACTCCAGTGTGGGATTCAAAGTCTGAAGTTCATCCACCATTTTGGTCAAGTTCAGTTTAATCCCTGCCATGTCTGCTAATAAAAGATCCAATTTGTCGGGTTTAGGGTCTGCCTCAGGTGAATTTAGCATAGACCTTTTCTGGGGGGTAATGGCCTAGCTGGCAGCAGTGTCCTCATTTCTGAAGCAGGAGTTAAATCCGTATTTATAGCGATCTCCATCTCTGCTGCAGGTTTCATTTGTTGCTCCACTGTACATGTAAGCTGAAAGTAATAAATAGCTACCCAAAACGGCCCTTGACACTAGTAAAATACTTTTATTTGTACCAGGAACACGAAGCCGAGAGGAACACTACTGTTCAAGTGGAAGGCATCACATGACTCCAGGCGAACACTATAATTTCAAAGTACTGCCCCTTGTCTTGTTTTCTTCACCACAGGTCTTTATCAAATGCTTGGCAGTAGTTGCAGTAGCACTTCGCAGGGAAGGCCTGTATGTTTTCTCCAGTTCCACCAAGCCATTTTCACAGAAAACCTGCTGACCTGCTTTACAGCGATGCACACAATGTTGCCCCCTGTACCCCTCTGACTTTACTATAATCACCTTCACAGTGGAAGTGTTTCATGGAGGGGGGTGCAAAATGCAGAGAAGCTGTGCTTTGGGTCCGTATGACCATTACAGCGACCAACAGCAATTTGTCACTATAATATTTTCAACAGAGTTACATGCTACGTGTTTCCCCCTATCTGGATGACCATCTCCTGAAGACCTGCTCTAGGGAAGCTCTGATACATACCCTGGCTTGGACATGTCAGTTGTTCAATGATTTGGGGGTCACCATGAATGTGCCAAAGTCTGTGTTGACTCCATGCCAAAGACTGCAATACACAGGGGCAGTCTTGGACACAGAGAAGGGATGTGTTCTCCTGCCACAGGACAGAGCAGACACTTTGCTAATGCACACTAGGTAAACAGGAGTCACTGTGTCTCTGCAAGAACAAAATTACATTTCCTGGGTATTATGGCTGTGGCCATAGTGACTGTGCCACTGGCACATCTTCATATGGGGATCCCTCAGTGGACACTCAGGGTCCAGTGGGATCAGTTGTATTTATTTATTTAAATTTTGGTAACTGGGTAGGCCCACTAAGACTCTGACAGTCCCTTTTTCAGGGGCGACCCAGAATTAGTTACATGTACCTAATGGGGAAAAGAAAACCAATACTTTTGATTGTACTACAGTATATAGTACATTGATCATGTATACATGTCGCAGAGATAGACATTACTATAGTTGACGGATGAGCTGGACCAAATGGTTCTTGTCACATCTCCGGGGTTGTTGTGGTGGATGGAGCACGACAACCTACTGAAGAATGTTCCATTCTAGTACCAGTTCCTGTACGAACCCTCACCATGGATGCCTCGGGCTCCAACTGGAGTGCTCATCTTGTCTCTTATCAGACACAGTGGTCATGGACCAAGGTGGAGGCCAAGCTGCACATGAATGTCCTGGAAATGTGGGTTGTTCTGTACAGCCTCCAGGCCTTTCAGAATAATTTCTGCCCTGGTCCTCTGCTAATCCAGATGGACAACATTAGTGTGATGCATTACATCAACAAGCAAGGGGGCACACATTCCTGACCCTAGTGCAGGAAAGCAATGAACATATGATACTGGGCTCTGTCTCACAGCCTTCAGCTGTCAGGTGTGCTTCTGCCTGGTCTTAAAAACATCTTGGTAGACAGGTTAAGCAGGTCTCAGTCAATGCTTTATTTATTTTATTTATTTTATTTTATTTAGACAGCAGTTTGGAAAAACCTTTGAGCCATAGGCTCATTTACAAAGGTACCTTGTCACAGTAAGACAAACGAGAATACACAGTATAACAGTATAACACAGTATAACAGTAACTTAAGGCAGCAATAAGTACATAGATACAAACAAGCTGGTACAGGTAAGATTGAGGCAAACAATACCAGAGTTATGTTGTCCTTAGCAGCTTAGTAGTAAGCTTTGTCATAGGTATTGAGTATGGCTTTGACTAGTGGCAATTACAGCTTCAGGTGTTAACAAGGTGGTTCCGTAAGGACGTTTTGAAGCACGATATAGTTGGAGCTTCGGAGATGGAGGGGGCAGTGTGTTGAACCAGGAGGGGGCCCTAAAGCTGAAGGCTCTTTGGCCATGAGAGGTCCTAGCTCTAGGGATAACAAGAGAGGTTTTCCCAGAGGTCCGAGTATGAACTAGTGGGACAGAGCAGCAGATGGTGATGGTCAATCCTGGCAGGGATAGCCCAAGGAGGGTCTTTTTTGTAAGGGTACAGGTCAAATATTTGAGGCGCTCGTCAAGATCAAGTACCAGCGCTTTAGCGTACAGTAGACAGGTGTGTGTTAGCCTAGGTGCCCCAGTAATTAACCTGCAGGCCTTATTCAGAGTAGTGCGAATTTTATGGAGTGCAGTCTGATCAGCAGCACCATACACCGGCAGTTCATAGTCCACTAGGGACAGGATAGAGGAGGTGACTGCGAGACGAAGAGCCCCCGGGGGGGAGGCAGTGTTTATACCGATGTAAGATGCCCAATCGGATATTAGTGGCAGTAGCTTGGGCAGCGATGTGTCCATGGAAGGAGAGAGAGGGGTCAAAATGGATCCCTAGGTATTTATAGGAGCAAACTTGTTCGAGTGGGAAAGAGGACCCAGAGTGAATGAGGAGTTTGAAGTTGCAGGACTTGTTTTGAGGATGAGTGAAGAACATGGTTTTCATTTTTTTAAGATTTATCACCAATCTATGTTCCTGGAACCAGCCCTCGGCTTCGGTGAAGGACTTCTGCAGCGAGTCCTGGAGGGCAATAGGGTTATGACTTGAGGCAAAGATGACTGCATCATCAGCGTACAATAGAATGTTCCCCGAGCAAGAGCATGGAAGGGTGTTAAGGTAAAGGGAGAATAGTAAGGGGCCCAGAATGGAGCCCTGGGGAACCCCAGAAATGATGGGACAGATGTCTGAGTAGGTCCCATTAATTTTACACGCCAGAGCGGTCAGACAGATAACTGGTGCACCAGGAGATAGGCCCAGCAGCAAAACCAGAGAGACTAAGGGCATCAAGAAGGAGGGGTGGAGACAGTGTAAAGCTTTAGAGAGGTCAATGAAGACCACACCAGCCAAGAACCAGTGTCTAAGGAGGTGGAGAAAGTTGGAGAACTCAAGGAGGGCTGTGTTGGTACTGTGGCCCGCTTGGAAGCCATGCTGCTCAGGACATAGGGCATTGTAGGTGGAGAGGTAGTCAGAGATTTGAGAGGCTACCACTTTTCCAAGGCCTTGGAGAGGGAGAGAGAATGGAGATTGTCGATAGTTTCCAGCACAGTCCTATCCCCACCTTTAAAGATAGGGGTGACAGTGGCGACTTTCCAGGCAGTTGGAACCTTCCCCAGGCAAAGAGAGTGGTTGATGAGGCACGTGATCGGGGTAAGGACTGTGTCTAAGACCAGCCGTAGGATACACAGATCCAGGGTGTCACTGCCCATACTATTACTCTTGAGGGCAGTGACAAGGTGCGGCCTAAGTTCTTGGGCAGAAACACGGCGGAGGAGAAAATAAGGGTGAGAAAGATTTACAGCAGGCACTGGGGAAGGAGATCAAAAAAATTTGTATGGAGGATAGGGCTAAGATCAGTGAATGAGGTGTTGAGGTGGTTGGCTATGAGGGCTGGGTCTGAGGAGATCACAGCATTAATGTTGATCTGGGAGGGTGGGGGAGTGTGCACTCCCATTTAACTGTTTAATGTTATCCCAGAAGGTTCTGGGGTTCCCCCATGAGGCAGTAAGTGAGGACCGATAGTGCTCAGACTTGGCCTTTCTGATGGCCCGAGTGCATTTGTTTCGGGCGGCAGCATATAACTGCCTGTCACTGGGCCTGCCAGTCTCAATGGCACGGTGCCATAGGTTGTCCCTATGTTTGAGTTGGTGGATCAAAGCTGGGGTTATTCTGCCTTTTAGAACGGTGGGTTGACATTGGGGCAAAGATATCACAGGCATTATTAAAAGTTCGGGTAAAGAAGAAGAGAGCTGTGTCGATGTCAGGAGTTGCCTGTATAGGAGACCAGTCAATTTGGGACAGAAGTTCCTTAAGTTTTATCAGTCCACCAGGTATTAGACGCCGCCGGCATGTGGACTGTGCTATGGGTTTGGGGACTGAGGATGACCAGTGGAATAGAATGGGGGAGTGATCGCTGAGAGAGTCTGGGAGGACTTGTACATTGGAGATCCGATTAGGGCGGTTGGTGAGTACCACATCAAGCAGGGTACTGGAGCCTCTCTTGGGGTTAGTCCTGGTAGGGTGGGTAACTAGTTGCGTTAGGTCTATTGCAGAAAAGGAGTCATGGGTAGAGGAGGAGGAGGGGCTGAGCCAGTTGACATTTAAGTCACCCAACAGAATTTGATCAGCGGAAGGAGGTAGCGAGGAAAGGTATTCTGTAAGAGAGGTAATGGCCTACGTTTGGTCCCTGGGGGGCACGTATGCAGTAGTCAGATAAAGGGGTCCCTTTAAAGGGTCAGGGGTTTTTGAATTGGAACTGCTGCCCTGTGTTGCAAACAACCTCTTCACAAGACCATCCAGAGCTGGACCTTCTTGCAATCCCACACAATCAATCAATCAATCAATCAAATCAATCAATCACAATTGTTATTTAGCCAGGTGAACATCATTGAGCAAGCTCATATTTGACATGGGCCTGGGCAAGATACATGAACAATACATAAAGAGGAATACCAATTTACAGAGTCATTACATAGAATAGGGATTACACACAAGAGGTTAATAACAGCACTGGACTACATTAATAAAATAAGACAGAAAGCTAAATACCATGAGCTACAGAACTTGTGCTACAAAAGATACAGAGTGAACCTATATAACCATATATGCAGAGTTTTCATGGAGCAGGCTTGGATTTAAGTATTGAGTATGTAGTGCAATGATGAGCATGGGTGCGGAAGGGGGAGGAACTTGGGAATGAGAGCATAAGTGTAGGGGTGCCTGAGGGGCTTTAGAGCACCAGGGGCAGGTGGCAGTGGTTATAGAGCTAGGTGCAATACACCAGGAACAGGGGCCAAGGGTGACATGCCAGGAAGTGTAATATTAGTGGATGCCAGGATGCCTCAGAGAGGGAGACTCTAATTTAGATTGGGTGAAACTATCAGGTGGGGTACAAATAGACACAAACATACTGAGTAGTGGGGCAGGAGTACCAGGAATGGAATGCTTCTGACAGGACTAGAAACTGAACCGGGGGCGCTGGGAGACTGTGACATCAGAGGAAGCAGTTAAAGGATTCCTTGAATGAATGAGAATATAGTGCTTTGAAGGCTGATAGTTTGATTGGGAATGCCAGTCGCAAAGTTTTTTGCAGGTTGTTCCACAGTGCGGGTAGAGCGTGATTAATGGCAGACCTACCAAAGTGTGACTTGAACTTAGGTACTGCAAGCGAGATGTAAGTAGAACTCCTTAGAGCATACTTACCTGCTGCATTTAGAGGAAGACAGTCTGAGATATATTGGGGTAGTAATTTAATAATAGCCCTGTAGGTCCAGAAGGCTGCATTTCTCTGTCTTCAATATCCGAGGGAGGACCAACTTACTGCAGCACAGAGGAAGCAGTGATGAGTAGAATAAGGTTTCTGCTTGCTGGCTCTAAGGCCTGGAGCTTTTTGGCAAGACACATGTCCCTGTCCTGGAAAGGAAAACGCCTATATGCATTCCCCCATTTCTCTAATACAGAGGTTTCTGCTCAAACTGATGGTGGAGAGTACCACTCTCATACTCATTGCTGTGTTCTGGCCTCACCAGCTATGGTTTCCATTCCTGCAACATCTGGCAGTGGAGCTTCCTGTCCACTTACTTCAATGCTGTGGTCTCTTGTCACAGGAGAAGGGATCTCTGGTCCATCTGGACCTGAAGTTCATACATCTGCATGCATGGTTCCTGAAGACATAGCCATTGCATGTTTTGGGGTATCCCCTAAGGTTGCTGATGTCCTGATTGTGGTTAGGAAGCATTCTGCCAGACATACTTATTCCCTGAAATGGAAGTATTTCACTTTGTGGGCTGCTTCCCAGAATATGAACCCTTTTACATGTCCTGTGAATGCTGTGTTGGAATATATAATTTTGTTGTCTGACTCTGGCCTGTAGGATTTCCTTTATTAAGATGTATTTGGCCACTATATCAGCTTTCCAAGTGCTATTGATGGTAGTGCGATTGCTCAATCAGAGTCCTGTACATCTGTGAAAGGTAGTTTTCATATGATACCTCCTATCCATAATCCAGTGCCACCTTGGGACTTGAATTTCCGTGCTTCAGAAATTGACATTGGCGCCTTTTGAGCCTGCTGCAAGTTGCAGTTTATGTCTCCTGTCATGGAAAACATTTTTAGTTGCCATGACCTTTGCGTAAAGGATTTCTGAGCTTCAGGCTCTAATGTGTGAGCCTCCTTATTTGATTTTTCACAAAGACAGAGTCTCTTTGCATATGAATCCTAAGTTTCTACCAAAGGTGGTATCTGAATTTACACTGACTCAAATGATACACCTTCCTGTATTTTATCCTAAGCATGCCAACCAGGGTGAGGCACTGCTCCATACTTTGGATGTACATAAAATACTAAGATGCTATATTACTCGCACCAAGGAGTACAGAAAGTTCTTTCAGCTTTTTGTTTTGTTCACCCCTGGGAAAGAGGGTGTCTAAACAAGGCCTCTCCAAATGGCTGGCGCATTGTATTACGTTCCAAGAAGTACAGTAAATACGGAAAGGAACTTCCTGGTGCTGTCCATGGTCAATCCACAAGGGGTGTGGCCACTTCTGTTGCTTATTTCAAAAATATCCCTGCTGCTGACACGTGTGCTATAGCTACATGGAGAACTGTTCACACTTTCACTAAACATTACTGTCTGGACAGCATGGTTCATAGGCACACTGGTTCTGGCCTTGCCGTACTGCAAGGCCTGTTGACTTCATTACATATCAGACTGTGCCATCCTCCCAGTTAGATTTGTAGTGCTTGGGAATCATTGCAAAGGCATAGCCTAATGGATGAGATAGCCTCGAAGAAGAAAGAACAGTTATGTAAGAACTTACCATAACCATAGATCTTTGAGAGCATGTCCTCCATTAGGCCATGCCATTCTTCCCTCCTTCCCCCTTTTGCTTTCAGTGAAGTCATATAAGATGTTGTGCAAAAGCCTACTCCATGCATCCTGTTTCCATCCCCATGCCTCTCCTTGTATGCCTAGTGCTGGTCTCATCTCTTGGTTCCCTACAGTTAAAGGTCATCTGAGGCTAACCTCTGGCGGGGAACTGAGGAGCATTGGGGTTGCCCAAGTTTATATATGTGTAGACACTGAACATCACTGTGGGCGCCCCTGGGTTGCAAAAGTTTCCTAATGCTGATGGCCTATGGTTCCATAGATGTGGCTTAATGAAGGAGCTTCTCTCAAAGATCTACTGTTACGGTAAGTTCTTGGATAACTGTTCTCCCCCCCATCACACCAGATCCTTATCTAGGCTGCTCATGGCAGTCTAGTGGTTTTCCCGTTCCATCTGATCTCTGAGTAAAATAGGAGTTCTAGCCTTGGTAGTCTAGCGGTACTGCTCTCCTGCCTGATCCCTGAATAAATTAAGGATGTCTTGTAATTGTCTTCCCTGGTAGTCTTGCAATACCCATGTCATGCTTGATCCCAGAGTAAATGAAGGATGTTCTCTGTCTTCTCTTGTATGTAGTGGTACCTTCCTTCCACCAGATCCATGAGTAAATAAAGGATGTCCTGTAATTAACTCACTATCTATTACATTTACTTAAGGAACTTGGCCCACCCACTGAGCACCCACTGCCCATCCACGTCTGATTCACCCATCTGTATCTGCACTTGCCACTGGCAAAACTTCAGAAGTAGGGACCAGGATAGACCCATCACTCACCACCTTGATTGGACATCATCTGACTGAATAGCAAGGAGCAAGTGCATGCGTACTGTAGAAACAGCTAGGTTGTGTGCCCAAATCTACCATATCATCGGGATTATCAAACTCTGACATTGTAGACACACTAGTAGTGCCAACTCTAGCCTGCAGAACAGGCCTCCTCATTGGAAAACTTAAATCATCAACCCTTATTATATGACTCGCAGCCAAGGCAGGTTTGACTATTTCCACAAATCTCCATAACTATGACATAAAATTCAACCGTCTTTTCTTCCATGTTTGGTCTCTATGATGGTCAAGGTAAATAAAAACCTGAAATTGGCCAAACTGAACCACTCTCTATTCTATAACAAGCTTTAGTATATCTCCTTTCTCTGAAATTGCTGATAGCGAAGCAATGACTGTTGAAGCAGATCCAGGAGTGGAATCCAAAGATTATGCGGGTTTATGATGATCTTGACTCAGAGGTTACCCATGAATTTGAAAAGCTTATAGGATCTTCCGTTGCATCTGCATTCGATCCTCAGCAAACTGCTGCACAGCCTTAGGCCATCTTGGCTTAAGGACACTGGTAATCCAGTAAATCTTACTTTTTTCTCTCACATGATTAAGTCTCTCCTACTTTCGATGGATTGGAGCATTAGCCCAAACATGTGCATCTTGGGCTGTAAATAATGACATCACAGAGTAATTGCATCAGGTCTAGGGGCGTGGTTATAGATCACTATCCACACACTGGCAGTCCCACTGGAAACTGCTGATTCGCCAGAATGTCTTCAAGCTAAGCTCCTTCCACCACTGGGCAGTATATCCCTCGGCTCTGCTCCATGACATCAGCTGCTCCATGACGTCAGCTTTTACTTTCCAATGGAAGAGTTTGGTCTCCTCCTTCACAGCTCTGCACATTATAGGTACCAAGTGCGCCACTGGCGATTTCTTTTACAACTAGTTTTGCGTTAACTTTTGTAAATGCAGATTCAATCCCAGAC
The DNA here is from genome assembly GCA_016271365.2 of Neoceratodus forsteri. Classification (NCBI taxonomy): domain Eukaryota; kingdom Metazoa; phylum Chordata; order Ceratodontiformes; family Ceratodontidae; genus Neoceratodus; species Neoceratodus forsteri. Next base: position 141,616,866 of record JADMNL010000023.1, read on the forward strand.
CCAAAGTCCTGAAGTAATTTAAATATAGTGGCCCAAATCTTACCTTCTGAGTCAGTTTTGCCTAAGGCATTCACTGCCTGCTCTTGTAGCATATGTGTATGTGGGGGGAGAGGGGGTAGGTAGGGCCTCAGAATCAGCACCTGACTGCTCACCAACCTCCAGCTGCCCCTCATTTACTGCTTCCAAAACCAAGCAATCTTCAGTGGTTGCATTCTTCTCCCATTTCTTTAGTTTTTTCCACTTTGGATTAATCATCTCATGATAAGTCATCACTTTGAGAGGAATGAAGACATTGTTTTCTAGGAAGCATTGGAAAAATGTGCAGAGAAGAATATCACCGCAGATCCTTCATGATCTCTGGCCCATTCTCCCAGCACTCTTTCCTTTTCTCATAGATTCCCTTATACTGTACCTATCCCATGTATTCTTGAACCCCCACCACCATTTTTGCCCCCACCACCTCCACTGGAAGGCTGTCCAGGAATTCACCACTCTTTCTGTGAAGAAGTACTTCCTCACATCTCTCCTGAATCTACCACCACAGCTTCATATCAAGTCCCCTTTTTCTTGAGCAACTTTTGTTCTGAAACATACTGCTCTACTGCACCTTGTTTACTCTTATGAGGTATTTAACGGTCTCTATGACATCTACTGAACTCCGAGATTGTTGCACTCAATACTCCAAAAATCACAAGCACTGTTTTTTTCATATAGTCCATATTTTATTAAAGCATAATGAATAAGAGTTGTTTGCAGCCAGTGACAAAAAAAAGACCTCTCCCTTGCAGTCAGCAGTTTCATGTGTCTCATTCTTTCTCAAGACAAAATGATATCTCTCCTCCTCCTCCTCCTCTCTGTACATATTTAGGTCCTCAAGTCTCTCCTCATATGGGTTCTGATGCAGACCCTGCACCATCTTAATTTGCACTCCTCTGAACTGCCTCCACTGTATGTCCCCCTATGGCTGTGTCCTTCCTGAGATGTGGTCTCCAGAACTGAACACAGTACTCTAGATGAGGTTTTACCTGCAGTCTATACATAGGCAACACCACCACCATCTTCCTGCTGGTGATACCCCTCCCTATGCACCCCAGCATCCCACTAGTCCTCCCAAATGCCTTTTCACACTGCTTGATCACCTTTAGGTCTTCAAATATGGTTGTGCCCAGGTCTCAGTCCTGTTTGGTGGTTATCAGTACCATGCCACCCATTTTCTACTCTGCCCTTGGGTTTCTGTGCCCCAAGTGCATTATTTTACACTTATTCACATTGAAATCCAGCTGCCATACCCTTGACCATGCCTCGTGTTTTGTCAGGTTGCTGCTCTTCCTTTCCACCCCTGCCCCCGGAGTGTCCACCATATTGCAGCTTTTGGTGTAATCTGCAAAGAGTCAGACCTTTCCTTCCAGGCTCTGTAGTATCACTTACAAAGACATTAAAGAGGACTGGTCCCATCACTGCTGCCTGAGGCACCCTGCTGGTCACTCTCTGCCCCTCAGAGTGAACTCTGTTTACTACCACCCTTTGCTGCCTATCCCCTAACCAATTTCTTACCCAGTTTACCACCTGTGGACCCACTCCTAAGCTACCAAGCTTGCTTACTAGTCTCCTGTGAGGAAGGGTGCCAAAAGCCTTACTGAAATCCCCTTCTCATCCCTATGTGTGCCCTACACATTCTGTGTAAGACCTTAATTTCCCTTATGCATGCTAATTACTTATTGTTCGCACTATCATTTAATCCAAGACACTATTTCATTCTCCGGCTTCTGACTTTGTAACTGCTACCTTTACTGCAGCAATCCCACTCCTGCTCCCCTTCCCCGTCCGACTCTTGGCTCTGTCTACGTATATATTACTCCGCTCACCCTATCAAGCCTTGAATACCTCCTTTACCCTATATTTTCTGCTGCTGCTCAATTTACTAAAATGTATGTATTGCAAACACCAGTTACCATGCCTTGTATTGTTAGTATACTACCTGGAAATGTTAACACCTTGTACCATTTGTTTGCTCACCACCTATTGTCATCCGATGTTGTATCCTCGTATGTAATATCCTGCTTGTACTAAGCGTTCACATGCATACATGTTATATTATTGTTTATCAAGTATTTTTATTTATGTATGTTCATTATCAGTGTACATGTCACAGGACCTCATTGTGAATGAGCTTGCTCAATGGAGTTTTCCTGCAATAAACTCGAACTTGAAATCTAAGTAGGTTATGTCGACAGTTCCACCCTGATCTAGTTCTTTGGTCAACCAGTCAAAGAAATCTATCAGATTTGTTTGACATGACCTCCCCTCATGAATCCAGGCTGCCTCGAGTCTTGTAACCTATTTGATTCAAGGTATTCCACAGTTCTTACCTTCAGCAGTGATTCCATTAACTTTCCCACCACTGATGTCAGGCTGACTGGCCTATAATTGCCAGCCTCTACCCTGCTACTACTTTTGTGGAGTGGGACTACATCTCCCCTCCTGCAGTCCTCCAGAACCACTGCTATTTCCAGTGAGCTCAGCTCCTGGCTTGATTTGTATTACCATCAATAGAAGTCAAGCAACCTAACTGAAAACTGACCACACTTAAAATCTAGCAGTTGTCTAGTTAAGACTTTCAGAAATTATATTTGAAAGCATCCGGCTGATCACCTAATATTTCTATGCCGAAGTGAGAAAGGAGAGGCATACATACAGTACCTGCCAATTAAAAGAAAGAATTATGGAAATCGAAATGAATAGCATCTGCTAGAATATATGTTTCTGTTAAGTTGACTGTGTTATTTGATCTCTTATTCCAGTGAGAAGAATAAGACGGGGTAGACAGACATAGCCCTACCTAGCAGCAACATTGTAGCCTTTCTGCTGATAGCTCCAATTTACTGTTGCATTAACTGGCCCTAATGCATCTAGAGAGGTGCTAAAAACAGTTGATACTCTTCACGTGTGTTGCTTGCTATCAACAGTATCTACTAAATGGTCAATTTTCTGGTTGAAGTAACACAACAAATACAGGTACCCACTCAGTGTATAAGTTATCCCAGTAAAAAAATGTGGAAAAGGGTTCCATATTGAAAATCATATAATTATTCAAGTCCCTAACAGAATCACAAAGAAAAGGTACACTAAGCCAGAACTTGTTTCCAGGTGTAGCCTGGGAGCACAGGGAAGTTAAGTGATTTGCTCAGGGTCACACACTATGCAAGTGGGGCCCATGGGATTCAAACCCAGGTCTCCAGGTTTGCAGCTCAGTACCCTTAACCAGTGCGCTATTCTGTCTCCTATTAAGAAATAATGTAGCTGTGTTTCCATAATGATTGCAGTCACCAGCTTAAAGGGGAACAGTCAGCACTAAGAACGCCATGCCTAAGTGTGAGTCTGGTCCCAGTTTGCAGTTTGTGTGCATTTTTTTTTTTTTTACTTACTGTTTACTGCAGTGCATTAGATTGTACCTGGCTGATCCTGCTTGACAACATTTGCTGTCACCAGGTATCTCAGTATCCTCTGTAGCTGACATTAGAGCGGGGCTGCAGCTGTGTAAGATTTAACAATCTGAAGTACATGTTAGAGCTTCTGACAGCACTGATCTTTTGTTTGCTGGTCCCACTGACCTCCCACCGCTAGGTTAATTCACAGAGGACTGTACTTAGGCCCTGGAGAACAGTGGGGCCAGCAAACAGTTGACTGGAGCTTATAAAAGCAGCAGTGCAGGCAATTGTATCTGCCACAGCTACAGCTCAGCTCTGACATCAGCCGTGAGGGAGTCAGGATTTCTGTTTACAGAAGACGTTGGCTGGGGAGTCAGCAGGATCAGACAGATACAATCTAATATAGGTTTCATAGGTGTATACTAAGCTGGTCAGACTTTCGTCCATAGTGCTTGCTAGAATCTACCATTTGCCCTGCCTATATATCCTATCCAGGTTTAGTTCAAAACTGTTCATGGTTGGGCTACTAACTACATCTTCTCTCAGACTATTCCACCTTGCCACCACTCGCTGGTTAAATCACATTTTCCTTTTCCAGGTTTTGCAGTGTTCCTCTTTTAGTTGTAATGTATGGGCTCTTGTACTGTAGATTTGCTCTCTAAAGTCTAAACCTAATCTTTTCTGTAAATCAGTATCCTTCACTGATCTGTATAATAAACAAAGATCACCTCTAGCTCTTCTATACTCCAAGGGGAATAGATTAAGTTCTTCTAATCTAGTTTTATAATCTTTGTCTGTCATGCCTCTTATGGAGAGGGTAACTCTTTTTTGCACCCTTTCAAGTTTCAGGATGTCCATTTGTAACCCCTAGGTGGTGCTATCCCAAGGGCTACTATCCCTGCCTGCTTGGCTAGTAGCAGGTTAAGGGGTCTGGGTAATGAAACGGGTGCCTCCACCTGGATGTCAGGGTTGTTAGTGATCAAGCTAACCTGGGAACAGCCCTCCGGGACACTGTAACCCCCCTCTTTCCCTTCTAGTGGCCTGAACAATATACAATAATTACTCTCACAATGACCCTTATTCACCAGGCAATTACCCACACTGTTTACACTTGCCACCAGGGCTGGTTCCTCTATCTTGACCCAGGGGACCCTCAATAAAACAAGGTTAAGCATAGCAATAGCAACAGTAAAATACTTCTGGCACAAACTGGAACCACAGTCAGGTTAATTGCAAACAGAATTAAATCTGATTTATTCAGGGGACTTGAACAAGGGAGAGGTGTAATCAGGTTGATTTGCTTAAAAGTTGTATTAATCAGACAGTTATGCATGCAGTTCAGAGTCTCTACACAGTCACACACACTCTGGGTACCCAGGTAGGAAACGGTGGGCTAGCTAGGAACGCTGCAGCTGGTTGGGGCCCTGTGATGGAAGAAACCAACATGCACATCACACATTATTTGTAATCCAGAGCTGAAGGGCTCAGTTTGTGAAAGAAAAGGCAACAAGACAATCAGATGACAATACTTTTAGATTTAGCTGTTGTTGCAGGGAGCTACCCTGATGTTTACTCACGATATCCAGTACTGAACACAGGCAGGACAAAATCGAGACTGCAGGCTGTTCAGCTGGAGTGCCGGGAGAAGCAGGGCCCACACGAATCACCGAGGCATCATTCCTGTTCAAGGCGTTGAGCAGGGGGCTGATCCCCAGGCCAGTCTCTCGTCGATGACTTTCTCTGCGTAGCAAGTATTCTGGCTGGGCCAGTGTAGCAGAGCCCAGGCAAATGGAAATGGATACAGATTCAGTCCATGGAGCTGGATACAGTCTCCAGCAAGAAAAACACAGTTCAGACACACAGTGGGGAACCAAATCATGACCCACTATAAGCACACAGCACATTCACATGTAAGGAAATTCCACTGTACTAGGCAAATGGCTCCCCGATCGCAATTACAAGATTCTCTGCACAATCCCGGAGTTCAGAGATAGCTGGAAGTCTTGACTGGCCGATAGCATTCAGCAATCTTTGGTCTTCTTCAGGTTAAAGCCTGATCACAATTCAGTGGCTTAATTTGCGTTCCAAATTCGGATTCAGTCCGAGAAAAAACACAAGTTCCCTCTCAAGAACAGCAGGCAGGTATGCAGGCCAAACTCAGGCATTTCCACAGTTCTCCCACACAAATGCACTATGGATTGCTGCTCGAACTATCTTGAGCTGTTACTTCTTCACTTCGCAACTCAGATCTAACTGAAACTGCAAGCAGTGTAGGACTTTCCCCAAGATTCAAAAGGTTCGGTTGGCTGATCTGTCTGTCAGTCACAACAAGGGCTCCCCCTCCAGGTTATTTTAGGTGCCATAAGCACAAAACTACAATTCCTACAAGTTTTGGCCCCACCAGGCCCATGTAGGCAGGCTCCATTTTAGAGTCCCAAATGTACTGATTGGCCCATTCTGCAGTCCAGGACCAAGATGATGGAAACAAACAGAACTGTCCATGCTGCAAAGAAGGCAGGTTAGAACAAACTGCAATATTATTACTACTCTAACAAATGATCAGCAAACAAGTACATCTTCTAACAGAGCTCCCTCGCAGATTAAGTATGACTGCAACCAGGCAGCTCTTAAAGAGACAGTACACAGAGCTATATAGGCACTCTCTGGCAATACATTTAAACTGCTAAAATGCAGAACACCAGCCTGGCAGTGAGCATTTAGGCAAGCTCAAGGAAGACTTTTCGGGAACCCCCATTTGTAGGGGGGTTACACCCTTCCCTGATGGAGAAAACTAGGTGTCCACGTCAAGTCTGTACCATGATGCATCAGTTAACATAAACTTATTACTTTACTATACATATTCACTACACTTCATGATACTATATCCATAAGGACAATACTTATGCATGTTTCATACAGGTAATACCGATTCCACTATAGTTAACATACTTGTGATATCACAATACTGATTCATATTATAACTTCCTGTACATTAAACAATGTAGGAGGGGGCTCTTCCCTATCAGCTAACTTGGGGCTGGATGAGGCAGGGGCACCATACTAAGAAAGAAGAACAATCAACCTGGAATTGGCCATTCAGCTCAGTTTGGGTAGTGAGCTCTGTGAAATATAAACACCTTTGTGAACCACATTGAGAGGCAAATCCACTGGCCTCCCAAGAGAATCATAACTGAAGTGCAGTACTGGCTTGACAGCTCAGCCAGTCTTTCTGGATGGAACAGCCACAGTCTCTGTACTTTCAGCACTAACTTTGGAGCTTTCGTTATCCGTGAAGGTGCCTCTGCACAGATGGGAATGTTCAAACCGGGAACACTGTCAGCTCCTTGCTGTATAGGCTCTGTTTCCACAACACTTGGCTCATTTAGAGAAGGTTCTGGCACAATTAGGCGTTGTGGCACTGAAGGGGGGCTCTCAGCACTCTCATATTGTTTTTCAAGTTCTTGTGTGTCACGAGGGAGACTCAGACCATCAGCCCCTTCTTCGGGCAGTTCACACAGTTCCACAAAACACAAAGTCCGCAACCTCAGATATGATGCTTTGCACCTCACTTTCAGGGAGAATTGGCTCCAAGGATGAAGCTGGGGGGTTAGGCAGTCCAGCAGGCCCAGCTTCATCCCCTCAATTAGTCATAGGGTTACCTTGAAACAGCTGACTCAATTCATAGGAGGGGTAATAGGCATTGTCACACTCGCTATTGTCAGAGGTGAACTGACGGTCACTAGCATTCTGGGCCTGCTGCGGGGGAAACTTTAACTCTGTAACTATGGGGGTAGATTGACTGTCTCTTTTTTGCAGCAGCACAAGTGACCGGCCCAGGGGAGGCAATGTCTGCTGGCTCAACTTCAATAAAAACTTGGCCGATAGGCAGCAAGTGGTTACAGTGCATGGTCTTGACAGCTTTGGAGTTATTCTCTGGGTGTACCTTGTATACTGGTAGATCATCCAACTTTCCAACTATTACATGAGGAAGATGGTGCCACCTATCAGCAATTTTGTGCTTACCATGTAGTCCCAAATTGTGTAACAACACACGCTCTCCGGGCCATAGCTCTTGAGCCTTTACTTTCTTGTCATGCCTCTCTTTGTTGGCGAGATTTCTTTTAGTGGCCATTGTCTGGGCCAGTTGATAGCACGGTTCAATTGAGCTTTCAGTTTCTGTACATACTGCAGGTAGTTTTCAGCTCAGACCCCATCTGGACATACCCCAAAACAGACATCAACTGGCAGGCGGGCCTCCCTCCCAAACATGAGGTGGTAGGGGTAGAACCCAGTAGCATCATTTTTGGCGCAATTGTACGCATGTACCAAGGTTCTAATCTGCTTGCTCCACCTCCACTTGTGCTTGTCTATGGGGTGGAGGTTGCCCAGCATGTCTAGAAGGGTGCAGTTAAAACGTTCTGGTTGAGGATCCCCCTGCGGGTGATAGGGGGTGGTTCTTAACTTCCATACACTCCCCCCACAGAGAGAGCATTTCTGTGTTTAACCAACTTTAAAAGTCTCTGCCATGGTCAGAGTGGACCCGCTGGGGGCACCATAGTGGACAAAGACATTTTCCACTAGCACCTTGGCCATGGTAAAGACCTTTTGATCTTTAGTTAGAAAAGCTTGTGCATATCATGTGAAATTATCTGTAACCACTAACACTTTGCCAGTATTCCACTGATCAGGTTCTAAACACAAAAAGTATATGCAGACCAGTTCCATGGGGGTGCTGGTAGTTATATCGACAAGGGGGGACAGCCCTCTGAGGCAGGGCTTTCCTTTGTAGGCAATGACTGCAGGTCTTTACATGGTGCTCAACATCTGCCCCATCTTGGGCCAGGAGAATCGAGATCATAACAGGTCGAGAGTTCTGTCAATACTGAGGTGTCCCATGTGATTGTGGAGGGACCTCAGTACCAAATCTTTAAAGGCTGTGGGCAGGACCAATTGCTGCTTGTCTACTCGACCGCTGTGATCCACTGTCTCTCTGTATAACAACTGATTGTGTAACTTCAACCTGGGGCCTTCTTTAAACAATAGGGCAGTTCGAAAGTCAGGGGAATGCAACTGGGACACATCTTTCCCCGCACGCAGGGCATCAAATGCTGACTGAATCATAGGATCTTGGGATTGAGCCCACTGGATGCTGTCATTGTCAAAATGATGTAGTGCACTAATATCTAGAGCAGAGAAATGGCAATAGGTAGCCGGTATGCAGGTATCAAGAGGGCCCAAGCAATCTGCTAAACAGTCCACTGTGTTGTAGACATCTGTTCATCTCTATCAAACTTTTGGCACAATGCTCGGATGTCAGCTTCAGACAACCTGATACAATCACTCTTAGAGACTGACCTTCATGACAAGGCGTCAGCATCAATATGGTTCAGCCCTGGCCTGTATTCGACTGCATAATCATAGGTTGATAAATCAGAGCCACCTGTGCCCAGTGGTGCCCAACTTAGCTGAAGTCTGTACATAGGTTAACGGGTTATTGTCAGTCTTCACTGATATCTTTGCCCCATAGAGGTACTCATGAAACTGGTCAGCAATGGCCAGGGCCCCATGTTTTCTGTGATTCTGCGGTTGCAGCAGTGGCTGCAGAAATCAGGACTAGCCACAGAAATCAATGCTTGCTGCAGAAGTCAGGAAAACCAGCCACACAGCTGCAGAAATGTAGCTATGTTGTGCAATCACACAAGGCAAGGGCATAGCTATTAATGTGTTAAGTATGCCATAGCACACATGCTTATTAGAAGGGGCAGCAAACTGATGCCATCTGGTACAAAGCCGAAAAGCTAGTGGCTGTTTGACATCTTGATTCGTGCTGGCTCTTGTTACATAACTCCTTCCAGCCAGTATTGTGTGTTGGGGGCACAACTGACACAATAGTAGCAGAGCTTGATTAGGTCCATGGCAGTTGTGATTTGCTACTGTGTAGGTGTGGGTAGCTCAGCCATGTTAATGTTTCATTATGAGGCTGCTCATGATGCATGCTGAATCCTTGGAAGATGAATTTGGAAAGAAGAACTGGAAGGCAAGCTGTAGTCAAGAGATGAGAAGATTCTGTGGTGTCTATGGAGGTGGAACTGATCTCAGTGTGGTGACAGGTATCAGAGGAGGAGCTGATTGCAGAAACATATGGCTGGCAGCAGACTGAACAGAGGACTCAGTCCCCACTGGTGGACATCTATCACAGTTTTGATTTGTGGTCTGTAGTTCTGTACCTGCAAGTGTGAGGGTAATTTCTTGGCAAATCTGAACCTGCAGCCTAAGTGGCAGCATCAAGCTCAGTTATTAAGGAGGGTCAAGTTGCCCAGCTGCAGCAGAGTTGAGGACCAGGGTATACTAGAACTGTATCAAACAGATGTGGAACAAAATTGGAATGGAGAGTTTGCTTGCTGCTATACATAAGTGAAATGAGGGTCACTGATTGAAGAACACCACCACCCCCTGAGTTGTGAGGACACGAGAACATGCTAACCAAGGTTATGCCAGCTTAATAAGAATGACTTGCTTGCATTTTTTGGTGTGTCCCCCAAAAGAAAAATCAGGAGTCAACAAATCCTACAGACACTGCAAGTTATACCTTCCTTCACTATAATAGGAAGACAATCCCCCCCCCAAAAAAACACAGATTTGTACACTGAACTCAACATGTTTGTTGCAAGGCAGTTGGAGTATTCCTAGTTTACAAAAATAATAATTTAAAAGAACATTGATCAAAATCTGAAAAAAATGGCCTTCAAGTTGGAGTCTGTCTTTATTTCTGCTAACTATAAATATAAACCAGAAGAAATCCAAGCAGGTTTTGCCTTCTGTGTAGTTTTAGCTAAGTGTGTATGTCCTCCTCTGATTATAACCTAGTAGAACAGCAAAGGCCATCAATTTCCAGAAGAACACATGAACCTTCAAATTCGGGATGGTAGGGAAAATTCATTAAAAGAAAACACTGATGCCCATGGCTGTGCCAGATCTGGGCTATTGCTTTTCAGTACTTGTGTAACCCCCCTGCAAATGGGGGTTCCCAAAAGACTTCCAGGAGCTTGCTTGAATGCTCCAAGCCTGAATGGTGTTTGGCATTTAAGCCATTTATCAGTGAGTGTTTTTAGAGCCTCTGGTACTGTCTCTTTAAGAGCTGTCTGCTTGCAGACATAATTAGTTTATATGGGGGGACTGTGTGTTTCTTTGATTGAGTACCACTCGAGCTGCTGCCAATTCACTTCATTTTGCAGTCACTAGGAGTGCAAAGGAACCTATCTGAAAGATGTAACTGTTTGCCAGAAATTATTTAGAGTAATAATGAAATTACAGTTTGTCTAACCTGCTTTCTTTGCAGTCAGAACTGTGTCTGCTAGTTCCCATTCTAGTTTTGAACTGCTGAACTGGACCAATCAGTGTGGGGTAAGCTAGCTCTAAAATGGTGCCTTGGACGAATCAGAACTTGGACTCATAATTTGAGCCAGCCACAAGAGGATTGTATGGGTAGTGACTCTGGGAGATGTAGTTTAGACTTCAGTGCCTTTTGGACCAACAGCAGCAGTCTATTGTGAGTGACAGCCAATCCAGTCAAGAACTGGGAGGAACTCAAAGGAAGTACCGGTTTTGTCGGTTGGAGTTTGAGTTGAGCTTTGGCAGTGAAGAAGGAAGGAGCCCTGTGCTTTTTCAGTGTGCAGTTTTAGTCAAAAAACGTGTGTAAGGCCCAGAGTTCCGGTCTGCAGCTTGTGTAACAGCTTGTTAGGACTGAATCCGTCCTGTGAAAAGAATCAAAGGATCTCTGAAGAGTAGACACCAGGCTCACCCTGTAGAAGACTGGAGGAATTGCTGAAAATTGCACTCGGTCTGTCAGGAACTGAATCTGCTGTGTGTTCTCCCGGGTATTGTGCAGTAATTGCGATCGGGATACAGATGCAGCCTGCCTGGTATAGTGCTTTCTTTTATATGGATGTGTGAAGAGGTTTGTGTACCTCAAGTGAGCCCTGCTGACATTGAAGGACCCTATCTTATTTGGAGGTCGTGAGTACTAATTCAGGGTTGCTCCTGTTGAATTGCCACATTAAATCCAAATGGAATTACTGTACTGCTGACTGTTTAATTCTCCTTTTCTCTGTGTGAAAGGGCCCTACCAGCTGCCACGGTTTGGACTAGCCACTAGGGCTTGGGTACCCAGGGACAGTAACTGATAGGGATAGGCCTGTGCACAGAGCCATAGGTAGATTATTAGAGTGATAAGCTAATTAACCTGATTTCCCCTGTCCTTGTTATATCCCCTAAATAAATCAGAGCTGCTTGTTTCAGCAAAGTTATACTGCCTGAGGTATTTGTCTATGTTAAAGTACTGTACTGTGATTGCTGCACTGTATCTCATTTCACAGGAGGTCCCAGTGCGGAACCAGACCTGGGGTAAGTGTATACTGTGAAGGTAATTCTGATATATTGTGTGGGCCACTAGTGGGAAGAAAGGGGGTTGCAGTGTCCCAGAGGGCTGTGACCAAGTTAGTTTAACTGTTGCAAACCCTGACCTCTGGGTGGAGGCACCCGCCATTGGATCCAGGCCCTCAACCTGTTAGTGGCAAATCAGGCAGGGTAGCCCCGGGATAGCGCCATCTAGGGGTTACATCTTGGAGGCTCACCGCTGGGATTGTGTGTCCTCTAGTGGCCATATTTACGTAACCACTGTTAAGAAAAAAATGGGTACCCCGACAGAAGTGGCTGTGCACCGGCTGGTGGAGTGGTGTACTGGGGAGGAGATCAACCCCCAAAATGCTATGCTTATCCTGGACATCCCCCTGGGTATCAATACGGACACTGTGCAGGGAGTACTTTCCAAGGTGGAAGGTTTACAAAACCCTGTGGTGGTGGGTCGGCATGCTAATCTGCTCACCCACACTTTCCTGGCCCTAGTAGAGTTTAAGGATCCCATAGATAGCTCCAAAGTGCCACAGACCATTACCCCAGAGGGAGCCCTCACTGCTTGGAGAGTGATAACTAAGGACAGTAAAGACCCGGGGGGGAATCAGCCCCCACCACTATCTGAAACTTTTGAGGAAAAATTTGCTGAATGGTTGCTGGGAGAGGGGAAAACTGTGGAGGACTTGAAGAAACTATTCTTGCCACCTGGGGGTGTTCCTTCCCCAACACCCTCTCCTGCTCCAGTGCCCGTAATGGTGGCTGAACCAATGCAGACTCCTATTTCTGCACCTGCCATTAGTCGACTCTTACACGAAGGTTGAGGATCTTCTCTGGCACCTCCCCACCCCCAAGGGAGGATGACTGGGAGACCTGGATAGACTATGTTGCCCCCAAGTGCTAGAATGGCAATGCTCGGAAGGAAGCGAAAGAGGGTTAGTGAGAGCCTCCGAGGTCCTGCCCTGGCTACCATCCGTGCTAAACGGGCCAGTAACCCTGAAGCGACTGCACAGGCCTATCTTGAGGCCTTGGAGAATGTGTATGGGAGCCCAGATTCTGATGAGGACCTATGGTGGAGAGTAAGAGATGCACAACAGTACCAAGGGGAGTTGTTGTCTGTGTATGTATCTCGGCTGGAAAAATTGTTGCAAGAATGCCTCAGAAAAGGTAGTTTGCCAGCGATTGAACTGGACCGAACCAGGCTGGACAGGATCCTTAAGTCTGCCCCTCTCAGAACTGCTGTTGCTTCAGTTACGCCTGGCAGATCGACTGGAATCCCACCCTCCTATGATGAGTTAATGAGAGAAATTCGAGGAGTTGAGAAAAGAGCGACCTCGGGAGGACCTGCACCAATAGCTGCGGCTACGACCCGAGTGACTGAGGGTGACCCATCAAGTGAAGTTCAGGGGCAGAGGTTGGCAGTCAATGAGTGCTCTGACAAGGAAAAGATATGTCACAATGGAGCGAACTGTTGAGAGAGATCGGAATTCAAAACAGTCCTTTATGAAGGCCATGCAAATGCAGGCCCTGACCTATATCCGACTGTATCTGCTATGGGGTAGGTACCCACCCATGTATCTCCTGCTGATAACAATCAACCGATTCCTTGACCATGGAAGTGGAGAAACTGACAGATGTCTCCAAATGCTTATCACGCCGCAGACAGAGATGGCACCAAGGTTTCCAGTTAGTAATACCCCTGGCTCCCAGTGTGGCGCCTCGGCCAGCTCAAACTCCAGAAAGTATGTTTTGCTATAATTGTGGGAAAGATGGGCACATGAAAAGGAATGCCAGTCCCCAAAAGACACTGACAAAGTTGCATATAGGCTACAAGGAGAGCTTGGAGAAGAAATCAGTGGTTAAGAGGTGCACGACATGATCCCAGTGAGGGCACCAAAATGCTAATTCACGTCCCTTTTGTGGCAAGGTCAGTTGCCCAGGCCCCACTACCGCCTCTCCAGACTGGTCCAGAATAGTGGGTCCTCCATGGAGACCACTGTAAAGGTGAATGGAGTGTCTACAAGAGCTGTATTAGACAGTGGCTCCCAAGTGACAATTATGTTCCAGGATTGGTATCAGAAGCATTTGTCAGACGTACCCTTACAACCATTAGAAGGACTGCATGTATGGGGTTAAGTGAGAAGGCCTACCCTATTCCGGGTATATCCAATTTGCTGTCTTTCCCACCTCCGTGGCTGGAGTGGCCGAACAAGTAGAGACCCTAGCCTTAGTGTGTCCCCCACTGGACTGTATGATGGTGTCCCTTTGTTGATTGGAACAAATGCTCATATGTGGAAGGCTGGCACAGTTGTGTTATGAAAACAGGGGTCAAAGACTAGTAGAGCTTTAAGAGTTCGGCTTTAATTAAGAAGGCCTATGAGGCACAGAGAGATGCTGAAAAAACAGAACCAGAGGAACCGGTCGGAATTGTATGGAAGAAGGATCCTGAGTCTCTGATCCTGGCGCCAAATGCCCAGTGTACCTTACAGGAGAGGTCCGTATCAGAAAGGATGTTAAGAATAAAATATTAATGTTGGATGCACAGGCGATGGAAAATTGCCAGAGGGACTGCTGGACAAGCCTAGTATTTTGCCCGCTAGAGCCCATGCTTATGCCAGAAGGGTAATGGTCCAAGTTCATAATGTGTCTGAAAGAGACATTCGAAGTAAACAGAGGTTGCATCCTGGCTAATGTGCATTGTGCAGACACTGCAGTGCTACCCAGCAGCAAGTTCAAGGAAGAATGACAGAGTAACGCCTGACTTGTTTGATTTGGCGACTCCCGCTGCCAGCTGAATGGAAAGTGAGGATCAGTGGAAGCTTGCCCAGAGAGACCAGGTGTTTTCTTTAAAGGAATGGGATGTAGGATGCGTGCAAGGAGCTGAGCACAATATCCGGCTGCATGACGAAAGACCATTTCGTGAGAGGTCTCGGCGCCTGGCACCTGCTGACATAGATGATGTGAGGCGGCATCTGCAAGAGATGTTAGCTGTGGTGTAATACAAGAATCCAGAAGCTTATGCTTCCCCATTGTGGTAGTGAGGAAAAGAATGGAACAGTAAGGATGTGTGGGATTATCGCACCTTAAACCGGGCGGACTATCCCTGATCAGTACACAATGCCCGCATTCAGGATGCTTTGGACTGCCTAAACGGGAGCAAGTGGTTCTCTGTGCTGGATCTCCGCAGTGGGTACTACTAGATCCCGATGGCCCCAGAGACCATGAGAAGACGGCCTTTATCTGTCCGCTTGGCTTAGTGAATTCATGAGGATGCCTCAAGGGATTTCAGGTGCCCCAGCCACTTTTCAACGATTGATGGAGCGTGCAGTGGGGACATGAACTTACTAGAGTGCCTGGTATACCTAGATGATGTTATTGTGTTTGGCAGCTCACTGGAGGAACATGAGAGCAGATTATTTAAGGTATTGGACCGACTGGAGGACTTTGGCCTTAAACTGTCCATTGATAAGTGTCAATTCTTTCAAACATCAGTAAAGTATGTGGACACATAGTATCCACCGAGGAATAGAGACCGACCCAAGTAAAGTTGAGGCCTTGACCACCTGGCCACAGCCCAAAATCTAAAAGAACTGCAAAGATTCCTGGGATTCTGTGGTTATTATCGGCGCTCATCAAGGACTATTCAAGAGTGATCCGCCTTTACTTAACCTTACTCAAGGGTATCCCCAACCCACAAAAAATACCAAAAGTCAGCGTCCCTCAAGACTGAAAGATGTATTTCATCCGAGTGAAGTATTTGGGGCCCGCTGGACTCCTGATTGTGAGACTGCTTTTCATGAGATCATATATCAACTTACCCATGCTCCAGTGCTGGCTCATGCCGATCCAAGAAAACCTTACGCCTTGCACACTGATGCTAGCTTGCAAGGGTTGGGGCCGTTGTACCAAGAGCACGAGAATGGCCTGAGACCAGTGGCCTTTGCCAGAAGCCTGACCCCATCCGAAAAGAACTATCCTGTACATAAGTTAGAGTTCCTAGCTTTGAAGTGGGCTATTGTTGACCAATTCCATGAGTACTGTATGGGGCTAAAATACTAGTAAAACTGACAATAATCCTTTGACCTATGTGCAGACCTCAGCTAAGTTGGATGCCACTGGCCATGGGTGGCTTTCTGCATTATCTACATATGACTATGCTCTCGAATACCGAGCAGGTCTGAACCACATAGATGCTGATGCTCTCTCGGAGACCTGTTCCCAGAATGATTGGGTCCGATTAGCAGAACCTGACATTCGGGCACTCTGCCGGAAGTTTGACAGGAGGAACAAATGTCCACGGACGAGTGGACTGCATGGTGGATTGCTTGGGAGCCTCTGAGAATTGCATACCTGCTGCTTATTGTCACTTTTCTGCAATAGACATTGGTGCACTGCCTCAGCTGGACAATGACAGTATTCATGGCTCAATCCGCGATCCCATGATCAAAGCAGCTTTAGAAGCCCTCTATGCAGGAAAGATATGCCAAATTACGCCCACTGATTTGAGAACTGCACTGTTATACAAAGAAGGTCCTAAGTTGAACTGATCAATAAACTGTTATACAGAGAAACAGTAGACAGAGGGGACAAGTAGACAAACAACAACTAGTGCTGCCCACTGCCTTCGAGACTCAGTACTGAGGTCCTTGCACAACCACATGGGGCACCTTGGTATAGACAGAACACTTGACTTGGTGAGATCCAGATTCTATTGGCCTAAGATGGGGGCTGATGTGGAGCAACACATTCGAACTTGTAGTCGCTTTACAAGAGGAAAGCTTTACCCAGAGGGCCCCCTTGTTAACATCACCACCAGTGCACCCATGGAGCTGGTCTGTATTGATTTTCTGAGTTTGGAGTCAGATCAAAGAAATATCAGTAATGTGCTGGTGGTCACTGACCATTTCACGAGATATGCCCAAGCTTTCCCCACCAAAGACCAGAAAGCATCCACTGTGGCCAAAGTACTTGTAGAAAACTTTTTTGTTCACTATGGGGCTCCACAAAGAATCCATTCTGATCAAGGGAGAGACTTTGAGAGCCGTCTGATCAAAGAGATGCTTTCTCTGTGGGGAGTGCGAAAGTCCAGAACCACTCCTTACCACCCCAGGGGACCACAGCCTGAACGTTCAACGCACTTTGCTAGATATGCTAGGCACCCTGCACCCAAAGGACAAGCCTAGATGGAGCCAACAAATTAGCACCCTGGTACATGCTTATAACTGCACCAAAGTGATGCCACTGGATTCTCCCCTACCGCCTGATGTTTGGAAGAGAAGCTCGACTACCAGTAGATGTGTGTTTTTGGGGTCTCTCCTGATGGGGTTCAAGCTGACAACTATTTACAGTATGTGCAAAGTTAAGGCCCAGCTAACTCATGCACTAACTGGCTCAAACCATGGCTGCCAAAAGAAATCTGGCCAACAAAGAAAGGTATGATAAAAGGTGAAAGCACAGGAACTCCAGGAGGGAGATCGGTATTGCTAAGAAATCTGGGACTGCATGGCAAGCACAAGATTGCTGACAGATGGCACCATCTCCCCACATTGTAGTGGGCAAACTAGATGATCTGCCATGTACAAAGTAAGGCCTGAGAATAATTCAAAAGATGTAAAACAATGCATAGAAATCATTTACTGCCCATTGGACAAATCTTAATTGAGTCTGAGCCCTAGAAGATGCCCCTCTGGACCAGTGACTAGAGCTGCTGCTAAGAAAAGATCAAGAAAGTCTGCACCTCAGAGGCAAAGTTAAGTGTTCCCTCCACAAGTCCCAGTTGAGCATGACTGTCAGTCCATATCGGAAGAAAGTGAGAGTGACTTTGAATACTATCCTTCTTACGAACTGAGTCAATTGTTTCGGGCAATCCCTAGTCAATACTGGAGACAAAGCTGGGCCTTCTGACTGTCTAAGCCCCAGCTTCATCCCTGGAGCCAATGCTCCCAGAAAGTGAAGTGCAAAGCATCAGATCAGATGAAATGGAATCATTGTGCATGGTTGAACTGTTTGAGCTTCAGGGAAGAAAATGATAGATTGGGGCAGACTGGTGATACACCGAACAAGAAGAGTATTTTGAGTGCCCTGACAGTCCACTGCCAGTGTCCCAAAGCTCTCCATGCGAGCCAAATGTTGTGGACTCAGAAACTGCAACTCCTGGAGCTGAAAGTGCCCCAAGTTCTAGCCTCTCTACCCCCAGGAGACTCCTGACAAGTGAGGACAATGCTGAAAATGAGGCTCAGAGTGCAGAGACTGTAACAGTTCCCCTAGAAAGACTGGTCGAGCTGTAAAGCCTGTGGTGCACCTCAGTTATGATTCCTTGGGAGGCCTGTGGATTTCCTCTCAATGTTGTCCATAAAGGGTGTATGTGTCCCCGAGCTCATTGCCCAAACTGAGCATCAGTGCTACTCCAGTTACTTGTGTTGCTCTTCATATGGTGCCCTTGCCCCATCCAGCCCAAGGTAACTGATAGGGAAGGGCCCCCTTCAGGTTTCATGTACAAGAGGTAATAACCTGAGTTATGGTACAACGTGTATGTAATACTGTGTAAAGAGTGACGTACTGCAATGTTTCAGAAGTGTGTTCTTGGTAAAATGATATATTGACTGATGATTACATGTGTGAGCCTAATGCAAATGTATACGGTTGCAGTTAAAACTTATGGGGGTACTTGCTTGACGCGGACGTCAAGCTTTCCCAGGCCAGGAAGGGTGTAACCCCCCTGCAAATGGGGGTTCCCAAAAGACTTCCAGGAGCTTGCTTGAATGCTCCAAGCCTGAATGGTGTTTGGCATTTAAGCCATTTATCAGTGAGTGTTTTAGAGCCTCTGGTACTGTCTCTTTAAGAGCTGTCTGCTTGCAGACATAATTAGTTTATATGGGGGACTGTGTTTTCTTTGATTGAGTACCACTCGAAGCTGCTGCCAATTCACTTCATTTTTGCAGTCACTAGGAGTGCAAAGGAACCTATCTGAAAGATGTAACTGTTTGCCAGAAATTATTTAGAGTAATAATGAAATTACAGTTTGTCTAACCTGCTTTCTTTGCAGTCAGAACTGTGTCTGCTAGTTCCCCATTCTAGTTTTGAACTGCTGAACTGGACCAATCAGTGTGGGTAGCTAGCTTAAAATGGTGCCTTGACCGAATCAGAACTTGGACTCATAATTTGAGCCAGCCACAAGAGGATTGTATGGGTAGTGACTCTGGAGATGTAGTTTAGACTTCAGTGCCTTTTTGGACCAACAGCAGCAGTCTATTGTGAGTGACAGCCAATCCAGTCAAGAACTGGGAGGAACTCAAAGGAAGTGCCCGTTTGTCGGTTGGAGTTTGAGTTGAGCTTTGGCAGTGAAGAAGGAAGGAGCCCTGTGCTTTTTCAGTGTGCAGTTTTAGTCAAAAACGTGTAAGGCCCAGAGTTCCGGTCTGCAGCTTGTGTAACAGCTTGTTAGGACTGAATCTGCCTGTGAAAAGAATCAAAGGATCTCTGAAGAGTAGAAACCAGGCTCACCCTGTAGAAGACTGGAGGAATTGCTGAAAATTGCACTCTGTCTGTCAGGAACTGAATCTGCTGTGTGTTCTCCGGGTATTGTGCAGTAATTGCGATCGGGATACAGATGCAGCCTGCCTGGTATAGTGCTTTTATATGGATGTGTGAAGAGGTTTGTGTACCTCAAGTGAGCTCTGCTGACATTGAAGGACCCTATCTTATTTGGAGGTCGTGAGTACTAATTCAGGTCGCCCCTGTTGAATTGCCACATTAAATCCAAATGGAATTACTGTACTGCTGACTGTTTAATTCTCCTTTTCTCTGTGTGAAAGGCCCCTACCAGCTGCCACGGTTTGGACTAGCCACTAGGGCTTGGGTACCCAGGGACAGTAACTGATAGGGATAGGCCTGTGCACAGAGCCATAGGTAGATTATTAGAGTGATAAGCTAATTAACCTGATTTCCTGTCCTGTTATATCCCCTAAATAAATCAGAGCTGCTTGTTTCAGCAAAGTTATACTGCCTGAGGTATTTGTCTATGTTAAAGTACTGTACTGTGATTGCTGCACTGTATCTCATTTCACAGGAGGTCCCAGTGCCGGAACCAGACCTGGGGGTAAGTGTATACTGTGAAGGTAATTTGATATATTGTGTGGGCCACTAGTGGGAAGAAAGGGGGGTTGCAGTGTCCCAGAGGGCTGTGACCAAGTTAGTTTAACTATTGCAAACCCTGACCTCTGGGTGGAGGCACCCGCCATTGGATCCAGGCCCCTCAACCTGTTAGTGGCAAATCAGGCAGGGGTAGTAGCCCCTGGGATAGCGCCATCTAGGGGTTACACTTGCGATAAGAAGACTATGTGCTGTTAAATGGCCTGCTGTTCCACTTTCAGTGTAGCAGACTGGTTGCACAAAGGCAGTCAAAGGGTTAACTAAGACTTAATCCCTTTGAAGGTATGCTGTTTAGCCACAATTAATGTGCCTTATAACAGCTGCAGAATCAGCAGTCATTCTTCCGCAGAAAGTATGAGGTCCTGCCGCAGAATGTAGGTCCACTTTGCCACAGTAAACACAGGGCCCTGATTATTTTAGGGCAAGGAACTCCAGCTTGTGCACAGGATAGTTTCGTCCTGATGGGGTCAAGCTCCTGCTGGCAAAAGCCACTGATCTCAAACCATCCTCATGGTCTTGATACAGCACAGCTCCTAAGCCCTGCAGACTAGCGTCTGTATGCAGCACATCACATTGGGCTTGGTTGGGTCAGCATAGGTGAGCATGGGGGTGTGGGTGAGCTGGTATATGACTTTGTGGAAGGCTGCTTCACATTCGGGTGTCCAGTGAGGCCCAAAAGTTTCACCTGTTCAGAAGTATACTTTCTCGGGTTCTTTGACAGCCCCTTTCTTGTATTTACGGTTGGTTGGGGTAACCCTGGGTGAGATTCAGGAGCGGGTGAATCACCTTGGAATAGTCTTTTATGAACCTGTGGTAGTAGCCACAGAACTCCAGGAAATGTTGTAGTTCTTTCAAGTTATGGGACTGGGGCCAAGTAGTCAGTGACTCAACCTTGCTGGGATCAGTCTCTATCCCTTCTGCAGATGCTATGTGCCCCACATACTTCACAGAAGTTTGAAAAAACTGGCACTTGTCAATGGACAGCTTGAGGCTGAAGTCTTCCAATCGGTCATACTCCTCTAATGTACATCTGAACACAATGACATCATCAAAGTACACTAGACATGCCATCAAGTTCATATCTCCCACCGCACGTTCCATCAGTCGCTGAAAGGTGGCCAGGGCACAGCAAATCCCCTGTGGCATTCTCAGGAATTCGTAGAACCCCAAAGGACAGATAAAGGCAGTTTTCTCACAATCCTCTATGGCCATCGGAATCTGGTAATATCCACTTCGAAGGTCCAATACTGAGAACCATTTGCTCCCATTAAAGCAATCCAGGGCATCTTGTATATGGGGCATGGTGTATTGATCTGGGACAGTTCACCAGTTCAGGGTTCAATAATCAACACACATCCTCATGACCCATTCTTCTTATGCACAACCACAATGGGAGAGGCATATGGGCTCCTTGATTCCTGTATCACGCCAGCAGTGAGCATTTCCTGCAGGTGTCTCCTCACATCATCGATGTCCGCTGGGGCAAGGCGTCGGGATCTGTCTTGAAATGGCCGGTCATCATGCAGGCATATATGATGCTCTGCACCCTGAACACATGGCATGTCCCATTCTTTTAACGAAAACACTTAGTCTGTCTGGGCAAGTTTCTAGCTAATCCTAGCCTTCCATTCAGCTGGCAGCGGAGAATCACCAAAGTCAATAAGTCCAGGGCCACTCTCTCCTTTTAGCTACAGTACTTGTTATTGGGTAATACTGCAGTGTCTGCACAATGTACCATAGCTAGAGTGCACCCTCTGTTCACCTGGACCTCCCAATCTGACACATGTCAAATCTGGACCATCACTCATCATGCATAGGCATGGGCACAGGCAGGCAAGATGCTGGGTTTAACCAATAATCCTTGTGGCAACTTTCCATCACTTGGTGCATCCAACAATAATATTTTGTTCTTTACATTTCACTTTAGGCAGACTTCTCCATGGATTGTGCACTGGGCGTTGGGGGCCAATACCAAGGAGTCAGGTTCCTTTTTCCATACTATCCCCACTGGCTCATCTGGGTCCTCTTCATTGGGTTTCTGTTGTAAGTCATGTGCCCTTTTTACTAACACTGGAATTCTTAGGGTCCATCCAGTTAGTTGCCCTTGTTTCTCATGGCAGAGTTGCGCTTGTCTCCCAAACATGTGGGCGTTTGTTCCAGTTAACAGGGGAACCCCATCATACAGTCCGGTGGGGGGACACACTAGGGCTAGTGTCTCTACTTGCTCCTCTACACCAGTTACAGTTGCAGGAAAAGACAACCAGAGACAGACATATCCTAGGTAGGGATAAGACTTGTCACTCAGCCCCCACATATGTAGGGCTTCCAGGGATTGTAATGGCACATCAGATAAGTGTTTGTCATACCAGTCCTGAAATACAATGGTCACTTGTGACCCACTGTCAAGCACAGCCCAAGTAGGAATACCATTCACAGCCACAGTAGTCTTTATTGAAGGGACCACTATTTAGGATCAGTCTGGAGGGACAACAGCAGGGACCTGGGCAGACAGTTTTACCACAGAGGGGTTTGAGTTAGGATGGCCGAAGCCTTCACTGTGGTCATTTCTTGCACCCCTTGACCACTGACTCATTTTCCGAAGCTTTCCTTGAAGCTGGTTCACCACTTTCTCTAAGTCCTTCTGAGACCGGCATTCCCTCTTCATATGGCCATCCTTGCCGCAGTTGTGACAAATGACAGGCTCTCGGGGCATCATTGGGGAAAACATAGCAGGGGATGCTGGAGCATTGATGGGAGATTGTGATCTGACTTCTGCTGGTAGTGTACCATGTCTCAAAAGTTCCTTTAGGGTGACAGTCAATTCCTTGAGCTCAGCCAAGAAGCCCCCCTCAGTAGAGGATGCCTGAGGGTGCACCCCCAACCCCATAACAGTCACATCCTGACAGGGGCCCGGGTCTCTGTCAGCAGGGGATACCTCAGCGAATGCACCCGGTTGTACTTTTCTGACTTCCTTCAGCAACTCCCCCCCACCACCACCATTTAGCCCACAGCGGGACACTCATAGTGGTCTCCATTTTGGAAGGGCCTTCCGGTGGCATGATCACTTGGGCTGCACTCACCGCATAATTACAATCTCCATCTTCACCTTCTACCTCCCAGAGTTCTTTTATCAAGTCACAGTAGTCAGATGGGTTACCTCTCCTATGCTGGAGCCTTAACTGGATGATCTGCAGTTTAGAATGCTTGGCATGTTTCAGTATGTGCCCCAATCTCACACGGTTCAAATCACTGGTGGCTACCCCACCTTTCTGGTAAGCTTTCTGTAGAGCTCTTTCTAGGTGAGCAACATTCACAAACTTCCCCTTCCATTGTTTGGTACCTTGGAATTTTCACATCAAAGTCTCCCCTGACTCAATGCACCCAAAATTACCTTCAAGTACAGATAGGTACTTCTGAGCAGATGCATCAGGGTTTGTAGACCTCAAATATTTAATGGCTTCAAGGGCGGGCCCCCTCAAACTTTCTATGATTCTTTTCCGCTTCTCAGACTCTGCACACTGCCACTCAGGTACCAAGGGGGCAACATAGGCGATCCAGGTCTCCCAGTCATCCTCCCTCTGGGGGGTGGAGAGGGTGCCCGAGAAGATTCTCAGCCTTCAGTAGGAGTCATGACTAATGGCAGGTACAGGTATAGGGGCCAGCATTGGCATGAGCACAGAAGGCAGGGCAGTAACAGGTGCTGGAGTGGGAGGTGGTGTTAGGGAAGGAACACCCCCAGGTGGCAGGAATAGTTCCTTAAAGTCCTCTACGATTTTCCCTTCCTCCAGCAACAACTTAGCAAATTTCTCCACAGAAGTCTCAGATAATGGTGGGAGCTCATCCTCCCCAGGGTCTTTACTGTCTTTTGTTATCACTGTCCAGGCTGCTAGCACCCCATCTGAGGCAATAGTCTGTGGCACTTTAGAGCTGTCCATGAGGTCACTGCACTCTACCAAGGCTATGAAAGTTTGGGCGATCAAATCAGCCTGTCGACCCACCACCACAGGGTTTTTAAACATTCAACTTTTGAGAATGCTTCCTCTATAGTGTCCTTACTGGTACTCAGGGGGATATCCAGTATAAGCAGAGCATTTTGGGGGTTGATCTTCTGCCCAGTACACCACCCCACTAACTGGTGTACAGCCATTTCTACTGGGCTAGCCATTGATCTTTAACAATAATTCATAATTTTTGGCCATTAGAAGGCACAAAATTCCAGCAGTGAGCCTCAAAGATGTAACCCCTAGGTGGCGCTATCCCAAGGGCTAATAGCCCTGCCTGTTTGGCTAGTAGCAGGTTAAGGGGCCTGGGTAATGAAACAGGTGCCTCCACCTGGAGTTCAGGGTCATTAGTGGTGAAGCTAACCTGGGCACAGCCCTCTGGGACAGTGTAACCCCCCACTTTCCCTTCTAGTGGCTTGAACAATATACAATAATTACTTTCACAATGACCCTTATTCACCAGAAAATTACCCACACTGTTTGCACTTACCATCAGGGCTGGTTCCTCTATCTTGACCCTGGGGATCCCCTGTAAAACAAGATTAAGCTCAGCAAATAGCAACAGTACAATACTTTTGGCACAAACTGGAACCACAGGCAGGTTAAATGCAAACAAAGTTAAATCTGATTTATTCAGGGGACTTGAACAAGGGAGGGGGTGTAATCAGGTTGATTTGCTTAAAAGCTATATTAATCAGACAGTCATGCATGCAGTTCAGAGTCCCTACACAGTCACACACTCTGGGTACCCAGGTAGGGAAACCGTGGGCTAGCCAGGAATGTTGCAACTGGTTGGGACCCTGTGATGGAGAAAGGCAACATGCACAGTCACACTATTTGTAATCCGGAGCCGGAGGGCTCCATTTGTGAAAGAAAAAGCAACAAGACAATCAGATGACAGCACTTTTAGATTTAGCTATTGTTGCAGGGAACTACCCTGATGTTTACTCATGATACCCAATACTGGACACAGGCAGGATGAAATTGAGACTGCAGGCTGTTGAGCTGGAATGCCCGGGGAAGCAGGGCCCACACGAATCACCGAGGCATCATTCCTGTTCAAGGCGTTGAGCAGGGGGCTGATCCCCAGGTTGGTCTCTCGGCGATTACTTTCTCTGTGTAGCAGGTATTCTGGCTGAGCCAGTGTAGCAGAGCCCAGGCAAATGGAAATGGATATGGATTCAGTCTGTGGAGCTGGATACAGCCTCCAGCAAGCAAAACACAGTTCAGACACACAATGAGGAATCAAATCACGACCCACTATAAGCACACAGCACATTCACATGTTAGGAAATTTCACTATACTAGGCAAGTGGCTCTCTGGTCACAGTTACAGAGTCTCTGCCCAATCTGGAAGTTCGGAGGTAGCTGGAAGTCCTGGCAGGCCAATCGCATTCAGCAAATCTTCGATCTTCTTCAGGTTAAAGCCTGGTCACAATTCAGTGGCTTAATTCGCTCTCCAAATTCGGATTCAGTCTGAAAAAAAAAAAACACAAGTTTCCTCTCAGGAACAGCAGGCAGGCATGCAGGCCAAACCGCTGTTACTTCTTCACTTCCCAACTCAGATCTAACTGAAACTGCAAGCAGTGTGGGACTTTCCCCAAGATCCAAAAGGTTCGGTTGGCTGTTCTGTCTGTCAGTCACAACAAGGGCTCCCCCTCCAGGTTCTTTTAGGCACCAAAAGCCCAAAACTACAATTTCTACTAGTTTTGGCCCCACCAGGTCCCTGTAGGCAGGCTTCATTTTAGAGTCCCAAATGTACTGATTGGCCCATTCTGCAGTCCAGGACCAAGATGATGGAAACAAACAGAACTGTCCATGCTGCGAAGAGGGCAGGTTAGAACAAACTGCAATATTATTACTACTTTAAAAAAATGATCAGCAAACAAGTACATCTTCTAACAGAGCTCCCTCTCAGATTAATTACGACTGCAATCCAGGCAGCTCTTAAAGAGACAGTACACAGAGGCTATACAGGCACTCTCTGGTAATACATTTAAACTGCTATAACGCAGAACACCAGCCTGGCAGTGAGCATTTAGGCAAGCTCAAGGAAGACTTTTTGGGAACCCCCATTTTTAGGGGGGTTACACATTTGATGATGTGGAGACCATAGTTGGGCTCCATATTCCATAATAGGTCTCACTAGTGAGCTGAATAGGGGAACCATCACTTCACTGCTTCTATTTGCTATATGGTGCAAAATGCTGTTTAGTACCCCATTTGCTTTTCTGCAATTGTATTGCATTAATCTTTAAATTTTAGATTGTCTGTTATTATAATGCCCAGGTCCTTCTCCTTTGTTACCTTCTTTAGGGTTAAGTTACCCAGTTTATAATCCTGAGATGCATTATGTACCCCAGATGTATTACTGTGCATTTATCAGAATTGAGGGGGAGGTCATAAATGTTACACCAGTCATGGATATAATTTATGGTTATCTGTAGATCTACATGGTCATTCTGTTTTTTTATTTCAACCCTAGCCTACAATTATCAGCAAATTTGGTGATCCAAACCTTTTTATCAGTTACCTGAAGTGATGTCACGTTAGATATTAAACAGGTAAGGCCCTAATACTGAGCCTTGTGGCACTCCACTTGTCACCGAGGACCAATTTGATGCTGCCCCTTTTATGTTGACCCTTTATTTCCTATTGAACAGCCAGGAAGTAATCCAGGCTATTAAATTTTCCTGAATACCCATTTTTCTAGTGCCTGGATTAGCTTGTCATGTGGAATTTTGTCAAATGCCTTAGTGAAATCCAGGAAAACCACATCCACTGGATTACCTAAGTCTACGCTCTTGCTAACCTCGTTATAAAATTCCAAGGTATTTGTCTGGCATGATCTCCCCTTTGTGAACCCTTGTTGAGTGGTGTCCCTACATAGGTCAGAATCCATGTGGTCAGTAAGATGTTCTTTAATTACCCCCTCCAGCATTTTACACAGAATGCTTGTGAGGCTTACAGGTCTATAATTAGATGGACTACATCTGTCTCCTTTCTTGTATAGTAGTATCACAGTTGCCTTCCTCCAGGATTCAGGCGCCCTCTCCCTTGTACAGAGAGTATTGAAATAGGTAGCTTATGGGTGGAACCAATTCTTCTGCCAGTTCTTTCAACATTCTAGGGAGTAAACCTGGTCCTGGTGATTTGTTTGGATTTAATGCATTCAATCTGCTACTACTTTCTCCTGCTTTTATATATATATATATATATATATATATATATATGGGACACTGTGTAAGGTTCTGTTTTTTTAGGGTATAAAGTATTCTTATTCGTATTAAATATAGATGAGAAATATGTATTTTGTATTTCTGCCATTTCCCTATTGTTACTTGTTGTCTTTCCATCTGGTCCTAATAATGGTCCTGTAGTGTTACAGGATGTTGTATTGATGTTGATGTATGCATGAAATGATTTATAGTTATCTTTTGTTTTCTCTGCCAGTCTGACCTCATATTGTGCTTTGGCTTTCTTTATAGAAACGTAGACATAGGCTTTGATGGCAGATAAGGACCGCTTGGCCCACCTAGTCTGCCCATTTTCCTACCCACAGGATAGGCCGCAGATTCTAGTTAACCAACAGCCTATTTCTTCCTACCCCCCCACAAGAACTGCCTTATGTCTGTCCCATGCATTCTTGAATTCTCCCACAGTTTTAGACCCCACAACCTTCTTCTTTTTATTTCGCTTTTTACCTCTCTCTGCAACTTCCTGTATCTAATCAAACCATTACTGTTATTATTAACATGTAGGGTTTTAAATAGCTTGTGTTTTTTCCTAATCATCTTTTTAAATATGTGGTTTAGCCAGTGAGGGGATGTTTTCCCGTCATTATATTTTTTTCTAGTTGGTACAAATTGATTAGCAAGAGTTTTTAATTTTTCTTCTAGTAAAGTCCACATCTGGTTCATATCATTTTATTTGAAGGCTTTATTCCAATTCCAAATTTTTAATTTTTGTTTCATAGCCGTAAAGTTTGCCTTGCTAAAATTAAGTATTTCAGTTTCTCCTGTCTCTTCTTGAGTTAATTTTTTTATATGTTATCATTAAGTGATCACTGTTGCCTAGAGGTAAAGTGACTTGGCATTTATGAATATCATGCTCCATATTAGATAGGACTAAGTCCACCGTTTTGTTACCTCTTGTATTCTGTAGTACCAGTTTTTCCAGTCCCACCTGAGAAAAGGCTCCCAAATAATCCCTCTCTAATTTACATGTGGTATATAGTGTGTTCCATTCTGTTCCTGCTAAGTTCAGATCTCCCATAATTAGAATTCTAGCTGCTGGGTTTAGATTTTGTGTTCTGTTTAGTAGGGTGATATTGTTTTTCTTTCTACATAATGGTGGTCTATGTATTACTCCTAATATAATTTGGGAGGATTTTTTATGGGTTAGCTTAATCTAGATGTGTTCAGTTGTGTCTGCCTCTATGGATATCTGTTCTGCTGTTATGTTTTGCAAGATATATGCTGCCACTCTCCCTCCCTTCCTACCATCCCTTGACTTGGAGAACAAATTATACCCCTGAATCTCTTTCTCCCAAGTATCGTTGGTGTCCCACCATGTTTCCGTGATTGCATAGATTTTTTATTTTCTGCGTCTCTAGTATGTATTGTAGTTCGTCAGACTTGTTCACTAGGCTCCTAGTGTTCAATATTAATCCATTCCACCCTTCTTCTTCATCCACTTTAGTTTCTACCATTTCTTTTATGTTCTCCTTGGGTTCCTCCTCCCCATCCCCCTAGTTTTTTAGTTTAAATGAATATTGATGGAATCTTTTATTATACCAGTCAACCTTCTAGTCCCCATTTTGTCTAAATGCAAATCATCAGATTTAAACTGTCTCTCATCACCAAACATATTCCAGTTATTTATAAATCCCTGACCTCTTAGTTTGCACCAGTCCCTTAACCAACTATTTAACATTTTAAGGTCTCTGTTTTTCTTGTAGTGTCATCCATATACTGGCAAACTTCCAGAGATTATAATATCTCCACCTTTATTTTTAATCTTCTGTGCTACTGTGTCAAAGTCATTAAATTCACATTCACAAAAATACCACCAACAGCTTAATCTGGTTCAAGGTCAGTTGGCATTCATCTATATCTCCCTTCCCCAGGTCGTGCCTGAAAATAGGAAGAATTTGTCTAGTGCACTTACCCGGTCAACAAAAACTAAATAAAAATTAAAAAATATCTCTTTCAGGTTCCTTTTGCCTATGTCATTTACCCATAGGTGGATCACCACAAGTGGATCATGCTGGTTTTCCATCAGGCCATTTAACATGTGCTTCACGTCTGAAATTCTTGCTCCTGGGAGAGTACTGACCGTTGTCTTATCTTTTCTCCCTTTACATAAGAAGGAATCAGTCCACCTAATCATCAAGTCTCCTATTACAAGAATGTCTTTCTCTAGTTCCCCTTGTTGTGAAAAATTAGGGATGATGTTTATATTCGGTTTATATTGTCTGATAGAACCAGGTTGAATGGGTTGTTCCCCTTCCTCAGTGTTTCTAATAGTGCTGGTACTGTTTGGGGTCTAATTTCTACCATCCTCACCTTCTTCTGTAGTTACTAGGCTCTACGGGCTCCAAAGGGCTGTATCTATTATGTATTTCTAATGGTGCACTATTAAATATCTGACCTCCCCTTCTTTTGGATCGTCTTTTTGTCACTGTGCTCCATTCCTCTACAGTCTCCTCATGCTGAGCATTAGAATGTTCTGAGCCCTCTACTATGTCTTATGCAGAAGTTTCCATCTCTTTTTTGATTGTGATCATACCAGCATCAAGTGTTTTGCTTATATTAGCAGCAGACTGGTCAATAAATCCTCCAGTAGGCTTATCTCATTTTGAAAAGTTGCTGCTTCTTAAACTCTCTAGTTCTTTATATAAGGTCATGATTAACAAACACTTATAACATTGAATGTTTGATGTAGGGCTATTTACTGTATACATTAGGTAGGAGTTACAGTGCCTCGTATTTTCCCTGGCTTTGCCTTCCTTATCTCCCTCTTCTGGATCCATCCTACTTGTGACTTATCTTATGTACTTTTTGTTCTCCTTGCCCCTTGTACCCGCCAGACACACCTGACATATGCCACTGCATGTCTCTCATGGGCGGTCCATGTGCTGTCCCGCGTGCCCTGCTCATTGGAGGGTAGCCTTAAATAGAGCTGTGTGACCCAGAAGAACAACCAGGGGTCACAGTGCTCAGAAGCAAGCGTTTTCCCAATGTAAACAATAAAACACTGATTATATTTCTGAAATGCCCAGGTGAAGTCCACTCATCCATGGAGCTGGCCCATTTTCTGAGATCTTAAACAAAAAGCCTTTTCCACAATTGAGCACTCCCAGCTTTCGTTTCGTGAAGCCTGTAGCTCTAGCACAAGGATATAGAATTACTAGGCTTTTCTTCCTGCTTCCTGTAGCAGGGCTCACTCCCAGTACTGCTGTACCACACTGTGTTTTAAAAACTGCGTTTTAAAAATTATACCTGAAGTGGTTTACTGCTCCCCCTAAAACTCGGGATATACCACAGTAACCACTGTCTGTTAAAAAATTGCTGCAGCACAATCATCCTGCAGTAAAGAGTAAGTACAAAATATTTTGCGCTCAAAGTGCAAACTGGGACCAGCTCCACACTTGGGTATGGATCTCTTAGTGCTGACTGTTTCCTTTTAAAGTGCTTTTCATAACAGCGCACACTTGTATGGTTGTTTAGGATTTCTGTCCACTATTTTTACTTTAAGAAAAAAAACTACGAGATACAGCTCATGGGTTCCTGAAATTGTCTGTGTTCTTTTTTTAACTCATACAGCTTTTTTCTCATAGATACATAGACAGTGTCGGCAGATAAGGGCCTACTGCCCACACAGTCCACCCATTTGAGCTTGTAAGTTTACTTTATGTTTTCCTAGAAGTCTGTTGCCCCTTAACCCTGACCTCCAGAATTCCTTTATGTCTATCCCATGCATTCTTAAATCCCGTGATTGTTTCAGCCCCCACCACTTGCTCTGGCAGGCAGGGTGTTCCACTTGTCCACCACCCGTTCTGTGAAGAAATTCTTCCTCCCGTTTCCTCTGAATCGTCCTCCCTCCAACTTCATCCCATGCCCTCCAGTCCTGGAACATCTTTTTCACTTAAAAATAGTGTATTCCTGCACCCTGTTCCTCCCTGTAAGATACTTGTATGTCTCTATCATATCTCTTCTCTCCCTTCTCTCCTCCAGGGAGTACATTTTCAATTCCTTCAACCTGTCCTCATATGACTTGTGATGCAATCCATGTACCATCTTTGTTGCCCTCCTCTGAACCTTCTCTACCCTGTCTATGTCCTTATGTAAGTAAGGTCTCCAGAACTGTACACTGTACTCCAGGTGGGGCCTCACTAGTGTCTTGCATAGTGGAATTATGACCTCCCTTTTCCTGCTTGTGATGCCCCTGCCTATGCAACCCAGCATCCTATTTGCTTTACCTGCTGCCTTGTCACACTGTTTCCCTACCTTGAGGTAATCAGAGATGATAACCCCAAGATCTCTTTCCTGCTTGGTGAATGCTATATCCTCACCCCCCAATTGATATATCATGCCAGGGTTTTTGTGCCCCATATGCATTATCTTGCACTTCTTTGCATTGAATTTCAAGTGCCAAACCCATGACCATTCTCTGCTTCTATTGTTTAATTGTACAGTCCAGAAATATCATGGATTAGAATGTTCTATTTATTTATTGCCATAAAGCTTTTTCTCCCACAGTTGACATACATGGACTGTTCAACCCAGTCCCACCTCCTCCGCCCAAGATCTGCCTCCCCTAGACTCGCCTTGCCCATGAATCCCCCACAGATTTCCCCCTGTGGTGGGACAAGGAAGGGAAGGTGTGTCCTACCCCCAACCAGTGTCTCTCATCCAGCACCAGCATTAGTGGTCTAGATGGCAGTGCAGGATAGGGTAGGCAAGCAGGGCTTCATAAAACTGGTGGCAACCCTTTTCCATTTTTTCTCCCACATTCCGCAGCCATAGCATCACATAAGAATGTACACATGGAAGCACACACACACACATTACAGAACCGCAGCCCCTTCCTGCTGCATCACTCGTATTCCAGTGCTACCACCTGGCCTCCCCAGATGGCAGCCAAGGACTGAGGTGGCATGCACCTCCCCCCACCACCACCACCACCACCATGGAAGAGGAGAGCTGTCCAAAGGATGCTTAATCCTCTCCCTCCCAGGCCAACCCCTGGCAACCCACACTTGTTCCCGAACCAGGGTCACCAGCATGGTAGGAGGTAAGGCGCACAGTACCTCAACCCTCTGTGCCACTAGGCCAGCTTTAGTATGAACCTTTTAGTATGCATTTCTTACTTTTGCAAGAGGATGTTCCAAAAAAGAATGCAAAATACTGTTTAACAGCATAGGTAGGAGCAGTCAGTGCATATTTGTTGCAGACTTACAGTAGCTAAAAAAATTGCAAACTAGAACGCTACTATAGGTCAAAGAACAAGTGGGTTGTGAACAGTTACAATAGATCTCTGGTACTGTGTAATGAGCATTAACTCTGAGGGCTAGCAATATGAAATAAAGAGAGAGTAAGGTCGATTAGGAACAAAACAATTGCATTGTGATCAATGCAGCACAAGTGTGACGCAGAAGAAATAAAACAAAATAATGTAATACAGTTGGAACAGTAGATCCCAAGCCAAACTTCAGGTAAATATACACAACCATCATTCATACAGTACGGACAACAGAACCCATGGGGATTTGCAGAACTTGGCAGGCTGTTAGTCCCTAGTTGGATTATTCCTTGCTACCCCCATACAATATACATGATCAAGCCATGTGCAGAACACATGAAACAAGGTCTTCAAGATTTTATAAACTCACTTTTACAGTTATGTTTGATCAAGGAGAACAGACTGGCTCAATATTTGTAAATTAATCTATCGTCACAGATTTCTGCATTTCCCTAGTCATTATAGGAAGAGACTAACTTATTTAATACTGCATGAATTTTATAATAATCTATCTTCAAACATTTCTACATTCTCCATTCATCATAGGAAGTGCCTAAATAATTCTTTGATACCGCATCAATTTTAAAGTAATCCATCTTCACGGTTTTCTACATTCCCCAGTCATTGTAGGAAGTGGCTAAATAATTATTTGATGATGAATGAATTTTACAATGTTTCTTTTAAATATTACAGGGTCTTCACAGACTAACAGCCCGCTACCTCAGCGTTGCTTTCATCCAAGACAGAAAATTGAAGATGGACATCCTCTAACACCTCTTCAGCATGCAGTACGTTTTCTTAAAACCATACCTCCCCATTACATACATGTGACTGTCTGATTAGCGTTACTGTATTACAGGAGCATAGCCAGAAATTTCAGTTTTCTACATAACACTTTCCAAATGGTGCACCCTCTCCCCCAACCCCAGTTATCTGTGGTCATTCACTGGCTACTTTAAGAACAGGGTCTAAGCTTAAAACAAAGACTGAGAGTGGAACAGTATTTTTTCAATTTTTTCAGAATTGATTGCAACAATGAAGGAGCAATGTCTAATCTCAGAACTGGTTTTATAATATATATATATATATATATATATATATACATATTTAAGTGATGTGTTAAATAACATAACTTTAATTTAAAGTGTCACCACCGCTAATCAGTGGTCACTTTCATGTACACCAGTGGCACATTCTCCTGCACTGCAAATTAGAATAATGTTTAGAAAAAGGCATGTGATATGGGACAGGTACTTAAAAAAACATTATTGAGATGTGTACGATGAGCATGCCTGCCTACACCCTTGCAGTATTATAAAATGGGTAAGACAAACCAAGAAATGCAGCTGGTCAGATGTGATCATGTGACCATATATTATTCCTGCACAATAGCATGGGCCTCAAAGTGTAAACCTCACTATCCTGTTTAAAATTAAGAATATAGGAGACAGGTTTATAATTGCAATAAGGTACTTCTTGATGTGTAATTATGAGATAAAAGCACATGTTAGGTGTGTAAGGCACTCAGTTCCACCTCATGCCTCATTTTCAAGACATGCCTTTTTCCTATAGTAATACACATTCTGTTGTGTTTTGTTGATTAAGCAGTTTTCTTGGGTAATTAAGCATTATCCTAATGGTTGCCTATCACTCCTGAGAGATATACAAAATCACACATACCCCCACAGTGCAGAGCATCATGAGATATATATGCAAATCACCATGAACATTTAGGCTGGTTCTGCTTTAAGCAGGAGTGCAGAGTGACAAAGGGCCTCTCATATAATCAGCAAATAGTAAAAAAAAAAAAAAAAGACACATTCTCTCCCTCTCTCTCTCTCTCTCTCTCAGTCAGAACTCATCAGTGCCTAGTCTACATCTCACCCCTGGGCAAAACAAACCAGCCCTAGCATGGTCTTATGGGTTTGGCTGACAGTGGGCCCAAAATAAGTAAGCAACTTAAAAAGACAAAGAACCTCAGCACAAAAGCACTGAGGCAAGGGTTACCCAAAAAAACGCATTGACAGCAAAGCTAGGTTTCCAAGAAATAAGAAATCATGCATACCCCCATAATGCAAAGCATCATGATATATATATATATATATATATATATATATATATATATATATATGCAAATCACTTTGAAAATGTAGGGTGGTTCAGCTTTAAGCAGGAGTGCTTGGTGTCAAAGGGCCTCTCATACAGTCTGCAAAGGGTGAGACAAGAAGACACAGACGTGTTTTGTCTTACACCGGCCTCATCAGTGTGCCTGGTCTGTATTTCACCCCAGGGGAAAATGACCCAGCCCTGAGGAGGTCTTACGGGTTTGGGTCATTGTGGGACAAAAATTAAAACTCATGAAAGGTGCTAATTTTAATACTGAAGTTAAAGCTACTGTAGTTTGTAGAGTTAGCACTGGGTGGTGCTAAACATTGTAAAGGTCAAAATGTACACTGTAAACAGTTTAGAAAAGTGATAGAAACCACTGAAGTGTAGTGAATTTTCACATACAGTGTCACACGCTTCAAGGATTTTGCAGACTTCCACAGTATTTCATGACAGTATTTTAGCATAACGCCAGTGGCAGCACCGAGGATACTATCAGACCTAACTGTCATATGAAAATGTTTTCCCATTTATTCATTACCATCACCTGTGTTATTGCTTATTCCTCACTGACAACCAATGACTATAGTAGCATGCACTGGTAATACTACTGTAAGTATCCTTACAGAGAACACCCTAACTGTACTGACCAAATCTCCAGCATCAGAAATCATTTCCCTTCAGTACACAGCTGTTTTGAGAAGTGGCCCAAATGTTAGTTCTTTAATTCTTTGAGTACTGAGTATGTTTGAATGTATATAGAGTCAGGACAATATATATATATATATATATATATATATATATATATATATATATATTATTACAACATATGTTTTGGGATAAATGGAGGGATAAAAAGTGGTATCTTAGCCAGGTCATGGAGATATTGGTGATATCTTCACATGTGAAGATAACACTGATATCTTCCCATTCCTATACATCATCCTAATGGAAGTAAAAGAATTTACTACTCGACAGTCACTGTCTACTGCCAGTGGCTGTCTCTCTACCCTAACCACATCCCCATCCCCCACACAGCTCTTAAGTCATCTGTGAAATTAGCTGGTTGATCCTGCTATTTTGTTCAAAACAATTTATATTTTAAATGCTTATCTGGTTGATCCTGCCACTCTGAGCAGTTTCACTTTCCCTCTAAATGTAGTGTGGTCGAACGCTATGTACACTGATGGTTCTTATATTGTCAGACATTTTCTAGGAGGTACCCTGGGTTCAAAAAGTCAGAAAATGCTGTTTTATGCAGAGCTTAGTGTCATTTGTTGAAAAAAAGCTGCCGACTGCACACAGACTGCAGTGACAGAGTCGGTGGCTTTTGAACAGTAAAAGGAAGCGCAAGTGTCTGTTGCTAGGCAACAGAGGCTCGCGCTTCCCTCTGCTGTTCTGAAGCCACGAACACTCTTACTGCAGTCTGTATGCAGTCGGCAGCTTTTTTTCAACAAATGACACTAAACTCTGCATAAAACACGGTGTAACCCCCCCTGTCACCCGGGGTTACTAGAATCCCACTTAGATCTAGTGGCAGGCAGGGAACGGCAGCTTGTGAGACACCAGTTAAAAGGGTTTCACACTGTCTCACTCTGTCCTCAGTCTCAGCTGAGCTGGAGGGATGACATCATGTAGAATTCTCACATCAACATAAGCCACAGTGGAATGTTGCAGCTGGGAGTTAGGTTAGAATGTTGGCGTTTTCAAAGCGAGTAGTCAGTGAGTAGAGCAGCAGTCTAGTAGGAGACTCAGTGGAGGGAGGAGGTACACTGCAGTTGGCAGTCCCTCATGGCCCAGCTCTGTTCACAGCTACCGCAGAAGAGGGTGCGTGTTCCTGCCCTAGAGAAGGACACAGAAGAATACTTGCTGAAGTGGTTGAGACCGTCCCCCAGTTGATCCAGTGCCCCATCCCTGGAGGGATGGGGGGAAGGGCAAGACCAGCTTTTTAAGGGTAATCCCCTGGCCCTGCTGGAGGAAGAAAAGCTGCCTGAGAAGATTTGAGCTGAGGTACCAGAAGTTTGTTTTGTTTTCCTGTGAGAGAAGCCCATGGGCAGCTGCGAACCATGGTGAGTCTGCTCTGCCAGAGAGCCTATGTTTTCACCGAGACTGTTGTGTAAAGTATCTGCTACTGGGGGTCAGGAAAGGACAGCCAAGTATAGTGCTTTAAAGTTATGTGTATGACTTGAGATGCATCTAATCAGTGGGGGTCTACAAGGATGGACATAGTCACTTAAAGATCGTTGCAAGTCAGGACACCAGTTACCAGAGGCAGTAGATTGTTAAATGTGACATACATTTCGAGATAGCATTCTACAACCAGAGGGTTTCAAAGGAAAGGTGTTGACCGGATATGGATTTGGGGACAAAAGGTGGGAGACCCCCCATCTGGAGAATCCAGATTTAGCTCCACGGATTCACTTTGGGCACCTATAGCTTTCTCCCAGGCACTTGGCCAGTGTCTGCAGAAAGTACCCAGATGTGGGATTAAGATGTGTGTTCTCCCTTAGAGCTTGGAAGTGCTCATGGGTGGTAGAGGGAGCCACCAGCAGAAGTGTCCATGCCATATGGAAGAGTGTACCAGTGCTGGCCGAGGGCCATGCCAGGGAATCCAGGATAGAGAAAGTACCAGTTCATGCTGAGAGCCCAGTGCGTTCAGAACCTGAGGGTAAAAGTTGTTGTGATGATGAAGAAGATGTGTTCTGACCTCTATAATTCTGTACAACCAGTGAGTGTAGCCCCGTGGGGGTCCATCCTGCTTTGTATTCCTGTGTGTAAGTAAATAAAAGCCCCACTTTAGAATCCCACTCCTGGTTTGGACATTCACAGTTCTTGCTTCCTGTGTCTGGAGTTACTTTGGTGCCCCTGTCCAGAAGTACCTAGCCCTAAACCTAGCCCTAATGCCAAGCGAATGTTTTCTCCCCGAACCCAGGCTCACCAAGTAATGGGTTATAAAAATGGAGGTACCGGGCACTAAATAACATCAAAATTCTTTACACCAACACCTGGTTACAACAGCATTTGCTGACTTTATGAACCCAGGGTACCTCCTAGAAAACATCTGATAATACAACAACCATCAGTGTGGATAGCGCTTGGCCATGCTATATTTAGAGGGAAAGTGAAAGTGCTCAGCGTGGCAGGATCAACCATACATGCATTTAAAATATAATGTTTTCCAAAATAATAGCACGATCAACCAGATATTTTTTATAACTTTAAACTGACAAGATCAACCAGATATTTAAAACCCTATATAATCTGTTATGTTGGGGGCATGGGGAGCTCTGTTGGGGGTGGGGCATGGGGAGCTTTGTTGAGAGATGGGGAGCTCTGTTGGGGTGGGGCATGGGAGCTCTGTTGGGGGTGGGGCATGGGGAGCTTTATTGGGGGAATGGGGAGCTCTGTTGGGGGTGGGCATGGGGAGCTCTGTTGGGGTGGGGACATGGGAGCTTTGTTGGGGGAATGGGAGCTCTGTTGGGGTGGGGCATGGGGAGCTTTGTTGGGGGAATGGGGAGCTCTGTTGGGGGTGGGGCATGGGGAGCTCTTGGGGGGGAATGGGGAGCTCTGTTGGGGTGGGGCATGGGGAGCTCTGTTGGGGAATGGGGCATGGGGAGCTCTGTTGGGGTGGGGCATGGGGAGCTTTGTTGGGGATGGGGAGCTCTGTTGGGGTGGGGCATGGGGAGCTCTGTTGGGGGTGGGGCATGGGGAGCTTTGTTGGGGGAATGGGGAGCTCTGTTGGGGGTGGGGCATGGGGAGCTCTGTTGGGGTGGGGCATGGGGAGCTCTGTTGGGGAATGGGGAGCTCTGTTGGGGTGGGGCATGGGGAGCTCTGTTGGGGGAATGGGGAGCTCTGTTGGGGAATGGGGGAGCTCTGTTGGGGGTGGGGCATGGGGAGCTCTGTTGGGGGGAATGGGAGCTCTGTTGGGGTGGGGCATGGGGTTTGTTGGGGGAATGGGGAGCTCTGTTGGGGTGGGGCATGGGGAGCTCTGTTGGGGTGGGGATGGGAGCTCTGTTGGGGTGGGGCATGGGGAGCTCTGTTGGGGAATGGGAGCTCTGTTGGGGTGGGGCATGGGGAGCTCTGTTGGGGGTGGGGCATGGGAGCTTTGTTGGGGAATGGGGAGCTCTGTTGGGGTGGGGCATGGGGAGCTCTGTTGGGGGTGGGGCATGGGGAGCTTTGTTGGGGAATGGGGAGCTCTGTTGGGGTGGGGCATGGGGAGCTCTGTTGGGGAATGGGAGCTCTGTTGGGGTGGGGCATGGGGAGCTTTGTTGGGGAATGGGGAGCTCTGTTGGGGTGGGGCATGGGGAGCTCTGTTGGGGGGGGCATGGGGAGCTCTGTTGGGAGATGGGGAGCTCTGTTGGGGTGGGGCATGGGGAGCTCTGTTGGGGTGGGGATGGGAGCTCTGTTGGGGGAATGGGGAGCTCTGTTGGGGTGGGGCATGGGGAGCTCTGTTGGGGGTGGGGCATGGGGAGCTCTGTTGGGGGAATGGGGAGCTCTGTTGGGGTGGGGCATGGGGAGCTCTGTTGGGGGGCATGGGGAGCTCTGTTGGGGTGGGGCATGGGGAGCTGTTGTTGGGGGATGGGGAGCTCTGTTGGGGTGGGGCATGGGGAGCTCTGTTGGGGGGAATGGGAGCTCTGTTGGGGTGGGGCATGGGGAGCTCTGTTGGGGGAATGGGGAGCTCTGTTGGGGGAATGGGGAGCTCTGTTGGGGTGGGGCATGGGGAGCTTTGTTGGGGAATGGGGAGCTCTGTTGGGGTGGGGCATGGGGAGCTCTGTTGGGGGATGGGGAGCTCTGTTGGGGGTGGGCATGGGGAGCTCTGTTGGGGGAATGGGGAGCTCTGTTGGGGTGGATGGGAGCTCTGTTGGGGTGGGGCATGGGGAGCTCTGTTGGGGGTGGGGCATGGGGAGCTCTGTTGGGGTGGGGCATGGGGAGCTCTGTTGGGGTGGGGCATGGGGAGCTCTGTTGGGGTGGGATGGGGAGCTCTGTTGGGGTGGGGCATGGGGAGCTCTGTTGGGGAATGGGGAGCTCTGTTGGGGTGGGGCAGGGAGCCTTGTTGGGGGGGAATGGGAGCTCTGTTGGGGTGGGCATGGGGAGCTCTGTTGGGGTGGGGCATGGGGAGCTCTGTTGGGGGGAAATGGGGAGCTCTGTTGGGGGGAAATGGGGAGCTCTTTTGGTGGGACATGGCAGGATAAACCAGATAACTCTTTTTAAAAATAACCATGAATAGCAGGATCCACCAGATATGTTTTAAACAACAAATGACATCTGCTGTTTTGGCAGCATTTCTGTAAGGGGGTTGTATTGCTAGGGCCATCACCTTTGTGTCACCCATTGCATTGAGAGGGGCATTTGGTGGGTTGTGTTGGGGGGCAAAGCATACAGTATGTTGTATAAACAGAACATGACATGGCCTGACTGAAGATATCATATTTATCTTCACTTGAGGCCAGTGACATCAAGATATCTCGCTCGTGGCTTCACCACTCATGAGATATCATGATATCACTGGCCTTCGTGTGAAGAAAAATATGATATCTTCAGTCAGGCCATGTCATATCCCTATATATACTACTTAGTATTGTAAGGTTAAAGAACAACACTGCCCTCCCAGCACTCTTCTCCCCAAACCACAAAATCCTTGATTAGGCATTTAAGTCCAAAAAGAATGTTTAAATTATCTCTGTGGCTTAATATTGACTCCGATGTACGAGCCATAATGTAAACACATCCTGATCTGCACAGTACCTTTTCACATTCTCATCATGATGCCATAATACTCACTCTAGAAAGTAATACACAGAGTGATGCAATGTTGAGAATCTGAAATGGCATCACACAGCTCAGCATGTGTTTACAGCTGCTACATTGGACTCAGTATTAAGCCACAGAGGTAATTATACAATTATTTGGGGGGCTTAAAAGCCTAATTGGGGTTTGTGATTTGAGGAGTGAGGAGCTGAGAGGGCAGGTGCTCTCCTTTAAGGTCAAGAAAGGCAGAGAATTAACACACAATCTCACTTGGCCAGACTTATAAACTAGCCATCTAGTTACTGTAGTTTGATGACCCATCATGCCCACACATTTTAGGGTAATTTTATTCCTTCACTTAGATTATACTGTCTCGGTTGCTTTAATATTTTTTGTCTTGTTTTGTTTTCCTGTGGAGCTGCCACCACTAAAGAGGTAAGCCGCTAACATAATGGCACTGAATTCCAAATGACTCATGATGAACCATGAAATCTGTATTCTGCAACATACATAACAAGATCAAATAATGCACAGACATCCTCCCCTCAGCTAAATGAAAGCACATGCACCCCTAACCAGAAGATGTTACAAGGGTTAATTTACAAAGTGCAGATTATTCAGCCTACACTATCTACGGTAACATTACTTCTCTAAAATTCATCCAGACAGTCAAAGAGCCAGAAAAGTAACAAGACTAGTCCCAGTTCACTGCTGCCATTACCTAGTTGAACTGATCTGTACTTTGTTTTGAATACACAAAAAAACTCCTTGGCGTGCTCAGTTTGTGATGTGTACGGTACATGGTAATCTGCTGCATTTTCTAAACTTGATTTTTGGAAGGACTGTGACTTCTTCCTTCCCACATGTGCTTGCAGATGCCATTTCTGAAGGGGTGAGTGCAAGTGTTTGCAAAATATTGCATGACAAAGGTTTCTCTCACCCTGGGGGACAAGAATTTCTTCACATTTATTTCTCAATACTGTGTGTGTGTGGCACAGTTTGATGCTGCTGCTGCCATTCATGTCTATGCTTGCAAAAGACAGATTTTTGAGAACCATCCCCTTTTATGATTTTTCCCTTGGCAGTTTAAAGTCAAAACCTTTTCACATCTTCACATACTGTATGTATGACACTTGAGTGCTCCTAAATTACTTCTTCGTTCTACATATTCCAGCGACATATGGTGGCACAGTCTGCATAAACCACACACATCACATACTAATATTATGCAAGCAGCTTTCCAGAGCAATGCTGGTTTTGACCCATGCTACCAAATTCTAGACCTGTTTAGCAGTTTCTTAACGTCAACCCTTCTCTGCTTTTTCCCACAGATTTGGTTTTGTTATAGCCACATGGACTACATATCTGGGGCCAAACCATACCTGCAAATGACTGTTTTACTATATAATGATAACAATTTGGCATAGTCTCTCTCTTTATATATGAAGAGCTATCGAATGGTATATATTTAACCCTCAGAAAGAACAGATTGCATTTAATGTTAGAGTTGCACAGATTTATTTATTCAAACATTACTCCAGGAAGGCATACTGAGTAGAAACAGATTTTCAGTTGCATCTAGGGTGGTGGTGGGGGGATTGCAGAAATAACAGGAGTGACTAGCATGGTCATAAACCAAAAAAAGCAATGTAATATACAGAAGACGGTACTGACAGTCATACTCAACAAGGCTGTGTTTCCACTGAGGGATTGTGATGACATCATAGACCTCAACAGCAAAGCTCAAGAGGTCTCTGATGGTATCACAACCCCAAGATGGAAAGACAGACGTGCTTGTGTGTGATTGTCCATCTTTGATTTAATATAGTATATATTTCTTTTAAGTACACTCTTCCTCCCTGAAACAGAAAATGCTCTGTTCTGTATAATTAAAAAATACACCTTGCTGCTTACTATCCATCCACTGACCCAGTGCCATGAACAGAATTTTTTATTTAATTAGTAATTCTTATTGAAATGACCTCTCAAAATGTCCCTTGAGTACCTGATTCCATATCACTAGTCCCAGGTTCAGTTCCCTCCACCCCTTTCCCTTAGCCTGCCTACTGCAGGCAGAAAGAGTGTGGGCACCCGGCTTCTACCATGAATATTGAGCAAAGATACTTTCTGCACTCCTAGCTTTTGTTGTTTCCTAGTCTTCTTCTGGGAGAATAAGATCGCCCATTAATACTCCACACCCTAGGATGATAGCTCTTCTAATTTGCTCCCCTAGCTCCCTGTCCCTCTCCTTGGACTGGTTTGGTGGCCTGTAGGTCACTCCTATATTTAGATACTTCCCATTTTCAACTGTTAGCTGCACCCACACTGTTTCTCTCCCCCCATTCCCTCCCTGGTAACTGGCTTCCATCTTGTTCATATTATCTATAATGTAAAATGTCACCCACCCCACTCCCAGTCTTTACCCCTGTTCTTTCTAAATAGGATATATCTTGGGATAGTGAGGTTCCAGCATGGGTGCTAACTGAAATAGCTGCAGGACTCAACCCCCCAAAGTTCCTCAAATTTCCTCTGTGAAGTGGTAATACATACCCCCAGATCCTCTGACCTATAGCTAAGCCTTTCCCCAGCTAAAATAAAAGTCAGCACCCCGGGTCCCAATCATGATGCTGCATTACCCATGTTTCTATGACTACTGTTAACTAGGGTTGAGCTTCTGCCACCACTTTCTGGGGGTCCGCTGTTTTGTTCCCGAGACTCTTAGCATTAATTAAACCAACTTTCATGAGCTACGTTTGTTCTTTCCCCTGTAACTGACACTCCTTCCCTTTCTCCCCTTCTCTGCACTCCATGTATTTTTATTCACCCTCTTAATCTGCCCTCAGTGCCTGTC
The DNA here is from genome assembly GCA_016271365.2 of Neoceratodus forsteri. Classification (NCBI taxonomy): domain Eukaryota; kingdom Metazoa; phylum Chordata; order Ceratodontiformes; family Ceratodontidae; genus Neoceratodus; species Neoceratodus forsteri. Next base: position 141,660,083 of record JADMNL010000023.1, read on the forward strand.
ATTGCCAAAGGAACAAATATTGATTGTGTGTGTGTAGGGGGAGCACCCCTGCAGGTGTGTGTGTATGCATGCGTACACGCGTGTGTGTGTGTGTGTGTGTGTGTATATGCGTGCTCTCTCGTGTGTGTGTGTGTGTGTGTGTGTGTGTGTGTGTGTGTGTGTGTGTATTTGCATGCATGCATATGTGTGTGTGTGAGATTTGATTTATGCCTGTTAAGTACCACTCCCCCTCCCAGACACACATAGTTAAAAAACTGCTAATTCCCAACTAACTCCTGGCCCAATGAGCTGGTGCCATCCCTGCTCAGATGCCTACCATCCCTAGCAAACAACCAGCACTCCCTAGAAACTTACCAAGCCCCTTAGAAAGAAAAATATGTCTTCCTCATACCAGCCTTTAACTACGTGTTAAACTTCCTAATTTTCTCTTGTCTCTCCTTACCCTCACATAATATCTATAGAACCTCAGAGAAGTTTATCATATCTGCCTGTTCCCTCAACTTCCTAACATTCAGGGGAAATTGTCTTTTACCATGTCTTCTACACTGCCGCCCTCCTGTCTAGCTTCTCATCATCTACCTTCATGTACTTCTCTAGGTGAGAGGCACCCTGCTCATTGTTCCACATATGTGTTAAGTAACTCCCTAGATAGAAACATAGATTTTGTCGACAGAAAATTACTTTTAGGCCCATCCAGTCTGCCCCTTGTCTCCGCCTAGCCCATCACCACTGACCCTAGTTGGTCATTGGTGTCTCTCCGTCCCCACATTCCTCTACTTAATAAGCCACTATGCATATCCCATGTATGTTTGAAGCTCCCCACAGTCGTTGCCCCCACTGCATCCTATGGCAGGTTGTTCCAGTCATCCACCACTCTTTCTGTGAAGAAGTATTTCTGCACATCTCTCCTAAATGTCCCCCCCTTTAGCTTCATTGCATGCCTCCTTGTTCTAGTGTCTTTCTTTCTCTGAAATAGACCTTCTGAGCAGTGAAGACCTCTAAGCTGAATTTAACTCTACAATACCAGCTCATAAACAAAAAGCTTTGGCTCAATGTGAATAAGACAAAAGCCATGCTCTTCTCCCCCTTTTGCATGCGGCAGTTCCTGCTGGGGGGAGCTATCCCACAAATTACCACTGTTCTTGGAGAAACACTAGGGTATGTAGCTAAATTCAAATATCTAGGAGTTTGGCTTGATCATAAACTTTCCTTCGCTGACCATCTCGAAGAACTACAGAAGAAACTATGGCAAAGATTAGGACTATTCTACAGAATTAACCACCTGCTCACAAAGCAGGCCAAGATTCAACTAGTTCAAGCTACCTTCCTATCTTTAATAGAATACATGGACCTGCTGTACAGCCACTGAACTGCCTCTGCACTGGCTAAGTTGGACACCCTCTACCACAGAGGTATCAGGTTCATTACTGGCCTTCCCCTTTCCGCACACCACTGCTCCCTGTACTCATCATTAGGCTGAACTTCTGTTCACTATAGAAGGAATAGAAGCACCGCCCTATGGGCCTTCAGAGCGGTGACCAACAAGCTCCCCTCATATGTCTCAGATTGTATCCCCTGGAGTGTGTTAGGCACCTACGCTCTAAGGAGCTATTCCCTAATTGCCCTCCAAGTTCCAAGGGTCAAAACCCCTTTCAGCAAAGTTGCTCTTAGCTTCTCTTTACCAACATTGTGGAATGGTTTACAAAGGAACTTGACGCTGAGCTGCCCTGTTAACCTGAATATCTTCAAGGCACTCTACAATCGCTACATGAAAGCACCTTGCAAATGTTTTCCTCATCACTAGCCCACTAATTCCGCAACTCCTCCTTTCTGTCCTGACACTCGCCATGTTTCTACCCCTGGCTCTCACCCTTTCCCTATTAACTCTTCCTGCTGCACCCACCCTTCTCTGTCCACTCCAGCCTGGCTAAAGTCCCACCCCATCCATAGCAGTATCCTAGTTATCTACCCCTCCTCCGTCATTATCATAATAAACAAGTACACGACAGCCATCGTCACTTTCTGTGGTTTTAGCTCAATTTTTCCCACAGTCATCAGTAATATGTCCCTCCTCTTCTTTACCTCTCTAACCTGCCACCCCATACACGGCCTCTTTCCCCTATATGTGTAGTTGCTGGCTGCCTCACTCAAAAGATCTCTGCTTATAACCCCTGTATGCCTATGGTTGACTGTACATCTGCTGACTTCTTCAACTGTAAAATAATGCATGTACTGTACTGTATACACTTTTTCTTCCTTGTATATTATTGTTTTTTGTATACCTGCTTCTGTACTGTACTTTGATGTATTCATGACCAGGTCCACCCTGCAAATGAGACTTGCTCAATGGTGCCCACCTGGATAAATAAAGGTTTTGATTGATTGACCTTGTTCACTCCTGTAAAGTACTTGTAGGTTTTAGTTATGTCCCCTGTCACTCTCCTCTGTTCCAGGGAGTATATGTTGAGTTCCTGCAACCTTTCCTTTAATGGCTTCTTGTGCAGCCCCCTCACCATTTTGGTTGCCCTCCTCTGTACCACTTGCACCATTTTAATGTCCTTGCAGAGGTGCAGCCTCCAGAACTGGACACAGTACTCCAAGTGGGACCTCACCAGTGAGCGATACAATGGTAGCACCAACTCCCTCCTCCTACTATTGCTAAATGCTGACCACTTCATGCACACTTGTACCCTATATGGTCTGGCCCACATACTACCACTTCAATCCAGAATCAGAAACCAAACTTGCCTACTAGGGAGAAAGGCCATGCTCTCCCTAACCCCTACCTGCATTGCAGACTTGGTAAAGGAAATAAGCTCCAAATACAACACACGTAGAACAGTGACAACACAGCTTGATGTCCCCTTTCGCAGAACTTCCCTCGGACAAGGATCCTTCATGAACCAAGTTCCACTATGGCTAAATGAGATCCCTGCTGCAGCTCGCAATACTACAAATGATCGGTTCTTTAAAACAGAACTGAAGCAATACCTGCTGAACTCAAATGCCTGCGACTGCCTTACCTGAATCCATATCTTCAACCTGGATACCTGCTCTTAAACACCTCTGACTTCCTTACCTGAGTCCATATCCTCAACCCAGATACCCCCCCTCATCTGTCTGAGCTTTTCTACTGTTTTACATACCCCGGACCCCCACCTGCCATCCCTTGCCACCCCTCAAACTCCCTCCCTCCATACCCCCAACACCTCCCTTTCTACCCACTCTCCCTAAATATTCTCCTTCTCCCAGTCTATCTCTCTCTCCCTCTCTCTCCTCCTCTTCTTTCTTTGTAATCTACCCCTTGTTTGCACTCTTTCCCCCCTTTCCTTCTCCTACCCTTTCCAATACTCTACCTGACAGGCCCCCCCCCGGGGCAGCTATGCCGCGTGTTGCTAATTGGGAAACCTCGTTCGCATTCTCCCCCTTTCTTTCTCCTACCCTTTTCGATACTCTACCTTGACAGGTCCCCCTGGGGCAGCTGTGCCATACGTTGATAATTGGGAATCTCCTCCCGCTGTTTAATTTCAGTTGTCTAGGTTACTCAAATGTATCATTTATCTATATTCTGTATTACATGGCAATCTTATGTTTTGTGTTAACTGTCAGGCTTTTGTTATGTCTCTGCTGTTTTACATCCTGACGTGGAACCTTTGTAAAAGAGTGTATACTCCAAGGTTGTATCCCAATTACCAAAACAAATAAATAAATAAAACTAGAAATACCTCTCCAGTGCACCTCAGCATCCTGCTAGCCACTGCCCAGCTACCTTGAGGTAATCAGATACTATATGATGACCCCAGGTCTGTTTCTTGCTTGGTGTCTGTAAGCTCCACTCTCCCATATTATACACAGCCCCTTGGTTCCACAGCCCTAAGTACATAACTTTGCACTTTTTGGCGATGAAACCGTGCTGTCAGCTCCTAGACCATTCCTTTAGTTTCTTCAGATCCCTTTGCATTCTCTCCACCCCTTCCTGAGTGTCAGCCCTGCTGCAGATTTTTGTGTATTCCACAAAGAGACAAACTTTTCCTACAGCTCCTTCGCAGTGTCACTTACGAAGACATTTATTTATTTATTTATTTGCTTTTGGTAACCAAGTAAGTGCATTAGCCAGGATTGCCTATTTTCAGGCATGACCCGGAAGATTACAGTTCAACAAGTTACAAACAATAGTACAGGGAGGAGCTGATTCAATGCAGTACATAAAGAGATCAACAACCTTACATGACAGTATAATTTCTTAGCATGACAGTGATGGCATGCATAGCATAAGCATTATGGTACAAAAGAGATAAAAAACAGCTTGCAGAGATCAGTAACATAAGTGCATGTAGCCTAAACTCTTTCAAAAATGGTTTAGATGTATGGATCAGGGAGAACTTACATTAGTTCTAAAACATAATCCCACATAGTGTGGGGGACAGTCTCGATGGGCCTCTGCCTTCTTTTGTCCCTCCAACCAAGTAATACCAGGTAATAACAGCAGTGCTGGTGGCATAGGATGAGGGCATAGCACAGGGAAGGGGCTAGTAGTGCAATGGCAAGTAAAGAAGTATGTTCCATGAACTACAGCAAGTAAAGAAGTGTAACATATGAACTAAAGCCAGTTACATGCATCTAGGGAGGTGAGGTAATTAAAGAATGCATGCTTGAAGGCAGGGTGAGAACTGGAGCTTCTAAGGGAAAATGGGAGTTCCAGAATTTGGGAGTGTAAATGGAGAAGGCAAGTTCACCCATTTTGGTGGAGCAATTAGGGACAGTGACCAGAGCTGAAGTCAAGGACCGGAGGAGTCGGGGGCAGTCAACTGGGGTGAACACGGCTGCTAGGGAGGAGGGGAGAGAAGAACAAATTATATTGTCAGTCAGGCAGCCTATGGAATATAAACACCGGGAGGAGGGGGATAACTAGTGGAGGTCAGAGTAAAGTGTGAAGTGGTGTTTAAGCTGATTGGCAGACAAGGCAAATCTGCAAACATTGTTACAGGCAACATCCCACACTTGTAGAACATTTGCCTGCACTTGAACAAAGACCAGCAGTGCATAGCAAAGACCAGGAAGCAAAAATCCTTGGGCGATGGAGATCCCAGCGGCCGGGGTCAGGGCGTGGTGGACACAATAAGCCAACCCAATTTTGGCATTGACTGACTTGCATACCGCAGTGACATGGAGAGAGAAACTGAGACACAGACCCAGAGTGACCCATAAGTATCTGAAGGAGTCAGTAACTTGTACCAGGAAGCCATTGAGACAAGAGACCAGAAATGAGGGGTTTAGATTACTGAGCTTCCTATGGGACCCGAAGAGCATGGCCTGGGTCTTGGCAACATTTAATACGAGGTGGTGAGATGTGAGCCATGTTTAGATTCATTGCAGGTTGGAAGAGAGGTGGGAATTAATGTCAGAGATGGAGCTAGAGGAGGTATAGAGGACCAAGTCGCCAGTGTAGAGTAAGGTGTGACAGTGAGCGGGAATGGTAGGTAGATTGTTTATAAATATAGAAAAGAGCAGGTGCCCAAGGATGGAACCTTGTGGAACACCAGTGGATAGAGGGACAGGGGAGGAGAGGACTCTATGGTAGGAGACAGACTGGGTGCGATTGTGCAGGTAGCTGGAGAACTAGGTAATAATGGACTGGGAGGCACCCAGTGAACCTAGCTGACTCAAGAGCAGTGACTAGTTGACAGAGTCAAAAACCTTCTATGAGTCAATGAAAACAGCCCCCGCAAGTTGGGCTCTATCCATGGTGGTTGAGGTGTCATTAGTGAATTGATCTAGGGCAGCCAAGGTACTCTGGCCTGGTCTAAAGCCATGCTGAACAAGAGATAGCAGGTCATAGTTGGCTATAAAGTCTGACACCTGACGATGAGTAAATTTATCCAGAAGTTTACTAAGGGCAGACAGGAGTGCTACAGGGTGGTAGTTCATTGGATTTTTTTGGGTCACCCTTTTTAAAGACAGGTATAACTGAAGAGGACTGGTCCCAGCACCAAACTCTGTGGCACCCCACTAGTCACTCTCATGTCACCTGAGTGGCTACCATATACCACCACCCTTTTCCTCCTTCCCCTTATTTATTTATTTCAGTTTTGTTAACTGGGTAAACCTACTGGGCCTAGAGGTCCCTTTTTCAGGGGTGACCCAGTATCAGTTACATAAAGACATAGAAACATAGACTTTGATGGCAGATAAGGACCGTTAGGCCCATCTAGTCTGCCCATTTCCCCTACCTACAGGATAGGCCGTAGATCCAAGTTAACCAACAGCCTATTTCTTCCTACCCCCACAAGAAATGCCTTATGTCTGTCCCATGCATTCTTGAATTCTCCCACAGTTTTAGACCCCACAACCTCCTCAGGAAGGCTGTTCCATGCATCCACTACCCTCTCTGTGAAACAATACTTCCTCACATTGCCCCTGAACCACCCTCCTTTTATCTTTAAATTGTGTCCCCTTGTTCTTGCAAGTCTCTTCTTCTGAAAGATGCTACCCTCTTGGACTTTGTTGATTCCACTGAGGTACATAAAAGTTTCTATCATGTCCCACCTCTCCCTTCTTTCCTCAAGGGTATACATATTAAGCTCATTTAGTCTCTCCTCATACGGCTTCTCTTGCAGACCCTGCACCATTTTAGTTGCCCTCCTCTGGACTACCTCTATCCTGTCTATGTCCTTGCGGAGATGGGGTCTCCAGAACTGGACACAGTACTCCAGATGGGGTCTCACCAACTGTCTGTACAGGGGGATAACAACTTCCTGTTTTCTGCTGCTGATGCCTCTCCCTATACATCCCAGTATCCTCTCAGCCCTCCCTACTGCCTTCTCTCATTGCTTGCTAACCTTAAGGTCATCTGACATGATTACCCTCAGGTCCCTTTCCTTTTTTGTTGTTGTTACTACCTCCCCACCTATTGTGTATTCTTCCCCTTGGTTCTTGTTTCCCAGGTGCATTATTTTGCACTTCTTTGCATTGAATCCTAGCTGCCATGCTTTCGACCATTCCTCCAACCTTGCCAAGTCCCTTTTCATCCTTTCCATGCCTCCTTGTGTATCAACCCTGTTGCAGATCTTTGTGTCATCTGCAAAAAGGCATACTTTTCCTTCCAGTCCCTCTGCAATGTCACTGATGAAGACATTAAAAAGGACTGGACCCAATACTGAACCCTGCAGTACTACACTAGTAACCCCTCTTTCTTCAGAGTGGACTCCATTTACAATTACCTTCTGTATCCTGTTGTGCAGCCAATGTTTTACCCAGGCTACCACCCTGGGACCCACTCCCAGGCTGGTTAATTTGACTATTAATCTTTTGTGTGGGACTGTGTCAAATACCTTGCTAAAGTCTAGGCAGACCATGTCCACAGCCCCTCCCTGGTCTACTACTTTGGTCACCCAGTCAAAGAGATCTATTAGATTCGTCTAACATGACCTTCCCGCTGTGAACCCATGCTGCCTTGGGTCCTGTGCTCCACTGGCCTCTAGGTACTCAACTGTTCTTTCCTTCAGAAGTGACTCCATCACTTTCCCTACCACAGAGGTCAGACTGACAGGTCTGTAGTTTTCTGCCTCTGTCTTGGTCCCATTTTTGTGAAGGGGAATCACTTCCGCCTTCCTCCAGTCCTCGGGAACCACACCATCCTCCCATGATTTATTAAAAAGAGTAGCAAGTGGTTTCACTAGTTTCTCCCTTAATTCTTTTAGAATTCTGGGGTGAATTCCATCAGGACCCATTGCTTTGTCCACCTTCAGTTTTAGGAGTTCTTGCAGAAACCTTTCTTTGGTGAAAGGACTGGGATTGACCCCCCTATCAAGAGTGCTTCTGTTAATTGGATTAGGCACTTCCCCCTTCTCTTTTGTGAATACTGAGCAGAAATATTCGTTCAGTATCCCTGCTTTTTCACTGTCCCCCTCTGCCCACCCACCGTTCATTCTATTCAGCCTCACTATCCCTCCCTTTGTCTTTCTACGCCGCTGATGTACCTTTATAAAGGTTTTGTCCCCTTCTTAACTGAGTTGGCTGTCTTTTCCTCAGTTTGGGCCTTTGCTATTCTGACTTCTCCTTGCTTCTTCTGCCTTAACCAGTACAGCTCTCTGTCCTGCTCCTTCTGTGTTTCCTTATACTTCGGAATGCTATCTTTTCTTCCTGACTTCACAGCCACCTCTTTTGAGAACCATAGTGGCTTTTCTTTCATTTTGATTTGTTTGTTTGCTTCACACAAAGGCTTGTTGCCTCTGTGATGGCAGTTTTGATGATTCCCCATTGTTGCTCCACACCTCCTTCTAGCCTGTTTGCTAGTGCTTTTCTGAGGCACTCTCCATCTTGCCAAAGTCAGCCCTCCAAAGTCCAGTACCCTCACTTTTGTATAGCTTGACTCTGTAGCTGAGTTTAATGTGAACCACACTGTTTGATGGTCACTTGTCCCCAGATGGCAACCCACTTCTAGATCTGAGATCCTCCTCACTGCCCCCGCTTGAGAGTATGAGGTCTAAGATTGCTCCCTCACGAGTGGGTTCCGAAACTAGCTGTCTATGGCCTGCCACCTGTAGGGCATCAAGAATGGCCCTGCTCTTGAATGTGGCTGCAGCAAATGTGCTGCAGTTAACATCTGGCATATTCAGGTCTCCCATCAACAGTATCTCCCCTTTCTCTGCCATTCTAAGAATGCCTTCTATCATATCCTTGTCCATTCCCTCCCCCTGACATGGGGGTCTGTACACAACCCCTGTGCAGATTGTGGTGCCTTTCTGTCTCCAAGGTGACCCACAGTGCCTCCTCTCCTCCCTGTTTACTCTTTTGTTCAGTTGCTTTTATCCCTTCCTTTACATAGAGAGCTACTCCTCCCCTCTCCCCCTGCCTGTCTCCTCCTGTAGGTTATGTACCCTGGTATGTTAACATCCCAGTCATGGTTTTCTGTGTACCATGTTTCTGTGACTGCTACGATATCCAGGCATCCCTGTTCCATCAAGGCCACCAGCTCAGGGAGCTTGTTGCCCAGACTACGGGCATTGGTACTCATACCCTCCATTTCCTGATGGCCTTACTCCTTTTGCCCCATCCCTGTCCTTCTTGCCTTTGTCACTTTCTCCATTTACCCTGCGCTGCCTCCCATCGACACTTATGTTGGTGTTTCGTCATGACTTGTTACTGTGATTATTTGGGGAGCTAGGATTTCCCTGCTCCTTTCCAGTGCCTCCCCTTGGCTAGTTTAAAGCTTGCCAATGAAGCATTTAAACCTATCACCTAGGATCCTGGTTCCCCTCCCGGACAGATGCAGCCCATCATGCCAGTATAGACTTGCATCACTCCAGGTGGACCCCCAGTCCCCAATGAAGCCAAATCCCTGAGCTCCACACCAGTTTTTCAATCACTGATTGAATCCCATGGTGCGGAACACCCTAGCCTCTCCTATGCCATAGATGGGCAGCACCTCCAAGAAGGTTACCGTGCATGCTACTTGACTAAGGCCCCTTCCCAATTCCACAAATTCCTCCTGCACTTCTCTAATCCCTTTCTTAGCCAGGTCATTTGTCCCTAGGTGGACAATGACATCCAGCTCCCTCCCCTGTGCAGCTGCTCCGGCAATCCTGAGGATTCGCTCCCTGTCCCTCCAAGCCATGGTGCCAGGCAGGCACCTTACATCCCTCTCCCCTTCCTCCCCCAGTTCTACCTTCCTAACAATGGAGTCCCCACCAGGAGTTGTTTCTTCCCTGCACAGTCCCCTGCCACCCTCCTGTGGGTCTCCTTTGTGGAGGTTCCCAGCATCCTCCTTGGTCTCCACTGCAGGTGCCTCCATAGAGGAACCACTTTGCTAGTATGGCATAGGAATTGTGGACAGGTACAACTGGAGGGATGCACCTCTGTTCCACCACCCTCACCCTCCCTGAGCCCACTGTGGTCCAACCGCTCCTCTTTCTTGGCAACCTTTGAGGCAATGGCAGTGGCACTGGTGGTCCCTGGATGGAAGAGGAGGTCCCACAAATCCTGGCCAACTCAGCCTGGAGATGAGCAACCTCCTCCCTCAGCCCAGAGAGGTGCCTGCAGATGGGACAACACCGCATCCTCCAGAACGTCTCCCGGAAGACTGCTGCTCCACAGCTACTGCACTGCACTGCACCACTCCAATCATGTCTTATTTCTGGCCCCTTAACTGTTTGCAGTCCTTATTCTTTCCTCTGTTTTTTTCTCTCTCTCCTTACTTTCTGCCTGTGTGCCCTTTAAGCTCCTGATTGTCCTGTTTCTGAGACAAGAATATCCTATATTTCTCAGTAGACCACTTACTTGCTCAGAGGCAGACCTCCAGCAGCTAGAGGGGGCCGGAGAGCTACTCTTGCCCTTCTAGGATGGTGGGTCTTTGATGGTTCTGTGATCACTCACTTCCTGCTCCCAAACAGGAAGTTCCTGTTGTCAGTCAAATCCTGTGCCTATAAAAATAGAACTAGCTTTCGGTGGGGGGGTAGAGGGGAGGGAAGCAGGGCAATATAGTCTGAGTAGAGAAGTTCAGTCACACAGCAGTCCTTTCTCCTGGCTATTAAGTCCTTTCAGTCACCTGCGATTTACACCTAGATAACTGTTCAGATACCCATTCAGTTCAGTTAACCCAGACAAACACGCACTTTTTTTTTTGTTTTGTTTGTTAGTTTTTTTTACCCTAAATTAAAGGTCCAAGTACAAAAGACCTATTGGATATTTAGCATTACAGAATAACAAGGCAATTGCAGGAACAAACATAGCTTTTCAAAGTGCATTACATTTCAGAGGTACGTTCCATTTTGGGAGTGGGCAAAACATCTTAACACATTAGACTAGACAGGAGGTAACTTTAGACAATGACAGATTGTTCATACAAGCAACTATGGTTTAAGGAAACAAGCATTAGACCCCAATTGAGCATTTTGAGACTATACATCTTACACAGAGGTGCATTTGAGCAGGGGCGTTACTGCCCAGGATGGTTAGTCTGCTTAGGGTCTCTTGTCGATTATCACAAACACGTGTAGAGGCTGTTTTCCAGCAGGTGCACTTTGACCCCTTTTCTGAAGGTGTCCGGAGAGCTGGCAGTCTGTAGAGGTCAGGGAGGTCATTCCAGAACATTGGAGCTGCATGGGAGAATGACTTGCTACCTGCTGCCATCCGTACTCTAGGAACCTCCAGAAGCTTCGTATCTGAGCTGTGGAGCAATCTGCTTGGGGGCTTGGGAACCAGCAGACCAACGAGGCCTATCAAGAAGAGTCATTTGTAATTATGTATGCGGTGCACAGGAGTGGGTACTGCAACTGATGTTTAAGGGATGGTTGGCTTAGTGTATCAAGTGCCTCGCAGTGGTGATGCTTCGGGTGGAATTTGGTTGCAAAATGGGCAACTTTATTGTAGAGTATTTGCATCCTAGCAAGTTCCGAATTTGTGAGTGACTGCAAGCCAGAAACAGCATAGGTGAGGCTGAGCAGGAGTATGCTGTTTGCTAATGTTTTCCTGGTTTCTGGGATAAGCTGTGAACTCCGTCTATATAGCAGACCAAGCTGTTGATGTGTGGTTCAGATAACCAGGTCAACATGGCATTTAATGGTGAGATCTTGGTTGAGAACCAGGCCTAGATAACTCACAACCTGTATGGGTGCGCCAGACAAGGAGATGAGGGGCAGCAGGAGGCTTCTGTTCCCTTGACCAGTTTGATTTCCAGCTTTTCACTTTCTCCCCCACCCCCAGGCTCCCAGGCAGCACAGTGTCAAAAGCCTTACTGAACTCTAGATAGGCTATGCCCACTGCTCTCTGTTGATCCACCTTCCTGGTAACCCAGTCAAAGAAATCGATGAGACCAGTTTGACGTGACCTTCCCCCTGTGAAAATCATGCTGTCAGTGGTCCTGTAGCCCTTTTGTCCACTAGGTGTTCAGCAACCTTTTTTTCAATAGTGTCTCCATTAACTTCCCCACCACTGGTGTGAGACTGGCCCATAGTCGCTAGCATCCTCGCTACTGCCGCTTTTGTGCAGAGGGATCACATTAGCCCTCCTCCAGTCCTCTAGAACTTCCCCCTCTCCACTGTGGTGCTACAAAGTGCTGCCAGAGGGGCAGCCAGCTTCCTGCTCAGTTCCTTTAGGACCCTTGGATGAATCCCATCCATCCCCATTGCCTTATTCTCCTTTATGACATCCAATCCCTTCCGGACCATCTCCACCAAGAACAGACATGTGTCTTCTCCCCCTCCCCCTTCCCCTGGTGCTTACTGCAGCATGCTGCATACCCCCACCCCACCACCACCCTCCCTCTACTGTGAAGAACAAGGAGAAGATTGTGAGAGGAGATACGTAACGGCAGATTTTATTAAAATGTTCCCAAGATTGCCATACCCGAGGAATATGCTTATTCTGTATTAGCATTTTTTGCTACAGTATGAAAGCACAGAAAAGGCCATCATCACTTTCCTGTTTGTTCAAGTTCATATTTCCTTAGAAACATTTACATTCAAAAGCAAACCCTCCTGTGGATTGATACAACGCTGCTGAACATATACTATATCCAGGGCATCAGTTAATTCCATTTTCAAGTCCCTGACTTCCAAAAATAAGGAAAACAATTTCCAACATTGAAAGGAAGGATGCATTTAATTTCCAAGTGGGGAAACAAATTAGGTGACTTCCAGTTTCTTTAGGTATGTAAGTCAAAAAGAAAAAATTACTCACCTTAGTAATGTTGTTTCTTCTAATGGAGTCTTGCTATATTATGACTAATGCAGTTTGTCCCACCATTAGAACTGCTCCGGAGGTGAAAGAGTTAACTTCCATGCCAGGCATGGAACCTGGAGCGCGAGGTCGGTTAGAGAAGCTCTGTCTGGAGGATTTCAAACTGAAACTGTCAGATCTTTACGAGCAAAACTCACTAAGGTTCTGTGTGGAAGCTGTAACCTACACTAGCCAACTGGCTACTTAAATATTAACACATTTTTCCTAGTCCCAACACTAAGACTCAAGTCAGGGGACCAGAAAAATAAGATAAGATAAGATAAGATGAGATAAGATAAGATAAGATAAGATAAAACACAACACCCAAACACCCCAAAAAGAAGGGGTGGAAACAAAAAATGGGCATCAAAAAAGTGCCAACACTGGAATGCCCACCCCATACCCCAAGTAGAAGTTCTGAGAGGGGCAGGCTGGTGGGAGGTCATAATATAGCAAGACTCCATTAGAAGAAACATTACTAAGGTGAGTAATTTTTTCTTCAGACAACATGAAGTCTTGCTATATTATGACCAATGCAGAATATACAGCAGTACCTCCATGGAGGAGGGACAGAACCTACTTAGGGAATAGGCTCTGAAGCACGGCTGTGCTAAACCGAGCATCCCTCCTGGCCTGAATATCCAGGGAGTAATGCTTGGTGAAAGTGTGTACCGTTTTCCAAGTAGCTGCTTGACATATCTCTAAGATAGGGATGTCTCTGGCAGCAGCAAGAGACGCAACTGTACCTCTGGTAGAGTGAGCCCTCAGGCCTGAAGGGGGAACCTTTCCCAGTTTTTGATAGCAAAATTGGATACAAGAGACAATCCACCTGGCAATGGATCTCTTAGTGACATGCTTCCCTTTCCCAACCTCACCATAAGTGAGAAAAAGTTGGAGGGATTCGAACCTGTGACCCTTGGTACGCTCTATATAGTAACTTAGGGCCCTCTTAACATCTAAGCTGTGCAACCTCCTCTCACCAGAGGAGGAATGATCAGTGAAGACTACTGGAAGGGAGATAGATTGATTAAGGTGGAAATCTGAAACCACCTTAGGCAAAAACTTCCTGTTAGTCCTGAGGACTACCTTATCCCTGTGAAAAGAAATAAAGTCAGTCTCCACTGACAGAGCTTGTAACTCACTTATGCGCCTGGCAGAACTGATAGCTACTAGAAAAACAGTTTTCCAAGTCAAGTACTTAAGCTCTGCCGAAGACAGAGGTTCAAAGGGGGGTTGCATCAGCTGAGCAATGCAAACATTAAGATCCCAGGCAGGAGCAGGGTCCCTGAAAGGTGGATTAGTATGAAGTAATCCTTTGAAAAACTTGGAAAATACAGGGTGAGCGGAAAGAGAAAAGGGCTTTCCTGCTGAAATAAAAGCAGAGACAGCTGCCAAATGCACTTTCAGGGTAGCTGGTCTCAGTCCCAAAGAATTAAGATGGACCAATAGTCCAAAACAATGGGCAAATCAGCAGATTCTGGGAAATATGCTTCCTAGAACACCATATGGAAAACCTTTTCCATTTAGAGTTATAAGTAGCCCTAGTGGAAGGCTTCCTAGAAGCTTTCAGGATTTCAGAACACCTTGAGAAAGGTGTAGGTCAGCAAATTCTAACTTCTCAAGAGCCAGGCCTTGAGGTTGAGGATTTGAGATTGATACCAAACTCTCCCTGGGCACAAGTTAACAGGTTGTGGTTCCTGGGGAGACACAGGGAAGATGGACTGCTAAGGACAGAAGGAGGTACCAGGGCTGCCGCCAATCTGGAGCAATCAGAATCATCTTGCAGGGCTGAGATCTGATTTTGACTAGCACCTTGAACAGGAGAGGAAGGGGAAAGGCATATAGAAACTTCCTTCCAATCGAGGAGAAAGGCATCCAGGGGACTGAGCCCATCACTGGGGCCTGCAACAAAACAGTGGAAGTTGATGATTGTCTGGGGCTGCAAAAGATCTATCTGAGGGGTGCCCCATCTGGCAAAAACTATCCCCAGTACTCGGGGATCCAGTGACCATTCGTGATGGCCCTGGGAAATCCTGCTGAGAGCATCTTCCAGGGCATTGTCCTTGCCTGGGAGGTGAACTGCTATGAGGGAAGTGTTCAGGGATAAGCCAGAGACCACAACTTATTGCCTCGGTGCACAAGGCTCAAGACCGAGTGCCCCTTGTTTGTTGATGTACCACATTGTAGTGGTGTTGTCTGTTCTGACCTGTACCACTTTGTTCTGAACAGATGCAGAAAAAACCTAAAGTGCTAGAAAAACAGCTCTGAGTTCCAACAGATTGATGTGGAGCAGAGATTCCTGAGGGGACCACAATCCCTGGGTGGAGAGGTCACCCATGTGAGCTCCCATCCCAAAAGGGACGATCTGTAGTAAGGTCAAGGAGTGAGATAGAGGGATGAAGGGGACCCTTGTCTCAGATTGCTCTGATCCTGCCACCACTGAAGGGCCTGGATCAGGTTCAGTCACTGGGATCAACTTGGATAGGGATCTTTCTTGAGACTAAAAGGCTCTCAAGTGGAACTGAATGTCCCTCATCTGAAATCTTGCTCCTGCACTACAGCTGTGGAAGCAGCCATGTGTCCTAGGAGCTGTAGAAAATGCCTTGCTGGTCGAGAGACCTGCAGAGTGAAGGAGGCCAGGGCCACTAGGGTTCCTTACCCTTTCCAGGGAAGGAAGGCTCTAGCCTGCCTTGTGTCCATTCTGCACCTATAAAGGTGAGTACCTGGACAGGTTCCAGGACTGACTTTGGAAGATTGAGAAGAAAGCCCAGAGGTGAGCAGGCTGCTGGGTAACTTGCAGGTGTGATTTGACCTGGTCTGGAGACTGACCCACAATGAGCCTGTCGTCTAGGTAGGGAAAGATGGCAATCCTTTGCCTTCTTAAATGAGCAACTGCTACTGCCAGGCATTTTGTGAATACCCGTGGGAAAGATGTAAGGCCGAAGGGCATTGCTCTGAACTGGTAATGGCCTGAGGGCAGTTCGAATCTGAGGTACTTTCGGTGGGAGCTTCTGATAAGAACATGGAAGTAGGCATCCTTGAGGTCCAGGGAAGCTAGCCAGTCCCCTGGCCTTAGGGAAGGTAAAATCATTGCCAGAGTCACCATTTTGAATTTTGGTTTTAAAGGTGCTTGTTCAGATATCTTAGGTCCAGAATGGGCCGCCATTCTCCTGTCTTTTTTGGGGTAAGGAAGTACCTGGAGTACAGACCCTTGCCCTGGTGTAGGGGAGAAACCCTTTCTACAGCTCTGAGAGCCAGGAGGGTTGAGACTTCTGTTTCCAAAGCAAAAGTCTCTAGAGGGTTTGCAGGTGGAAAAGATCTGATTCTCATCTTTGGAAATTTTTTGAAGCTGAGAACCAGACCCTGGCTTACTACTTCCAGGACCCACTTGTCTGATGTTAAAGACTCCCAGTCCTGAGCGAAGTAAGCCAGCCTGCCCCCTACAGGTAATGGAGAACTGGCCCTGGGCACCCCATCAGGGTGCCTGTTTGACAAGAGCTTTAGGCTGAGGGGTGGGAGCAGGCCTGCTTGCACCCCGTCTGTCTCTCCCTCTGAAGAACCCCCTCTGAGCATAAGCCGAAGAGGAGGCCTGGGTTTGGTAAAAAGGCCTGCCTCTACCCCTGGGGGGCTGTCTCTGAGGAGTGGCTTGCCGCTCCTTGGCTTGTGCACTCCTATAAGTGGTTCTATATTCATCCATTTTCTTCATATAATTCTCTGTCTGCTCCCCAAACAGAGAATGTCCCACCACAGGAAAATCCATAGCCTTAGCCTGGGTATCCTGTGACAAACTAGTACACCTGAGCCAAGCCAATCTATGAAAGGCCACAGATGTAGCCATGACTCTAGAGGATACATCATTAGAATCCACAGCAGCATGGAATTGCACCTTGGATGCCTCAATACCATCAGCAGCCACCTGCTCCAGCTCCTTGGCAAGCTGGCCAGGGGCCTGTTTGGGCTAAAGCCATGACAGTGTCCCATCTAGATTTTTGATATCTTGCCACATAAGCCATGTAATTTGCTTGTCTGAGTCCCAAGGATGCTGCCATGTATTGTTTTTTAGCCATGGCATCAATCTTCCTGGAGTCCTTGTCAGGAGGATGTGAAGCCAGGGGAATATTAGCCTTATCACAGGCTGCAGCCTGAACTACCCCAACATGACGGCATTGCTACATAGAAACATAGAAGTTGACGGCAGATAAGGACCGCAAGGCCCATCCAGTCTGCCCATTTCTTTTTCTACCTTATAAATGTGCCATCGGCCTTTGCTCCGTCAGTGGCCTATCTATTCATAGTCATTTGTATTGCTCCCTTATGCCTATTCCATGCCTGTTTGAAGCCCTGCACTGTATTCATAGCCACCACTTCTTGTGGTAAGCCATTCTATGCATCCACCACCCTTTCTGTGAAAAATAATTTCCTCACATTCCCCCTTAATCGGCCTCCCCTCTAATCTCATGCTGTGTCCTCTTGTCCTGCTATTTTTCTTATATTTAAACATGTTAGACTCTTTCACCTTGTTTATGCCCTTAAGGTGTTTGAATGCCTCGATCATATCACCTCTTTCCCTCCTTTGCTCAAGGGTATACATATTGAGCTCTGTTAATCTGTCCTCATATGTCTTCTGATGCAGTCCCTGCACCATTTTGTTGCCCTTCTCTGGACTGCCTCAATTTGGTTAATGTCCTTGTGAAGGTGTGGCCTCCAATACTGCACGCAGTACTCCAGATGGGGCCTAACCAGTGTCTTGTACAGAGGGATTAATACCTCCCTCTTACGACTTGTGATACCCCTACTAATACACCCTAACACCCCCTAGCCTTACCTACTGCTTTAGAGGTCTGCTTGATGATTTTAGGTCATCAGTGATGATGATGCCCAAGTCTCTTTTCTTCCTTTGTGACTGCTAGCAACTCCTCCCAGCCTATAGGTGGCTTCAGGGTTTCTCTTCCCTATGTGCATGATTTGCACTTCTTTGCATTAAATCCCAGTTGCCACTCTTCTGACCATTCTGCTAGTTTATCAGATCTCTTCTCATTCTGCCCACCCCATCTGGATCATCTACTCTGTTGCAGATCTTGGTGTCATCTGCAAACAGACAAGCCTTACCTCTAGTCCATCTGCAAGGTCACTAATGAAGATGTTGAAGAGGACTGGCCCCAGGACTGATCCCTGAGGTACCCCACTTGTGACTTGCATCTCTTCTGACTGTATACCATTTACCACCACTCTCTGTTTTCTGCCCGACAACCAGTTTTCCACCCAGCTGACCAACTTCTGACCCACCCCGAGCCTACCCAGCTTATTTATCAATCTTCTATGTGGAACAGTGTCAAAAGCTTTGCTGAAGTCAAGGTAGCTACATCAACTGCTCCCCTTGGTCCACCACTCTGGTTACCCAGTCAAAGAAATCTATGAGATTAGTTTGACAGGACCTTCCTTTGTAAACCCATGCTGTCTTGGATCCTGTGCCCCTATGGATTCCAGGTGTTGCACTATCCTTTCCTTAAGGAGTGCCTCCATAATCTTGCCCACTACTGAGGTAAGACTGACCGGTCTGTAGTTCCCGCCTCCTCCCTGCTACCACTCTTGTGGGCGGGATCACATGAGCCTTTTCCAGTCTTCTGGGACCTCTCCTGTGCTCAGAGACTCACTAAACAATTCTGTTAATGACTCTGCTAGTTCCTCCTTTAGCTCCTTAAGTACCCTGGGATGTATGCCATCAGGTCCCATTGCCTTATCCATCCTGAGCTTAGCAAGCTCTTGTAGGACCCTTTCTTTTGTGAAGGGAGTAGTGCTCACCTCCCTCCACCCCCCTTCACATTGCTGTGAAAGAAATTCTGTATCAGGACCTGACAAAGTGTACATCCTGTCCATCTTTTTGTCCACAGGAGGCACAGAATTAGGAGCTTTTAAAATTTTTATTGTTTGTTTCCTAAATGATTTATGTAAAGGAATAGACAATCTCCTGGACTCTGGGATATCCATCATTTCCACAAAGTCAGGTTCCTCTTGCTCATCCACAGCTTCCTCCAATGGGAGCTGGAGGGTTTCAGCAACTTTTTTATAAAACAGAAAATGAGAAGGGGACTCAGAAAGCGTAGGGGAGATTCTAAAGGTCTGTCTGGGGAGATGTCCGGTTCAATGGGCACATCCAGACTCTCAAAATCACATTCACACTGTTCATAATCATCCTCCCCCTCCTCTGGTTCATAAAACTCTTCTATATCATATTCATGAACCGGTGGAACCGGCCGAACCGACCTTTTGCCAGATAGTGGCGGTTTGAACGGAACCGGAGAAAGTGACTGGACAATTTGTATTGCTTTAGCTATCTCTGCAGCAGTTGGAGAAGGAATTTTTGACTCCACACCTGCTGATTTTCTAGTTTTCTTTGCTGGAACTGGCTCCTCGGAGTCAGCTTTATGTTTGCCCGAGGAAGTCTCGCCCTGGTCAGAGGGTACTCCCTCCGGCTCGGTTGGCACCGAACCAGGCTGGCCATCCGGTTCAGCGGACTTTTTGGCCTCTCATTCCCTGAGACTACCAACTCTCTTATCTAGGGTAGCTGCAGGGAAATTCTTACAAATCTGGCAGTCTGAATTGAGGTGGTCAAACCCCAGACAATATACACATGTGGTGTGTGGGTCAGCCTTGGCAAAGGCTTCCCCACAGACACTACAGTGCTGAAACCCAGTGGGCCCAGTTTTTCTTTTGGGTTTCTCAGACATAATGCCAGCCTAACCAAAAACTTGCCCTTTTTCCGGCAGTGCCAGGCAAGACACCCTTATCGGTTCCCAACTGTGTCACGGGTCGTGGAAAAAAACGTAATGAAATCCGGTTTTTAGAACCGATAAGAACCGGGAACCGCACTCTAAAAGCTTTCAAATGCTTGAGAATAAAGTTTTAAAACAACCTGATCGCTTCGAACCGAACCGATAAACATTTACAAGTTCCACACAGAAATAAACCTGTCTGTTACTTACAGTACCACAGACAGAGCTTGAACCGATCGGTTTGCGGTTAAAATAATAATAATCGTGGTTGAATTTAACCGAGAAAAACTGTTTTAAACCGAGAAATGAACCGAGCAGTAGGAGGAATCTCCGGAGCGACTGTTCAGTGAGGCGGAGAAAAGAATCTGACAGTTTCAGTTTGAAATCCTCCAGACAGAGCTTCTCTAACCGACCTCGTGCTCCAAGTTCCATGCCTGGCATGGAAGTTAACTCTTTCACCTCCGGAGCAGTTCTAATGGTGGGACAAACTGCATTAGTCATAATATAGCAAGACTTCATGTTGTCTGAATGGTTGATTTTTCTGAATGAAAGCTTATTTTACCAGTAATATTTTATATTAACTGCCAAAACATATATATATCTTAGTTGGCCCAGTGGCATGCTCCTACCATGCCAGTGACCTGAGTTCAGGAACAAGATCAAGTTGCCGGAGGTCGGGCAGCGGGGGCAAGGACTGAGTGCCTGGAGGACTTCTCTCCTCTCCCTCAGTGGGGAAGTCTGCCACCTCAGCCTCTGGCTACCCGCAAGTGGAGGCCTGGGAGTAGCACTGGCATCTCAGCGCCAAGACCTGTGATGTGCACGCAGCTGCACGCTGACATGCTGATGTGCTGCTGTGGCATGGGACTTGGGGAGATCACGGAAAACTCAGACTCGGACACCATGAAGTTCTGCTTGCCCCAACCCGCAATGCCACCTGGACCACTGAGCCACACTGGATAATAAATGTCAAGGTGGGGGTGGACAGACTTCCCCTTCCTGACCATGCCACGGGGAAGCAAGTTGTGTGGGTTACTGCATCCAGGTGAGTGCCAAGGGAGGTGGTGGCCAGTTGAGGGTGTCATGGGATGCAACGGAGTAGCCCCTGCCTGAGTTAGCCAAGCAGTAAAATAATATGGAAAAAAAAAAGTTTATTTCTTGACAAGTTTGCCTTCCAACATTTGTAACCCCGGAAGTATTTAACTTTGTTAAAAACTGAAATGATTTCCAAAGTTGGACCCATGGAAGTTTTTGATTTTCACAAAAGAAAAGAACTGAACCGCTGAGTCTATCCCAGCACACATAATGCATTGTAAATTATTTACCACTCATCTCACACAGATCAATATGCAGTTTAATTAGTTCTTGTGACCTTATAGGGTGTTGCAGAATTGTACAACTCTGAATTACATGTTATCATAACAGGTCCCAGTGGTCTCTGGCAAAGGAAAATCCAGTATTTGTGTCTTCTCAAAAGCTTCAGAATACTCATCATCCAGTGATGAAATAGGAAGTAGTGATGACGACGATCAAAGCCACAAAAGGTTTGCTTTTGATTTTGTTACTTTTAACAATATAATCTAGTAAGATTGGGGGCTATGTACCGTTATGGGCTGGGTATGTGTGATTCATGCATACCCATCCCATGTAGCTCTGCACCTGCGGACAGGCGCAGGGTGCATGGTATGCAGAATCGGCACCTCCATCAGGCACCTGTTCACAACCTCCCCCCGCCCCAGTATGCAGCTGCACAGGGGCAGATCGAGGGACACAGGCAGGCATCCAGTCAGATGCCCATCCTGGGTCCCGAAGTAGATACCCAGCTCCACATGAGCAGAGGATTCTGGGAAGATGTGGGACCAGACAATTTTCAAAGTATGGGCAAGTTCCAGGATGGCTGCCCCCAGCCCTTCCTGTCAACCCGGTGGTCTGTGGCAGCACAGTGGGGGATTCATTGATCCCACCACAGCCAGCAGGTGTCACTGGGGGCAGAATGCAAAAGATAGGACAGGGTCCCTGCTGCCGTATACTTTGCCCCTCCTTACCCCCTTGTCCCACACTGTACACCTTCGTGAATGGTGCAGAGTGTGGGCACACTCCCAAACGCACCCAGATCAGCTGTGAGCATAGCTACACAATTGGCTGGGGGCAGGGGAATCAAGTACACAAGGGGAACATGTCCCATTCACGAATGCTGCCGGTGGTCTGCTGGACCCCCAGTTCACAGCATTCTAACTTATGGTTGCTTATACACCACATATCAATCAAACCATTAGTGCATAGACCCCATAGAGAATGTTTTGCTACACAGTGATAAAGACGATCAAAGCCACAAAAGGTTTGCTGTTGATTTTGTTTAACAATATAATCTCATAAGACAGAGAACATTGTGTTACACAGGGCCCGATTCCAAGTCACATGGTGCAACTCGTGGGTGTATGTAAGTTGTGCCATGCGGCTCTATGCCAGGGACCCTGCGCCCTATTCCAAGACAGGTAGGGTCCCTGGCATCTATGACCCATGATTTGCAGCAGCCACAGGTTTGCACCATGGGAACAGTGCAACAGACCTCAGTGCCGCAAGTTGCAGCCCACAGTTAACTGCCCTCCAGAGCCCCCCCACCCTGTACCACACCCACAGTCCCCTAGGAGCCATGGGGGGCAGGCCGGGTGGCACCGGTGCATTGGGGGGCATGGCATGAAATGAACCCGGGGCTCCCTGAAAATTGGGGGTGGGGGCACTGTGCTGGGGGTCCATGGGGCCGGGCACTATGCGACATGGTGTTGCGGGGGGCATCCATCATTTTGCCAGGACAGATGCCCCTTAGACCACTTCCATGCTGGACTAACCTGGTGTGCTAATGCAGTGTTGGGAATTGAGTAACTAGGTGTAGGGCACAAGTGCTACCGTAACCCACCCTTGCGCCATGCCGCAGTGGGTTGCGGGCATAGTGGGTGGTGTAGCCCACCTTTGGTGCAACCTACCTGCGGCATGGCACAAGCCGCAGCTTGGAATATCAACTTGTGTATCGCATAGCGCAAGGTGCGATTTGCGCCACAGGGTTTGGCATAAATTGCCTTGCGCCAGGTGTAGCGCAACCTGGAATCAGGCCCACAGTCTCTAACAACTGCAAAATGTATGGGCATAATTGAGCTAATCAGGCTGTCACACATATAACTTGGTGTTTAGGTATGACATTTGTAAGCCGACACATTTCACGATAAAATACAATATTTTTTACAATTCTGGATGTAAACAAATTAGTGCCTCTTTGAGAACATGAATCAAATGATATTAAAATTATACACATTAAACAGTAGATGAATAACAGCTGAAGTGAAAAACTGAGCTTTCTAATTTGTTATTAACATTATTCTATGGGTTTTCATCATAGAAGTAGTAGTTTGGAGCTCTCACTCTTTCACGGTTTGTGTACCGAATGTTAAACATGAGCTGTTGACCTGTCAGAACAGTGCTTAGAGTTATGTAGACAGGCTGTGATACAGTCAAATCTCCAAATAAATGGTTCCTTAATTAGAACTGCAAGGAATGTTGCCCATACAAAGAAAACATTAAGAAATACTGTTTTATGCATAAATTTTTATTTATGTACAGTTAAATATGGTTCATTTGATGATATAGACATGATTCCTGAAATAGAACGCCTTTCAAACAGCTGCAAATAAGAAATAATCTCTTACCCTATATAAGTTCACATTGTTGCTCTTGCTGACGGCATCCAGACAGTTTGAGCATGAGTTTAAGTCCAGGTGGGTAAATCCTATGGCACAATCCCTTGTCATGGCATGCAGTGCCACGTGGGGAAGACACAAGCTCACGTGGCAAACACAACTTCCTGCCATGAGCTAGTGGAGTCTCAAGTGCACTGTGGCAGCAGAGTTCTCAGACTCTGGGGAAAAGGGTGACATCCACCTGTCATCTGGACACCCACTAGAGACAGACTTATTATTTTTATTTATTTATTTATTCACAATTCGGATTTACAACCTTTGAGTCGAAGACTGTTTTACAAAGGCACCTCGTCACAGGGAAGGGAGACAACATATTGGTGGAGCAAGACAGTGGAGAACAATACAGGTGGGATACAAAAGAGCATACAAAGCAAGGCATTTCAGTGAACAATATAGGTGAGATACAGAAGAGCATATGAGACTAAGCAATTTTAGTGACACGGTGAAGCACGCAGGTTACAGTGTGTGCTGTACAGACTACAAGAAGCTATTCTAAGTAAACTAGTACATACGTAATACTATAAGAAACTAGAAGTACTAGGTGGTGGTTACCTGGGGGGGGGTCTATGTTTGCATATTGGTTCAGAACGGAGCTCTCGGTAAGGCCCTTATAATGGGTATTTACAGCTCCGAGTGTTAGTGAGGTGTTTGCGTAGGGCAAGTTTAAGTCCAAATGGGTAGATCCTATGGCACAATTACAACAAGCCTTGTACACATCCACCCTACCCTGCCTGATGGGTTGGGTGCAGCAGAATGTATCAGAGGTCAAAAGGGAAGGGTGGGCTCTTACAAGGGAAACATACCTACTGGTCATTAATTGTGGTAATGAGGCAGCCGGGATCCCCAGCCTTGACACTGTAGATCCTGTCTTCCTGTGATGGGGCATAACCTCATGGGGTAAGTTACAGGATTATTAGATTTTTACTTATTTATTTTACCATTTTTTGGCTAGGAAAGACACACTCAACCGAGGCTTATTTCCAGGTGCATCCTGGGAGCACAGGAATGTTAAGTGACTTGCTCATGGTCACACAGTATGCAAGTGGTGGCAGTGGTATTCAAACTCGGTTCTTCAGGTTTGCAACTTAGTGCTCTTAACCACTATGCTATACTGCCTCCCATATAGCATGTGGAAGTCCAGGAACCTGATGCAGAGGTTAGGGGGTAAAACTAAATATAATTTTTTTTTTTAAGTGGAAAAATCCACATTTTGCATATGCAGCCACCCATAGTGTATCGGTGATGCTGACAAACTGACAATATTGAAAAGCACTAGCTATGCATGTGCACAGTCCTTCAAGCACATGATGGGATGGGAGCCTTATGAGCTCGGACTAGCTATCCATTCCTAAAGTTTACCAAAGGACTCTGGCAACCATAGCGCAGGTAATGGGACTTGGTTGGAACCCAGGCTACCAGCCCTTGCATCAGTTTACCACGTAGTAGTTGGGCATTCTTAATAAAGTATTTGTAAAATACTTTTCATTAAAACTTTGAATAGGAAAGTGGAAAAGAAGAAAGAAATCCAGTGGAAGCCCACAAAGACACTAGGACCACCAAAATGATCAGCAGTATGGGCAGTGTTGGAATGACACTTTTTCAGCTTTGGAAGCTGGGGGTCTTATGATGTTACTATCTTTAAATTGAGACCCCCTTCCCATTATAAGTCAACGGCAGTGATGCATGAGCTACTGGGGCTCACTTCAGAGCTGGAGGATGGGGCTGAACCCTGGCAAGCCCCCTTGTAATTCCTGCACTGATGGGGACAGAAACTATGAGGAGGGTCTGGCAGCCCTTAACATGTTCACCCCGCAGATCAGGAAACTGAGCGAAAGTGAATATGATCACAGTCTTTGCATACACAGAGGTATTCATAAGACTGAAGAGTCAGCACAGTCTTGGCTGGTATCCTGCAGTTACAAACTGAAGCTCAGCATTGCAAATTCAGGGGGAATGTCAGGAGTCACACAGAGGGTGGTAGACCTGTGGCTCAACCAACAGACGGAGACAGTGAGCATTTAGACAGAAAAGTTATTCAAGGTAAGCGTGGACAAATTATTGCTTATCAGTGGAACAAAAGGAATATTCGGATACCGGGAACCTCAATCAATGGGAACATGTTTGCACAGCCTACTTATTTCACCCTTCATTTGAAGAAAGAGGGACAGATAGGATGGACCTGGGATCCCTTACTGTGTTAGCATGTTGCTGTGTACTACCAGCTTTCAGTAAGCCTCTCATTTGGTTGTAAACACTGCATGTGGAAGCTCCGGCTATTAATCACAGTCATTAGCCTCACAAAAACAAAATGCAGCCAACAGAGATAGTTCTCCTTATACTGCATGTTTAGCATCTGTAAGGCTCTGTCTGTGGCTGGCTGCTTGCTGACTATAGAAACTACAATACAATTATTCATACATTTACTTCTCCACCGCATGCATACGTCAGCATGTTGCATGCACAGGAAGTCCATTTTAAGAGCGTGACCCTCAGATTTACAATCTTTGCAGTTAGTGTTCTCATATCTATCACTAAGCACCATGTTGTGCAGTAGTCAGGATTTGTGCTAAGTATGTAGAAATTCATTATATGTGTCAACTGTTACAATGTCTTTATTTGTTTTCTCTAATTAGTTTATTTCAGTCATTGACTTTTGCAGTGTCTTATTCGGTTAATTGGATTTCGTTACCAGGCAACCATTAAGCAATGGTGTGACAGATTTCTCAAGGACAAGAGTTCCAGATGGAATAGAACTACAACCCCAGAGCACTTTAAATGAACAGAAGGTAATAAAGGCACTTTAAAGAGACAGATATCCTGCACTGTGTCATTGAATGCTAAACAGCATTTGCTTTGTCTGTTCTGGAAATTAACATAAATCAGCATTTTTCTTACAATGTCCATGCAGATCCGTTAGGTAGTAGTACGTTTTATTTATTTATGGCGCCCTTCCCTGGAGGCTTAGGGCACCAGTAAAAAGTAGAGAGAGAATGTAAAACAATAACTAAATATCAGAAATATAACCAATATCTAAACATAACACAACATTTCAGCTAAAACCAACCCCTTGCTGTGGCAAAGAACAGATTCAATTTTAGTTTCAGCTTATGGTTACTGCCTACATCTGTTCACTGCCAAGGCAGTGGGTCTTGCTGAGCGCCCCATACTTCTTGTTCAGTTTAGTAGTGGATAGATTAGTAGAAAAGCCAGTAGACTTTCACTGCTTGTCAGACACCATGGCTGAAATTCCTGGCAAACCTGCAAGTGAAGTCAGTTTGGTGGTCTCAACTGGAGAGGAAGAGGATGGTGATTTGTGCCACAAAACCTCAAGTAACAGAAGCATGCAATAAACCACAACAGGGTGTACATTAAGTAAGCACTAAGACATAATGGGGTGTACACAGTTCTAACGCATGGCCAGGGTGCATAGTGAGGCACGAGGCCATAGGCTGAGTGCATCCAGTCCTCTAGCCATGCGTTAGAATGGTCTAATGCACATCCCCAGAGTGGCTTATTGTGTTTATAAAATGGGTCTGTGCATTCTAAATGAGGTTTCTAGATTTATCCGTGCATTAGACACTTCTAATGCACGGCTAACAACTAGTCAGATTGCTTGAAATCTTTTGCCCATTTTATAAAGGGTTTTAATGCATGACTCAGGGATCTGAGGCAGGAAGTCAAAGGCTAAGTGTCCTTACACCCTTCGAAGTGCATTCAGATCCTCAATTGCACACACTGGGGTGATGTATTGCACTTGCAAAATGGTTCTCTGCTCTTATGTATTATATGTAAAGTGAAACATATTATTTTTTCATTTCATTTCATTTTTTCATTTTTTTATTTTTACCAGGTAATGACTGGGCACAGCCCTTTTTCAGTCACACCTGACAGATAAAAACCAATACATCCACAAAGACAATAAGTTTACACAAACAATATCAACATTAAATAACACAAATATAACACAAGTATACACAAGTTATTCTTATAGGAATCAGTCAATAGAAATGTTAAATCATCTGTTCAAATACATTTTAAATAACCAAATATATGCACGAAACCGTTCCTTATTTCATAGATAACAAAGCATTTTTGCCTAAGAAATGAGTTCAGGCACATTACCAGTCTTTGCCAGCTTTTAATGCATGGTCAGGTGATGTCCTTCAGCCAGTGAGGTTTCAGGATTTTTCCTTACCATTTTATAAGTGTAGCGTATACCATGGGGTGCAGAAACCAAAAACATACATTGTTAGAGCTATAGAAGTCATGAGATGAAATGAGACCAAGCAGCCCATATAGTGCATACCCTGTCTTTATGAGATAAAATCTGATCAAGCTACCCATCTACTCCATATCCTGTCCTTATGATATGGAATCAGACCAAGCAGCCCATCTATTCCATAGCTTGTCCTTATCGCATGGATTTGGACTAAGCAGCCCATATAGTCCACATTCTGTTCTCATGAGGTAGAATCAGAACTATCAGCTGATGTGGTCAGTACCCTGTCCTCATGAGATAGACTCAGACTAAGCAGCCCATCTAGTCCATATTCTGTTCTCATGAGGTAGAATCAGAGCTAGCAGCCAATGTAGTCCATACCCTGTCCTCATGAGATGGACTCATACTAAGCAGTCCATCTAGTCCATATCCTGTTCACTTGAGATAGAACCAGAACTAGGAGCCAACGTAGTCTGTGCCCTGTCCTCATCAGATGGACTCAGACTAAGCAGTCCATCTAGTCCATATCTTGTTCTCATGAGGCAGAATCAAAACTGCAGCTGATGTAGTCCATGCTCTGTCCTCATGAGACGGACTGAGACTAAGCAGTCCATCTAGTCCATATCCTGTTCACATGAGATAGAACCAGAACTAGCAGCCAGTGTAGTCTGTGCCCTGTCCTTATGAAATGGACTCAGACTAAGCAGCTGATCTAGTCTATATCCTGATCTCATGAGGTAGAATCAGAGCTAGCAGCCAATGTCGTCCATACTCTGTCCTTATGATATGGACTCAGACTAAGCAGCCCATCTGGTCCATATCCCGTTATCATGTGGTAGAATCAGAACTAGCAACTGATGTGGTCCATACTCTATCCTTATGAGATGGACGCAGACTAAGCTGTCCATCTAGTTCATATCCTGTTCTCATGAGGCAGAATCAATACTAGCAGCCTTTGTGGTCCATACCCTGCCCAAATAAGATGCATTTGAACCAAGCAGCCCATCCAGTTCATGAGATGGAATCAGACCAAGCAGCCCATCCCGTCCATACCCTGTACTCATTAGATGGAATCAGACCAAGCAGTCAATCCAGTCCATATCCTGTCCTTATGAGATGGAATCAGACATAGAAGACCATCTAGTCCATACCCTGTCCTAATAAGATGACCGTTGCATTCCAAAGTTAGTGATGGGTTTTGGTTGAGCTCAAAGTGGTATAATACTACTTCTGCTACAGATCCTGGATCTCTTCTTTTTTTAATTAGTGTTTCTTTCCTTCCAGCCTTGGCCCCCATCTGCACCCCCCCTTCCTGGCCACTGCTCAGCCCTCTCAGCCATCCTGTCCCTAGAGACCAGTTTACTTGCTATCACCATGATTAACCCATACAGCAAGGACCTCTGATGGCAGCACTGTCCTCAAGTGTCCAAATCTGGGGTAGGCAATAGGCTGTCATGCTGGACAGATGGTTGCTGTGAAGCCCAAATGTGCGAATGGGGGACATCATCCTATCATGGTTGGCTGTTTCCTGTGTTTTTCACCCTGCAAGACACTTGCATCAACACACTGTATAGTATGCAACAGACATGCATGCAGTACAGCTGGGGTGTCTTTCCACCCAACACCGCCACTGTTATGCTCTTACTTCCTGAGTTTCACCAGGAGGTGCTGTAGTGATACGAGACAGGCAACCCACCTGAGGAGGTGACATCCTATGGGATACTCAGATCTCTTCTCTTGATGACCCTCTAGCATTCTGACCTTGCTTCCAACCATAGGTCATCAGCATTATGAGCAGTAGCTTTACTGCAGTGCCGTCAGGCCAGCCAGTGCAGATCCTGAATCTAAAGAGAGAAAAAGTCACTGGGAATCTAAGGCCTAGCAGCCCCACCAGTTCTTTCCAGGCATGCTAATTCCTTTTAACCAGTGATACTAAATGACACTTATCCCCTTATCCCACATTCTCACCTGATTCCATAGTCAGTATTTGTTTGTAGTGTATAGTGACCCCTTGTTCTGCATAGAAATTGATCGCAGTCAAAATATTGTTGTACCACAGTTCAAAGTTCATGGAATGTAGTACTACCACACTGTGGTACAACAACATCTTGGCTATTTTTGAGAGTGTACGAGCCAACAATTAAAGGAAAAACTGCCACGCGCACATCTCACAATTCCAAACAGTAAATTGTCTGACAGGATGGCGAAGGTGGTTTTTCTTAAAGTGGCTCCTAGAGGAGCGCTAAATTGCTGACAGTGGGCAACTGTTTCTTGAACTCATTTAAAGTTTCTCTTTTTTAGAAACAAGGGGTCACTATACACTATAAAAAATACTGACTCGTCAACTGTGCCTGTGCTACCACCTCGGGGTTCTGATTCCGTCTGACCTCTCGAGCTTCACTTTCGAGGTCTAATGGAATCTGAACCCCTCAATGGCAGCACAGGCTGGTTGTGCACAGTTGCCCAGCCAGTATTCTCTATGTAGCATCAAGGTGCAGAGATGAATGTAGTGAACCATGAATGTTTTGGCAGTGGCCATTCATTGTAGCACCTTAATATTTAAAAGCAAGTTTTTGATCTTTGTATTGTAAACAAGTGTATAGAATCTTCAGGGTGCTCATAGGGAACCCATCTAAGTTTATGGCACCCTTCCTGAACCTCTATGCTGCAGAAAGCGTGCATCACTTACATCCCCTTGTAAAAGCTATCGTGATGTGCACACACCTAAAGTGTTAATAATGTTTGTAGTTATTTTTAGCCAGTGATAAGAGGGTGCACTACATTTAGTTTGCAAGCTAATAAAAGGCCACCTTAGTAGCAGTACCCATGCAAACTACAGTATAAGGGCGGTACCCATGTAAACTACAGTACAAGGGCAATATCCATGTAAACTACAGTATAAGGGCAGCACCCATGTGAACTACAATATAAGCACAAAACTCATCTAAAATACAGTACAAGGGCAATGTCCATGTAAACTACAATATAAGGGCAGCACCCATGTAAACTACAATATAAGCACAGAACTCATCTAAAATACAGTATAAGGGCAGTACCCATGTAGACTACAGTATAAGGGCAGCAACCATGTAAACTACAGTACAAGGGCAATATCCATGTAAACTACAGTATAAGGGCAACACCCATGTAAACTACAATATAAGCACAGAACTCATATAAATACAGTATAAGGGCAGCACCCATGTAAACTACAATATAAGCGGAGAACTCATCTAAAATACAGTATAAGGGCAGTACCCATGTAAACTACAGTATAAGGGCAGCACCTATGTAAACTACAATATAAGAGCAGTACTCATCTAAAATACAGTATAAGGGCAGTACCCATGTAAACTACAGTATAAGGGCAGCACCCATGTCAACTACAGTATAAGTTCAGTACTCATGTAAAATACAGTATAAGGGCAGCACCCATGTGAAATACAGTATAAGGGCAGCACCCATGTCAACTACAGTATAAGTTCAGTACTCATGTAAAATACAGTATAAGGGCAGCACCCATGTGAAATACAGTATAAGGGCAGCACCCATGTAAACTACGGTATAAGGGCAGCACCCATGTAAAATACAGTATAAGGGCAGCACCCATGTAAACTACAATATAAGCATAGTACTCATCTAAAATACAGTATACGGGCAGCACCCACGTAAACTACAGTATAAGGGTAGTACCCATGTAAAATATAGTATAAGGGCAGTACCCATGTAAAATACAGTATAAGGGCAGTACTCATGTAAACTACAGTATAAGGGCAGCACCCATGTAAACTACAGTATAAGGGCAGTACTCATGTAAACTACAGTATAAGGGCAATACTCATGTAAACTACAGTATAAGGGCAGCACCCATGTAAACTGCAGTATAAGGGCAACACCCAGGTAAACTACAATATAAGCACAGTACTCATCTAAAATACAGTATAAGGGCAGCACCCATGTAAACTACAGTATAAGGGTAGTACCCATGTAAAATATAGTATAAGGGCAGCACCCATGTAAAATACAGTATAAGGGCAGTACCCATGTAAACTACAGTATAAGGGTAGTACCCATGTAAAATACAGTATAAGGACAGTACCTATTTAAAATACAGTATAAGGGTAGTACCCACGTAAACTACAGTATAAGGGCAGTATCCATGTAAAATACAGTATAAGGGCAGTACCCATATAAACTACAGTATAAGGGCAGCACCCATATGTGCTGCCCTTGTGAGAGGTGGAGAAGCTGCTGTTTGAAGCCACCTGTGTACGCTGACTCCCCGAGCCCTCGGAGAAGAATGCGGAAGTGAAACTTACCACAGCACATCATTGAAGGAGGAGGGGCTGCACCACATAAAGCTCGCACTGTCCAAGCGCCAGCGTTAGCGTGAGTGGCGCCACTCGGTAACAAAAGTAATTTTAAAAATAAATTGAGTTTGATTTAGCAATTGAAATAAGTGTGTAAGAGCAATTTCACAGTAATCGAGAAGCTTCGTAAAAGTTATATATTTTGCTTAAATAATCTTAAGAGTTTTAGCCTAAAGCAACTGATAGTTACTGAAAGAGTGAAACTTAAATCAGTTGAAGGGTAGTGATTGTATTGGGGTTACCACAATTTGAGCTGTAATTCTCTGGTCATAAAATGAAGGGTATCTTTGTTAAATTATTGGTAATACTGTTGTGTATGACATATTTTTTGTCACATAATGGCTCAGATATACCTAGGGATACAGAGAATAGAAACAGCTTATATTTGAAATTTAGTCAATTAAGTAAGAATACTTTAAGCACAAATAAGTTAATGAGAGGGAGAAATCATTTTAAGATGGTAAGACAGCAAATTTTAAATTCTTTTAGGCCAGATTTTTGTGGTAAACTTTTCTCTTTTGATCAGGCTCTTTTGATATCCTTAGTATTAAGTGGGGACATAGAACTGAACCCAGGGCCAAGGGATGGGGCCATTAAGATTATCTCAGATAATGCTAGAAGTTTAGTTAAAAAAATGGACCTCCTTAGAGCCTGGGTAGAATTAGAAAGTCCTGATATAGTAATTTTAACTGAGACTTGGTTAACAAAAGCAATCCCTCAAACTGAAATCGAACTTCATGACTTTTATTGTTTTAGACAGGATCGTGGGTCACGGGGGGGGGGTCTTAATTTATTTTAGGTACAACTTAGGTCCCTCTGAAATTATTTACTCTGGGAAAACAGAAGGGATAGAATGTTTATTATTAAAATTCCAGATAATTAACTTGATTGTTGGAGCTGTATATTCACCACCGAAGATAAATACTAAGCATTTTGAAAAGTTTTCTCATTCTATTATGAAACATATAGGTCAAACAAATGTTGTGTTAATGGGTGATTTTAATGCTGCTTGGGGGTGCCCAAGAGGTCGGGTCTTGGAAAACTCAATGAGATGTCTGAATCTGTTACAAATCATTGACTTACCCACAAGGAAAGGGAAAATAACTAGTAGTGGGAATATACTGGATTTATGTTTTGTTTCGCCAGAAATGGTAATAACAAACAAGGGTGTTGGGGAGCCAAATTTGGGGGATCATAACGTAGTAAGGTGTACAATAAATCTAGAACTAAGAAAGGTACCAGTAACTAAAACATCTGTTGAATATAAAAGAAACTATGCTCAATATAACAAACAGTTGTTTTGTGAGTACTTACAGAGACAACCATGGCATAGAGTTTTTCTAATTCCCAACCTGAATTTAGCTATTCAGGAATTTACAATTATGTTTAATGAGGCATGTGATAAGTTTGTGCCATGGAAAAAAGTTAATCAAAAACAGAATCATTTACCCTGGGTGACCGTAACCATAAGAAAATTAATTAGATCAAAAAACTGACTATGAAAAAAAGCAAACAAAACTTTAAGATCTGATGTATGGGAAAATTTTAAAAAAGTAAGGAATATAGTGGTTCAGGAAGTAAGGAATTCTAAGGCCTCTTATTATAAACAGAGAATTAAAGAAGCAAAAGATCCTAGGAACTATTTGTCACTGATAAAAATTTAGCAAATCCTGTTAAAATCAAGTAGAAATAAAATTAAAACATAATGGGAAAATATTAGAAGCTGATAATGTTGCAGAGCATTTAAATAATTATTTTATTGAGCTTCAGATTTAAACTTAGGAACTGAAACTCACTTGGAAAATGTTCAGTTTGAGGACCAAAAAACTGATCTTGAAAATTGTAAGGAACATCAGTCCCCAAAGTTTCATTTTAAAATAGTGACCACATCTGAAGTATGTAAATGAATAAGAAATCTAAACATAAATAAAGCTTGTGGCCCTGACAAAATAGAAAATAGATTATTAAGAAGCTGCCCAAGTGATATCCCCAGTACTAAGGATCTTTTAACTGGAGCCTAAGGAGGGATTATATCCCGTTATGGAAGAAGGCCAAAATAATTCCAATTCATAGGGGATTTATTGGATATTTAAAATTATCGCCCAATAGCATTATTGTCAACAATCTCCAGAATGTTGGAGAGGATTGTCTATGGGCAACTAACAACATATTTGGAAAAATACCAAAAAATTACTCCTTTTCAGTCAGGCTTCAGACAGGGCAGGTCCACGGCTACTGCACTCACCGATTTTTTGGACCTAGTTGCCAACCCACTGGCGGAGAGGAGATCGGTGGGTGCAGTATATGTGGACCTATCAAAGGCATTTGATCTAGTAAATCATCGTGTCTTGATTGAGAAACTGAGACGCCTGGGAGTGGATGATGAACCATGTGGTTGGCTTAGAGCATATGTAGAAGATAGAACTCAGTCTGTAATGGTGAATGGATACAGCTCTAGCTTGGGTACTGTTACTAGGGGGGTACCCCAGGGATCGATCCTGGGCCCCCTCCTGTTTTTAGTATACTTGAATAACTTACCAAGAGTAATTAAAAATGCACAAATTAGATTGTACGCGGACAATACTGTCTTGATTGCATCCGGTAAAAATGTGGGTGAACTGGAACAAAAATTGCAGGGTGATTTCTTAAACATGCAAAAATATTTTACAAAATTTGGATTATTGATTAATAATAAACAAAAAAACAGACTATGTGCTTTGGGTCAGAGAAGAAGGATAGTGCAGGCACAAACCTGACAATTAAGACACAGGATGGGAAAATATTAGAGCAAACCCAGTATTATAAATATCTGGGGGTCATAATCGATCAGGAATTGAATTTTGAACAACATGTGACTGAACTTATAAAAAAACACAATTCAAAACTAGGGGTTATGAGATGCATATCAAATTGTTTAACAAGGGAAACGCAACTGAGTATAGTAAACCAACTACTTCTCCCTGTGATTGATTATGGTAGCCATATCTATAGACACACCTCAAAAAAACAAGCACATCGCCTGGCTGTTTTATATAATAAACTAGCTAGATTTGTGTTAAAATGTGATTTTGGTACCCATCATTGTGATATGTATTCAAGGTTGGGATGGAATTCATTAGAACAGAGGGCAGAGGTTTTTTGGTTAACACAAATAAAAGGTTTACATA
This sequence comes from Neoceratodus forsteri, assembly GCA_016271365.2. Lineage (NCBI taxonomy): Eukaryota > Metazoa > Chordata > Ceratodontiformes > Ceratodontidae > Neoceratodus > Neoceratodus forsteri. Next base: position 141,695,078 of record JADMNL010000023.1, read on the forward strand.
AGAATAATTTACAAAATCACCTATTGTACAATTTAAAAAAAACGGAACATGGACTAAATTTACAAAAATCTGGAGCGAGAGTTTATCTTACTCCAAAAATTAAAAATAGATATAGTACAATGACTTTTCAGTATAAAGTTTCAAAAAGTTGGAACAGGCTCCCCGCCCCCCCTTAGGGACACAAACCTGTCTTTATTAGAATATAAGACTGCAGTGAAACATGAGCTGCGTTTTAAATGTTTGTGTAATAGGTGAAGTTTGATTGCTATGAATATATGATGTTTGGTTGTTTAAAACAAAATGAAATGACTGTATGTACCTAATTGTACGATAATTGTATCTATATGTTGTGTATTTGTTTATTGTGTTTATTTATTTTGTACTAAACAGGGATGCCTTGTAAATAGGGATTATTGAACCCCTAATGGCATAATTTTCTGTATAAATAAAATTTTACTACTACTTACTACATATAAACTACAGTATAAGGGCAGTACTCATGGAAACTACAGTATAAGGGCAGTACTCATGGAAAATACAGTATAAGGGCAGCACCCATGTAAACTACAGTATAAGGGTAGTACCCATGTAAAATACAGTTAAGGGCAGTACTCATGTAAACTACAGTATAAGAGCAGTACCCATATAAACTACAGTATAAGGGCAGCACCCATGTAAACTACAGTATAATGGCAGTACCCATGTAAAATACAGTATAAGGACAGTACCCATGTAAAATACAGTATAAGGGTGGTAACCATGTAAAATACAGTATAAGGGCAGTATCCATGTAAAATACAGTATAAGAGTAGAACCCATGTAAGCTACAGTATAAGGGCAGTATCCTTGTAAAATACAGTATAAGGGCAGTACTCATGGAAAATACAGTATAAGGGTAGTACCCATGTAAAATACAGTATAAGGGCAGTACTCATAGAAAATACAGTATAAGGGCAGCACCCATGTAAACTACAGTATAAGGGTAGTACCCATGTAAAATACATTTAAGGGCAGTACCCATGTAAACTACAGTATAATGGTAGTGCCCATGTAAAATACAGTATAAGGTCAGTACCCATGTAAAATACAGTATAAGGGTGGTACCCATGTAAAATACAGTATAAGGGTAGTACCCATGTAACATACAGTATAAGGGCAGTACTCATGTAAAATATAGTATAAGGGCAGTACCAACGTAAAATATAGTATAAGGGCAGTACCCACGCAGAATACAGTATTAGGGCAGTACCCATGTGAAATACAGTATAAGGGCAGTACCCATGTGAAATACAGTATAAGGGCAGTACTCATGTAAAATACAGTATAATGGAAGTACCCATGTAAAATATAGTATAAGGGCAGTACCCACAAAAAATACAGTATAAGGGCAGTACCCATGTGAAATACAGTATAAGGGCAGTACCCATGTAAAATACAGTATACGGGAAGTACCCATGTAAATTGCAGTATAAGGGCAGTACCCATGTAAAATACAGTATAATGGAAGTACCCATGTAAAATATAGTATAAGGGCAGTACCAACGTAAAATATAGTATAAGGGCAGTACCCATGCAGAATACAGTATTAGGGCAATACCCATATAAAATACAGTATAAGGGCAGTACCCGTGTAAAATATAGTATAAGGGCAGTACCAACGTAAAATATAGTAGAAGGGCAGTACCCATGTACATAGAACATAGAAACATAGAATTTGACGGCAGATAAGGACCGCTTGGTCCACCCAGTCTGCCCATTTCCCTACCTAATGGATAAGCTGCAGATCCTAGTTAACCAGCAGTCTACTTCTTTCTACCCCCATCCCCTAGAATTGCCTTATGACTGTCCCATGCATGCTTGAATTCAACCACTGTTTTTGACTCCACATCCTCCTCCGGAAGGCTGTTCCATGCATCCACAATCCTCTCTGTGAAAAAATACTTCCTTACGCTACTCCTGAGCTGCCCCCATCTTCAAATTGTGCCCCTTGTTCTTTCACACTTTTTTGAAAGATGCTACCTGCTTGACTTTGTTGATTCCCTTGAGGTACTTGAAAGTTTCTATCATGCTCCCCGTCCCCTCGAGGCGATACATATTAAGCTCCTTTAGTCTCTCTTCATATGTCTTCTGCAGACCCTGCACCATTTTAGTTGCCCTCCTCAGGACAGCTTCCATCTTGTCTATGTCCTTGCAGAGATTGGGTCTCCAGAACTGCACACAGTACTCCAGATGAGGTCTCACCAGCTGTCTGTAAAGAGGGATAACAACTTCTTGTTTTCTACTGGTGATGCCTCCCTATGCATCCCAGTATCCCCCCAGCCCTCCTTACTGCCCTCTCACATTGCTTGCCCACCTTTAAGTCATCTGATATGACTTCCCCCAGGTCCCTTCTCATTTTTTATTGTTGTTAGTATCTCACCCCATTGTGTACTCTTCCCCTAGGTTTTTGTTTCCCAGGTGCATTACCTTGCCCTTCTTAGCATTGAATCTAAGCTGCCATACATTTGACCATTCCTCTAACCTTGCCAAGTCCTTTCTCATCCTTTCCAGCCCACCTTGTGCATCAACTCTGTTGAAGATATTTGTGTCATCTGCAAAGAGACATACTTTTCCTTCCAGTCCCTCTGCAATGTCGCTTATAAAGACATTGAAGAGAACCAGTCCTAATACTGAACCCTGCAGTACCCTTCTTCAGAGTGGACTCCATTTACTATTACTCTCTGTGTCCTATTCTCCAGCCCATTCTTTACCCAGGCTATCATCTTGGGACCCACTTCCAGGCTGGCTAACTTGCATATTAATCTTTTGTGTGGGACTGAGTGAAATGCCTTGCTTAAGTCTAGGTAGGCCACGTCCACAGCCCCTCCCTGATCTACTACTTTGGTCACCCAGTCAAAGAAATCTATTAGATTCATCTGGCATGACCTTCCCGCTGTGAATCCATGCTGCCTTGGGTCCTGTGCTCCTCTGGCCTCTAGGTACTCGACAATTCTTTCCTTCAGAAGTGATTCCATCATTTTCCCTATCACTGAGGTTAAACTAACAGGTCTGTAGTTTCCTGCTTCTGCCCTGCTCTCACTTTTGTGAAGGGGAATCACATCTGCCCATCTCCAGTCCTCAGGTACCACCCCATCCTCCCATGATTTGTTAAAGTGTGTAGTCAGTGGTGTCACTAGTTCTACCCTTAGTTCTTTTACAATTCTGGGATGAATCCCATCAGGCCCCATTGCTTTGTCCACCTTCAGTTTTAAGAGTTCTTTCAGAACCCTTTCTTCTGTAAATGGGCTGGTATCAACTTCTGTATCCAGAGTGTTTCTATTGTTTGTTTTAGGTACCCTCTTCATTTGTAAATACTGAGCAAAAATATTTGTTTAGTATCTCTGCCTTTTCACTGTCACCCTCTGCCCACCCTCCCTTTATTAAGCCTCACTATCCCTCCTTAGTCTTCCTTCGTTCCCTGATGTACCTAAAAAAGGTTTTATCCCCCTTCTTAACTGAGTTGGCTATCTTTTCCTCGGTTCGGGCCTTTGCTGTTCTGACTGCCTTCCCAGCTTCCTTTTGCTTTAACTGACAATTCTCTGTCCTGCTTCTTCTGTGATTCCTTGTACTTTCTGAATGCTTTCTTTTTCTCTTGAAGCTTCACTGCCACCTCCTTTGAGAACCACAGTGGTTTCTTACATCATTTTGTTTTCTTTATTTGCTTCACACAAAGGCTTGTTACCTCTGTGATGGCAGTTTTTATTATTCCCCTGTTCTTCCACCCCTCCTTCCTGCCCATTTGCTAGTGCATTCCTTAGGCACTCACCCATTTTAGCAAAGTCAGCCCTTCTGAAGTCCAGTACTTTTTGCCTTTGTATGGCTTGACTATTGCTGTGTTTATTGTGAACCATACTGTTCGATGGTCGCTAGTTTCCAGATGGCTACCCACTTACATCTGTGATCCTCTCTCATCTCCATTTGAGAGAACCAGGTCTAGATTGCTCCTCTCGAGTGGGTTCCAATACTAGTTGTCTAAGGCATGTCCCCTGTAGGGCATCTAGAATAACCCCACTCTTAGAAGTGGCTGCTGCAACTGCATTCCAGTTAACATCTGGCATATTCAGATCACCCATCAGCAATATCTCCCCTTTATCTGCCATTTTAAGTATACTTTCTATCATTTCCTTGTCTGTTTCCTCCCCCTGAGAGGGGGGTCTGTATACAATCCCTGTGCGAACTGTGGTGCCATTGCCTGCCTCCAAATTGACCCACAGTGCTTCTTCTCCTCCCTGTTTACCCTTTTGTTCTGTTACTTTGATTCCTTCCCTTATGTAGAGAGTTACTCCTCCTCCTCCTCTTTCACCCTCCCTGTCCCTCCTGTAGATAGTGTATCCTGGTTTGTTTATGTCCCAGTCATGGTTCTGTGTGTACCATGTTTCTGTGACTGCCACCATATCCAGATGTTCCTCCTCCATCAAGGCCACTAATTCAGGAAGCTTGTCACCCAGACTATGGGCATTGTTACTCATTGCTCTCCATTTTTTGATGGCTTTACCTTCTGTAGCAGCATCCCCCACTGACCTTTCACCTTGGTCTTTTTCTCATTTAGTACCCTGTTTTGTAGGGGGAGGCTGGGATTTTCCTGCTGTTTATCAGTGCCTCCCCCTTTGACTAGTTTAAAAGCTTGCCAATGAAGCATTTAAACCGATTGCCCAGTTGTAGATTGTAAAATACAGTATAAGGGCAGTACCCAGGTAAAATACAGTATAAGGGTAGTACCCAAGTAAACTACAGTATAAGGGCAGTACCCATGTAAAACACAGTATAAGGGCAGTACCCATGTAAAATACAGTATAAGGGCAGCGAAACTTAAGTGAAACAAAAGAAAAGTGCCTATGTTTGAAGGTATTGTATTTTAAACTGTTTAGTTCATAAGGGGAACATCATTCCCCTTCTTCTTGACATGTTCTCTTATTGGCAATTAGGTGCTTCTTTTAAGCTAAACTATATAAATGTGAGAATGAAGCTTTGAGAGTTGCTTATCAAGAAATTTATTAGAAATTTATTAATGATTTAAGGCTCAGTGGCAATATACCTAACTGAAATGTGTGAGTAATGTATGTAGTTGTGCTCTGGACCCTTTAAAAATCGGTCTTATGGGTATACAGATAGGCCAGTGGCAGCGTGTTATGCTACTAGGCCAGCAAACCAGGTTCAAGAACTGGTCTAGGATACTGGCATTTGGTTCACTTTACAGTCTCTTGTGCTTGTAGCCAGCATTCCATGGAGCCTTTCTGTCTCTTCTTGGATTTCTGTCCCCCTTTTGTTAGTGCTCTCTACCTTCCAAGTTGCTCCACCTCATCTGCCTGTCTCCTGCTGCACCCTTGATAGGTTACATGCTGCACTGCTCTTGAGCAATGTTATATTTTAGTCTTTGCCATATTTTCGCTCGTGCATTTTTTTGACTTCCTTCAAGGTACTCTGTATTTCCTGATTACTTGCCATGAGTTTTCTCTCTTATATGCCTTCTGTTTGGTCACTAATATGAGCTTGCCTTCCTGTATCACCAAATTATTTCAAATACAAATAAATAATCAGACAATTGTCTGGGAAGGGCAATATGTTCAAGCTTGGTGAGAGTGACAGCACAGTGCACTGGTGCAGTGACCCATGCAAGGGAGCTTGGTTCTCTGCAGAGGATACACTGCATGTGCATGAGATTAGCCAGGGGCTAGATGTGGTGGGAAGGAAGGAAGTGGGGCAGAGGAAAATGGCAAAGTCAGCTTGGTGGCATCAACACTCTCAGACCCCATGCTTGCTGCCCACACTGGATTGTGCATCACAGGTAAGGGCGTGCCTCCCAGGGAGGGGGTTTGAAGCCATAGGGGAACAGGAATGGAAGTAATGGGGTCATCTGGGTTGGGAGGTCACCACAGTAGCCTGACGTATGGGCTTTCTGCAAGGTGAGATTATCTACTGAAAAGTCTAACTTGGAACTGTCAAAGCAAGAAACTTTTTTTTTTTTTTTTGTTAATAAATGCTTGAAGTTTGGCCAATGCAAACATATTCTATCAATACAGTTTTCATGTATCAGTATATTAAAATAATGTTACTATAGTTGAAAAGTAACAAACCTTAAATAGCTAGTTTCAAGTAGAACCTTAACCATTTTTCTGATATTTATTTTAGATTTACATCAGTAAAACAACAGGAAATTCAGAACATCCACTTCTAAACTCTGATGTACAAAATTTTGCAATAACTATATGATCATGTCATTTAAGGATGAAGAGTGTGACTGTGGTGCTTAACAAGATGCAGGTAGTTTTCCCACTCAGGAGAACCACAGATTTATTTTCTAGTTTTTCTTTCAGTATATCACACATAGCTTACTAAGGCCTATCAGTACTGGCCCCCTCACACAGTCACAAGAGACTGTTGATAAATAGTCACAATGACCACATAGTAACAGCCCCGTTTGCACCCTACCCCAAGCCATGTTCAAAGGGGAGCTACCAGACTTCCCCACATGTTCACAAACTCATTTTCAAATGTTCACGGAATAGGCTGAGGTTTGCTAAGCTAATGGCTTACAGGGCTGTACACAGAGCACAGTAACATTCAACATTTCAGCATTTGTCAATGCCGAATGTTGTCTTGCTTACATTGGCATTGGTAGTGCAGGAGTTAGAGAGATGCATAATAGGAATGGCAGTGAAGTATGCAACTGATGCCAACCCCACCACACCCTGCAGAGACTGACGGGCATTGAGGTGTGCCTTTGGCTCGTTGGCCATAATGCTCATGCCATTTCACCTCACCCTACCCTGCATACTCTGACAAATGTTGCGTTGTGCCTTGGGGTCGTCAGGCCTTACACTCACCCCATTCCATAAGGAAATACATTGAGATGGGTGCAGTATAGGAGAATGGGGTGAACGTCGGGGCCAAAGAGTCCAAGGAACACCTTGATGCCTGTCACTGGCTGCAGGGTGGTGGTGGTGGTGGTGGAATGGCATAAGCATTACAGCCAGCAATCCAAAGTCACACCCCTGTCAGTCTCTACAGAGTGGGCCGTTATGGTTAGAAACCCTAACACCCTGGGCATTTGTTGGTATTTGCACTCCAAATTTTCAACATGGGCTTTTTGTAATCCCACCTCATGAAAGCTTTTAGGACCTCTGCTCATGAAGAGAGGCACTGTGATTTTGTTAATCTGTCCCGAACGTTGATTTCCAACAGCAACTGCACCATTCTGCATCAGATGTGTGAAAACACATTTTGGCCAGGATGTGAAAAATGACAGCTGACCATTCATAAGGAGGTGTGAAGAACTGGCAATGTTGAAAATATGGAGTGAAAATATTAAAAATTCTCGAAGTTACAAGCATGCTTGGAAACTGCACAATGTACGCTCGTAACACAGTCATTGTGTGGAATTATTTTCAACATAGGCATTGTGGGACCTCTGCTCATGAACAGTGTCACTATGATTTTCTTAATCTGTCTTGAATGTTGATCTCCCACAGTGACCGCGCCACTGTGCACCAGATGTGTGAAAACATATTTCAGGCAGGATGTGAAAAATGACAATTGTACTGTTCATAAGGAGGTGTGAGAAAATGGCAATGTTGAAAATCTGGAGTGAAAATGTTAAAAATTCTTAAAGTTATGAGCATGCATGGAAACTGTGCAATGCATACTTGTAACACAGTCATGTTTGGGAATTTTTTCACCAGATTTGCAACATAGGCTTTTTGGGACCACCACATGAACAGTGACTGTCATTTTGTACTCAGTCCCAAAAGGTGATTCCACTTAGTGACTGCGAAATCACCTTTCGGGACCGAATAACGAACTGACAGTGACTGAATTCATGAGGTGGGGTCCCAAGAACCCCATGTTGAAATTTTGGAGCCAAAAGTCACAAAAATGGCTGAGATATCCACCTAAGTTGACCCTCCCCCCCATTGATGCCATTATACAACTTATTGTGATTTTCTTCAGATCGCGGTCGACTTTTGAAGAGTTCAAACGTGTCCTGCTCCACCGAAGATCATCACGCCTGGCTCCAAAGATAAACATGGGGTGAGGGGGGGTGTGGGGAGGTGCAGTGTGCAGAGGGTGGGTGCGGGTTGTGGATGGGGCACTCTGACTCAACGACTGACTGTTTTCTTATTTTCTGGAATGGACATCGCGGGAAGGTTTTCTTTATTTACAAGTGAAATTAAACAACTGTTGGGAACACAGGGGTGGGCTCCCAGTATGCCCCATGACTTTGGGGGGTTATGTTGGTCACACTGGAGTGGGCTTCCAGTGAGGCACACAGTGAGGATGGGGTGAGGTGGGGGCAGGAACATGCCGACATGATCGGCTTCTGAACACATGCAGGCACACTGGGGTAGGCTCCCAATGTGCCACACAATCTTGAGAGGGGGTTTATAAACATGCTATCAGGGGGATTGGGCACCCCCAAAGTCGGCTTGCTGGGGATTGTGAGAGGCAGACAGCAACAGCCGCCGCCATGTTTATTGAAATGTTTCGGCAGGCAAGGCATGCCCTGCAATGAGGGGGCACTCCCTCACTGCAGCAGCGAAATTCTTTAAAGTTGGTGGCACGCTTCTCAAGGGCTGTCATAGACAGTGAGCTCATTCATTGGTGCCACAGAGACCAGCCCAAAAAACCAGTGGCACCATTGGCCACAACACGGCTGCACCTTCACAATCTGCTACTCCAGCAAGCTGTCACAAAATGTTGCTTGTGCTGCACATGCAAGACAACAGGAAAAGGACACCACAGAGTTTTACAACACACTTTTCCCTTATAACATTTTAGGGCAGGTGCTAGACTTGTTCAGCTCAACAGCAAACCACAATGGAGCCAGCGAGGGACAGAGATTGTTGTGGGGCCCAATTGGATATTCACAAAAAAAGTACACCACACTCCAAAGTTATGACAATTCAGAAAGTGCTTTATTCTTGCACAAACTAGCAAGAGCTCCAACAGGAGTGTCCCCACCACTTCGAGGGCTCACTGCCTCTTCAACAGGGGTAGAGTCAGCAGTCCCATATCTCCCCTTTTATACAGAACTGCATTTGCATGGGTCAGCTGTGATGTGCCTTATAGACTCCTGCAAGTTCTTACAAATGTTTTTTTGTACTGTATCACTTTTGGGCATTTAGGTGATCACCGTCAATGGATTCCTTCGACTGCAAATGGCCAAGCCTTCTAGAACTTATGCTTGCCACAACCCTAGTTGTGTGTTGGTTGGCATCATGTCACCCTGTTTTATCTCAAGTTGCAGTTAATTACTGCTTGACTCACCCCAGACATCCACCCCAATCTTTTTCCAACCCCCACACCCCATCCCACTTATGGGGACTTTTAAATCTTTCTGACAGCCTGAATGTTTCATTATCTTTTGTAGGTATTACAGCACTGTACTGTATATACTTGCCTCATGGCTACTCCTTCACTTTTTGTGTATGTGCAATTTTTCTGGTGATCACCACTTGGCAGATCCCTTTGTGCATGTGCTAGCCATTGTTTGCACTTTGACTTATGTTTGATGTTTTATCTTAGCTATTTGGCTTGTATTAATGTCCAGGTATTGGTTCTAAATGTATTTCTCATGACATTTCCTTTTATATGAAATTTACACTGTTTCAAATTAATAAAGTGCTCTCACTTTAAGTGCAGTTTTGAAAAAAAGGGGAGATGTGCGATTGTTGACTCAACCCCTGATGACGAGGCAGTGAGCCCTCAAAGCACCCAGGATGCTCCTACTAGAGCTCTTACTCATCTGTGCAAGAATAAAGCACTTTCTGAATTGTAATAACTTTGGAGTGCGCTGTACTTTTTTCTGTAATGATAAAAAAACACAAAATCAAAATTTTGCTTTCATTTTCTTCCTTCTAATTACTCTAACCAGGTTATAAACCCAGCAACTTATCTGGATATCATTAACTGCAGGTACTGCGGAACACTTTTCAGAAGGACAGTCTTACAGGATTTAGGACACTGTCCTACATGCTGGGGACACTGATGATCTTAGGGCTCATCTCCAGGCAGCATGGGCAGAGATTGCATGCCTCAAATTTCATATTCAAGAGGAAATATATTATAAGAACCACCCGCCATTTTCCCAACATCCAACAGAAGCACCTCGACGGCAGAGGGTAGTTGGTAACGGGAGGTTGGCAGTTGGTTAGGAAGGGCAAATCGGGTGCCCCATCACTCAGTGCTCTCCAACATATTACCTCCACAAACCATATAAAAACTACAAACAGGTATCTGCTTCTATCTCCGAAATCAAACAAAGGGGCAGAGGACACTGCAGCACAGGATCTAGCACAACAAAACTCGCCCAAAACAGGAACCAAACCAAAAAAAGCAAAAAGGAAGTCCAAAAAACTTCTGATCATAGGAGACTCCATAACTTGGGGAGTTGATACCTATCTCCAGCCAGGGGTAATGGTCAGATGTCTCCCAGGTACATCAGCGTGGAGAGACACTGGCCGCAATGCTAAAATTGTTCAGCAAGCTGGAGAAAACATTGATGTCCTGGTACACATAGGGACTAATGATCTCACCAGCCAGTCATTTGTGGAGATCAAGGAACACCTGACCAGGAGACAAACTATCATCCATTTCATCTGGCATCTCCTTCTCTGAGATCCTGCCAGTCTGGGAGAGGGGGGAAGATGGTCAGATGGTCAGAGAAGGGAAGATAGGGGAGCTAAACATGTGGCTCAAGGGCTAGTGCCAGGAAAAAGGACACAAATTTGTAGTGAACTGGAAACAGTTTGGGCAGCGAAAGTTCTTTAATTTTGATGGACTGCATCTGACTAAGGAGGGAGTCAGTGCATTGGGGCAGAAGTTTGACATCTTTGCAGAATATTTAAACTAGCAAATGAGGAGAGGGGTGCAGCACCCGATCCATCAAATGGGAAGAACACCCCTCCCCCCCTCAGCTAGTGGTCAAACAGGAGTTCAGCATGTTTGCAGTTCATTTGCATTACCAGGTAAGGAAAAAGGTCCAGTTCCCCATACGACGCACAGGGGAAACGCCAGATCTCACCCAGCAACTAACACACCGAAATCTGGCCAATGGAAAATCATGTACACAAATGCTCACAGTCTGGGAAACAAGATCCCAGACCCGCAGGCAATAATGACAGAGGCTAAACTGGACATAGTAGCATTTAGCAAGATGTGGTTTACCAGTAACCACACTTGGGAGACTTCAGTACCTGGCTATGTACTGTTCAGAAGAGACCGAGGTACAAAAAGGGGGGTGGAGTGGCCTTGTATGTCAATGAACATTTCAAAGCTACAGAAATTCAGAATACACATAGGGAGCCAGAAGAACTGTTGGTCACCCTGGAAACAGGAAATGGGACAGCCATAAGAACTGGGGTTGTCTACAGGCCCCCAGACCAGGGGAGGACATATACACATTATTGTTAGAAGATATACAAAACATGACAGCTAAAGGGGAAATTTTGATAATGGGAGACTTCAACATGCCAGATACAGATCGGTCAATACCAGCAGGAACATCGCCAGAACTCAGACACATGGTGGATTTCCTGCAGGAGGGCCTCAAAATAACTGGTACAACAACCCACAAGAGACAGGGCTATCCTAGATCTAGTACTGACTAACAGGGAAAGGATCACAGATCTCCAGGTAGAAGGTCACCTGGGGGCCAGTGACCATCACATGGTATGGTTCAGTTTGGCCATTACAACTAAATCATCCCATTCCAAGGCAAAAATATGGGACTTCAAAGGAGCTGACTTTGATAAGATGGCCAACAGAGTTAAGCTAGCCCTGGCAAAAAGAAATACAGGTGAGGGGTACAGGCAAAGTGGGCAAGCATTAAGGATGCAATACTTGAAGCAACATCCCATTGTGTTAGAGAGAAAAGGAAGTGCAAAAGATGAAGGAAACCACTGGTTCTCAAAAACAGTAGCAGAAAAGGTCAGAGCCAAAAGGCTGGCCTTCAGGAAATATAAGGGAACGCAGCGGGATGAAGATAGGGAGGCATACCAAACTTCCCTAAGGGAAACAGGGAAGGCAGTAAGGCAGGCAAAGGCCCAAACCAAGGAAACACTAGCACAGGCAGTAAAAGAAGGTGACAAGACTTTCTATAGATACATTAGTGAAAGGAGAAAGTCCAGAAGGGGTATTGCTAAGATCAAAGGAGATAAGGGTGTGTGTGAGGAGGAGGACCATGTAAGATACTTCTGCTCAGTATTTACTGAAGAGAAGGTAGGGCAGGGCCTACAGCTCAGCACCATGGACACTGGAGGGAGATGAGCACTAGTCCCTTCACAAAAGAAAGGGTCCTACAAGAGCTCGATAAGCTCAGGGTGGACAAAGCAATGGGACCTGATGGCATACATACCAGGGTACTAAAGGAGCTAAGGGTGAAACTAGCAGAGCCATTATCAGAACTGTTTAGTGGGTCTCTGAGCACAGGAGAGGTCCCACAAGACTGGAGAAGGGCTCATGTGATCCTGCTCAACAAGAGTGGTAGCAGGGAGGAGGCAGAGAACTACAGACCAGTCAGTCTTCCCTCAGTAGTGGGCAAGATTATGGAGGCACTCCTTAAGGAAAGGATAGTGCAACACCTGGAATCCATAGGAGCACAGGATCCAAGACAGCATGGGTTTACAAAAGGAAAGTCCTGTCAAACTAATCTCATATATTTCTTTGACTGGGTAACCAGAGTGGTGGACCAAGGGGGAGCAGTTGATGTCGCCTACCTTGACTTCAGCAAAGCTTTCGATACTGTTCTACATAGAAGATTGATTAATAAGCTGGATAGGCTTGGGGTGGGTCAGAAGTTGGTCAACTGGGTGGCAAACTGGTTGGCGGGCAGAAAACAGAATGGTGATAAACGGTATACAGTCAGAAGAGATGCAAGTCACAAGTGGAGCTCCTCAGGGATCCATCCTGGGGACAGTCCTCTTCAATATCTTCATCAGTGACATTGCAGATGGACTGGAGGGTAAGGTTTGTCTGTTTGCAGATGACACCAAGATCTGCAACAGAGTAGGTGATCTAGATGGGGTGGGCAGAATGAGAAGAGATCTGGATAAACAAGCAAAATGGTCAGAAGAGTGGCAACTGGGGTTTAATGCAAAGAAGTGCAAGATCATGCACATAAGGAAGAGAAACCCTGAAGCCACCTATAAGCTGGGAGGGGAGTTGCTGGCAGTCACAAGGAAAAAAAAGAGACTTGGCTTTATCATCACCAATGACCTGAAATCATCCAAGCAGACCACTAAAGCAGTAGGTAATGTTAGAGTGTATTAGTAGGGGTATCACAAGTCGTAAGAGGGAGGTAGTAATCCCTCTTTACAAGACACTGGTTAGGTCCCATCTGGAGTACTGCGTGCAGTACTGGAGGCCACACCTTCACAAGGACAATAACTAAATTAAGGCAGTCCAGAGAAGGGCAACCAAAATAGTGCAGGGACTGCATCAGAAAACATATGAGGACAGAGTAACATAGCTCAATATGTATACCCTGGAGCAAAGGAGGGAGAGAGGTAATATGATCGAAACATTCAAACACCTTAAGGGCATTAACAAGGTGAAAGAGTCTAACATGTTTCAATATAAGAAAAATAGCAGAACAAGAGGACACAGCATGAGATTAGAGGGAGGCCGATTAAGGGGTAATATGAGGAAGTTCTTTTTCACAGAAAGGGTGATGGATGCATGGAACGGCATACCTCAGGAAGTGGTGGATATGAATACAGTGTAAGGCTTCAAACGGACATGGGATAGGCATAAGGGAGCAATACAGATGAGTATGAATAGATAGGCCATTGACAGGGCAAAGGTCAAGGGCACATTTATAAGGTAGAAAAATAAATGGGCAGACTGGATGGGCCTTGCAGTCCTTATCTGCCATCAACTTCTATGTTTCTATGAGTGCAAAATGGGGTTTGCAGGCACGGCACGGTGGCGCTGAGGGTTGAGGCGCTGGACTCCACATCTGCAAGTTACGCCGGCACTGCAAAGCGGGAATGAGCACGGGTCATCGGGGTCGGCTGGGGAGGAGAAGGATCAAGTGTCCAGAGGACTGCTCTCCTTCTCCAGGGTGGAGGGACTCTAGAGTGTCAGCATCGATTGCCCTGTAGCCGAGGCTGGGGGACAAAGCATGCTGCACCTAGACATGGGGTGGAGCTAGCACAGATGCACTCACCCTTGCATCATTGCATGTCCTAGCTCCAAGAGGACTCTAACTAGAAAAATCACTGGCCCCATGTATGAGCCAGGCATGGTGCCCGGCCCTTCAGCCACGATAGTTCTGCTTCGATGGCTCCACTCGGGGGGGTGGAGCTTCCCGGAGTAGGGGTCGGGTACCGTGGTCAGGGCAAACCTGTTCTTGGGGTAAGGGGGCTCGTCCAGAAAAAAAGAAGTAAATTGCAAAAAAAAAAAAATGGAGTTTGCATTTGCTAATAAATTAATAATAAGTTATGCGTACTGGAGCCAAGAATCCCAGAACAGAGTACTACCTGCGTGTAGTCCAGGTATCTGCATCAGAGGAGGAGGAGAAGGATCTGGCAGTGATGATCACTTGTGACCTGAAGCAGTCCACACAGTGTAAAAAAGCAGCAACAAAGGCAAACAAGACTCTGGGATTCATAGCAAGGGGGATCAATAGTAGGAGAAAGGAGGTTATACTGCCCTTGTACAGGTCCCTGGTTAGGCCATATCTAGAGCATGGAGTTCAGTACTGGTGCCCATAACTCAAAAAGCATAGTAACCTGCTAGAGAAGGTACAGAGGAGGGTTTCAAAGATGATAGTGGGTCAGCAGGGTGAGGCATATGAGGAGAGATTGAGGGTGCTGAACATGTACTTCCTGGAGGACAGGAGAGAGAGAGAGAGAGAGAGAGGCACATTATTGGGGCATTCAACTACTTGAAAGGGATAAATAAGGTTGATAAGGAGACTCTCTTTAAGCTGAGTGGCAACCATAACAAGAGGGGTCACAGTCTTAAGCTGGAGGGTGGGAGGTTTAGGAGGGAGGTCAAGAAGCACTTCTTCACAGACAGGGTAGTAGACAATTGGAATGCACTGCCAGAAGAGGCGATCTCGTTGAAGATGAGAAGGTGAGGATCATGGGTAGGGAGGATGGGAGGAGTGGGGAGGGACAGTAAGTAGCTCAATCTGTGGACCCTGCAATATGAGCAGACTAGATAGACCAAATGGCCTCCTTCTGCTGCTTCTTCATATGTTTGTATGTATGTATGTATGAAACATGCAGCCAATTAGAATGCTGCATTTCTAATAAATGTTTTATAATTACCTAAATAAGGCCTCTCTTACAAAAAAGGTTCACGATGAAGCATTGGTATTTCTAATAAAAATACAGCAAATGAATAAAAATGAAATTTTTGTATTTTATAATTTACTTACAATATACAGTTCATGTAAGAAGCAACATTTGGTTTTCAGCAAGATCCTGTTTCTATCCATTTCCACAGCTGGGTGAAATGGAGCACAGAGTGGTTAAGTGACTGGCTCAGGGTCACTTAGGGAGCATTTGGCTTTTGTAGAGTTTGAACCTGTGACTGGCTGGCTACAAAATCAGTGCTCTAACTCCTAGACCACATCCTCAAATAAAAGTCTGGTTTATTTCAATTAAAAAAAAGAAAAAGTTATCTCGGCGAGGGGAGGGGTGAAGATGTCATGTGACAACTTAAAACATGAACCAGTTTTATGTATTATAAGAAATTATTGGAGCCTGTGGTTCTCTTTATTCATCTGCCATATTTTTAATGCAGATGATTCAGTCTGCATAAAACTGTGTTTTCAAGAGAAAGGTAATTTAGTTAAGTACAGACCAAGCCAGCAGCCACAGCTGATTATAAGCATATCTAAGATGAGGGAGAAAAGGCCATTTGCTCCATCAGATTAATCCAAAACCTGAAAGTTTGAAAGTCCTGCCACCTCACCCGTGATGATGAGTCATATTCTGAGTAAGGCCATTGTGTATCCAATTTATTTTAATGAAGAATAAACTGTTTCTGTTTGATTTCTCTGCCCTGGTCCGAGTGTAGCAGTAGTCACTGTGATGCCATCATGCATTGCTCAAGCTGCACTCCCATTGGTTAAGAGATCCTTTGTGACCAACCTCAAATGATGGTAAATTGTGATGACCCACCTAATGTGGTAATAAATGATTTATCATCATTTTAGGTCTTTAGGCCATAGAAATAAAACATTGATCTGTAAGGTTTCATTCTCACCTACATTGTATAAATGTGTATTATGAACTGGCTGCTGAAAATGGAGGAAACTGATTGGCTGAGAGCACTTTGAAGCCGTAATGATATCTGAGTATATACTCATAGCTTCAAAAAGCCTCTGACCACCAACTTTCTCACTCAAAAGGAACTCCTCCAACCACAGCGCTCCCCACGTCCCGCGGTGTGGAGTGAGTCAGACAGCGAGACAGCCAAAGCTACAGAAACATTTTCTGCACTTTGGCAGCCACCCTTAAGTCCCAGTCAGGTCAGAAGGATATAAGCCTACCAAAATGTCTTTTTTTTTTTCTTCAATGACTCGGCATCTGTCATCGGCCCCCGGCATCGTCTGAGTCACTTGAGAGAATGGCACCTCAAAGGGCAGTTTTGCCTGGAAGGGTCAAATAGAGCTGCAACTTAAGCGCTACTACTGATGTTTCAAACAAAAAAAATCTCACAACCACAACTCCAATTTACACAGAAAGCCCCTTTCCACTTGCTCAGTATTTCAAAAAGAAAGCGGTACTCACAAATCCGGCTCCAGTGTCTCAAGACCGAAAATATTACTGCCATGTCACACTCACTCCACTTTACTTCCATCACCATGGGGCAGAAGTAATCGACTGGACAGCAGCTTCAGCCAAAAAAAAAAGTATTTCAATAACTGCTACTGACTGCTGCTCCCAATTACAATACGTGGCCACCAAAAATAAACAGGAAGTCACACACATCTTCACTCGGTCCCAGAGCAGGCAGGGGGACCAGGTCACATGCAGAAAAAAACACGGTTCACATCCTGGAGTAGTGCTGGGAGGGAGTGTGCGATAGACTTCACAGCTGCACCTCCTCCATGAACTCCACTTACAACAGCGCCACCTGCTGCCCAGAGCCCCCCAGGAGCTATTTTTTGGAAAGATACTCCTCCAACACCCTCAAAACAGTCATTTCCAAAGTGTTTTAAACTTGTTTTTTAAACTTTTTAATGATAAATCTTTTAAGCCAGTTCATAATAGCAATCATTTGTTTGTTTGAATTTTGATGACCGGGTGGGCCCACTGAGACAAAATTGTCCCTTTTTCAGGGACAACCTGTGGAACATAAGCATTCCATTATTAATACATTGCAATTACAGTGGTCTTGACAGATTAAAGTTCCTGTGTACAGAAATATAGTTTAAATATATAAATATCAATACAGGTAATAGCCTAGTTTACAAAACAGAGGATTGATTATTCCCACATATGAGTTATTAATATTAGGTAGTAATAATGCATCGATAGGATAATGTACAATACAAAGACGATACTTCAGGAGTTAGTTAGTGGTAATTGTAGCTTCACAAGCACATACAGCATCATGCAAAGAAACAGATAGGGTATTATTAAAGTACCTAGAGTAGGTCTTATGTATATACATATTTACAAATCATTGTATAGAATGAAGTCATAAGAGGTGAGACATTAGAAATGGTCAATGGTGGGTAGCTAATTAGGTCAAGAGGATGGGAGAGTAAGGTAGGTGGGGATAGAAGACCAGCAATGAAAGTAGACGTTATTTACAGTTACAGATAGGAGTAGGAAAGAATATGTCCTTGAAATGTTTTCTAAACTGAGAAAGAGATGTACAAGAAAGTAAGCCCTGTGGGAGGCTATTCCATTTTTGAGGGGCTGCAAATGAGAAAGATCTCCTACTGATGGCTAAGCGAGTCTTAGGTAGACTTAGCAGTGAATGGTGGGATGATCATAGGGACCTGCTGACGGGTTTCATAGTGAGCAGATTGGGGAGGCTGGGGGGAAGGGAGGTGGATGAGTTTGTATGTGATGCATAGTAAGGGGAAATCCATTTTTGCTTCAAAGGAAGGCCAGCCTAGGGTGTTAAGCACATTGCAGTGGCAGGTTCGCACTAGGGCATGGTACTTCTCAGGTGTTGGATGCACTCAGTTTGCAGCCTCGTTCCGAACCACCCAAGACATGTTGATATCCCATGATATACCACATCCTGTCATGCATTATTGCTTAATTAAGAACCTCATTGCATGATTACTGAAGCAAGAATTGCGCAGAAAGCACATTGGCAGCAAAGCCAAATTTGAAAGAAACACAGAATTACATAAACTGCCTTATAAAATGGGTAGGGTAATCATTGCATCTTGATTGGTTAGCAGCTGTGTATTGTGAGACAACTAACAATGATTTAAAAAGTGCTGACAAGCAGAACTCTGCACACTACTGTATTAATGCTTTTTTAAATTCCTGCTTTCCATTACAAATTATGTCTGCTCCTTGTAGTCTCCAAAAAGTCAGCTAGGTTCCAAAAATAAATTCCTTCAAAATTACAAGAAAAAAAGTATTTTCTTTCCCTTTATAATGCCACCTTACACATATACACACACGTTTCAAAAAATTATATACGACTCACAGTTTTATTTTCTAGAGCTTCTTTTCTAACCCTGAAAAATCCCCCTACTACCTGTACCTGCCTGTCATGTAATACTTTGCTGCTTACCCTGCAACAGATAAACTTGAGTCCGTGAGCCCTTCTTTTGTGTGGTGTGTTTGTGTGGGAGAGAGGTGAACATTCTGCTTGTAGAATTCCGTTGAATTTTGAAACTCCTTTATTTTCGAGTAAACAAATATTCCATCTGTTGAATTTGGGGAAAGACAGATGATTGACAGATGGAGAGGGGACTACTGTTTATTAATTATTTTTAACAGAAGAAAATAAACATTTTTAACAGAAGAAGTTGCCATTTTTCTTCATTTTTTTCTGTTGACCCATTTAACAAGTGCATTAAGGCACTTCAGTGTGGGTTGTTTTGTGATAACCACACTTCAAGGTATTGAAGGCACTCACCACAAATGCCTTGTGCCTCACAACACGCCTGCGAGTGTGCTTATCACTTAACAACCCACACCCTGTTGCGCCTTATTACTTACTTAATGCAAAGCACCATGGGTAATATATGTTTATGACTAGGAAGGAATTTAGGTTTGCTAGACTTTAGGCAGGTCTGTAAGGTGCCGAAAAGCTTTACAACCATTCTGCAAAGGATGAAAAAAAAGCAAACCACAGATATGTTTCATTCTTGTTAAGACTCATTCATGTAATATGCTACATAAGGAATAATGTATGGGCGCCATACACAACAAGCCTATGTTTCCATCTCAGGGTTGAGATACCAGCATATGGACCTTGAGAACGAAGCTCGAGAAGTCCATGCTGGTATCTCAACCCTGAGATGGATACACAAGGTCAGTTGTATGCGGGAGCCCATGTTTTATTTCTTATAGTGTGTGGTTCTCTTTTGGACAGACAGAGTTGTATGTGGGAGCCCATGCCTGACATTTTTTTTTTACAGAAGCACGTTCCATCTTTTTCTGACAGTTGATTGGACTGACTTGCACCCGATATTTTTTTTTTAAGAGCAGCACTGTTCCATCTCTTTCCGAGAGTTCGTTGGACTAAGCCGCAACATTTTGACTTCTCTGAGGTACTTTGGAGTGCTGTGAAGAAAACAGTCAGAGACGTTGGCAGGAGTCAGTATGAGCTACAGGGTGTGATTTGGATATGGAACTTGCACAATAAGGGGTGATTTGAATATGGAACATGCACAATAAGGGCTTGAGAAGGACCACGATAAGGTTATTGACTTGTGCAATTTCAGTGCACAATTAGCCAAAACCATACACTATAGCATTTTTCTCATCTCAGCACAAGAGAATAGCCAGCCAGTTTAGACAATTATTTAGATCCTAGAGGGCCAAAAGCAGGAAAGTAACTAAAAAGACAAGAAGCCAAATGCAAAAGCATTGAAGCAACGATTATGCAAAATGCGTATTTGCAGTAAAGTGAAGAAAACCCCACAAAATTACATATACTCCCCTAATGCAAAGTATCATGGATAATATATGCATATAAATCATGGTATTTTTTATTTATTTATTTAGTCATGTCTCGGATTGCATCACCTTTGAACCAGAGGTTGTTTTACAAAGATTCCACGTCAGTAGGAGTACAGGATTCACATAGAAGAAAATCATTGTAGTGTGTTACAGTGCTACACAATATTAGAAGGGAACATTGTTCTACAGGGGTAACTAGTAAGTTTTATTACATGGGAACATTGAACTACAGGGGTTGCTAGTAAGTGCAGACCGGGAGGGAATGTAGCAAGGAGCGAGAAAGGCTTTGTCAACAATGGGGAGGAGGGTGGGGTAGAGGAGGGAAGGACTAGAGGGGTTGAGGGGAGAAGGAAAGGGGGAAGGCATGATATATGAGTAGGGAAACAAGGTGAGAAAGAGGGTGCCAAGTAAAGGTGAGGAGGCGGGGTGGCAAGTTCTAATGTGAACAAGAACATTTGTTGGGGTTGGCGAGATGATTGCGGAGGTTGAGTTTGAAAGGTCCAAGCCTAGAGAGTTCACCCGTGGCCAGCGGGAGTTCATTAAGCCAGTGAGGAGCCCTAAACTTGAAGGAGCGTTGAGCAGTGGAGGTCAGGCAGAGGGGAACTTGGAAGGTCTGATTAGCCACGCTTCTAGTGAGGCGGGGGTTGGCAGTTTGAGAGAGTAGGTTTTGTAAGGTGGGAGGGGTTAGTCCTTGGCACATTTTCTTAGCTAATAGGCAGGTCTGGTAGGTAATACAGCCCTTTAGGTCAAGCCAGCCCAACTGGGCATACAGGTCGCATGTATGAGTCAGTCTAGGGGCTCCGGTAGCTAGTCTGCAGGATTTGTTCAGGGTAGTGTGAATTCTATTAACTCATTCACACCACAAGAGCTCTTTGAGACTTTCACCACTTGTGCCCTGTATACTCTTAGCACCACATCCTGGG
Source organism: Neoceratodus forsteri (assembly GCA_016271365.2). NCBI lineage: Eukaryota > Metazoa > Chordata > Ceratodontiformes > Ceratodontidae > Neoceratodus > Neoceratodus forsteri. The sequence continues at coordinate 141,716,154 of JADMNL010000023.1, forward strand.
CCTTTCTGAGCAAAATCAAGCCATAATCAGCATGCTACAAACAAATGTGAATCCCTCTTGAACTGTAAGTGCTACACACAAAGTACCAGTGGCAAAGTTGTTCAGCACAACATTACCATTCCAGTGGTGCTATGCAATCAATTTAGTTTTTTTTTATATTAGCTGAAATACCAAAAAACTGATTTTTATGATTTTTTTCAAGGTGCTTAGGTGAGACATGAGAGACAAGTGTCAGCCATGCACACCGTACCTTAAACAAATGCAAATAACTCCTAAAGCATACGTGGTGGACACAAAGTATCAGTGGCAAAAGTGTTCAGCACAAAATTATCTTTCTAATGGTGCTATGCAAGCATTTGTAATCCATTTAGTTTTTATTTTGTAGTAGCTGAAATACCAAACAACTGTGTTTTTTTTTTCCAGATCTATTCAAGGTGCATAGGTGAGGCTTGAGAAACAAATGTCAGCCATTCACACCACACCTTAAACAAATGCGAATAACTCCTAAAGTATATATGATAGACAGAAGGTATCAGCAGCAAAATTGTTCAGCACAAAATTGCCTTTCTAACGGTGCTATGCAATCAGTTCTAAGCAATTCAGTTTGTTTAATATTTAGGTAAAAACTGCCGACTCCTCAGACATTTCTAGGCCTGAGTGAAAGTCAGCAGAGTACGTCTATAGGTGTTATTGTCCTGAGTGGCTGTGCTTTCAGACGCCACCCACAGGCGTACCTAGGCCTGAATGAGTACTGTCAGACACTGCCCCATATATGATGAGACCATAGTCAATAACAGAGTGAAAAGAACTGGTAATCACAAGGCAGAGGGCATTTGGGGTGAGGCAGTGTCAATGTCAGTACAGGAGTCCCAGCCTGAAGTTAACCACCTTGGCTACATGGTCCACATGGGCATCGAGTGACATAGTTGTGTCCAGTATTACTCCTAGGTACTTGAACTGTTGGACCTGTTCCAGTAGTACATTGGAATTGTTGAGGATATTGAATTGGTGATGCCTGAGCCTGTTGTGTGACTAGCGAAGAGCATTGTTTTGTTTTTTAATAATTGAGAAGAAGTTTGTGCTGGATAAACCACTGCCCAATTGCAGTGAATTCATCCAAGTTGTTGTTGAAGTGGGAGGGGGTCAGGATTACTGGAGAACAGGACAGCATCATCCCTATAAAGTATGAGATTGGTAGAGGAGACTTGTGGAAAAGAGTTTAGAAAAAGACTGCGTAAGAGGGGGCCGAGTATTAGACCCCGGAGTTAGTTGAAAAAACAATTATGACTGACTTATCACACATTGTGACTGATTTTTTAACAAGTTTGAAATTTCTGACTTCAACTAACTGAAGAAAATCCAACCATTTTTTTCCAACTTTCACCATCGTTGAATTTTATTGTGTAGTAGTTTGTCATACTTTTTTAACTTCATATCTTTTTTTAATTAAAATGTTGACTATGAAAGTTAATAAAATGTATGGAAATGCCCCCCCTCTTGAAATCAATGGGACACGCGAACACACAGCCTTCGCCTTCTGACATCACAAAATTGGGCTGCATGTGCCTATGTGATGGCGTGTTGGTGGGTTAAGGTCAGGAAGCAGCTCTGTTTTTAGCATTTGGGATTTAGCAACATTATCATTTTATAAATGGGCAGAAACAAAAGGAATTATTTATGCCCCTCAACTCTGGGGCAGGTGAGGTATTGCATATGTTGGAGAGAGCAGCAACCAGTTAGCAGCAGCTAAGAAGCTGGCTGCCCTTTAAAATGCAAATACAAAGTGCAGTGAAACAAATCTACACACAGTAGGGACCCACTGAAGCACAATGACCAGTCAAAACAACTGCAAAATATATTAAGTCCCTGAAAGTAACAAGTTGAAGCACGGCAGTAAAACAGTATACAGTATAGAAAAATAAGCAGCAGTAACACTAGTTACTTAGAAAAAGAACTGTGAGTCTAAAATACAGTATAGGTAGGGCCTCTTAAACACCCCATAGAAGCTAGAAGGTACCCTTTTTAAACAGAGCTAACCATCAATATATGTTAGTTTACTAGCAGTCATAGAATCTGTGAGACGAAAAACAGTTTATGGGAGGACCCCTAGAAATACCTCCTGTATGGTATACCAGAACAGAGATGTATCCATAGTTTAAATTTTAAGCTAAACAAATACTCATGCCTATTAAAAAAACATTTTCTGACAGTTTCTGAACTTGTTTTGGCTTTCAGGATATACACTAATGTGTCTTTTTTAGTTTTATTAATCTCACCTTGAGGACTTTAATATTTAGTCTATCTAATTCCTACAATGGCAAACAACAAACATTTTGTCCATTGGACCCAACCAACCATGCTCCATGCTCCAGCCTCCTGTGGGTCCAGGAACTCACCAACCGACCACCTGCACCTGGCCTGCTCCATGACCTCATGGGGAGCCTGACTTACTTACAATGCCACCACAGTTAGAGAGAGCCCAGCTGGGCTGCCAGCAGTAGATTGATGAGGATCGATCGCCTTGGTTTTTCAAGTTTGGCCTCCCGGCCCCCACAGCCTCCAAGCCCTCACCCAGCCAGACAAGCAAGCCCAGCACGCAACAGACACACAGACAGACTGAGTAGTCTGTGAGAGACCATCCTCCTCCTTCCTACTGCCCACTGCCCAGCCCTGGCGGGCCTTACATACACATCCCATACAGTACCTTGCTCACTGTAGTAGCTTGTTGCCAGTTCGGTCGGGTGTCGGTTGATGATTTGATCGGCATCAGCAGGTGGCTCCATGGCTCAGGCTGCCACTGCTGCTCTACTCGGAGGTGGTGCTGGTGTTTTTTTGGAGCTCTATGCTCCCTCCTCCCAACTCACACAGCCAGTCCCCAACCCAGATACACGTCCCCACTCTGTACTCCACGCAGTGCAACTAGTGCACCTACCACTCCTCCTCCTCGCCAACTCTAAAGACCTGATCGAGACTGAATGAGAGTTGCCCAATGGGCCCAGCCAATGGAGTCATGGGCTGATCCCAACTTTGGCCAGACCACTGACTTGCTGCCTTCACTTTGCTGGAGGCCCAACTGGGACCTGCACAGCCATACACTAGTCTCTCTCCAGGCACCAGACATATCAGGACAGTGGACACAGTTAACTTATTTTTAAATTAAAGGTCGAACCACCAAACTTTGTCCCTGCAGAAAAATACTCCTCACTCTGTTGCCCACACACTAGCACAGATATCTCCTCTCCTGACAGTCTCCTCTCCTACCTAGGAATGCTCTCCCCATCGCCTGGTGCAGCCAGTCACAGACACGCTCAAGCTTCTGGCTCCTCCCGCTATCTCTCCTAATTGGTGGATGCTTCATGTCCAGGAGCCACAGGGGTACATTTTTTTGTCTGTAAGGCTAGGTGCTGGCAGTTGAGGAACGTTAGATATTCACGCCCCCTGCCCCGGAAAGGAAAAAAGAAAACACACTGCAGTGTACCACAAAAACAAACTTGGACGGGTCATGGCATCATCAACTTCAGTGGATTTCAACTCCACTGTTTTATGACTGCAATCCAGTGTAATTGCAACTGCACTGAATTGCAACTGACTATTTCAACTGCCGACGACTGCTCCGAGGTCTACCGAGTATTGAGCCCTGGGTAACACCAGAGTGCACAGGGCGGCTGTCAGAAATTGAGTCACAGATTTACACTTTCTGAGACCAGTCAGTAGGATAGCTATGGAACCACCCCGTTTTGTTCTTGGAGAGACCAAGGGACACAAGTGTATTTAGCAGAAGGGAATAGTTAACAGTATCAAACACTTTAGTGAGGTCACTGTAAATTGCCCCCACTAACATTCCGGTGTTGAAGGTGGAGCAGATGAAGTTTGAGAAGTGAAGCAAGGCAGTAGTGGTGCTATGAAAGTTCCTAAACCCATGTTGTTGTGGGCACTGGAGTTGGTGTTTTTCAAGGTATTCGGTAAGCTGGTCGGTGACTATGCATTCCAGTACTTTGGAGAGTGGCAGGAGGATAGAAACTGGTCAGTAGTTATTGATCTGGGATCTATCCCCACCTTTGAAGATGGGAGTAATAACTATGGCTTTCCATGTGATGGGGAACTGCCCAAGGCAGAGAGAGAAAAAGAGATTGGGGATTTTAGTGAGAGGTAGGAGGACTGCCTCAAGGGTTAGATGGATAATTTTGAGGTCCAGAGTATCAATGCTAGCTCTCACTTTCCCAAGAGCACAAGTAAGATATTTTTTACTTTCTGTGAGGGTAATTCTCCTGAAGTGGAACAGTGGGTGGAGTGACATGGAATGAGAGGGATTTTCATAGGAAGGGATGAGCAGGAGAACCGGTGAGTCAGGGGCGGGAGAGTATGGTGCTGCTGAGGTCAGGAAAGTCAACCTAATTTGACTTTTTAAGGGCCTAAGAAAGCTGCAAAAGCTTTAAACGGCAAAGCACAGAAAAACTAATTTTGTGTAATTGGATTATTTTCAGCTACTGTACTTTAGCTCTCTATCCCACAATGTTATTTACTGCATGCTAACATTGTAACCTAGTACAGTACGGGGCAGTGGAAAGGATTACTGCATGGTAACATTGTAACCTAGTACAGTACGGGGCAGTGGAAAATACTTATGGGCCATCATGTCTACCTACGGTACCATATGGCTGTGGCTGTGTCCCAATTTGAGTACAGACACACATCCAAGCCCTACTGCCAGAATGTTATACCCACTCATGCTGTGTAACCCTCAGTGCTTTTTTGCTTTTGTATTTGATTTTGGCCACAATGTTTCAGAATGTATGTGGCCAGATAGTACATCCAGATCCTCTTCTGTCCGAGGACTGGTTTTCAGATTTGTCTTAGCTGTGCTAATGTGCTTCTCTGAGGAAGAAAATTAATTAACCTTAGGATAATAAATACTAACCATAGCATCTGTAATACTGCCAAAAGAAGCCATTTGTAAGTCTGCTTCTGTAATAAATCTCATCCACCATGCCCTACCAGAAAAATGGAGGAAATGTTTTTTGATACGATGGCCAGAACTGAAAATGGATATTTCTATACTTACAGTAAGACAGTTTATTCTGTCTTGTGGAAAAGTTCAGACACAACATCCAAACCCATTTTCTTCCATCTGTTCTTTTCAGTAGTTTACTAGCCAAAGTGTGCCTAATCCTCCTCGGCAGCAGCATGTACCCCCACAACAGCATGTTTTTGCCGACAGGGGCCCCAATCCCTGTCGGCTTCAGTCCCCGGTGTGCAGTTCTCAAGCTGTCAAGGGGGGAGCCTACCCCTGTCGGCATAAGTTCCCTCCCCAGAAAGAATAATGGGACGGTTGTGAAAGAATAGAGGGACGGTTGTGCCAGGGTGCCTCAATCCTTGGCTCTTGATGCCCCCACTTTTGTGCCAATGGGGTGCCCAATCCCCGTCGGCTACAGCTGGCCCAACAAACAGTCGGTTGGCATGCACAGGAGCCCACCCCAGCATGACAAATCGTCGTCTAAAAAAAAAAAAAGTCCATAATGTCTTTTTTTTTTTACCTGTAAAAGAAAACTGTCCTCGCGGTGTCCTCTGCCCCTCCCACAACCTGCACCCACCCACTGCGCATTCAGCTCCCCACACCCCTCACCCCATACTTACCAGCGGAGTCCAGCGCGATGATCTTCGGTGGACTGGGAACATGTCTGCACTCTTCAAAGCTGACCGCAAACTGAGGAAATGCCGGTAGACTGTATAATGGCATAGACAGGGTTTTTTTTCAACTTTGGTGCATATTTCAGGCATTTTTGGAATTTTGGCACCAAATTTTCAACATGGGGTTTTTGGGACCCCTTCTCATGAATTCTGCCACTGTCATGACGTTATGCAGCCCCGAAAGGTGATTTCGCTGTCACTGCGCGGAATCACCTTTCGGGATCAATTAATGAAACAACAGTGCCAGTGTTCATGAGGTGGGCTCTCAAAAAGCCTATGTTGCAAATTTGGTGAAAAAATCAAAAAAATTGTTTTACGAGCGGCATTGCACAGTTTCTACACACACTCGTAACTTTGCGAATTTGCAATATTGTCATGCCAGATTTTCAACATTGGCATTTTTTCACACCTCCTTGTGAACAGTACAGCTGTCATTTTTCACGTCCTGGCCAAAATGTGTTTTCGCACTTATGGCGCAGAATAGCACGGTCGCTGTGGGAAATCAGTGTTCGGGACAGATTAAGAAAATGACAGTGGCACTGTTCATGAGCAGAGGTCCTAAAATGCCTATGTTGAACATGTGGTGATGAAACTCCATAAAATGACTGTGCTACAAGCGTGCATTGAACGATTTCCATGCACCCTTGTAACTTAGCAAATTTGTAATATTTTCACACCACATTTTTAACACTGGCATTTTTTCACACCTCGTTATGAACAGTACAGCTGTCATTTTTCACATCTTGGCCATACTATGTTTTTGCACTCCTGCCACAGAATAGCACGGTTGCTGTGGGAAATCAGTGTTTGGGACAGATTAAGATTGAGCAAGTGAGAGGGGGGAGTGACCGAACGCAAGTGAGCTCTGCCGGGACTGCTGCAGATTTCTTTGTGGGCACAAAAAGGCCCCAACACAGGTGCTCAGTACAAAAGGGTAGCCTGCAGCTGTGGGAGAAACAGAATGAGTGAGTGAGGGAGGGGGAGTGAGCGGACTCAACAGAGTTCTGTCGGGACTGCTGTGAATTTCTTTGTGGGCAGAAAAAGTCGTCAGTGCAGTTAGGGGCCCAGTACAAAAGGGCAGCCTGCAGCGATGGGAGAAACAGTACGAGCGAGTGAGAGAGGGGGACTGAGTGAGCTCAACAGAGCTCTATCAGGACTGTTGTGGATTTCTTTGTGGGCAGAAAAAGGCGCCAATGCAGGCAGGAGCCCAGTACAAAAGGGCAGCCTGCAGCACTGGAAGAAACGGAACGAGTGACTGAGAGAGGGGGGGAGTGAGCCAGCTCAACGGATCTCTGTTGGGACTGTTGCGGATTTCTTTGTGGGCAGAAAAAGGCACCAATGGAGGCAGGAGCCCAGTACAAAAGGCAGCCTGCAGCGCCAGGAGAAACAGAATGAGCGGGTGAGAGAGGGGGAGTGAGCTACCTCAACGGAGCTCTGTCGGGACAGCTGTGAACTTCTTTGTGGGCAGAAAAAGGCACCAACACAGGCAGGAGCCTAGTACAAAAGGGAAGCCTGCAGCGCGTGGAGACATAGAACGAGCAAGTGAGACGGGGGAGTGAGTGAACTCAACAGAGCTGTGTCAGGACTGCTGTGGATTCTTTGTGGGCAGAAAAAATTGCCAACACAAGCAGGAGCCCAGTACAAAAGGGCAGCCTGCAACATTGGGAGAAATAGAATGAGCGAGTGAGAGAGGGGAAGTGAGCGAGCTCAATGGAGCTGTACTGGAACTTTAGAGTTGCCCACCTTCCCACCCAGGGTCCTCCGTGGTCCTATATTACTGCAGGGTCTGTGGAGTGGAGAAAAAGCAATGAATAGATACGCCCACACCTCCTTATGAACAGTAGAACTGTCATTTTTCACATCCTGGCCAAAATGTGTTCTAGGGACATGGATATGTTGTTCATCCACACTCATTGGCAGGTATCCTTGCCGCTTTAAATCTTGCCGGAAGGTCTTCAAGCTTGCTCCTCCCACCCACCCGGGTGGTATAACTCTCGGCTCCGCCCCATGATGCCAGATCTTCCTTACCGCTTGGAAGCTCAGGTTCCCTCCTTAACGCTCTGCGTTTGAGACTGGTTCCTATTTCTCCGTTTGCGATTTAAAATAAATTTTGCGAAAAGACTTCAGTCTTCGATCCCTCGCCGCGATGGACAAATCGACTCGGATTTTCTGAGATGCCCATGCGGGCAGAAGATGTCTCGACGGATCCACACTCCACGTGTGTTACTGCTTAGGCCTTGAGCACGCACCCGCAGGCTTGCGACTCTGTGTCATCTTTCTCGGCCTACGCCCTCGAAGACCGGCTTGCCCGATTGCAACTGGGCCGTCCCGAAGCGCTTTCCTCCGTGAAGTCCAGGAGGCCGGTTGCGGTGTCCGTGGGGCGGGCTCGGGCGGATCAGCTCAAGCGGATGATCGCCTCAAGAGGAGGCGGCGCTGGCCGATTCTTCCTCGGCCGCCGCATTTATCCCACTCTCTCTGGGTTCTTCCTACACGCTTTTTAAGGAGCTTTGTCTGTCCCTCTCCACTAAGGGAGAAGGGCTCTACGCCTACTGGACCTTATTCTCGGTCCAAAAGAAGGACAGGGTAAGTCCTCCGTCGACGCTCTTGGAGGCGGGAAAGGTCCCCTCTCCCGAGTCGTCGACCGTCGACCCGGTCGACTGCTCGGCTCGCCACTGGCCTCACGGTGTCCCTGGCCAGGTCAGTTGACCGAGACTCTACCGATGTGTTTAGATTTTTCTCGACCTGCTGGACGGGCTGTCGCTTTAGCAGCCGAGATTCCTCTCCCGGTTCCCCGGGAGGAGTTGGGGATCCCGTGGCTCGCCTGTGCCTCCGGTTCCGGAGCCCTCGGATGGACCATCCGAGCCAAGGGAGTGCTGGTTCTGGCCGACACCTCCCCGCACCGACCTCGGAAATTCTGGGACTCTCGGTCTCGGTCTCGGACCTCGCGGTCCAGCTGATCCCACCGTCATAGGCGGTCTCGGCATCAAGGGTGCGACGCGTCGCCGCTCAGTCCTCCATCCTCCGGGATTTAGGGAGGCCGCCGTGAATTACGTCGACGGTACGAGGACCTTATGTTGCAACAGCTCCTCCTGGCCGGGAGTAAGCCGACCCCGTCGCCTTCCCCGGCCATTAAGTGGCTGTCACCGGAGCGGCCGACACAACCCCTCGACTTATCCGAGGAGCTTATACCCAGGCCGGTTGTTCGGCCAAAACCAGCTGCTCCACCGATTCCGGTGGAACCTCCGCCTCCACAGCCACCAATTGGGGCTCCGACCAAGGATTCTTGGTCGGCTAAGGGTCTACCCCATCGGGTGTCAGTTACCCTCACTCCCGACCGACCTCGCAGGTGAAGGGGTGGCTCAGGCCAGAGGCAGTTCTTCGAGGACTCTTCCGAGTCCGAAGATGATTCCTCCTTTTCCAAGCGACTGGACTTGGAGTCTTCAGGAGGTCAGTCAATGGACGATCGCCCGTCGTCCTTCCTAGGACTGCTTCGCTCATCTCGAGTCCACGGGATGGAGCTCGAACCTGCTTCAAAGCGGGCCAGGTATCCTCACGGAGATTCTGGACCGAGGGATTCTCCGACGGAGGCCTTTCCGTGGCCGAGGCCATAGTGGGTCCGGCACTGGAGCTTTGGCAGCGCCCTGCTTCCCTGCCCTGCGCCTTCGGCCAGGATGGCCAGGAAGTATGCTCCAATTCTGATTCCTTGTCTGGTTTGAACACCCCTCTGCTGAGGGGTTGATTACCGACAGCTTTCCGCCGCAACGCCAGGGATGTGGACAAACTCCTGACAAGGAGTCCAAGAAATTGACTATGTCGGCGTAAAGTCTACGCCATGCTCCTCTCTCGGCCTGCAGGCCAGTTCAGCCGTCCTCATGGCACATTTTCTCATGCCCTGTTGGGCTCCTGGATGAGGTCATCCCTCATCTTCCCGCCGATCTGCAGACTACGGTTAAGCAGGTGCGGGACCAGGCAGGGCAGTGGCCAAACAGCAGCTCCAGACTGCTTTGGATATAGGGACTCATGTGCCAGATTGGTGGCGGCCGCAGTGGCTATGTCAAGCGGCTTGGCTGAGGATATCCACCTTTACTCGGATACCCAGCACAAGTTGGCGGATGTTCCCTTTGGGACTGACCTCTTCGGCCCTGGGGTGGAAGGTCACCTGCAGAGGATCGAGAAGTCCAATGCTACCTTGACTCGGTCTCTTCCGCTCAGAAGGACAAAGGCCGCAACCGCAGCCCAGCCCTTCGTCCCTCAGCCCCTCGCGCGCTCGCCCAGCAACGTCAGGGCCAGCAGGCTCGGCCTTGGCATCCCAAACCCAAGCCGCCGCTTTCTAACAGGAGGCAGGGAGGAAAAGGCCCAGGAGGTCCTCGGCGGTCCCTCCTCCAAGCCTGCCCAGTGACGGGCTGAGGGGTGCCCTCATCCCCGCCACCTACTCCTGGGTCCCCGTGGACGGCTCCAGCACTTCCTTTTCCGCCTGGTCCGCTGTTACCACGGACAGGTGGGTCTTGAGGTGGTGGGAAGAGGCCTGCCTCTGGAATTCGAGCAGGCACCACCTTCAGAGCTGTCGCCCCTCGGGGCTTCGGGCCCCAGCTCACTGGTGGCTCGCGGGCCGAGCGACATCGCCTCTCCTCCAGAAGGAGGTGATAAGAGAGGTGGCGGACCCTCCTTCAGACCCAGGGTTTGTGTCCAGGTACTTCCTGGTTCCGAAACGGACGGGGGGCTGGCGCCCCATTCTCGACCTACACGACCTAAACAAGTTCCTAAGGTCTCGAACCTTCAGGATGGTCACTCTGGCTCAGATAATACCATCCTTGGAACGCGGCGTGTGGTTCTGCTCTCTGGACTTGCAGGACGCGTTTTTTCACGTCCCTATCCGTCCGTCTCACCAGAGATTCCTTCGCTTCCGAGCGGAAGAATCCCTTTTCGAGTTCCAAGCCATGCCCTTCGGCTTGTCTCCAGCTCCCAGGGTCTTCACCAAATGCATGGCAGTGGTGACAGCATTCCTGCGGCGCCGAGGGGTCCGGGTGTACCCTTACCTGGACGACTGGCTGATAGCAGCTCCCTCCAGGAAGGAGGCGAGTGGTCCAGAGATCTGGCCTCCAGGTCTGCTTTCAACTGGGCCTCCTTATCAACGAGGCCAAGTCGGAACTCGAGCCAAAGCAGGTGATTCTATTCATCGGGCGCAGCTCGACTCTCTTGAGCCAGAGCTGCTCCCGCGGACAGGGCACGGGGTTCTTCCTCCTTGCCCGATCATTTCTGGTTGGGCACCGCGCCTGCCCGGACTTCCCGCGCCTCCTGGGTCTCATGGCGGTCTGCACCAGCATGGTCCGTTGGGCCTGCTGGAACATGCGTCCTTCAATGGGGACTGGCCAGCCAGTGGTCACAATGCTGCGATCCTTTGGACCAGCTTGTGTCGGTGACTCAGGGATGTGAACGCTCCAGTGGTGGACCGCTCCAGATCATTTGCAGGAGGGCATCCCGTTCGTCCGCCTGAGCCGGCGGTCTCTCTATCGACGATGCCTCTCTGATGGGTTGGGTGCCCATCTGGGGAACACTGGGCTCATGGCCTCTGGTCCCTGCAGGAGTCCCGATGCCACATCAACCTGCTGGAGCTCGGCGCGTCCGCCTAGCTCTCACCGCCTTTGCTCCGTTCCTCCGGGGTCAAGTGGTCCGAGTCAGGCCGGACAATACCACGACCATGTTCTATCTAAACCGCCAGGGGGCCGGCTCCATGCTTCTATGCAAGGAAGCTTCCTCCATTTGGTCACTCGTGCGCAGCCTGGAGGCGGATCTCCTAGCCATTCATGTGGCAGGAGCCTCCAACACCCTGGCCGATGCCCTGAGCCGGATAGGGGCTGCATCCCACGAGTGGTCTCTCCTGCCGGAGGTAGTACAGCATCTGTTCTCCCATTGGGGCACACCTCAGGTGGACCTGTTCGCTCCAGGAGAATGCGGGCTGAGACTGTTCCATGCCCGCCCTCAGCAGGGCTCACTGCAGGGATGCCTTCTCGAGGCAGTGGACCCCGGCCTTTTACGCCTTTTCCCCATTTCCCTTGATCCACAAGGTGCTTCTCGTACGAGGAGGGACAAGGCGCAGGTGATTCTGATAGCCCCAGACTGGCCTCGCCAGTTCTGGTACCCAGATCTCCTCAGTCTCAGCTCCAGGACTCCGCGGCAGCTTCCAGCTCGCCCGGACCTGCTCTCAGTCAATCAGGGGAAGGTGTTCCATCCGGACCTTCAATCCCTGCACCTGACGGCCTGGTTCCTGAGCGGCTAGAGTTCCAGGCCTTGGGTCTTTCCGACGTGGTCCTCAATGTAGTTGAGGCGTCCCGTAAGAGTCGACCAGAAAATGCTATGCCTTCAAATGGAAAAGGTTTTCCATTTGGTGTCAGGGCAAGGGCTTGGACCCTTCCTCCTGTTCCTTGGCAAGCATCTTGGACTATTTATGGTCCCTTTCTAATCAAGGGCTTAGGTCGACGACCCTAAGGGTGCACCTGGCAGCCATCTCTGCTTACCAGGCGCGGGCCGGGAAGCAGTCGGTGGCGCAGGAGAAGGTGGTCTAGCGCTTTTTCAAAGGCCTTGATCACATTTCCCCTCCAGTGCGGGAACCCCCACCTCCGTGGGATCTACTGCTGGTACTGGCAAAGCTCATGGGCAAGCCATTCGAACCTATGCACAGGTGTGCTGTCTCTCACCTGTCGTGGAAGACCGCCTTCTTGGTGGCTATCATGTCAGCCAGAAGGATGGGAGAGCTCCAGGCACTTTCCATCGAGTTTCCTTACCTGGTCTTCCACAGGGACAAAGTTGTCCTGCGCCCCACCTGAAATTCCTTCCGAAGGAGTGGTGTCAGAGTTTCACCTTAACCAGGTGTTGACTCTGCCGGTGTTCTACCCCAATCACACTCGGAGGCCATATAGGCTCCATACTTTGGACCCTAGAAGGGCTCGCTTATTACAAAGAGCGACGGCTGAAATTCGGGAGAGGTTCGCCAGCTGTTTGTCACCTACGCTGAAGCCGCATCTGGCAGACCTGCAGCCAAGCGGACAATAAGCAGGTGGGTCACTTCCTGCATAGATCTCTGCTATAAGTTGGCGGGCATGGAGCCTCCCAGAGGGATAAGAGCTCATTCTACCCGCCATACTGCTGCAACGGTGGCTGCTTCCAGGGACGTCCCTATCCAGGAAATCTGCAGGGCTGCTACCTGGAAGTCAGCAAACGCCTTCATTACCCATTACCACATCGACCTTGAGTCACGCCGGGATGCTGGTTTTGGGGCCTCGGTTCTCCAGTCTCTCTTCCCAAGTAAGTATTGGGGTGTGCTCTTGCCTCCCTCCCCGGAGAACTGCTAGAGTCTGCCAATGATGTGGATGAACAACATATCCATGTCCCTAGAAATACAGGTTACTCACCTGTAACAGGAGTTCTAGGAATGGTATATGTTGTTCATCCACACGACCCAACCGACCTCCCCGGCTTCGACGCACAACCTGAGCTTCCAGCGGGCCAGATCTGGCGTCATGGGGCGCAGCCGAGAGTTATACCACCCGGGTGGGTGGGAGGAGCAAGCTTGAAGACCTTCCGGCAAGATTTAAAGCGGCAAGGATACCTGCCAATGAGTGTGGATGAACAACATATACCATTCCTAGAACTCCTGTTACAGGTGAGTAACCTGTATTTCTTGCACTTCCAGCACGGAATAGTGCGGTCACTGTGGGAAATCAGTGTTCGGGACACATTAAGAAAACCACAGTGGCACTGTTCATGAGCAGAGGTCCTAAAATGCCTATGTTGAAAATTTTGTGATGAAAGTCCGTAAAATGACTGTGTTACGAGCGTGCATTGTGCAGTTTCCACACACCCTTGTAACTTCGCATATTAGTAATATTTTCACGCAACAATTTCAACACTGGCATTTTTTCACACCTCCTTAGGAACAGTACAGCTGTCATTTTTCACGTCCTGGCCGAAATGTGTTTTCGCACTTGCAGCGCAGAATAGCATGGTCACTGCGGGAAATCAGTGTTCGGGACAGATTAAGAAAATGACAGTGACACTTTTCATGACCAGTGGTCCTAAAATCCCTATGTTGAAAATTTGGTGATGAAAGTCCATAAAATGACTATGTTACAAGCGTGCGTTGAACTGGTTCCATGCACCCTTGAAACTTTGCAAATTTGTAATATTTTCACGCCACATTTTCAACACTGGCATTTTTTCACACCTCCTTATGAACAGCACAGCTGTCATCTTTCACATCCTGGCCTAAATATGTTTTTGCACTCCTGCCGCAGAATAGCATGGTCGCTGTGGGAAATCAGTGTTTGGGACAGATTAAGACTGAGCGAGTGAGAGGGAGTAGTGACTGAGCTCAACTGACCTCTGTCGCGACTGCTGCAGATTTCTTTGTGGGCAGAAAAAGGCCCCAACGCAGGAGCCCAGTACAAAAGGGCAGCCTGCAGTGCTGGGAGAAACACAATGAGCAGGTGAGGGAGGGGGAAGTGAGTGACCTCAACGGAGCTCTGTTGGGACTGCTGCGTATTTCTTTGTGGGCAGAAAAAGGCAGCAGTGCAGGCAGGGGCCCAGTACAAAAGGGCAGTCTGCAGTAGCGGGAGAAACAGAACGAGCGACTGAGAGAGGGGAGTGAGCGAGCTCAATTGAGCTCTGTTGGGACTGCTGCAGATTTCTTTGTGGGCAGACAAAGATGCCAACAGAGGCAGGAGCCCAGTACAAAAGGGCAGCCTGCAACGCTGGGACAAACAGAATGATCGCGTGAGAGAGGGAGACTGAGCGACCTCAACAGAGCTCTTTCGGGACAGCTGTGGATTCCTTTGTGCGCAGACAAAGTTGCCAACGCAGACAGGAGCCCAGTACAAAAGCGCAGCTTGCAGCGCCAACAGAAACAGAACGAGCGACTGACAGAGGGGGAGTGAGCGAGCTCAACGGAGCGAAGCAATCAATATTCGTCATTGACAAATGCTTGTTTAACATTCTTTCCTCATTGTTCTCTGGGTTTCCCCAGACTGATGGTCAAAGTGGTAATGGCTGCACCCTAGCCCTGGATGGTGGGCAGCAACCTTAAAGAGCAGCTCTCCTTCAGCATGTACTTTCATAAACGAAATGTTTCAGCTAGTATCACAAATCATTACAGAATACATTTTTTTTTCCTTTTCCAGTTTTCCTTTACAGGGCTTATAACATTTTGTTATAGCCTCTCCAAGAACTGTGTAAAAAAACATTTGCCTGTCCCTAACTTGCCTCACGTTGCCTTTGCTTATAACATTTTAGTCAGGGCCCCTAGTGCTCTGCGGCAGAATTTTCTGATTTCTGCGGCAGGGCTCCTACGTTTCTGCGGCACCATTTTCTGATTTCTGCGGCATGATTTATTCATTTCTGTGGCAGAATGCTGCCCTGCCATTGGCTAAAATATGAAGTGATGTTATTGATGACATCACATACCAAGCATAGAGGAGGAGGAGCTTCAGGATAAACAAGATGGGTACAGGAGCCTGGCACTATGGAAAAACTGCATATCTGAATGAAAATTCACTAAAAACAATGAATTCTGCAGCACTATACAAATTCTGCAGCATGATGCAAATTCTGCGGAAAATTCTGCAACCGCAGAATCGCAGAATTCCATGGGCCTTGATTATAGTGATACGTATGGCAACAGGCTGTGATATTGTAAGGGGCAATAGTGAGATCTATTAGGGCCAGTTAGAGTTTTTTAAATGCACAGTAAAATGAGTACCCCATTACGTGAAATATTTAGTAGACCAATATGAGAAAACAAAAATAAACCTAGAAAACACTTTTAAAGTTAAATATAATTGTTGTAAATCTCATCGTTTTCAGCCTTTTATTCGAGTTTCTGCTTACTCATTTACAGCCAGTGCCAGTGCTATGCCATGATCAGCCAGCAGGTGGGGCAAGAATGGCAGGAGGCCCATGCAAACCATCCCTCCTGAGGTGCCAAGCATCTCACTTCACCTCGATAAGCCCCCTGCTGCTGTTAGTCAGAGATTCTTGGATGACTCACAGGCCCTGGTCACTGAGAGGGTACTGCAACATACCTCTACTGCATCACTTTGCTGGCATTTTCCCTCCCCTCTGTACCCCTCAACACCTCCCCTTTCTACCCACTCTCCCCTCTAAATATTCTCCTTCTCCCAGTACCTTTCTCTCTCTTCCTCCTCCTCCTCCTCTCTCTCTCTCTCTCTCTCTCTCTCTTTCTAATCTACGCCTCATTTGTACCCTTCCCCCTTTCTGTCTCCTACCCTTTCCAATACTCTCCCTGACAGGCCACCTGGGGCAGCTATGCCATATGTTGCTAATTGGGAAACCTCGTTTGCATTCTCCCCCTTTCTTTCTCCTAGCCTTTCCGAGATTCTACCTTGTCAGGCCCCCCTTGGGCAGCTATGCCATACGTTGCTAATTGGGAATCTCCTCCCGCTGTTTAATTTCAGTTGTCTAGGTTACTCAAATGTATTATTTATCTATATTCTGTATTACATGGCAATCCTATGTTTTGTGTTAACAGTCACGTTTTTGTTATGTCTCTGCTGTTTTACATCCTGACGTGGAACCTTTGTAAAAGAGTGTATACTAAAGGGTTGTATCCGAATTATCAAATAAATAAATAAATAACATTTTTAAATATATCATTTTGTTCTATAGAGCTTTTTCTCCATCAGGGTCAGATGTGCTCTCAGCTCCCGCACCCCCAGCACTGACCAGGGGCCACCTCCCCTGGGACTTACCAGCCATGACAACCCCACAGATTGCCCCTGTAGAAGGGCTGGGGTGGGGGCAATCATCCCTCTCCTAGAGACCACATCCAGATTTCATTCGAGTCTTGGAGAGTAGCGGGGCCAGTGCAGGTAGGCCAGGTAAGATTTAGCCTGCCCTGCTTTTTCTGTTTTCTTCTCCTAACCAGGTGGCGTGCAGTGATGCAGGTGTGCGTACACATTGAAGTGCACCAGCACCATGCACCTGCTGCCTGCCAGCCCCATTCTGGTTTTCCCCCTCCACCCTACCACCACCCCTCCACATGGTAGCAGTGCAGGAGTAGTGCAGCATGCTTCCCCTCCCTGGGAGGGGACGGCAGTCCATTGGACAATCGCTCTGCTTCCCCTGGCCAACCCTAGTAAGAGTGAGTTTGCTCTTGAACTCAGATCGCTGGCATGGTGGGCAGTAGTTCTACCACTGAGCAGAGAACACACAGAGTCGGCAGTATCAACGACACTGCAT
This sequence comes from Neoceratodus forsteri, assembly GCA_016271365.2. NCBI lineage: Eukaryota > Metazoa > Chordata > Ceratodontiformes > Ceratodontidae > Neoceratodus > Neoceratodus forsteri. The sequence goes on from JADMNL010000023.1 coordinate 141,733,092, forward strand.
GTTATGCCGGCTGCGGAGTAAAATAAGAAAGCCAGAAACTCACACACCCAACCATTTCAAATGCAAGAACATTAATTAGTAGTAGCAAAAGTTACACAGTGCATCCACAAACAAAAATCATGCAAATACCGCAAAATGGCAAAACAAGTCATGGACGCACCTCAGACCAAGCCACATAACATTAGCGCTTCAAGGATGTACCCTCTTCCATTAGACACTCATTCCTCTCCCCCAGACAACCCCAGTAGGACTAGGTCTGCTCCCGGACCTGGGTGACCAACATGGCGTGCAGTAATTCTACCACTGAGCCTTTGGACTGGCTATTTTTAATATTCTTTACCTTTTTAAACGTATAATTTATTATGCAAAGGCCTAGGTGAAGGTATATTACTACTACTAACAGCTAGCCTGGTTGAATGGTGGCCATTGGGTCATTTCAGCTTCATCTACATGATAATCATGTACAAAAAAGAATACTAGCAAGAGTAGCAAATGTCTAGTGTGAACCAGTGTCCTCTTGGCACACAAGATGCCCATGTGGCTGGAGGTGATCATAGTATACCACTATGACCAGCCTTCTGTCCCTCCGATGCCAGTTTGAGTTGGCACCATTCGCTGCACAATTTCCATCTTGAGAAGCCATGGTTAGTGCTTCTAGCTCTTCCTGCACTGGTTCCTCAACCAGTCAGGAATGTCTGGGGTGGTGCCATTGTTTCATCTTTTGATGGTACTTCCCTTCAAGCTGTGGATGTGGCTAAAAACCTAGGAGTCACACTTGACTGCAGTCTGACCCTTATAACTCAGATTCTGAATACAGTTCAGTGTAGCTTTTTCCATCTCAAAAAACATCATTAGGTTGAAGTCATATCTTGCAGGCAAGGACTTCTGTTACATCTGTTTGATGTCCCACCTAGATTACTGCAATGCTATGTACCTATGGCTTCCTAGAGGTGTGATAAACTGTCTGCAACTGGTGGAGACAGCTGTGGCTATGCTGATACCATCAAGCACCCTACCCCATATTAGGCCTGTGCTGAATGAACTGCCCTGGCTATCAGTAAAGTGGTGCATCCCCTTCAAGATTTATTTCTTAGCTGACCATTGGCACAGCAGCAGGGCTGCCACTTGTGATATTGGTGACCCAGATGTGCACCATAAGCCTGGCTCATCAGAGAGCCAGCAGGGTGTGGGTGATCGGAACATCCCAGAGGACACATTCCTTCTCAGGGTATAGTCAAAGCAAGGCCCCACTGCAGCACTGCTGCCTGAGTGAGACCATAGGTCGAAATCAGGCAAAGCTAGAGGGGAGGATGGATACCTGGCAGCTCCATGTAGCTGTGTTCACGTGCCTGCACTGGAGCCCTAGCATACAGGCATCCACATGGGAGGGAACCAAAAAATGAGGTCAAATGTCCTGGCCTGCAGCATGACCCCTGCTACAATCAGGCCCTGTGCAGCCCACTGTATCCCTCACTACCCTTAGGAGCACCGATGAGGGGGAATCTACACTAATCTGGCCCTGCCTGCACAAAATTCCAGGGGGTTGGGAAGTGAGGGCCACAGCTGGAGGGACAGGACTGCATGGTCACCTGAGCCAGATGGGAAACATGACCGGGATGGGAAAGTACAAATTAAAAAAATATTTTTTTTTTAATTAACATTTAGATAGATAGATATATATATATATATATATATATATATATATATATTTATTTATTTATATAGCACCCATCCCCAAAGACTCTGGGTGCTGCACAATATAACACACATAACATGCACTTAAAAATACAACAAAACATTTAAAACTGAACAACAACAGTATACAGAATACAGCTGGGAGCAACAGCTTAGCTAAGCATCATAAAATATACTATTATTATAAAACCCCTTCAGTTAAAAGCTTAATTAAATAGATATGATTTGAGGCCCTTCTTAAAGGCTTGCACCGGGGGAGCCTCCCTAAGGTAACCAGGCAAGGAGTTATTCCACAGGGTAGGCACAGCCGCAGCAAAACCCAATCACCTGAATGTCGCAGCCTAACCTTGGCAACTCCAAGGAGGACACCCCCAGCAGAACAGAGAGAACAAACTGGGTCCTCACTACTTAAAGGTCCACCTTGAGCTGTGTGCCCCAACATGCCCCCTCTGCTCTGCCAAGTTAAGCATGCTTGTAATGCTAAAGTCCTGTGTGAAAACTTCAATGGACCAGGTATCTTCTGTGACAGATCCAAATCGCTGGAATCATTTTATGTCAGCACTGAAGACGTGTTTATTTGTACAGGCCTTCCCGAATACAGTCCTTGACTGACTTTAAGATCAGTAGTTTTACTTTGATTTCTGGTCTGGGATGGATGGATTGACTGACTAATTGAATGATTGATTAATGGATTGATTGATTGACTGAGTGATTGATTATTTTACTTATGTTCTGTACATATAATGTCTATTTGGATTAGCAAGAATGCGTGATTTTATTGTGTGCTGTAATGAAAAGCAATACAAGCCCCTTTAAAGGGGCACTATATGACATACAACTCATTGCCCTTTTTACCAGCGCACAAGACCTCCCTCTATGGCTGTGCTAGTGCTGCCTTCGCTCTCTCACTCTGTCTCCCTCTCCCTCTAACTCTTTCACATTTTCTACAAATACATGACAGACTCCAACCAGCAGATTGCTTCAGAAACATTGCATTTCTCCACTAGGTCCCAGCCATTGGTCGGTGAAGGTTGCTCACCCTAGCAGAAGCCACTGGTTGGGAAAGTTGACTCTAGGTCCTGCACTTCACATGGGTCATTGTATGTGAATTTCTGTGCCCACATAATTACAGTATATTCAGATCTGGAACCCACATGTTCTGTACACCAAAATACAAACAGATAGGCCTGAGCATTGTAGGTAATACCACGTGCCTTGCCATACAATCGATACTGTATTCTTTACATTTGTTTATACCTACAGTATGTGAATAACCTCGAGTGTCTCTAAGTTGAATGACATTTGCCTAGTATCTTCCAATCTAGAAAGCAAGTAACTTTATTAATAAGTTTTCAGAAGCTTAAAGAAATACAAGTATTATGCCACTTTCAAAACCTTGACAAACTGCCTTTTAACCTGGTAACACACCTGTCTCCTCTTATGTCGGCTATCATAGTTTTAGTGATAGAAAACCGCTGCTGCCCGGTAAAAGGGCTTAGGATGGGGTTTAGAACAGTCAGTCATTGTTTTAACAAGATATAAAATAAATTATATAAAATATAAAATCGTTTTATTTTTTAAATGATCTCATGCAGTCACAGCATTCAGAGGTACTATGCACAAATATAACTTGCATCAAAAGTTGCACTGATACCCTTCACAACTGCACTGCTGATTTTAGCTGTCTTGCATCCCTTTAAATACAGATTTTGTGTAGTTGCCATGTAGGTCTTTATAAGAACAGATCCAGAAGCAAAAGATTTGATACCTTTTATTGGACCAGCTCAGTTCTTTTTGGTACATCTGTGTTGGTCCAATAAAAGGTATCAAATCGTTTGCTTCTGGATCTCATCCCTTTAAAGTCACCTAGAGAAACTTACAACAAGATTCTTTGTCTTCCAATCATTAAAATCATTGAAAGGTGAATGATGATTCTGGGTAAGCTAAGTCAGTGTTTTTGAAGCAGCTGAGTTCAGGTCCTATTGTTTTTCTTTCTAATGTGAAAACTATAATGTCATTATTGAAGATTGACACTGGGAGGCAGTAGTGGTTAATTTTTAAGATAGTTTCATCCTGAAAGCTACAACATATTGTACCTTAACTGTTTCACATTACAAGTGACTGTCACTCTTTTCACCCCTAAGATGCCCTTTGTCCTGTAAACAGATTTTAAAGCAAAAACATATGTTCATCTGCACTGCACAATGGACAAAAAAAATTGCAAGCATGAAAGTGCAAAACATCATGGTATTTGGAGCTTCCAGCACTAAGGCTTAATGATGGGGTCCATATTTTCTTTCTGGTCTTCCACATTTTGAGTGGAGGTGTCACATTTGAATGCTGAAAGGTTTACAGGTACATGGCTGCATGCTGCCGTGAAAAAGTATGAGAAACACATATGAATCTGACTATCCTGAACAATAAAATGCACTCTTCTTTTACAACAAATTCGTTCTGCAGTTAGTAGTAGAATATCAGACTGGCAAAGATGGAGGAAGTGGATACAATTTCTGCTGACTTTGTGTTAGTATGGAGGCACTTACACCATCAAACATCATATTTGCAACTGCTGGCAGTACTAATTTGTGGTGCAAACAGGCTCCTTGTTGAACCATCACGCATTTTCATTATTCACCACGCTTGGACTTAGCCACTGAGAAAGAAGTCTCTCCTGCAACAAAGTCACAGTGCAGATGTGGCCACCAGATGTAAGTGGCCACAAACAGGGTTCGCACCTGCTAGCATGGTGGATTGTGACACTCCTTGAAGGTCTGGGCTAAGGGGGAAGAGAAGTGGGCCATTGTAGACAGCAAATGGGGGAGGGGGAAAAACATTTTTGAGGCCAGCAGTGAATATTAATTACTGTAAAACACAAAGAACCTTAGCACAAAAGCACTGAGGCAAGGATTACCTGGAAAAAGTATTGGTAATAAAGCCAGGTTTCAATGAAATGTAAAATTAAACATATTCTCCTAATGCAAAGCATCACGTAAAGTATATGCAAATCAGCATGAAAGAATTTAAACTGGTCTCAGTGTCTGGTCTAAGGAGTGGTCCCAGAGGACTGGAGGAGGGCAGATGTAGTACCACATCACAAATGTGGGAGCGGGGAGGAGGCTAGCAATTACAGGCCAGTCAGCCTGACGTCAGTGGTAGAGAAATTAATAGAACTGCTACTGAAAGAAAGGATTGCGGAATATCTTGAGTTCAGTGACTTACAAGATCAGAGAAGGCAGCATGGATTCACTAGGGGAAGGTCATATCAAACTAATCTTATAGATTTCTTTGACTGGGTAATGAAAGACGTAGATCGGGGTGGAGTGGTGGATGTGGCATATCTATATTTCAGTAAGAATGCCAGCACTGTTCCACATAGGAGACTCATAAACAAGCTGGGCAGCCTAGGAGTGGGACTGAAAGTGGTAAACTCGGTAAGAAATTGGTTGGAGGATAGGTGACAGGAAGGGAGAGTGACTAGTGGGGTGCCACAAGGATCAGTACTGGGACACGTCCTCTTTATTATCTTTATAAGAGACATTGCAGAGGGACTAGAAGGGAAGGTATGTCTTTTTGCAGATAGCACAAAAATCTGCAATAGATTGGACACCGGGGGTAGAAACAATGAACAGAGATTTTGGTAAGCTTGTGGAGTGGTCTAGAAAGTGGCAACTAAGTTTCAATGCAAATAAATGCAAAACCATGCACTTGGGGTGCAGAAATCCAGGGTCAGAGTACAGAATGGAAGAAGTGGTACTGATGACCACCAAACAAGAAAGAGACCTGGATGTTATCATATATGATGACCTGAAGGTGGCCAAACAGTGTGGCAAGGCACTAGGGAGAGCCAGTGGGATGGTAGGGTGCATAGGGTGGGGTATCACCAACAGAAAGAGGGAGGTGGTGATACCTCTATATCAGTCTCTAGTGACTGCATGCAGTTCTGGAGTCCTTATCTCTGAAAGGACATAGAGTTGAGGCAGTCTAGAGGAGGGCAATTAAAATGGTGCAGGATCTGCATCAAAAGCTCTATGAGGAGAGACTGAAGGACCTCAATATGTACAGACTGGAAGAAAGGGGTGGGAGGGGATAGAGACTTTCAAATACCTCAAAGGCGTAAATAAGGTACAAGAGGGAAGCCTTTTTCAGGGAAAAGGATGCACAAGAACAAAGGGTCATGCGATGAAGCTGGAGGGGGTAGAATCTGGGGACATGTAAGGAAACACTTCTTCACAGAAAGGGTGGTGGATGCTTGGAACAGCCTCCCCGAGGAGGTGGTGGGAGTGAAAACTGAAATAGGATTTAAGAACGCATGGGATAGGTATAAGGGAATCTTAGAAGCAAGGAAAGGGAAGGTAAAGCCGGAGATCAAGTAGGGTCTATGGTGTTACAGTATGTAGAGAACATGGGTAGACTAGGTGGGCCAAACAGTCCATATCTGCCATCAAATTCTATGTTTCTATATTTCTCAGCCCTACACTTTAGCTTAAAGAAAAACAGTCTAAATTATTTTGTGGTGATTGGAATACACTTTCCATGATGCTTAATATTATGGGGATATGTGTGGCAGGCCGAAAGGTACCCTAGCAATTATAGGACAGGCCAGACAAATCTGGAAGGAGAGGCAGGAAGCTTATTCGGTGACCAAGATGCAAAAGGTTTATTTACCAGGGATAATAAAAACCAAGATGACTGTTACAATCTGTAACACTCAGTAAAACGCGTCGACTGATCAGCAGGTGGGCATTGACCCCACAAAGCGTTTGTTACCAACAGGCCATAACAGCGCATCCCCCAGAGGAATAGAACACAAAGAGGAACACTGCTAGCTGGATGATGAAGAACTTGGTGATCCTCTGTGACTCCGGGCAAGAAGCTGAAGACTTCTGGTCAACAGATGGTTTCCTGGACGATCCGCTGCAATGATCGCTGGCAGGTCCCCGGCACCCAGATGACCTCTCAGCAAGAAAAGTGCCAGCAATACGATCTTCAGAGGGCCTCTAAGGAATGACACGGGCACATGCACACTTACGGACGGACAGCAAAATGAAGAAAGGGAATGCACGATGTTAACTGTGGTCCCTCAAGCTTGAGCTGGAGTGGTTCCTAAGCTGACGCACTACTGGATACCTCGCTGTCGGCCCTCTACCACTTACTATCACAGGGCTGATGCTGGAACACTTGTGGCAGGACTTCAGCACAGGCTAACGTCACTGGAGATGGTTCTGCTGCAGATGGCAGATGGGCCGGGGACCTCCCTGGGTCAGCATTGGGCTCAGAGGAAGTTGCTTTGGATGACAAAGGTAAAGCTGGACATCTAGTACCCTAGGACACAATTAGATAACACAGTTCAGTAGCAAGCAAACAGTTTAAATTGTTAAACAGAAGTTCAGTTCTTGTAGGAAATACAGTCTGTATGGGGCGCTGGGCAAACTACTATGTAGCTCATTTCAGATGGGGCTCAGGACACATTTATGTGACCTAGGGCCATAGGACCATTCCCTGCCCAACCCAGAGGGTGCTGCACCTTGACAGGTCTTTCATTTAGGCCATCTTTGCACAGCCAACCCCCTTTCTAAAAGATTGATACCTACTCCTAGGACTGGGTCTCTGGGACCCCCTAATCGGGTGCCATCACCCTCATCAATAGTGACTAGGGGCCTGTCATCCTGCCATGGGCTGGCTCTACCTTGGGTCTCCCCTTAATGTATATTAATCATAGCTGCTACCTCCTGGCACAGAATGGAGACACAGGGATCTTTAGTCCCACTCCTTTACTGCCCCTATTTCCTCCTTTCTATGCTTCCAAATCATGGCACCCCCTCTCTCTCTCTCTCTCTCTCTCTCCCTGCCCACCTGGAAGCAAACTACTATCGGCTTATCCTGCCTCCTCTGGGATCACTTCCAACTGCAATAAAATAAGAAAAAATAGAAGAAAATCAAATAACTCAGTCTCCCCTGGGGCTCATGTCACGTGGTGCCCCTTTTTGCTTTGGGTGTACCCTGTCCACTTGTATCCTTTTTCCCTCTAAGGTGTCTCCGGCACTAAATAAAATAACCTTTTGGCTTGCAGCCCACTTTCCACTACAGCCCAGGGGTGATCACTGTTGCTGGGGATTCAGGGATGTGGTCAGGGGGCTGTTGTCCCTCCTGGTGGCTCTCTTATGCTGCTACAGTGGCCAGGAGGACTGAAAGGTCTGGGATGCATTTTCCACCTGGGGGTAGTTTACTGCCATACTCAGGGGGTCCATCCCCTAAAACTGTCCCCACGGCTGATTGGACCTCTGCGCGGCTGCACAAAATGTGTCGGGGCAGCTGCTCACTTCGACTCCCGGGCTTGCCTGATTTAGGAGGGAGTAATGCGAGGAGCCACGGACCTACATTCAGGTATGTCTCACGGCCATGCTCCTCGCATCCTCCACCCTCTGCTCTGTGCCACCGACTGCCCCCTCTGGTGACTCCCCGGCCCTGTTGTAGGACAGGGGAGGTCCTGGCTTTAGGCCAGAGGATTGGGCTCTGCAAGCCCAACAGGGAGGGTCTTCTGCCCCGAACTCTCCTCTCAGTGCTGAACGGCGCAAACAAGTACAAAGGGACTTGGTGGGGTAGGCAGGACTGCAGGTGGGGGGGAGAACTAGCAAGAAGAAAAAAAAAAAAAAGAAAATTTTTACATCGGAGAAAGGGTCTCCATTTTCTGCTGTGCCCCTCAACTCTGAGGTACTACATATGTGTAATTTTACATTAGTTATTGTAGCTGAATTGAGGGTGCTGTTGGCATGTATCTGCAATGGATTACTGTTTGAGGTGCTGTGACAGGAGTCTGCAAAACCCACTAAGACTGTCTTGGCCCACTGTGACCTACAGTAATAGTTACTATTTATTGCAGACCTCAACACATATATCCCCCTGGAGTCTCTACTTAATTACCTCCATCCCAGTTGTTATATTCTCTTTCTGGTTATATACTGATTTTCAAATTATGTAATCCCCCCCCCAAAAAAAAGAAAGTTATACATCACAAACAAAAAATAATAAAAATAAATGAAAAAACATTAACTGTAAGATATTACATTGCCCTTCACAATATTTTCCATTACGCTTTGCCCATGGATGCATATTTTGTTTTTATTTAATTTTTTACACTAGTTAAACCTAGTCTGAACACCAGCGCTGTCTGCAGGCAGCAAAATCTGTGGTTGTTAACCACTGACTGGAGGTCAGACTTCAGGACTTTACTGTGCACTCCTGTTTGTGCCTAGCCAGGTAACTCATTCCATCACCATCCCATTCATGGTGGGTGAGGTCAGGCGGGATGTCATATTTAACTGATACCCACTCAGTGTGCTCTGTGGCACACCTGATCACACTGAGTTGGTTGGGGATGATAATGTGTAAGTTACTGTAGTGTCATCAGGCAGAGAAGGAGTTGTGCCACTACTGCTGGGAGTGGCATGGCAGACTGTGGTGCCAGTGTCAGTGTGCTCCGTGGCACACCTGATCACACTGAGTTGGTTGGGGATGATAATGTGTAAGTTACTGTAGTGTCATCAGGCAGAGAAGGAGTTGTGCCACTACTGCTGGGAGTGGCGTGGCAGACTGTGGTGCCAGGGTCAGTGTGAGGAGTCTGTGGAGATATGCCAGTACCATTGGAAGGTGGGAACAGTACTAGATGTCACTTGTTGGACATGTGAATAATTGAATGGATAGTTACATTTGATTCTTTGTAAGCTGAGTTTGAGAAAGGCTCAGATTCTCAGGATGTAGTCTTGAGTGATGTGGTGAGGCAATATCCTCAGTTATATGGAAACGTCTTTCCAAAGCAGCCAATGTTACAGGGCTTTCAAGAAAATAAAATGCCACTTTAGCCCATGTAGGCCAAATTGCTTACCTGGCTTGCCATAATTTGATTGGCTTACTACTGTGTGTGTATAATAAGGTGGTTTGGGAAAACTTAATTCATTTGAGGGTCTGTTTACTAACTACACGTGAACTGTGCATAAATCCCTCACACCTCTCCACACCCGTGCACAGATGAGTGCAAGCTGGCATTCATGAATGCTGGCCGCGGGACCCCCATGCACAGCTGTGAAGAGGAGGAATGTCGCGGTGCTGGGGCAGAGTACAGGCTGCTGGAGGGCATCCAATCACATGCACTTCCCAGGTCCTATAGTGGATCACTTGCACAAATGGGCAGGTGACTCTGGGAAGGCACATACCCTCCCATGAATAAACAATGAGTGTTTGCCCGAACGACCACTCCCAGCTCTCCCAGGGAGCCCTTTGTGCTGTGATGGCTGTGTGCAGGGGGATCCCGGTGCCACCGCTTCCCACCTATAACCTGCCGGGGGGCACATAAATATTTACTGCAGGGTCCCCCCTAGCATAGCCCTGGCTGGCATTCTGTACCTTAGTGCATAGCGCGTAGCGAGGTTCACAACTCTGCTACAGTTTTACATCACCAGCTGGCGGATCCATCATGCAGGGCTCTAGCGTCACTGCTGTGAATTCTGTGGGGGGTGCACAGATCACCATCATGTGACATTCGGGAATAGGAATGCCTATACACTGCCCTTACACAGCACATAGGCATTCATGCATAGGGCCCTTTATTTGTATTTATTTGCTTTACAAGGAAAACGCTCCATCAAGCAGTGCTTATTTACAAGGAGGTCCTGGTTTGAACAAGCAAATGGTAGCGTGAAATCAAAACATAAGGAAATGCATGAGTTTGAAGAATGACCTTTAGCATGTTGCTACCACTGTCCATCATAAAGATTCCCACCCTCTGATGGTTAGTGTATATCCAGATGTCTAGAAGTGATTGGATGAACCACAGAATGTATTCCTCACTTTGCTTCCCCTTCATGACTGACAATTAAGTAAGGCATTTCCTCTGTTGGTGTGCCTCTGCTTCAGCATAACTCCTAAAGTGGCTGGTGGTGGCAGAGATGGGACAAAAATAGTCTTGGAGTTTACTCTGCACACAACTCATTGGGCAGTGAGACTTGGAAACTTTAGTCTTCACTACTGCTTCAGAAATGGTGACATGCACATAATCACCCCCCACCAGCCTTCATCAGAAGTGGCACAATCTGTATGCATACTTCTTGTGCATGTGAGAAGAACATGCCAAGAAAACATGATCCAAAAAATGTGATTTGAGAAAACGTGATTCAAGAAAACATGACTGATCTTGTCTTGACTCTGCCTTTCTCACCTCATTTTACATGGAATGCACATATTAGATGCAAGAAAATGTGATTTGAGGAAATGTGTCTGGTCTTGACTTTCTTTGGTAGTGTTGTTTTACATTAACTGGATATATTAGAGTCAAGAAAATTTGATTAGAGAAAAACATGATTCAAGACAGCCTGATTCAAGAAAATAAGGCTGGTCTTGCTTGCCTTTCTAAGCTCATTTTACATGAAGTGAATATATTAGATTCAACAGGGGATTACAGAAAATAGGATTCGAGAAAATGTTTCCGATCTTATTTTACTTTGCTTGCACTTGTGACTGGGTTGAATAAGGCCCTGCCTCATTTGTTATGCAGAAAGAGTTTAAATGCAAGGGTCTGTTCTATCCTCACCTTTTCTGTCTCTTCCCTGTATGGTTGCACAACCACATTTTCTTGTGAGACCTAGGAACTGATCACTCTGACAGTTTCGCAATTGTCCACCTCTCGCTAGCTCTCCGTCTTCACTTGCTATTTCTGTCTTTTCTTCCCCCTTGCATATCTGCTGGTATAAAACTATATGTGAATCATGTTGTGGAAATGTAACTGACACTGAGATCCCTTTGTTTAAAAATGTATATAGTTATACTATTACCGTGGCTTACATCCCACCTAGAAACCAAATCCCAGCCTTTCAATCCCTGGCCAACTATATCTCCAGCTTCCCTCCGAAAACCAAGCACATTATAGTAGGGGATTTTAATGTGAACTGGCTGTTGAGCTCGACCTCCTCTATAAGAGACACCCTTGCTGCTCTAGACCTGGCCCAATTAGTTAATCAGCCAACCAGGTTGAACTCCAGGAATGGAACTAGCTCCCTGATTGACTTTCCTACTCACCAATCATCCAAACAAAATCTCAAACCTGATTGTACTTCCTGATTCATTAAGTGACCACTCCCCCACCCTCTTCACCAGGTCCTGTCAGCGGCAAACACCCCAACCAAGCAGTTTTACCCGACAGCGTCTTCAACCTGGTGGCTTCACTAAACTAAGGAGACATCTAGCCCAGTGTGATTGGTCCCCTATCAAATATGCCCCAACCATAGATAAAGCCCTCGACTACTTCGCCCGCACATTCAACAATGCGTGTGATAAATTTGCCCCCTCACTAAGGTTCAATCTAAAAAATGTAATGCCCCCTGGGTCTCACCTGCCCTCCTACAGCAACTAAAGAACCGTGATGAGCTCTGCCACAAAGCATTTGCCTCTGGTGGGAATATGGACAGGGTTGTCTACAAAGCGGCTCGCAATAGGCGCACCTGGGCCATAAGGAGAGCCAAATCAAGCTACTATAAAACTACCTTTGCCTCCTCCTGGGGGAATGCCAGGTTGTTCTGGGACAATCTAAAAGAACTGAATAGAAAATCCAGGATGCCACCCCCCTCCCAGCTAACTGTCGACAATGACTATTCCTCGGACCCCCTTACCATCGCCAACTGCCTAAATGCTGCTTTCTCTGATCTGAGTGCAATCCTTCCAAACAATTTCTTTGACCCCACCCCTACGACCCCTGAGCCAAACAATGCCTACCCCCCCTTCCACCTGAGGGTTATTACAATGAATGAAGCAAGGCCATACCTTGTGAATGACCTTGGGGGCTCTAACTACAGCAAAGACTCCTTTGATATGAAAATCCTTAACTTGGTGCTTGACACTGTGCTCTCCACACTGGCTGATCTCCTTAACCTCTCCCTATGTCTAGGGCAGTTCCCCCTGACTGAAAGATGGCAAGATCACACCGATACTAAAGAGTGGGGACCCCATCTCACCCAACAATTACTGACCCATCTCCATTCTACCACCCCATCAAAAGCCTTGGAGAAAATCATTGCCACCCAACTCATCGACTACCTACATATGCACAACATACTTTGTAGTGAACAACATGGCTTTAGGACAGGGCATAGCACAACAACCGCCTTCACAGTGTTCTCTAACTTGTTGCACAATGCCCTGGATAAGAAACACCTAGCAGTAGCTGTATTTATAGACCTGCCGAAAGCATTCGATACTGTCTCACACACTCTGCTCCTAAATACCCTCCACCACACCGGGCTGTCCCCTGGACCCACCTCATGGTTTACAAGTTACCTCTCAGATAGGTCCCAATGTGTTAAGATAAACAATGCTCTCTCGTCTCTTCCGCCTATCCGCTCTGGGGTCCCCAAGGGCTCTATCCTCGGTCCATTACTTTTCAGCATCTTCCTAAACACCCTCCCAAAATCCTGCCCAAATAATCTTCTACTCTATGCAGATGATGCAGTACTGTTTGCTTCACATTCATATCCCACAGTCCTACAGTCATCCCTGCAACTTGCCTTCAACCACATCGAAAACTAATTTACGGACAAAAGACTGGTAGTCAATGTAAAAAAGACTAAGACAATGCTCTTTGCCCACCGGCAGAGCAAGGACTGTGATGCCCAACTAGAAATCTTTTCCAAAGCCCTCCTCCCACTTCAACAGGTACATACCTATAAATACCTGGGCATTACATTTGATCCCAGCCTCTCATTTCATCCACATCTCAATAATCTCTCCTCAGCCATAAATATTCATACTGGACTACTCTATCGGCCCAGAGCCTGCCTTCTGCCAGAGGCCCTTAACCTTGCTGTTACCTACTCTGTTCTCTCTCTAGTTGATTATGGACTAACTGTATACCTGGCACCAACCACACTGCTCTAAACAAAATCCAATTAACTATCAACAAAGCATATAGACTCCTCGCTGTGGTAGACAGGCATCATCACAGCTGCACCCTGTATGCCCTAACAAATATCCTCACTCTTGACGAAAGAGTCCATTATCAAACACATCTCCTCACCAAAAAAAATTAATCTAGGCCTTACCTCCCCCGTGTTTCTGCCTTCCTACGCACCGCCCATGCCTCAGTAAACACCCACTCGGCAAACAAACAGATATGGACTGTTTCCAAGGTTACAACCTCACTTTCCCAAAGGTCCTTTTCCTACAGAGCACCACTATGGTACAATGATCTTCCACTGGCCGTTACCTCTATCACCAGGCTAGGCCCATTCAAAATAGCCCTCAAAAACCACATGCTATCCACATGCCGCTGCCAGTGCACCAACTAAATATGGGCTACTGCATAGCTTCCACCAATACCTGGCTATCAGACCCTGGCTAGGCCTGCCTGGCCCTGCCTGAGTAGTGAATCTGAAATGTAGATATCAACAGGCGCATTAAGCCATCAGCATCACCTATACCACCTGGATTAAGTATGGGCTAAAATGCTTTGTATCCTAATGCTGTTAATTCTCCATTCAAGATGGACCATGTTAATGACAACATTGATGTCCCAACTGTTTGAATCATAGTAATTCCAAACTCCTTGGCCAGGCCAGACTAGCTACATAATTGTATAGACCTTACACTCCTCCTCTTTAGGTATCTACTGTATGTATTGTTAATTCCATGAAATAAGCATTTGTATTGTGTATGCTGATAACTTGTGATCTGTTTTGCATTCTGACGTGGAACCTTTGTAAATGAGTCTTTGACTCAAAGATTGTAAATCCGATTCAATAAATAAATGAATACTGTTGAAATGATTGCAAAGCTATTTGGAAATCAAGAGATTAATCTGAGAATGCTGGATGCAAAATCTCTGCAGAGCTGGCTACAAGAGGTCAGTTCTGGGTCATTATGTTCTTTTTGCTGCACCTGCAAGAACATTGAAAACTTACAAGAATATTGTGTGAGAAGTATGCTGTTTTTTCCCCTTTTTTAAGTTATTTATTTATTTAATCATACAGAGAAATACAGGGCAGTTCATATCCACATTATTCATCCATCATCATGATTCACATACAGTATTAATTTTGGTTAATTTAAAGTGATACAGGTAACTTCTGAAATATGTCATTTTGTTACAGTACATGGAATCTAAACATATTAGTCATAATTTATAGGTTAGGCATAAATTCAGCAAGGAAGTCAGTCCTATAAAGGATGATTTTGATATGTTCAAGGAACAAATGTTGCATCTTCCCCATAGATGTAAAACACCGAGGGACGCCACTTAATTTTATTTATTTATTTATTGAATTTTGATGCCAGGTAGGCCCACTGAGCCCCGAAGGTCTCTTTTTCACGGGCTACCTGGGAGATAAAAACAGTACAGTACAGTCAGGTAGTACAGGGTGCAGAGAAAGTAGACATGAAATTCAAGGTTACAATAAAGGCAATATTTCAATATATTGAACATAAGTGCAACAATTGAGGGAGTTGAGGCATGCTTTTGGAGTCTTTTTGGGTGAGAAAAAGGAGAGGGATTAGTGTAGGATGTGGTCTGGCCCATTTGATTTGCTATTAGGTGTTCTAAGTAATATACCTCGTTGACAATGTCTTGCCACTGAGCAAGAGTAGGGGGTGCCATGTTATGCCAAAGTTGGATGACGGCTTTTTCAGCAGCCGCTATATATAAATATAACATGTTTAGGGGTGAAGGCAAGGATTTTTCAAAGTTTATATATAAAAAGACCAGCTGCATGGACATTTTTATATTTGGTCCTAATAAATGATTGCCATGCCTAATTCCTGCCAGAAGGGCGCTAGGGTTGGGCAACTCCAAAAAACAGGTACAAAGTTTGCCTGTGTTTCTCCACATTGCTGCCAGCAAACCCCGTACTGTGAAGGTAGGTGCTTCAATAATTTAGGTGGCATATTAAAGTATAGCAAGCTGTTTTCTTAATGAGTTTCCCAGGCACAGACTAATAAAAAGAACAGCAATGCTTGTGCAAGGGAGAGACAGAGACTGAGATTTGAAATTGATATGAAAAAACTCAGGACTCTGTTTTCTATGATTGTACTGCCATTGCAAATAGTTGTACTGAACGGTTTTTATTTATTTCATTTTGCTGTTAATAATAAAACGCAATTTGTGAATTTTGAAACTGCTCCTGGTTTTGCTATGCTTCCTGACCTGTGCCATTATGACAACTGGTGTCAGCCCAAGTGGGATTTATGGCATGCATACTCTAAGCCAGGAGTTTTGTGCATGGGTACTAGACCTGGTACCAGGGAAGCATAGCAGAAAGGTATGGATTCTGCTGCAGCAAGCCCAGGAGTCATTACCAGAAGAATGGCAGCCAAACTAGAAGCAAAAACCAAAGTCCAAGCTGAGACTGTACAGCTAGCACCAGTTATAGAAAAAGATCAGGCAGTGACAGAACCTAAAAGCATGACTGCCTTTTTCAAATAGTGGGCTATACAACAAAAAGAAATGGAGAAACAGAGAAGAGAGGAGATGCAGCAAAGAGAAAAATTATTAATGTTTAGAGGCACAGGGAAAGAAGAAATACAACAACTCAAGAAGCAGAGAAAAGAAGAGATGCAGCGATAGGAGCAGCACAGAAGAGAAGAGAAGAGAAGAGATGCAGTGATAGATGGATGCCTTGCAAGTTATCAAAGCTGGAGGATCTGGCACTGGTCCAGCAGTGCAACAAGACACAACTTAAAATACTTTGAACTTACAAAGTTGTGTCCCTTGGATGATATCGAAGCATACCTGACAATGTTTGAAAGGACTGTCGCAGCCTGCCAGTGGCCAAAGCAGCAATGGGCAATCAGACTGGTGCCTTACCTAACAGGGAAAGCCTAACTTGTTTACAGCAATATGGACACTGCACAGTCAGAAAACTATGACCTGGTGAAAAGAAAGGTCCCTATAAGATATGACATCTCAGAAGAGGCCTACAAGCAGAAATTTCAGTCTCTGAAGTACAACTCAGTCGACAATCCTCAAGAAGCTTTCATCCGACTCAGAGAACTCCTTACTAAATGGCTCCAACCAGAGGGCAAAACAGTCCCACAGATCATTGACACATTTGCAATGGGGCAATTCATCAACATCTTACGTACAGATGTGCAGCTCTGGGCGAAAGAACACTGACCAGAAAGTGGGAAAAAGGCTGTTTCTTTGGCCGAGCACTATCAAATAGCCAGACAGACCATGCAGCAGCGGGGTAACAGCCAAGCACTGGTTAGAAACTCTTTCCCATTTAAACTCCAAGTCTGATAAGAACTCTGGTGGTGGTAACAAATTAGCACCCAAAGACTTTGTTATAATTGTAATAAGCCAGGTCATATTGCAAGAAATTGCCATAGTAACAAGAGTGACACTAGAGTAGATTTGTCCTTAGCAGATTGGGGCAAGTACTTAACAGATGTGAAGGCGGGAGATAACACTGTGAAGGGACTTATATATTCAGGAAGCAGACAGACCCTAGTTCGTATTGAAGAGCTGGGAAAACAATGTCTAAAAGGACCAGGTACTGGTGTCATCTGCATCCACGGGGACACTCGATACTATCCCATCAGCCAAGTGACTCTGACTATTAATGGGGTGTCGCACCAAATGAAAGTGGGAGTAGTACCTAAGTTGCCTGTACCTGTGATTATTGCAAAATGACTTTCCAGGATTTACTAAGTTGATCTAAGAGGGAGTGAATCCTGATGTTTCAGCATCTGTGGTGACAAGAGCGCAGGCAAAGAAAATCTAAAATGGTGGGGACTCTTTTCCTTTCGTTGATTTTGATTCAGACTTGTTTGAGCACAGCTCCATATCCGGAAGTCCAGGAAAGAAAGACGACACCTGAAGAAACAGTAGCAACAAAAGACTGATGGACATAAGGGGTTAACATACGAAAATGCTGAAACTAAACTGATCTCTGGTTTTGTGACTTTCTTTCAGAACAAGGTAATAATGTTTCTCTCAGGATTATTTTAAGCAGCTGGAGGGGAAACCAAAACAGGGTGAACCTATGTTAAAAAATGTAATGGGCTACTGTACAGAGTCTGGGTTAAACCTCAGATGCAGGACCAGATAAAAGAATTGGTTATACCACAAAAGTATAGATCTGAGTTGTTACAGATAGCACATGATACTCCTATGGCTGGTCACACCCTTGCCAGATTGCTGTACAGATTTTACTGGCCTGGAATTCATGGAGATGTTGCTACCTATTGTAGTTCCTGTGCTGAGTGTCAGAAAGGACAGTAGCCCCAATGACTAAAAAACACAAGGTGCCCCTTGTGCCCCTACCCTTGATAGGTGTGCCTTTTGAAAGAATTGCAATGGATGTGGTTGGCCCCTTAGACAAAAGTAAAAAGGGTTATCGATTCATTTTGGTCATATGTGACTATGCTACTCGATACCCAAAGGCAATTCCAATGCATACTGTCACAGCCCCAAAAGTGGCAGCAGAGCTTGCCAAAATTTTCAGCAGGGTGGACATACCAAAAGAGATTAGTACTGATCAGGGTAGTAATTTTGGTGCTGTAGTACTGAAGGAGCTGTACCGTCTACTAGGTATCACTGCCATAAGAACCTCCTCTAATCACTCTCAGACAGACGATCTTGTTGAGCGTTTTAATCAAACCCTAAAATGCATGTTAAAAAGACTGGTAAAAGGGGAAGGAAAAGACTGGGACCAATACTTACCTTACCTGCTTTTTGCTTACAGAGAAGTGCCACACGGATCAACAGGTTTTTTACCATTTGAAATGTAGTACGGTAGGCAACCTAGAGGGTCACTAGATGTAATAAAAGAAACATGGGAATATAACCCCAGTCAGAAACAATCTATTACATCTTATTTGTGTACCCTGAGAAAGAAGCTGGCAAAATATGTTGAAATCACCCATAGTAATCAGGAAGAGGCCCAAAACCAGCAGAAGGTGTATTATGACCATGGGGTAAAAGAAACGTTTTTGAGTCAGGTGAAAAGGTCTTGCTACTGTTACCAGCTACAGAAAATAAACTGTTAATGAAGTGGCAAGGGCTTTATGAGGTGCTTAGACATACTGGCACATTTAACTATGAGTCTGAGACCCCAATAGGAAAAATCCTACGAAGATATACCATGTTACCCTCCTCAAGAAATGGGTTGAAAAAACACCAAAAGCTGTTTTGCTGGTTTTACCAGAAACTGATAAAGAAGATATTGATGTAACTTACGATAGACTGGAACAAACTGTAACTGCTGACGCTGTAAAGGTGAGTGTTTCTTTAATCTCTGAACAAACCACAGAAATTAGTAACTTGCTAGAGGCATTTAACAGTACTTTTACCACAGTGCCAGCCCAAGCAAAAGGGGTCGAGCATGTAATAGTGACAAGGAATGCTCGCCCTATCAGAAAAAAGACATTACCAGAGCAGTTAAGAGCTGACGTGGTTAAGGAAATACAAAAAAATGAAAGAATTGGGTATCATAGAAGAGTCGAGAAGTGCTTGGTCATCACCAATGGTGATTATAAACAAAAAAGAAGGGGGAATAAGAATCTGCCTTGATTTAAGGAAATGTAATCAAGTGTCAGAATTTGACAGTTATCCTGTGCCCCAAATAAATGATTTGGTAGACAGACTGGGGCATGCCAAGTATATCAGTACCCTTGATCTCACCAAGAGTTACTAGTAAATCCTCCTAGCTACAGAATCCAGAGACAGAACTGCATTTGTCACTCCTATAGGATGCTGTCAGTTCACCACAATGCCATTTAGTTTACACGACACACCTGCTACATTCCAGCAGTACATGGATGTAATTTTATCCCCTCACATTGGTTATTGTGCAGCATACCTGGGTGATGTTGTGGTATACAGTCCAGACTGGAAAAGCTACCTGGAACACCTACAAGCAGTTATCCAATCGATCAAAAAGGCAGGTCTGACAATTAATCCTACTAAGTGTGCATTGGGCATTCAGGAAACCAGATAGTTGGGCTATCTTTTGGGAAATTGAGAAGTCAACCCAGAGGCTTCCAGGATAGAAGCTGTAGCTAACAGTCCTGTTCCCAAAACCAAGAAGCATGTCAGGTAATTTTTAGGTTTGGCTGGTTATTATTGGAGATTTGTTCCCAACTTTGCCAAGTTAGCTACTCCCCTCACTGAACTCACACAGAAACAATTCCCAAATAATGTGAACTGGACTCAGAGTGTGACAAGGCTTTTCAGGTCATTAAGGCTGCATTATGTTTAGCCCCTGTTTTAAGAAGCCCAGACTTTGAGAAACCATTTTTATTAGACAGATGCATCAGAGGTAGACCTAGGTGCAGTCTTGAGTCAGCATATAGATGGGAAAGAACATCCAATGCTATACATAAGTAGGAAATTGCACGACAGAGAGAAAAGATACTCCACCATTGAAAAGGAATGCTTTGCGGCAAAGTGGGCCATGGAGTCCCTTATGTTTTACTTATTAGGAGCTGATTTTGTACTTGTACCAGATCACAGTCCTCTCTATTGGCTTAACCAAATGAAGGATAACAATTCTAGAATCGCAAGGTGGTACCAGGCACTACAGCCATTTAAATTTAAAGTAATGCATAAATCTGAGAAAGGGAATGTCAATGCTGATTTTCTTTTTTTTTTTTTACTTGCCTGGCTCCTCAGCTTCAGAGGGGGGCCTCATACCCCCTCCTACTCCATCCACCAAGTCCTGCCACCAGGATCCCCCTGGTTTCACAGTGCTCATTATGGTTGGGGTGTATGAATTTTTCCCCCATTTTTCTCCCTATCCCTTGAAGACGCTGGCACAGAGGACGTTCATCCAGATGAACGACGTGCTGATGACGGTGTCATCAAGCGCCCGACAGCATCCTCCCTCCCCAACTCAAGAGAGCCATGTGCCCCTACTGCCTATGCTTCCACAGGCAGAGGAGCTATGGTGCTTTGTGCTACCCAATAGCCCACCCCTGGAGGAGGAGAGCATCTGTTGGTACAATCAGTTCTCCTCCTCCCCGCATCCATCCATCCCCTGACTGCCCAGGTCTGTTTCTGAACCCGGGTCACCGGCGTACCATGGGGTGTACCATCCAGCGCCTCAGCACTCAGTGCCACCGGGCTGGCCAGTGCTGATTTTCTGTCAAGATATGGATCAGGAATTGAGAATTCCAAAGGCTGAAAAAATATGAGTTAAATCTTCTCTGTTTGCTATGCTGCATATGCACTGAACTGTCAAGGTTATAAGCTAATGTTAGATGGGAATTTAATAGAACATTTTGGAAACCTGTTTTTATAAAACATGTTCTCTCTTAAAAGGGGGGGTATGTGACAGGGTTGAATAAGGCCCTGCCTCATTTGTTATGCAGAAAGAGTTTAAATGCAAGGGTCTGTTCTATCCTCTCCTTTTCTGTCTCTTCGCTGTATGGTTGTGCAACCAAATTTTCTTGTAAGCTCTAGGAATTGATCACTCTGAAAGTTTTGCAGTTGTCCACCTCTCACTATCTCTCTGCCTTCACTTGCTATTTCTGTCTTTTCTTCCCCCTTGCATATCTGCTGGTAAAAAAATACATGTGAATCATTTTGTGGAAATGTAACTGATACTGAGATCCCTTTGTTTAAAAATGTATATAGTTATACTGTTGAAATGATTGCAAAGCTGTTTGGAACTCAAGGGGTTAACCTGAGAATGCGGGATACAAAATCTCTGCAGAGCTGGCTACAAGAGGTCAGTTCTGTGTCATTATGTTCTGTTTGCTGTACCTGCAAAAATATTGGAAACTTACAAGAACATTGTGTGAGAAGCATGCCATTTTCTTTATGAGCTTTTCAGGCACAGACTTATAAAAAGATCAGCAGTGCTTGTGCAAGGGAGAGACAGAGACTGAGATTTGAGATTGAGAAGAAAAAACTCAGAAGAAGGACTCTGTTTTCAATGTACTGCCATTGTAAATAGTTATGCTGAACAATTTATATAACTTTTTTTTATTTTGCTGTTATTAATAATAAACCACTATTTGCTAATGTTGAAACTGCTCCTGGTTTTCCTATGCGTCCTGACCTCTGCCTTGATGACAGCACTCTTTCACTTTAAGTGGATATATTAGATTGGAAAACATTTGATTAGGGAACATTGTGATTTGAGATAACCTGGTTCAAGAAAACATTTCTTGTCTTGACTTACTTTTCTACAACTCTTCTTTTTTGCTCCGGTTGCCGACTCTTGGAGCCCTGTCAGTCGACTCCCAACCTGGTCCCTCCCAATCTGAAACCCTCCAGCTTGCAATCCTTGCTCCTTCATCCCACTGCCTACAGGTTACCCCAGTCATTACCCCCCAGGGTGGTGCCACCATCACCTACTCTGTGTTTCATGAGTCTGATGACCTGCCAGATGGGAGGGGGCAGACAGAGGTTGACAAGACCCAGAAGGACACAGTCTGACAGTGGGAATGGTGGCAGTGGAGTGACATCTTCCCTCCATGCATCAGGGTTTTTCCACTTGCTTGTTGCATTGCCCCCTCAGAGGTGTGGATGTGCAATTATGTCAGTGCTCCCCGGGTGCATGCTCGCACCCAGTCCACAGACATCTTCCATCATCTCCACCCATGTTTCCATGGCCCCATCTGTTGCACATCCAGCCTCCACTGGGTGTCACTGATAAATGGGGCATCACAACCCTCCTTCCATAGAGGAGGAGAGCTGTCTGAAGGACGCTTATCCTACCTCCCACAGGCCAACCCCTGGTGGCCTGAGCCTGCTCCCAATCCCAGGTCACTGGCATGGTAAGAGGCAATGCACTAGACACCTCAGCCCCCTACATCACTGGGCCAGCTTGACTTACCTTTCCATCCTCATTTTACATGAAGTTGATATATGATTTGTCAAAAAATTTGATTCCAGAAAACGTTCTTCGCGAAAATGTAACGGGTCTTGTCTTTACGTTTTTCACCTCGTTTTTCATGAAGTGGGTGTATTAGATTCAAGAAAATGTGATTGAGAAAACATGATTGGTCTTGACTTTTCCTTTTTTATCTTATTTTACATGAAGTGGAAATAGAGGTCAATGAGGGCTGAAGATATTTCTGAAACTGGAAGCACCTGAAGGAGAATGAGTGTAGACTGTTGTGCTGCTAGATTGCTCAGGGTGACTTTATCACAAGATACAGTGATTGACTGACTGACTGGAAAGGCTACTTGCAGCAGGATTGGAACCGGTGGACCTCTGGAGACTAGTGAACCATGGTTTCTTTGGCTTTATGATCATGTACCCGGCCCTAATCTTCCTTTCAGGCATAGCCGCTGCCCCACCACTGTGACTCCCAATCACTGTTCAGACTCCTTCTCCCCATCACCACTGGCAGAACTGGGAATTGGTGGTACTGGCATGGTGGATCTTTTCCCTGCTCCTTCTGCCCTTGAATCTCTTTCTCCTCCAGTTCTCATGGTTTCTACATGACAACATGATGGTAGAAGTACACACACGTATGCCTGTTGCCCACTCTTATACACCCTCTGAGTCCTTCTCACACTCATCAAGAGACATAGTGTCTAACTACAGCAGACTTGTTCTCTTTGTTTTAACTCACAGGCAAAATACAGTAAATATTTTAAAATTAAAAAAAGATGGATTTCTCTACCCAGCCCACACCAAGAACAGTGAAGTTATTTTTTAAAAAGAAATCCTTCAAACTCTGTACCTTTCCCAGTCTGCTATATTCACTTCCTTGCTCATGCAGGGAAACAAAAATGAAATAAATAAATATGGATTTCTGTGCCTTCTACACCACCAGCACTTGGTAAAAAAATGTGCCAGGTAAATATTTCAAAAATCTCCCCTATACCTTTCTGAGTCGCTAAGTTCACTCTGTTCTACTCCTGCTGCTAGAGCAGGCTCACATTGTGCCTCATATCCTCTTCAGCACAATTTCACTGGTCTGCCTGCCAGAAACTACAACTAATTACCTGAGAATTAACTAACTTGAACAATAAAGTACTGTATGATTCTCTAATTTTGGGGGAAGTTTTCTGATCAAAGGTCACTTTTTTTGCATAAAAGGAGCTCCTTCAATAGCCAGGTCCTTCACCAGTGAGAGAGAGCTGGAATGGCACTGAGATGTATGCAGCATGCAAATTGGGCATTGACTCATCATTAGCCTGGGCATGGCAGAGTGCCACTCATATGGTGCTGAGCCATGCCCGGGGTTCATGGAAATTGATGCTGCCACCATGCTGTTCCTCCCATCTGCCCAGCCATCCTGTTTAGGCCCGCATCTGGGCTGTGGCTGTATTTTTTTTTTCCAGTATCCATCTTCCAGCCCTTGTGGTCCAGTAGCCACCCCACTTGCTCCTTGAACTAAAAAGGATCCCTCACACCCAGTGAAACTCCAATCCCTAACCCAATCACCTGCAACAGGATGGTGATGCACTGGTCCCACATCTAGCACTGTTCCCCATCAGTTTTTTATTCCTGGTTGCAGACTAGTGACACCCTACCATCTGTCTGTAAAAGTTCTACAGGTAGGGGGGTATGGCTAACAGTTGTGACTAACTCTGTAAGAGGTGCCATGCTTTTAGACTTGCCTTGTTATGCATGGCAGCCTCTTTCCTCTTCCCATACGGTCACAGTGTGGTTAGGGACTTCACAGGTAAGGCTTGTAAACCCATGTGCAAATCAAGGGACTGTCACTAAGTGATGATTGTGGTCCGTAAGTCACAGTCCCTTGCAACTGTATATGGGGGCCTCTAATTCCCCTTGTCTTAAAGGTTCTGCTAAGAGTGCCACAAGCTCCAAGACAAAGTAGTGATTTCAGGATTGCAGCCAGGGTTGGGGTTGGGAGTTAGGGTTGGAAACCCAAACACCACATTTCCCTACTTTGTGGCATTAAGTTACCTTAACTGGTGCATTAACAATGTTTGGGACATTTTTCTTGAATGCAGTTTGACCTTATAGCATCATGAGTGCCGATGGCACGAGTGATGTCAAAAGGTCAAATTGCACAACAGAAAAAACATCAGTGATATTTTTATTAGGGCCATGGTATGTTTGATTTATGCAATGCAGTTTATTATACTATGGCAAGAAAAAAAAATACTGTATCTTGTTTTTTCCGTGGCCACCTTCAACAGTGATGTTATCCCAGCACAACATCACTGAAAATGAAGATCAAACCTGAAAAACTCAATCTGGACCTCAGTTGTCACTGTAGAACTACTCTGGATAAATGGCTAAATTTCCCATCGCTATTTTGGAGTAGACGAGCACAGAGCGAGGATAAATGCAGTAGCTTCACTCTAGGTCTGACCACGCTCACAAAAATATTTGCCTAAATGTTTCCTCCCAAGCACTGCATGTGTGGCTACCAAAGAGAAACACAAAATGTAAATGGTAAACATTTTTGAACCACATCTGTTATTTATAGTGCCAAGTACTTTATTGTGGCATTTTTTGACCGGAGAAATCTGTGAAATGTCTCTCAAAATCCACACAGGCTCTAAGGAACTTGGAGAATCCCCCCCGCCCCCCAGAAATGAAGACTCCCATAGCAGGATTGTGCTAAAATTTTGTGCCATTTGTTGGGTATAGGAAACATGGGCCCTGGCCTACAGATCAGGAAGACTCCAATGAGTTACTATCACAGCTCCTCAAGAGCAAGGTTGCCTACCAACACATTTTGTGCCAATAAACATTTATTGAGCCAAGTTTAGGAATAAGGATATGATCCTTCCTTACCTTTAATTAGCATTTTTCTTTCGACAACCAATATTGTGAACTTAACTTTGTTAAACTACGTTTGGTCTATAAACAGCACATCTAACGTAGCCTTTTTAAGGCCATGCCCGGGTGCTGTGGCACTCCCTGAGGTTAGATAGTGTACAAAACTTATGACTGCTGAGCAGCTGCTAGGTCAGCACTTGAGCACTGTGTTGTAATTATTAAACCTAAAACTGTTTTGTTGTGTTTTCATTTTTCTTAAGCCACTATTAACTGTATTCTGCTTATTGGCATAGTAACTGGGGGAAACAATAAATATGTTGCAGGTAATACCTTTTAATGAACTAACAACATTGTTTTTGAGATTAGCATTTGAAAGGTACTACTGTCTTCATCAGGTCAGTGAAAACAGAACTGAATGTCAAGCCAGACGTACAAGTTGAATGTTCATTTAAATGAGACACAGTGTAATCTGTTTAAATATCAAAGTGATTCAGAGTCAATTTAACATTAAGGAAAGAGGCAAGGTGTGCTTGTTACAGAGAGAGCCATCAGGACTAAAGTAATAGTTCTCATGTTTAAACAGACTCTTCTGTGGCTCAGTTGAGTCAACATCTGTCTTGTATATCGGGATTGACTTTTAACTTCGATTTCATTGACCCAATGAAAAGAATATAACTCTTATAAGCTAGTCTCAAATACAGTTTTGTTAGTCCAATAAAAGGTGTCAACTGCAACGTACTTGTTGGGGAGGGCACTGCATATTTGACAGGACTAACATGGCTATCATATTCATTTGGCATAGTAATAATAACCCAAATTAATAAACTGTTCATATGCCATAACAAAACCATTTCTAATACTCTGCAATCACTGTAACCCAGCATGTAGGTGGGCCAATGGGTAGCAGCCATCAAGGACACTGGAGCTTAACCAACCAGAATTATCTTCTCCCAGATCTCTTACAACAAAGCAACCTCTCAGGCTCCTCACCCAGTCAGCAAACAGATGGACTAAACAATCACTCACCTTTGAACAAAGGTGGGCATAGCCAGGTGTGCTCACCAGTAAGTAACACAGTTCTTTTCCTTGTCTGTGTGGCAATTTTTTAATTAGCAAAAGGGAATGGGGCTACTGCAATGGGTTCTACTACAGTTATTTCCTTCTCATGCCAACCATGATGGTATAGGTGGTAAGGTCCCGCTCAGCAGTAGATAGACCCACCTCCCTCCCTCCCTCCTTCTCCTTCCTTCCCTCCCTCCTCCAATATTTCCATCTCTAAATGGCAGCTTATGAAAGAACCTTTCTTCCTTCCTTTTGCTTGCCATAAACTTTAACTGGTACTGCAACTTTCAATCCAAATAAAGCTAGTAGCACTGGAATTTAAACTAAATCCATTAAGATTAACACACTAACAAATAAATGCTAGGTAGGTAAAGTTTATTTTTATACAGGTAATGAAATCTAGAACACAAAAGTGCTAATTACAGAAAGCATTTTGTATAAAATTATTTGTGATGCTTCTTTAGTTGTTATTGTATTAGTGTTCTTATTTTATTTATTTGTTCGGAATTCAACTTTTAAGCTCGAAGCTCATTTACAAAGGTTCCACGTCAGAATGGAGGACAAACAGATCAGTACAATATATCACATGACATGCTACATATCACAGTAAAGAAAGGTTCCGCCATTAATGTCACTTAGAACATTCTATTGGTTACGGTTAAGTGTTCTAGTGCAACAATAGAGTTCAAACCACTGTTAAGGTTATAGGAGGGAGAAAGGGGCAGCGTGACATGAAAGATGAACAGGAGGGAGAGCACTGAGCTGCCAGAGTCAGGCTTTGTCAGAGTGTGCTTTAGGGGAGTGAAAGAGTTAAGTAGGAGATAGAGATAGAAATAGGACGGAGAGCACTGAGCTGCCAGAGTCAGGCTTTGTCAGAGTGTGCTTTAGGGGAGTGAAAGAGTTAAGTAGGAGATAGAGATAGAAATAGGACAGAGAGCACTGGAGCTGCCAGAGTCAGGCTTTGTCAGAGTGTGCTTTAGGGGAGTGAAAGAGTTAAGTAGGAGATAGAGATAGAAATAGGACAGAGAGCACTGAGCTGCCAGAGTCAGGCTTTGTCAGAGTGTGCTTTAG
Organism: Neoceratodus forsteri; assembly: GCA_016271365.2. Lineage (NCBI taxonomy): Eukaryota > Metazoa > Chordata > Ceratodontiformes > Ceratodontidae > Neoceratodus > Neoceratodus forsteri. Next base: position 141,760,613 of record JADMNL010000023.1, read on the forward strand.
GGGAGTGAAAGAGTTAAGTAGGAGATAGAGATAGAAATAGGACGGAGAACACTGAGCTGCCAGAGTCAGGCTTTGTCAGAGTGTGCTTTAGGGGAGTGAAAGAGTTAAGTAGGAGATAGAGATAGAAATAGGATGGAGAACACTGAGCTGCCAGAGTCAGGCTTTGTCAGAGTGTGCTTTAGGGGAGTGAAAGAGTTAAGTAGGAGATAGAGATAGAAATAGGACGGAGAACACTGAGCTGCCAGAGTTAGGCTTTGTCAGAGTGTGCTTTAGGGGAGTGAAAGAGTTAAGTAGGAGATTGAGATAGGACGGAGAGCACTGAGCTGCCAGAGTATGACGTTATCAGAAATTTGTTTAGCAGTGTAGCTTGGGTGGGGGGATAAGGTCCTAGGTGTGATGGGAGGGACAAGTGTTTTCAGAGAGAAGAGTGGTGGAGGGCAGGAGGGGTAGGAGTGGGGGGAAGCTGAAAGGGCATGGAGGGAGGCTGGGTCAGGGCTAAGGTAGGGTTCTTGCGTGCCGGTATGGATGTAGTGAGGAGGTCTGAAACCTCAACGGCATGTGCTACGTAGTGAGGAGGATAGAAACCTCAATGGCAAGTGCTATGTGAGTGGGTTTACGGTATATGTAGGGGTGGTCAAGGAGAGTCTTGATGCGGCTATATCATAGTGGAATGGTGGTAGGTAGTAGGCATTATGACAAGCAGTTGCAGGACACTGAATCAGCAAGGTGTCTCAGAAGTTTAGTCCTGAAGATCGTTAGGCTAACCAGACTAGTTATTTGAGCACAATATGCCTTATTGTCCTCCTTCTCCCCATCCCCAGGATATATCTGGAAATGAGCTGTTACCTGCTCAGTATGTCTTTCCTGTGGAAAATTGTGAAATAAATACATAAATAAAATAAATAAATATGTACAGTATTGTTACAAACTACAGTTGCCTACAGTAGTCACTGCACCAGCCAAGCAACTAATTTCTTATATCTTTACTTCATCAAAACAGCCACAGGCTTGACTGTTAACTGCATGTGTGAGCACAAAGTGGTTTCAGAGTACACTTTGTGCAACCACAAAGCTCTCAACTCCATCAAACTTTGCTCAGCATGCCTGGCCCAGTGGCACTGAGGGTTGAGGTGATGGACGCCACACCTCGCGCCATGCCGGCGACCCAGGTTCGGGAGTGAGCCTGGGTTGCTGGGGGTCGGGGGGAGGGAGAGGACTGAGCATCCGGAGGATAGCTCTCCTCTCCCGGGAGAGACAGGGGTCCCTCTTCATGCTTGGCTGGCCTCTGGCGGAAGCCGGAGACACAGCAAGTGCTGAAGTGTGAGAAGGAGTCAGGAGTGGCAGACGTAGGTACCAACGCCTTGACATCAGGGCACTAGCCACTCCCTAGAAACAGGGGAAAATACCATTTGGCTCTGGCAGAGATGGGGCACCTGAGCTTGCCCTCGATTTGCGGCCGCCCACTTGGCACCCTCCCGACAGATGCTACTAAAGATATCAGGGTATTGGGGCTCACCTTGTACCCACCCAGGGGGGTAAACTGAGGCTACATGGGTGACGGAGGACTGTCCAGGTAGGAGCAGACCGTAGGGGGATGACTCCTTGGTGCGCCTGAGGAGACCAGAGCCAATGGGAGGAGAGGAGGAATAAATAAGAAAGTAACAAAAAAAAATGTTGCTCAACAGGACAAACATTTTGGAGGGGGGGGGTTCAATGCTGACTGCCATAGTTCAGAGGTGGGAAGAGGTACACAGGGTCTGTGTTTGTATAGGACAGGGAGAGGGAGTGAATACCACAGGATGTCAGGGAGTACTTGGAACAGGGACTAGCAGGGGCAGTGCTATATACACCACCCTACAATATAGCATTGTGGCATACACCAGGATCATGTCATAACAATCCATAGTACTGAATCTGACACCAATCTCTGGGATGTTAGTGGCCAAAAATCCAGGAGAGTGCCTGCTAATATTTGAATCAGCAGTTGTCACTGTGCTACTCTTGGAGGATTGCCTCATCCCCCCTACAGTGCAAGTGTTTCTTTATGTGTACAGACTGGGTTAAAACACAATGTGGCACTTGTAAAGCATCCATTTTGCACTTACCCTGATTAATATAGAACCAGGTCCCATGTCTTGAATGTGGGAACATATGTTAGAGCCAATCCAAATGGAGTGAACTCAGGCTGCACGAGACCTGGTGCCCCATGCACAGTCACAGTTTGGTGGCACAACCACTCTGGGCCACTGATCAGTGTTGCAAAGGGGTCGCAAGCCTTTCCCTTCCCAGTCACAGTGGGAATTGTAACTGCACAGGGAAATGGGTGGAGGCTGGCATGGTTATGGTGCATTGTGCTGTGCACAGATGCTTGCTGCCGCCTGCACAGCCTGGTGACATGGATGCCATGGGAGGAACACACTGGGGGGAGCCACTGGACCACCAGTGAGCATAATAGAAGGTAGTGACAAATAAAAAAATTTACCAGCCAACATGCAAGCCCAAAGGTATGGGTTGGGTAGGTGGGAAGGGGGACAACAGTGGTAGTAATACTACTATCACAGAGCAGTGTGCAGGGCACGGTGCCATCTGACTGGCACTTTGCCTCTCACAATACTTCCTGGTGGTTATAGTTTACTTGACTGTGGTCACAAATCCTGCTTCCAACCACAAGCATCTGGTGACCAACATTTGAGATTTAGTCACCAGAAAGACTCTTCCCCTGTGTATGGCAGTTTTTGGTGCTAGCGTAATGGGACGACTTTTATGTCTCAGTTTTGCACCAGTTGCGACTGTGTATCGGTCCCCTGATTTATTTGGAATTACCTGAATGTTCTGGGTATGTTGGCATTCTTAAAGGTTTTACACGTCTCAGAAATTAACATTCTATTGTTTCTCCACCACACCTGCTTGAGTCCTCTGCTACGCTTCTTGCTGCTCCGAAAGACGCTCACTGTGCCTCTAGCTTGCAGAGTTGTGAGACTATGCTTGTGCAGCAAGGAAAACACTTTTTGCAATGCAATTCTGAAGTACTAGTGAACGTTCTAATAAAATGATTCCATAGGAAGGTAGTTTTGAAGAAGCCGTTTTAGAATATGTGCCCGCTCACCATAAATGGTATGGCTTTACTCAGTTTCTCTACATTTGAAGTAATGTAAACAAAATGCTGGCCTCCTAAAATTCACACAGCTATCTGCACATATAATGGCATGGACGTCATGTGTGATGATGTCATTGAGGTGAGACATCACCCCAACTAGTACTATGCCCAATACACAGTGTGGCTTTGTTGCCAAATGTTACCCATTTTAGGCACAGTAACATACTAATCAATACTTTATGCAGGAATTATAAAGTCTAATATTACAAAGTCTAATATTGATTAGAATGCCACTGTACCCACTTCTTATAACATTGCCCAAAAAATTAAATGTCAGAACATTCCATTTTGTATTGCTTAAGACATTTGCATGAAAACATAATCTTTACCCATAACTGCTAATCCCTATCTTGTAATACCCAGCGTAATTTCAGAGACGACAGGCTGTGATGTTACAAGCAGACTTCAGGGCAGGCATAGGAAAGAGGAACAGATGAAGAATGAGGGGAAAAGAGCCAGTTTTCATGAAAATGTCTTCAGTAATAAAAAAAAGAGGGTCTTGACATTCTAAGTTTAAGGACATGTGTGAGTCCAGCTGAATCCAACTGCGAATCTTTTGCTGGAAACTGGGAAATCTCTTTAAATGGGGTGTCTAACAAGCATATAGCCCCAGTGTTTATAATGCAGACTGCCACTTTTTTCACTGCACACATTTCTTTTTTCTGTCTTAAGAGGTGGTATAAATCATGACTGTTCGTGCATCACTACTAACTCTAGACTTTTATTCAATGTGATACAAGCATGAAATGATGAAAAACACAGAGGTGCACCCTAAAAGTAAAAATCGAAAGCAACCCAGCTTCTAAAAGTGTGATTCACTAAGCTAAGACAGATATGCTTACTCTTTGAGAATAATTGATAGACAGCATTGTGTTTTTATAGTAGCTTGGGTAATAAAGTTTAAGCTGTGTTCTTAAAGTAAGGTAACGATTGAATATTACTATAAAAAGTTTCAGTTACACTTTAAGTGTCGGTTTCAATATAACTAATTATTAATTGCATGCAACACAGAGGATGATGTATGGGCATATATCCGTAACTGGTTTGTTAACCGTCAAGAGGTTGCCATGGCAACTATGTAAACCTCAAGAGCGAAGCTCGCAAGGTTTACATCGCCATGGTAACCTCGAGACAGTTACTCAAAATGGTTGCTGATATATGACCATGCATTATATTTTATAGTGTATGGTCCCCATAACTATTAAAACAATTAAGCCAGATCCTTACTATTGTTTTTTTCAGCCACCGTTGCTCTGCTCTGGGTCATGCTCTCACCACCGCAGCCGTTTCAGGAAGGCCATCGGTCCAGGCAGCGCATATGCGCAGAGCAATCCCTGTTGTTATACCATCGATGTGACGTACCATTGATGGGTTAACAACATAGTGACATCACATTGATGGTATAACAATGGTATAAAAAGATTAATTTCACCATGTAACAATTCTACCATGCATTATAGGGTAATTACCCTGTAGTTACATGTTTGTTGCATGGAACTACATTGCAGTTGCACTGCAGGTACAGTGTAGTTACACTGTAACTACACTTAGTTAACTGACACTTAATGTGTAACCAAAGTTTCTTAATGGTGAAGTCCATGCTTTGGGGATATTTAAGTTTAGGTCAGTCACTCTCAAGTTTTTGTATGAGTAAAATAGTTTATTGGGGCCTCTTTTAATGTGAAGGATAATGTTTGATCTTTGGTTAATAACCACACTGTAAACACTTCGAGAGGTTGCCATGACATCATTGTAAACCTCGAGAGCGAAGCTCGAGAGGTTTTCAGATGTCATGGCAACCTTGAGAAGTGTTTTCAGTGTAGTTGTTAACCAAAGACAATACATTATATTTTATAGTGTATGGGCTACCAAGATATTGTAATTGCAGATTGAATTACTTTACTGAATTACTTTACAGAACTTTGATTGTTGCGAGCATTCCATCTTGTTATACCATTGCTATGACATACTCAAGAAGGGTTAACAACAGAGTGATGTCATAACAATGGCAGGTTGTAGCCGGCTCGCCGGCTTAGCGGTAGGGTTACCGCTCACGGTGCCAGCAACCCGGGCTCAAGAACGGACTCGGGCGGCTGGAGGGTCGGCCAGGGAGAGGAGGATTGAGCACCCAGCGACCGCTCTCCGCCTCTGGAGAGGGAAGGGATGCATGTCCCGCAGCTCTACCGCCACCTGGGTGACCACAGGTGGAGGTGCAGCGGGACTGCATACAGAAGGGAGGGAGGACATGGGAGCGCGTCTTGACGTGTGCCGCCCCTAGGTTTCCCTAGTGTGCTCACGTCCTGTGGGAAGGGACAGAAAAAAGGAAAAATAAACCTGTTGTGGAGGACAGAGGCGGGACCCAACTGCCCCAGATAACCCACAACTGGGCTACCGTTGGATGCACGAGATGGACCTCCACAGCGCACACTGATGGACTGGAGGGGTAATCGTCTCCCCTTCTCGCCCAGGGGCATAGGCCGAGGCAACATGGAGGAGGTGGTCCGAAAGACACCAATGGTACTCGGGAGGATTAGGGCAGCACAGTCTAGGGATTCTGAAGAAGTTCCACCATGGCAGAGGAGAGGGGCTATAAAAAAAAAAAAAAAAAAAAAAAAAAAACAATGGCAGGTTGTAATCTGCTTGATTTCAGTTAATAATAAGGGCTTCCCATATATTACATACATGCTAGTCACTGTAATGTACGACAAAGAGTATACCAACAATATTTATGTTTCTATTTAGATCTCATCTCCTGGAATCTCCCCTGTAAAAAACAACTCTTCATCAACATCCTCCTTTACTTCATTCATAGATCCCAGACTTCTCCAAATCTCACCCCCAAGTAGTCCAACTGCACATAGCCCTCGTGAGTATGGCTAAGTAAAATTAATGAAGTAAATGTGTTTATATAACCAGAAAAAGTCTTACTGAAATTTGTGTTCCTCTCATTTCCAGGAGTGTCCTAGGAAGGTAGGGAAAGGTGCAGTTATTATCTTATTCCATGATAACATGAAGCAGTACAGTAAAAACAATGTGCAAGTCCTCAGATAGTATCTCAAATTACTGGATACCATTGAATTACCATGAAATATGTTTCTTAGATAAGTTAACTATCCTTTAGTGCTGCGTGAGTACATTTTATAGTATGTACACCGGGTAGACATACCCAGCACATCAGGCACTTGGCTATTCATTATTCAGTACTACATATCCAGCTACATTTAAATATTTTTTTAAAAGTATTCTGTGGAAGAGGAGGGTAGGGAATGACTAGCCCTGACCACATAGGGTGGGATAAAGTGTTCTTTATTGTATATTTATTTATTTTTATTCTTAATTTCCCTGAATAATGCTCCCCGAATACCACTGAGTAAAAAAAAAATTACTCTCTTCTGGATCCGAATACAGCATACCCTAGTATTTGTAGTATCTGAAAATAATTATTCTAAGGGTGTGGATACAGTTCAGTATCCACACTTTGGCAGTCCCTCTGGAACAGGCTGATTCATCAGATGTCTTCAAGCTGAGCTCCTCCCACCACTCAGCTGGTATATCCTCCGGCCCTGCACTGTGATATCAAATCTTTCTTTCTACTGAAAGGGACAGGTCTTCTCCTTTGCAGATCCACAACATTTGGAGATTTCCTAGCAAGTTAACACTTTGGGGAAAACTACTGCTTCTTCAGAACTATTTGTTTTCCTGCTTATTCCGGCAATACCTTTGGCAAATAGATCTCGGCATGGAAGAGGGGAAAACTGTCATGTGCTTTCAAGTTCTGTGAGACTTGTTGACAGAAAATGTAGGAGATCTATCCCCTCATGTTCAGCCTCTACTGCTTGGGATGGCAGCACAATGTAGAGGGCTGTGGTCTTTGTCAGGCAATAATTGGAGGATCACAAGGGCAAACTTCTCTTTGGTCAGCTTGTACATCATGATCCTAAAGATCAACCAAAAAGTTGCAAGAAGACCTCAGCAGCTGCCGGTTCTGATACTAAGCTTGTGGCTTTTAAGAAGGGGGCAGCAGCTGTCATGGGGAGTCCCTCATTGGCTTTGATGTTGCTCCCAGTTGGGGCCAGCATCAGAGAGTCTTTCTCAAAAGGCTTTCATGAAATGTGTTGGGCCCACCAGACCTTTGGGGAGAGCCCTTCTCACCAGGACAAGAAGCACAAGCACTGCTGGTGCAGGTCACAGGATCAGGACAGATTGTGATCCTTCCCTTGACTCCCCCCACTGCTCAACTGCGGTCAAGTTGTCTTTGGTCGAGTATTTGGTTGACAACTCCCGGTACCCCCTTTGGGCTTGTCGACCTCAACATCAGTCAAGCAGGCTGCCAAAATGTTTCTCAAGCCTGTCGACCAGCTGCCAGAGATCGATGAAGGGCAGTCTCCCAGACCCTGGTACTTCTGGTTCTCACCCAGGGGATGTGGCCCAGTCGGTGTCCCGGACCAGGTTTGCTCAGGACCAGCCTCTGCCAGCAATCATTCCTCCAAAGCTGATGCTTTTGAATGTGGCTTGGCATGCAATCTGCCATGCACCTCTGGAGGCTTCTCAACATTGGCCCTTGAGTTGATGGTGAAGGTTGAAGTTCTGCTTATCCTCTCAATCTTGTTTAACCAGGAGGCACTGCCATTGATGCTTCTTGACCTCTTCATCCTTGGGTGAGGAGAGGCATGGTTGCAAGATGTGGTGGAACTACAAGGAGCTCCTCTTGCTGCAATGGACCATCGTGGTGTGGGGTAGGACTCTACCCTCTGGACCCTTGATCACCTGGCAGCCACCAGTCATGCCTTCACTGGTCCATGCTCGACAGATATCTCAGGCTTCTGCTTCTCCTGTTCTGCAGGTAGAGCCGCCTCCACCACATCCTTTGGTGGAAGTCCTGTCTAAGGACTCCTGTGCATCGGCCAGCTTGCCAGACTATTTGTTGGTGCAGATCACTCAGTCTGAGGACACTAAGGTGCTCCACAGTGGTAAAAGGTCAAGGGCCATTTTTGAGGAGTCCTTGAATGACTCTGGTGAGTCATCCATGTTGTCTTCAAGGATCCACAATTTCGACCATGCTTCATTTGAGAAAATGAACACCAACCATGAGCCGGTGTCTTTTGGGGCTCTCTCCACCTTATGTTGGAGTTCATGAATGTGCACTTGAAGCCAGCTCTAAAGTGGGCTAAGTACACCTTTACTGACATCCTAGACAAGGACAAATTCCTAGGGTTGCCTTTTCCCAGGACTGAGGCCATCTTAGGACCAGCCTTGGAGCTTTGGCAGTGCCCAGCATCCTACCCGGCACCATCCATCCATATGGTCCACAAGTATATAGTCCCTACAGGTACCTTTCAGGGTCCTCGGACCACCCTTCAGCTGAAGGGCTGGTCTTGTATTTGGCATTCCAGAGGTCTGGTGCCCAAGGGAACATTGCCAATCTGCTGACAAGCAGTCTGTGAAGCTTGACTATGCAGCTAAGAAGGTCTGTGCAACTTTCTTCTCTTGATCTTTGCCAGGTGTGTTACACTGTTCTAAAGGCCAAATTTGCTCACTCCCTGCTGGGAGCCTCCCTCACCTCTCTGCTGATAAGCAGTTCCCAGTGAAGTTGGTCACAGACCAGGGTCAAGCACTTGGTAAACACCAGCTCCAGACAGCTTTGGACATGGGTGACTGCTATGCCCATGCCATGGCAGCAGCCATCATGATGGGTTGCAGGCCTGGCTGTAGCTTTCCAGCTTTATGGCTGATACCCAGCACAAATTGGCAGATGTCCTATTCCTGGGCACCAACCTCTTTGACCCTGGAGTGAAGGGGCATCTCACCAGGACTGAGAGGTCCATAACCACCCTAGATTCTGTGGCATCATCCCAGAAGGACCCTAAGGCTCAGAAGCCTAAGAAAAGAACTTTCAATAGCAGTCCTTTCAGCCACAGAAACCTGGGAAACAGCCCCATCGGGGCAATACCATGCCTGGCATCTGAAGCCCAAGTTTGGTGACCAGGGGCTGAAAAGAGGTGGGGGAAGGGAAGTGGTGCTCCACCGGCTCCAGCAGCCAGTGCCCCCTTCAAAGCTTCCCAGTGACAGGTCAGGGGGTGTCATTTTTCTGCCTGTCCAGTCTCTGATCCAACTCCCATTGGGGGTTAGTTACGCTAGTTCTGAGTGCATTGATCCATCATTACTACAGAGAAGTGGGTACCAGAGGTGGTAGGCAGAGAGCTGCCTCTAGATTTCAAGGCTCTCCTGCCATACTTGGTGTTGCAGGTCACACTTCCACACTAAGGGAGAATGTTGCTCTGCTCCTTGTGAAAGGAGCAATAGTTTATGACCCAGATGCCCTGGAAAGTCAGGGGTACAAGTCTAGGTACAGTCTGGGCCCCAAACAGATGGAGGGCTGGTGCCACTAGATCTTCACAACTTGAATCAGTTCATGTGGAAGCGTAAGTTTGGGATGGTCACTCTGAGCCAGATTACACCATCCCTGGAGCAGGGGCATGTGGTTTTGCTCCCTGGATCTTCAGGACACTTTCTTCCATATTCCAGTCCATCTGTCTCACTGATGGTACCTCCATTTCCCCACAGAGGGAGTTCTCTATCAGTTCAAGGTCATGCCCTTTGGCCTTTCTTCAGCACCCAGGGTCTACACCAAGTGTATGGCAGTGGTGTTGGCCTTCCTACAGCACAGGGGCATCAGGGTGTATCCCTACCTGGATGACTGACTGATGGTCAAGCCATCCAAGGAGGCTGTAGAGCAGTCCAGAGATCTAGCCATCCAGCCCTGCAGAAACTTGGGCCTGTTAGTCAATCCAGACAAGTCTGAACTGATCCCCTCAAAGGTAATCAAGTTAATCGCTGCAGAAATAGACTCCCTGTGGGCAAGGCCTTTCTCCCTGTGGACCAGGCTCAGAACCTTACCTCCTTTGCCCGATCATTTCAGATTGGGCACTTGTGCCCTGCCTGGGATTTCCTGCAGCTGCAGGAGTACATGTCACCCCCCACCAGCATGGTCCATTGGGCACACTGGCAGAAGTGCCACCTGCAGTAGGAGCTGGGCTGCCAGTCATCCCAGTGACTCTGCACTATGGAATGCCATCCAGTGGTGGCTGATCCCTCAACATCTGGAGGAAGGAATCCCATTTGTCTGCCCAGAGCTGACCATCATGCTCATGATGCATGTGTTTCTGATGGGATGGGGAGCACACCTGGGAGAACACAGAACCCACAGGTTCTGGTCACCCTGGAGCCCTGTTACCACATCAACCTGCTGGAGTGCCATGCAATGCAGCTGGCTGTCATGGAATTCACTTCTCTGATTAAGGGTCAGGTTATGCAGGTTCCAAACAGGCAATACCATGACCACATTTTAAATGAACAGGCAGAGCGAAACTAACTCCCTTCCGCTATGTTGGGAGGCTCTCCTTGTCTGGCCTCTTGTGTGCAGCCTAGGTGCAGATCTCCTGGCAGTCCATGCCACATGACTTCAGCCATCTGACAGATGCTCTCAGCCAGGTGGGAGAGATGTCACGTGAGTGGTCCCTGCATCAGAAGGTGGTAAGCCACCTGTTCTCCCAGTGGGGCACCCCTCTGGCAAACCTGTTTGCCTCCTGGGAGAACAGAAGGCTGAAGCTGTTTTGTGCCCACCCCCACAGTCTGGGACACTGTTGGGGTATGCCTTCATAAGGCCCTGAACCCTGGGCCTTATGTATGCCTTCCCTCTCTTACCTTTGAGCCACAAAGTAGTGGACAAGGCCCAGAAGGACAAGGCGAGGACACTCCTGATAGCTGCAGACTGGCTCAAACAGTTCTGGTACCCAGATCTCCTCAGCTTCAGCAGCAGGCCTTCATGATGGTTACCTCTTCATCCAGACCTGCTGATCAGACAACAGGGGAAGGTTCTGCTCCCAAACCCTTATACCTTGCTCCTCTTGGCCTGGTTTCTGAGCAGCTAGAGTTCCAGGCCCTGGGTCTCTCGGAAGATGTACTCCACTTTGTGGAGGCCTTCAGAATGGAGCTGACTCACAAATGCTATGCATTTAAAAGGAAGAGATTCTACCTTTGGGGCCAGGCAAGGAGCTTGATCTCCTTGCCTGCCCTTGTAGTTAACAACCTGGAGTAACTCTGGTCCCTCCCTTATTTGGGACTGCAAACGACGGACCTTAAGATTAACCTGGCAGCCATCTCTGCATACCAGGTGAGGGCTTGTATGTTGATGGTGGCCCAGGAGAAGGTGGTAGAGTGCTTTTTCAAGGACCTAGACCATCTGTCCCCTCCAGTGCTTGAACCACCACCACCTTGGGACTTACTACTGGTACTGGCTATGCTCCTGGGCAAGTCATTTGAGCCTGTGCATAGGTATGAGATGTCACACCTGTCATGGAAGACAGCCTTCCTGGTGGCTATCAAGTCAGCCAGAAGGATTTGTGAGCTCCAGATGCTCTCAGTGGAGTCTCCTTATCCAGTTTTCCACAAGAACAAGATTATCCTTTGCCCCACCCAAAGTTGCTCGCAAAGGTAGTATCAGTGGTTCATCTTAACCAGATGATCAACCTCCTGGTATATTTTAATGAAGCATCTTTGGAGGCCAGCTGCAGGCTCCATGCTTTGGACCTGTGGAGTGTGCTGTCTTATTATAAGGAGCACAGGGCTGGAGTTTGGGTGAGGTGTGCCAGCTGTTCATAACATATGCTGATGCCATGCCTGGTAGACTAGCAGCAAAGCAAATATTTGGCAGGTGTATAACATCCTGCGTTGAACTCTGCTATAGGTTGGATGGTAGGGAGCCTCCCAGAAGGCTTAGGGCTTATTCCACCAAACATACCGCTGCTTCAGAGGCTGCCTCCAGAGACATCCCCATACAGAAAAACTGCAGGGCTGCTACCTGGCTTAAAGCAAACACTGTCATCTACCATCACAGCACTGATATTATGTCACATCGAGATGCTGCTTTTGGAGCCTCAGTTCCCTAATCTCCTTTCGCCATCTAGCAGTGCACCTTGCTCTCTTCTCCTGGAGAATGGCTAGGAGTCTGCCAAAGTGTTGTCAGTGAACTGTATCCACGCCCTTAGAAATATAAGTTACTCACCTGTAACCGTAGTTCTAGGAGTGGTAGACAGTTCACATCCACACAACTCTCACATCCTCTCCTGGCAAGTGGCACACAGATCCTTGCTTCCATCATGCAAAGATCTGATGTCACGGGGCAGAGCAGGAGTATATACTGCCCAGGTGGTGGGAGGAGATTAGCTTGAAGACATTCAGAGAATTAGCCTGTTCCAGTGGATGTAAACTGTGTACTACTCCTAGAACTATAGTTACAGGTGAGTAACCTATATTTTGGAGCATACACATTCCTACAACAGTAGCCAGCTCTATGGTATCTGACCTTAGGTATCCATTTGGATACTGGCTTCCTGAGTTATCTAGGTATTTGAGGAAGGAGCTGCTGGTATCTCCTGTTTGTTCTGGCATGCTCACATCACAAATATATCACCCTGCATACTAGCCAGATTGAACTTGCTGCCCTCTGGCCAAACATGGTGGTACATTCTATTCTCCACTAGGGCTCAGCTAGTTTTATCAGATAGTTGCTGTCTGATACTCGGTATCCTTCATCTGACAGACCATCAGATACAGAATACTTGTCAATGAATTGGCCTGTCCAAAAGAAGAAGCAACATGTGGCTCAAATATGGTACTATTTGAGCAACTCTAGAATGTTGCCTTTTTTTAAACAGTTTATTTACCCAGCATAGTCCAGCAAAGATGCAACGTCTCATTTCCAGTAAAGGCATGTTTGTACCCATTTCCACAGCTGGGTAGACCAGAGCACTGAAAGGTGAAGTGACTCGCTCAAGGTCACACAGTGAGTATTTGACTCGGTGTGCACACTTAGAACCTGTGATCTCCAGGTACCCTGGCCAGTGTGCCAACCGCTTGATGACACTGCCTCCTATATTTCTATCAGAGCATTTTACATTATATTATAGGCAGAATTACAGGGACCAGGGGTGTGCAATTATGGTTATAAGACAGCTTCATAGCTCACATGCATCATGTAAATGAGCGAAGACATTTTGAGTGAGTTTGCCTGACATTCTTGTGACCTATCATTTTTTCTTGAAGTGTTTGCATGTATTGCTTCCATCTTACAGCATTTTATTTATTTATTTATTTATTTATTAAGCATCAGTTTACAACCTTTGAGCCAGGGACTCGTTTACAAAGGTACCTCGTCACAGAGAGGCAAAGGCAAAGGCAAGTTTATTTAAAAAGACGCCCAATCCCGAAGGCTCTGGGTGCCGCACAAAACTTTACAGCATTTCATACCGCATAAATATATAAATTAAAAATTTAACAAACAAATAATCAGCATTACACCTCAAAAGCTTGCAAAAATAGGAAAGTCTTCAGGCGAGCCTTAAAGGCAGCTATAGTGGGGGCCTCCCTAACTACAGTTGGTAAAGAGTTCCAAAGAGCGGGAGCGGCAACACTAAAGGCTCAGTCACCTGCAGATTTTAATCTCGCTCTTGGAACAGTTAGGAGGCCGCCATTAGAGGAGCAGAGATTACGGGTAGAGGAAAAAGGTACCAGGAGAACTGACAGGTAACCAAGGCCCTGCCCGTGTAGGGCCTTATAGGTGACAAAACCCACCTTGAAGAGTACTCTCCATCTGACAGGCAGCCAGTGCAATTCGCGCAATACAGGTGTAATATGACAAAATTTACTTTGCCGGTCAAAGCCGGGCAGCAGCATTGCACTAGCTGCAGTCTGCGTAAGAGAACCCCAGAGACCCCGAGATAGAGGGCATTACAGTAGTCAAGCCCAGAAGTGACTAAGGCATGTATCAGAGTAGGGAGGTCCAGAGACGGAACAAGGGCTTAATCCTGGCAATGTTTCTAAGATGGAAAACAGAATGAACCACGGAAGATATTTGAACCTCCATGGACAAGTTCCTGTCAAGAATCACACCAAGATTTCGCACCCAAGGGGAGGCCATCAGTGAGGCAGCTCCTAGCACAAGTCCAGTTGCAGGGTCAGAGGCCATCCCATCACGAACTCTGTTCGACTCCACTACCAATACCTCAGTCTTGTCAGGGTTCAGTCGTAGCCAGCTGGAGGCCATCCAGTCACTAATCTCAGAGAGGACAATACAGTGATAACAACTTGGTACAGAGAAACAGTGTACAGTTTTTTTTGAGGATACAGGAGGACAAATGAGATCAACAATTTACCACATACAGGATTGGTGAAGTTAACATTGTTCAGGGAAATAACTAGAACATCAGAAAAAAAACATAGGATATCAATACATTGTGTTTTAGCGGAGTCAACAGGGAGGTAACAGGAACCAAGGGTAGAGAAGGTAGAGGATTTGAGCAGCCAACAGGGGCTTTGTCAGAGAGTGAGCAAGATAGCTTAGAAACAGCAACAGCTGCGAGTAGTGAAAAGGTGGTTCTGGAGGGTAGTTTTAAAGCAAGAGATTGTGAGGGTGTCTGAGATACTGGCAGGGAGGGAATTCTACCAAGAAGGGGCACGGTAGAGGAAAGCCCGTTGTCCATGAGAGGTCCTTGCCCTAGGTACCTTCAACTTGGTTTTACAGGAGGACCGTGTTGAAGCTTGTGAGTTTACTTGGTGGATAACGGCAGTCAAACCGGGAGGAGAGAGCCCAAGGAGAGTTTTTTTTGTAAGGGTGCAGGTTTGATACCTAAGACGTTCATCAAGATTGAGCAGACTTGCCTGGGAATAAAGATGGCAGGTATGTGTAAGTCTGGGAGCACCTAAGATTAGTCGACAGGCCTTATTTAAGGTGAGGCGGATTTTGTTTAGCAAGGTCTGGTCAGCAGCCCCGTAGACTGGTAAGCCATAGTCAACAAGTGACAGAATGGAGGACATAACTGCTAGTCGGAGGGCATTGGGGGGGAGACAGTGTTTGTGACGGAAAAGGATTCCCAACCTAATATTGGTGGTGGAGGCTAAGACGGAGATATGGGAATGGAACGTGAGGGCAGGGTCAAAGGTTATCCCGAGGTATTTGTATGTGTAAACTTGTTCGAGTGGGAACATAGAGCTGGCAAAGACATGAAGTTGGAAATTACTAGCTTTGTTTTGGGGGTGGGAGAAGATCATAGATTTGGTCTTTTTAAGATTGATAACCAGTCTATGTTCTTTAAACCAGGCTTCCATGTCTTTATAGGATAATTGCAGGGAATCTTGGAGGGTGGTGGAATTACGGTCAGAAGCGAAGATAACAGCAACATCTGCATAAAGGAGGAGTTTACCAGTACAGGCACCTGGCAGGGTGTTGAGATAAAGGGAAAAGAGCAGGGGCCCAAGAATAGAGCCCTGGGGAACCCCAGATCGGATAGGGCAGAGGTCAGAGAGGGTACCATTGATTTTTACACGCTGGGACCGGGCAGACAGATAGCTGGAGCACCATGAGACAGGTCCTGCAGCAAAGCCGGTGTGGCTGAGTGCATCCAGTAGGAGAGGATGGGATACGGGTGTCAAAGGCTTTTGACAGATCGATGAACACTGCACCAGCAAGAGACCCCGAGTCCAGGGAGGAATGGAGGAAGTTAGAAGACTCGAGGGCGGTATTGGTGCTGTGCCCAGCACGGAAGTCATGTTGTTCAGGGCAGAGGATACTGTATTTGGTAAGAAACTCAGATATTTGGGAGGATATTACTTTCTCTAAGGCTTTTGAGAGTGGTGAGAGGATTGAGATGGGACGATAATTACCCGGAAAGGGCCCTATCTCCACCCTTATGTATGGGAGTGACAGTGGCAATTTTCCAGACTGATGGAAATTGCCCTAGACAGAGTGATTTGTTGAAGAGGCTAGTGATTGGGGCGATGACCTGGTCCAATGCCAGGCTGAGGAGTCTGGGGTCCAAGGAGTCACTGCCAGTGGTGTTGCTTCTTAGGGCCTTGGTCAGATACGGTCTGACTTCATTGACAGTAATCCGGTGGAAGTGGAAAGATGCGTGTGAGGGAGCAGGGTCAGGAGAGTGTGGGGGTCAAAAAAGTTGCTAGGGAGTACAGAGCTAAGGTCAGCAAAGGATTTATTGAGAAGGTTAACAATGAGGGTAGGATCAGTAGAGATAATACCCTCAATATTGATTTGGGAAGGCGGAGGAGAGCGTGTACCACCATTTAGTTGTTTGGTGTTATCCCAGAAGATTCTAGCATTTCCCCAGGACGAGGTGAGTGAGGCCCGATAATGATCAGCCTTTGCTTTGCGTATGGCCCAGATTAATAATAGAGACAACCATATGTGGCCCAAAATAATCCTAGTTATTGGCATCATATGCGTGAGTGCATAGTAAAATAAATAGTAACTTGAAAGTAAAATCAGAACTGTAACAGTTGTCGACAAATGTGGACTTCATAGAAAATGGATCTTAAAGTTGTGTCAGTTCTACTGCTCTCATGAGCAAGGAGGGATGGAGGTATAGGAGATAAATAAAAAAAATGCCACTTTCAATGAAAATGGTTGTGGCCAGTTAACGAAAAACAGTCTCTACAAAGTCAACAGGTATGGCGCTCAACCTACCCCAACAAGCCTGGTACACACGGGTATGGCATCAATGTTCAGAGTTCATTAGGTGAAAAAGTGCAGAACACCTGAAAAGAACAAGTGTCATGATAGGGTGTGAAACATCAAGTGTTTTCAGATGCCAGGTGCATCTCTGGGGACTCCCCCTTGTTACACCACACACATTTTTTACAACTGTTTTCTAATAAATTTCAAATTTTGATGCTGTATCCTTCTATGCAACTGGCTCACTGAAGTATGTGAATAAATGCCTTATCTGTTGATTAAGGATAAGAAAAACAGAGTTGTGTAGGAAATGTCAGAACCTGCAACGTTTTGTTGTTGGCAATTGGTGCTCCCTAAAAATGATAAGAAACTGCAAGTGATAACACTGTCCCGGTGAACAAAGCTTTACATAAAATACTGCCACTGACTGACCACAGGTAGCAGTGTAGCTGGGAGTCAGTGGGAGAAAAGAACAGTAAGTGTGGCGCATCAGGTTATCTTTGATGCAAACATACCACTTCACTTATACCCCCTGACAAAACCTTGTGGCAAAGCACTGGGGTGAGTGGCTGGCCGATGGACTCGGGTAAGATGCAATACTTCTACAATTTGTAAGACATTGTTATTGTCTAATATTTGGATCTATGATTCTGAGAACTCTTTGAGCACTTTTTTAATATGACTTCAAGCACCTTTATATATATGGAGCATTGATCCCATGAACTGTTTTGGAGCTGGCTTTAGAAAATGAGTGATTGAACAATATTAAAGTCACTTTAAATTGCAAGTACAATCGCTAGTGTGGGCTTTAAATACAGATGTCAGCAAATAATGGGTGTTGTGAAGCATAGTCTCTGATTGTTTAGGATATATATTTCACACATACCCAGTTGCTCACTTTTTGTTGTTTCATTACAATGGAACTTCACCTGGTGGAGGCCAGATGGCAATGCCGGCGGGAGCTGCCAAACTTGAGGGATATTGACAGACATGATGCCTCACTGCATGCCAATGTCCCAGGGAAGCTCAAGCAGGAGGAAAAAGCCCTGGTTGCTAGGTTTCCCCTGCAGGCCCTGCATGGCCTTATGTGGCAGGCCACACACAGTGGTGGATAACCACTAAGGCCACTGGATGGATCAGTGATGGGGCAGGGGGGAGCACCCAAATGAGGGCTGGAAGCACCAGGAGCTAAAATCACTGATAAAAAAATGCACTGGCTGACCCTCCTCTACAAAAGTGACAGGTCTGCTTATCCCCTGACCTCCTGCTCCCTATCTGTAGTTGATCATCAGTTTAGATACTGCATATAATGTTCCTGATTAAGATAATGCATAGAATGTTGACAGATACCAACTGTGAACTGACTCAGGGGTCATGAAAGGGACTATCCTGCTTGTCTTCCTCCTGCCCACCACCGATTGCCACGTGACTGCTGAAATTTCAGCCAGAACACACAGAACTGCTCCATTAGGAGCCCAGCTCAGCTGACCTTCTACCTCCTGGACCTATCATAGGATGGTGGCCAGCATCAGGAAGCTCATTGTTCTACTTGGGCTTTTAACTCAGGGCTGCTCCAAGCCACGTGGCAGACGACGGCAACTGTGAACTGACCCAGGGGTTGTGAGGAGGCTCTCCTGCTTGCCTCCCCCCTTCCCCCCACATCAGTTGCTGTAGGACTGCCGAATGTTCAGTGTGGGAATACAGAACTGCTCCATTAGGAGTTCAAGTCAGCTGACCCTCCTCCTACTGCCTCCCAGACCAATCAGAGGACAGCAGCTGGCACCAGGAAACCCTTTGTTTCACCTGGGTTTTTAACTTGGGGCTGCTCCAAGCCTTGCAGCAGACACCAACTGTGAACTGACCCATGGGTCACGAGGTGGCTCTCCTGCTTGCCTATCCCCCCTCCCCACCGATTGCCATGGGACTGCTGAAATTTCAGATAGCATACACAGAACTGCTTTATTAAGAGGTGTCAAGATATTACATTATTCTGCAAGGCATGGGTATTATTACCTTTAAGGAAAGTTATAGCAAACAGCTGAAGTGCGCTATATTACTTTTTTTACTATGGATTCTTATACAGGAGTGCTGTCATATAATGTAAACAGGGTACATCACCCTGATAAAAGATACTGCCTCCTTCATTATGTCTGGCATCAACTAGCTGATATTATTTTTCTCCAAGAGACAGATCTGTTTTCCGATGAACATAAAAAATATTTCAAGTTGGGATTTAGTGAGGTTTTTTTTTCATATTATTTGTTAGCATGCCTTGTTTTAGTCTGTGCTACTGTTGTCTCAGACTTTCTCATCCCTGTCCCTTGTCTCTCTCCCATACCCCCAAAATTAATTATTTTGATTTCAAATTCACTAATATGTTAGTTGTGACTGCTACACCTCTCACCCCAAAATGATGCCTCAGACCCAAGTACTTAGGCATTTTTGTAGGGTACTTAGCTAATTTCAAACCATACTATCACCTTCATAAGTTCATTGCTGCTGTCCTGTCTTACCTGTGTCATATGGCCCTCAATTTATCTCTTGTAGGTGATGTCGAAACCAACCTGAGCCCTCAGTGTAAAATCAATCCCAATTGCCCCGTCCATGGCTGCATGCAAAGGGTCTGAAGGTGGTTCACCTTAGTATATGGAGCCTTATGGCCAACTTTCCTGAGTTTGAAGCCTTGGTTTCTCATTATGGCCCCTGACATCCTTTGGATCTCTGAATTCTGGTTCAAAAGAAAAAAATTACTCACCTTAGTAATGTTGTTTCTTCTAATGGAGTCTTGCTATATTATGACTATTGCAGTTTGCCCCAGCCTTAGAACTGCTCCGGAGGTGAAAGAGTTAACTTCCATGCAGAGCATGGAGCTTAGAGCGTGAGCTCGATTCAGAAGCTCTGTTTGGCTGGTTTCAAACGAAACCGTCAGATCTTCTGAGCAAAAACTCACTAAGGTTCTGTGTGGAAGCTGTAACCTACACTAGCCAACTGGCTACTAATATATTAACACATTTTACTGGTCCCAACACAAAGACTCAAGTCAGTGGACCAGAAAAATTAGATAAAATAACTAAATGAACACAACACCCAAACATGAAAGAGGGCATCAATAAATGCCAACAGAAGGTTCCCACCCATACCCCAAAGTAGGAGTTCTGAGAGGGCAGGCTGGGGGAGGTCATAATATGTCAAGACTCCATTAGAAGAAACAACATTACTAAGGTGAGTATTTTTTCTTCAAACAACATGAAGTCTTGCTATATTATGACTATTGCAGACTACACAGCAGTACCTCCATGGAAGAGGACAGAACCTACTTAGGAATAGGCTCTGAGCACGGTTGTGTTAAACCGAGCATCCCTCCTGGCCTGAATATCCAGGGAGTAATGCTTGGTGAAAGTGTGTACTGTCTTCAAGTAGCTGCCTGACATATCTCCAAGATAGGGATGTCTCTAGCAGCAGCTAGAGATGCAGCTGTACCTCTGGTAGAGTGAGCCCTCAGGCCTGAGGAGGGGAACCTTACCCAGCTTTTGATAGCAAAATTGTATACAAGAAATGATCCACCTGGCAATGGATCTTTTAGTGGCAGGTCTCCCTTTCCCAACCTCACCATAAGTGAGAAACAGTTGGAGGGAGTCAAACCTGTGACCCTTGGTACGCTCTATATAGTAACTTAGGGCCCTCTTAACATCTAAGCTGTGCAGCCTCCTCTCACCAGAGGAGGAATGGTCAGAGAAGAACACTGGAAGTGAAATAGACGGGTTAAGGTGGAAATCTGAAACCACCTTAGGCAAAAACTTCCTGTTAGTCCTGAGGACCACTTTATCCCTGTGAAAGGAAATAAAGTCAGTTTCTACTGATAAAGCCTGTAACTCACTTGTACGCCTGGCAGAAGTGATGGCTACCAGAAATACAGTTTTCCAAGTGAAATACTTAAGCTCTGCCGAAGACAGAGGCTCAAAGGGGGGTTGCATTAGCTGAGCAATGCATACATTAAGATCCCAAGCCGGGGCAGGGTCCATGAATGGGGGATTGGTGTGAAGCAATCCTTTAAAAAACTTGGAAAATACAGGATGAGCAGAGAGAGAAGAGGGCTTCCTTGCTGAAATGAAGGCAGAGACAGCAGCCAAGTGCACTTTCAGGGTGGCTGGTCTCAGTCCCAAAGAATTAAGATGGACCATGTAGTCAATACAGTAGGTAGATCAGCAGATTCTGGGAAACATGCTCCCAGAACACCATATGGAAAACCTTTTCCACTTGGAGTTATAGGTAGTTTTGGTGGAAGGCTTCCTAGCAGCCTTCAGGATTTCGAGAACACTTTGAGAAAGTTGCAAATCAGCAACTCTAACTGCTCAAGAGCCAAGCCTTGAGGTTGAGGATTTGAGATTCGGATACCAAACTCTCCCTGAGCACAGGTTAACAGATTGTGGTTCCTGGGGAGACACAGGGAAGATGGACTGCTAAGGACAGAAGGACTGGGTACCAGGGCTGTCTGGCCCAGTCTGGAGTAATCAGGATCATTTGCAGGGCTGAGACCTGATTTTGACTAGTACTTTGAACAGGAGAGGGAAGGGGAAAGGCATAAAGAAACTTCCCTTCCCAATCGAGGAGAAAGGCATCCAGGGAACTGAGCCCAACACTGGGGCCTGCAACAAAACAGTGGAAGTTGATAATTGTCTGGGGCTGCGAAAGATCTATCTGAGGTGCCCCATCTGGCAAACACTATCCCCAGTACTAGGGGATCCAGTGACCATTCGTGATGGCCCTGGGAAATCCTGCTGAGGGCATCTGCCAAGACATTGTCCTTGCCTGGGAGGTGAACTGCTATAAGGGAAGTGTTCAGGGAGTAAGCCAGAGACCACAACTTCATTGCCTCGGTGCACAAGGCCGAAGACCGAGTGCCCCCTTGTTTGTTGATGTACCACATTGTAGTGGTGTTGTCTGTTCTGACCTGTACCACCTTGTTCTGAACAGATGCAGAGAAAACCTGAAGTGCTAGAAAAACAGCTCTGAGTTCCAACAGATTGATGTGGAGCAGAGATTCCTGAGGGACCATAATCCCTGGGTGGAGGTCGCCATGTGAGCTCCCCATCCCAAGAGGGATGCATCTGTAGTAAGGGTCAAGGAATGGGACAGAGGGATGAAAGGCACCCCCTGTCTCAGATTGCTCTGATCCTGCCACCACTGAAGGGCCTGGATCAGGGTTCGAGTCACTGAGATTAATTTGTATACAGGATCTCTTCTTTGAGACCAGAAAGCTCTCAAATGGAACTGAATGTCCCTCATCTGAAATCTTGCTCCTTGCACCATGGCTGTGGAGGCAGCCATGTGCCCTAGGAGCTGCAGGAAATGCCTTGCTGGTCGAGAAACCTACAGAGTGAAGGAGGCGGCCAGGGCCACTAAGGTCCTTACCCTTTCCAAGGGAAGGAAGGCTCTGGCCTGCTTTGTATCCAGTTCTGCGCCTATAAGGTGAGTACCTGGACAGGTTCCAAACTGACTTTGGAAGATTGAGAAGAAACCCCAGAGAGGTAAGCAGCTGCTGGGTAACTAGCAGATGTGATTTGACCTGGTCTGGAGACTGACCCACAATGAGCCAGTCGTCCAGGTAGGGAAAAATGGCAATCTTTTGCCTTCTTAGGTGAGCGACTGCTACTGCCAGACACTTGTGAACACCCTTGGGGCAGAAGTAAGGCCGAAGGGCATTGCTCTGAACTGATAATGGCCTGAGGGCAGTTCGAATCTGAGGTACTTTCGATGGGAGCTTCTGATAAGAACATGGAAGTAGGCATCTTTGAGGTCCAGGGAGGCTAGCCAGTCCCTTGGCCTTAGGGAGGGTAAAATCATTCCCAGTGTCACCATTTTGAACTTTGGCTTTAAAAGGTGCTTGTTTAGATATCTTAGATCCAGGATAGGCCGCCACTCTCCTGTCTTTTTTGGGGTAAGGAAGTACCTGGAGTACAGACCCTTGCCCTGGTGAAGGGGAGAAACCTTTTCTACAGCTCTGAGAGCCAGGAGGGTTGAGACTTCTGTTTCCAAAGCAAGAGTCTCTAAAGGGTTTGTAGGTAGAAAAGATCTGGCTCTCATCTTCGGAAATTTCTTGAAGCTGAGAACCAGACCCTGGCTCACTACTTCCAGGACCCACCTGTCTGAATTAAAGACTGCCAGTCCTGGATGAAGTGAGCCAACCTGCCCCACAGGTAGTGGAGACGACCCTGGGCATCCCATCAGGGTGCCTGTTTGGCAGGGGCTTTAGGCTGAGGGGTGGGAGCAGGCCTGCTCGAACCCGCCTGCCTCTCCTCTGAAGAACCCCTCTGTACATAGGCTGAAGAGGAGGGGCCTGAGTCTGGTAAAAGGCTCACCCTACCCCTGAGGGCTGCCTCTGAGGAGTGACTTGCCGTTCCTTGGCTTGTGCACTCCTGTAAGTGGTTCTATATTCATCCATTTTCTTCATATAATTCTCTGTCTGCTCCCCAAACAGAGAATTTCCCCACAGGAAAATCCATAGCCTTAGACTGGGTATCCTGTGACAAAGTAGTACACCTGAGCCAGGCCAACTGCGAAAAGCCACAGATGTAGCCATGACTCTAGAGGATACATCATTAGAATCCACTGCAGCATGGAATTGCACCTAGATGCCTCAATACCATCAAGAGCCACCTGCTCCAGCTCCTTTGCGAGCTGGCCAGGGACCTGTTTGGCTGAGGCCATGACAGTATCCCATTTAGATTTCTGGTATCTTGCAACATAAGCCATATAGTTAGCTTGTCTGAGTCCCAAGGATGCTGCCATGTATTGTTTTTTTGGCCATGGCATCAATCTTCCTGGAATCCTTGTCAGGAGGATGTGAAGCCAGTGGAATGTTAGCTTTATCACAGGCTGCAGCCTGAACTACCCCAACATGACTGCATTGCTGTGAAAGAAAATCTGTATCAGGACCTGACAAAGTGTACCTCCTGTCCATCTTTTTATCCACAGGAGGCACAGAATTAGGAGCTTTAAAATTTTTACTGTTTGTTTTCTAAAGGATTTATGTAAAGGGATGGACAACCTCCTGGACTCTGGGATATCCATCATCTCCACATAGTCAGGCTCCTCTTGCTCATCCACGCCTCCTCTAAGGAAGCTGGAGGGTCTCAGCAACTTTTATAAAACAAAAAATGAGAAGGGGACTCAGAAAGCCTAGGGGGAGACTCACCTGAAGGTCTGTCTGGGGAGATGTCTGGTTCAATGGGCACATCCAGACTTTCAAAATCACATTCACACTGATCATAATCCTCATCCCCCTCCTCTGGTTCATAGAACTCTTCTATATCATAATCCTGAACCACTGGAACCGACCGAACCGACCTTTTGCCAGACAGTGGCAGTTCGGAGGGAACCGGGGACAGGGACTGGACAATCTGTATTGCCCTGGCTATCTCAGCAGCAGTTGGAGAAGGAATTTTGGACTCCAAACCTGCTGATTTTTTAGATTTCTTTGCTGGAACTGGCTCCTCAGAGCCAGCTTTTCATTTGCCCGAGGAAGTCTCGCCCTGGTCAGAGGGCACTCCCTCCGGTTCGGTTGGCACCGAACCGGGCTGGCCATCCGGGTCAGCGGACTTTTTGACCTCTCGTTCCCTGAGCCTGCCCACTCTCTTGTCCAGGGTGGCTGCAGGAAATTTTACAAATCTGGCAGTCTGAATTGGGGTGGTCAAACCCAGACATGAACAGATAGTGTGTGGTCAGCCTTGGCAAAGGCTTCCCCACAGACACTACAGTGTTGAAACCAGTGGGCCGGTTTTCTTTGGGTTTCTCAGACATGTGCCAGCCTAACCAACCAACCTGCCCTTTTGATGGCAGTGCCAGGCAAGACACCCTTATCGGTTCAAACACGTGTCACGGGTCCTGGAAAAAAGCGTAATGAAATCCGTTTTTTAGAACCGATAAGAACGGAACTGCACTCTAAAAAAGCCTTAAAAGGCTTTAAACTTATATTTAAATAACTCGATCGGTTCAACCAAACCCGATACTTTACAAGTTCCATTACAGAAAAACCTTATCTATTACTTGTTATCACTATAGACAGAGCCTGAACCGATCGGTTTTGCGGTTAAAATAATGAAATCGTGGTTAAATTAAACCGAGAAATAGCGCTTTAAACCGAAGAAATGAACCGAGCAACAGGAGGAATCTCCGGAGCGACTGTTCAGTGAGGCGGAGTAAAGAATCTGACGGTTTCTTTTTGAAACCAGCCAAACAGAGCTTCTGAACCGAGCTCGCGCTCTAAGCTCCATGCTCTGCATGGAAGTTAACTCTTTCACCTCCGGAGCAGTTCTAAGGCTGGGGCAAACTGCAATAGTCATAATATAGCAAGACTTCATGTTGTTTGAACTTCCATTTCCAATTCTGTGTGCTCCCTTACTGGTTACAACATTCTTTGAGCTGATTGCCCTTCCCCTGAGAGGGGTTGGGGGCCTCATTTTATATTACAAGGCTCACCTTAACCTAATTCTTCAGCCTGCTCCCACCATTACCTCTTGTAAAGTTCTACACTCCTTATTGGTCCTAGGTGAGACCAAGAAGCTTCACATTGTCTGTACTTACACTCCCCCTAGACGAGGCAAAGCAGGACTATCTGAAACAATTGACTATCTGCTCCCTGCATAAGGAAAAATTGGATCATTCTCATGGGCAGTTTTAACCTAGACTGGCTCAGTGCAAACTCAAAAGCCTTTGAGTCGCTCTTAAGTAAGGCCCACCTCTCCCAACTAATAACTGACCCAACTAGATACTTCTCTAAGGGGGCACACAGCTCGTTCATAGATTGAGTTCAAACTAATAGGAAGGACAGGATCACTGCAGCAGACACCCTTGCTGACTCAGTCAGTGATCGGTCTCCGGTCTTATGTGTGTAGAACACCTACTCCCCCTCCTGCCCCCCCCCAAAAAAAGTTATTTCTGAGACATTTCTCAGCTCTCAACCCTGAAGCCTTCCCTGCTGATCTCAGCTATATTGACTGGTCCCCAGAGTACTCCAGTTGTGAGTTGTGATGTTGGCTCAGCCCTTGACTATTTCATCTCTACCTTCTATTCCTACAAGAGAAGCATATTCCTGTTACCAGGCATCAGGTTAGAGGGAAACCTACTAGATGGCTTCACAGCTCCCTACTCTCGCCATGCTGAAGGCTAGAGGCAAACATTGGGACAGATTCAAATCCTCATCCTTACCTTCTGACTGGCTCGCTTACCATGAGAAATGCTTGAAAAAAAAATATTAGGATGGCAAAAAGCAAGTACCGCAGGGATCTTCTACATGCTTCAGCCAGAGACCACAAATGTTTCTGGTCCCAAATAAAGAGACTCTTGGGTAATTGTAGAGGCCAAGCTCCTCCTGACATGGTTATTAATAATGCCAATAATGCCAACTGTAATAACCCTGTCACTATTGCTAACTCTTTCAACTCACACTTCTCAGATCTTACTAGATTTGGGTCCCGCATGTCATGTACCTCCAAGATCCCCCCCCCACCTGCCCTCACATCTCTACCCTGTTCCTTCATACAGTCTCACATAGAGAGGTTATGCGACTCCTTAAGTCCATCTCCCCTTCAGGAGCATCGCCCCAGATGGGACTGAACCTAAAATATTCAGGTTGGCTGCCCCTCTCCTTGCCTCCCTAATTACCTGACTTTTTAGCCTCTCACCACTGCCACTGTCCTCAAAAGTTGGAAAGTGACTAAAATAATACCTGTGTTAAAAACAGGTGATGCCAAATTCATTGAAAACTAATGCCCTATCGTAGTCGTGCCTACCCTTAGTAAACTTCTGGAAAAACTTGTTTCCTCCCAAGTCTCTGATCACCTACAAAAATATAACCTGTTATCCTCAACCCAACATGGATTTAAGCCAGCTCAGATAACTTCCACATCTCTTTTTCAGTTCATTGGTGATAGAAAATCTAATGCGGACAAAGGCATGCATTCTGGGGCTATTTTCATCGACCTTACTAAGGCATTTGATTTGATCACTCATTCCTTCCTTCCTTCAACACAAATTGGAATCCCTAGGAGTCTCCACCTCTGCCTCTAATTGGTTATCTTGCTACCTCTGCAACTGCCAACAATTTCTTATGTTTAATAAGGCCCTCTCTACCCCTGCTACTAGTAATATTGGTGTTTCCCAAGGTTCCATCCTGGGACTGCTACTGTTTTCAGGCTTCATCGTTGATATCCCTAACACCCCTTCCTACTGTCACACTCTTCTCTACACTGATGACTTGGTGCTTTACTTCAGCTCCAAGTCCCTGACTGATATCAGTGCCTGGCTGTCCTCCGACTTCCACAAGGTTCAAAACTGGTTGATTCAGAATCGCCTTGTCCTGAGCACTGGCAAGACCCAATCCATGCTCTTTGGGTCTTCTCAAAAGGTTCAGGCCTGTGCAACTGGCCTAGACATCCATTGTCTTGATGGTTTCCCCTGTCTCTGTGGTCGACTACTTCAAATACTTAGGTGTCACGCTTGACCCTGCCTTGGACTTCTTGCAGTATTTCTCAAATATCTGCAAATCTGTTAATGCCAAACTTGGACTCACCTGTAAGGTTCAATATGCTCTGAGTCCTGTGGTTAGGGTTTCTATTGCCCAGAGAGTTCACTTCCCAGCCTCCTCTAAACCTGCCTCACTGGCCTCTATGTTCACTGGCCTTTATGTTCACTCCTGCTTACACAGCCTACTCCCTGTGCTCTAAAGATCAGGCCCTCTTGGCCGTACCCAAGTGCTCCTCCAAAATGGTTGAGCAGACATTCATCCAATTTGTCCCTAGGGCACAGAACTCCCTGCCCTCTCACCTTCGGGTCTGCCATTCCTACCTCACATTCAAAAGAGTACTCAATTTTCTTAGATCTTCTGATATATGCCCTTGATCCTGACCTGACTCATTCCAATTGCTACTCTGACATTAGTTCCCTGCTCCTGAATCCACTAATGGTTATTATTTATTTTTGTTTTTGTTTGTTTCGTTTCTGCTCTTATGCCTCACCCCTGGTTATTGGTGTTTTGCCTGTATCAACATGATGTACCATTCTTATTGTTTTCTGCTGGTCACTGACTCGTTACTGCTCCTGATTCTACTTATGGTTATTTATTTCTTCTTATTTTGTTTGTTCATTTTGCTTTTATGCCTTATACCTGGTTATTGTTATTTGTCTGTATCATACATGTTGTACCATTCTTATTGTTTCTTTCTGCAGCTTGCTGATTTGTTGATCTCTGCTTGACATTATTCTTGCATATTCTACTTTAACCATTTCACTGCATTTGTTTGTAAATCCTGCTGTTTTTGTATTTTCCTCATTACCCTATAATCTCCCAGGTCGTGCCTGAAAATAGGCATTTTATTGTCTAGTGTACTTACCTGGTCACAAAAACTAAATAAATAAATGTTCCTGATTTTTTTTAAAACATACTGTTTTCCACTTTGTAGCTGGCAATACAAAACCTGAACCTTTTAGAAGAGAGAATGCTAGAAAAGGTTCAGTTGTGAATGTGAATCCAACCAACATACGGCCACATAGCGACTCGGCAGAAATCCGCAAGTACAAGAAGAAATTTAATTCAGAGGTCCTTTGCGCTGCTTTATGGGGTGAGTTATCTCCAACAGAGGAAATATAGCCTCCTACTCATTACCTCTCACACTTTCTGCTACCACTCACAAAAAGAAAGAATGAACATTTGAATCTGCAATTACAGTTTTTGCTAGTAATTTACTTTAAGTATTTGGATTAGTAAATGTCAAATACATGATAATATTATGTACTACACTACTTCTGATCGCTGAATACATTTTAAATAAAATTTAATTATAGTTTGCTTTAGCAAGAGACCCTGTGCTAGAACTGACACAGTTCAGATAAGCACGGTGTCTATAGAATAAAAAGGTGGTTATTAGGGAGAATGAAAGAAGAATTGGTCAGTTGCTGGGGTTGCATGATGTATGCCATCCTGAATGAAGAGGTCAGGGGGGTACACCTGCAGCCAATTCAAGCAAGTTGCCGCATCAGGAAGCATGTTGCCAGTTTAAAATGGTAGCTGGCTGCACTGCAGAGGCACATAGAGGAAGGCTGACAGATGTCGGGGGGATGACTCTGAGGGGTAGATGGGAGGTTAGGGTCCAGGGCACTCGGAGAGATGTACATCTGGGGCACAATTTTCAAAGGGCTTGGCATTGCTCAGGGACAAAGTCCCCAAGCACAATTGGATGATGTGTGAAAAAATTGTTGCACCTGTGAAAATGCTATTTTCATCATCTGTTGCCTACAAGCAACATATTTCTTTTTTGTGTAGGTGTGCAAAAAATAGTATGGCAGGCATGGTATTTTACATAGCAGCTCAACAAAATCTCTCTAAGCTTCCTTAAAGTTTAGAAAAGGTCACAAAAAGGCAACTTTTTTGACAGTCCCGTACATGCAGGAAAAATGCAATTGTGGAAGCATACTCTCCTTTGTGAAATGTTTTTTGTTGCATTTGTGCAGTTTTTCCACCTTTAAAAGTCTTGCCCCTGGTATACTACCAGTGACGCACCATGTACACCATCCTGTCGAATGAGGGCAAGGGGGTTACATCTACAGACACTGCAGATGGGTCAGTGCTCTGAGGTGGTACATTGCTAGGCTTGAGTAGCATGTGAAGGCACCATGTGGGGGTAAGAAATTGAGCAGGAAGCTGAGAAAGATGCAGGGGAGAAGGGGCTAAGGACAGGTGCACTAGGCTGGGGGTGGGTGCTTGACTGGGTGAAGTAGGGTGGGGAGGAGGTATGCAGGGACTGTGATCACCAGTGAGGGAGAGAGAGAGATGGGGATGGGTTAGAAAGAAGGGAGTAGAATGCATTTTATTATGGGAGCACCATTACCCAGGAACACTAGCAACAAGTATCGCCATCTGGCTGGCCAGGTTGAGGGGGTCAGCAGGTGCCTGTGCCTGGGTCTGGTGTGGCAGTTAGTTATTGAGTTTTTTTAATTTTCATTTGCAAAACAAGCTCATAGAGAGTTACAAGTCTTGATTGCAAGAAAGTTCACTGGTAATAACCAAAGTGCAATTTTTTTGTTGTTACTCCTTTCTCAAGCCATTTCCCAGTCACCTCGCTCTTTCCTGAATGACTGTCTCCTACTGCCCACCAGCCTTCCCTCTCTCTTCCACTTGCAACTTTATGACTCTCAGTGGTACCAATGCCTCTCTTGCATTAAAGTATAATTTACCCAGGGGCTTCTGTTGGGAGATGGGCAGAAATGCCTTCATGTGGAGAGTGTGGGGAGATCACTTGCTGGGGTACTGTTGTGATGTGCCAAGAAGTCTGGTGGCATGAGGAGTCTGAGGGCCATTATCGAGTGTGTCTGGCTTAAGGCCATTTTGCTTCTGTTCTGATACCTCCTACATCCTGCACTAGCATTCCCATGTCGATATTCTGTGGAGATTGCCCACACCAACGGAGGCATCTCCATCATGCCACCACCGGGAGCCACTCAGAGTGGTGCACTGCTCCACCCTCCCTCTGATGGAGAGTTGCCTCCCCTGCCAGCCTCTGCTGCTGTCGTTCCAGGCTCTGGGAATGAGCAAGGGTCCCAACTGTGCTGAGAAGCTGCCCCACTACTCAGTGCCATGGAGCTGGTGTCAAAGTGCACATTGTTAAGACAAACTGAGAACAGCTGGACAAACTCACATTCAAAGTTTCAGGCATAAAAAGAACAAAGCTATGATACCCATCGCCTACCTTTTTCTGTTTCTCAGCTAAACTTATTGTGTTCTGTTTTCACCAAAGGATTTTGTGATTCCTAAAATTGATAAATGACCAACAAATTCAGATGTTTCTCTTTCTATTTTTAATAGCATGTTTGTGAATCAAATGCTAAAAAACATTGCATAGTATATTAGCAGAAGACATAAATGCAGACATAAGTTAAGCTATGGCTAGTACATTTTGTTTTAGGACAGCATATTTTGTCACGTTTTACTTTTTATTCATGCTGGATCAAATTATTTTGGGTTAGATTAAATTCTAATTGTGCTTTTTGTATATTGACAGGCGTGAACCTTTTGGTGGGTACAGAGAATGGGTTGTGGCTTTTGGACAGAAGTGGACAAGGCAAGGTGTACTCGCTAATCAACAGGAGACGTTTCCAGCAGATCGACGTACTGGAAGGATTAAACGTATTGACCACCATATCAGGTACTGTCTGCTTTTAAAAGCATCTGGCTCACCAGAAACACAGTTCAGTTCTGTGTTAAAAACTAGGGCACAAATTAGGTTACAGATTCCTACATTGCATGAGAGTGTTGTACTGAGGCGTTTAATTAAATTAAAACCATAAACACAAAAGCAGCAGCACTGTAAATAAAGAACCACAATCTATGTCTTCTGTTAGCACCCTTTGCAAACTGTGTGAGAGGCCTTTCGGCACCATGCAATTCTGCTTAAAGTTGGACCAGCATAACATTCTGTGGTGATTTGCATATGCAGCCCATGATGCTTTGCATTGTGGGGGCATGTGTGATTTTGTATTTTCTTGAAACTTGGCTTCCCAGCCAAATGCCCTTTGGGGTAACCCTTGCCTCAGTGTTTACGCACAGAGGTTCTTTGTCTTTTAAAAGAACCACAATGATTATTAACCTCCATAGTTATACAGTAGTAATAGAAAGTTCAGATAAACATTAAATATGAATTTAAATAAAGATTTATATTATGCCATCAACTACTATAGCGGATTTTAAAGAGCCACTGATGCCTTGAGAAGAGCTTTGAAAAACATAATTGGACACAAAGCAGCTTTATATTTCTCTTTAGCTCTATATTGCTCATCACCAATGTTTATTACTGAGATAATATGCGTGAAAACAGAATAGTGGTTCTTTGAGGGTTCATCAGTTCCTATTGCTTATTCCCAGCTTGATGTCATGATACTCTGCTTGTGACTTCACAGTTATTCCCATGGCAACAGACTGTGATGTCACAACAGAGTATTATGATTTCAAGTATGGAATAAGGTGTAAAGTCAGAGGAACTCTAAGGTGTAAATATCTTATTTTTGTGGGAATTTCTTCTTTAATAAATAATGTAGAGGAGAAATCTATAGAAATATATAAAGTACAAGCTGAATGGTGTCCAACTGTTATGTTTTCTAAAGTTTTCTCAAAGGCATCAGACGCTCTTTAAAGGATATTGAATATGTACAATGCTGCTTAAAAACTGCATAGAGGATGCTTCATTTGTTTTATTGGCATATCGGGTTTATCAACTCTACATGAAGCTGGAAGTTGGGTTTGGTTGGCATGGCTTCTGCAGCCCCTAATGCACCTTACCGCATGTCCTGGCATGATGATCTCAGACGCTGCTTGCGTGTGATATCATACTAGCACCAGGTGCACTTATGGAAGTGCTATGTGCAGCGCTGCTCATTCATAAGTGTGACAGAACCTCCCAGTGGAGAATTAAAATGATCCATATGTATTTTATATTCTTTTTACATGTCTCAGATATATTTAAATTTCTTGTCAGTAGTGAAATCTATAATATAGCTACCAGAATTACTTAAATTAACCATCCCCAGGAGGTCAGGTGTAAGGATATTGCCCGGGTCATGCCTGAAAATGGTCCCTGGGATCAGTGCACCTACCCAGTTACCAAAGTTATAAATAAGGAGGTATATCCAGGAGGTCAGGTGTAAGGGCTGCAGGTCAGAATGTGTGGTCAAGTCAGCCACTCACAAATATATAGGTCTCTCAGTGGCACAGATCAGCATATATATCAAGCTCTGTACATATCCTGACTTTATTGTAATATCAGGGACTACAAAAAATGAAAAAAAAATGTAATTAAACTGAAAACCATATTCATGAACAAAATCAAAATAAAATGCAAAGCAGCAATTACAACTAGAAGGGGGACAGGATCAAACCTACAGTACAGTAGCTTCTTGATGTTTTTTACATTGTTTTTTGTGGATTCTACTTTGGTAGAAGGTTATTTCTTTTATTTCTTACTACTAAGGGGCTAGCAGGGTATTGTTTGGGGCTGTTGGAACCTGTTTTGGTAGCTATAAGTGGGCTCATTTGTTTGATTCACTGTGTAGCAGGCTGCATTTGTAGAGGCCTATTTCTTCTGTTTTAAAACATAATTGTGATTTAACTGGGTCTATTTCTTTAAATTGAGACCTTTATCTTCTAATTCAAGCCTATTTTGATGTGTTGTTGGTGAAGCTGTTTGAATTGAGTCCTGTTTCTTTGGGTAGCAAACCTATTTTGGGGCTTTGAGTAGCATGGTGATTCATTGTTGCTGGCTTCACTAGCTGCAAAGTTTTAGTGCAGAGTGGGGAAGGGTGCTAATGGTCTGACCAGAGGTCTCAGCTACCTGATTGTTTCTGGAAGACTTGGGCTGGTCCACCCACCCAAACCCTCACCTCACCACCCCTGGTCCATTATTTCCTTTATACCAGGGGTTCTGACATCACTTCTCAAACAGGCAAAGGATATGCACCTGTCATAGCAGAAGCAGACATCCAGGAAAGGAACAGCAGCAAGTGAAGAGGTGACTGCTATCTCAGTGGAAGGAAGTAAATGCAAATCTAGGAGCTTTCATTATTACTTCTTGCATTGATATTGCATTGGGGAAAGGAGGAGTAGGAATTTGAAGAAGGTTGTGCAATGGCTACTTAAAGTCTCTTTTGAGTGTGGATAGGAAGGATAGGAATATAAAAAGCAGTTGCTCAATATATCTAAACGTGTGCAACAAAGGAGGTAAGGGAAATAAAGAAAATGTTTTGCACTGATAGAGGAGGGAGAGGGGAGACTTGGGGAGTGTTTGGTATCCTGCATCTGGAAGGGTGGGGGGTCGCTGGTGAGCAACGACAGCAATGGGTAGGGTGGTAGGCTGCAACAACTGCGGTGCACCAATCTTTCTAAAAATTGCCTGGAGTGTGGAGGATGTTTAGTGTGCAACCACATAGAAAAACTTAGAAAGGAGATTGAGGGTCTGCAGGAGGAACTAAGACAGGCAAGGCAGATTGGGGGTGGGTTTAGCCCAATACTGGAGGGAGGAAGAAGGAGATGAGGAGGCGATTTAAGCCAACAGTGGTAGGAGAGGGTCAGAAGAGGGAAGCAGAGACAAAGGGGCCCAGGCCAGGAAGAACGATTGCCGGAAACCAGGTCAGGAGACAAAGACAAATGGAAGGAGGAGATAGGGACTTGTGGGGAGGCGAGAAGTGGCAAAAGTCATGGAGTGGAAAGGAGAGAACAGGTTACTATGAAGAGAGAGGGCGGGCATTTGTGAAGGGTCTTCAGAAAATAGTTTTGCACTGCTAGAGAGAAGAAGGTGGAGGAGGAAATGATAAAATTAGAGGGTAATTGATAAATGCCTGGACCAAACTGGGGGGGGAAGTTCCGCTGGGAGAATTGCAACAGGGGTAAAAGGGGGAAATAATGTGCAGGAGGAAGAAGAGGAGCTGGAAATGAGAGAGGGAGATGAATGGAAGCAAGCAGGGAGTAAGAGGGTGGAATCTTAGTTCTGGGGGACTCAATACTAAGAGGAGTCAGGTGGGGTAGCAAGGGGGAGAGGCATAGTCGCATTTGGGTGGAGGCCATGCCAGGAATGACAGCGGAAAGGGTGGGACAATCTGTTCTGAAATATGCTAGAAGGGGTAGGGACAAGCCTCATTTAATTATACATCTTGGGACAAACGACCTGGCTGACAAGACAGTAGATATAGTCCAGAGGAGGTTTGAGGAACTAGCACAATTATGTGAGGGGGCAGGAAGATCAGTAACTTTTTCAGAGATACTTCCGGTGCCAAAAGCAAACACAACAAAGCTGAGAATAGAGAATTTAACGGATGGCTAAGAACCTGGTGTTGTGCTAAAGGGTATGGGCTGTTGGGGGGTGGGGAGGGACCTGGGAGGACAGTAGTCTCTATGCCAGGACAGACTACACACTTGAGTGAGGAGGGAAAGAAGTGTTGAAACAGAGGATGGAGGTACATAGAGGAAGTTGGGAATTTAAACTAGGAGTGGGGGTAGCAGTTGGGAAGAGATATGCAGAGACCACAGGTTGGGAAACCATATGAGCTTACCCCCCATAACAGTGACAAAGGACAAATGGCAAGTACTATTGGTGATGCTAGGAAAGGAGGGCAGGATGGGAGGAGAGGAAAAGGGTGGAAGGTGGTTACCCTTAATGCTAGGAGCCTTGGGAGGAAAACTGCAGAGTTACAGGTTCTCATGGCAGAGGGAGAGGTGGACATTGCAGCCATCACAGAAACATGGGCCACCCAATACAATGACTGGGACCTGTCTGCACCAGGGTACAGGTTATTTCATGACAGGGTGATTGGGAAAGGAGGGGGTGGTACTATATGTGAAGGAAGGACTGAAGTGTGTAAGGAGGAGGGGAGGAGGGTAGTACAGAGTCACTTTGGGTGCAAATCCAGGATTCCAAGAATAGGATTCTTAGAATGGGAGTGGTGTACAGGCCACCATCTCAGACGGAGGAGTTAGACAGGGAACTAGCTCAGGAGGACCTGCCAGAAGGGTAATGTGGTGATTGTGGGGGACTTCAACATGCCAGGAGTGGACTGGAGCACAACAACAACCAGGAACAGAAGGGAGCAGGTACTGCTGGATGCCTTCAGGACAGCTTCCTGCTGCAAATGGTCAGTGAACCAACCAGGTTAGGAATACCTTGACCTTGTGCTGGCAAATGGGGACTTTGTGAGAGAACTTACAGTGGAGGAACGCTGTCAGGGTGACCACCACTCAGTATGGCTCACATTGGATATGGGCAAGGAAGGGTGGAATCTGGCACAAGAGTGCTGGACTTCAGGAGGGCCGACTTTGGGAGGATGGGGAAGTGGTAAAGGGTACCTGGCCAGAATTCAATCTAGTATGGACACTAACCAGAGGTGGGAGCTCATAAAGCTGGGGATAGTTGGAGGCAACCAAAACCTGTTGCAAAGCCCAGAGCAAGAAGGCTAGGGCTGAAACCGAGCTGGTTGAGCAAGGAGGTCATGGAAAGGTAAGGAGGAAAAGAGATGCCTTTAGGAAGTACAAGAAAACAGGGAGGGGGGAGGACAGGGAGGAGTACTTGACAGAATCGAAGGAGGTGACAAGGGCAGTAAGGGGAGCCAAAGCATCTACGGAACTCAGGCTGGCACAAGGCATTAAGAAGGGGGAGAAGGACTTCTTTAAGTACATCAGGGAGAAAAGGAGCTGTAAGGACCACATAGTAAGGATAAGGAAGGAGGAGGGTTGGGTGGAAGCAGGGTGCGATAAGGCAGAAGCACTAAATGAGTACTTCTGCTCAGTATTTACTAAAGAGAAGAGGGGGTGATACCCAAGGTGGGAGAAATGGCAGAAGCAGGGGGGGAAGTGGTGACAGATGGGGAAATCATGGAGGGCAGAGTTCGAGAGGGTTTGAAGGCACTGAGGGTGGACAAGGCGCCAGGCCCAGATGGCATCCACCCCAGGGTACTGAAGGAGCTGGCAGAGGTCCTTGCAGGACCTTTGGCAGACCTATTTAATGCCTCACTACATTCGGGGTGTGTACCTCAGGACTGGAGGATGGCTCATGTGGTGCCCCTCCACAAGAATGGCCCCAAGGATGAACCAGGAAACTACAGACCAGTGAGCCTCACATCCATCGTGGGTAAGCTAATGGAGACTATCCTGAAGGAGAGGCTGGTGGCCCTCCTAGAGGCCAAAAGACTACAGGACAGCAGACAGCATGGCTTCATACATGGCAGATCCTGCCAAACCAACCTGGTTGAGTTCTATGACTGGGTAACTGGGCAACTGGACAGGGCCATGCAGTGGATGTCCTGTATCTGGACTTCAGTAGGCATTAGGCTCGGTGCCACATGGAAGGCTGGGAAGGAAGTTAGTAGGCACAGAGGCGGGTGCAAAGCTGGTGAGCTGGGTAGGGAACTGGCTTCAGGAAGGCAACAGAGGGTGGTGGTGGGTGGGAGCTCTCACACCCAAGGGCAGTGCGGCGGTATTCCACAGGGCTCGGTGTTGGGACCAGGGTTGTTTGGGATATTCATTGCAGACATATCATGGGACATCAAGAGCAAGATCAGTCTGTTTGCTGATGATACCAAGGTAGGCGGTGGTGGATGACCTAGGGGGATGGCAGGGGTTGCAGGATGATCTGGCAAAGCTTGAAACCTGGTCAGACACCTGGCAACTGGGGTTTAATGCCAAAAAGTGCAAGGTGCTGCATTTTGGGATGAAGAACCCAAGGAGGAGTTACCAGCTGGGGGGAGTGCAGCTAGCCCAGACAGAGAAGGAGAAGGATCTGGGGGTGCTCATTACAGGGTCAATGAACAACTCAGCACAATGTAGGAAGGCAGCTGCAAAGGCCAACAAAATGCTGGGTTGTATTGCAAAAGGTATATCCTCAAGGAGGGAGGAGGTGATTCTGCCACTGTATAGGTCATTAGTTAGACCACACCTGGAGTACTGCGTGCAGTACTGGCGCCAGTATCTGAAGAGGGACATTAAGTTACTGGAGGGGGTACAGGCGAGGCGACAAAAATGATCAAGGGGCTGGGGGCTTATCATACGAGAGGAGGTTGAAGGAGTTGAACATGTACTCACTGGAGGAGAGGATGGATAGAGGTGACATGATTGAAACCTTTAAATACATGAAAGGAATAAACAAGATGGGTACAGAGGGCTGTTCAAAGTAAGGAGGGAGGCCACCAGGGCCATGATATGAGACTGGAGGGAGGAAGGTTCAGGAGGAGATGAGGAGACACTTTTACAGAGGGTGGTGGCTGGGTGGAATCGTTACCTGCAGAGTGGTATGCAGTAGAACAGTGGACTGCTTCAAAGGGGGATGGGATAGGACAAGGGGAAGGGTTAATGAAGGGGAAGGGTGGAAGGGAGGGGCAGCTGCAGAATAAGGGGTGCTAGCTGCAAATTCGAGCAGACTTGATAGACCTCTAGGCCTTTATCTGCTGGCAAATTTCTTATGTTCGTAATTAAAAACGGGTGTCCTTACTTTTACATATATCTGATTCATAATTTAAAAAGTTGGCCTGAAGCAAAGGACACCAACCAATCAGATCTTTTGTTTTTCATACTTAATTTGAAATAATTTTGTATTCAGACAGACCCATTTCCCCCAGTCTGTCACTCATACATAGCAAGCAATTTACTCAGCATAGAATGTTTTTTCCATTTACATTTTATGCCCCTCCTCGGTGGAGCTGGCAGGCAGTAGCTTGCTCTCCGGTCTCCGATTTGCCCACACCCGACCCTCTCAGTAATCCCCATGAGTTGCCCAGCCCCATGACAGAGCCAAGGGTGAAGGTCGTCAACTTTACCCCTCTCCCGGCGACCAACATCCAAACTCCGGGTGGCCAGTGTGAGCGCAATGGGGCCATTATGGAGCCTGCCAGCTCCATTTTCACATTTTCTTTTACCCTCCCCTTGCCGCGGCTGCTCGAGTGCATGTGGAGGCACGCACTCACAGTGATCTGTGGCACCATCCCGATCCTAGCCTCTCCCGTCTGCACTGCCCTCGGGCCTCCACCCAGGGGAAGCTCTGCAGCAGGTGTGACTGATTACCCACTTGGGCGAGGTGAGCTGCCCTGTGCCCACTCAGTCCATCTCCTGCCCCCCCACCCCCACCACCAACCATCAACAATTTAGGCTCATTCCCTAACCCAGGTTGCTGGCGTAGGTGCGAGGTGTGGCATCCAGTGCCTCAACCCTCAGCGCCTCTGGGCTGGCCTAGCATCAAAGGAATGTTAAGAATTTGTGGATGGAATCAGTCTCACATGAGCACATTAGGATAAATTAGAGAAAATGAAAGAGCATCCACTTAGAACATCTCAGTCAAACAAACAAAGTGAATGGGGGCTGTAATGGTAGAATGAGAGTGAAATAGAAAAAAAACACAGAAAAAGATTGATTATGACAAAAAGAATTGGAAAGTTCAGGTAAGAGGTGTAACTCACTTTTTTTATTTTTTTTGTAGATTCTTTTTCTCACCTGACAGTCCAGGGCACACCTCTCAGGCAGGTTCACTCGGTTGTCATCCCTTTTTTACCAGCCCGCTTGAACCACTCCTCCATCTGAAGCATCGGTATCAGGATCCCCTCCTCTCCCGCTGACCACATACAGGAGGAGGCCGAGGATCCCCAAGGGGTGAGGTCAGAATCATGGTCAGCATTGGACATGTGGGAGTTTCCATCCCAGGAGACCAAGCCGTCGCCTCACCTGGCTGTCAGGGCTTTTTCCATCTTGGATCCCCTTCAGAGTGCAGCGTGCAATGATGCTTGCACATGGCTGCCCTACTAGCATCTGCCACACTCCACCCCTTACGTTGGCTGGCATATCTGTAATACTCCCGATCCCCATCAGGGGTCATCAGAACACAGAGTGGACCTGGAAACCTCCCCAGGGAGAGGAGAGCTATCCTCCAGATGCTCCATCCTGTCCCTCCCCTGCCGACCCCCGACTACCCGAGTCCATCACCGAACCCAGGTCGCCGGTATACCGTGAGGTGTGGGATCCAGCACCTCAGCCCTTAGCGCCACCAGGCCAGTGGTGTAACTCACTTTCAGTCCAAGCAAGAGCTGTAACTCACTTTTTCGCTGCCAAGAGGATTTCTTGAGTGGGATCCCAAGGGCTCATCTGTTTCTGTTGTGAGAGCCCTCCCCCTGCACCATACTACCAATTTTCCAGGAGCCACCAGCTAACTGACCCTTTGGCTCAAAAAGCACTCCCTGAGTCCTGGAGCTTGGAGATTCTTGCATACCACAGAAGAACCACTCCCTGACCACCTCCCTCCTTAGGCTGACTGACTCCATCCTTACTGGGATGGACAATGGCCTCATCATCTCTGCCATCTTTGTCAACCTCATCAAGGCTTTTGACACAGTCTCCCATACCCTCCTTCTTTACTCCCTTATGGCTGCTAGTTTGTCTACTCCTGCTCTTACCTGGTTTAGAGCTTACCTCACAGGCAGACCATAATCAGTCAAGATTCAGAATGCAATTTCTCCACCCCTCCCAATCTCCACAGGAGTCCCACAGGGCTCTGTGCTCAGCCCCATCATTTTCTCCATCTTCCTAAATGACCTTACCTCAGTCTGCTGCCCCCTCCTCTTCTATCCATATGTATACCAATGGCACCATCTTGTTCACCTCTGGCAAAACCACCATTGATGTAGCAACCACTCTACAGCATGACTTCCACCAGGTTCGGCTCTGGTTTACCTCACATCAACTATTCCTAAATGCCAAAAAGACAGTCTCCATGACCTTTGGCACTAGGCAGAGACTCTCTAGGCTCCACCCCTTACCCTCTTTCCACACCCTTGATGGGACCATCCTTGAGGACACCCCCTCTTTCAGATACCTTGGGGTTTGGCTGGACCAACACTTCAGCTTCTCTGTGCCCCAAGCTTGGAGCCCTTTACATGAACCGTAGTAGCATCCCTCATACTGCCCGACAAGAACTTGTTCAGAAGATGATCCTCCCCATTTTTGACTACTGTGATGTAGTCTACAGTGTCGCTCCCATATCTTTCCTTACCAGTTTGGACTCTCTTTTCAACTACTTCAATTGATTTGTGCTTGGTGCCCCATCTCAAACCCATCATTGTGACCTTTACCATGCCCTGTCCTTCCTTCCCACTTGCTAACAGATGCCTGGCTCACTGTGCTTAGCTAACTTCCAAACTTTGGCTTGGTGTACTTCCCTCCTACCTCTCATGCCCCCCTCCTGCCTTCTCCCACTCCCTCAGATCCTCCAGCACTCACACCCTGCTAATTCCATGTCATACCACCCTCATCGGCCAATCAGGCTTCTCCCATCACTTCCCCAAAATCTGGAACTCCCTCCCACCTCAAAATACAGCACTCCTCCTCCTCCTCCCACTCCCTTGCCTCTGCTTTACATAACTTTCTCTCTACTAGCTGCTCCTGCTACAATCCTCCTTAACTTATTCCCCTGTGAGCCTGCTTCAGCTTCATGTGACTTATTTCCTGCAAAAACCTCCCCCTACATCCTTCCCCCAGCACCCCTTCCTTTCCACCTTACTCCCACCCCCTTCCTGTTGCCTCCTTTGTACACCAGCTTACCTTCACTGCCCACTCACCGTTGCTCGGCCTAGGCCCTGGCAGGGTTCTCTGCATCCTGGAGGGTTCCAGAACCTAGGCAAACACCTTCCTCGACTCCTACTTCCACCCCATTCTTTCCTGAAAGGGCTGGGTCTCAGACCCTCTTCTCTCCCACCTCCCTCTCTCTCTTGGTCCTTCTGAAGCCTACTCCCCATCGCTGCCTACTTCCCTCCTGTCATGCTTTACCTCCACTGCCTACAACCTGCTTCCCTCCTGTTCATGCTTGACCTCCGCCTGGTGCATTCAGGGTCCCCAGCATTCTGGAGGGGTCGGGCCCTGGCAGACCCTTCTCCTCCACCCCTTGCCTTCCCCTCCTCCAAATCCTCCCCTTTCCACCCCCCTGCTCTCTGCCTACATCAGCTCTTTTCCATCGCTGTCACTGCAGAAAGAAGATTTCCTCCACTGATGAGCACCAGCTCTGTGTCTGCTGTCTTGGGCCTAGCCATAATGTCCTCACCTGCGAATCCTGCCAGAAACTCGACCTTGCCACCCGGTGCTGAGAAAAGAAAGCCCTGAAGAATATTCTCATGCAGCAAAAGGTAGCCAGCAGAGAGCAGGGGTCTTCCATGGCCCCCTCCGCCCAGTCACCAGCATCTTCCACAGGCCTGCAGGCTGCCAAGGGCCAGGACAAATCCATGGGGAAGCCCTCTCGATGGGATAAGGAATGGCCCAAGGATAACCCCTCCCCATTGGTGGTCCCAATCCCCGCTGGATTCCTCCTCTTCTTCTCCTGGGATTACCCTGTTCACAGCTTCAGCACTGGCACCTCAGCCTGTGCAGGCCTCTGCCTCTTCCAGGCCCCCCACGGTGGATTCTCCTCCTACTTGTCATAGGGCTGTGGAAGGGCTGTCAGTTTCTGGGTCATCAGCTCCTGCCCTGCCATTGAGACCTCTTGAGCCTCGAGGTCTGTCGGCACTGGGCCTAACTGCTACCTCTTCAGGTAGCAGTTCATTGCCAGACCAGGGCCTCATACCCGCTCCATTGATGCCAGCGTTGACGATGGTTCCCTTCCCTGCCGTCAACCTCAGTACTATTCTAACCTCCATTGCTACTTCTCTTATCCAACAGCTAGTGACTCAGCCCAAGCCATCGTCACCAGTGCCGTCGTGTTTCGGCAGTACCGTCTGCTAGGCCTGCATGTCCCGCGCCCCCTATTGAGTCTTCGGCATGGCATTCATCGGTCCCTGCTCCAGAGCAGTCCAACAATGAAGAGGAGTACCATCCTGATCTTCTCCTCCCAGAGGAAAAGGAGAATGAGGAGGAGGAAGTAGATGTGGAAACCTCTAATAGGTCCACTATCTCCACCATGAATGAGGAGTTTGTCAAGCACACTTCGAAATCCCCCCCGAGGACCTCTCTTTTTACAGTGTCATGAAACAGCTCTTCTCCACAATAGGGTTTCAAACTGAGGAGGAGGATGAAACCAGGAGAAATATGGTGGACTTCTTGGAGATCCCTGAGTCTACATCTAAGAGTACCCCTCCTTTGCTGCCAGCCTTGAATCATGCAGCCGTGGCAGACTGGCGCGGACCCAGTATGGTGCCAGCCATGCCTAGGAAGGCTAACAAGCTTTATCAGGTGCCTCAAGTTTCACTAAAAATACCACCAACAGCTTAATCTGGTTCGAGGTC
This sequence comes from Neoceratodus forsteri, assembly GCA_016271365.2. Taxonomy (NCBI): domain Eukaryota; kingdom Metazoa; phylum Chordata; order Ceratodontiformes; family Ceratodontidae; genus Neoceratodus; species Neoceratodus forsteri. The sequence goes on from JADMNL010000023.1 coordinate 141,803,071, forward strand.
AGTTGGCATTCATCTGTATCCCCCTCCCCCGGGTCGTGCTTGAAAATAGGCAGGGTTTGTCTAGTGCAATTACCCGGTCAACAAAAACTACATAAAAAAAATTAAAAGGGTTGCCCTTCTATGCAGCACAGCCTGAGACTGACTCTGTGGTCATTAAAGCTGGTCACAACAGGACTAAGGCCTTTAAGCACCTTAGCTCCCTGCCCCCTGACCGGGAGTCCAGAAGGTTAGATCTGTGGGGCAAAAAGACTTTCGCCTTAGCCATCCTTGACCTTCAGATTGCCAGTTACTTAGCCCATATTATTAAATACCAAAATACTCTTTGGAGAAAGGGTAAAGCAACTGCTCATACCCTTCCTGAGGGTTCTGACAGCAGGAACTTCTCAAGGTACTCCAGGCCTTGGAGGATGTTAGCAAGCACTTCCTTAGAGCCACTTATGACATGGTTGACACTACAGCCAGGGCAGCTGCCTCTGGCATTTGCCTCAGATGGCACTCCTGAATGCGGGTCTCTGGCTTTTCCAATGACATCCAACAAAAGGTATTAAATGCCCCTTTTGTGGGTCACAAACTTTTTGGTCCAGATGTGCAGGATTATTAATAAACTGCAGGCTTCTGGTAGGGCCATTCGGTCTGTCCCCTCCTTATATCATACACAGCCCAGGAGTAGACTACAGTCCTCCTTTCAGAAGCCCTCCCACAAGTCAGATACCAGAGGCAAGCTTCATGGTAAACACAGAGCCAGCTCAGCCTTGCCTGCTTCCTCTTCTGGACCCTTGGCCAAGCAACCCAGAGGCAGCAGTGCAGCCCCCCCACTGATTCAGCCTCTGCATGACTCCTTGCCAGACCCCCTTCCTCCTCCCTTAAGCCAGGAGATGGTGTACAGAGGCAGAGTCTCCCTTTGTTTGCCCCAATCGAGAACCATCACAACAGATGCTTGGATCCTGCAGATTCGAATTCCTGGTTCCCATAAGAACAGGGGACCTAACGCCCATTCCAAACCTCAAAGAACTGAGCCTTTCTATCCAGTACAAAACATTCCGGATGGTCACTTTGCATGGTCTCCTCCCGCTGTGCAAGCAGGGTGGCTGGCTATGCTCCCTAGCTATGCAAGATGCCTATCTGCATATCGTGGTTTGACCCCTCACAGGCGTTACCTACAGTTCCTGTTCCAGGGGGAGCATTACCATTCTGGGTATTGCCCTTTGGCTTATCCTCTGCATCACGGGTCTTTACCGAGTGCTTTGCAGCTATAGCAGCAGCCATTTGGCACAAGGGCCTCTATGTGTTTCCATACCTGGGTGACTGGTTACTGGAAGCCCAGTCCAGGGAGCTCTTGTTGTTCACTCTGGAACACACCCTGCAGTTGTTCCACTCCTTGGGCATCATGGTCAATCGACCCAAGTCTGTGCTGACCACTTCTTAGAGATTACAATACTTAGGGGCAGTCCTGGACTCTACTCTGGGCAAGGCCTTCCTTCCTCAAGGCAGGGTAGACCACCTTATTGCCCAGGCCCAGGTGGTGGCTCAAAGCCGGCATGTTCCAGCCAGAACTTTGCTCCAGCTACTAGGCCTCATGGCCACGGCCAGTGTGATAGTCCCTCTGGCCAGGTTGCACATGAGGATTCCACAGTGGATCCTCAGGGTTCAATGGGATCAGCATTCAGGCAATCTAGATCAGCTGATCCTTGTCTCCTCACCAGTTTGCACAGTGCTTCACTGGTGCATGAACCCAGCCAATCTCTTAAAAGGAGGTCCCTTTCTTATCCCCACCCCTAAACAGATCCTCACCATGGATGCCTTGGGTCAGGGTTGGGGAGCCCATCTCGGCCCCTATCAGACCCAGGGCCTCTGGTCTTACGGGTAGACTCACCTCCACATAAATGTTCTAGAAATGAGGGCAGTTCTGTATGCCTTACAGGCCTTTCAAAAACTATCTCTCCCTGGGTCCTCTGTTGTTACAATCAGACAATCTCAGTGTAGTCTATTACATCAACAAGCAAGGAGAGAACCCATCTCTACCCTCTGTGCCAGGAAGCAATGAGGTTCTGGTACTGGGCTCTAGATCACGGTCTAGAGTTGTCAGCCGTCCATGTGCCAGGTGCCCAAAATGCCTTGGTGGACAGACGCCAGTCCCAGTCCAAAGTGCATGAGTAGGAGCTGCTGATCTTGGTCACAGAAGACCTGTTCAACAGGTGGGGTCATCCAGAGTTGGACCTTTTTGTGTCCCCACTCAGTGCAAAACTGCCGCGTTTCTGCTCGCAAGATCCAGGGCCTGGAGTTTTCTGGTGAGGTGCTTTGTCCCTCTCCTGGAAAGGGAGGTTCCTTTACACATTCCCTCCCTTCCCTCTGATTTACAGGGTTTCTCATCAAGCTATAGATGAAAGGAGCCACCTTGATTCTGGTGGCCCTGTTTTGGCCGTGAAAGATATGGTTTCAATTACTGCAACAACTGGCTGTGGAACCTCCAGTTCCCCTGCCCCTCTGGTGGGACTTGTTGGCACAGGCACAGGGGACCCTGGTCCATCCAGACCTCAGGTCCCTCCATCTGAATGCTTGGCTGCTGAGGACATAGCCATTGCTCAGTTCAGAATGTCTCAGAAGGTGACTGATGTCCTGCTGGTTGCCAGGAAACCTTCCACCAGGGCCACTTACTCTATGAAGCGGAAGCAGTTTGCTAGCTGAGCCGCTTCTCACCAATTGGACCCTTTCATCTGTCCGGTGAACCAGCTTTTGGAGTATCTCCTGACCTTGTCTGATGTCAGTCTCAAATACTCCTCCCTTAAAGTGAACCTGTCTGCCATATCAGCCTTTCATGTGCCCATTGATGGCCGTATGGTGGCACAGCTGGAATGTGACCTGTACTTTTCTGGGAGGCATTTTCCACTTGAAGCCTCCCATCTGTAACCCGGTTCCGACTTGGGTCCTAAATTTTGTTTTGGAGAAGCTGACCCTGCATCCTTTTGAGCCAGCTGTGTCTTGTGAGCTATGCTTTCTGTCATGGGATGCGTTATTTTTAGTTGCCATTACTTCCACTCAAAGAATTTCAGAGCTACAGGATCTCATATGCGAGCACCCTTATTTGATTTTCCACAAAGACAGGGTCTCTTTGAATACTAATCTTAAATTTCTTCCTAAGGTGATGTCTGAGTTTACTCTCAACCAATCCATCCACCTGCCCGTTTATTATCCGGAACATGCCAATCCAGGGGAAGCATTGCTCCATACTTTGGATATGCATAGAATTTTGTGTTACTATACACATCATACCAAGGACTGCAGGAAGTCCAAACAGTTTTTTGTTTCTTTCGCCCCTGGCAGAGATGGCGCTCCAGTTTCAAAACAGTGCTTGTCCAAATGGTTAGCCAACTGTATTATTATTTTGTTATATGAAATATTGTAAGGAACCTCCTGGAGTTGTTAAGGGCCATTCCATGGTCACTTCAGTTGTCTTTTTCAGAGGCGTGTCTACAACCGACATTTGCGCTGCTGCCACTTGCATACTGTCCACAGTTTCACCAAGCACAACAATCTGGACATTTCATCCCAAAGAAGGGCAGGCTTTGGCCATGCTGTGCTTCAAGGCCTTCTCTTTTAGGCCACTTGCCTCCTGCCACCCAGCCTGTCCTTGCTCACAGCACTGCTTCGGACTCGATCCATTGGTGTGACCTGATAACAGAGATATCCTGGAAGAAGACAGAATGGTTACGTAAGAACTTATCGTAACAGTAGATCTTCACACTAAGGTTCATACCAAGGTAGTTAAGGTGCAAGTGGGCCTGGGGGCCCATTCAGCACCTGTATTAATCATAATATTCATAGAAACATAGAAACATAGAATTTGACGGCAGATAAGGACCGCTTGGCCCACCCAGTCTGCCCATTTCCCTACCTGATGGATAAGCTGAGGATCCTAGTTAACCAGCAGCCTACTTCTTCCTACCCCCACCCCCTAGAATTGCCTTATGACTGTCCCATGCATGCTTGAATTCCACCATTGTTTTTGACTCCACAACCTCCTCTGGAAGGCCGTTCCATACATCCACAACCCTCTCTGTGAAAAAATACTTCCTTAAATTACCTCTGAGCTGCCCCCTTCTATCTTCAAATTGTGCCCCTTGTTCTTGCACACCTCTTTTTTTTGAAAGATGCTACCCTCTTGGACTTTGTTGATTCCTTTGAGGTACTTGAAAGTTTCTATCATGTCCCCCCTCTCCCTCCTTTCCTCGAGGCTATACATATTAAGCTCCTTAAGTCTCTCTTCATATGTCTTCCAGTGCAGACCCTGCACCATTTTAGTTGCCCTCCTCTGGACAGCTTCCATCTTGTCTATGTCTTTGCGGAGATTGGGTCTCCAGACCTGCACGCAGTACTCCAGATGGGGTCTCACTAGCTGTCTGTACAGAGGGATAATAACTTCCTGTTTTCTACTGGTGATGCCTCTCCCTATGCATCCCATTATCCCCCCAGCCCTCCTTGCTGCCCTCTCACATTGCTTGCCCACTTTTAAATCACTCAGAATAAGTTTATCTAAACGTAATTTAAACTCTGCTTTAGTTTTACTGATTATAACCTCAATAGGTAATTTGTCCCATGGATTGAGTATTCTTTGTGTGAAGAAAAATTTCCAATTTGTGTGAAAGAACCTTTTTCTAAATATTTGCAGTGAGTGGCCTCTTGTATTATGGGAGTCATTTTTAAACTCAAAACCCAGTTCAGTGAAAAACAAGGATCTTGGATGATATCATACATGAAGATGAGATCACCCCTGAGATGTCTAGTTTTTAGAGGCATAAGATTTAATTGGTGCATTCTATTTTCATATGGTACATGATATAAACCAGAAATATGTTTAGTATATTTTCTTTGAACATTTTTCAGAGTGGTAATTTCAGTGTTTTGTATGGAGACCACAATTGTGAAGCATATTCTAGGAGGGGCCTAGCATATGCCCCAAAAAGGGGTAACATGACCATTGGGTCTCTAGATTTTATATGTCTCCTTATGGACCAAATCACTCGATTTGTTTTGTTAACAGCCTCATTCATTTGTTCATTATTTCCAAGGTTATTAGGAAATAAATACACCTAGGTCTCTCATCAGTTGTAGTTTGTAATGGGGAACCATTTAAAGTATGTACAGCCAAGGGATTTTTTTGTTCCTAAGTGCATAACTTTGCATTTTGAGACATTCAATTTCATACCCCATTTTGAGACCCAGTTTGAGATTTTATTGAGATCCTGTTGGATAGTTGAGATGTTTTCTGTACTATCTTCGAGTGAATCTCTGTCATCAGGTCATGCCGTCCCTCCCTCCCTCTCTCTATCCCGCTTTCTCTCTTTCTGTTTCTCCAGCTCAGCTGTCCTGTTGCTCCAGCCTTTCTGCTTGCTGGGCACCTTTTCTCTCTCCTTGATTCCCTAGTGGGACTCCTTTCTCTCATGGCCTCCAGCTAGGGAAAGAACAGAACAGGGATCGGGGCCACCTGCGCTTTTATAGGGTGAGTGACTTTGAAACCTGACATTGGCGTGGACGGCCCCTAGTAGACTGCTGCAGAAAAGCTTCTGTGGGATCCTGGTGCCTGACAGCTAACTTCCATAGGTGTCACCTGATGGCAGAGATTCTCTTGAAGATCTACTGTTGTGGTTAGTTCTTATGTAACTGTTCTATTCTTGCAGACCAAAAGCCCACCAATAAAAGCTAAAGCTGGGCCCCTACTCCTCTGAGCTGCCAATCAGAAAACAGCCTTCTTGGGAGTTCCACACACTCGTTCCTCCTCCTCCTCTTAAATGCTGGCCCCTTTAGCAGCCCTCTGCGCTGCAGCTGTCCATGCTAAGGGCTGTAGTGCAAAGGGTATCATACATTTGGAGTCTGCCCAGAGTCAGCCCGAGGTACAGCTGTTGACTGTTCATGCTGCCCATCATTACTCCTGGACCTGGACTTCATTGAGACTATAAGATCTTCTTCAAGGATATCTCTTTTATCAGGCTACACCTTCAGAACTATATCTGCATCAGTGCTAGGACCACATGGAAACTTTTGCAAGCAGTCAACCAGAGGCTGCCTATGACGACATCACGCGTCAGCATCTACATAAATGTGGGTGGTCGGACCCATCATCTGAAATGCCAGTGTAACAAAGCCGCCATTTTTCTTTTCTAAACTTTGTATTTACTTTAAACAATTATTTTCAGCACTCTGTATGCTGGCAAAGGTACCAACAATGCTTTTTTGGTTTTGCAACTGCAGAGAAAAAATCTATAAGGATGATGCTCATGAAGTGTGTGTCTGCTGCCTAGGTCTCTCTCACAATGTGAAAATCTATGAGATCTGCCAAGGATTCAGTTGCACTACCAGGCAACACGGGAAAGGGGTGTTAGAAACATTTCTCCTGAAAAGGATCTTAGCAGCAATGGAACAACAGCTACAGGGTACATCTATGTTACCTTCCCATCAACTGAACCTCAGTCGATGAAGGACAAATCCTCCTCAGCGTGCCACAAACACAAACACCGGGACAAAGACAAAGCTTCCCCGGTGAGGTCTAGGTCATCGCTGAAGACTGCAACTACATCATGACCTATGACACCCTCCACTTCGGTGGCACCCATCATCTCCCCGGCCATTGATCAGATGCCAAGGTTGAGGCTTGGCATAGGCTCTACCATGCCTGTTACGGCTAGTACATCACCATCATGGCCAGAGATCTACTCTCCGTCGTCAACTATTGTGGTTATGACCGCTACTTAAAGTAGCATCAACACACAGGCAGTACTCCTATTGTTCTCTGATATGATATGGTTCTTACTGCCAGGCCTACCTTCTTTGCATCTTGATCACTTAGACCAGTGCCATCCTGTGCCCTCTTCTGTTCTCCATGTTCCTTCACTTCATTCTTTCCATCATGCTGTTTCTTTTTCTTATTCCCCCCATGGAGCCTCCCTGCTGGCCCATTGCTCCCTGGGTTTCATCCTTTCTCATCTCTTCCCCCTCTTCCTCCCTTACCACATGCACCCCACTCCCAGCTTCCCTTCTTCTGTTCTCCCTTGCACCTTTGGTAGACGGATGCCCCCCATCCCTGTCCTCTTGTGCTCTCCTTCTCTTTCCGGCCCCTCATACTGATCCCCTGCTTCTTCTGAGACCCTTTCCTCCAAAGTGTCCACTAGTATTGAGTACCTGTTTGAGATCAGAATTCCCCCAGCAGACTGCCTTCAAGTACCCCCATTTGGTGACTTAGGCTCCCCACCTGTGTCCTTGGAATCCTTTTTCATTGTTACCAGCAGCCCCACTATGTGCCAACCCTCACCCTCCTTCCTGTCCAGCCTGGACTCCCTTCCCCTGTTTAGTCCTTGGTCCTGTACTGACCTTGCACAGTTCCAGCTGACCCCACCCCCCTGTTCCGCATTCTCAGACCTCCTCCTCCCCCATGTATCATTGTCTATGTACCTACCAGCCTCTACCCTCATGTCCTTTATCCACCTGCCTAGCTCATCCCTGAGCCTGCTCACCTCAGCTACTAGTCCTTTTAGTCTGGCACATATTGGACAGCATCTCAGCCTCCACAGTGTGCTCATGGCCACGGCAGCTCCACATCCACTACATCCCACTAGTCTGCTCCACAACCATCCAGGAGCCAAGGATCCCCTTCCCATGCAGTAGTGACCCTGCTGAGGCTGCCCTCCCCTTCCTGGATCTACAAACAATGTCTCCCCTTCCCACATACCATTGCCGCCTGCCATGCCCCCAGCTTGGTACAGCCATTTGACCTTTGTTGCCCCCTAAAGGCAATTTCACCAGTAGAACAACACAAAGGTAAAGTCGCTTCCCTAGAGCTGCCCTACGGCAGGAACACTCAGTCAGTAAATCAAGTCAAAAACAGTGCAGTAGAGAGCAAGCTACACAAGCCAGTTTTAAGTCACACAGGTAATTTAAATCACTGAGCTTTGTTGAATGTGGGAGCTCAGATTATTAAGCTCAGTTAGTAGCCAAAAAGTTTAAGTCACTTTGTTGAATGTGGGAGCTCAGATTATTAAGTTCAGTTAGTAGCTAAAAGTTTAATTCACTTAGGTGAAGTCACTGAGCTTTGTTGAATGTGGGAGCTCAGATTAATAAGCTCCATTTGTAGCCCCGAATGCAATACAGAGCTTACTGTAAGTTATCCTGAAGTCATTTGGAAGGCTCAGGTGGTTTAATAACTCAGGGCTCAGATGATCGTGCGACCCGCCCTGCCTCCTGACTGGTTTGTTGCCACGAGGTCCCACCCCCTTCTCAGCCTCACCTATCCCCTACTCACAGCCTTAGCATTTAATAGTGAGCGGGGACAGGGGATAGGTGGAGGGTCTTGTAACTCGTCTTATAAAAGGTTGCGGCTGGGCACTGGCTTTTAAGCCCAGTCTCACAGTCCATTTTTCGTGCCACTCCTGTTGATTGTCTCTTTCAACTGAGCCTCCTCCCCTTTGCCACTGATACGGCCGCTCGACCCCTCTGGCTTTCCAGGTCTCAATAGCTGTCGATGTGGCTCACAGGTTGCAGCTCCTGCCACTGATGCGGCCGTTTGCCCCCCGTCGACTCGTGTGCTGCGCCAGCTACCAATGTGGCTCTCCACCAGTTGCACCCACCAACAATACTCCTCATGGAGCTCCTCTTGTAAAAGGTTGTGGCTGCACACTGGCTTTTAACCCCAGCCACACAGTCCAATTTTTGAGCTTCTCCCATTGATTGGCTCTTTCAGCTGAGCCTCCTCCCCTTCTTTCCATGTTTCAGTAACCACTGAGGCAGCTCATGAGTTGCAGCTCCTGCCGCTGATGCGGCCATTTGCCCCCGCCAACTTGTGCTGCACTAGGCACTGATGTGGCTCTCTCCCAGTGGCACCTGCCAACAATACTCCCCACAGAGCTCCTCTTGAATGTTCCCAGAAGGGTTGACAAAATGTACTCTGCCCCTTCAGGTAAGCCTTTTTATGCCAATCAGCCTGAGATTGATTCAGTAGTGATCATGGCTGCCCATTATAGATCAAAGCCACCTAGACACCTGAGTTCCCCCACTCCTGATAAGGAATCCAGGAGGCTGGATGTACTGGGTGAATGTACCTATGCCTCTGCCTCCCTGAGCCTACATATATCTATTTATCAGGTCCATATGATCAAATATCAGAATACCCTCTGGAGGAAGGCTAGGGCGGCTGCACAAGCCTTGCCGCAGGGTAATATCAGGCAGGAACTACTTAAAATCTTTACCCCAGCTGCTGATGTAGGCAAACATGTGATCCACACTGCATATGATGTCTTGGATGCCTCTGCCAGGGCTGCAGCCTCTGGCATCTGCCTTCAGCACTACTCTTGGCTTAGGGTAGCAAGTTTTGCCATAGATGTCCAGCAGACAATCTTTTGTGCACCATTTAGGGGATAGAAGCTATTTGGGCATGATGTTGAAGAAGTTTTGTTCAGTCTTCAATCATCTGGCAAAACTGAAATCAGTCAAATCCCTGTACCATACCCCAGGCAGAGGTAAGGGCAAAGGTAATTTTTGGCCCTCTGCAGTCAGAAGCAATCGTCAGGCCTACCAACAGCAGGGTAGGGTTAGAGGTGCAAGGGCCTTGCCAGTCCCCCTCCACACCTCAGCTGCACATACAAAAGCACCCAAAGGAGCCAGCCCAGTGGCATGGAGGGCTGAGGCATCCATGCTTTACCTCCTGCCATACCAGCGACCCGTGTTTGCGGTGCGAGCGGGCCAACGAGGGTCAGCTGGGGAGGGAGAGGATCAAGCATCAAAAGGACTGCTCTCCTCTCCTCTCCCAGGGAAGGAGGATTGGCACTCCCACTGAATGACTACCCCCAGGTGGAGGCCCAAGGGCAGTGTGGGTCTGCAGAGTGTCAAGAAAGGGAGGGTGCTGCGGGACGTCTGTGGACATGCATGCGCCTCCACGTGCGCACATCTGGTGTGTGCGCCCCAGCAACGGGGAAGGGAGAAAAAAGGGGGAAAAAAAACCCTGGCTGTGGATGACAACTGACCCTCCGCAGGCTCCATACCTGGTAACTGGGCAAGAACTCTGGGTAAGTCCTGGCAAGACCAAGGTGATGGGGCTGGAGGGATCAGTGAGAAAGGAGCAGTGAGGGACGTAGGGTGCTAAACAATTATATAAAAAAAAAGCACCTAAAGGTGGTGGAGCTGGGGGCTGTGACCCCCACCGCCTCAGCATGACTCCTCATACACCTCCCAGTCACCATTACCTCCACAGGGGCTTTATAGGGGGTCATCTCTCCCTCCATCTGGATCAGTGGAGAGCAGTGAGTACAGACAAATGGGTCCTGGAGATCATAGAAAAGGATCATGCTCTGCAGCTTCTGGGCGATCTCCCAAACCATCCACTGGTTATGACAACATATCCACCAGGACATCTGGCCCTGTTCCAAGAGGAAGTACAGACCCTGCTTCAAAAATGAGCCATAGAATCCATGCCTCCCCAACAGAGGCACACAGGGTTTGACTCCAGATACTTCCTATTTCCCAAATGAAGAGGGGATTTCTGTCCTATTTTAGACCTTGGGGACCTCAGCTTCTTCATAGAATACAAGAAGTTCCAGATGGTCTCCTTACAGGGTCTCCTAACCCTGCAAACAAGGGATTGGATATGCTCCCTGGATATGAAGGATGCCTATCTCCATATCAAAATCAGGAAACTACACAACAAATAATCTGAGGTTCCTGTTCCAGGGGGAGCATTACCAGTTCAGAGTGTTGTCCTTTGGCTTATCCTCTGTGCCACGGGTATTTACCAAGTGTTTAGCAGTAGGAGCAGCAGCCCTTCACAGGAAAGGCCTGTATGTCTTTCCTTACCTGGATGACTGGGTATAAAAGCCCACTCCAGAGACCAACTACTGCAGATCTTAGCTTGAATCAGACAGATGTTTGACACGCTGGGGGTGACAGTCAACACCAAAGTCTGTACTGACACCCTGCCACCGCCTGCAGTACATAGGGCCAATTCTGAATATGGCCCAGGGTTCTTCTGCATTTCTGCCACTGGACAGAGCAGAATTACTGATTGCCCAAGCGCAATTGGTACACAATAGCCGTTATTGTCTCAGCAAGGATGTTTCTATGCCTTCTTGGCCTTATGGCAGCATCCACTGTCACAGTGCCACTGGCCAGACCGCATATGCGGATCCCACAGTGGACTTTGAGAGTCCAGTGCGACCAAGTAACAGACAATCTCAAAGAAATGGTTCTAGTCTGCCTTGCACAGATCGGCACTGGGTCCAAAGAGAGCCGACAACAATAGCATCGTCAAGAAGCGCAATGTAAAAATAGCTTCATTTTTTTTTTTGTAGGGGACTTCGCCCCCTGAACCCACGATGCAGAGGGCTCTGACCCCAGCACCTCCATGTCTATAGAATTCTCACTCCAAGAGGGAGCGGATCCTGGGGAAAGTTAAAATTCATGGGGCCATGGAATACTGTTTCCACAACCCCTGGTAAAAAAAAAAACTAAGTCCCAATGCCGGCAAAAGTTGGGAGACCAGGATTAGAACCCTGATCTCCATTGTTACTGGCCGAGCTGCTCCATGCCCCAGCCCTCCACACGACAGGAGCAGCTCGGCCAGACTCCTGTTCCTTGCAGCCCTTGTCTTTTTACAGGACCACAGACAACGACCAGGGGAGCACTTACAACAAGCGCGGTAAAACCCCACTCGCTGTCCATGTGAGTGCTTACCAGACTAGTGGCATATAGTGCACTCACTTGACCAGGTACCGCACAAATCATTAAAGCTGTGGATGGAACACAGCCACCTGCTCAAGGGCATCTAATTCCTGATTCCTACCCCACATCAGATCCTCACTACGGATGCCTCGGTATCCAGATGGGAAGCCCACCTAGGATCTCTTCAGGCACAAGGCACGTGGAACCAGATGGAACACACTTTGTGTATACACATTCTGGAAATTAGAGTAGTCCTATAAGTACTCCAGGCCTTCCAGAACCACTTGTCCCCAGGGCCTCTGTTAATACAGATGGACAGCATCAGTGGTGATGCATTACATCAGCAAACAAGAGGGGACTCATTTTTACCCACTGTGGAGGAAAGCAATGAGAGTTTGATATTGGGCTCTGCAACATGGTCTAGAACTATCAGCAGTACATGTTCCAGGCATCCAAAATGTCTTAGTAGACAAACTAAGCAGGTCACAGTCTGGGATGCACAAGTGGGAATTGCTGACCCCAGTGGTCGATGACCTATTGGCAAGATGAGATCGTCCAAAGTTAGACCTTTTTGTGTCCCCACACAAATGCGAAACTGCTTGCTCCAGGGCCTGGAGTTTTCTAGCAAGATGCATTGTTCCTCTCCTGGAAAGGGACATTTTTGTATGCCTTTCCACCCTTTCCACTAATTTGGAGAGCCCCACTCAAACTGAAGAATATGGGGCAACTCTAATACTGATTGCTCCCCTATGGCTTTGACAGATATGGTCTCTCCTGCTGCAACAGCTGGCAGTGGAACCCCCAGTACCTCTGCCCCGTGCAAGAGTCTACTGCCACAGGAACAAGGAACCCTAGTTCACCCAGACCTGAAGTCTCTACATCTGCACACATGGCTCCTGAAGCCATAGCCATAGCTTGTTTCGGGGTATCACAGAAAGTGGCTGATGTTTTGGTGGCTGCTAGAAAACTGCCAACAGACAAACTTACTCCATGAAATAGAAGCCATTTGCTTTGTGGGATGCTTCACATAGCCTGGATCTGTTTACCTGCCCAGTCAATCAGGTGCTAGAGTACCTGCTGTTCTTATCAGATTCAGGCCTGCAGTATTCCTCAGTCAAAGTGCACTTGGCTGCTATATCAGTTTTTCATGTGCCTGTGGATGGCGGTATGATTGCTGAGCTGGTGGTAGCCCATATGTTCTTGAGAGGCATTTTGCATATAAAGCCTCCTATTCGAAAATTCAGTTCCGGCTTGGGTTCTGAATGTTATTTTGGAAAACCTGCACTGGCTCCTTTTGAGCCAGCTGCAAATTGTGGCTTACGCTTTCTTTCTTGGAAAGCATTATTTTTAGGTGCCATCACTTTCACTCGAAGGATTTCAAAGCTGCAGGCTCTAATGTGTGAGCCTCCTTATTTGATTTTCCATAAAGACATGGTGCCTTTGTGTACTAAGCCTAACTTTCTTCTGAAGGTGGTGTCTCAGTTTACTTTAAAGCAAACAATCCATCTACCTGTGTACTGTCCAGAGCATGCCAGTCCAGGGGAAGCATTGCTCCATACCTTAGATGTGCATTGCATACTCAAGTGTGTTACACACCATACAAATGCCTGTAGAAAGCCTTGCAGCTTTTTGTTTCATTTGTCCCTGAGAAAGAGGATGCTTCAGTTTCTAACTAGTGCTTGTTCAAATGGCTAGCACATTGTATTACATTTTGTTACAGGAAGTATGTGAAAGAACTTCCTGGTGTGGTTCATGATCATTCCACTAGAGGCATGACCACTTCTGTAGCTTGTTTCAGAATGTTTTTGCTGCAGAAATCTGTGCAGCTGCTACATGGAGTACTGTCCACACCTTCACTAAGCATTATAATCTGGACATTGTCTCTTGTAGACGAGCAGGGTTTGGCCTAGCTGTGTTACAAGGTCTACTATCATAAGACTGTAGGCTCAGCCACCCAGACTGTTAGCTTTTGGTACTGCTTGGTACTCATTCCAAAGGTGTGCCCTGATAACAGAGATATCCTTGAAGAAGCTGGAACAGTTACGTAAGAACTTACTGCAACAGTAGATCTTTGAGAGAATCTCTTTCATCAGGCCATGCCATCCCACCCCCTTCCCCCTTAGGATCTTTGAACTGCTGTCTCCATTGCTCCTTTTCTACCATTCTGTCTTACCTGGTCTGTGGAGTGCTGGGATCCGTTCTGGTTTCCTAGAGTGAGGTCGTTCAAGCATGATCTTTGGTGGGTAACTTAGGAGAGGAGGGTCATCCATGTTTAGACACTGACGTGGACCGTCATCATGGGCAGCCCCTGGCTGACTGCTTGCAAAAGTTTCTATGTGGTCCTAGCACTGACATGGCTATAGTTCCAAAGGTGTGGCTTGATGAAAGAGATTCTCTCGAAGATCTACTGTTACAGTAAATTCTTATATAACTTTTTTTCTTCCTTATTGAACTGCATAATATTACTATTCTAGTTGACTTGACAACCACTGACTCTATTAGTAACATTCCTTAGTCACCGGTTGTGCTGAAGTCCTTCATACTTACCACTTGCTACTAGCACCCTAACTGGGTCACCCCTTTGTTGTTAATTTAATAATCTCTGTCTCCATTATAGTGGTTTCAGCACCCTAGAATTACTTGTTTCCTGAGTTCAGAATTTGCCTGCTTATCCCCATTAATTTAGACAGTTTGCACTATTACTACCTACCCCTCATTTTGCTGCTGTTCTGCTAGGAACAGATTTCTCAGCTCACAATGACTTTACAATGTCTAATGCATTGGTTCACTTCTACAGGAGCTGGGATAGCCTCTACCTACTCGCCCCTAGAATCTGGTACCTTATGTCCAGGTATCTAAGGAAGCTTAATTGCAGTTTGCCCCTCATGGGACTTCATTCAAGAGCTTGTACCATAGTCCTGTTTGCCCTATCCGTCTTACTGGCTGCTGGAGATACAGAACCCAACCCTGGCCCTAGGTTGTCTCACCCTCTTACTTTCACCTAATCCTTGGCAAGGTGTTAAAGGACTTACAATTGCCCACTTAAATCTAAGAAGCCTCATCCTTAACTTGGATGAGCTTACAGCCTGGGCAAACCACTTCAAACTAGATATTCTTGACACCTCTGAAACCTGGTTAAAGCCTAATGTACTCAATGATCTCTGTGCCCTACCGGGCTACAGTTTGTTAAAATGTGGCAATATCTCTTCGAAATAAAGGAAGGAGCACTATGATTTACTGCAAAGCCCATTTAAATGTCTCTGCCTCTAGTTTCCCAGTCCAAAGTAGGCTTGCATTTTGAGCTGTGTCATGCTACTACTCTAATTTTGGGTAATTCAAAGAAATGCCACCTTGTTTTGTATACACACCACATGCTGGCAGTCATCAAGTGCTTCCGTCCCTTATCAGCACCATTGGCCCCCTCACTCAAGGTAATGAATTCATCCTCTTTGAGGACTTTAATATTGACTGGCTAAAATGTAATAATACCATTACTGAGCTATCTCTCAACAAGCTACAACTCACTCAGATTATTTTTACTCCACCAGGCTCTCTAACAACAGGCAACGTGCCACCCTTATTGAATGGGTATTAGTGTCTTTGATGGACAGAGTAGTCTGTTTGGGTGTACTCCCAGATGCTGTCATTGATCACTCCCCAGTCTTTTGTGTATAGCAGGCTAAACCTCCTAAGGTCCCCCCCTTGTTTGATTAACTTTTGTGACTTCTCTTACTTCGACCCCATTCATTTTAAATATGAAGTAGCTAGCCAAGACTGGTCTAATTTGTGGGCTACCACTGACGTTGAACTGGCTCTGTCATATTTCTGTACAACATTTGCTGACCTTCAAGATAAGCATGCTCCCCTAACTACAAGGAGGGTTCGAGATCCAATAATCAATTGGCTGATTGTCCCCCTATTGTCCCTGTTTAGAAAGAGAGACAAATGCTGGTCAGCCTTTAAGGCCAGTTCTGCTTCTGACTGGATAAGTTATAGAATGCCTAGAAAAGAATGCAAGTATGCCATATGGCAAAGTAAAGGTAGTTATTGTAAGACTCTGTTTGAATCCACCATTGGTAATCTGCCTCACTTTTGGAAATGTTTTAAGAGAACCGTGGGTCAGGATGGCACTCTCACCCCCACAGATATTGGTGTTGGAGGAGTAAATTGCAATAACCTGAGCACAATTTTGAACACCTTCAACAAATTCTTTACTGACCGCTTAGCTTATACTGGGACAATTCCCCAGTCCTCATCTAGTCTGACATCCTCTTTCACTCTTGAACTGGTGCAGCATCCTCCTTTTCATTTTAAAAGTGTCAGAATCTTTGAGGTGTGCAAAGTTCTGAGGGAGATCCAGCTAAATCTGCTGGCTCAGATGGGATCGAGCCCAGACTCTTTAAAACTGTAGCTAATGAACTGACTTTCCTGATAACTAGAATTTTTAATCTGTCCCCCTCCTCTCACATTGGAACTGATCGCTGGAAGATGTCTTACATTATACGTGTGCTTAAAAAAGGTAACAATAAAAGTAGCTGCAACTACAGACCCATTGCCATCCTACCTCTATTTAATAAGGTCATGTAAAAAACTGTTGCCACTTTAGTCTCTGATTATCTCTTAGCCCATGATCTCCTCTCCCCAGCTCAGCATGGTTTCTACCAGAACCACAGTACTACCATGATCTTCCTTACCCTTAATAACAGCATTTCAAAAATGCATTTGACAAAGTGGAGTTAACAGGCACCATTTTCATTGATCTTACAAAGGCCTTTGACATGGTTGATCACACCCTTCTCTGTAATAAATTAAAAGCTCTGGGCATATGCCGGCCCGGTGGTGCTGAGGGTTGAGGTGCTGGATGCCACACCTCACACTGCGCTGGTGACCTAGGTTCGGGAATGAGCCCAGGTTGTTGGGGATCATCGGGGGGGGGAGGTGAGGAGCGAGATCAAACCACTGCAAGGCAGCTGTCTCCTCCTGGGAGGGTTTGGAGGCTCCCCGGTCACTGGCTGCCCCATGAGGAGATGCGGAAGGGGCTGCGCCAGTGTCATGGGACATGCACGCACCTCTACGCATGCTCAACACCTATGTACTGGGGACCAGGGGAGAGAAATGGCAAAGAAAACCTAGAAAATATAAAGATATATAAAAAAAAAAGCTCTGGGGACATTGCCCTCCCCTGGTTCAAAAATTACTTGTCCAATAGGAATCAATGAGTCAGGTTCAGATCCTCTGTCTGAGACCTGCATCTGTCACAACTGTGGTCCTGCAAGGCTCAATACTTGGGCCCCTCCTCTTCTCCCCCCATAGTAACTTGGTCTGTCACTGTATTTTAAATAGTATGCCTATATTGTATGCTAATGATCTGGTGTTCTTCTCCAGCACCCTGAATGTGTCTGACAGCAACAAAAACATTTTGTTGGACATACAGGCTGTCCAAAAATGGCTTCACAAAATTAGATTTCTACTGAATGTTACAAAGACACAGTCTATGCTGTTTGGATCCACCCCTCGGCTGAAGAACATCCAAGCTCTTCTTTCAGTGGTTTGTGATCATCATATACCCTTGGCTATGTCCCCTTCTTTAGGTATCTGGGTGTTACACTTGATCCTTCTCTGGATTTTGCACTCCATATGGCATCCACCTGCAAGGCAGTTAATGCCAGACTAGAGCTTTTCTATAAGGCCAGCTTCAGTCTCTCTCCTAGAGAGCCCACATTGCTATAGCCTGGGGTATTCTGCTCTCCAAACTCTCCTACAGTTTGCCTGTATTTCAGTAGCCTCCAATTCGATGTTCCAAAAATGGGATGTTGCATATAATAATGTCTGTCATTTTGCCATGACTAGTAATTGACATGTCCTGTACTGTACTCTGTACTTAAAGCTTGGTTCGCTCCCTCCATCTGCAAAGTGTGATCTCTCCTTGGGAGGTATCATGTACAGTATTGTTCTGAGTCAGGTGCCATTGTCACTTGCTTCCCTTTTGCTGCCCTACAGAAACACCTACCCATTAAGATCAACTCACCTTGACCTCTTAGTCATACCCAAGACTAAAGCCACACTAGGTGAGATGGTTTTCACTGTTTCTGCCTTTAAACTACAGAACACTATACCAGCCAGTATCAGACATTATCCTAACATCCAGTCCTTCTGAAACTGGTACGATTCCCACTTGTAACAGTTGGCTGTATGTACCTTCTTCTAGTCATTGAACTCTGACAAACTTTTCTGTTTATGCTTACGGCACCTCTGCACTTATCACTTTGTATATCTGCTATGATGAATGTTCACCTGAATCTTTCATTGTGTTTAATTCATCTTAACTGCACCTTAACCTTGGATTCTTATATGTTTTTACTTGTCATTGTCACATTCTGTGTTGTTTTTTTTTTGGTTATACTTTTTCCAGGTCATACCTGAAAATAGGCAAACGATTGTCTAGTGCACCTCACCTGGTTAATAATAACTAAATGAAATGAGGCACACTATGCAGGTCATTCACCAAGTGAATGCAAAGCATTTGTGTTTGGCATGCAGTGCCATAAACCAAGCAGACAAGAGGTAAGAACCCAGTTCTTCTCTTCTTGGGGTACAAATGCCTTTAGGGGAGCATGTTTGTAATATTTAAGTCATAGATAGTCTGTAGTCTGTACTTAAGCATTAGAGTAGTGGTTAAAGAGCAGGTGCGCACTTCCAATTTTCAAGGCCCCCCAAACATATAGGATACCTCACCTGCTCCAGAGTTGATGAGTATCAATAATTCCATTTCTTCCAGTAGTGTAAAAAAGCTATTTCACTCGTAATTTAGCCCTCTGTAAAAATGGAGTCGCTTCCCAAACCTACTGACACGCCCCAACACAGGAACACGCAGCTCCGTTTTGTGATGTCAGAAAACGAAGACTGCATATGTGTGTTCCATTGACTTGAATGGGGGTGATTTTTCTATAGATTTTAGTACTATTTAGAGTTGCGATTTTAATAAATCAAAGCAACCGCTCGACTAACAGGGACAGGAATTATTGATACTCATCAACTCTGGAGCAGGTGAGGTATTATATATGTTTGGTAGGGCTGGAAATTCAGTAGTGTGCACCTGCTCTTTAAGAGCAATAATCTGCAAACTTAGAGAACTGGGTTTGAGTCCTACGGCTACCACTTGTATACTGTGTGACCATAAGCAAGACACTTAACAGATTATGTTAGCCTTTCTTTTGAAACCTTTAAAAACTCTTTTTGAAACATCTGTAAGTACTGCCATTGTCCCAGAGGACTGGAGATTGGCTCACGTGGTGCTCATTTTTAAAAATGGAAGTAGGGCGTATATGAGTTACAACCGGCCAATAAGCTTAACCAGTGAAGTTTATAAGATCTTGGAAGGGATTATCAAGGATAGGTTACTTATGCATTAGATAATGTAGATCCCTTACAGCATGAATTCAAAAAAGGCAGAAGTTTTTCTACAAGTCTATTACCATTTTATGAAAAGATAAGTGAATGTCTCGATAAGGGTACCCCATGTGGCGTTATCTTGGACTTCACTAAGGCCTTTGACCTTAATCCCCACTTGGCAATAATAGAAAAGGTGCAGGCTTGCAATGTAGAGAGTACATATGTGCAATGGATAGCTGAGTTGCTAGAAAATAGGAAACAGAGTGTGATAGTTAACGGCCATTTATAATCAGTGGGGAAGATCCTGAGTGGGGTCCCCATAGGTCTGTCCTTGAACCGGCCCTGTTTTGTGTCTTTATCTCTGACATTAGTTCTTGGAATATAAAATATGCTGATGATACAAAGATTGGAGGGCCTTGTAACAGTTTGGAAGACTGTGTCAGACTGCAGAATGACTTGGACACAATTATGGCATGGACAAAAAAATGGGATATGACTCTGAATTAAAAAAAATGCAAGGTTATGCACTTGGGGACCAAGAATGATAAATATGACTATGAAATTGACAGACACACATTAGATAAAACACCTGTGAAAAAGACCTGGGTATTACTATAGGATATGAAATTAATAGTAGGGAGCAGGTTGGTAGCGCAATAAAATGCACTAATGGGGTAGTGTATGCAACTAAAAGGAATATTGTCTCCAGGACAAGTAGAGTTTTGATACCACTGAACAGATCCTATGTATGTCCGCACTGGAAGTGTTCCTCTAAGATTTGGAGCTCATACAAAAAGGGTGAGAAGGCCAGGCTGGAACAGATTCAGCATAGGTTCACTAAAATACTCTCTGCTCTTAAAGGGTTGGGGCATATTGATAGCTTACAAGCTTTAAATCTGATGTCCATGGAGACTTGCTGGGCTCTTGGGGATCATTTGTTGATGCATAATATTATATCGAACCCAGAATTAATACGCGATTTGGAGATCGAGTTTAAGGACATGACGTTCAGGACAAGAGGGCACCCTCTACAGGTAAAGGATAAAAGGTTTTGAACTGACATTATTTATTTTTTTTATTTTATTGAAATCTAGGATTACAAATACCTTTGAGCAGGAACTGCTCGTTTACAAAAGTTCCACGTCGAAGGAATGGGGGTATACATACATACAAAGGTCAACATAGTAATACATAGTTACACAATAAGAAGAAGTAAGAGATTGAGGCTTAGGAAATTCCAGTAATTCAAAATGTGCCAAATGTTAGGTAGCTTGACATACCAGCCAAGGGCAATCTTAGAAATAAGCACTGCAGGTGAGAGGGAAGGGGGTATGCAGGCGGGAAGGCCATTTTCGGAGGGTAGAGGGTGAGGGTAAGAGCTCTAAAGGGGAGGGATAAAAGTCAGGAAATGCCCGGGGGGAGGAAAGGGAGAGGGGGCAAGGGGGTAGGCAGGTAGAAGGGGGCAAGGCAGGGAGAGGTAGCTGTCAAGACTGAAATGGAGGACAGTGAGCGGTGGACCCCTGATTAGGCGAGGCAGTCACAACGACTAGTTAAAATGAGATGAAGTTGGAGTTGTCTCTTAAAAGGGCCAAGAGCAGCAGCAGTAAGAGTTTCTTTGTTGAGAGTATTGTACCACTGTGGTGCACTGTGGGCAAAGACCCTCTGGCCCATGGTAGTCCGGCATCTGGGGACAAGGAAGGTTAGTTGTTGTGAACTTCTAGTTTGCTGGGTGCTGTGGTGGTCAATGAGGAGCTTTTCAATGCCCGGGGGCATGACCCTGAGGAGGACTTTTTTGGCTAAGAGGCAGGTTTGATACTGTATCTGGCTGATGAGAGGAAGCCATCCTGCCTGAGTGTACAGGTCACAAGTGTGTGTAAGTCGGTCAGCTCCACTTAGCAGCCTGCATGCATTGTTGAGTGCAACTGTAATTCTGCGGAGGGCAGAGGTGGAGGCAGAGCCATAAATTGCTAGCCCGTAATCAATGATGGAGGTGACAGAGCTGTTGCTAGCCAACTGGAGAGTGTCAGGAGTCATGCAGTGTTTGTGCCTGTAGAGCAGGCCTATATGGATGTTGGTGGCTTTGGCGACAGAATCTATGTGCCGATGGTAGGAAAGTGAGCTGTCCAATGTGACACCTAGGTATTTAAAATCAGGAACGTGTTCAAGTAAGCTCCCTGTTTGGTTTAGGATGGTGAGGTCACGGGATTTGTACTTGCTCCTGGTGTTGTAGAAGGTCATAACCTTTGTTTTGCTGTAGCTCATGATCAGTTTATGTGACTTGAACCATTCTTCAATGCATATGAATTCAAGCTGTAATTGTTTCTTGAGGAGCTCTGCGTTTTGGTGGTTGGTGAACATGACTGCATCATCGGCGTAGAGCAGTAATTTCTGGTGGCAGACACTGGGAAGGTCGTTGAGGAAGAGGCTGAAGAGTAGTGGCCCCAGGATGGACCACTGTGGGACCCCTGAAAGGACTGGCTTTTCTTCCGAGGTGACACCGGCAATCCAAACCCGCTGGACCCTCTCCCCAAGGTAGCTTGAAAACCAGAGCAGCGCTTCATTGGAGAGCTCAATGTTTGATAATTGCTTGAGTAGGAGTGGGTGGTTCACAGTATCAAAGGCTTTCGTAAGGTCGATGAATACTGCCCCTACACAGTTTCCTTGATCGAGTGTGGTATGGATGAAGCCCGTGAATTCTAATGGTGCAGTGGTGGTACTGTGCCCTTTTCAGAAACCATGTTGCTCAGGACACTGGATGTTGTATTTTTCCAGGTACTTAACTAGTTGGTCTGAGGCGATGCGTTCCAGGGCCTTAGACAATGGAGGGAGGATGGAGATAGGTCTGTAGCTAGAGTGCAGTGATTTGTTTCCACTTTTGTGTACTGGTGTGATGGTTGCCTGTTTCCAGTGAGATGGGAACTGTGACATCCTTAGTGATAGGTTGAGGGCCTTTGTCAGGGATTCAAGGACTTCTTCAAGGACAAGTGCTAACAACTTCAGGTCAAGGGAGTCACCGCTGTAGCCTGCGTTGTGAATGGCCTTCCGAATATAGGTTCTGGCTTCATGCACTGGGATCTCCTTGAAGTAGAATTGTGGGGCAGGGTGTAGGAGAGGAGTAGTTGCAGGAGGGTTACTACCAGAGGGGGCATCAAAGAAATTAAAAGGGAGGACACTATCCAAGTTGGAGAACGCATTGTTAAAGGTGTTGGTGATTGTGTACAGTTCAGATGTTGGTGTTCCATTTATGTTGAGCATGGTGGGTGGTGATTTAGGGTCCTTGTCTGTAAGGTCTTTCAAGTTACTCCAAAAATTTTTTCCATCACCCCAGGAGTTGGAGAGAGCTTCCTTGAAGTATTTGCTTTTGGCGCTCCTAACTGCCCGAGTGCACTCATTTCTGGCAGCTTTATATTTATGAATATCCCCAGGTTTGGATGTTGCACGGGCACAGTGCCAGAGATGATCCCTATGTTTGAATAAAGTGATTAGATCGGGGGTTATCCAAGTGTTAGCTCTGCCTCTGACCTTCAGCTTTTTGAGAGGTGCAAAGATAATGCAGGCCGCAGTGAAGTGGCTGATGAAAAGGTCTAAGGCTTGGTTTACATCAATGGCAGAGTCGATTGGTGCCCAGTCCAGGTGGCTTAGGTATGTCTTTAGTAGCTCAAGGTACCCCTGCTTTAACACTCTGGTGTGGATTATTTTAGGAGGGGGCTTAATGAATTTGTTTGTCCAGGTACATGTGACGGGTGAGTGGTCACTGATCTCATCAGGGAGCACTGAGACTTCTGAGATTCGTTCAGGGTGATTAGTAAGGATCCAGTCCAGAAGTGTGTGCGACCCTGTCCTATAGTTGCATCTAGTGGGGGTGGTAACAAGCTGGGTGAGGTTCTGTGATGTGACAGCATCCTTGTAGTTTCTGGCCTCCAGCGATAGCCAATTTATGTTGAAGTCACCTAGCACTATGAGTTCAGAGTTATGATGTAATCCCTGTAGACTTTCCAATATGCTCATAAATCCATTGGGCTGATCTTTAGGGAGTAGGTACACAGAGGCAATGGTGAGTTCCTTGTTGTGCGCCCTGAGTAGAACTTTAGGAACATTAGGAAATATATTAAAACGATGGTGATACTGTGGAACAAACTACCAACAGATGTAGGTATAGCCAAAAACAAAGTGTGTTTTAAACAAAGATTGAATAAACACATTATAAATGGAGCTCAGCTGAGGTATTTTTGGAATGGCTGAAACAATAATGGATCTCGGCCTGCTAGCTTCTAGCACTACCTTAGTAGTATGAACTTTAGTAGTATGAACTTCCCTGTGCTATTACGATGCACCTGGAAACAAGCCACAGCTCAGTGCGTCTTTCCTTGCCAAAAATTGTAAGACAAACAAAATATATGACCTGAGGTTGGTTTACCAGTACCCTTACCAAAAAATGGCAAGAAATTTGCAAGTATTTATAACATGCAAGAGAATATGCACCGGCATATGCAAACTACATGCATGTTTTTTTGTGAGAATTATATGCAAGGAATAGGTAAGGATTGCAACAGTTTCCTTGTAAGAATATTATTTGCCAATATCTTGAGATACAAGAAAAACTGTATGTGAGGTTATTGTACAACAATATTGGGTTTACGTATTGATGCAGGTCTAGCATTTACATCCTTCTGGTTCTAGTGGAGGTCATGTAACTTCCTGAGCCACTGACACTATACTGTTTAAGTGTTGCAAAAGTATAGAAACAGATGCACAAGCAATAATCTTGATACATTCTTACATATTTCTTGCATTTTTAAAAGGAAATGTCTTCATTCTGCTCCCTTGTGTTTATTAGTTTCATGACCCCATTTTAAAAGATAGTTTTAATTTCAGTTTGCCCTCCTTTAATACATTCTAATTTGAATTCACCCAGAGGAGTTGACTCTGTATCCCTTGGTTCATAGTTCTGCGTTTTAACCTGGGAACAGAATGAAGACATTTCCTTTTAAACATTCAGGAAATCTGTAAGAATTTATCAAGATTATTGCATGTATCTGTTTCTACACTTTTCTGCAAAACAATGAAGCAAGGAATTGTTCTTGCGTGAATTCTTCTTGCATGGAAAATAACACAATCCTTACATATTCCTTGCATATATAAAAGCTTGCATGTAGCTTGCATATGCCAGCATACAGTCTTGCATGTTGTACTAGTCAAAATACTGACAAAGTTCTTGCCTTTTTTTGGTAAGGGTAGTTAATCCAGCCCTTAGGTGTGTACGCCTCAGGCCTCATGCACCTGAGGGTTTCATTAACTACAGCAAGTAAACCACCTTCTGAGAGTACCGGAATGTTATTATAAAAATAAGATGTATATAGACCATATTTTAATAGTTTTATGAATTTTTTTAAGTTTTAAAATTATTGTTTTAATTATTTTTCTTTACTGTATTCTTTGATTACTGAGATAAAATAGTACTTCTTGTCCCATATTTATTAAGCAGTTGTCTCCTTCATAGCTGTACAAACCAGCTCATAGAGTAGGATAATAGCCAATACAAGACAGTATTAAAACAGAGTAAAACAGTGCAAATAATATGTTACAAGGCGCTCATAGAGGTCAGCAGCAAGAGAACAGTAAGCCTTGTCCAGTAATTAGTCAGTAATGGAGATCAGGCATTTAGTGCACTTGTAGGCGGTATACAGAAGAGGCCATTTGCAAGGGGTGCAGAGTGGCAAAGCAGAAAGGGGGAAAGGACTGGGATGGGGCAAAATGAAAGCAGGGAGAGCTGAGAGGAAAAGAGAGGAAAAACAGTGATGCTTGGATAGTGCTCCAAGGGATCTGAGCACCCTCTAACAGATAGCCGTGCCATCCTTCCTCTGGATCCAACCATGCTTGTATTTTGAATCTTTCAGTTGGATTTTGGGGATCCAAGGTCAGAGGGTGTTGGTCATTTGAATTCAGGGGTCAGATCTTTGGATCCAACCTTTGGATAGTTGAGATCTGACTGTTAGATCCCTTGAATCTGATTGGGTCCTATGACTCTGATCGGATCTGCTCTTAGGATTCGAGGGGATCAAATCCATGGACAGATGCCATCAATATCTGATGGCATCTGACGTGGGACAAAAATGGTCTTATCTACCAGTATCTGACCTTAGTGGATACTGTCCAAGCACCACTACAAATAGGGAGAGGAGTGTTGGATGGTTAAGAGCAGGAATTGTCAGGAGTGTTGTAGTCATTGAGAAAGGTCATCAGGATAAAGAGAGAGAGGAATGGATGTGAAAGCGGAGGTGAGACCAAAGCTCTGAGAGTCAATACGAGAATTAAAATCATTCACACACACACATATACACACACAGTGGGGGTTCATGTTTCACTGGGATCCAAATTAGATGATGCATCAGCACTCTTTTAATGATCCCCAGACTCATATCCTGTTTACACAGCAGCAGTGCTTCACCTTTATTCTGCTGCCTTCCTGCTGTGCTGCGACTTGCTGTGGGAGAATTTTGTTTATACTCCCGAGCCTGATGCGTAGCAGATCATGCCAAAGGGAGTGTCTTCAGATGCGTGGGCAGGGTTAACAATTCTGACATCCTCATCACTGACATAGGGGGACGCAGTTGATTGAACGCATCAGTTGTTTTCACTGCGGGGTAGTGCTGTAGAGCCAGTGTGCGTCCCCACAATTTCATCGGTTTAGAATCTGGCACTGTGGAACACTTACAGCGATGTGGTGAGTGTCCACAATACCGACTTTGCAGTGCATCAACTGGAGCATGTCTCTTGATGCGCTGCAAAGCCGGTGGTGTAAGCAGCATATCAGATTCTAATGAATTTAAATTTGTCTACCACATAGGTTCCCTCCTTCTTGTCTTTTGTACATATTATCCATATAGCCTTAAGCCATAATTATCAGGAATCATCCCCTCATCTGGGGCTGCAAGTAGGAAATACGCAACATGTGATATCATTGTTTGATGATGATATTCTATTATATTTAAGTGTCCTATGGTAGCTATACCCACATTAGTATTAATTTACAAGGACATAGGTCCTATGGTAGCTATACCCATATTAGTATCAATTTTTCAAGGACATGGGGCATTGTGACTCCATAACATTAACTAGTGAATGAGTGAAATCCTTTCATTGGGTAGCAAAGGATCCCTATGTAAACTTCTGCCAGAGCCCCTGCTGAAGACAGCCCTACTGATTAAGTACCTGGGGACAGTTATACCAAAGCAGTTCGCTAAGATATATGCATTACCGTTTAACATTCCTGTAACCACTCTCAAGAAAGATTGTGAAAATTTGACAACACTCTCACTTACCTTTACAGACAGAGTCAATTTGAACAAGATCTTATGTCTGTTCTAAGCCTTACCTATCTGTATACATCAAATTTGTTTCCAAACTCTGAATGGAATGTTGTCCAGCTTTCTGTGTAGGAGGAAAGCAGTGAGGATTAAAAGAATGAGCCTAATGTGAAGACTTTGGAGGATGGAGGTTAGCCCTGCCACAAGCTATATATCACTATGCAGAAGTAAGCCTATCTACACTGTAGAAGAGATGGAGGGACTCCCTTCCCCTCGCATAGGTGACTATGGAGGAAAATACTGAGGAGGCTTCCTTTCAGGAGTGAATACTCAGCCCAGCACTTTTTTAAAGGGTGCATGAAAAAAGTTGCCAACACCCTATTTTTATTTATTTATTTTTTTTACTGTATTTCACTCCAGTCGTGGCTCATGGGACCCCCTCTCAGGCACCCCGTCCTCTATCCTGCCCGCCTGTGGATCCCTCAGTCTGTACCTCCTCTCCCCCCCGCAGCCAGCACCCCCAGTTTCCCCCTCCTGGGAAGGGTCGCCTTCACCTCTTGGGCTCACTTGTAAGTTAGACTCCAGCTGCAGGTGGGACCCAGAGGGAGGAACTGGAAGGCCAGCCAAGGAGAACCTGGTGGAGGGCATGGGGGACAGATGCCATCGCCTGTCCCACGAAGTCGGTATTTTCCTTGTTCTGCTCTGGATCCCCCACCCTGCATGGGCACGCCCCAATGCTCTGGCACACAGCAACCCTGCCAGCGTCAGCCATACTGTTCTCATACTGCCTGGCTTGCTGCACTCTCCCCTGGACTCCACCGGGGGTTGCCGGCATGCTGAGCCATCCCAACCCGTTCTTCCAGGGAGGAGAGCACCACAAGGGCACTCCATCCTGAACCCGACCCGCAAGCACCCGAGCTCTCTCCCGAACCTGGGTCACCGGAGAAGCGCGAAGTGTGGCGTTCAACACCACAACCCTCAGCACCACTGGGCGGGCAAGTTGCCAACACCTTGAGTAGCAGTTTGGCCTGAAGTCCACAGGATTATAAAAAAAAGCATAGCCTTTTCCAAGCAGTTAGGTTACCACAAATCATGTCACGAAGTAAAGTGGCCCCCCCACCACCATTTTTGAAACATATGCTTTGGAGGTTGGGGTGCTAAGGGTCTGTAGGAAGTGGGATATTTTTACAAGGGGGGAGATTAAAATCCTTTACTGAGCTAAAACTGGGTCACTCCCTAGGAGTTCATGAATCTTTTGCTTATTTAAAGGTATGGAAATTTATTATGGTAGCAACAAATTACCTATCCTACTCACTGAGTCTGTCTCCTATAAAGGAAGCTCTTTGTAGACCCCATCTCTTGATTTAATTCAAAGTTTATTTTACCAGGATAACACAACTGAGACAATTCATTTGCAAGGAGGTCCTGGAGGGACATAAGTACAGAGTACAGTACAGTTACGGTGGTACAATACAGATACAGTTAAGATAACATTACAATAGCAGATATAAGGAAATTAACTAGGTACAATTCAGAATAGCAGAATGTTTCTAAATGTAACACAAGTGCATATACAGGTAAAGCTAGTTGTGTACAACAATTATGAAAAATGATTAGTGCAAAAAAGTAAATTGGAGCGATAGAAGAGGACATAAGATGCAATGTCAAGGCATGTTATAGCAATAGAGGAGGGTCAATGGCGGAAAAGGAGTACAGGGTACAAAAATATAAAAGGAGGGGGAGAGGAGATAAGGTGTGGGGAAGGGGTGGTTTGGAGAATGCAGAAAACTAAGAAGCATCATGGGGGGACATCAGAGAGGAGTAGAGGCTGTACAAGTGCTTAATAATAGTGCAGGATGAAGGGAGTTAGAGGGGTTGGAAGCAAACCAGGCCAGAGGGAAGCTGGGGGAGGATTAGGAAAAGTAAGAAGTGGAGGATAAAGGGGAAGGTTAAGTGCCAGGAGTCAGAGAGAATATATATAATTACAGTAAGCAGGTTCAAGCATAGCAGTTACATTCGTCCTTCAACAAATGTCCAATCAAGGACTTGAATGCACAGAGGCCAACAGTGAGGTTAAGTTTGAGAGTTTTTTGTACGGTGTTGCATAAGGTTGGCAGGGCATAACTCAGTGATGAAGAACCAAACCAGGTTCTAATCCATGGAGTATCAAATGTTATATATGAGAACTTCCTGAGAGTGTACACACTGGGGGAACATTTAAACATGGAGCAGATGTAGGGAGGAAGTTTCAGGATTAGAGCTCTGTAAACTCAGAGGGATGTGTTGCGGCACCTCCTGACACTAAGGGACAGCCAACCAACCTGCAGATAACAGGAGCAATGATGGGTGTTGAAAGGGGCGTTTGTAATGAATCTTAAGGCCCTGTAATAGAGTGTGTCATGGGTAGCTAGGACTGACTTCAGACTATGACTGTAGAGAAAGTCTGCATAGTAGATTGACAGTAGAAAGGTTGTTTGAACCAACCTTAGTTTAGCGTCTTGTGTAAGCAAGTGCTTTATTCGATAAAGGAGACCAAGCCATTGGTAAAGTTTTTTAGCAGTTTCCTCTATATGCATTGCAAAACAGTTTTCAGTCCAGTCAGGCGCCAAGATATTTAAATTTCCCGACTGGTTCTAGTACTTCTTCCAGGATAGCCTTGATCTGAAGATTTGTGTTCAAGGAGTTGGTGGGAACATCATTGTTATTATGGGACAGGAGCATACTTTTTGTCTTTTTAACACTGATGAGTAATTTTAGACTTAAGTATTGTTGAAGTAGGTCAGCTACGTTGTAACTCGAGGCAAGTGAGTTGGAGAGTAGTCCTGGCAACATATAACACAGTATTGTCCGCAAATAAGTGAACATTTGCTGTGCTTAGTTTGTTGTTAATATTATTAATGTAAATGGCAAATAATAATGGACCCAAGATGGAGCCTTGTGGAACTCCTCTCAGGATAGGTTTTAAGGGAGAGAGGGCGCCATAGGCTTTAACCTGTTTCTGCCTGTCGGTAAGATAATAGGAGAACCAATTTAGTGAGGTATCATCTAGACCGAAATTATTTAATGTGTCCAATAGTAATTGGTGCTCAACTGTGTCAAACACCTTGCTTAGATCTAAAAAAAGGGCACACACATGGTGCTTAGCATTAAGGGAGGTTAACCAGTCATCAGTAACTTTTGCTAGAGCAGATATCATACTATGTTTGTGGCGAAACCCAGATTGCAGGGAGTTCAGTAGATTTTCTGCTTCTAGGTGGTCTCTTAAGTTGGGCGTCGACCAGTTTTTCAGGGAGCTTAGATAGAATGGGCAGAAGTGAAACAGGTTGGTAATTATTGAGATCTCACTGGTAACCAGATTTAAATAAAGGGATGACATGAGCAGTTTTCCAAATGGGAGGGATAGCACCTTGGGAAAGTGACAGATTGAACAAATGGGTGATAGGCGGGGCCAGGGCGTAGTATTCTATCTTTAGAAAGTAAAGTTCAAGCAGATCTGCTCCTGCACTTTTTTAGGGCCTAGAGCGAGCAAGAGAGCCTCGATTTGTTTGAGTGAGACAGGGCTGAAACTAAACTGTGAGGAGCAAAGGTGGGATTTTGGGGAAAGTAATGAATGGGTCCAATCAAGTGGCTGGGATGATAGCGTATTGATGGGAGAAGAGTCAAAAGCTAGGCCAGCTGTGGCAAAATGTTTATTTAACTGGTCCAGAACATTATCACTATTTGTGTAGGTATTGTCCCCGAGACTATTTCAGTTGGGAGGGATGAAGGTGAACTGTGCCCTTTGATTTCCCTAATAGTATTCCAGAATTTAGCAGCATTATTTCTGGATGACTGCAAGGCAGACTGGTAGTACTTGGCCTTTTTTGCCCAAATGAGTCATGTGCACTGGTTTCTTGCTGTTCTGAAGGTAGCCCAATTGGCTTCAGGATTTTGTCTTGCAGGCTTTTTTCCATAGGTGATCACTGTGATGAAAGATGGATTTTAACAAGTTAGAGAACCAAGGACAAGCTTTTTTCCTAGCCCCGAGTTTTGTCTTTGGGGCATGTTTATTAATAACCTCCATTACAAGGTTGAGGAAGTGGGTATATGCCTCAGCGACTGTTGGGACCAGATAAAATTCTTGCCATCTGATCCCTTTCAGATCAGACAGGAATTCAGAGATATTGAATTTGTGGAAATTCCTTTTGTAGGTACAATTAGGTGGACTGGTTGTTTTAGAAGAGTGCCTCACGAAGGCAACAGCGCTGTGATCACTAATGTCCTTATGGAATACCCCAGTGTAAGTAATTTTGTGGGGTCTGTTGGTAAAGATTAGGTCCAAGAGAATGCTATGCCCAGGGTTTTTAGTATTAGGGTGGGTGGCATCACAGATTAGTTGTGTAAGTCCATGTACATCACAGAAGTTTTTTAAGGGTTCCGAACAGTGAGAATTCCAATCCAGGTTGAAGTCCCCCATACAAATACATTCAGAGTCAATGGTTCCTAGGATCCTGTGGAAGTGGGAAGTTATGCCAAGTCCACCAGGAAGGGGTCTGTAACAGCCAGAAATATAGATAGACTCGTTCACCAGTAGAGACATTTTTAGGGTGAGACTTTAGAATTCCTTGGGCAGGGTGATGGAGTCGAGGACAGATACCGTGTACTTATCTGGGACATAAATTGCAACCCCCCACCCCCACCCCTAGATATCCCATCTGTTCTGTATACATTGTAGGATGGGATATTGATAGCCTGATTCAGAGTAGAGCTTGGCCAGGATTCGAACTACCAACATGCCCTACTTAAGCACAACTTAGGAGACAGGGCTCTATCCCCTTACATAAAAAGACATAGGGGGACATTCTTCTCACCTTTAAATTACTTAAAACACCTACGTTAATGAAACAATGCAGACTTACTTTAGCTAATAAGAGCACAGTTGGTAGATTTCATAACCAGCAGCTCTTAGTGGATTGGGCTAATACTGATAAACGTGAAACTTTTTCCCTATAAGAGCAGCCAAATGCTGTAATTCACTACCACAGGAATTAATAAACATAACAAATTCTGATACCTTTAAATCTTAGTTAGATATATGATTAAAACCATTATATTCAAAATGAGCCACTTTCACGCAGGACAGTCCCGATGGGCCTTGTGCCTTCTTTTGTCCTGTCCAATCCAGTAAATCCAGTAAAAATACAAGTACGTCTGGAGTGGTGTGGAGTACCTAGGCTTGAATTAAATCCATTTTCTTTAGCAGGCTGCAGGCATTGATATGGATAAAGCTGAGACCTTTTAGTAGGGGCAGATCCAAGGGGCAGGAATAGGTAGAACTGGTCCAAGCATTAATTCAGTATTTCCTGAACAAAATAGGAAGAGTAGAAGAAGCTTCTTACGCCCCATATACAGGAATTTGAGTAGCAAGTGGTGGCCACATTTGGGGAAAGGTGTCCTGGAGGGGGACATGGATGGTTGGGAGAGGAGGCGAGGGGTAATTAGGCTGAACACTGCAATATGGATGGGAATAGTTAATGATGTGGGGGAGCCCGAGAGGGTCATAAAGGTTTGATAGGGTTCAGAGTAGCTCCTGGAGTTGGTATCCATGTAGAGAAGCCAGGGTACAGGCATACGTAATTTAGGGTACTTAAGAAGGCAGATGGGCTGAAGCAGTAGGAGGCTGCATGAGTTGTCATCCGACGATACTCCAGAACAGGAATGGTCCAGGTGGGTAAGGTCCACACTATTCAGTATTAAGAGGGGAGAGAGAAGGATGTGAATTGGCAGGAAGAGAGCCATATTACAGCTTGCTATGTGGTATTACAATGGAGCTTCAAGGCTGGCAGTTTCAGGACAAAAGATTACGGCATAGAGGGTCAGAACAGTTAGCAAGGTACACGATACAGAAGGTGTTACTAAGAGAAGTAACAGATGCCCAAGGTTAGGAAAGCCTCTTAAGGGTTGGACTGGGAGAAGTATCCACCAATAGTGTAGCAGGGGCGGGACAAGCTGTGGGAAGTGAGCACTTAATAGTGGCTGGGGGTGAGGGTGGGCGGGTGAGAGAAAATACAGCCCAGAGAGTGACAGCTTTTTAAATTAAGTGCAGATTCCAGTTGGAATAGCAGGCTCCAAAGCAAAGGAAGCTGGGGTCAGAGCAGCCAGTGGCAGGCTGCCTGAACCTCAGTATGCCCAGTTAAATTAGCGGCAACAAGCCACGATGATCTGGAGCTTGCTCAGGCTGTACCTGGTATGCTGAAAGAGCGGGCGGGTTGGGATGATGAGCGTGGCGGACAGAAAAAGACTGGAGCCACAAGCCAGCAGCTGAGCTGCTTAGGGGGCTCTAAGAAAGAAGGGGAGATGAGCGCAATACAGAAAACAGCAGCCTCGGCCAAAGCAGAACTGAATTGGGGGCAGGCACTAACAAAAATTAAAGGCAGGGGGCATAGGTGTTAGGTGTAGGCATTAGGGGGCTTAACACAGAGGGGGTCAGTGGGAGTCTGGTGCCAGTGGTGGCCAGCTACACAAAGGATTAATCTGAGCACAATTAAACTGGGAAGAGGGCTCACAATAAGTTGGAGCCCAGGGCAGGCTGAAAGTAGTAGAAAAAAGCAGATGAGAAAAAAGAAAAAAGTGATATAGACTAGCAGGCAGATGAAGCAAAACGGATGCACAACAGAGGGTCAGGAGAGGTCGAAATGGTGAAACACACTGAAGTCAGAAGAAAGTAGACTGCATTGACTAAATCACTGTGTATACTTGAGGTGACACTACTGACTAGCAAGCAGATCAATTTAACTCTTATCACAGACTAGCAGGCAGATAGATTTTAACACTGTGTATACCTGAGTTAACAGACTAGTGGCTAGGAAGCAGCTTAATTGAACTCTATAACAGACTAACAGGCAGATAACTTGAACAGATTCAGATAAAGTAATTTTACTCTGTATACTTGATTAACAGGCTGAATAAGATTAGCATACAGATTGACTTATCAGATCCAGTTAAAGTATATCAAAAGTATAAAATGAGTGGCAGGCACAAATATAGCCCAGTGAACGCACAGCTTTTTTAAATTAAGTGCAGATTCTAGTTGGAACAGCAGATGCCAAAGCCGAGGGAGCTGGGGGATAGAGCAGCTAATGGCAGTCTGCCTGAACCTTAGTATGCCCAATCAAATTAGTGGCACACAAGTTGCGATGATCTGGAGCTTGCTCAGGCTGTACCTGGTATGCTGCAAGGGCAGGCAGGTCGGGGTGATGAGTGTGGCTGGCCAGAAAAAGACCAGAGCTGCAAGCCAGCAGTGGAGCCACTTGGGGCTTTCCTGGTATGCTGCAAGGGTGGGTGGGTCGGGTGATGAGTGCAGCAGGCCAGGAAAAAACTGAGTCACAAGCCAGTGGTGGAGCCGAGGATTAGGTCGCCATCACAATACTGCAAGTTGATACTGAAGGCAGCCCCAGAGACATCAGATCATATCAAGGTAGCCTGGGATAAAGACCTAGGACCACAGCTGTCAGAGGGGGCTGGGCAAAGGTCATTTTTGTTTTGTTTTGTTTTATTTTTTTAATCCTGCTCAATAAACACTGGATTACTACAAATTCAATATGACTCCATACTGCATTCCACAAAGGTTGAAAAAGATGAAGCCAGAATATGCATCCATCTGCCCAACGTGTGTAGAATAGAAGAAGGTACCTTTTTACCCTTAGCCCGCATGCGCTCGAAGCCTTTTCTACAAATGTACTGTAGGAAAGTAGCTCCATTTTGGCATGAAGTGCATTCAGTCCATGGCACAAGTGATGGGTTGTGAGCAGGGCTCCCGATAAGGTGTGTACCGGCCTATTTTACTCACTTCATTTTAGGAAATACTCTTCAGAAAATTGTTTTAATGAGTGCCAGTACTCACCCAACATTTGTAAATGCTCCATACTCCATAGAATAGTGCTTCATAACATAGCTGATTATTCAAAAGAAACATTTTCTTCCAGATTTGCAGCAGTCTTATGCATCCGTGTTGTGTTTTACTCACTACATTATAAAACTGGTGAGTAAATTACTTGTACCTGCCAGCATTATGTGGAGCATTGTTGACACCTGATCAATTCTTATCTAGAAAAAAAACACTGATTTTAAAAAATGTACTTCTCATTCTAATCCGTCCATACATTTGTACGAATCTGAATCTGGTTTTGCTCACTTCACTTTCAAAGTGAGGAGTACAGTACTTATCCCAAAAAATCTTATCTGGAGCCTTGGTTTTAAGATATCCAATACTCCATTAAAATTCCAACTGGGAGCAGACGAGGAAGGGAAACTCTTACATCAAGGATCCCAGGTACTTAGCTTTAGTGTGTGCCAAAAGAACAGTGGTTCACTCATTGTTCAACTTTGGTTCAGTCATGATCAGTCTTTTACCTGCCCACTATCGCTGAATGGGTATCCAGTCTATTAAACTGTATCAGGCTTTTTCATTCATGCAGTCACATTTTATTTATATAGCGCAATTCTCATTACGATTCAAAGCACTGTATATAAAATATCTAAAACATTTAAAATACATTATAAATCATAGACACATACATAACTCATTGTTTTTAATCAATAGCATATTAATCTAATTCTGGGAATGTCTAAATAAATAAGTTTTTAGCTCCCATTTAAATAAGCTGATGGTAGGGCTATCTCAAACATGACGAGGTAGAGATTTCCATAGAGTAGGAGCTGCAAATGAGAAAGTGCAGCATCCGATGTTTTCAAAAGGACCCTAGGAACCTCTAGCTATCCCTCATCTGTATGGTAAAATGAGGTCTGGACCATGGTTGACACCTGTAACCTAAGTGTCAGACCACAGTCCAAAACAACACCAAGATCCTTTAGTCGATCCAAGGTGAGCAACAGGAAGTCCCCAAGCCATAGCCCAGAGACTCCAACCAGATTGCACCCTCACCCCCCCCCCCGAAACCAGGTTCCAGCACCAGTACTTCAGTCTTGTCTGGATTCAGCTTCAACCAGTTGGCCCTCATCCAGTCTTGGATCTCAGCAAGAAACATAGAAACATAGACTTTGACCGCTTGGCCCACCTAGTTTGCCCATTTCCCTACCTACTGTATAAGCTGCAGATCCTAGTTAACCAACAGCCTATTTCTTCCTACCCCCCCCACAAGAATTGCCTTATGTCTGTCAAATGCATTCTTGAATTCTCACACAGTTTTAGATCCCACAACCTCCTCAGGAAGGCAGTTCCATGCGTCCACCACCCTCTCTGTGAAAAAATATTTCCTCACATTGCCCCAAAGTCGTTCCCCATCTATCTTCAAATTGTGTCCCCTTGTTCTTGCACATCTCTTTTTCTGAAAGATGCTACCCTCTTGGACTTTGTTGATTCCACTGAGGTACTTAGAAGTTTCTGTCATGCCCCACCTTCTTTCCTCAAGGGTATACATATTAAGCTCCTTTAGTCTCTCCTCATATGGCTTCTCTTGCAAACCATGCACCATTTTAGTTGCCCTCTTCTGGATTGCCTCCATCCTTTCTTTGTCCTTGCAGAGATGGGGTCTCAAGAACTGGACGCAGTACTCCAGATGGGGTCTCACCAACTGTCTGTACAGAGGGATAACAACTTCTTATTTTCTGCTGGTGATGCCTCTCCCTATGCATCCCAGTGTACCCCCAGCCCTACCTACTGCCTTATCACATTGCTTGCTAACCTTAAGGTCATCTGATATGATTACCCCAAGGTCCTTTTCCATTTTTACAGCTGCAGTGGGTGGAACCTGCAGACGTTTTGCATGTACAAAAGGGCTGATGTCATGTTTTCTGTCCGTGGAACTGGCTGAAGGTGTAAATAGTCTCCTCTGCTTTACCCTACTCCAAGAAATGCTTTCCGCCCTCAAATAAATACGCTTTCATATTAGTCAATGATTTCAAGGCACTATTTTCTTTCTTAAATGGGAGGTACAAGAACTGGAACCTGAGTAGTGGGAGACAGCATTAGTTTTGTTGGGGGGTTAAGATCCACCCCCACCTCCATCTGAGAAGCTCCTAAAGATCCACCCCACCTTTTTTTTTGGCTCATGTGGGAGGGGCATGAGGTGGATCTATCATGTTGGAACAACTGACTATCAGAGCTGCCTTGGGCATCAGAGCTTAAGGTTCAGAAGGAAAGAAAAAGTAATCAAGGAGTGCCTGAAACTGCATCCTTATACAGCACTTGTGAAACTGCATCCTGAAATTACAGCACTTGAGGAAAGCAAGCACTTGCAACACAAGAATGACAATTAAGGTATAAGCCCACAAAGGAGTAAAACATGTCATCCAAAGAAGACTATCCCATATTGGATACTACAATGTCTGTTTCTTAAAAGCGTATTATACCCCCCACACACACACACACACATACGCACACACAGCTGAAGCACCCACCCAAATAGCTAGGGGAAGGTCTACATTTTTATATCTCTGGGACCTGAAGTTTAGCAGTAATGTGTGAAGAGAATAAAGTTTTGTGTTTTGTGCATTTGAATAGGTTTAGTGCTCTGAAGTTAAAAGATATAAATATGTGTACATCGTGTCATGGGCACCTGAAAAGGAAGGAGATACTACTGAAATAAATGTTATTCTGATAACTTATTTATTTATGTGTAAGATTTTAAGTGTAGTTTTGCCTAGGTCCCAGACACATAAGCTATAACAAGTACACTTAAGGATGGATGTATTAGTCAAAGCTTGTAGTGGCAAAATAAAGCAAGAAAAATAATAAATTGTATTATTTTTTCTTTCAATTGTTTAACAAGGAGTGGCACACTAAGCTGAAAGCTTGTTTACTGGGGCAACCTGGGAGCACATGGAAGTTAAGTGACTTGCTCAGGGTCACTCAGTATGCAAGTGGGGGCTGTGGGATTCAAACCCAGATCTCCAGATTTGCAGCTCAGAGCCTTAAACAACTGTGCTATACCACCTTCCTAGTTATGGCAGTCATCTGTTTTATGGTTCATGATGTTGGTGTAGTAAGCAGCAGTACATTGCATGGCAGGTATAAAATGTCAATAAGTAGGTCATGTAATAGATGTGCTGAGCAGTTACTGAAGCAAGAAATGTATTTAGAATAGTAAAATATTCCTGTTAGAAAACTGATAAATGTGTGACATTTGCATCTCAATTTCAAGGAGGTCCTTGTGGGGTGTCAGTGTACAATATAAAGTAGTTATAGTTTTCAAATTGTCTGGGTAATTGCTTTGTACTACCACTGTTACTAAATTTAAATTATTCTGTGAAGAAAATAACATTTATGTAACTGTCTGTAAATGTATTAAAAACATGTATGTGTCCTTGTAATGCATTAAATGCTGTTGATAGGTTAAGCAGTCACTTAATGCCCAGGGCATTAGGGCTTCTGACCATAACACCCTGCCCTGTAGGGACTGACAGGCATCAGGGGTGTGATTTGGGATTGTCAATAGTAATGTTCACGCCATTCCACCCCATCCCATCCCCTGCAGCCAGTGACAGGTATCGAGGTGTGCCTTTGACTCTTCGGCCCCAAAGTTCACTCCATTTTCTTATATAGTACTGTACCCATTTCAGCGTATTTTCTTATGGAATGGGGTGAGTGTAAAGGTTGCGCACCCCAAGGCACACCTCGACACTTATCTGTGTCTGCAGAGTAGGGTGAGGTGAAATGGCATGAGCGTTATGGGCAACGACTCAAAGGCACACCCCAATGCCTGTCCATCTCTAAATGATGGGGGTGGGGTTGGCATCACTTCAATACTTCACTGCCATTCCTATTCTGCCTGTCTGTCTGTGTGTGTGTGTCTCTCTATCTACATGTCTATGTAATTATCTATCTTTCTATCAATCGCATGTATCACTATTTTTACCTATTTCTAAAACAAACCTGCATATCACCTTTGCTTGCACTCTGAGCACATACTTATGAAACTGTGTACATTTGTACTCCACTTCTGCATAGACCTCATACTTTCCTAATATTCCCATTATCACAAGCATAACTACCTTACCCTTATCAAAAGTGACCCCTCTGAAAGTTACTATCACATTTTCTCTGCTAACAGTCCATCATTACACCTGACTTCCTGACATCAACACATTGCTTAAATATAACTTACATCACCTCACGAACAAAAACCCTGTTTCTCTAAAAAAAAAAAAAAAAAAAAACTATATAAATAATCCCAAGGCTGAACATATGCCAGCCATTACTTTTTCATGTACTGCTACCTTCTGTACCATCATGGGGATGTGCATATGTTTCCCATGATGCTTTGCACTATTGGGGTATGTGCAGTTGTGTTTTCTTTAAAATTTGGCTGTCTGGCCAATATCATCTGGGATAACACATACCTCAGTAGAATTTGCTCTGGTGTTCTTTTGTAAACCTATATTGTTTCCCATTCCTTCCATTAAAATGTACACCTCCATGTATTTTTCTAGTAATGTGTATGCCTTCCTTAGAACAGAAACTAAAACAATCTTACTACTTACAGATCATTGTGTTGTTTCTCCATACCTCCTTATCAATTCCACACAACTTCACTAACTTCATTATGCAGCCGTGGTGGATCTGAACACATGTTGTTGTTGTTGTTGTTGTTACTAACCCCCCCCCCCCCAAACTGTGTACTCTTCCCCTGGGTTTTTGTTTCCCAGGTGCATTATTTTGCACTTCTTTACATTGAATCCAAGCTGCCATATTTCTGACTATTCCTCCAACCTTGCCAAGTCTCTTCTCATCCTTTCCACCCTCCCCCCTTGTGTATCAACCCTGTTGCAGATCTTTGTGTCATCTGCAAAGAGGCATACTTTTCATTCCAGTCCCTCTGCAATGTCACTTATAAAGACAATGAAAAGGACTGGACTCAGTACTGAACCCTGTGGTACCCCACTAGTAACCCCCCTTTCTTCAGAGTGGACTCCGTTTACTATTACCTTCTGTGTCCTGTTGTTCAGCCAATGTTTTACCCAGGCTACCACCTGGGACCCACTCCCAGGCTGGCTAATTTGTTTGTTAATCTTTTGTGTGGGACTGTGTCAAATACCTTGCTAAAGTCTAGGTAGGCCATATCCACAGTCCCTCCCTGGTCTACTACTTTGGTCACCCAGTCAAAGAAATCGATTAGATTCATCTGACATGACCTTCCCGCTGTGAATCTATGCTGCCTTGGGTCCTGTGCCCCACCGGCCTCTAGGTACTCAACAATTCTTTCCTTCAGAAGTGATTTCATCATTTTCCCTACTACAGAGGTCAAACTGAAAGGTCTGTAGTTTCTTGCCTCTGTCTTGCTCCCACTTTTGTGAAGTGGAATCACATCTGCCCATCTCCAGTGCTCGGGTACCACACCATCCTCCCATGATTTGTTAAAAAGGGTAGTCAACAGTGGTGTCACTAGTTCTCCACTTAATTCTTTTAGAATTCTGGGGTGAATCCCATCAGGCCCCATTGCTTTGTCCACCTTCAGTTTTAGGAGTTCTTTCAGAACCCTTTCTTCCATGAAAGGACTGGGATCAAATCCCCTATCCAGAGTGTTTCTGTTAAATGGATTAGGTACCTCCCCCTCCTCCTCTTTTGTGAATACTGAGCAGAAGTATTCATTCAGTATCCCTGCTTTTTCACTTTGCCTCTCTGCCCACCCACTGTCCCACAGGCAGTTGTTAAATACCGAGACCGCCTCCTGCTGCTCGGGTGCAAAAGACAGGTATAGCTGAGTATCATCTGCATAACAGTCAAAACTCGGTCCATACCATCTTATAATGTCCTCCAGCAGTAGCATATACACTGCAAACAACATGGGAGACAAAACAGAGCTTCCGCGGGACCCCGCATGGCAGGGGCAGAGATGTCAAGGAAAAAATTCCTGACACCATGCTCTGCGACCTGCCAGTGAGGAAAGATTTGAACCAGTTGAGGACTTTACCAGCCAATCCACAACAAACCCACAGGTACTCCATCAGTACCCCATGGTCCAGGGTCCAGTTTGAGGGTTCTGCATTAAATGCCAAAATCTGTAATATCTGGGGCCCCCTTTTGTTGGCAATATAAAATAACTTTCCCAGTCCACAAAGCTCAGTATCTAGTGTTTCCTCATAATAAAACTTTATTGGTTCAGTAAGTGTGGTTATTCTGTGGCATGGAAACTGGCTTTAAGAACTTATTAGCCTAGTACAGTTTTCATGACTTTACTTTGATTTAAACTCATTAAAGGAGAACTCCGTCAAATATTACATTTGTTAGGACAGCAGGAAAAGCCTATTGAGCCCATTCTTCCATTTGGACATCTGTTGTATCTATCAACACCCTTCCCATATCGAATACGTATTCCTCAAGGCTCTTTTTAAACACAGTTATAATTTCAGCCCTCGGTACACTGCCTGGAGACATGTTCCGCAGTCTGATGGCTCAGAGTGTAAACATTTTCTTTTTGCCATTTCACCTAAACCCTTCCATTACCAGCCTCCTTTCACAGTCTCAGGTTCAGCTGTGATCAGTTACCATCCAGAATTCTCCCTGTCACGATTTTACATACTGTCATAAACTGGGCCATGAGAATCTTGTGACATTGAAACATGACGCATGACCGTGGATTATTTTCTTACCATCCCTAACTATATATATTTCTTTCAAATAAAAGTCCATTTTATAAGCAGGATAGCACACTCCAGGGACAGCACATCAGACAATAATGCACATTTCAGGTAATTGTGACATTGGACCTTGTGCCAAACATCCACCCATGACATTAATTATTTTCTTAAAATCACACACCATAACATGTGTTATCCCTTATTCAAGTCACCCCTTTATCTTCCTTCCTTCTCCTTTGATCCATTTGTTATTTTTGATGCTGTCTGGTGGACTTTCTCTAGCTCATCTATATTTTTATTCCTTTTGGTAAGTGGGTGAGGCCCGCTAGGCAAAAGTGCCTATTGTCAGGGGTGAGTCGGGAGCGCTGGGTGGTTATGTGACTTTTTCAGAGTCACACAGTAGGCAAGTGAAGGTTGTGGGAATCAAACCCAGGGTCTGCATAAGTAAGCTTATTCATAGCTCATTACTCTAACCTCTAGGCTATAATACCAGCCACTCTCTCTACAGTGCAGTGACCATAACCAAGTGAGATGGTACTCATGGTGCGGCCTCACATACAGTACTGTACGTCCAACAGTAGACAGTGGCAATGTTGTATCCCTTGATCTGCTCACAAAATTTCTCCTAATGTTCACAAAGGTTGAATTACAGTTCTAGACACACTGGAGCACTGACTTGTGCTTTTTAGATCCCTAGAGATAATTACCTCCAAATCCTTTACATTCTTTACTGTTTCCAAGTACTGGTTCCTGAGATTTCATTGTTGCTTTGGGCTGCCATAGCTGAGGTGCAGTATTTTATATTTGTTAGCACTGCCGTTTATTTAATTGACGATGCCTGCCCCATGTTTTTCTCAGCATTTTCTACTGTATTTGAACACATTGATTAAAATCCCTTTTCTTGAGGAATTGGAAGCAAAAAATAAATAGCAGTGATGAACAGCAGGAGCTATAAAAGAGTGCATAATGACATAAATAGAACCTAATGTCACCTGCTGCTTTATCGAGTTCACTTACGTATTGAATTATTTATTTTTGTCTTTAACAGCGTAGGCCCATTGAGTATTAAGTCTGTTTTCAAGGGTGCCCCTAGTCAGGTATTCAAAATATAATAGCTCTTGTCACTTGTGTGTAACAGAAATCAAACTGCTAACTAAGAACAGTGTTTGAGACCTAAAGAGATGCGTGGCCCTATTTTAAGTAACAAATTGTGGCACCGGGTGATCACTGTGACCACGTAGTACCACTGATAACTTTATAACACCCTTAAGCTGCAGTATGTTACATGGAGGTCGTGAGTCATGACCTCTTCCTACATGGTCGCAAAACTTTTACCCACTGTTGAGGAGAGTGGAGCGGAGGCCACAATGCATAACTTGCTGGGCCATACACGGGGCAGTGGTAGTCCTTACATTATCAGTTGCAGCATTCTGTGATCCCCTCCACACCTATAGAGCCTTTACAGGTGGATGGCAAGAGGGGATTAAAGTGCTATGGCAAGAAGATGATTTCCAGCAGAGGAAGAACTTCATGGAAGATGCTGCAGAAATGCAGCTATTGTGTAAAATTAGGGAGCTGTGTACCATTAGATGTCGGGGATTGTTCTGGGGAAGAAGAGTGTGTGTGTGTGGGGGGGGGATGCAAAACAGGGAGCTTACTGTCACCCCACAGTCCTGCTACCCATGTAAGCTGTACAAAAACCATTTGAAGGTTACAGACAGAGGAGCCCTCCAGTGACTGTTGCAATGCAAATTATGAATCTTTATCGTAGAGGAAACAAATGGCATTTGCATGTTTGTAACCAGCATGATGCCCAGACGTCCCCCCTTACCTATTCCCCTATACCTTGCTAGACCCAGTAGGCCAGATGATCTCTCCTTTCATGGCCAAATACTGTAGCCTGTCATTCAGGTGGTCTAGTGCCCACTGCCCGCTCCCTTTTCCCAGCACATTCCTGGCATTGAGTGGTGCCATTCTCCATAATTTCTTATAATTCCTGCATTTCTGCTTTGTAACTGAGAATGGAATCTTCAGTGTTTAGTGAAAATGTCCCTAGAAATTCCAGTCACATTAGAGAAACTTGAAGCTGTTCTTCATAAGTGTCTGTTCTATACAGTTACCAAACTAAGTTTCCCACAAAAACTGCGATAACATGAACTATTATTTCACTTTGTTTATGTAAGAAAGTTGATAACTTTGTGTAATTTCAGCAAATTACTGCTAAGTTGTATATTCTGTTTAGATGCTTTTTACCAACAGTACCAAGCTTACTGTGTTTGTGTGCCGAGCAGCAATGGTGATCTATTTGATAACTTCGGCTGTTATAAATGCAGTCTTTTGTTTATGTTTTGCTTAGGCAAGAAGAACAAATTGCGGGTTTACTATTTATCATGGTTGAGAAATAAGATTTTGCGCAATGATCCAGAAGGGGAAAAACGACAAGGATGGGTCTCAGTGGGAGACTTAGAAGGCTGTGTGCACTACAAAGTTGGTAAGTTTCATTGTGAGCTCATATGGAGCTGGACAAAAATTATAACTCTCACTCAAAAAAGAACATTGCAAATACAGA
Source organism: Neoceratodus forsteri (assembly GCA_016271365.2). Classification (NCBI taxonomy): domain Eukaryota; kingdom Metazoa; phylum Chordata; order Ceratodontiformes; family Ceratodontidae; genus Neoceratodus; species Neoceratodus forsteri. The sequence goes on from JADMNL010000023.1 coordinate 141,846,613, forward strand.
AATGATGTCATATGCGCTGTAAAAGGAACAGAGATGAATATTGCAAGGCAGTGTTTAACTGTATCAGAGAAATCGGATTTACAAAAGGAGAATTTTAGGTGTTATATTTATTATATTCTAAAACAGAGCAGTTGTATAGACTCATGCAGAGATAGGCGTCTTGACTTTAACCCAGGTTGGATACTTCAGGAAGCCAATAGCATTAGTTAGGGTAGTTATGGTAAGGTATTATCCTTCCTGGCAGTCCTGAATAATCCCCCTCTTATATCCCTCAAGTCTTAAATCACACCCAGCCCAAAAGTAAATTAATACGCACACAGATGGTGCCCAACCAGTAATAAGATGGGGTCTTCAGAACTGCTCACAGTACTCCAGATGGGATCTCACCAACTGTCTGTACAGAGGGATGACAACTTCCTGTTTTCTACTGGTGATGCCTCCCCTATGCATCCCAGTATCCCCCCAGCCCTCCTACTGCCTTCTCACATCGCCTCACTACCCCAGGTCCTTTTCGATTTTTGTTGGTGTTAGTACCCCCCCATTGAGTACTCTTCCCCTGAGATTTTGTTTCCCAGGTGCATTACTATGCACTTCTTTGCATTGAATCTAAGCTGCCATATCTTTGACCATTCTTCCAACCTTGCCAAGTCCCTTCTCATTCTTTCCACCCCCCTTGTGTATCAACACTGTTGTAGATCTTTGTGTCGTCTGCAAACAGACATACTTTTCCTTCCAGTCACTCTGCAATGTCATTTATGAGACATTAAAGAGGACCGGCCCCAATGCTGAACCCTGCGGTACCCCGCTAGTAACCCCCCTTTCTTTGGAGTGGACTCAGTTTACTAGTACCCTCTGTATCTTGTTGTCCAGCCAATTTTTAACCCAGGCTACCACCCTGGGACCCACTCCCTGGCTGGCTAACTTGTTTATTAATCTTTTGTGTGGAACTATGTCAAATGTCTTGCTAAAGTCTAGGCAGGCCACGTCCACAGCCCCTCCCTGGTTTACTACTTTGGTACCCCAGTCAAAGAAATCTATTAGATTCGTCTGACATGACCTTTCCACTGTGACTCCATGCTGGCTTGGGTCCTGTGCCCCAGTGGCCTCTAGGAACTCAACAGTTCTTTCTTTCAGAAGTGATTCCATACTTTTCCCTACCACTGAGTTCAAACTAACAGGTCTGTAGTTTACTGCCTCTGCTTTGCTCCCACTTTTGCGAAGGGGAATCACATCTGCCTTCCTCCAGTCCTCAGGTACCATACCATCCTCCCATGATTTGTTAAAAGGGTCGTCTGTGGTGTCACTAGTTCTCCCCTTAGTTCTTTTAGAATTCTGGGGTGAATCCCATCAGGCCCCATTGCCTTGTCCACCTTGAGTTTTAGGATTTTTTTCAGGACCCTTTCTTCTGTGAATGGACTGATATCAACCTCCCATCCAGAGTGCTTCTACTGATGGTTTAGGCACATCCCCCCTCCTCTTCTTTTGTGAATACTGAACAAAAGTATACATTCAAGTATCTCAACCTTTTCACTCTCTCCTCTGCCCCCCTCCCCATTAAGCCTCACTATCCCTCCCTTGGTCTTTCTTCACCCGCTAATATACCTACAAATGGTTTTATCCCCCTTCTTAACTGAGTTGACTGTCTTTTCCTCTGTTTGGGCCTTTGCCTTACTGACTGCCTTCCCCTCTTCCTTCTGCTTTAACTGATAGAGTTCTCTTTCCTGCTCCTTCTGTGATTCCTTTTACTTCCTGAATGCTATCTTTTTCTCCCTAACCTCCCTCCTTCTCTTTTGAGAACGATAGTGTTTTTTTCTTGGTTTTGTTTTGTTTATTTGCTTCACACAAAGGCTTGTTGCCTCTCTGATGGCTGTTTTGATTTTGCCCCATTGTTCCTCTACCCCTCCTTCTTGCCTGTTTGCTAGTGTTTTTCTGAGGCACTCTCTCATTCTGCCTCAGTCAGCCCTCCAAAAGTCCAGTACCTTTGCTTTGTTCCTTAAAGAAAAGGAGTCCTTGGTTCCCCATGTCCCCTAGCTTTTCCCAGCACTAAACATACCTTAGGCTTCTGGGTAGCACAATGCATAATAAATAGAGATGCTGGAAAGTTCTACTTTGCCGGTGGACTTCATCCTTCATGAAGGTTGAGTGAAGTGCCAACAAATTTGGCTTTTTTACCCAACATCCTTTATGAAATGGCAAGTGTCCTTCACTGGTGAACTTATATTGGCCCACAGGACCCACTGGCAAATGAAATGAGCCCTATAGGCAAAAACCTGCAATACAAAAAATTATGAAAAAAACAAACTCTTCCCCCAGCCTCATAGCACCCACATTCCCCTCTCACCACCGTTCCAGTAGTATAAAGAAAACCTTCCCCAAACCCCTAGCACTCCAACCCCCCTTCTGTCCCTTGGCTTCAGATAATGTACAAAATCCCCCTTACCCCCAAACCCACTCAGTGCTCAACTCTCCTCTGGCAAAGTTGTGGCAAAAACTATGCAATGCTTAGTATTCTAATTTCACTTATCCTTTATAATCAAGTGTATAGGACCTGTTTCCTCCTGTGATGATGGGAGTCTAATTGTTCGTGGACACAGAGCCTGCATAGTGTGCCACAATGCTGTATGGGATAGTTCTTGGCCTTTAGGGCTTTTTCTTTTCATAAATACTTATTATGGACATATGTTTGGAACATTTTGTGCTGGTAAGGATAGGGCAGTAAGACAGTAAGGGCAATAACTAGCCTACACTAACCCCCTACCCATTTGACACTAGTGTAGTTTTTATAATATTTTGTTTATACAGTAAATATCTTCAAGTAGTTGTTATAAATAGGCTACATTACTAAATTAACATGAAAAACATTTATAAAGGACCTTTAAACAGACATTTAGAAACATGTCATTCTTATTAATTGAAAGGCCTTGGCGTTAACTAGGAAAAGGTCAGTTCAAAATGTTTAAACTACAGTGCACTAGCTGACCCATTACCTCCTGCCATGCCAGTGACCTGACTTCGGAACGAGCTCCAGTCATTGGGGTGGGGAGAGGATCAAGGGTCCAGTGGACTGCTTTCTTCTCCTGAGGGTGGGGGGTGCCTGTTGGCCTGGTCTTAAGCTACCACCAGATGAAGGCCTGATGGCGGTGCAGCTCAGGCATCAAGAAAGAAGGGGTCACTGTAATGTGATGCATGTGTTCCTCCACAAGCACGCATACACGGACTACAGCAGGGTGAGGAATAAAATGGATAAATCATAACAGGGGCTTAATGTAGCCCTGCACGGCTGTCCCAGATCCGCGCCACCACCCAGGACCCTGGCCCAGACCAGATTTGTGTACTTGAGGGGGGGAATGGATCTCCCTTCCTTGGCCTGCCATGGGGGGGGGGTCAGTCATGAGGTAACCTCTAGTGACCATGTGAGTCCTGCGGGAGGTAGTAACCAGTCAGGGAGGCAGTGACAGGGTTGAGCATCCGCCACTCAGCCACAGAGGAGAAAAATAACTCTAAGGAAAAAATACAGTGCACTGCCACCACATCACTTGGCCAGCCCTGCATCTTAGGAAGTATTTATTAAATGCAATGTGTGGCAGCACAGGTCACACATTTCCCATTATAAGGCCTCTCCAACTGTACAGGCCAGTCTCCGACATAGTAAGTAGTCAGTTGCTTCTGTTTGTTTATCATTTAACCTTAACATGATGCAAATCAGGAAGACACCGGCAGCCGCTATCCAAATCTTTATAAATCTGTGTACTTCAAGCTTTTAAATGAGATGATTGGTGCCATTAAAAACAATTTTCTGAGTCGTATATGGGCACATTTTGCTGGTCCTTCTTGGTCACTAAATAAATAATCAGCACTTGCTGTACAGCTAGAAATCTTGAACACATCTATTTAGTAATAGAAACTGCAATGAAAGTATGAAGGTAGGATTTTAGACTGACTGTAGATTAAGCACAAGTTCATTCAGTGAACTAAAATCCTTGAGAGCCAGTGCCATCAGAAAGGATTAAACGTAGTGAGCCTGTTTCCTGTTGTAGAGATAAGAATTGAAGAGAAGGAAGCTACTGTATGTGTACTGTATTACCCACCACTAGGCAAGTGCATCACAAAATGTAGAGAGAAACAAAATGATCAAACACATACTGAAACAGAGGCCAAACACATACGGAAACAAAGCTCAGCAGCCTGCGTAATGCTATCCAATGGGTATACAAGAAGCATTCCTCAATAGCCTCAGTTTTCCTGGAAGAGTGCCAAAGTTATTCCACTTCACAAAGGGGTAAGCCCTAATCCCCTGACGACTTCAAAACTATCTCCCTCCTTCCCTCTCATTCATGTCTATCTCCGACATTCTGACTACCTCTTATCCTCCAATTTCCTCTAACCCTTCTGGTCTAGTTTCCAGAAACACCATTCCACCATCTCCTCCCTGCTGTGTGTATCTGATTCCATCTTCTCCAAGATGGATCGGGGCACATCATGGAAGCCATCTTCATCAGTCTGGCCAAAACGTTCGTTTCGGTGTCCAGTCTTCTTCTCTTCAGCAAGTTGCACTCCGTTGGCCTCACAGCTCCCACTGTTGATTGGTTCTGTTGCTGCCTCACAGGCCATCAGCAGTTGGTACAGGTAGGAGGTGTTCTGTCACCTCCACTACTGATACAAGCAAGGGTCCCTCAGGGCTCCACCCTGCATCCTATCCGCTTCTACATTTTCCTGAACACCTCCTCTCTGCCTGTGCCAGCTTGAATATTTACATGTAGACAGATGACAGTCATCTTCACCTCTGATACCTCTACTACAGCTGTGGAAGACCTGCCCAGATCTGAGCCCAGATACCATGTGAGGACCTTGAGGCCCTACTGCACGCTTTCGTCACATCTGGGTTAGATTACTGCAATACTCTCTACCTAGGGCTATCTGGGGGCAACCTTCACTGTCTGCAACTGGTGCAGAATGTGGCAGACAGACTATTGACCGGTGCATTCGAATGTGAGTATATTACACCTGTGCTCTGCAGACTGCACTGGCTGCCAATTAGGTGGAGGATTGTCTTCACGGTCAGGTTACTGACCTATAAAGCCCTACACGGCCAGGGACCAGGCTTCCTGCAAGACCTCCTGGTTCCTTATTGCCCGACTCACTGTCTCTCTCTCTCTCTCTCTGTTCCTCCAAGGGCTGCCACCTAGTGTTTCTCAGGGCTAGGCTGTGGCAGTCAGGTGACAAGGCTTTTTCAGTTGCTGCACCAGCCCTGTGGAATTCACTGCCCAATTGTTTGAGGAAGGCACCCTCAGTGGAAAACTTTAAAAAGGGCCTAAAACCTTTTCTGTTTGGTCAGGCCTTTGCCCTTCACAGTTGAAATGTTGTGCCACTTATTGTATTGCTAGATAGATCTGTGATATACCAGTGTTTTATTTTGATTTTATTGTGGTTATTTATCTGCTCTGCAATGTGTCTGCTGATGTTTTTCTAACTGTCGTTATGAATTTGTGCAGTGCTCTGAGCCTCTGGGAAGGAGTGCTATAAAAATAAAATATCTTATCTATCTATCTATCTATCCATCCATCCATCCATCTCTGAATACCAGGCATGGGTTGATGTGCCAACAGTGGCACAGGAAAAGGTGGTCGGGTGCATCTTTAAGGGCCTTGACCACCTGTCCCCACCAGTGAATGTACCACCACCACCGTGGGTCTTGTTGCTGGTACTGTCAATGCTCATGGGCAAGCCATTTGAACTGATGCCCAAGCGTGACATCTCACCTGCTGTGGAAGACTGCCTTCTTGGTGGCTGTCACCCCCACCAGAAGGATCAGTGAGTGCCCGCCATTCATGGTAGAGTCTCCATATTTGATGTTCCACAAGGATAAGGTTGTCCTCTGCCCCAGCCCGAAGTTCCTCCTGAAGGTTGTTTTGGAGTTTCACCTTAATCAGGTAATTAATCTCCTGGTGTACTTCACCACTCCAGCCTAGGAGGCCGAGCACCAGCTCTATACATTTTACCTGAGGTAAGTGCTCGCTTATTATAAGGAACACACAGCTAGAATTTGGAGACAGGTTCACCAGTTTTTTATCACCTAAAGCTGAAGCCATACCTGACAGACTGGCAGCTAAGTGGACAATTTGCAGGTGGAGTGTATCCTGCATCGACCTCTGCTATACACTGGCTGGTACCAGACATACTGCTGCCTCGGTAGCTGCTTCCAGGGACGTCCCTATCCAGGAGATCTGCAGGGCTGCTACCTGGAGGTCAGCACACACCTTCATTTCCCACTACCACATCAACCTTGAGTCACACCAGGATGCTGGTTTTGGGACCTCAGTTCTCCAGTCCTTTTTTATGTTTGCTTGCGTGCATGCACAAGAAACATTATGCAGCAGTTTAGGAGAGAAGCGGGTTGTGGAGGTGCAGCATTGTGGCAGCCAACGGCGACACTGCATTTGGGGGCTTGGCACTGGTGGACCAATGCAGGCACACTGTGCTAATAACATTGGTTTCCAAAAGTGCCACCAAGTTGAAACAATTTCACCTCTGCAATGAGGGGCCACCTCATCATTGCAGCATCAGCCATTCTGCTGCAATGAGGGAGTGACCCGTCATTGCAGGGCGGTAACTTGCCTAGTGTAACATTTTTTGTAAACAGGGCGGCGGCTTGCCACTGCCTCACAGCCCCATGAAAGCTGACGGGGGTGGCCAGTCACCTTATTGGCATGCCCCTGACCCAGTTCATTTCCCAATGTGGAAGCCCACTTCCCTTCTGCATAATGTAACCCCCTCCCCCATTTGTTGTGTGCCGAGAGGGTGCCCAATCCTCGGCATCATGCCACCCCAAATAGTCATTCTATGCCAGCAGGGCCCAATCCCCATCAGCTTCAGTCCCCCACCCAAAAAGGCAGATGGCACACTGGGAGCCCACCCCAGTGTGCTGAAAGCAAGCATGAAAAAAAAAAACTTCTCATGACGTCTTTTATTTATTTTTTTTCTCCCTGAAAGAAAGAAAACGGTCCCATGCCAGTCACCGTCCCCTTCCCCAACCCGCATCCACCCACTGCGCACCCTACCTCCCCACACCCCCCTCACCCCACACTTACCTCCAGAGCCTGGTGTAATGATCTTCGGTGGACCGGGAACACATCTGCACACTTCAAAGCCGACCGTGAACTGAAGAAATGCCAGTAAGCTGTATAATTGCATAAATAGTGTTTTTTCAACTTTGGTGCAATTCTCAGGCATTTTGGGGAATTATGGCACCAAATTTTCAACATGGGGTTATTGGGTCCCTTCCTCATGAATTCAGCCACTGTCAAGGCATTATTCAGTCCCGAAAGGTGATTTCGTGGTCACTGCGCGGAATCACCTTTTGGGACTGATTAACAAAACAATAATGCCAGTGTTCATGAGGTGGGCTGTCAAAAAGCCTATGTTGCAAATTTGGTGAAAAAAATTCCAAAAATGTCTTTTACAAGCATGCATTGCACAGTTTCCACGTACACTCGTGACTTTGCGAATTTGTCATATTTTCACTCCAGATTTTCAACATTGGCATTTTTCAACACCTCCTTATGAACAATACAACTGTCATTTTTCACACCCTGGCCAAAATGTGTTTTTGCACTTCTGGCACAGAATAGCCCGGTCGCTGTGGGAAATCAGTGTTCATGACACATTAAGAAAATCACAGTGACACTGTTCATGAGCAGAGGTCCTAAAAGGCCAATGTTGAAAATTTGGTGACGAAAGTCCATAAAATGACTGTGTTACAAGCATGCGATGTGCAGTTTCCACGCACACTCATAACTTGAATTTGTAATATTTTTTTCACTCCAGAATTTCAACATTGGCATTTTTCCACACCTCCTTATGAACAATACAACTGTCATTTTTCACATCCTGGCTAAAATGTGTTTTCGCACTGCTGGCGCAGAATAGTGTGGTCGCTGTGGGAAGTAAGTGTTTGGGACAGATTAAAAAAAATCACAGTGACACTGTTCATGACCAGAGGTGCTAAAATGCCTATGCTGAAAATTTAGTGACAAAAGTCCATGAAATGACTGTGTAACGGGGATACGTTGCACAGTTTCCACGTACCCTCATAATTTTGCGCATTTGTAATATTTTCACTCCAGATTTTCAACATTGGCATTTTTTCACACCTCCTTATGAACAGTACAGCTGTCATTTTTCACAACCTGCCTGAAATATGCATTTACACATCTAGCGCAGAATAGCACGGTCGCTGTGGGAAATCAATGTTCGAGATAGATTAGGCCAATCATAGTGACACTGTTCATGAGCAGAGGTCACAAAATGCCTATGTTGAAAATTTAGTGAAAAAAATCCACTACATGACTGTGTTACGCGCATGCGTTGCGCAGTTTCCACGTAAGCCTGGAATTTCGAGTATTTTTAATATTTTCACTACAGATTTTCAACATAGCCATCTCTTCACACCTCCCTATGAATGGTACAGCTGTCATTCTTCACATCCTGCCCGATCTGTGTTTTCGAACATCTGGCGTAGAATGGCACGGTCACTGTGGGAACTCAAAGTCCAGGACACATTAACAAAATCACAGTGTCACTGTTCATGAGAAGAGGTTCCAAATGCTTTCATGAGGTGGGGGGTCACAAAAAGGCCATGTTGAAAATTTGTAGTGCAAATACCAATAAACGCCTGGGGCATTAGGGTTTCTAGCCATAACGTCCACGCTGTACAGACTGACAGGCATCAGATGTGTGCCTTTGGATTGCCGACTGTAATGCTCATGTCATTCCACCCCTACCCCCACCTGCAGCCAGTGACAGGCATTGAGGTGTGCCCTGGACTCTTCTGCCCCAGAGTTCACCCCATTCTCCTATAGTGCACCCACTTCAGCGTATGTCTTTATGGAACAGGGTGACTGTAAAGCCGAACACCCCAAGGCACACCTCAACACATGTCGGTGTCTGCAGGATAGGGTGAAGTGAAATGGCATGAATGTTATGGGCGATGACCCAAATGCATACCCCAATGCCTGTTTGTCTCTGCAGAGTGGAGGTGGGGTTGGCATGAAGTTCAATACTTCACTGCCATTTCAATTCTGAATCTCTCTTAACTCCTGCATTTCCAATGCTAATACCAGCAAGCAAACATTTTGCATTGACAAATGCTTGTTTCCAACTAGGTATGTGTGCTTTGCTCCCTTTTCCCAAAGAACTGCTAGGAATCTGCCTAAGTGTGGATAGTACACCATATCCACACCCCTAGAAATGAGGGTCACTTACTTGTGATTATAGTTCTAAGAGTGGTATATGGTGCACATCCACACAACCCACCCGACCTCTCCTGGCAAGTGGCACACAGATTCCTGTTTCCAGCATGCAAGATCTGATGTTACAGTGTGGAACTAGGGAGTATACCATATGGCGGTGGGTGGGTGGGAGGAGCTTAGCTTGAAGACTTTCTTGCTGGTCTTAAAGGGAAAGGAAGAGAGCTGAAGTGTGGATGTGCCCCATATGCCACTCCTAGAACTATGATTACAAGTGATTAACCCTCAATGTGGTTCCCTACATTTTTATCTCTACTCACTCCTCTCTCCTAGCCTCCCTGCCTCCCACTCCCTCCTTTCCAGGGATCATTGCACTTTGGTGGGCTCTTAGCTGGGCCTTCTCCTATTAACTTCCCACACTCTGGCACTTGTTCCCCTCTTCCCTCCACCTTCCCTGGCTCCCTCAGGCACCAGTTGAAACTCCTACCCCCAACCTGCTTTTGTCTTACAACCTCCTGACACCTTCCCTGGTGGGAGCCACTACCGTCCATGTGTGGGGCCTCCATCTGGTTCTCCCCTACCTGCTTATAGGTTTCAGTTCCTCACAACCTCTGTACTTCCTTCCCACATGGAGTTAGGCATACACCTGCCTAACAGGTCTATCATCTGGTACTGTATTGTTGTTGTTTTTCGCATGCTATGCCTTGCTGATGTTTTATTTACACTCGAATGGGTATTCCACATTGTACTGTGAACACACTTTATTTTTGTACAAGTTCTCGTACCTATTGTTGTGCCAGTTTTTGCACCAATGTGATGTTATTGTGTATTATATTTCTATTTTCTCCTGTTCCCCTCCCCCGGTCATACCTGGAAGCAAGCCTTGGCTCAGTGTGCATTTCCTGGTTACCAGTTTTCAAATAAATTAATAGCCAGTGTGATACATAAATGTCAATATCATATATTATAAACTACTAAAACAACACACAAGGACCAAGCTCAACATTGCCAGGGTCAGTGAGAACTGGGTATTTATATGTATATATATATTTACTTAAAAAATCACATTTGATTCTTTTTATTTATTTATTTTATTTATTGAATTCTCGGAATTACAATTCTGCTTGTAAACCAGTCTCAATCACTGGGAACAAAAAAAAAACAGAGAAACAAAGTCAGTTTATAAAAGTTTTCAAAAATACCTGGTTGCAATTTTTATGACACGTATCAACTGCATGTCAACTCTGATGAATAGTGTAGTGTCAGCTACATGTAACTTGCCTTGTTGTTGTATTGGTTCAGGATAATGATGCTCTATCTACATGTCCAAAAACCAAAGGACTGCAGCTGAGCAAGCTTCACCTTCTATAGTGATACCTGGCAGCAGGTTTCCATACACAGAATTGCAAGCCATGTCATTTCATTAAATGAATGCTGTGAAATAGATGGTAGCATATTTTAATATGGTAATGCAGCCTCATATCATATCTATTGGCTCTACAGTTAGTTGACATAAGCAACTTCTGAATTTTGGCAATGCAATGTACTAAGCAAGACAATGCAGTTTTATTTCTAGATAGCCCATTTCCTATAGGTTTAGGCACTTTACATAGTAAATAAACAAAAATAGCAAGCAGCATAAATATATTTTATTTATTTATTTTAACATTCGGAACTACAACCCTTTGAGTCATAGACTCCTTTACAAAGGCTCAATCTCAAACAACAATAAGGACTTACATATAGTATCAAGCAGTACAGTGTTCAGGTAACAGAAACAAGAGAGAAAACAAGGAAAGGAATTATGCATACAATATTATAAGTGCAGTGATCAGGGAAGAAAGATAATACACAAAACCACACAGACGGGGGAATACAGAACAATAGTCTTTGGGAGAGGAGGATGCAGCATTATCCATAATATCCATAATATATAGAATAAAGTATGGGTCAGGGTGTGTACAGTTTTAACACCCGAGGTTGTGGATACACACAACCCTAGAGGCGAAGCCCGAGGGTTTTGAAAACATCCCACAACGAGGCTATGTAAACGAGTTTTACAGCTCGATTCTATTTTTATTTTATATAATTGCTGGGTTTCCCTTTTTTGCCTCAGCAATTATATAAAATAAACAGCTCTGTGTACCCTCCCAGTGTATCCTAACATCGGTCCTTTTAGTCCGGTGCTGAGATTTTTATATTTTAAACTGCTGCTTTTTTTTCCCGTTTCTTGAGGTTTTCTGTGTTTCCTGGGTATAAGGGGGGAGAAAAGAAAATGACTTACCGCCATACTTGTGGCGGTTCTTTTTCCAGTAACATGGAAGCGGTGAACAGTCTCGGCTGGTCGCGCTGCTGCACGAGCATGCGCAGAGGAAGGGAAATTGTGCACGTGTTTGCCGTTATAAACGCTCCTTTATAACGGCAAATTACACCACGGTTTCCCTATGGGAAAAAGGGAGAGCCCGTAATTATATTTAGGTAATACATGAATACACATTTTGTTCCAAATATAGCATACCATTTATGAGGCAGAGTTATACTACAAATCCCCGACAAGAGGGGGGAGTAAGAGGAAGAGAGGGTTAGGGACCGTCACAGGCTGAAGATTCTAGTAGAAGAGCTTTGAGACTAGTCTTGAAGTGACTGATCCTGGGCTTCAGGGAGACAGCGGGGAGGAGGCTGTTGAGCCAGCGGGGGGGCTCTGTATAAAAAGGCTCTTTGACCAAGGGAAGTTCGACAGTGGGGAACTAGTAGAGAGGTCCCAGTAAAACTACGGGAGGTTCTGACCAATGGGGTGGGTTGAATGAGCCTATGCAGACCAGGTGGGGCTTGACCAAGGTGGATTTTCTTGGCCAGGAGGCAAGTATGGTACCTAAGATAGGCGTCATATGGCAACCATTTGGCAGGCTTGTAGAGATCACAGGAGTGTGGCCATCTGTCGCAACCTGTGACCAGTCTGCATGCTTTGTTGAAGGTGACTTTGATGCGTCGCAATGCATTGGGGTTAGCAGTGCTATAGATGACTATGCCATAATCTACCAGGGAGAGGAGAGAAGAGGTAATGGCCAGACAGATAACCATCGGGGAAAGGCAGTGTTTGTGATGATACAGAAGCCAGAGTCTGGAGTTGATAGCGGGGGACAGTTGTTGGATATGTGCATGGTAAGTGAAGGACATGTCAAGGGTGACACCTAGATATTTGAACGACTCAACCAGCTCAAGTGGGGATGGATCCTAGTGAGTTGATGATGGTCAGCGGGAAGTCACGATGAGGACTCTGATGGTGGGCAAAGATCATTGATTTCATTGTCTTATAGTTTAGAACTAAGCGGTGGGAACTGAACCATGTCTCAGCTTCAGTTAGAAAACCCTGCAGGGAATATTGGAGAGAATCAGGGCTGGGGTGGCTCTAGAAGATTACCCAGTTGTTCGTGTAGAGCAGAATTTTTCCAGGGCATTGGCCGGGGAAGGAGTTTAGGAAGAGGCTGAAGATGAGGGGTCCCAAGATAGAGCCTTGGGGTATTCCTGAATGGACCTGGAGGCTGTTTGATAGAGTGGAGTTGATTTCCACCTGCTGGGATCTGTCTGAGAGGTAACCTTTGAACCAGGTTATCGTTTCAACTGAGACCCCCAGGGAGGGCAGGGAGGCTAGAAGCATAGCATGATTAATGGTATCAAATGCCTTTGTGAGGTCGATGTACAATGACCCCACAAGGTGTCCATGTTTGAGGGAACCATGGATGTAGGAGGAGTATTCTAAGAGGGCAGTGGTGGTGCTGTGGCCCTGGTGGAAACCATGCTGTTCGGGGCACAGTAGGTTACGTTTAGACAGATGGTCCATCAGCTGATCAGTCACTATTTTTTCAAGGGCCTTGGAGAGGGGAGGGAGCTGGGATGATAGTTATTGGGGGACAGGCGGTCGCCACTTTTGAAAATAGGGGTGATGATAGCTCATTTCCAGATGGCAGAGAATTGTCCTAGGCTGAGGGATAGGTTCAGTAGTTTGATGAAGGGTTGTCAGACCTCCTCAATGGCTAGACGGAGGAGCTTCAGGTCAAGGGAGTCACCACTAATGTGGAACTTGGCAAGGGCTTTGGAGAGAGATTTCCTAGCCTCCCACATTGAGATGATTCAAAGGTGAAAAAGGGGGATGTTTGAAGGTGGGCTGCAACCAGGGATGGGATCTAGTGGGGCAAAGATGTTGGGGGGGAAGGAGGACACAACCAAGATCAGAGAATGTGGTGTTTAGGGTGTCTGCAATGGACTGGGAGTCCTGTGTTAGGTTACCATTAACCGAGAGCTGGGTAGGTGGGGGGTTGCAGATTTCCTGTTTAGTTCCTTTATGTTTTTCCAGAAGTGTCTTCTTGAGCCCCAGGTGGAGGAAAGTGCCTGTTGATAATGGGTCGCCTTGGCTTGGCGAATGGCCCAGGTACATTTGTTTCTGGCCTCATGATATCATTATCTATCCAGTGGGAGTTGTGAGTCTAAGGCCTTCTGCAGGAGATTATCATGGTGTTGCATTTGCTCAAGCAACTGTTGAGATATCCAGGAGATGTTACAGTTTTTAGTGTTTTTTTTTTTTTTTTGTGAAAGGGGCAACTATGTCACAGGTGGAGTTGAAGGTACTTATAAAGTGGGAGAGGGCTGTATCAATTGATTGGGTGCCATACATGGGGGACCAGTCGGAGTTAGGTAGGTTTTGAAGTGTTGAAGCATACCCTTTTTTAGGCGTCTACAGTAGAAGAAGAAGAATCAGCATTTGTATAGCGCTTTCCATACACAGTGTATCCCAAAGCACTTTACAAGCAATGCTAGACTGGTAGTGAAGTGAATGAATGTGTGGTGGCATCCATATCGCACATCATCACCCACACACAGCCTGGATAATTGCATGAACCGGTTTATGGGAAGGAGAATGTTGGCCAGGACACCGGGAATGTTCTTTTGGGAAGAGTGCCCTGGGTTCTTTTACTTCCACCTGGACACCTACCAGGACAACACCAGGATGGGCAGAAGGGACCTCGGTTTAAAGTCTCATCCGAAAGATGGCACACCCCAGCAGTACAGCACCCCCCAATACTGCACTCAGATTCCAGTGATTTTTAGGTGCAAGTCCAATCCCGGTGTGGGACAAGAACCCACAATCTTCTGGTCCAGAGGCGGATGTGCTACCAACTGAGCCACGCTGACACCAGTACCAGTAGAAGACAGTGGGGGAAGCAGTAGGTGTTTTATTGGACCATAAGCAGGTTATTGGGCAGTGGTCACTAAGGGCGTCTGGGAGTACTGAGACTTTAGTGATGTTGTTGAGGCGATTGGTGAGAATAAGGTCCAGCAACGAGAAGGTATCCAATTTGTCGTTTGACCTGGTAAGGCATAGTATAACCTGAGTGAGGTCAAGTGCAGCAGCCGGGTCCTTATAGGGAACAGAGGATGGGGACAGCCAGTAAACATTAAAGTCCCCCATGGTGATAACTTCGCTGCTGGAGGAGAGTTGAGAGATACAGGACATGACTGAAGGGAAGGCAAGTCTCTGATTATGCGGCAGGATGTAGACAGCCATGACATATAGTGTTTTGCCAGGGTTACCAAGGAGTAGCTTGACTGTGAGTGTTTGGGTGCCATACTCAAGAGGGGGAGGTGAACTGGCAGTGATTGGAGGGTATTCCTAATGCAGAGGGCATGGCCACCACCTTGTCTACGCAATCCGTCAGCACAGAAAAGGAAGTAGCCAGGTAGGGTCACGGCCGAGTCTGGGGTGTCAAGGAAGAGCCATGTCTCGGATAGGGCCAGTATGTCTGAGGAACGCTGGGCTAGCCACCCTTGGAGTATGGTGAACTTTTTTTGCAGGCTACATATGTTAATTGCAGAGAGCTGGAGCCCATGCATCCTGTTGCTAGCAGGGGAACATGGGAGAGTTGGCCCAGGATTAGGGTGAATGTTTCCTGATAGGAGGAGGAGGACGTACCAAAGAAGGGCTGCCTTAGTAAGTTTGCATTTTGGAATGTGGGGCATCTGAAGGGGGAGGGTATTGTGGTAGAACAGGGAATGGGAATGAAAAGGGTGAAACGAGCAAGGAAGGAGAAGGGATATTAAATACCTAGTGCTTGACTTAAAACAAACAGTAGCAGTTAAAAGGATAACTTTTACCTAAGCATATGCTAACAATTGTTTCTTTTTCCTTAGTCAAATATGAGAGGATAAAATTTCTTGTTATTGCATTAAAGAATTCTATCGAAGTCTATGCATGGGCACCGAAACCTTATCACAAGTTCATGGCATTCAAGGTGAGTCAGTTAGAAGCTGTACCTTCAGCATATCATGAATGAATGAATGAATGAACAAATGAACGGATGCATGCATTTATTTAATTCATTAGTTAATTTTGATTTTATATAGTACTTGTCATACACATTGTCTCTCTAACCACTTAATGAAACACCTACCCAGATACTCAGTGCCACATTTTCAGCTGGCCAGTTCTAACTAGTGAGTAACTACAGGGTATTTTTGCTATAGTTACTCCTGAGCTGGCACTTGTAATTTTCCAACTCAAAGCTGCGAGGTGCACACAGTAAAAGACTGTCCCACTGGATCAAAGAACCAGGTACTAACTCACTACAGGGAAATAATAAAAACCGCAGGCGGGCAACGATTTTGTTATCCAAGTTTATTTGCAGGTGAAGAAGGCAGTGCAGTATCCCACCCCTGACTAGAAGAGACAGGCAGTGCCTCCGTGATTCTGGCACACCAGAGATATCTCTTGCATGACTAGATAATGATACACATCCCACACCAACATTAGCTGACAAAAGAGCTTCTGTGTCCAGGTTGGCTCCTGCACTGACCTTTTCCTGTCCCACCAGAATGTCAATGTTAGCAACGATAGCAGAAGCAAAGTGGCGGAGAGCTGAGCCTCAGGCTTTGTCAGGAGCAGAGCTAAATTTGTATCTTCCTGTAGCTAACATGGCTCTCTGACAGCAGCCGAACCAAGAGATGGCTGGCACACTAGTGTGGAGTGTTGCAAGCCTCTGGAGGAGTGACAGCCCTTTGCAACAGCACAAAAAAACATGAAGCAAACAGAGGCTGCAAACAAAGAGACACAAAAGCAACGTTTTGTTTTTAAGTATTTTATTTATTTACTTATTTATTTCATTTTGTTGACCGGATAAGCCCACTGGGCCCAAATAGTCCCTTTTTCAGGAGCGATCCGGATTTAGTTAGACAGAAAGGGATACATGATACATCAGTGATACATACTGAGGACATAAATACTACTGTCAATGTTAGTATGTTAGTATAACCCATTAAGCCTGTTGGTCACCCAATTAGATACACTTGGTGTTGTCTATTGTATCTTCACCTTACTACTGTATGATTCTGCCTACTCATTGTTATGCCTGTTATGATCCATGTTTGACTACTGCTACTGTATTTGTTCTGATTGTGTTTTATACCTTGTATTTGCCAGTTCCTGGCCTGTGCCGTGCCTAAAAAAGGTCTTCGGATCAGAGCACTAACCCGGTTAATAAATAAACAAATGTACCACCATCCCAAAGTCAAACCCCTGTGACAAACAAATATTAGAAAAAAATGTGAGCCTCTCTTGTACTTCAGAACTCAATAACAATTTAAGGCTGTTTTTCTTTCATTTTTAAATCACAAAACCATTACATATAGTAATTCTGTGGTGCAATGTTCATCAGGATCAGATTCAGAATGTACTTTTCCAATAATATGTAGATGACCCAAAAGACTATTCTGAGCAAAAACATTTGGGACCAATACAGGGCACTTCTTCAGATGTAGTGGAAACTACCATCATCTCAGAGCTTATATGCTGTACAGGACTTCTAATAGCCGAAGTCTGTTTTTTCTTAAATCAGTTCCAAATACCCTCATTGGTAACAAAGTCCCATTGTAGGACAATGTGCTGGACCAATCACCTCCTATCTCTGTGAGTGGTCCATATTTTGAGACTTTTTTTACTTGCTATTTTTATGCGTCAAGATTTCGGATCTCCATGGTTTTGCACATGAGCACTTTTTTTTACACTGATGGTTTGGAATGTGTGGGGTATGAAACAAAGTACCTACCTGACAAGTTACCATGAGTATGTCTCAGTGATTTTGAAAAACATACTGCTAACTTTGAAATATTGAGTGCCCCTCACCTCTGTTGTGACTTTTCTGGGTGGACTCCCAGAAGCAGCACCGGTCCCAGCTTGAGGAACGTCTGCCTGCCTCTCTCTCTCTCTCTCTCTCTCTCTCTCCTTTATTAGTGGTAGAGCTCCCGGAATGTGAGCCAGAGAGTTAAAAGCTCAAATACCAAGTACCTTGGTTTGGAAATATGAGGCTGCAGTACTAGGGAGTGCATAACAGATGGCACAGTGCCAAAACCCTAGCATATGGTGTCGGCATGGGACCTGAACCAGACCCTGGACAGATGACAAGTTGCATAAGGTCAAGAAAGCTTTTTTTCTTTTGATCAGGAGGGTACTGTATATGATAGGGTGGATTTAATGAGGGGAAGGAAATAAGTAACTATGCTTAAGTATATAGGATCTCCTACTAGCTTAGCTAGGGAAACTACTTGCTGAATTCAGAGTTAACATCTTTGACTGGGACCTAAAGCATTACAAGTTCAAATTCCAAGTACCCTAGCTTAGAAACATGAGGCTGTCATGCCACAGAGGGTTCAACAGGCAGTGCAGTGTCAGAACCATCACAGTCCGTTTATTATTTCTGTTAAATTACACACTAGTCATTAAAAGACTTGTGCACAATCCACTTTTAGTCCTTCATTTGTAATTTGTGTTCCCTTTTTAATTCATTATTTACATATATACATACAGTGGCGTGAAAAAGTATTTGCCCCCTTCCTGATTTTCTCTATTATTGCATATTTGTCACACTGGATGTTTTCAGGTCTTTAGACAAAATATAATATTAGATAAAGGGAACCTAAGTGAACAAATAACACTTTTTTTTTTTACTTATTTCATTTATTTAATGAAAAAATGTTAACCAACACCAACTGGCACTGTGTGAAAAAGTAATTGCCCCCTAGTTAAATCAACCCAATTAAAGGGATAATTAGAGTCAGCTGATTGAACACAGCCAGGCTTGATTACAGCCAGCCCTGCTCAATATAAACCTCACTTATTTTGGCCCTTACCGTCAGAGTCACGTTGCCAGCACAAAGATTCAACAAGCACATTATGCCATGATCAAAGAAAGTTCCTGAAAAGATCAGAAAAAAATTTGTTGCCCTCTATCAGTCTGGAAAGGGTTACAAAGCTATTTCTAAGGCTCTGGGACTCCATCGAACCACAGTGAGAGCCATAATCTCAAATGGAGAACACTTGGAACAGTAGTGAACCTTCCCAGGAGTGGGCGGCCTGCCAAAATTACCCCAAGGGCGCAGTGTAAAATCATCCAAGAAGTCTCAAAGGATCCTAAAACAACATCCAAAGAACTGCAGGCTTCTCTTGCCTCAGCTAAGGTCAGTGTTCATGACTCCACAATCAGAAAGAGACTGGGCAAAAATGGGCTTCATGTGAGAGTAGCAAAGCGGAAACCACTGCTAACCAAGAAGAACATAAATGCTCATCTCTCATTTGCCAAGAAGCACCTGGATGATCCACAAGCCTTTTGGGAAAATGTTCTATGGACAGATGAGTCCAAAGTGGAACTTTTTGGACAACATGGATCCCATAATGTCTCGCGTAAAGCAAACACAGCATTCCACAGTAAGAACACCATACCAACAGTCAAACATGGTGGTGGTAGTGATGGTGTGGGATGCTTTGCTCCTAAGGACCTGGATGACTTGCCATAATTAAAGGAACCATGAATTCTGCTCTGTACCAGAAAATTCTTAAGGAGAATGTCCAGTCATCCTTCTGTCAGCTGAAGCTGAAGCGTAGTTAGGTCATGCAGCAAGACAATGATCCAAAACACAAAAGCAAGTCCACATCAGAATGGCTAAAAAGAAGTAAAATTAAAGTTTTGGAGTGGTCTAGTCAAGTCCAGACTTAAATCCAATAGAGATGCTGTGGCAGGACCTGAAACAAGCAGTTCATGCTCAAAACCTACCAAATATTACTGAATTAAAAGCAGTTCTGCGAGGAAGAGTGGGTTAAAATTCCTCCTAGCGATGTGAAAGACTGATATTGAATTATAGGAAGTGTTTGGTTGCAGTCATTGCAGCTAAATGTGGCATAACCAGTTATTAAGTGTAAGGGGCAATTACTTTTCACACAGTGCCAGTTGGTGTTGGTTAACTTTTTTCATTAAATAAGTGAAATTAAAAAAAACAAGTGTTATTTGTTCACTCAGGTTCCCTTTATCTAATATTACATTTTCTCTAAAGACCTGAAAACATCCAGTGTGATAAATATGCAATAATAGAGAAAATCAGGAAGGGGGCAAATACTTTTTCACGCCACTGTACATACATACTTGAACATCTTTCATTACACATAAACGTAATTTCTGATGGTAATGTGCATGAACACAACATAATATATTGGGTGTGGGCCTGTCCCACTTCAATATTTTTCTTTCATTTTAAATAATGAGAGACTGAATGCTCTGCAGAGGTTTAAGGGATGGTAGACTTTGTTGACAGACGCATATAAATTGTGATCAAAGATGTTACAGTACAATGGTTGATTACGAATCTCATGTGTAATATGTAACCCCCCCCACAAATGTTTAAAAGTTATTAAATGCCACTTATTGGGTGCCAGGCTATGGCACAGTCTTGACGAGGATGCCAAGTTTTCTCAGGCAGGGGAGGGTGTAACGTCCCCCCCAAATGGGGGCTTACCTGGAATGCCCATTTGTCTCCTGCTTCCTCATGTTTTACCTCCCGTTGTTCTCACAATCTTCCAGCGTTTGCACCACCTCTGGCTCGAGTACTTTTGTGCCCCTGGACAGCCCCAGCAGTTGTAGTGCCCTCCTTGGGTTCGGGGAGCATTATTGGAGCCACTGCCCATTCTTCCCTACTCATCCCAGTGGCCTGATGGCTCGCACTTGTGCAAGAATCATTCCTTTTCTTTCTGACCACAATTGCAGTCAATCGGACAGCTTTCTGGTGGTCCCGGTCCCCATTAGGCATAGATCAAAGACTGGTGATCTGAAGCAAAACTGGAGAAAGTCGCCATATTGGTTAAATAGAAAGAACGGTGTGGTCTAGGCCTGGCTCTATGAATATTAATGAACATGCATTAATATTCATGAGCTGCCTGTCTGCTGCCTAAGGACTGTTTATTTCGGCAGCAGCGACAGGTGCAGGAGTAAAGTAAAATGTTAAATGTGTGCAGTGCTCAATGGGGCACAAGAGGGGCTACTGGACTGTGGGGCAAAGAAATAAAATAAATACACTGGCTGCACCAGAACTTTAATGTTGGAACAGTGTGTGGACTGCAGGGGTCTGTAACAAAAGCAGACAGTTTTACAACTAGCTATCCAATCAGAAGCCAAGATTTACAGCCAGGACTCTTAGGATTTTTGCCAGAGACTTATGGGACTATGCCAAAGGCTTGTGGGAGGAAATCAGGGACCTGATTTAGGTGCCAGAACAGGGAGCCTATTAGGCATCAATGGGGGCCTAATGAATATATTTATTTTTGGAACAGACAAGTGAATTCAGCCATTCAGGAGCCTCAGTGAGCTGCTCAAAACCCAGATACTTAGCAGGCTGAGTTCAGTTTGGCATGAGCCCCTCCACATAAGGGGAGCTCTGGTCCTCAGCAGAGAAAAATGGGCATAGTGTGTTCAGTGGGAGCCCCTCCTCAGGGGAGGTGGGCTCTGTCCTCTGCCAAGAGAGAAGTGGCTGCAAACAATGAAAGTTGTTGGCCTGGACGTTGCCAGAATTTGTCCCCCAGGGCTAGCATTTTGTCTTTCCATGTTTTGGGGAAAATGTGGTAGAAACCTGAACCATCTTCAGCTGTGAGAGAGCTACATAAACATTCTGCCTTAAAAGTGAGAGTGCTGATGAAGCGGTTCAAAAGTTTGCTAAATCAATCTGAATGAGTGAACTTCTGCTTACAAGTTTGAGATATTTAGAGAACTGCTTCAGGCCGAGAAGCCCAGAAAGCCCAGAAGTGCTAAATATCTGTCTGCACCCTGCGTCTGATTAGTGCGGAGATAGGGTGGATGTCTGTTGATTTAGTGACCGTGGATAGTCCAGCAACTGAAAATTGCCTGATGTGACTGTGTGAAAGTGCCTACAGGAATGGAAGAGGAGTACCCACAGCATGTGGCTCTTCCTGACATTGCCTGTGAGGTCAGTAAAGTGTCTGTTTGGAGCTACAAATGCCAGCATAGCCCAGAATGACTTTGTTAATGTGTATGAATGCCCAATTGGAGTGGCAAATACCAGCATAGCCATGGGGGACTTTGCTAATGTGTACTGTGCTTTGAGAAGCATCTGAAAAAGTGAATCTACTAACAAGTAAAGTTTAAAGTGGTTGGGAGCCATGCTTCAAGCTCCATCTGCAACTTATTAAAAAGAGAGAGACTTTGCCTTTGCATGGACTGTGTGAGTTTTGGGTCTGCCTTAGCCTTAGGGGAACCTTAGGGGAATGCACCCGGTTTCAGAGACTGTGCCTTGAAAGTTGAAAAGAGCATGTCTGCCATGCTGGCTGCATGGTTGATGAGATTGTGACATGTGAAAAAGGTCTGGCTCCCCATACGACGTGCAGGGGGAAAACGCCGGACCTCGCCCAACAAGTAATGCACCAAATTCTGGCCAGTGGAAAATCATGTACACAAATGCCCACAGTCTGGGAAAAAAGATCCCAGACCTGGAGGCAACAATGACAGAGTCTAAACTGGACATAGTAGCCATTAGCGAGACATGATTCACCAATAACCACAATTGGAAGACTTTGGTATCCTGCTGTGTACTGTTCAGAAGAGTCCGAGGTGTAAAGGGGGGGGGAGTGGCCCTTTATGTCAATGAAAATATTAAAGCTACAGAAATTCAGAATACACATAAGGAGCCAGAAGAACTGTGGTTCACCCTAGAAATGGGAAATGGGACAGCCATACGAACTGGGGTTGTCTACAGGCCTCTAGACCAGGAGGAGGAGGACATAGATACATTACTGTTAGAAGATATACAAAACATGACAGCTAAAGGGAAGGTTCTGATAATGGGAGACTTCAACATGCCAGATACAGACTGGTCAATACCTGCAGGAACATCCACCAGAACTAGACATATAGTGGATTCCCTGCAGGGGAAGGGCCTCAAACAACTAGTACAACAACCCACAAGAGACAGGGCTATCCTGGATGTAGTACTGACTAATGGGGGAAAGGTTCACAAATCTCCAGGTAGAAGGTCAACTCGGGGCCAATGACCATCACATGGTATGGTTCAGTTTGGCCACTAGAACTAAATCATCCCATTCCAAGGCAAAAATATGGGACTTCAGAGGAGCTGTCTTTGATAAGATGGTCAACAGAGTTAAGCTAGCCCTGGCAAGAAGAAATACAGGTGAGGGGTACAGGCAAAGTGGGCAAGCATTAAGGATACAATACTTGAAGCAGCATCCTGTTGTGTTAGGGCGAAATGCATGAGCAAAGAAGAAGGAAACCATTTTGGTTCTCAAAAAAAGTAGTAGAAAAAATCAGAGCCAAAAGGTTGGCCTTCAGGAAACATAAGGAAATGCAGCGGGACGAAGATAGGGAGGCATACCAAACTTTCCTAAGGGAAGCAGGGAAGGCAGTAAGGCAGGCAAAGGCCCAAACCGAGGAAACACTAGCACAGACAGTAAAAGAAGGGGACAAGACTTTCTATAGATACATTAGTGAAAGGAGGCAGTCCAGAGGGGGTATTGCTAAGATCAAAGGGGATAAGGGGGGAGTATGTGGAGGAGGACCAAGGAAAAGCACCTATCCTAAATAGATACATCTGCTCAGTATTTACTGAGGAGAAGGTAGGGCAGGGACCACAGCTCAGCACTATGGACACAGGGGGGAAGGAGGTGTACACAAGTCCCTTCACAAAAGAAAGGGTCCTACAGGAGCTCGCTAAGCTCAGGGTGGACAAGGCAATAGGACCTGATGGCATACATCCCAGAGTACTAAAGGAGCTAAGGGTGGAAATAGCAGAGCCATTATCAGAACTGTTTAGTGAGTCTCTGAGCACAGGAGAGGTCCCAGAAGACTGGAGAAGGGCTCATGTGATCCCGCTCCACAAGAGTGGCAGCAGTGAAGAGGCAGGGAACTACAGACCAGTCAGTCTTACCTCAGTAGTGGGCAAGATTATGGAGGCACTCCTTTAGGAAAGGATAGTGCAACACCTGGAATCCATAGGAGCACAGGATCCAAGACAGCATGGGTTTACAACAGATAGGTCCTGTCAAACTGATCTCATAGATTTCTTTGACCTGGTAACCAGAGTTGTGGACCAAGGGGGAGCAATTGATGTCACTTACTTTGATTTCAGCAATGCTTTCAATACTGTTCCACATAGAAAATTGATTAATAAGCTGGGTAGGCTCGGGGTGGGTCAGAGGTTGGTCAACTGGGTGGCAAACTGGTTGGCGGGCAGAAAACAGAGAGTGGTGGTAAATGGTATACAGTCAGAAGAGATGCAAGTCACAAGTGGAGTACTACAAGGATCAGTCCTGGGGCCAGTCCTCTTCAATATCTTCATCAGTGACATTACAGATGGACTGGAGGGTAAGGTCTGTCTGTTTTCAGATGACACCAAAATCTGCAACAGGGTAGATGATCCAGATGGGGTGGGCAGAATGAGAAGAGATCTGGATAAACTGGAAAAATGGTCAGAAAGTGGCAACTGGAGTTTAACACAAAGAAGTGCAAGATCATGCACATAAGGAAGAGAAACCCTGAGGCTACCTATAGGTTGGGAGGGGAGTTGCTGGCAGTCACAAGGGAAGAAAGAGACTTGGGGATCATTATCAGAGATGACCTGAAATCATCCAAGCAGATCACTAAAGCAGTAGGTAAGGCTAGAGAGATTTTGGGGTGTATTAGTAGGGGTATCACAAATCATAAGAGGGAGGTAATAATCCCTCTTTACAAGACACTGGTTAGGCCCCATCTGGAGTACTGCGTTACAGTACTGGAGGCGACACCTGCACAAGGACATTAACAAAATGGAGGCAGTCCAGACAAAGTCAACCAAAATTGTGTAGGGACTGCATCAGAAAACATAAGAGAACAGATTAACGTAGCTCAATATGTATACCCTAGAGCACAGGAAGGAGAGAGGTGATATGATCAAAACATTCAAACATCTAAAGGGCATTAACAAGGTCAAAGAGTCTAACATGTTTCAATATGAGAAAAATAGCAGGACAAGAGGACACAGCATGAGATTAGAGGGAGGTCGATTAAGGGGTAATGTGAGGAAGATCTTTTTCACAGAAAGGGTGGTGGATGCATGGAACGGCCTACCTCAGGAAGTGGTGGATATGAATACAGTGCAGGGCTTCAAACAGGCATGGGATACTCATAAGGGAGCAATACAGATGAGTATGAATAGATAGGCCATTGATGGAGTAAAAGCCTATAGCACGTTCATAAGGTAGAAAAAATTGGCTGGCCGGATGGGCCTTGCGGTCCTTATCTGCCATCAACTTCTATGTTTCTATGTGCTGGAAGTAAAATGTGCTAAACGTAAATGTGCTGAATGCAAGAGACTGTGTTTTCCATTTCAGCCTAGGAGTCAGCCTGGTGGTGTGTCAGCTATGCACTGCCATATACGCTTCCCCCTGAGGGGCACAGCCTAGAGGTGGGGATCTGAAGCGTGCTGGCCCAGGTCATGGTCTGGTCTGTACCCGAGTGTGACTTCAAGCCCAAAACAAGTTGGACCGCTTTAAAAGGAAGCTGAGATGGTTTTTGCAGCCTGCAAAAGCTACTAGATCCTGCAGTCAGTAAGGGGGGTTCGTGGCTGCAAACCTTTGCCAAGCATCTCAGCATTGAATCTTCTTTGTACGCCCTGATTTTGACTTTGTCAATGATGACTTCAAAACTGTGAGTGGGCAGAGCCCCCTTTGCCACCTTGTGAGAAGCTGTAAATAGTGAAACCAGGTTCTACTATGTGTCATGTCAGGCTAGAGTGTTAAAGTTTAAAGTCTGTCTTCCAGGATCAGCAAGGATCAGTTAAAGCTACTTGAAATAAAGCATGCTAACTTGATTTTCTTCTAAAGGGCCTCAGTGCTGGCCAACTCAGTTGCAGTGTCAGTGGCTCAGAAGGTAGCACACTCGCCTCTGAGGCCGGGAGATCAGAGGGCTGTGGGTGCAGTTCCCACATCTGGCACTTGGGTTAATATCCCAGTACTGACACTGTAGTGCAGCATGAGAGGGGTGCTGCACTTCTGAGGTGCCGTCTTTCGGATGAGACGTTAAACCGAGGTCCCATCTGCCTGGATTGGTGGTAGTTCAGGTGGATGTTAAAGATCCCATGGCACTTATCGAAAAGAGTAGGGGAATTTCCCGTGTCCTGGCCAAATTTCCCTCATTCACTAAAAATACCACCAACAGCTTAATCTGGTTCAAGGTCAGTTGGCATTCATCTGTATCCCCCTCCCCCGGGTTGTGCCTGAAAATAGGCAGGATTTGTCTAGTGCACTTACCCGGTCAACAAAAGCTAAAATAAATAAAATAAAAAACTTCATCAGGCCTGCAACTAATAACTTAGTACTGGGAACCCAAGTTTAGGATATAGAATTGTTGGGTTCTGTAATGGTTCTAGGATTGGTACTAGTGTGGACAGTGTGCTAACTGATTTACTGTATCTAGTGCAGCCAGACAGCTAGTGAGAACTGAACTGGAATACATCGGAGGCTGATGGATGGCCATTGTGAATGATGTTTGGTTTTAAAATGCAAAAGATTATTTTGATTGCAGTGCCAAGAATACCATTTCCTAATGTCAATCTAAACCAGTGACAACTAATGTAAATACTGAACCTCTGTATCCAATTCACCCTGGCTACCTAACTCTCACTCCTTGTAAATAAATTGTTGTTTGGTTGTTTTTATAAAGCTGATGTCATGAGCATATTATTAGAGTGCGCCTTTAATTCAAAAATGTTGAAAATGTGGGGGTTTTGTTATTGGGTCATGTGTGAGGTGACTATATGGTAATGTGGGTGGGTACAGCATCCCATGGGGTTGTACCAGGTTTTATTCTAGCCCACGTAAAAATATATGCTGGGTGGAGGTACTGCACATTATTTTATCTTGGTAAAGAACCAGTTTAAATCAGTAATGGGAACCCAGGCCCCTCAACCTTGGTCCGTCCGGCAAGGCAAGGGTAGTGTAGCCCATAGATACCCAGCACCAGGGTTACAAATATAAGTATTCTGCAATAAAATACAATTAAAAAAAGTCTGGGAGTTAAAAAGATCTATATGCTTGCCAGACTGAAGCTTTCTGTTGGTCTTATTGCTTATAAATAGGCACCCCTCTCTAAAAAAGCATTTTAGGGATCCAGAAGCCCAACATGATCTTATCCTATTTGGACTTGCAAATATCAAGCCAGACACCCTGTAAAGTCAAAAGAATCAAGGCAACTTGCTTGAGCTGTTTGTCATTGACCTCCTTTCTCCAAGTCATCGCTCACATACTAATTTGGACAAAGATGTCCATCTGGATGAGTGGTTTTGGTAGGACTGAAAGGAACCAGCAGTAGGAGAAGGAAGTGGAGGAACATTCCTGCATGCAAAGCTTCAACCTATTATACATCATAAGCAGGAAGAGTACAGAGAGCTGGCCACTGCATCTGCCTGTGCCACATCTGTCAGTCATTGGTGCACAGCTTTACCAAACAGGGATTTATCATCAAAAGGAACAGTCAACATTCTCTGTTAGAGACGAAAATCATGAAGGATGCCCACCAGCAGGCCCTCTTGGTTTACAAGATGTACTCTAACTGTATCATCTACTGTACACAATTGTTCTTTGGAAACTGGTAGTCTGTCCTCAGAGGCATGATTACTGTGATTACTGCTTATTCCTCCTGGTTATTTATTTATTTATTAACGATATTTACCAGACAAGCATACTGAGCGGGAAAACCACTCGTTTCCAGATGCGACCTGGGTGTACATAACATAACATATCAGTGCTAAAATTAACATTTGGTGCAGTAGGCATTGTTACAATAAAAATAGATGCATATAGTACATACTTAGGTACAATAGGCTCAACACAGGTGAAAAAAACAAGTCCAAGGATGATTACAGTCAGGACATTAAGCAATTGAAAGTTGGTTACAAATTTGTCTACTTAGTGCATACAAACAATGGGGGCAAAGAAGACAGGCAAAACTTGCAGTGATCAAGGAGGGACAGGGAATAGGAGACAGGGGCAGTAAGGCTAGTATGAAAGTTTGCATGTACCCCCGTTAAGTACCAAATAGACACTTAGGTTTAGCCGATCTATCCTGAAGGTTACAGTTGCAAGTGTCAGAGAAATGGGCCTGAAGGAGAGTGGTCATGGTCCTAGGGGTGGAGGTGGACTGCCTGATTACACTTGGGAGGTTATTCTAGAGAGTGGGCATTCTGTATTTGAAAGCTGATTGGCCTTTAGAGGTGCGCATGAAACGGATGTGAAGTAGTTTTGTGTCAGAGCCCCGCAAGGAGTATGCCGGTGAGGGTTGCGTTGTTAGAGCGGAACTGAGATAGGAGGGGAGAGAGTTTGACCAGTGCTTAGCTACAAGATTTGCACAGTGGAGCTGTCGCCTGGTGTGCAGCGAGGGGAGGCCTAGGGTGGCATATAGGTGACAGTGGTGGGTGGTAGGGGAGCATTCTAGGATAAGGCGACAGAAGGAATGAAAAAGGGGGTCCAGGTTTGCTAGGGTGGATGGAGAGGCTGCTCTGTAGACCACATCGCCATAGTCGAATATAGGGAGAATCATTTTGTGTACAAGCTCTCTCCCGACAGGGGTCGTTAGGCAGCCTTTGTTGAGGTAAAGGGCACCTAGTTTCAGGTGTAGTTTTTTCTGGAGGGAGTCTATGTGGACAGAGAAGTCCAAGTGATGATCCAGCCATACTCCCAGGTACTTAAAGGAGGTGCAAGCTTCCAGGGTGGTACCTTCCAGTGTTTGGAAGGAGGGTAGAGCAGCTAGCCTGGAGAGTCTGGGCTGTGTGCCGAATGTTATGGATACGGTATTTTTGGCATTTAGGACGAGTTGATTTGAACTAAGCCAAGTTTGGACGGCATTGAAATCCTGTTGGAGGGTGGATTTTAGAGCCTCTGTTGAGGGTCCAGAGGCGTACAGGACGATGTCATCTGTGTACATTTGAATAGCTGAGTTTGGGCAGGATTGCGGGAGGTCATTTAGGAATATTGAGAAAAGAACTGGGCCCAGGACGGAGCCCTGGGGGACCCCCATTGTGACTGGGAGTGGGGGGGGGGGGGGGGGATAATTGGTTGCCAGTCTTGACTGATTGAGACCTACCAGTGAGGTAGTCATGGAACCACCTGATGGCTTGATTGGATAGGCTAGCATCTTGCAGTTTGGCGATGAGCTTTGGGTGGGAAACAGTATCGAAGACTTTTGCCAGGTCAATGAATATGGCCGAGGTGATGAACCCTTTATCCATACCTGAGGCAATATCGTTGGTGAGTCTAAGGAGCGCAGTTATGGTGGAGTGTGATTTCCGAAAACCTGACTGGAAGGGGGTAAAGAAGGAGGTGGTGTCAAGAAATTGTGTGATTTGAGCAAGGGCTATTTTTTCTTGTAGTTTGGCCAGGGTGGGGAAGAGGGAGATCGGGCGGTAGTTCCCTGGATCTGCTGGGTTACCTCCTTTTAGCAATGGTATGACTAGAGCCTCCTTCCAGGCTGCTGAAATTTGTGCTGTGGAGAAGGAGCGGTTTAGGAGGTCGGCAAGGGGAGCGGAAATGGCCGGGGCAGATGGATATAAGAGTTTGATGTCCAGGCCGAGTGGGCATTTACCCTTATTGGGGTCAAGGGAAGTGAGGGTGGCTGGAACTTCAGGCGGGGAGACCGGTTTGAAGGAGAAGATGGTGGGTGGGGGGGCGCGAGGGGTTCAGGTATGGGTGGTAGGGTTGACATTTTCGGGAGTAGGGATTTAGCGCAGCTGGTAAAAAAGTGGTTGAAAGTAGAGGCAACTGCACTTGGTTCGGATATGTTTTTGCCCTGGATGGTGAGGGAAGGGGAGGGTGGCTGTATGGGGGGATTGAGCAGGGATTTAATAGATTTCCAGAAGTTGGAATGGTGGTTAAGATTGGAAGAGAGGGCCTCACGGAAGAAATGCTTTTTAGCCTGTCTTATGGCTTTGGTACAGTTGTTGCGGAGGGTGCGGTACTGTTGCCATGAGGCAGTGGAGCCTGTTTTCCTATGTTTTTTCCAGGCTTGGTCCCTGGAGCGACAACTGGAGATAATGTCGGCAGAGACCCAGGGGAGGTGGGATACCCTTACTCTTTTGTTTCTCATAGGGGCATGGAAGTCCCACACCGCGAGAAATTGCTGTCTGAACAAGTCAAACGCTTGATCAAGGGTGGGCGCCAGTTTGATGAATGACCAGTCGGCAGAGGCGAGATCAATTAGCAGTGAGGAGAGGCATAGGGACTTGTAAGACCGGGAGTTGATTGACCTGGGTGGAAGGCTATTAGTGGGTCGGTGTACTTTTCTGATTACATATATCGGGTGGTGGTCGCTCACTGAGTCTGGTAGTAGGCCAGCTTTAGATACCCTGTGTGGATGGGTTGTGAGAGCTCAATCCAGGAGGGAGTGGTTTTGGGATTTGGTGTTGAGGTATGTGGGTTCCATAATCTGCTGTGAGAGGTTAAGGGCTTTGACCCTGCTGCTGAGTTTTGAGCAGCCTTTGTCTAACCAGTTGTAGTTAAAATTCCCGAGGATGTAGAGTTCTCCAGCAGCGGCCAGGTTTTTGAAAGTGGCCAGGAGGTCAGTGATGTTACTTGCTGGGGTTACAGGGGTGCAGTATAACCCTGCCACGTACACGGAGGCGGTATGCGGCAGGACAAGTTTGATCATCCTGGTTTCGATAAGTGGGGGGGCATGGGAGCTGGACAGAGGTGAATTGTAGTGTGTTGGAGATAAACATGGCAGTGCCCCCACCTTTCTTTTTGCCTATTCTATCGTGCCGGAGGACTGTGTAGCTGGGCATGGCGACTTCCGAGTCATTGTGCTGGGGTTTTAGCCAAGTTTCGGACACAATGCAGATGTCAGGTTTGAGTGTATGTGTGGTGACTTGCAGCTCAGGGATTTTATTCAGGAGGCTGCGGATATTAAGATGAATCATGCTGAGCCCCTTAGGCAATTTTAGATGGGCAGGGTGGGTCTGAGGTCCAGGGTTGGTTTCAACGTTACCTGCCAGCAGGATCATCAAGGTAAGGTATTGTAGGGTGGTAGACCATCTATTTTTTGCTTTGGATTTGGAGAAGTGCCGACACAGGGAAGTGGAAGAGGTAGTCTTAGTAAGTCTGCTTAGGGCATCTAGATGCGGGGCAAAGGATGGCGGGGAGATGGAAGGGCATGCGATCCATCCTAGGTGCAGATTGTGTGCAGAGCACTCTTGGGGGGCTTTTGGGGGTCATGACAGAGCTGTAAAAATAGTGGCACGGGTCATTTTGGGGGAGCGTGGTTGGTGGGAGCGATGCGGGGGGAGTGGCCATAGTTAACAGGGCCAAAGTAAACAGGAGCATACTTTAATTATTTTTTTTTTTTTTCAATAGAAACCAGGCAGAAAAATGCTAGCGGCCACTAGTGGTGAGGTCGTATAACCTGCAGATCAGAAAGTGGGCTGATAGATTTTGCAGTATCACCTGACCTCTCAGATTCCTATAAATTGCAGTGTCGACCAAGATTGGTGGTGGGGGCGGTGGGGAGCCGGCGCACAGTGCCAGCAGGGCAAGACCTCTGCAGCAGCAGCACAGCAGCTCCAGGAGACTCGGTGCAGGGTCAAGTGGCTTTCGCAGTCCACAGGAATGGCACCAGGTGGGATAATTGGGCCTTAATTACCTGTGAGTCAGTGTGTTGGTAGCAGAAAATTCGGGGGGGAGGGGTTCCTTCTTGTCCCGGTTGCTTGGGAGGGTTTCTGAGCCCTCACAACCACGTGGGGATGGCTGGGGAGGGCAGCAGTCCCCTAGCCTCTCAGGGCCCACTGTGACCGGTGTGTCAGTAGCAGAAAATTTGGGGGTCCTTCTTGTCCCGGTTGCTTGGGACAGTTTCTGAGTCCCTCACGACCATGTGGGAATGGCTGGGGAGGGCGGCAGTCCCCTAGCCTCTCGGGCCCGCTGTGAGTCGGTGTGTCGGTAGCAGAAAATTCGGGTGGGGGGGTTCCTTCTTGTCCCGGTTGCTTGGGAGGGTTTCTGAGCCCCTCATGACCACGTGGGGATGGCTGGGGAGGGCGGCAGTCCCCTAGCCTCTCTGGTCCGCTGTGAGGAGAAAACGGACAGGTAAGAGATTATTTATACAGCAGGCTTGTAACTTGATGTAGGCAGCAACTTGTGAGAATTTTAAAACAGTGAACGGAAGCGCAGGCCGCCTTTTTTGGAGTCAGGAGCTTGGTACCTTGGTAATTTGAACCCACGTGTGGCTATTATTGAGTCTCCTATCCCTATGTTAATGCACAACCGAAAGTTGCGTTGGCGATCCCAGTGTACTGTGAGTTTCCCACCCTCGTAATGGCTTCCCTTGCAGTAGTGATCCCGGGGGCAGGGGTAGCTTACATGGCTCAGGCCCTTCCAAAAGGGTCGCCTGTGTTACTTTTAGCCCGCGCTGCTGGGAGCTTGCTGGGCGAACGCTCCAGGTAAGATGGCTGCCGTTACTGGCCACTTCCGAGGCCCAGGTGCTTGCAGCAGGAGCGGAGCGTGGTATGAAATAAACTGTAGCAATGCTAAACTTGATAGCGGGTGCAGAAGGCAGTAACTTCAGAGATGCAGGAGGATGGGCACTTAGGACCAAATTGCAAGGTACATTACATAAATTCAGCCTTCTGCTTTAAGTACATAGCTAGTATCTGTATGTACAGAGCTGGGTAGTCTATAAGCAAACAAACGTAGTAATCGTTTGCAGCATGCAGCCCTCCCTGTTAAGGTAACAGTTGAAACCGTCTTGTAATATACAGCCAGCCTGCTTCAGTTAAGGTAAATAGTTGAAAACCGTCTTAAAATATACAGCCATCCTGTTTCAATTAAGGTAACAGTTGAAACCATCTTAAAATATACAGCCAGCCTGCTTCATTAAGGTAACAGTACAAAACCATCTAAAAGTACAAGATTTTCCTGAATTAAAGAGCAACAAAAAACCTCTGCAGCAGCAGCACAGCACCTCCAGGAGACTCGGTGCAGGGCCAAGCAGCTTTCGCAGTCCACAGGAATGGCACCAGGTGGGATAATTTGGCCTCAATTACCTGGTGAGTGGGGCAATAGCCGGTGGCAGAAATTCGGAGGGCATTCTTGTCCGGTTACTTGGGAGGGTTTCTGAGCCCCTCACGACCACATGGGGATGGCTGGGAGGGTGGCAGTCCCCTAGCCTCTCGGGCCCGCTGTGAGTCGGTGTGTCGGTAGCAGAAAATTCGGGGGGGGGGTCCTTCTTGTCCCGGTTGCTTGGGAGGGTTTCTGAGCCCCTCACAACCACTTGGGGATGGCTGGGGAAGGCGGCAGTCCCCTAGCCTCTCAGGCCCGCTGTGAGTCGGTGTGTCGGAAGCAGAAAATTTTGGGGGGGTCCTTCTTGTCCTTGTTGCTTGGGAGGGTTTCTGAGCCCCTCACGACCACGTGGAGATGGCTGGGGAGGGTGACAGTCCCCTAGCCTCTCGGGCCCACTGTTATAACAACTTTCAGTCCATCTTTTAACACAACATCAAAACATTGCCAATTCTGGAAACATTTCTGTTGACCTTTCAAGGCAAACTAACTTCTGATAGGAGAATAGGAAATCTACAGTCTGCAAGGCTTTTCAGAAAGATTACAAAAGTATATCAGCACTGGTGATTCTGGGGCTGAAGAGAAGTCATTTGCCATGACTATGTCAAACACTTCTTCCTTCTGCTGTAACCCTGTTTGTAATTCCAGGACCAATGCAAAGACCACACTATGTAGTACATTCCTAAGGTAGACATTATCAGAGGCAGACCAGGCTCCCCTCAGAGTCTGTGCTCCAGCTCGGTACCAATAAAACTGTATCAACAAGGATTTAAATTTAGCAAGGAAGGTCCTGGGGCTCAGAATCTCTGTAGCTCCCATACAAACTGGACTTACTGTATCAATCATATTTACTGAAGTATTAATGTTTATTGGCTTTAAATTCATAAACACAGACTACTTAGGATACTGCTTACCACTGAGTAGAATAACATGGCTGACTAGAACACTCCCCAGCCCCATGGGCTACCAGGAGGGGCAGGTATTTTGTGGAGAGTGCAGGATGCCCTCCCTGGAGCTGCCAAGTGTCCAAGGGACCACTTCTACAGGTCCTGCCCTCCCAACAGGGAGTGCAGGTCCAGGACTGCAGTAGCCTGTTGAGAAAGAAATGATTGATATGTCTTTTGGTTTTATTTGCTAAACATACAAGTAAAGTAAACACATGCAGAACAAGCATACATGTAATCAAAATCCTGAGAAATTTATCATACCTATCTGCCAAGTGCAAAACAGATGAGCACATAGAAGAAACAACACCAACACTTCCAAATCATATTCGTCTGA
Source organism: Neoceratodus forsteri (assembly GCA_016271365.2). Taxonomy (NCBI): domain Eukaryota; kingdom Metazoa; phylum Chordata; order Ceratodontiformes; family Ceratodontidae; genus Neoceratodus; species Neoceratodus forsteri. The sequence goes on from JADMNL010000023.1 coordinate 141,880,546, forward strand.
TCTCACAAAAGAAAATCAGACAGAGCAAACAAAACTGTGTTTTTTCCACTGGGGTAACATGACGTTATTTACGCACACTGATAAAATAAGATTTTATTTGCACGGTTATATATTCTATACAGTAAGCCATATATAAAAGTATAAAAATAATTTATGCTGCACAGCAGGTTTCAAATCTTTTAACAGTGATATTACAATAAAAATATAGTGCAAGAAGTAAGACTTACTTTTTTACTTCAATAATAAAGTTTGGTTCAGTGTTAAATGCAGGAAACAGTTAAGCAGATATTTATTAGGGTCATCTCACACTACCGTACAAGTGACCCAGTTTCAGTTCCCTAGAATGTGTTACATTTTCAGTGGCCTGATTTCATATTTAGTGATTCAGGCCAGGGTAGCTCACCTGGTAGATTCACCACTTTGAGACCACAAGGTTGTAGGTTTGAATCTCTTATGGAGCTGCAGTATATATAGTTCTCATTAGATAACAGCAGAGAGGAACTGCCACAGCTGGCATGCTCTAGCTATAAGAGTCTACACTGGAGGGAAGGGAAACCAGTAAAGAAACCTACTAAGTGAAAGCTTCTTCAGTTTATGTACAAAACAAATGCTAAGTTTGCTTCAGGAAGTGAACTGGAATGAGTTTAGAATTTATTTCTTTTTGTATTTCAGATGACACCTTTTACCTCCCCTCAGTATGGTCATGTGACATATTTAATCCCAGAAGTGTGCTATGGATATTATTATTATTATTATTTTTTTATTTGGTTTATTCCTCCAATCGGGCCCGTGCCCTATTTAGCCAGCACCATGGTATACTCCACATGGTATGGCGGCCGGCAATGAAGGCAGGCCCATTGGTGGTAACCCAACCTGTAATCAGAACTGGAGCGTGGTCGGCAGGAGCAGGGCCTGTAGAGTGCAGGTTTCATCCTGCTTCTGGCCAGCATTTTCTCGTATTCATCCTCCTTCAGTTAGATGCATGAAAACAGGCCAGTATTCATGCAGTGGGCATGCACAGACCCAGAGTTAGCTGATTTACCCTCCCACTACAGTCCGTGCAAGCAGCAACACCTGTACTACCACAGGAGGCCCCCGGACAGCAGAACAGACAACCACTCTCCACCAAAATAGGGTGAGCATCTGTTGGGATGCTGGAAACCATCTCCCCCCTGCCAGCCCTCCAGTGACTCAGGCTCAATCAAGAATCTGGGTTGTTGGCCTTGCAAGCAGTAATACTACCATAGTGCCCATATGCCGTGCTATGAGTATGATAAAGATGAATTATTTTTTATTTTATTCTGGAATTTGCACATTTATTGAATATATGTAATTATAGTCAATGACGGTGTTAAACTTAAAAAGTGAACTGGACCTCCCTGAGATGAGAGGAGGATGCACCAGTCCAGCTGACTTCATCCACAGCTGCTGATACTTTGCTGACTTATTGAGCCGATAGCTTTATAGTACTGGATGGATTGCTTAGGTTAAAGCAGGAGTGCTGTATATGTAGATGTTTGAGTTCAGTTCATTACTGCTGAAATTTACAGTAAGTGAGGGATGACACATAAACTCTAAGTCTACTATTTATCCACAGACCAAATATATTGCAAGAAGCAACAGCACTGTTAGCTTACCCATAGACGTAAAAGAGAATCTGATCAAACTATATATGCATCGTTGCTTTGTTTTTATTTCTACTTTTCTGCCTTCCATTATCTCCAAAATATCTTCCTCTCTCTCTTCAGAGGCATGTGTCATGTAGTAAATGTACTAGTGCTGCTGTCTGACACACAAGTGCAGGATCTAGTGCAGAAACACAGTACCTGCCCACTATGGACTACCAGACAAAGTTTTTGGGAAGTCCCAGGTTTTGAACTTGTCCTTTATTCTAGAGGGCCTTCCTATATCAGTTCAATTAGACTGGTTTGCAGGTATGCTTTACTTTGGCTGGTAGCACAGTAACATGACTTCCTACTATGAATGCCATTGTTGCTCAGTTAGCTGGTAATGCTGGTGTTAGACAAATCTTCTTCGAGGACATCGCCCTCCCTATAGCCAAACCTTTGGAAATGTAAGCTGTCATAGTCAGAACCACTTGGGAAACCTTTGCATAGCTGGGGCTGCCTACCTTGATGCTTGTTTCTGGTGCCCATATAACTTGGATAGCTCCATACTTCCTCAGCTTGTTCTCCGGCCATCAACTGCTTGTCATGTCATGGAAAACAGCTGCATCAATGTCGGTTGATGTATTAGTAAAGTTGCATGCTGTCACTGAATACAGTGAAAAAGCCTCAACCACATTTTTGGTTTTGCTAGCATGGCATGAAGAGCTCCAGAGACAACACTTGCACACTTTTTGTCAACTGCCTAGGCCTCTCATATGATGTGAAGAATTGTGCTTTTTTCCAGGACCTTAACCAAGCCATGAAGAGATGTTGTAGAAAAGCACTGGAAAGTTTCTTGCAGACAATGGAGAATGCTCAGAGGGCAACTCTGGAGTCTACACCAGTATTGTTGTCTTAATCTATAGATTCAGTCCAAGTAAGTCTTCCAGTCTCCTCATAGAGCAGCCATGCTATCACTTTCCAGGGAATGTTTATCAAAGAAAAAGCCTAAAAAAGGCATCTTCATCAGACTCACAGAAGCATACATTCTAAATCTTTCTCCAGATCCTGGTCGCTGCTGCATTCTGGTGAGGGTATGTCTAACCCGGGTCCATGTCAGCATCCTCCATTAAGCCTGCCCTGACCAACGCCAAGGTTGTGGGCTGGCTATCCCATAATGGTGGTGTGCAGCCATCAAGGATAGGCACTATCCCATGGTCAGCTTTGTCATCAACTCGACCTGCTGGCATCGTTGATGCAAATGCTATGGTCCTGGTGACTATCTGAATTCTTTCCGTGCCTGCTTTGATTGCTGACATCAGTGATTACCATGTTGACAGCCCAGCCACCCCAGCCCCAGCCATCACTTCCATCAGTGTTGGCTGTTGGCTCCTTAGGGTTGACCCCTGTCATCAGCCCTATGGTGTCTCTGTTGCTGCCTAGGCAGCCTGTGGTTCCTGGGGTCCCTCTTCCTCAGCCTGAGAAAGAGGATGATGAATATAATCCTGACCATCTGAATTTGGAGGAAGGGGATGAAGAAGGAGAAAAAAGTCTGTATTTGACTTTGGCTCCAGTTCCACTGTCTCCTTCTGTACTGAGGACCCCAGGTCTTCCTCTGAAGATGCATCTTTTCAGGCTCTGTTATGCCTCATGGAGGACAAGCTGGGCTTTGATGCTGAGGAGGAGGACTCCACTACAAGGAATCTGTATGAATTCCTGGAGGTCCCCACTTTGCGATCTGTGATTATTCCTCCCATGATTCTGCTTTGGTGAATGCCACTATGGCTGCTTGGCACAGGACCAGTAATTTACCAGCCATCCCTGGCAAGATGAACAAACAGTAACCTGCTTCTTCTAAGAATGTTTATGTCACCCAGCCTGAAACTGATTTAGTAGTCATTATGTTTGCATGTGATAGGTCCCAAACCCACCGGCACACAGGCTCCTTGCCTCATGATAAGGAATCCAGAAAATTGGATGTAATGGGCAAACAGACTTATGCCTGTGCTTCACTAGGCCCCCATATTGACAACTACCAGGCCTATATGACAAAATATTAGATTAACCTGTAAAAGTCCCTGTCTACTGTGCTTGACAAGTTGCCTGAGGAATCTGTCAAAATTAAGATCTAGTAGTGTATTAACCATGGTTTAAATGCCAGTAAGCATTCACTGCAGTCTGCTTATGGTTAGAGATGGGCGAAGTGGCCCCAATTCGCTCCACGAAGTGAATCGCAAAGTGAAAGCTAATTCGCGGAGTGCTCCGCAACACGCAGCGGAGTACTTCATGTTATAATGGGTAACGCGAAGTCCATTGAAAACAATGACTTCGCGATATTCCGCCCTCCCAAACCACTACTCCACCAATTCTTAAGGAAAAGTACATTGAAAGCAATGTATGCCACCTCACTTCACCTTGTTTTTAAGCTCCAAAGGTGAATCTTGCAGTGATTTATGGGATTTCAGGTCACATGAGCTCTAGATTGTTCTGCACAGCCTCTGTTTGGAGTAGTGTGTGTAGGAAGCTGTAGGAGACAGTCTGCTCTGAGAGCTCTCTGTGATTCAAACCTAAAAGCTATTAAAAAAGCCTTTTTGAGTAATTTTTTTTGCTGAAACTTTAGTTCATCGATTGTAGGAAACCCTCCTGAGCTCATATCATTGAGCGTTTATTGTTTGTGCCTGGATTCTGAATGTTAATGTATGACATTCAGTCTGTGTAATGAGAGACAGTGGAAGTGTGCTTTGGGGAGGGGCGTATCTGTGGTGTAGGTAGATAACTTGGAGAAAAAGACAGTTCTTTCTGTTTTGGTGATATTTTTCTTGTATAACTGTGTTAATGTACACACAGTAATATTTTCAGTAATTCTTGCCATTTCTTTGCTGATTGTTGTGGTGCAGCAGTGCATAATTTTAGTTTGCTTAAAATACATTGTTAACACCCCCATGATCAAGAATTTACTTTTTACTCCTCTCTACATAAGACATACAGTAGAATTGACTACTGGTTAGCCTCTCCTGTTATCATGGAAAAAACTATTGATTCATCCATATCTCCCATCATAATCTCGGACCATTCCCCTGTCAAATTGCAACTTTTGTGGGGCCCATTAGCACCTAAATCTTCTTAGTGGTGGCTGGACCCTTTCCTTCTCAAGGATCCCAATTTCTTACCCGTGATCAAAGCACAAATTCAGGACTTCCTCTTTCACAATACCCCAACCGAATCTTCTATGTCCTCTGTATGGGAAGCTCTTAAAGCTACGATTTGAGGGAAAATGATCAGTTATGCTGCACATAGGAAAAGAGAAGGGAACAACAGCTGGCTGACTTGGAAAAATCTCTTAAGGCTAAAGAGAATTTATACTTTTCTTCTAATAAGCACTGTCCTGATTCTCAACTTCATCTTGAAATTCTTCAACTTAGAGTTAAAATTAACAAATTAATTTCTCATAAAACTGAACTGGCCTTGTTTAAACTTAAATGTAAGTTTTGGGAACACGGCGATAAAAATTGGAAACTCCTCTCTTACCAGCTCAAAGCACAACAAATGGAACGACTCATCCTAAGCCTAAAAGATGAACAGGGTACGATTCACTCCGACAACCCCTCTATAAACCGTATCATGAAAACCTTTTATTAAAAATTATACTCTAACACAAATCCTCCATCTACTTTACAAATTCAACAGTTCCTTAAATCGTTACATCGTCCTTATCTTTCTACTCTTGAAACAAATTCTTTAGATGAACCCTTCTCGCTTCAGGAAATCCAGAAAGCTTTGTCTTCCTTGAAATCCGGCAAATCCCCTTGGGGTGACGGATTCCCTGTCTATTTCTATAAAATGTTTTTCGACACCTTATGTCCCCTTCTTCTTAATGTTTATCAAGAAGCTTCCAATACTGGCAAGCTTCCCCCATCTTACATCGAAGCAATCATAACCCTAATCCCTAAGAAAGAAAAAGACCCTACTCACCCCGAAAGTTGCAGGCCCATCTCTTTATTAAACACAGATGGGAAGATATTTGCTAAACTACTAACTTCTCGACTTGAATCCTTAATTCCCAAGCTAACTCATTGTTTGCAAGCTGGTTTTATTAAATATAGATCTGGTTCTGATCACCTATGTTCCTTATTTAATTTAATTCACAAAGCCAGATCCCTCACGACATCAGCTGCAGCCATAGCTATTGATTTCGAGAAGGCCTTTGATTCCTTAAACTGGGACTACCTTCATCAAGTTTTATCTTATTTCAGTCTTTCTTATACCTTTTGCTCCTGGGTCAAGCTATTATATAACTCCCCTGTTGCTAAAGTACTCAATAATTCCACCCTTTCCTCTTACTTTCATCCAGCAAGGGGAACTAGACAAGGCTTTCCCCTGTCACCTTCCCAGTTTATTTTAGCCATGGAACTCCTGACTGCTTGTTTACGTCAATCTTCTGGCATTATGAGCATACCTGTGAGCAATTCAAGATATGTTTCTCTCTCCTCCGCGGATGACCTTTTAATCTTACTCGAAAACTTGAATGAGGCTGGGCCCCTGTTGGTCAATTTGCTTAATAATTTTACTAACATTTCTGGCCTTGCTTTGAATTATGGCAAATCACAAACTATGCCCCTTAACGAGCACTGTAAAGCCTTTATGAACATACCTCTTGGATTCCGCTGGACGCCACAGGGTATAACATATTTAGGAATCAAAATTACCAGTAACTTAGGGAAGATATGGGACATTAACTTTAACCCCTTATTTGATAACATCAAAAAAATTCTGGACTGATGGAAGCTTCTTAATCTCTCTTTCATGGGGAACATTGCAGCCATTAAGATGTCCATTTCTCCCAAGATTCTTTACCTCTTTGCCAATATCCCTTTAGTCTTACCATCCTCCTTTTTTGCTAAAATTAATAAATTAATAGGTAACTTTATCTGGGATGGGAAACCACCGAGATTTAACTGCAACAAACTTCAATCACATTGGAAAATAGGGGGATTCGGACTCCCCTTGTTCAAAGGCTACCTCTGGGCTTTCCGAATGGCCCAAACCTTTAAATGGTTTCAGAAACCCTCCCCTCACTCACCACTATGGGTTGCAATGGAATCCGCATTGTGCCTGGGAGGAGGTCCCACTTACTTCATTTTTAATCCTATTTCCTCTAAACTAAAATCTCACCCGACTATATCATCCTCTGTTCTTTATTGGAAAGTAACCCACAAATTCCTGAAATCCAATCCAACACCCTGGTTTTATGTCCCCTTATGGGGCAATCCACCGCTCGCTCTAGAAGATCACCCAATTTTCGGTCATACATGGAGGAACAAATGAATTTTCTTTCTCGGAGATATCTTGGACAAGAATTCACTCACTCTTAGATTATTCTCAGACTTGCAGGTCACATGGAAACTTCCTAAACAGGACTTCTGGAAGTTTTTACAAATTTGGGCAGCTTATAATAACTCTCTGTCTAGTTTAGTGTATAGGCATACTCTTCTAAACCCATACATCTCGCACTGGACTAACTTATCAGTAAAATTAAATAGCTTCATTTACAAAGACATTATTGATAATCTACCTGATCAGTCTATACAGGCCAAAAATAAATTGGGTACTCTTCTTAACTACAATATTTCAGATGCACAATGGAGTAATTGTTGGTGTATTGCACCTAATACCTTTAAAGATGCCCGTAGTTCTTTAATACAAACTAAAATCCTACATCTTTGGTATAGAACCCCCTCTGTGCTTCAACAAATGGGCCTATTAAATAATAATAACTGCTGGCGCTGCAATTTGGCCAACGGGGATCTACTTCATATCTTGTGGTCTTGCCTCCCATTAATAAGCTCTTGCATAAAGTCTGTTTACTTGCCTCCAGAGTAACACGACCAAAACTACCTTTTGACCCCAAGCTATTCCTTCTAGGCATCCTTATCCCCAGTAGCTCTCTCCTCTTACATGCACATTTTAGATGGCTAAACATACTTTCTCTTCTAGTCAAACGTCTGCTTCTTATGAAATGGAAATCAACTCTGGTGCCTTCTCTTTCAGATGTTCTTCAAAGCCTCTCTCAGTATGCCTCTCTAGACTGATTATCTCATGTTACTCATAACCGACTCACTGTATATGACAGATGTTGGCAGGATTACTTCAAGTACATGAACCTAGTTCTTCTAGACCCTAATTCTTAGGGATATTTAGCCCTCCTTCTTATTTTGCTCTCAGATTAGGTTTTCTCAAAACTTATGTGCACAGATTTCTCCTCTTTTTTTCCCTTCTTCCCTGTTTTCTCCCTCTCTCCTTCCCTTCGTCCTTGCTTTTTTTCTCTCTTCTTTCTTTCCTTGCATACTTTTCTCTTATCTTCACCTCTCCATTACTGAACATTGTTCATATTACCACATTTATCACTTTTTGCAGTTTACTGAATGCCTTGCCATAGCCTGCCCTAACATGTATTTCGTACACGGTTGCTATTTCTGATCCTATAATACCCTATTGATTGTAACCCTTCTGCTCTCCACTTACATCCTGTCTAGGTTTGTGTTTTATTATCAATACATGTATATAAGGTTTCTCCAATATGTTTACCCTAAATACTGTGTTTTGTTAAGTGATATTTTATACCTTACATGGAGGATAGTCTTCTATTGTATTAGATGTGTGCTTTCTTATATACTCAAATTTCAATAAAAAGATAAAGCGAAAAATAAAATACGTTGTTATATTACTGAAGTTTTCAATTTGTTACGCATTATTTAGTGTGTATGTGAGTATGTGTGTGATGCGTGTCGTCTAATCAGACACCTTTTATGGTGCCACATAGTAATTTTAGCAATGTGAACCTGCTATCCACTGCAGCTGTGTGATTTTTGTATTTCTTGGTGGTATCTTTACTGGTACTAGTACTAGTGACTGTTACTGCAGCAGTGCAGTACACTGCCCTTCCCCCACAGCCTGTCCCAACCAGCGAAGGTATTCTTTTCCAGATTTGAATTTCTGATGGTGAACACTGGTTAGGTGTTGTTCCTTTGCATCTGCATTTCTTCAGTGTGCAGCACAATCTTAATCTGTCTGTGCATTTGCATCTCTTTAGGGCCCAATCTCCATCTGTAACTTAAGTCACAGCTGTTTCTTTGGTTTGCCTTCAGAGTACTGGACTGGGGTGGTGTACAATTCTGTATGAACATTGTATCATTAATATGTATGTCAGGACCATCATCACGAGTCGCTCATGATAGAAATCACGTCCTTCATTATCACAGTCACAAATGCAGTCACAAATCATGATTCACGATCACGTCACGAATCACAACATTACTTTTTTTACTAGTTACTTGGATGTATTGTAAGCCTGTTTCGTAGTATCTCTCCAGGCTTCACCACCCCATCATTGTACTCATTAATGAGCGTGTTTAAGTCAGGGAGTTTTGTGCTACAGCTCATCTGGGAAGTACAGCCGTAGGCATTCGCGTTCCCGATATACTTCTATATTGGTTGTCTCACACCGTCGACACTAAATCAAGTCCTTCATCATCATGATCACAAATGCAGTCACAATTCACAATTCATGATCACGTCACAAATCACAACATAAATTTTTTCACTATTTACTTGGATGTATCGTAAGCCCATTTTGTAGTATCTCTCCAGGCTTCAACACCTCACCACTGTACTCATTAATGAGCATTTTTAAGTTGGGGAGTTTTACGCTACAGCTCATTGGGGAAGTACAGCCATGGGTATTCGCGTTCGAAATATAGTTCCATATTGGTTATCTCAAACCGTCTACACCAAATCACATTTTTCATCATCTCAGTCACAAATGCAGTCACAAATCACAATTCACGATCACGTCACGAATCACAACACTCATTTTTTTACTAGTTACTTGGATGTATTGTAAGCCTGTTTTGTAGTATCTCTCCAGGCTTCACCACCCCACCATTGTACTCATTAATGAGCATTTTTAAGTCAGGGAGTTTTGTGCTACAGCTCATCGGGGAAGTACAGCCATAGGCATTCGCGTTCCTTCCTGTACAGCATGTGAGTTACAGTACTGTAAGTAGTTGTGGGCGAGAAGTGGCCACAATTTTCGGCTCGAAGTGATTCATGGAGTAACGCGGAATCTACAGAGTACTCCACAATGTGAAGCTGAGTACTTCGCTTCTTAATGAGGAACGTGAAGTCCATTGAAACCAATGATTTTGCGTTATTCCGCCTTCCCCAAACCAATTCACCAATTTTAAGGCTAACTACATTGAAATCAATGTAATTTGCCTCACTTAGCCTTGTAATTGAGCTCCAAATTAAATTCTGCAGTGATTCATGGGATTGCAGGTTACATGGGCTCTAGATTGTTCTGCACAGCCTCGGTTCTGGCCTGGGTAGTGTGTGTTTGTGTGAGTGTAGTGGTAGCTGGAGACAGTTTGCTGTCAGAGCTCTTCAATTCAGAACCTCTAAAAGCTGTTTAAAATGCCTTTTTGAGTCATTTGCTTTCCTCAAAATTTAGAACATCGATTGTAGGAAACCCTTCTGTGCTCATATCATCGAGTGTTTACTGTTATGTGTGGATTTTGAATGTTAATTTAGAACAGTCAGTCTGTGTACTGTGAAGTGTGCTTTGGGGGAAGGGTGTATTTGTGGTGTAGGTACATTAACTTAGAGAAAAAGGCAGTCTTTCTGTTTTAGTTATACTTTTCTTGTATAACTGTGTTAATGTACACACAGTAATATTTTCAGCAATTCTTAACATTTTTTTGCTGATTGTTGTGGTGCAGAAGTGTATAATTTGTCTGTTTAAAACATTTAGTTATATTACTAAAGGTTTTCAATTTGCTACGCATTACTTGTAGTGTGTGTGTGAGAGTGCATGTGATGCATGCCATTATATCAGACACCTTTCATTGTGCCACAGAGTAATTGCAGCAGTGTGAACCTGCTATCCACCACACCTGCATGAATTTGTTATACTGTTTTGTGGTATCTTTACTGATAGTGGATTGTTACTGCTGTGCACTAATCCTCCAACTGGCAAAATATATTTCTTTCCAGATTTGGATTTGTGACTTGTGAGCACTGGTTAGGTGGTGGTGTGCCTTTTCATATGCATCCCTTGAGTGTGCAGTGCAATCTTTATCTGTCTGTGCCTTTGCAGTGCACCAATAATTCTGGGAGACAGCATTTCTTGTTATGCTCTCATTTCACTTTGTCAGCACTGGAGAATTTTCTGGACACAAGATAGTAGCATTTTGTCAGCATTGGGGAATTTTCTGGACACAAGACAGTAGCATTTTGGGGATGCACATTAATTCTGGTGACTCTGTGTGTGACCACTGCATGCATGACTGAGTGCGCCATTAGTTCTGGGAGACTTTGCATTTCTTGTTACGCTCTCATTTCACTTCATCAGCACTTGGGAGTTTTCTGAATACAAGACAGTAGCACTCCAAGGATGCACATTCATTCTGGTGACTGTGTGGGTGGGGTGCTGCCAATATTGTTGTCACTTCGCCTTACTTCACGTTTAAGGCGGAATGACAACGAGAAGTAATAATAACAAGGCGAAGTGAGCCTTTCCTATGGGGCACTCTGCATAGCATAGGGCCAACGCGCAGTGGCCACTTTGCATTCTTTTCGCTGGCAGATTTTAAATTCGCTGCATCTCTACTTATAGTATCTCAGATGCTTCACCTTGGGCTGCCACCTTTGGTATCTGCCTTCGTAGGTACTCATGGCTGTGTGTTTCTGGTTTTACTATTGATGTCCAATATTTAGTTCTTAAATCACCTTTAAGTGGCCAGAAACTCTTTGGCCATGATGTGAAGCTTATACTTCAGGATGTACAGACCTCAAAAATGACTCTCCACTTCTTAAAAGTCCTTACTTACCAGCCCTTACAAATGTGTGGCCCTGGATGATTCCATAGATGCTTCCGCTCCTCCTAAGGATTAGCTTCTGGACAGGTGGCCCTCCATGGCTCTTCCCCTGTGCTTCAAACTTTGGGTACCTACTTCAGGACACCTAAGGGTGCATGTGCTGGTGGTGCTCCCGCCACATTCTGACTCCCTTTTGCCCTCCCCCACCCCTCAAAACTGTACAGCAATTCAGGTAGAGGGCAGGATCTCACCTATTTCTAATAAAATGGCAGGAGATCACATCAGATGAAGAACAGTAATGCAATGAAATTGGTTGCACCCTCTCCAGTCATCATCCCAGCACTTGTCATAACCCGTCACCTGACAGTCCTACTGGCCAAAGTCCAGACTCTTTTAGACAAGTGGACCATTCAGCCTGTGCCCCCAGTCAAATTTATTTTTATTTATTTATTTAGTTTTTGTTGACCAGGTAAGTGCACTAGACAAATTCTGCCTATTTTCAGGCACAGCCCGGGGGAGGATACAGATGAATGCCAACTGACCTTGAACCAGATTAAGCTTTTGGTGGTATTTTTAGTGAATGGAATGGAATATTGGTTTCTATTCCAAATACCGTACTTTCTGGTCCCAAAGGAGATGGGCAATATTACATCCTATCCTGGCCCTCTGGGATCAAAATGAGTTCATTAGGTAGAAAATGTCCAAGTGGTCTTCCTTTAGTCTCTTTTGCCTCTGTTTCTGAAAAGAGATTGGCTTTGTGACTTAGATATGCAACATGCATACCTTCATATCAAGACAGCATACTTTCATATCAAGATAGATTGGGCATGGACTTTGACAGTACCTACGCTTCCTCCTGGACAGCAGGCATTATCAATTTTGTGTCTTGCCATTTGGCTTATCTTCAGCACCATGGAGCTTCACCAAGAGCTTAGCTCCAATGGTCATGTCCCTTTGCAGGGGAGCCTGATAAAGTTTCTATGCACTTGAATGACTGGCTCAAGACACTGACTGGAGATGCATCTTTTCAGACACTGTATCACACTCACCAGTTGTTTGATCAACTGGAACTCCTAGTCAATTAACTGAAATTGGTCCTGAGCCTCTGTCAATGCTTTTACTTTATAAGTGCTGTAGTGGAAATAACCATGGCATGTACGTTCCTTCCGGAGTCCCATGCCTATTCTGTTATTGCTCAGGCAATGCGTGTTGCTTCTAGCTTCCAGGTAACATACAAGTGTCTACTACAGCTCTTAGGCCTGATGGTATCTGCCATAGTGATCATCCTAATGGCCTACTTCCACATGCACATCCCCAGTGAATGCTTTGTGCCCAGTGGGCTCAGGCATTTCAAGCCCTGGAAGCTCCATTTTGATCATGAACCCCTTATGCAGGGCCCTTTGCTGGTGTTGAGATCACTTCCATCAGCTTCCTGGGTTCCTGCTTCCCCAGCCCATCCCTCAGGCTGTCCTCACCAAGGATGACTTGGCATGGGGTGCATGTTTGGGTACATTGAAATCACAGGGTATCCAGTGTTCAGTTGAGTATACTCTCTGCGACAACAGTCTGGAGATGAGAGCTGTTATTGACCTCCAAGCCTAAGACCCTCACATTCAAGGCCATCCAGTACCAGTCCAGATGGACAACATTTGTGTGATGCACTGCCTCAAGAAACAAGGAGGTACCTATTCCTACCCCTCAGCACAGAAGCCATGCAAGTATGGGAGTGGGCACTGGCACACAACTTAGAAACTGTGTTCACATTTTTGCCCAACTCTCTGAATGTCCTGGCAGACTATCTCAGCAGGTTGGTTGCTCAGTCCCATGAGTGGAAGCTCCTGGACCACATAGCTGCAGACTTCTTTGCCCAATAGGATCCTGCCAAATTGGATCTTTTTGCAGTCCCATGCAACACACAACTATCACATTTCTGCTTGCTTGCTCCAGGGCCTGGAGTTTTTTTGGTGAGATGCATTGTCCATCTCCTAGAAGACAAGGTTTCTGTATGCTTTCCCTCCAACACCTCTAAATATTTCACAAGCTTTGGGTGTAAGGGGGACACTGATACTACTGTAGTGACCCTGTTCTGGCCCAAACAAATTTGGGTCTCTCTGCTCTGCAAGTTATTGGTGGAAACCCCTGTTCCGCTTCCTCTACAGGTGGGACTGCGCTCACAGGAACAGGGCTATATGTTGCACGTGGACCTTCAGTCCCTGCAACTACATGCCTTGTTACTGAGTACATAGAACTCTCCCACTTCAGGGTCTCCTGCGCAGTTTCTGAGGTTCTGCTGTTGGCTCGTAAACCATTTATCCGATATACTTATTCCATGAAATGGAAACATTTCAGTATTTTTCATACCCAGTTTAACAGATAGTGGACAACCTCCTGTCCCTGTTGGACTCTGGGCTCCAGTACTCTTCTGTCTTGGTTCTGTGAAGCTGCATAGTTTGACCATTTTGGCCTTTCATGCCCTCAAAGAGGATTAAGATAGTGGCCCAATTGGAGGTACCCTACAGGTCCCTTAAGTGGCTCCTGCATATGTGTCCATAAGCCAGTTCTGGTGTGGGACCTTAAACTGGTTCTGGACTCCCTTGTAAAGGCTTGTTTTTGAACCCACTGCCACATGTGATCTGTTTTCACTTTTCAGGAAAAACACTTTTCCTTGTGGTGATTATTTCAGCGGGGGGGGGGGAGGGAGGAGGGGAGTCTCAAGCTGCAGGCTCCAGTTGTGGATCCTCTATACCTTGTGTTTCATCAGGATCAGATTTCATTACATACTCATCCTCAGTTCCTTCCTAAGGTGGTTTCAGAGTTCACTTTTAATCAGACTATTCACCTTCCATGGAAGGAATTTTTTTGTTGGGTATTTGTTTTTGTTTTTTTTGTACACCCACTGTGACGCAACATTTTCATACTACACACACATGGCTGATTGTTAGTGAGGGCATGGGGGTGGCAGGGCTCCCACTGGTACATATTTTGGGGCTGCTCCATATTAGGGGAGTTTTAGACCTCAGTCAAGAAAGCGGTTCGGTGTATTTTACAGATCCATATTCCAGGCACTTTCATGGATTGGGCACTAGGATTCCCCACAATAGTGCAGTTGTGCCCCGCGCACCGCCAGCTGGTGTTGATACTGGTCGCTGTGGCACTTAAATATATTATCTCACACTGGGTCCTGAAAGCCCCCCCCCCCCCACTGACTGAATGGCTTAACAGGATGAACCAGGAGCGAGACATGGAAGGTTTAATGGCCCATCTCAGATTTCAGGAAGAGCAGCATTTGGAATGGTGGCATTCCTTGGTAGTTTGGGATGGAAGAGGAACAGAGCAGGTTCTCCCCCCTGCCTGGACTAGGTTGCCTCTGGGGTTTTCTTTCCCTGTGGGCTGGGGAGCATGTCTGTATATTAAATTCATTTTTGTGTTTTTTCTCCTTGGGGCTTGCCCTCCCCTTCCGTTATACTTTATTCCTCACTCCCCGGTGGATGGTTGGCATACTCTCCTTCTTGGCAAGATGAGGGATTGTGTGTGGGGGTTCTTGATAGATTATTCCCTATGTATGTATGGTCTTTTCCCTGTGGCGCACCTTATTGTTTGAAGGTTGGTGCTTGGTTCATAAATGTTCCCAGTTTGTATATTAATATTTTGCTTGGCAGGGACTAATGTACTTGTCAATCAATCAATCAATCAATCAATCACTCAATCAATCAAGTCTTTATTTATCCAGGTGAACACCATTGAGCAGGCTCATTTACAAGGTGGACCTGCATTACACAAGGTCACGAATAACGCTTTTATGTACAGATAATAAATAGACATAATTATACAGAAATAGAAAAAAAATACACAGAGCAATAACAAGTATTTCAGGTATACGGTTAACAAGGTTAGGGAGAATGGTGTGAGAAGGGGAATTAAAACATTCTGAAACAGCCAGCATATTAAAACATTTTTAAACAGCACGGCATATCATTGGTTAGGACATATACAAACTTAAGGGGCAGATATGGAGGGGAAGGGTACAGGACTGCAGCTGTTCTAGGAAGGGTGCTATGGTAGATGGGCTGGGGACATATATGTTAGGAGTCTGAGGGTAAGAAAGGTTGTGGATTAGCAGTAAAAAAGTTGGGGTATAGGTGTAGACAATCAAGGGGCCGGGTTAGGTGGAGATGTAGTGGGCAGGTAAACAGTAGGCACCCTAGCATGCTAAGTGTGCTGGAAACAGCTGCATAGCTCCTTAACAGCCTTGACATACAAGGTCTTGAAGGTGGTAAGACTAACAGGGAGACTCAGTTTCATAGATTTCTGTAGTTTGTTCCAGAGTGAGGGCAACACAAAGCCTATGGCCGCTCTCCCAAAGTATGTATTGGCCCTAGGTACCTTCAGTAGAAGAAGAGAATAGCTTCTCAGTGCGTAGTTGCCTACCACATATAATGGCAAACAGTCGGAAATGTATTGGGGTAATTTGTTGGTAATAGCTCTGTAAGTCCAGAAAGCCGCATTTCTATTCCTTCTGTACTGAAGGGAGGTCCAACCCACAGCTGCATATAAGGAGCAGTGGTGGGTGATGATAGGTGGGCCAGCTATGAATCTCAAGGCTCTGTGGTATAAGGTGTCCAATTTAGTATTTGTGATGTACCTTATTGTAGTATGTGATGTACCTTACTATATTATTTTTATTCCTGTAGGTAACTTGAGATGTTTTCTCTATCAAGGGAATGGACTTATCTTATGTCAGTAGTTGTCAGGGTTTTATCCCCTGACACAGCTCTGTTTCACACTTGTTTAATACCTACTGTACATGTGAATCATTGTCCTCTGCCTTGGTTATTTTTTCTTGAATAAAGCTGAGTTTAAAAAAAAAAACTATTCACTTTCCTGTGTTTTTTTCCTTCCCCTCAGAATGTTGGAGAAGTCATCCTGCAGTCTTTCAATTTCCATCAAGCTTTATCCTTCATTTTGTACTGTAGAAGGACTGCAAAAAGTTCTCACAACTTTTTCTTTCATTCCCCCCCAAAGATGATGGCCGCCCCTGTTTTGAAGCAGTGTTTTTTCCAAATGTATAGCACCCTGCATTTTGTTTTGTTACCAGAGGCACAGTAAGAAGCTTCATGGAACTCTTTGTGGTCATGCCACCAATGGCATGGCATGGCCACCACTGTGGCTTGCTTTCATAAGCTTCCACGGTTGACATGTGTTCTGCTGCCACATCGTGTTCTGTCCACAGTTTTATTAAGCACTACAGTCTGGACCTGGTGTCTTGTAAATAGACTGGCTATATCCTTACTGTTCTCCAGTGCCATCTGTCTTAGGGTCACGAAGGTCCCTGCTGTTGGATCACCTTCTTATTTTACTTTATGTACTACTTGGGGATCATTCCAAAGTAGTGGCTGTATGGATTAGATGTCCTCAGAGAAGATAGTTTTGTTATTTACCAGTAGCAGTAGATCTTCGAGAGAACTACCCTCCATAGAGCCACAGCTCACCCACCATATGCGTCCTTGTGTATTTCAGATAGCATACTATGGAAGTTATGCATGCTGCCGCATGTTGCATTTTCTCCTTTTTCTGCACCCTTTGATGGACTTTGTTTTTCCAGAACTTTCATCTCTCCTGTGTGCTTGGCTGAGGTCCTTGTCTCCTGTTCCTGTTGGTATGATCCAGCTCTGAGCTTGTCTGCAGTGGGAAATGGGAGAGGTATGAGACTGCCCACCCATGTTGTATGGGTGATGCTGATGTGCACCAACATGGAAGACCTCAGCCAGGCAAAGGTTTGAGTGTTTGTGATGCTGATAGCTTACTCTTCCAAAGGTTTGGTTCTATGGAGGAGATTCTCTCAAAGATCTACTGTTACTGGTAAGTAACAAAGTTTTCTGAACTATGTGATGTAGTTTATATAAATGTTAAGCTCTTATATTGTTGTCACAATGTACATTATCAATGTTTACCTGTAGAACTCTGTGGCTAAAAGAGACACAAACAGAATCAGAGATTTCTAAAATGCTTCCTATTACCAGTGTGCTACTGAGTCTACAATAAAGTCAGTAAAGATGGAACAGTAACAGAATCTGAACCGATGTTTAAATAAACAGCATTTACAGGGAAAACATGGCTTACATGTTCAATGCAGGAGCCTTTTCCAAGGTACCCAGGGGGCCAGACCAGTGGCACCTCCACTTGAGAGACCTCACTTTTAACTGGACTCAGACTTCTAAAATTTGGACTATTGGTGGCTGAGAAAATACTGGTCTAAGCACCCCTGCACCTGCTGCAAAATCCATCTTCTCCCCACCGAAGGAGGAAAAGTTCTATTATAGTGGCACATAAGATACAGGAGGGTTTCATAAAGAAAAAAGTGAGGGCTGAAAAGCAGACAAAAGGAGAGGACTAAGGACCTTCTTAATTCAGAAGCGCAATGCTTTATAACCAGTCCTGCAGTACGGTGGGTCAGTAAATAACTGCACACGCTGTGCTGCCCTACTGCTGTGCTACTGTGATTGCAGAAACGATCACATTATAAACAAATGGACACTATACTCCCAGGGAGCTAACACTCCAAAAACTGCTGCCAGCTTCATTTATGATGCCCCGCTTCTCGGGCTCTGTTCCACCCTCTCATGAAGCCTGGCCAGTGACCGAGCCTTATAGTCTCCATCGGGTTTGGCCTAGTCTGTGGCCCGGCTCTGAGAGGCAAGCCAGGGAGGACCCCGGTGGATCCTTCTGCTGGCACCATTGCAGGATTCCATGGGACCATGCCTGCTCGATGGCCCCACCCAGGTGGGGCAAGCCTGGGTGGATCATCATCCAAGGTAAGTCCCAGTGAGGGGGGCAGGAGAGTGGGGGCTGAACCTTTAGAGGACAGGCATCAAAAAGCACATTAAATAACAAAAAAAGGGGGGGGGTGAAGCCCAGCATTTTTAACAAATTCATTGGGTAGTTTTGGTACCTGGGGGCACCACCACCCCCGCACACCTGCCATATATACTATGTAAATTAAGTCCTCTCCCAAACACCCCAGTACAGCTCAGAGCTATCCTAATAGCATACTATGGCTTTCACATAATACCTACTGTAGGGTCTTTAGTCCCATGCCATAGCAATTCCAGTTTTAGTAAGGTTACAGTGCAGAAATATGAACCAGGAGATTCAGGTTTAGATTGTACCGGAGCTGCTGTACTTGTTCATCAGTTTTCTAATGCCGCAGTCAACTCAACTGTATGATGTGTAGAACCAGAGCCTTACTAAAAATGTATTGCATTTCTACTGAGCTATCTTAGGAAAAGAAAATATCAAAATAAATATTCAGTCGTAGCAAGGGTACCACTTATCATGGGTTTTCAGAAAGTTACATTTCTTTTGTCTCTGTTTAAGGAAAGTAATAGTTTGCAAAATTCATTGATCATGTAAAATAATGAGTTCAGTTCACCAGATGTCTGCAGCAGTGCAAGGGGGCCACAAATACAGCCACTAGTGCCGGAACAATGTTAGCACTTTTTTTTGTAAACGTAGTTTATTGAAGACATCCCGGAACTAGGATACCAGAGTACGCTACAAGCTAGTGGTGTATGGTCTGGCCCAAGTCCTGGTCTTTGTTATCTTGGGGAGCCTGATCAGTAGGGCCAGTGATTTTCAGATATAGAATTATCCCAGTTCCAGTGGTGAAAAATTGCCAACTTTGGACAATTATGGATACCATTCAGAATATACAGTAGAATCTGGAAATTTTAGTTTTACAGTGACAATTTTAATTAATTTTATTCATTTCATTCCCTGCATTCTCATGTCCAAAATGGCATTCCTTACTTGATGAAATTCTGTTCCATGCTATTTGTGGTCTTAATTAAATGGCATTCTTGCCGCCCCCCCCCCAGGATTCTCTCTGAAAAGAAAACCAGACTGAATTGCTGGACTTATTCAACCTGCAGATTTTCTCACCCTAATTCCAGCCTTGCTGAGTTAGCACTCACAACATTGTTTTAGTAATGCCCCATAGTGTATGTGCATACTCTCAGCTCATCTGCTCGCTACTGCTGCACTGAGTCAAGCTCAGTCAAACCCCCTACTGCCACCATCACCACCACCCCCACCATACACAAAAAAGAAAACCTGACTGGACTGGTTTATTTTTTAGGGCACTGGTCCACCATGTTGTCCCTTACTGCTGAATGATGTGTTCCTAATTTCCAGATCTCAGCTTCCCAGACTGTCATACTCACACCGTCCCTAACCCACCCTCACCAGCACAAATACACTGAAAATTAGTCAAACTATCACCAATACATCAATGTGCCTCTGTGTGCTTCTTTTAATTGTATTTCTTTATTTCTGTTTCATCACATTCTCTGGAATCTGGGGGGAGGACTGCTTTCATACAGGCAGTGCTTGGGAACTCCAGAAAATTTGCATGGAGATGTAGTTATTAAATCTGTCAGGTTCAGTGCAGGACACTCTAGGGACGCTCTAGGAGCACAGAAAAAAATCACATTGATAGTTCCCATTTTTCTACAGCCCCCAGTGTATGTAAAATAAATATTTATGCTTTCCCAATGGCCACTATGTGTAGTTTTCTCCGTGGCAACTCTGCAGTGAAGTAGAATGCAGCATTTTCAGAAGACAGGTGAGAAAAACAGCAATTTCAGATCCAGACTGTAATTTCAGCAAAAAACTGCAACAAGTTCAGAGATCACCGGAATTCACTGGTCCTACCGATCAATCTAATATTAGACAGACAAGCCCAATTTTCCTGATCCTCGACACGATCTTTGAGATCAGCAATGAACTGCTTTAAGTCTGTTCTTTCACAGACTAAGTACTAAACTAAGTCCTCCAGCTCACGTATTCTCCTTTCTGCCCTGTCGATGCACGTGGCGTAGACAGCTAAGATTTTTGCCTGGTCCCTTATGACAGTGTGTAAACAGGTGATTTGTGCAGTCAAGTTTGTGAATCTGGCCTTAAAGAAAAGCTGTCCTTTCTCCACAAACTCCCACCACCAAAGCTCTACCCCCCGATTAGGCTTTTTCGGCTAGAATAACACACTTTTTTTTCCATTGGAACTTACTTTATTTTATTTTTTAAAAGTCCACAATCCCCAAACATGGCGGATGCTGCATGGGTCCAGTTCCTCCGAAAGTGCAGTGCTGCGCCGCTTGCCTCAGTACATTTGTATCGAAGTGAGCAGTGTGGTGCTGGACATTTGGAGAAATGGTTCTATCTTGATGTCAACCATGTTTGAGAATTCTGAGCTTTAAAAATAAAGTAAGTTCCAATGGGGAAAAAATATTCTAGCCAAAAAGCCTATCGGGGGTAAAGTTTTGGGGGGGGGGGTTGTAGATAAGGACCGCTTTTCTTTAACTTCTTGTTGTAGATTTGTGATATGTGTTGGTAGGGCCACTGCGGCCTTTTCAGTGGCTCCTATGCCCACTCCCGCCTCCACTGCCATCACATGCAATTGGGTGCAGCCTTCAGTAGCTGACAGGTTTGAGTTTGTAATGCCTTCAAATGTAAGTTTTGTCTGTCGCTTGCCAGATTGTGCTGCTGCCATGGGTTGCACGAGTCCAATGTGTATAATGCTGAGGATAAAAGAAGAATTCTAAATAATTCTAATGCTATTTTAGGTTGTGCATCTGGGAAGCCACACTGATATGCGTCCACCATGTAGATTAGCCAGGTCACAGCCCCAGGTTCCACTGTTGCTAGTCACGTTAGCACATGTTTATAAAGCTGCTGTGCTGCCTTTGTTTCTTCTTTGGTAAATTGAGCCTAAAACTGCAGCGTACTATTCAGTTTTATTTAACAGAATAAATTAATTAGCTCATACTGTCAATAATACCTCCATTAATTCAAAATCCAAATTCTGTTTGTTTTTAGTCATTTACGTCAGTTTCCCAGAAACCTTTGTTTGTTGACTTGACAGTTGAAAATGGGCAAAGGCTGAAAGTCATCTATGGATCAGTAGTTGGATTCCATGCCATTGACGTTGATTCTGGGACAGTGTATGACCTGTACCTGCCAACTCATGTAAGACATTTTATTTTACTTAATTTTGGTCACATCATGAAGCAGAAATATGAAGAATATTTTAATGCTGAATAATTAAAATTGGGGATGGGCTGTTAGCATTATTTTAATGTTCCCCATTCTCAGCTGTGCTTATGTAGTATAAAAGACCTGCAGATAAGAAAAACAGTTCTGGAAACAGCCTGTATGCCAAATTGAACACTTTATTAGAAGACAAATCAAGCACAAGTCTGTAGCATTAAGTCTCACTAATCCGTTTAGTAACTTTGATAGTCCTACCCTTTTAAAGAGTAAAGGCAGCTCGGTAAATAAATGAGTTACATGACACTGAACTGCAATGATGAACCTGTATGTTTTCCCCTTGTTAGACGTTTAACAAAAAGGCAACACCTGATTAGTTGACTTATGCTATTAAAAGTAGAATTGTTATAAGGTTACTGCATCTGCAGCATACAAATCTGCATCTGACAAACCATTAACCTCTGTTATAAATATGCATGCAGAACCAGAGATTTGATAGACAGCTTATTTGCCAAGGTCTTTGTTGTGCCTCTGCACCTGTTCCTACATACACTGTCATGAGTAATTATATATGGCATCTAAGCTTCATTTTGTATTACAACATGTTTCCAAGTTCAAGAAGGTGTACAGCTCAGATGAAGAGACACCTACATTCCGTACATGTTGCTTGGTTGCTAAGTGAGGCAAATGATTTGATGTAAAAGAAATAATCTGCTCATTACCATACAAGATAAACTGGAGACTAGAAATTACACACGCTCACTATAGTCTTACTTCAAGTGAATTGTATCAAAAATAAAATTAGCATTCATTGCATCCAAAAAGCAGATATATTCCAAACCAGTGCCCTGAATAAAAATGATGGCTTGTTTCTTCCTTCGGAGAGAAGGGACTCTGTCCATGTGTGCTATTCCTCTACAAGACAGATTGTGCTAAAAATAAAATTTCCCCTCAGAGTCCTGGATCTTAAATAAGCTCTGGAAGTAGGCTGTATCTGTGATAAGGTTATTTTGTTACGAGTATTTTATGGGTCACCTGCTAGACAAGCAAATTGTGTGAAGTGGGATTCTGTCATCAAGCCATTCTCATTTGAGATATTGCAGACTGAATTTAGGCACTCTTGCTCTTTCTCTCTCTCTCTCTCTCTCTCTTTCCCCCTCGTTTTCTCTGTCTGTATCTTCCGTGCTTCTGTTGCTCATGAGAATACCAAGGCAGCGCATTAAAATTGCACTCCGACTCTGGATGCCAGTGTTAGTGTTACGGATAGTAGTTGCAGTGGAATGGACTGATGTGATCGGTCTGAATGTATTCAGTTTGGCAAGTACTGATTCAGTTTTTTTTCTTTTACTGTGATGGATTTCTGAAACACATGTCTCTTAAATGTTTCAGGTTTAACATTTAGGAAAATGTGTGCTATAATAGTCATGTGTAACTGTACACGGCACTTTCAAAACAAGAAGGCTGTTTATAATTTATAAAGATGTACTGTGCAGCTACATGTCATCATTCAAAGCAATTCTGAGCTTTACTGATCCTCATATCAGGCATGCATTAAATGTATTGGGCACAGAGTCATTTTGTTTAATATTTATCAGTGACCAGTCCATTTTGGATCTAGATTACCGAAAGCCTAAGCATATATAATGTAAAATATCATGTACCAGTCCTAACTAAGACAACATAATGTTATTGAATGTATAGGCTTAATTAACATTTTGTGTAACAAAACATATGGTTCATCGAGAATAAAAGCCTTGTGTTCCCTATAGACATGAACAGAATAATTTATTTTAATTGCTCTCCCATGCTGGTGAGACTGATGGGGGCACTGAGAGTGCATTGTTTTTTTAATATATAAATCCTTATAAAATGTCATTTTAGATCCAGGGGAATATTCGCCCACATGCTATCATCATTCTTCCGAACACTAGTGGGACAGAGCTTTTACTATGCTATGAAGATGAAGGTATCTACATAGACACATATGGGCGATTTACAAAGGAAACAGTATTACAGTGGGGAGAAATGCCAGCATCTGTCGGTAAGTACAAATAGAACACAATGTTCGGTTCCGGAATTTTACAAATTACAGTTACTATGCCTGTTTAGGGGGGAAAGATGCTAGATAACTACTGATTAGTAACTGAAAATACTTCCAGTCCAGAATTTCAAAGAACAGCATATACATTTACTGTATATGTTTTGGGAATTCTGATGATTTTCCTAGAAATTAGGAACTATCAGGGTTCTGCCCCCACCCCCAAAAAAGTGTTTTCAGTTTTCTGTTTTAGTAACCAAACTGCACTTGCAAATGTTATGAAACTCTAGATCAGTGTAGTTAAGTATTTTCCAAATACTCACTGAGCATGCACCTGTACAGTAACTTCAGAGTCTGTAGCACCAGACTTTATCTCAGTGACCTAAATGCTTGAGACCCATGGTCAGCCCTCAGATCCGCAAGTGAAACTGTCAATTAAAACTGTATTTACATTGGATTTATAAACACTGATATAAAGAAACATAAATATGATGACAGAAAGAGACCAAGGGCTCAGTTTTCAAAGAGCCCTTAGAGCAACGCAAGTTTCATCGCTCTAGGACTGCAGCGAACTCCGGGTGCGTCATGGAGCCTGCACCCAATTTTATAAAAGAAGGGGTCCCTGTGCCAAAATCTCAGGAGTTGCTGTAGCCACAGGCTAGCGCCAAACATTTGGCATACCTGTGGGAACTGGCACAGGGATCTGTCCCTCCCCTGCCTGGCACAACTCTAGAGGGGCCACAAGTGTTGGTGGTGAATCTGCATGGCAGGAAGGGTCCAGGGACAGAAGGGACATAGGGTTGTCCTAGGGGGCATTGGGTAAACAGCGGGCATGGCAGGGAGTGATGTGGCGCCCAGAGGGGGTGCCATTTGCATAGCCCTACAGCTGATCAGATTGGACTGCTTCATGAGGGGGTTGCTAGGGCTGAACAGTGACATGGCCCCAAGTGGGCACAGCCCTGGCAGCTGCCCCATAGATGCACACAGTCAGGACTCTGTGGGCGGGAGGCAGCGTGCCACATTGTGGCATGGTGGGTAATAGGGGACTGTGGCAGTGCCTAGAAAATGATCCCCTACCAGTGGCAGCCCTCAATCCATAGCTCCAGCTTCCTGACTATGGGGTCCTGACTGTCTGTGCACCTTTGGGAAGCTGCCAGGGCTGTGTCCACATGGGGCCATGTCACTGTTCGGCTCTGGCAAACCCCCACAAAGCAACGCCATCTGATCAGCTCTAGGGCTATGCAAATGGCACTCCTGCTGGGTGCCAGATCACTCTCATGTCATGCCCGCTTTCTCCTCAATGCCATCAGGACACTCCTGTGCCCCTTCTTCCCCTAGCCACCCCCGCCAGAACCCCCCCTCTCCACAGTGTATGGCACTGGTGTAAGTCCCTTAGACCACCTCCTGGCTGATCTAAGTGGTGCTACTTGCTGTGTCCATGGCAAGGCTTCCAAAGTACAAAAAAGGGGATGCTGCAGTCTTGCCATGGCACAATCCCCCTTTCGACCCAGTGCATGGGGGCTTCTGCTGCAAGGGTGGTGCAGGGCATCCCGATTTCTACGCAGCCTGCGTTCAAAAATCAGGATTGTTGCAAGGTACCACTTGTGTCATACACCTTTGGTGCAGGCACCTTGTGTCAAACAGAACCTTCTGAGTATTGGGCCTCGACGGTCCATTGAGTCTGCCACTACATAGAAACATAGACTTTGACGGAAGATAAGGACGGCTAGGCCCATCTAGTCTGCCCATTTCCCTACCTACAGGATAGGCCGCAGATCCTATTTAACCAACAGCCTATATCTTCCTGCCCCCCCCGCAAGAATTGCCTTATGTCTGTCCCATGCATTCTTGAATTCTCCTACAGTTTTAGACCCCACAACTTCCTCAGGAAGGCTGTTCCATGCATCCACTACCCTCTGTGAAATAATACTTCCTCACATTGCCCCTGAACCGCCTCCTTCTATCTTTAAATTGTGTCCCCTTGTTCTTGCAAGTCTCTTTTTCTGAAAGATGCTACCCTCTTGGACTTTGTTGATTCCCTTGAGGTACTTGAAAGTTTCTATCATGTCCCCTCTCCTTCTTTCCTCAAGGGTATACATATTAAGCTCCTTTAGTCTCTCCTCATCACGGCTTCTCTTGCAGACCCTGCACCAGTTTAGTTGCCCTCCTCTGGACTGCCTCTGTCCTGTCTATGTCTTTGCAGAGATGGGGTCTCCAGAGCTGACACAGTATTCCAGATGGGGTCTCACCAACTGTCTGTACAGAGGGATAACAACTTCCTGTTTTCTGCTGCTGATGCCTCTCCTATACATCCCAGTATACCCCGGCCCTCCCTACTGCCTTCTCACATTGCTTGCTAACCTTAAGGTCATCTGATATGATTACCCCAGGTCCCTTTCTTGTTTTGTTGTTGTTACTACCTCCCACCCATTGTATTCTTCCCTGGGTTCTTGTTTCCCAGGTGCATTATTGCACTTTTGCATTGAATCCTAGCTGCCATACATCTGACCGTTCCTCCAACCTTGCCAAGTCCCTTTTCATCCTTTCCAGGCCTCCTTGTGTGTCAACCCTGTTGCAGATCTTTGTGTCATCTGCAAAAAGGCATACTTTTCCTTCCAGTCCCTCTGCAATGCCACTGATGAAGACATTAAAAGGACTGGACCCAATCACTGGTCCCTGCGGTACCCCACTAGTAGCCGCCCCTTTCTTCAGAGTGGACTCCATTTACAATTACCTTCTGTGTCCTGTTGTCCAGCCAATGTTTTACCCAGGCTACCACCCTGGGACCCACTCCCAGGCTGGTTAATTTGACTAATAATCTTTTGTGTGGGACTGTGTCAAATGCCTTGCTAAAGTCTCAGGTAGGCCATGTCCACAGCCCCTCCCTGGTCTACTACTTTGGTCACCCAGTCAAAGAAATCTATTAGATCTGCTCTGACATGACCTTCCCATGCGAACCCATGCTGCCTTGGATCCTGTGCTCCACTGGCCTCTAGGTACTTAACTATTCTTTCCTTCAGAAGTGACTCCATCACTTTCCTACCACAGAGGTCAGACTGACAGGTCTGTAGTTTCCTGCCTCTGTCTTGGTCCCACTTTTGTGAAGGGGAATCACATCCGCCTTCCTCCAGTCCTCGGGTACCACACATCCTCCCATGATTTATTAAAAGAGTAGCCAGTGGTTTCACTAGTTCCTTCCTTAATTCTTTTAGAATTCTGGGGTGAATTCCATCAGGACCCATTGCTTTGTCCACCTTCAGTTTTAGGAGTTCTTGCAGAACCCTTTCTTCTGTGAAAGGACTGGGATCGACCCCCCTATCAAGAGTGCTTCTGTTAATTGGATTAGACACTTCCCCTTCTCTTTTGTGAATACTGAGCAGAAATATTCGTTCAGTATTCCTGCTTTTTCACTGTCCCCCTCTGCCCACCCACCGTTCATTCTATTCAGCCTCACTATCCCTCCCTTTGTCTTTCTACGCTCGCTGATGTACCTATAAAAGGTTTTATCCCCCTTCTTAACTGAGTTGGCTATCTTTTCCTCAGTTTGGGCCTTTGCTATTCTGACTTTCCTCCCTGCTTCTTTCTGCCTTAACTAGTACAGCTCTCTGTCCTGCTCCTTCTGTGTTTCCTTATACTTCTGGAATGCTATCTTTTCTTCCTGACTTTCACAGCCACCTCTTGAGAACCATAGTGGCTTTTCTTTCATTTTGATTTGTTTATTTGCTTCACACAAAGGCTTGTTGCCTCTGTGATGGCAGTTTTGATAATTCCCCATTGTTGCTCCACACCTCCTTCTAGCCTGTTTGCTAGTGCTTTTCTGAGGCCTCTCCCGTCTTGCCAAAGTCAGCCCTCCTAAAGTCCAGTACCCTCACTTTTGTATGGCTTGACTCTGTAGTTGAGTTTAACGTGAACCACACTGTTTGATGGTCACTTGTCCCCAGATGGCAACCCACTTCTAGATCTGAGATCCTCTCACTGCCCCCATTTGAGAGTATGAGGTCTAAGATTGCTCCCTCACAGTGGGTTCGAAACTAGCTGTCTAATGCCTGCCACCTGTAGGGCATCAAGAATGGCCCTGCTCTTGGATGTGGCTGCAGCAAATGTGCTCCAGTTAACATCTGGCATATTCAGGTCTCCCATCAACAGTATCTCCCTTTTTCTGCCATTCTAAGAATGCCTTCCATCATATCCTTGTCCATTCCTTCCCCTGACATGGGGGTCTGTACACTAACCCTGTGTGGATTGTGGTGCCCTTTCCAGTCTCCAGGTGACCCACAGAGCCTCCTCTCCTCCCTGTTTACTCTTTTGTTCAGTTGCTTTATCCTTCCTTTACATAGAGCTACTCCTCCCCTCTTCTCCCTGCCTGTCTCTCGTAGGTTATGTACCCTGGTATGTTAACATCCCAGTCATGGTTCTCTGTGTACCATGTTTCTGTGACTGCTATGATATCCAGGCATCCCTCTTCCATTAAGGCCACCAGCTCAGGAGCTTGTTGCCCAGACTACGAGCATTGGTACTCATTACCCTCCATTTCCTGATGGCCTTACCCCTTTTGCCCCATCCCTGTCCTTCTTGCCTTTGTCACTTTCTCCATTTACCCTGCCCTTCTACTATCGACACCTCCATGTTGGTGTTTGCCACACTACTACCGTGATTGTTTGGGGGAGCTAGGATTTTCCTGCTCCTTTCCAGTGCCTCCCCCCTTGGCTAGTTTAAAAGCTTGCCAATGAAGCATTTAAACCTATCACCTAGGATCCTGGTTCCCCTCCCGGACAGATGCAGCCCATCATGCCAGTACAGGCATGCATCACTCCAGGTGGACCCCCAGTCCCCAATGAAGCCAAATCACTGAGCGCCACACCAGTTTTTCAACCTCTGATTGAATCCCATGGTACGGAACACCCTAGCCTCTCCTATGCCATAGATGGGTAGCACCTCCGAGAAGGTTACCGTGCGTGCTACTTGACTAAGGCCCCTCCCCAATTCCACAAACTCTTCCTGCACTTCTCTTAGCCAGGTCATTTGTCCCTAAGTGGACAATGACATCCAGCTCCCTCCCCTGTGTGGCTGCTCCGGCAATCCTGAGGATTCGCTCCCTGTCCCTCCAAGCCATGGCGCCAGGCAGGCACCTTACCTCCCTCTCCCCTTCCTTGCCCAGTTCTACCTTCTAATTTCCTAACAATGGAGTCCCCCACCAGGAGTTGTTTCCTTCCTCTGCAGGGTCCCCTGCCACCCTCCTGTGGGTCTCCTTTGTGGAGGTTCCCAGCATCCTCCTTGGTCTCCACTGTAGGTGCCTCCATAGAGGAACCACACTTTGCCAGAATGGCATAGGGATGTGGAGAGGAGGTACAACTGGAGGGATGTGCCTCTGTTCTACCACCCTCACCCTCCCTGAGCCCACTGTGGTCCACCAGCCTCTTTCTTGGCAACCTCTGAGGCAACGGCAGTGGCACTGGTGGTCCCTGGATGGAAGAGGAGGTCCCACAAATCCTGGCCAACTCAGCCTGGAGATGAGCAACCTCCTCTCTCAGCCCAGAGAGTGCTTGCAGATGGGACAACACCGCATCCTCCAGAACATCTCCCGGAAGACTGCTGCTCCACAGCCACTGCACTGCACCACTCCAATCATGTCTTATTTCTGGCCCCTTAACTGTTTGCAATCCTTACTCTTTCCTCTGTTTTTTTTCTCTCTCTCCTTACTTTCTGCCTGTGTGCCCTTTAAGCTCCTGATTGTCCTGTTCTGAGACAAGAATATCCTATATTTCTCAGTAGACCACTTACTTGTTCAGAGGCAGACCTCCAGCAGCTAGAGGGGGCCCGGAGAGCTACTCTTGCCCTTCTAGGATGGTGGGTCCTCGGTGGTTCTGTGATCACTCACTTCCTGCCCCTAAACAGGAAGTTCCTGTTGTCAGTCAAATCCTGTGCCTTTAAAAATAGAACTAGCTTTGGGTGGAAAGGAGGGCAATATAGTCCCAGTAGAGAAGTTCAGTCACACAGTAGTCCTTTCTCCTGGTGTCTTCTGCCAAGCTATTAGCAGAATCTTTCTAAGGCAGTTTTTAAATGTAGCTTCCTTCTAGCTAAGCCACTCCCCCCTACTTACCAGATCTTTCTACAAGTAATTTAAACCTCACAACAGTTAAGTCCTTTCAGTAACCTGAGATTTACACCTAGATGACTTTTCAGTTACCCATTCAGTTCAGTTAACCCAAACACACATTTTTTTTTTGTTGTCTATGTTAGTTTTTTTACCCTAAATTAAAGGTCCAAATACAAAAGTTCTTCTACTTTAGTCCCAGCAGAGAAATTCAGTCACACAGCAGTCCTTTCTCCTGGTGTCTTCTGCACTGCTGTACTACTTCACTCCATTATTACTTCCCTGTCGGGCTGTATTCTCACCTCACCCTGGGGACTATGAGTCCCCTTGCCCTGTCATAATCTTATTTAAACCCATTAAAGATAGATGTCACCACTACTTTTGCTGGTAGTCTGTTCCAAGGTTCTACCACCCTCTCAGCGAAGTAGATCTTCCTCAAGTTTCTCCTCAATACCCCACATCAGCCTCCAGTCATGCCCTCTAGTGACCACATCCCTATTTCATACAAGTAGGTCCTCACTGTATACCCCTAAGAAAAGGACAGTTTTGTACTTACTGTAACAATAAATCTTGAAGAGCATCTCCTCCATTAGGCCACACCTTAGGCGCTATAGGTGTCATGCACTAGGATCACGCAGAAACTTTTGCTAGCTGGGGGCCATCCATGACAACATCTCACATTTGCATCTATGTGAACGTAGGTGGCCCCATCACTCCTCAGTTCCCAGCCAGAGATTAGACTCGGAGGACCTCCAGCCATGGGGAACCAGGAGATAAAACCAGCCCCAAGCATACAAGGAGAGGCATGGAGCTGGACATATGATGCATGGATTAGGTTCAGGCACAATATCTGATGTACCCCTCACTTAAGCAGAAGGGGGATGGAGGGAGGGATGGCATGGCCTATCAGAGTAAATTCTTCCAAAGATCTACGGTTATGATAAGTACATAACCATTCTATCTTCTTCAGGGATATCTCCTTCATTAGGCCACACCTTTGGAATGATTCCCAAGTAGTCCCAAATAAAAACTGGGAGGAGGTTACAGCCTGATACATATATATATTCAGAACAGCAGGCCTTGCAATACAGCAAGTCTGAATACAGCACATCTGCGGGAGACTATGTCCAGAATGTAATGCAGGTGAAGGTGTGGACATTGCTCCGAGTGGCTGCAGTACACATGTCAGCAGCAGAAACGTTTCTGAAACAAGCAACAGAAGTGACCATTCCTCTGGTGGGATGAACAAACCACACCAGCAAGTTCCTCAACATATTTTCTATAACAGAACGTAATTTATTTTATTTATTTAGCTTTTGTTGACCGGGTAAGTGCACTAGACAAATCCTGCCTATTTTCAGGCACGACCCGGGGGAGGGGGATACAGATGAATGCCAACTGACCTTGAACCAGATTAAGCTGTTGGTGGTATTTTTAGTGAATGAGGGAAATTTGGCCAGGACACCGGGGAAATTCCCCTACTCTTTTCGATAAGTGCCATGGGATCTTTAACATCCACCTGAACTACCACCAATCCAGGCAGATGGGACCTCGGTTTAACGTCTCATCCGAAAGACGGATTGTAATACAATGTGCCGGCCATTTGGACAGGCATTGTTTAGACACATTCTTTCCCACGGGCAAACAAAACAAAGAGCTGAGAGGACTTTCTTTAGTCTTTGGTGCGATTACCAGTATCTGAGTATTCTACAGGTATATACATCTAAAGTATGGACCACTGCCTCGTCTTGCTTGGCACGCTGAGGGTAGTAAACAAGGTGTATTGTTTGATTGAGCATAAATTCAGATACCAACTTAAGTGGAAACTTAGGATTTGTAAGCAAAGATACTCTGTCTTTGTTGAAAATCAAATAAGGAGGCTCACACACTAGAGCCTGAAACTCTGAACTCCTTCAAGCAGAAGTGATTGCAACTAAAACTAACATTTTCCATGACAGGAAACGTAGGCCACAACTCACACCTGGCTCAAAAGGAGCCAGTGTTGGATTCTGGTGACAATGTTGGCCCGGTTTTTGCTGCTGTTGTCCCCTTGGTACGTTGTTGTACACTCGCCCCAGAGTAGAATGGTGGGGCAGGGAGTTGCCTTCTGTTTAGACAGGGCCATTTCAGCAACTGCTAGGGTAGCAAGGTGGTGTGGGCACGATGTGGGCGAGGCCATGGTGTGGGCGGGCCAGAGGGTGGCATTTGTCATGTCATAGAGCTAGTTACCAAGTAATTTAAAATGGTATGACTTGGATAGCAAAGTTCGAATATAAATGTGAAATGGGTCATTACAGATGTTGATTCAAATTAAATAGCTAGCTTTCATCAAGTTATGGAATCATCAGTACAGTGAAAGTCCCATTCCTCAACTGTACAAATATTAAACAATATTATAATGTATGGTAGAATGCTGTTAACCTTAGGAAATCATCATTCCCTAAGGTTGTTAACCTATCGATGTGACGTAGATATGTTGTTAACCTATCGATGCTACGTCACATCGATAGGATAACAACAGCGATTGGTCTGCATATGCGCGTGGTTTTTTTTCAACGGGGAACCGACGGATGAAGGCAGTGGTTAGGGAAGGACTGAACAGCCGCAGTGGTGACTATTTATCAAAAAGTAAGCAGCCGTTTTACTTTTTACGTGGGACCATACACTATAAAAAATAATGTATGGTCCCTCTATCGGCATCCGGTCACTGTTAACGGTCTCGAGGTTGCCATGGCGACGTAACCCTCTCGAGCTTCACTCTCAAGGTTTACACAGTCACCCTGGCAACCTCTTGACAGTTAACTGACTGGTTACTAATAGAGAACCATACATTATCCTCTATATAATGTATGTGTAGCCCTTATTATCCATTGAAATCAAACGGATTACAACCTTGTAATCCCACTGTTGTGATGTCAGAACCTTATAAACCTATCTCATCTATGTCATAGCAGTGGGTTTACAAAATGGAATGCCAGTGTTTTTCAGTATGCACACCCAGAATGTGATTGTTAGTCTCAGTACAGTATTCAAATAACATTCCAGTTGTCACAGTTTACTGTTACTGAATCTAGCAATCACTATGTCGGATAGAGATTTTAGCTCTGGTGCTATTTTAGCCCACTGTCATTCAGTCCGTGTATCCAGTATGGTGGGTGGCCAGCCTCGTCAGTCGTGCAAAAGCCTACGGTGGTGGTGGGGGGGGTGCTGACATGGAGTGGCCGACTATTATTTTCCATTTTTGTCCCCAGGGGCACCACATGTGGAGACGCAAGTGTGCATGTGTTCAATGGCATACACTGTCGCCAGCACATCTCACAGGAGCCCCCTCCCCTTGTATGTTCCCCTGACTGTGCTGCTACCTGGCCTCCAACAGGTAACAGTCCCACAGCAGGAATCTTAAATTTTATTTGAGTCAGAAAAAACCTTTGAGCAAAGTGATGTTTTTCAAAGGTTCCACGTCAAAACATAACAAGACAGAACATTAAGTTGAGAGTTACATCATGAGAAAAAACATAAATCACTACTCAATGTAAACAGGTGTAGCATGTCATATGTACAAATTTGAATACAGTTGCAGATACTCAGATACAAGGCCCAGCATGGCATGCATCTATTGTACAATTAGAGTAAGAGGCAACGATAACATTGGGGGAGCAGTCTGGGGGACAGGCTTTATCAAGGTAAGAAGCCAGGAGGTAAGGCATGGTCAAGGCAGTAGTAAGGGGGAGGTGGAGAATGAGAATAGGGATCAGGGTTCACTGCAGGCCAGAAGAGGGATAGCAGTGAGGTAATGAGAGGTCAAATAGGCGGTGGTGGTACCACTGTAGGGTGAGCAAGAGCGATGCTGTGTTGAGGGTTGGAGATTCTCGGTGGGGGGCCTGAAGTAGGGATGGGGGGGAAATTAGGCTACAAATGGAGAGAAGTGCCACTAGGATCGTGCCCCCCCCAAGGAAGGAGAGTAGTCCATGGGCACTCAGTCCTTCCTCCCTGGCCATCTTTCGATGATCTTCTGCTGTTCCTGAATGAGGGTTGCCATCATCGTAAGTGGTAGCACTACCACTGCACCAATGGGCTGGCGGAACATCCTTTACAGCTGGAAGGAAAGTCTCCTCCTGTGTTCTTACAACCACAAGAGACAGTATAATGCAGTGGTTTAAGGCTCTGAGCTGCAAATCTGGAGACCTGGGTTTGACTCCTACAGCCTCCACTTGCATACTGTGTGATCCTGAGCAAATATTTTAACTTTCTTGTGCTCCCAGTTTGCACCTGTAAATAAGCTTTCAGCTTAGTGTGTCTCTCCTGGTTAACAAAAAAACAAGATACTATCTGGTCACCTCATATTTTGTAAACTGTGAAACTCTGGACTTGAAAGACTTTTAATATGAAAGAAGTTTTTTTTTTTTTTTTAAATAGGTGGACCCTCTCCCAGTTTCAACACTGAACCATTTCCTTTTTCACGCACTGTGCTTTTGTCTCTGTTATGATTGGTTACATTCAAGCTTTTTATGTGCATATTTTAAATTGACCGTGGGTCATTCAAGCTGAGTAGCAAATCCAACGATGGGTGTAAGTCAAGTGGTTTTACTCACTCGGTGCCATCAAGCCCCAAAAGATTCTGTTTGATTCCTTCTCTGAGACTGAAGTTAGAACCTTTTCAATTTTAGAAGAGGGCTGGGGAGGTCAATTTTAGATCCCCTCCCCCAATTGAATTTCCATCTACTCATCAGCAAGTATTCCCAGCTCACCCTCAGTGCAAACAACAGAGTAGAGAGGGAGGCAAAAGGCTCAGCAGGTAACAGACAGTTCAGGGCTATTGTGTTCCTTGATAGGGATTCTCACAGTGACCGGGGGTTTAGAAAAGTGACCTGTCAGTCACATCACATCAGGCTGGGGGCCTGGTTTGGGGGAGGGAGTGCTGTCTACCACTTTGCACTCTGACTGTAAATCCTGTGACATCCGAAAGGCTTTGGTGTTTCAGAGGATTGATATTTAAATTCACAACACTAACTTAATTATCAATTAATATATAATGAATATTTTTTCTTATACTATTTTTTTCTTATACCCCCAAACTCCAGCGGAGGCACATCATCCCATTTTCAGTGCAGAGTTTACATTTATGTATTTTTTTTCTTTTTTTTTTTTTTGCCACTCCAGTACAGGTAGGCCCCTACAGCCCTACTTCCATCTGCCTAGTTGTGGCCATTCATGCTTGTTTGATTCTTTCCACATCCTTGTAAGTGTTGCTAGCCCCCTTCAGGGTAAGGCCACATCCCCATCCCCTTTTGTTTTGTTTCTATACTATCTTCCTCCCTACCAGGGTAATGCCTCTCTTTCCTCTCAATTCTATAATTTACATTCTTGCCTTCTACCATTCTCGTAACCCACATCCTCCTTACTCAGCTTTCACACCATCTCAGTGAAGCTTGTTCCCTCCTATTATTCATGTGAACTGCAGGGTGTAAGTAAGTACTGCTCTGATACTGACAGCAACTATATTGCATGATCCTCCTCCTTACCTTATGGCTTCTGCTGGACTGCCCTCTGACCTAGGTCTCTGTTTGTGAGGGACAAAATCAAAATGCTTGCTTCTGCTTCTTGTTGCTCTCCACACTGCACTGTCTCCGCTCGCCACCTCAAAAGTCACCCGCCGCCCGGTGTAAACTGCTGTAATAAATAAATTCCGGAAAACAGTAAAAAAAAAAAATCACTCATCTCGCGCTCTAGCCTCTCGCTCCGTCGCTCACACAGTCACACTCTCTCTCTTCAACTTGTTCATGTGGTTGGGTTCCCGGGTTTTTACGCTGCAGTCTGCTGTTCCCGCCATCCAGTTTGTCAGGTGACCCTGCTCTCTCACAAGCACCATGACTACAGATGGATGTCGGGGTCACGAGGGGGAGAATGGGGGGTGACAGACTAGAGAAAGCGCAGTGCGCGCCAGGCACCACCCACCACCACAAACTCCCTGGTGCTGAAACCCCCTCCATCCACACAGCACAAATATGAACTTGTACAAGCGCTTAGCGCACGCGGACGCATCGCTGCTGAGGAGAAAAAAAAAGTTGTTTTTTTTTTAATCCGACAGCAGGCCAGCAACAACCAAGAGTGTCCATTAACTTTAAGCCAGCAAGGGCAGGGGTTAAAAGCCCTGTCATAAAAGTCATAAAATTTTTATAGGGGTCACAGTCGACCTTGGCGACTAAATGACGCCTCGGTTTAGATCCGAACTGGGATTCACTGTACCCAATGGGAAGACCAGGTTCCTTTGAATGTGTGGCCATGCATGGGGGTCTGGGCACAGGCCGCAGAATTCTCCTGATTTACTGCCCTCCTGGGGCTGCGGGTGAATTTCTGCAGGAGGTAGCCAATTTCATCATCAGCAAAACAATGGAGGCCCCCAGATGTTTAAATGTGGGGGACTTCAATGTTTGGGCTGACGACAAATCTTCTAGGCTTGGTTACAACTTCCTCCAAACTGTGTCATCATTGGGCCTGTCGCAAGAAGTTTCTGCCATGACTCACCAGGGCGGTCACATGTTGGACCTGATCTTTTCACTGGGGCTTGAAATAAATAAAAGACTGATCGGATCGCATGGTCCGATCATTGCATGGTGGAGTTCACTTTCGGGGCAACCTCTGAGAGCCCTCCCCCTGCTGAGATGGTAAGCTACCACCCTTTGAAGGGTGTGACCCCTGAGGGATTTCTGGCAGTGACTGACCTATCTAGGATGGGCACTGCATGCAACTGAGTACCGTGTGCTTCAGTCTCCGCCTATAATATGGTGATATCTGGGGCACTCAACTCCCTTGCACTGGTCAGGGTATGACCCAGATCTTCTCACTTGAGGTCTCCATGGTTTGACTGGGCGCTCAAGGCGATGAAGATTCTTTATCAGAGGCTGGAGCACTGCTGGCAAAAGACTGGCCTGAAAGTGGACAAGCTGGACATGCGTGCTCACTATGGGGAGTACTGGGGGCAATTAACCATAAGAAGGCAGAATTCCTATCTGGGGAAATTGCTGCCAGGAAGAACTGACCAACTGTGCTCTTTCGGACTGTAAACAGGCTGCTAAACCCAGCCTGTCTACAGTAAAAAATTGCCTTTTCAAACACACTCTGCAAAGAGTTTACTCGGTTCTTCTTGGACAGCATGTGCACCATCAGGCATGGAATTTCACCAGTGAGCCAATATTTGGCCGACAGCAATCGCCTCAGATGCCCAGAGAGTACTTTGCCTAGTTGGGGCGAGTTTAGACCAGTGAAGGTGGCTGAGGTCATTGTGGTTGCCTCCAAGCTGAGGCACTCATGTTGTGAACTAGACCCGGTGCCGACATGTTTCTTGATGGGATGTGTGGACTCCATTTGCCCAGTGTTTGCCTTGATTGCCTGGTGCTCCCTGTCTGATGGGGTCTTTCCCGAGGCCTTGAAGGAGGCATTGGTGAGACCCTTTCTGAAAAAGCCATCTTTGGACCCTGATATCAAGGCAAATTACCTTCCAATCTCCAACCTTCCATTCCTGGATAAGGTTGTTGAGAAGACTGTGGTGCTTCAGCTTGAGGAGCACCTCATGGCTTCTGATCTATATGAGCCCCTCCAGTCTGGGTTTCAGGCGAGGCATAGCACAGAAACTGCATTAGTTTGGGTGCACAGTGACCTTCTCAGGGTGAGAGATCAAGGAGAGGGGACAGTTCTCATTCTTCTTGGTCTCTCCTCAGCTTTTGACATGGTGGACCATTGTGTATTGCTTGACCGCCTGAGGGAATTTTGTGGACTGTCTGATACAGTCATCTAATGGTTTTAGTCCTTTCTCACAAACAGGAGACAAAGGGTAGTGATGGGAAATTTCTCCTCCTCCCCTAGTCTCCTGTCTTGTGGAGTACCTCGGGGTTCAGTCTTGTCACCAGTGTTGTTCACCATGTACATGCTGCCCCTGGGAGGGCTCATTAAGAAATATGGCTTGGGTTTTCATTGCTATGCCGATGATACCCAGCTGTATCTTTCCTTTGCACCTGGGACATCCAACATAGTAGATGTGCTTAATAGCTGCCTTGCTGAAATCAATGACTGGATGGCCTCTAGCTGGTTGCGACTAAACCCTGATAAGCAGGGGTACTGGTAGTGGAGTCAAACAGAGGGCATGATAGGATGGCCTCGGGTGCTGAGACAGGACTCATCCTGGGTTCAGTGCCTTTGAAAGCCTCCTCCAGTCTGCATAATCTGAGCGTTATTCTGGATAGCAGCCTGACACTTAAGGCTCAGGTGTTAGCCATGGTCCGCATTAGTTTTTACCTTCTGAGGAATATCACCAGGATTAGGCCCCTGGTTCTGCCCCCATACCTCCCTACCTTAGTGCATGCCTTTGTGATATTGAGACTTGATTACTGTAATGCGCTGTACCTCGGGGTCTCAGGAGGTACCCTCCACCGACTTCAGCTAGTGCAGAACACAGCTGCCAGGTTGTTGATGGAGCAGTCTAAGTACTGCCACATCAGTCCGGTACTGCATGCACTGCACTGGCTGCTGGTCAGGTGGAAGATCCTCTTCAAGGTAGGCTTGCTCACCTTTAAGGCCCTGTATGGGGTGGGCCCTGGTTACCTGGTGGACCTTCTTACACCTGCTACTTCAGTCCGCTCCCTCCATTCCTCCTCGAGGGGCCTCCTTGTGATTCCCAGGATGAGGCTTAAAACTGCAGGTGACAGAGCATTTAGTGTCACCGGCCGCATCCTGTGGAATTCACTTCCTCCATCTTTAAGGAAGGCCCCCTCGGTGGAGGCTTCAAGGCACGTCTCAAGGCCTTCCTATTTGTGCAGGCTTTTCCAGACCCAGCTTTGTAAATATCACTTTGGAATATTACCCTGTTCTGATTTATTATACCTTCTGTCCTTTATTTCTTTTTATTATTTATTCTGTCATTTATTACTGAAGCTTATCTAATTAAACTATTGTTATGATAGTGATTATTTATTAATGCTTGTTCTATGTTGGTTTTATGTTCGGCACCCAGAGCCTCTGGGATTGTGCATCTTTTAAATAAAACTTGCCTTGTCTTTGTCAAGCACATATTTCAAGTCCCAAGGCAGGACTGGATTGCAGATAGGAGGTTTTATATGAAGAATACCTTTCAGAAAAATATGGCACCACTAATTAAGCAACCATGTGACCATCAGTAGGAGTATGGAAAGCTGATAAAGTGACCAAATGCATACTTTCAATAGCTTTGTATGAAGTCTGAATTGTTCATTGTTTACCTAACACAAAATGGCCGCCCAGGTAATAATGAGTTAGGTGGGAAATACTGTTGGCCAAAGTCTGACAAGGACAGCAAGTATTCCAACACAGCATTCACATGGCATATAAATGGGTCAGCATTTCTAGGACTATTCACAAAGTGAACTGCTTCCATTTCAAGAATAAGTATATCTTGTAGAAGAGTTCCTAGCCACAACCAGAACATCAGCAACCTTATGGGATACTCCAAAATGTGCAATAGCTATGTCTTCAGGAGCCATGCATGCAGATGTAGGGATTTCTGGTCCATGTGGACCAGGGATCCTTTGTCCTGCGACTACAGGCCACAACAAAGAGGTAGGGGGACAGGAGGCTCCACTGACATCTGTTGCAGAAGTGGAAACCATATCTGGCAAGGCCATAATGGAGCAGTGAGGATGAGAGCAGCATTCTCCATTCGCAGCTTGAGCAGCACCCTCTGTATTAATGGAATTGTGGGAAATGAATATAGAAATTTCTATTTCCTAAAGAGGGACAATGTGTCTCACCAGAAAACTCCAGGCCTTGGAGTGAGCAAGCAGAAACACAGCAGTTTTGTGTTGTGTCTGGACGTAAAAAGGTCCAACTCTGGATGACCCCATCTTGTGAAGGGATTGTCTACCCTGAATGTCAGCAGTTCCAAATCATGAATCTTAGACTGTGACCTATTTAACCTGTCTGCTAAGATGTTGTGAAGACCTGGGAGATGCATGACTAACAACTGTAGGCCATGGGACAGGCTAGTATCATACTCTCATTGCTTCCTTGCATAGAGGATAGGGATGACTGCCTCCTTGTTTGTTGATGTAATGTATCACACTGGCATTGTCCATCTGGATTAACAGAGGACTGGGGCACAGATGGTCCTGAGATGCCTGGAGGCTGTACAGCACAGGCCTCGTCTCCAGGACATTTATGTGTATCCTAGCCCCCCACCTTGGTCCATGACCCCTGTGTCTGGTAAGGCTCAAGATGAGCACCCCAGCCAGAGACCAAGGCTTCTGTGTTGAGGAACTGTGCAGGAGTTGGTACCAGAAATGAAACACCCTTTAAAACGTGCTTTTGATCCATCCACCATAACAATGCTCTGCAAGCGGGGACATGACTAGAACCATTTGGTCCAGTTTGTCCATCAGATGATCCCAATGAACCTTGCATGTCCACTGAGGGAGTCTTATATGTAGGCAAGCCAGTGGCACAGTCACAATAGCCACAGCCATGAAACCCAGAAGACACAACATTGGTTCTCACAGAGGCATAGTAACTCCTGTATACCAACTGTGTTTGGGCAGTCAGATTTTCTGCTCTGTCCTGTGGCAGGAAAACATATCCATTCTCTGTGTCCAAGGTAGCCCCTGTGTACTGCAGTCTTTGGCAGCAACAATTCTGGCACATTTACTATGACCCCTAAGTCCTCGAACAGCTGCTGTGTCCGAAACAAGGTATGCTGAGAGTTACCCTAGAGCTGGCCTTCAACAGCCAGTCATCCAGATAGGGGAACACATACAGGCCTTCCCTGTGAAGGGCTGCTGCCACTACTGCCAAGCATTTGGTAAAGACCCATGGCACAGAAGATAGGCCAAGGGGCAATACTCTGAACTGACAATGTTCCCCCTCCAGCACAAAGTAGAGATATTGTCTGTGGGTTTTTCAGTTCCTGACATGAAGGTATGCATCTTTCATGTCTGCAGAACAAAGCCAGTCCCCTGTTTGCAGAATGGGAGTCAGAACTTGCAGGTATACCATTCAGAACTTGTTATAGTCAATGGAGGCATTTAGATCTCTGAGATCCAGCACGGGGCACAGATCCCTGTCCATTTTGGGACCAGGAAGTATCTGGAATAGAATCCTTTGTTTCTTTGTCAAGGAAGAACTGATTCTGTAGCACATTTTTGGAACAATGACAGAACTTCTTCCTTTGGAAGGGACAAATGGCCTGGAGTGTAACAGGAAGGAGGCCAAAGATGATCTGGAGGGGTTTCTAGAAGTAGCAGTAAAATTATTTATAAGGCATCATTCCTGCATAGGCTCAGGGTGCCATACAGAGTACACACAAGAAAAACATAAAAATATCATAAATAACAGTAGTGACTTCCTGCCTACTCAGTCCGGTAGGATCGTTGTGTATGGGAACTAGACACCTCCCACCTCTCTCTAGTTCCTATTTTACCCCAGGATGTCTCCTGGTCCTGCCCATCCCAATAATGCACCCCCCGTTAGTACTCTCCACATCCCATTGCCAGCCACAGTGTCTCCTCACGATCCCTGCCTCCCTGCCCCTACAATAGGTGGCCACTGGGGGGTCATGAAAGGGACATAGGTTACACAAATGGGTAGGGGAGTAACTAAACTTCGGGAGATTGGCTGTAGATTTTAAACATGTTCCTACCATTGTTCACTACCTCAGTGCTAAAATACACACCCCACCCCCAATTACAATACAGCCCTTAATTTAAAACAAACAAAAACCATACACACACATATCCACTCACACCACACTACAAATCACATTACTATCACATTTACCAATCGTACAGCTACCTTCCCCATCCATTAACCCCCCCAATAAATAAATCATCTACAAGCACCAGAGCATGCCCCCTTGCACTTATCTCTAGGACCCATTCATCCATTATCAGATGCAGGGAGAGTCTGCTCCACACAACCACCCTTGGAGATAATAGTGATGGTGGGGTTTTGCCCATAAGAGAGGCAGAATTGGTAGGAGCAGTGCAACAGGTACCAATTGCTTTGGGATCTTTTGTATGGGCACACATGGGGAGGGGGCCTGGTTAGGTGCCACGTCCTCTGCCATGGCCTTGTGAACAGTAGGCACAACCATCTCTGGAAGCAGGCTAATGAAAGGATCCCCTCCCATGACCCTTGGCAGGAATGAGATACAGGCATATGACAGACCTTAGAGTAATTTTTGAGGTCTTATGGCCTCTTAAGGCCTCTTCAACATCATTACCAGTTTTGTCCCTCTGAAAGGGGCATTCAGAAGTGCTTGCTGCACATCATATGCAAAACCAGCAATTCTGAACCAAGAATATCTTCTCATACAAATGCCAGAAGCATCAGCCCTGGCAGAAACATCAGATACACCATAGACTGACCATAACAATTGTTTGCCAACTTCAGCTCCAGAAGTTAAGCTTTTAAGTAACTCATTTTTGGCAGAGTCATCAGACAAAACCTGGGCTTCAGTTTTTGCAGCTTTCCACAAGCTGTTCTGATATTGTATCATATGGGTCTGGTAGTTTGCAATCCTAAAGCCCAGTGAGGCAGAGGCATATGTACACTTGCACATCACATCCAGCCTCCTAGGTTCTTTATCAGGGCAAAGTACTTGTGTGCTTAGGTGCTCCTGACCTATCCTGAGCAGCCATGATGACTACAGAGCCAGTTTCTGTCTGGTTAGCGTAATAACGCTTAGCACATGGCACAGGATACTGCTTATCTGTCATTCTAGGAACTGCAAGCAGTGTGTTTTGACTGTACCATGCAGCAAAAGTAGCATCCCCTAATGCAGGATATATAGGTGGAATTATCATGGAGGATGCGCAAGGGACCTCCAAAAATTCCATTAGATTTCTTTTTATGGAATCATCCTCTTCCACAGGAAAGTGCATAGCAGTTTGCATTTGCTACATCACGGCTTGAAAAGTAGGGTCCTCAGGAGGAGACCTTGGCATACAGACTACAGAGTCCTCGCTGCAGGATGAGAGTATAGAACTCGATTGTGGTAAAACATATTGTTCTGCCTCATATTCCTCCTCTAAATCCTCCTCTAAAACCATGAGGTCAGGATTATATACAACTTTGATGTTTTCGATGTTAACATCTCTATCAATGGCGGCATCACAGAATCCACTGACAATGGCAACAGCGGCTGAGAAGAAGGAATCTATGTCATGCTAGTACAGGCCATCAGTGAGGGCTGCAGAGGAATAACTGCCTGTAGCCCAGGCAGAATGCGTCTGATGATTTTGAAAATGACACCAGCACAACCTAAGAGTCAACTGTGCCCTGTAAAGGGTCTGGGACTACATGCACCAATGGATCCTGGCCCAATTACGGTGGCATCCTACTGTTCATAGTAGGTATGGCAGCACCTAAGCCAAGCCCCAACCTTTGTGTCTCATCGATGTTCAGCGAGGCTTTTGTCCACACCACGAGTGGACGAAGATGCAGTAGATTTACCTTGCCTCAATTGCAATCAAGTCTTCACCGGTGGAACAGACCTCTCTTTTTCTCTGTTTGTGCTTGTAGCCAGATGATGAGGAGGGCCACGATGATGACTATTCCCTGCCCAGGTCCTTCAACTGTGATGTCTGTTTCTCAGCCTGCAGTTTGGGAGACACAGAGTTTGGGCCCTATTTCTTCTCTATGGCTTTTAAAGTTTTAAGGAGAAGGTCATTTTCTAGAGCTTTTTTGCAGCATCAACTTGTAGCCTGATTGAAGCTCTGACAAATATCACAAGTCCTAACATTGTGAGACAGGCACAAGCAGCACACACAGACTGTGTGTGTCTTTTTTATACATTTTCTCTCTGTACTTACAGTACCAAAATAAAGACTCCATTGACTTCAGCGGCATGCAGAGACAACAAAATAAGCAGCTAAATGAAATAAAAGAACAAACGGCAATGGCTAGTTGATGGCACTTTGTTCAGCAGGTCTGAAGAGGATGCTCGACAGTGGGGAAAAAACTGAGAAGTGATGGGGCCACCTTCATTTATACAGATGCAGACGTAGGACATTATCATGGGTGACACCCCCAACCCCGCTAGCAAAAGTTTCTGTGTGGTTCTAGTGCCTGATGACTATAGTTCCAAAGGTATGACTATAGTCCCAAAGGTATGACCTGATGGAGGAGATATCCTCAAATAAGATCTAACATGTTTCAGTCATGTTCCCTCACCCCTATCTGGCTATGTTTAGGGTCTCCAGTCATTCCCTCTTCCCTGCTGGCCCTGGATCATTTTGGCGACCTATCACTGTATCGAATCTACTGTGTCAATGTCTTTCCTCGGATGAGGGCTACAGAACCAGACTTAGTACTTCATATGTGACCTCACCAGTAATCTGTACATTGGCAGAATCACCTTGCTTCTCCAGCTGTCAGAACCCCTCCCTATACAACCCAGCATCCTGTTGTAATTTATGGGCTACATTGAGAAGTGATACAGCCCAAGAGGAGCAGAAGTGGCATAGTTTGGATGCAGAAGTTTATTTACAGTCTGCTTAATCTCCGTAATAATCTGCA
The DNA here is from genome assembly GCA_016271365.2 of Neoceratodus forsteri. Classification (NCBI taxonomy): domain Eukaryota; kingdom Metazoa; phylum Chordata; order Ceratodontiformes; family Ceratodontidae; genus Neoceratodus; species Neoceratodus forsteri. The sequence goes on from JADMNL010000023.1 coordinate 141,924,736, forward strand.
TGCATTGCTGCAGACAGAAGGTGGCACATAAGAGATGTAAAGTACTGTATAAGGATCAGGTCAAAAGAGGAAACATTGTAAGCCGTCTCAGTGGTGTGGAGGGCTGAGGCATTGGATGCGTTACCTCCTCCCATACTGGTGTCCCGGGTTCGGGAATGAGCCTGAGTCATTGGGGGTTGGCCGGGAGGGAGTGGACGGTTGAGGAGTTGGACTGAGCTGCCGCAAGGCAGCTCTCTTCTCCCGGAGAAGGACGTGGGTTTCTCCAGCTCTTGGCTGCCACCAGGTGGAGGCTAGATGGGAGCACCAAACCACAAGGAAGATCAGGCATTAGGCTGGGTGGGAGGAAGGAGCCGTCACTGGAGCCACAGAGCGCATGTGCACCTCCACACGCATGCGTTACTGTGTTCTGGGGTCCTGGGATTAATGGGGAGAAAATGGAAAAATAGAGCACTGAGGCAGGCTAGAAGAAGCCCTGAAGCTAAACAGGGTGGATCGACATCCTCTGAGAGGACCGTGGCTGTGCCTGCCTGGAGCCCAGATGGGAGAAAAGAAAAAATTACTCACCTTAGTAATGTTGTTTCTTCTAATGGAGTTTTGCTATATTATGACAATTGCAGTTTGTCCCACCATTAGAACTGCCCGGAGGTGAAAGAGTTAACTTCCATGCCAGGCATGGAACTTGGGCATGACTCGGTTAGAAAGCTCTGTCTGGATAATTTCAAACTGAAACTGTCAGATCTTCTGAGCAAAACTCACTAAGGTTCTGTGTGGAAGCTGTAACCTACACTAGCCAACTGGCTACCTAAATATTAACACATATTCCTGGTCCCAACACAGAGACTCAAGTCAGGGGGCCAGAAAATAAGATAAGATAAGATAAAATAAAACACAACACCCCAAAACCCCCCCAAAAAAGGGGGTAGAAAAACATAAAATGGGCATAAACAAGTGCCCACACTGGACTGCCCACCCCATACCCAAGTAGAAGTTCTGAGAGGGGCAGGCTGGGGGGGAGGTCATAATATAGCAAGACTCCATTAGAAGAAACAACATTACTAAGGTGAGTAATTTTTTCTTCAAACAACATGAAGTCTTGCTATATTATGACAATTGCAGAATACACAGCAGCACCTCCATGGAGGAGGGACAGAACCTAGTTAGGGAATAGGCTCTGAAGCACAGCTGTGCCAAACCGAGCATCCCTCCTGGCCTGGACATCCAGGGAGTAATGCTTGGAGAAAGTGTGTACTGTTTTCCAGGTAGCTGCTTGACAAATCTCTAAAATAGGGATGTCTCTGGCAGCAGCTAGAGACGCAGCTGTACCTCTGGTAGAGTGAGCCCTCAGGCCTGAAGGGGGAACCTTTCCCAGTTTTTGATAACAAAATTGGATACAGGAGACAATCCACCTGGCAATGGATCTCTTAGTGGCAGGTTTCCCTTCCCAACCTCACCATAAGTGAGAAAAAGTTGGAGGGATTCGAACCTATGACCCTTGGTACGCTCTATATAGTAACTTAGGGCCCTCTTAACATCTAAGCTGTGCAGCCTCCACTCACCAGAGGAGGAAAGGTCAGTGAAGAACACTGGAAGGGAGACAGATTGATTAAGGTGGAAATCTGAAACCACCTTAGGCAAAAACTTCCTGTTAGTCCTAAGGACTACCTTATCCCTGTGAAAGGAAATAAAGTCAGTCTCTACTGACAAGGCTTGTGACTCACTTATGCGCCTGGCAGAAGTGATGGCTACTAGGAATACAGTTTTCCAAGTCAAGTACTTAAGCTCTGCAGAAGACAGAGGTTCAAAGGGGGGTTGCATCAACTGAGCAATGCAAACATTAAGATCCCAGGCAGGGGCCGGGTCCCTGAAAGGTGGATTAGTATGAAGTAATCCTTTAAAAAACTTGGAAAATACAGGGTGAGTGGAAAGGGAAGAGGGCTTTCCTGCTGAAATAAAAGCAGAGACAGCTGCCAAATGTACTTTCAGGGTAGCTGGTCTCAGACCCAAAGAATTAAGATGGACCATATAGTCCAAAACAATGGGCAAGTCAGCAGATTCCGGGGAAATATGTTTCCCAGAACACCAGATGGAAAACCTTTTCCATTTAGAGTTATAAGTAGCCCTACTGGAAGGCTTCCTAGAAGCCTTCAGGATTTCAAGAACACCTTGAGAAAGGTGCAGGTCAGCAAATTCTAACTCCTCAAGAGCCAGGCCTTGAGGTTGGGGGATTTGAGATTCGGATACCAAACTCTCCCCTGGGCACAGGTTAACAGGTTGTGATTCCTGGGGAGACACAGGGGAAGATGGACTGCTAAAGACAGCAGGAGTGGGTATCAGGGCTGCCTGGCCCAATCTGGAGCATTCAGAATCATCCTGCAAGGCTGGGATCTGATTTTGACTAGCACCTTGAATAGGAGAGGGAAGGGGGGAAAGGCGTACAGAAACTTCCCTTTCCAATCTAGGAGAAAGGCATCCAGGGGGACTGAGCCCATCACTGGGGGCCTGCAACAAAACAGTGGAAGTTGGTGATTGTCTGGGGCTGCGAAAAGATCTATCTGAGGTGTGCCCCATCTGGCAAAAACTATCCCCAGTGCTTGGGGATCCAGTGACCATTCGTGATGGCCCTGGGAAATCCTGCTGAGAGCATCTGCCAGGACATTGTCCTTTCCTGGGAGGTGAACTGCTATGAGGGAAGTGTTCAGGGAATAAGCCAGAGACCACAACTTCATTGCCTCGGTGCACAGGGCCGAAGACCGAGTGCCCCCTTGTTTGTTGATGTACCACATTGTAGTGGTGTTGTCTGTTCTGACTTGTACCACTTTGTTCTGAACAGATGCAGAAAACACCTGAAGTGCTAGAAAAACAGCTCTGAGTTCCAGCAAATTGATGTGGAGCAGAGATTCCTGAGGGGACCACACTCCCTGGGTGGAGAGGTCGCCCATGTGAGCTCCCCATCCCAGAAGGGACGCATCTGTAGTAAGGGTCAAGGAGTGAGATAGGGGGATGAAGGGGACCCCTAGTCTCAAATTGCTCTGATCCTGCCACCACTGAAGGGCCTGGATCAGGATTCGAGTCACTGGGATCAACTTGGAAAGGGGGATCTTTCCTTTGGGACCAGAAGGCTCTCAAATGAAACTGAATGTCCCTCATCTGAAACCTTGCTCCTTGCACTACATCTGTGGAAGCAGCCATGTGTCCTAGTAGCTGTAAGAAGTGCCTTGCTGGTTGAGAGACCCGCAGAGTGAAGGAGGAGGCCAGGGCCACTAGGTTTCTTACCCTTTCTAGGGGCAGGAAGGCTCTGGCCTGCTTTGTGTCCAATTCTGCACCTATAAAGGTGAGTACCTGGACAGGTTCCAGAACTGACTTTGGAAGGTTGAGAAGAAAACCCAGAGAGGTGAGCAGCTGCTGGGTAACTTGCAGGTGTGATTTGACCTGGTCTGGAGACTGACCTACAATGAGCCAGTTGTCTAGGTAGGGAAAGATGGCAATCTTTTGCTTTCTTAAATGAGCAACTGCTACTGCTAGACATTTTGTGAATACCCTTGGGGCAGAGGTAAGGCTGAAGGGCATTGCTCTGAACTGGTAATGGCCTGAGGGCAGTTCGAATCTGAGGTACTTTCGGTGGGAGCTTCTGATGAGAACTTGGAAATAGGCATCCTTGAGGTCCAGGGAAGCTAGCCAGTCCCCTGGCCTTAGAGAAGGTAAAATCATTGCCAGAGTCACCATTTTGAATTTTGGTTTCAAAAGGTGCTTGTTTAGATATCTTAGGTCCAAGATGGGCCGCCATTCTCCTGTCTTTTTTGGGGTAAGGAAGTACCTGGAGTACAGACCCTTGCCCTGGTGTAGGGGAGAAACCCTTTCTACAGCTCTGAGAGCCAGGAGGGTTGAGACTTCTGTTTCTAAGGCAAAGGTCTCTAGAGGGTTTGCAGGTGGAAAAGATCTGATTCTCATCTTTGGAAATTTTTTTGAAGCTGAGAACCAGACCCCGGCTTACTACTTCCAGGACCCACTTGTCTGATGTTAGGCACTCCCAGTTCTGAACGAAGTAAGCCAACCTGACCCCTACAGGTAATGGAGAATCGGCCCTGGGCACCCCATCAGGGTGCTTGTTTGGCAGGGGCTTTAGGCTGAGGGGTGGGAGCAGGCCTGCTTGCACCCTGTCTGCCTCTCCCTCTGAAGAACCCCCTCTGAGCATAAGCAGAGGAGGCCTGGGTTTGGTAAAAAGGCCTGTGAAAGGGCCTACCTCTACCCCTGGGGGTCTGCCTCTGAGGAGTGGCTTGCCGCTCCTTGGCTTGTGCACTCTTATAGGTTGTCCTATATTCATCCATTCTCTTCATATAATTCTCTGTCTGCTCCCCAAACAGAGAATTTCCTACCACAGGAAAATCCATAGCCTTAGTCTAGGTATCCTGTGACAAGCTAGTACACCTGAGCCAAGGCAACCTACAAAAAGCCACAGATGTAGCCATGACTCTAGAGGATACATCATTAGAATCCACAGCAGCATGGAACTGCACCTTGGATGCCTCAATACCAATAGCAGCCACCTGCTCCAGCTCCTTAGCAAGCTGGCCAGGGGCCTGTTTGGCCAAAGCCATGACAGTGTCCCATCTAGATTTTTGGTATCTTGCCACATAAGCCATGTAATTTGCTTGCCTGAGTCCCAAGGACACTGCCATGTATTGTTTTTTAGCCATGGCATCAATCTTCCTGGAGTCCTTGTCAGGAGGATGTGAAGCCAGAGGAATATTAGCCTTATCACAGGCTGCAGCCTGAACTACTCCAACATGACTGCATTGCTGTGAAAGGAATTCTGTATCAGGACCTGACAAAGTGTATCTCCTGTCCATCTTCTTGTCCACAGGAGGCACAGAATTAGGAGCTTTTAAAATTTTTATTGTTTGTTTCCTAAATGACTTATGTAAGGGGATAGACAATCTCCTAGACTCTGGGATATCCATCATTTCCACAAAATCAGGTTCCTCTTGCTCATCCACAGCTTCCTCCAATGGGAGCTGGAGGATTTCAGCAACCTTTTTATAAAACATAAAGTGGGAAGGGGACTCAGAAAGCGTAAGGGGAGATTCTAAAGGTCTGTCTGGGGAGATGTCCGGTTCAGTGGGCACATCCAGACTCTCAAAGTCACATTCATACTGTTCATCATCATCCTCCCCCTCCTCTGGTTCATAAAACTCTTCTAATGATATTCTTGAACCGGTTGGAACCGGCGAACCGACCTTTTACCAGACGAGTGGCAGTTCGGACGGAACCGGAAAAGTGACTGGACAATTTGTATAGCTCTTGCTATCTCTGCAGCAGTTGGAGAAGGATTTTAGACTCCACACCTGCTGATTTTATAGTTTCTTTGCTGGAACTGGCTCCTCAGAGTCAGCTTTACGTTTGGCCGAGGAAGTCTCGCCCTGGTCAGAGGGCACTCCCTCCGATTCGGTTGGCACCGAACCGGGCTGGCCATCCGGGTCAGTGGACTTTTTGGCCTCTCGTTCCCTGAGCCTGCCAACTCTCTTACCCAGGGTGGCTGCAGGGAAATTCTTACAAATCTGGCAGTCTGAATTGAGGTGGTCAAACCCCAGACAATATACACATGTGGTGTGTGGGTCAGCCTTGGCAAAGGCTTCCCCACAGACACCACAGTGTTGAAACCCAGTGGGCCCGGTTTTTCTTTTGGGTTTCTCAGACATGATGCCAGCCTAACCAAAAACTTGCCCTTTTAACGGCAGTACAGGTAAGACACTATCGCTCCCAAACGTGTCACGGGTCGTGGAAAAAACCGTAATGAAATCCGTTTTTTTTAGAACCGATAAGAACCGGGAACCGCACTCTAAAAGCTTTTAAATGCTTGATTTTTAAAGTTTTAAAACCGATAAACATTTACAAGTTCCACACAGAAATAAACCTGTCTATTACTTACAATACCACAGACAGAGCTTGAACCGATCGGTTTGCGGTTAAAATAATAATACTCGCAGTTGAATTTAACCGAGAAAACACTGTTTAAACCGAGAAATGAACCGAGCAGTAGGAGAAATCTCCGGAGCGACTGTTCAGTGAGGCGGAGTAAAGAATCTGACAGTTTCAGTTTGAAATTATCCAGACAGAGCTTCTCTAACCGAGCTCGCGCTCCAAGTTCCATGCCTGGCATGGAAGTTAACTCTTTCACCTCCGGGGCAGTTCTAATGGTGGGACAAACTGCAATTGTCATAATATAGCAAGACTTCATGTTGTTTGAAAGCTATATAGAAATAAAAAGAGGAAACCTTGTAATTTATCAACAATGAAAGAAAAGTACATTTTTACATTATGCATACTTCAGTGTTAAAACATTCCAAATTCTAGTCCGGGTCCGACCCTCAACTTATTGAACCTTATTGTTTTTAAAAAGCCTGATGACAACTGCGTTAGCCGTAATAGTGAAAGTGATGAATCCTACCAAGGGCACAGGCAGTCAGTTTATATTGGTTTATACTGGACCAGTTCTGATAACTTGCCATGTGACATCCCAGATTTCTGTGCAGTTTTGTTCCCCTGGCTTAATACATCATCATTATTATTCGAGGGGAAATAAAAGAAGCGCACAAATGGCATTCTTTGTTCATCAGTCTGCTCTGGTGCTTATTGCTTCCAGCAGTGTGGCTGATTGTATTACTTTTGTCAGGGGTTCCTTCCTGTGACAAATTGTCAACCTTCAGCTGTAAATCAGCCTGACATGATGGTTTCAAAGTGAGCAGTTGTGAGGGAGGTTCTCCATTCCAGCATTATTGACAAATCTGGGACAAGGAGGCTAAAAATAACATTCTGTCTATAAACTTCTGTAAGCCTTTATGGTGGGACACTGTGGGCCACTCCATTAATGAGAAATGGGAATAACAGCAGTATGGCCTAGTTGGAAATTAAAATACAGAGCGAGGTTCATACTTAGTATGCTGAATACATCCGGGTGAGATCTACATAAAAGTCAGGATTTACAGCAGCTCTTTCACATAAACCAGAGTAATACTTCAACTGCTTAAACTACAAAGCTAATAAAATCTTTGCCTTCTGACCTTCTGTGTATATAATTTAAAATGAGTGAGGTTTATGTGGCCATGGGCCCATATTTGACGCATTACACTATGCAATAATTTAGAATGGGCATGACTCATATTGTAATAATGGAAGAGTAAGTTACAGTGGGTTCTAGTAATGTGTGTTTTTTTATGTTTTTGTGGGAAAGGGTGGGCCTATTTTAAATATAATCTCTAGGGTATCCTCTTCTAGACATCTTATTATAGGCACCCCTATAATTGGTGACAGTCTGAACTATAGTTAAGATCTGAGTCTAGAGTAACATTGTAACACTGTATGCCTAATGGGACCGGATATTCTAGTTTTTTTTTTCTTTTGGTTGGGATGGCTCATAGTTTAACACTTTACTTCTGCGTATTTTTTTAGTTGTCAGAAATTTCCAGAAACAAGACATATCCTTCTCTCTTTTTCTTATCTATTGTTCCTGTGCCCCCCTTCACTCCCACACAGTGGGAATAATCTGCCCTCCGTCTGCACGTAACAGACTTTATGGAGCTAAAGGTGGAGGAGGGGTTTTACCTTTGTTAGTCGCCCCCTTTCTCATTTTTATGCCACATGTCCCCATGCCCCAGAGACACCGGTGTTTAGAATGCAATCCCATAATGTGAACATCTGTGAGCATGCTCTCATGATACTCAGCGCAGCACCCCTATCTCCCTGGGTCCTGAGCGTTCTGTCACTCATAAGTCTACAGATGACAGTAGTGCTGTAGAATGCGGCACCCTCCCCCTGAGAGGAGGAGAGTGTCTACTGGGACACTCACTCCTCCTCCATACCAGCCCCCGACAACCCAGGCCCATTCCCAATCCAGGTTCACAAGTGGTAGCACTACTTTTGTGCTGATGGGTCGGCTCCAAGATTTATTTTTTCGAACTTGGATATCCATGCTCTATTAGGATGCTCAGCCAGCATCAACACTTACTCACCCCGCCCCAGCATCTTTCTGCTGCATTATTTGTTCCTTGATCTAATCCTCATGTGCATGATAGTTCTATCCTGAGCCTTTTGGGGGCTGGGCCAAATGTATTTTGTTCCTTGTCCCCCATCCTGATTGTCGAGGCTGCTCTGTCCTCTGTTCAGAATGGATGCAAGCAATTGTCTTAGTAGAGGATGCCAATGCTTTTCTGTAGTCATGCATCCAGCCAGCAAGGAGTCACAAAGTAAGGGTGGCCCATACTCAGGAATAAAAGGTACAGGCTCCCTGTATTTGTGCGCCTCTTGCTGGCTGGTTGACAGCTTCAGAATCCTCTACAAAGGTAGTTGCCTCGTCCCTTCCAAACAGAGGTCACAGTGGCCTAGACAATCAGGATGGGGCGGGGGCGCAGGGAACAAAATGAGTTTGACCCAGCCTCAAAATGTTAAGACTAGGGCTAACCAACCTCTGTGATGCACTCTATGCCTTGCCCATCCTAGAGTAGGAAACCTGTGTCAGCTCACTAACCCCGGTCTCACCAGTAGCAGTGCCCAGTGCTGTGGTCACACCATTGGCTGGGCCTAGGCTCAATGATTTCCAAACTCTTTGCAATTATTTTTTTTTCTTTCCTCCCAGCTTCACTTGTTCTGGAATTCTGGAAAAGGTCACATCTCTGTTTCATATATTTGAGGTCTCAAAGGGAAAGGGTGCTCTATCTCTGTTTATTAAATGGGTCAGAAGTTTTCTGGGTCCTGATTGGCAGAGAGGTGCCGTTTGCTGTGTCATTACCAGCACATATTGGGGGAACCGGTACCTCTTCAGTCAGTTAGGACTGTTCACAAGACAGATCACCATGCCAGCCTCTAGCTTTTAGAAGTTGAGCTGGCTGGCTGGCTACCCAAGCTGGAGACCACTACCCACCCCACCCCCACCACACACACACTATCTGTGACTTACTGTAATAAGTAGACAGACAAGTGCCCAAATCACTGTACACAGAAACACTTTAAAAATAAATTCTGACCTCTGCTGATCTGTTGAAGCAGACTGCAATAAAACAAGTGACGACCATGCCACACACATGCTGCATGCCATTTCATGAATCTACTAAACAGCAGAAAACTGTATTTCGCATCACATTTTATCAGTGCGAAGGATTGCATTAGTTGCCCTTTGCTGTGCTGAGTCTAACAGTGCCAGAATTTATCTCAGAACTGCATGGGAAGTCCATTTCTTCACAGGTGAAATCTAGTATGGGTCAGAAGAACTGGACCACAGCTGGGGAGGTGGGGAAAGGCAGGAAAGCAGGTGGCAGATACATGGAAGGCATCATACTACTGACCCACTCCTCAACAACAGCTTTTGAAATAAAAAATCCAGACCTGCTCCTCTGCTACTACTTTGATCCTCACAAAAACAAAAAAAAAACACAGTTACAGCTTGTTCACGTATCAGACAGTTCTGGCCCGAAGATACAACAGCAATCTCATAACCACTGTGAGAAAAGCGGTAAGTACGGCGGCTGCAGAGGAACATGCTCACTCTCAGTAAAACTGGCTCTGAGTGTTTCTAAGAAGCAAAGACCCCACAAAGAAATATGTGTGTGGGATGAGGGTCCAGTGTTACTAAATCCAGCAATAACAGGCTCACAACCTAAGAGACATATAGGAAGCCCTCTACTGGTGACATAACACTTCTAAATGTGCTTTACTACGTGGACAATTTTTTACTTTTACATCTATTATTAAAACCTTTTTTGACTTTTTCTTTAAATAATTACTTGGGTGACCCATTTTATAAGTGGAATAAGGCACTCTGAGGTGTGGTCTCTGGGCTGATAAGAGCACTTCCCAGGTGCTAAAGACACTCGGCGCAAGTGCCTTGTGCCTCATTACACACCTGGGGCATGCTCTTATCAGCCCATAAACCACACCTTGTCATGTCTTATTCCTTACATAACTTAATTATAGAGCTGACATTGATAGGTAGTGATGGACAGATATGTATCTCCCTTGGTTTGCCCAGATATCTGCCCTCCGTAATGGCCAAGAGTATAAGTTAATGCCTCTGTCTCATAAAAGCATGCCTCAATTTCCACGTTTCAGTGGTTTTAAGATATGGCTGGAATCCATGGGCTGGATTTTCAAAGGTTGACGCAAGGCTTGTGTCGTGCCCTGTGTTAAACCAAGTGCACCCAATTTTAGAACATTTGGCGCAATTGCAACAGTTTCCACAATTTACGGCAGCTTGCGCCAGTGCTTTGGCACAAGCACCATAAAAAGGGTCCCCAAAATGGTGCGAGTTAGATCGGGGGCCTGGTCTGACTTGCAGCATTTTGACGCACTGAAGTAAAATCGCAGTCGGCACTGAAAGAATGCCACAAGCTCTCTACGCCACATGTTCGGCACACCAGTGGCTTGCGGCATCCACAAATCATTTGAAAATCGTGCCCCATGTGTTGATTCGTGGGCTGTTGACCAGTTATCAGTGTATTTGGACCAGGAGATCCCTTTAGGAAACACACTCTGTACAGAACAAACTTTTTTTTTAACTTATCTGTACTTGTTTTTGAATATTGTATCTGACTGATCCTGTAACACCTACCTACATCTCGATGTATATAGTATCACAATCCCACTGCTGATGCCAGTGAGGGACTTAGCCACTGTGGAAATCAAAAGGAAAGCAGTACTAGAAATTAGCTGTGGCTGAGATGGAGCATATCAGAGGGCTAAACATTGTTGATACCACCAGTACTGCTTTTCCTCTCTATGCATTCTTGAGGGGGAACAGCACAGAACAGTTATGTAACAACTTAATGTAACAGTAGATCTTCGAGAGAATCTCTTTCATCTGGTCACACCTGTGGAACTATACCTGCCAGGCACTAGGACTACACAGACTTTTTTACTAGCAGTCTTCCAGGAGCAACCCACAATTATGTGACACACCGACGTCCTTACCCTACATAAATGTGGGCGGCCCCATACACTTCTCAGTTCCCCGCCAGAGACCTTCTACAGAGGACCTGCTCCTGAGAAACTGAGGGAGAGCTAGAGGCTCCCGTCAGTAATCAATGTGGCGAACAGAAGGTATACTGTACTAGAGAAAGAGCCACAGGCAGTGAGAAACCTGGAGGCCAAGGGGCATGGATGGTGGGACAGCATGACCCAATGAAATATGTTCTCTCAAAGATCTACTGTTATGGTAAGATAATAACTGGTGACCCGCTATATCAACTCACTTCAGATACTTTTCAAAAGCTGTAATAACCTGCTGGGATGTCACACCGAGTTATTATGGCTTTTGCAAGCTCATGCTCAACTGTCTCTCTCTCTCTTACTACAAGGGGGGAGCCCTTTACCTGGTGCTGTGTCACAAGAGAACTTTTCAACTGTCTGAAGCAGTCACAGTTGCGCCCATCAGCCAATATTCTCCAGTGTTGCTCTCAATAAATAAATAAAAACAGTCCTGCTTTACTTTGCACCTACTGTCGCCCTTTCCAATCTAGTCTTGTCCATGTGTGGATCTGAACCAGGTAGGGAGAGGGGAGTACAACAGACAGTGCTGCTTGGGTGCTTCTCTCAACCAGCTATATCGATTTAAAGTTTTGAAAAAATAATCATCAATGCTATTTTGCTAGTGTCAGTATCAACCATTGGAGCGCAACTTGAGAGACATAGCCAGGCACAGACGTTTGAAGTTATTTTGCAGTAGTGGTATGACATTTAAAATAATAGTGTCGAGAAAAAGCCAAACACTCTGCACCAGTTATTATAAAAAATAAAACATACACAGGTGTGTATCATGAGGGGTTTTTTTTTTTTAATATACCCTTGGTGTGTAATAATCTCATAAACCTCTTGAGGTTTATGGATCATCACACACCTCGGGTATGTAAAAAAACCTCATAACACACACCTGCATATGCATTATTCTCTATTTCTTACATAACTGTTCTATCATCTTCGAGGATATCTCTTTCACCAGGTCACACCTATGGAATGAGTCCCAAGCAGTACTGACAGCAAGACAGTCTCAGTGGCTGGAGGCTATACGCCTAAGATAGAAAGAAGGCCTTGCAGCATAGCCAGGCCAAATCTTGCCCTTCTTCTGGAGGCAATGTCCAGACTGTAGTGTTTTGTGAAAGCGTGGACCATAGTCCAAGTAGCAATGGCACAAATTTCTATAGCTGAAACGTTCCTAATACATGCAACAGAAGTGGCCATACCTCCGGTCAAACACCAGGAAGTTCCTTACCATACTTCCTGTAACAGAAAGTAATACAGCTGGCCAACCATGTGGACAAACACTGTTTTGAAACTGGAGCATCATGTTTCCCAGGAGTGAAAGGAACAAACAACTGTGAGGACTTCCTACAGTGTTTCATACAGTGTGTATAGGATCTGAGTATTCTACGCACATCTAAAGTATGCAGCAATGCTTCTCCTGGATTGGCATGCACCAGATAACAAACAAACAAACAGGCAAGTAGATGGTTTGATTTAAAGTAAACTCAGACACCACCTTCGGTAAAAACTTAGGACTGGTACGTAAAGACACCCTGTCATTATGGAAAATTAAATAAGGAGGCTCACACATGAGAGCCTGTAGGTCTGAAATCCTTTGAGCAGAAGTAATGGCAACTAAAAAGACATTTTCCATGGCAGAAAGTGTAACCCACAAGTCGTGGTTGGCTCAAAAGGAGCCAAAGTAAGTTTACCTAACAAAATTCAGGTACCACGCTGGGACTGGATTATGGATCAGAGGCTTTAAATGCAGTATGCCTCTCAAAAATGTACAGGCCATATCCAGCTGGGCCACAGTACGGCCATCAGTGGGCACATGGAAGGCTGATATGGCAGACAAGTGCACCTTAATGGAAGGGTATTGCAGCCTGGACAAGGACAGCAAATACTGCAAAATCTGGTTCACTTGGCAAGTGAAAGGATGCAGGTGGTGAGAGCCCACAGAGCAAACCACTTCCACTTCATGAAGTAGATAGCCCTGGTGGAAGACTTCCTGGCAGCCACCAGGACATCAGCCACTTCTGGGGACACTCCAAACCTAGCAATGGCTAAGTCTTCAGGAGCCAGGCATGGAGATGAAGAGATATGAGGTCCGGATGGACCACAGTTCCCTGTTCCTGTGTGAGCAAGTCCCTGTACAGAGGAAGGAGTACTGGGGGTTCCACTGTTAACTGCTGTAGCAATGGCAACCATATCTGATGAGGTCAGAAGGGAGTCACCAGTATTAGGGTGGGCCCCTCCATCTGGAGCTTGATTAACACTCTCTGGATCAGAGGAAAGGCATAAAGGAACTGCGCTTTCCAGGAGAGGGACAATGCGTCTCATCAGAAAACTCCAGGCCCTGGAGTGAGTGAGCAGAAATGCATCAGTTTTGCGTTGAGTGGGGATGCAAAAAGGTCCAACTCTGAATGACCCCACCTGTTGAACAGGTCTTCTGTCACTGAGGTCAGCAGTTCCCACTTTTGTATTTTGGACTGTGATCGGCTTAGTCTATCTGCCAGGACATTTTGGACGCCTGGAGCATGGGTGGACAACAGTTCTAGGCCATGTTCTAGTGCCCAGTACCAAGCCCTCATTACTTCTCTGCACAGGGAGTACAAATGGGTGCCTCCCTGCTTGTTTATGTAGTGGACTACACTGATGTTGTCTATCTGCACCAGCAGATGACCCGGGGCCAGGTGAGACTGGAAGGCTTGCAGGCCATACTGAACTGCTGTCATTTCCTGAACATTGATGCGGAGGGTACTCTCCATCACAGTCCAGGCACCTTAGGTCTGGTAAGACTCTAGGTGGACCCCCCCAGCCCATCCCTGAAGCATCCGTGGTGAGGCTTTGATGAGGGGAAGGGATTAGGAAGGGAACCTCTTTGAGTAGATTGCTGGGATCCATCTACCAGAAGCCCACTTTACAAGCAGTGTTACCAGAATCCTCCATTCTAGATCGTCGGTGTGCTGATCCTACTAGATTCTTAGAGTCTGTTGGGGAATCCACATGTGCAGCAGAGCAGGGGAGCCGTGACCATGGCTGCCGCCATCAGGCCCGGCATCCTTAGGAATGTCCTGGCCATAACATACTATACCCGCTGCTGTAAAGTTCCTGTGGCTGAGCTGTCAGGCATGCTGCCCTGTCCTGAGGCAGAAAAGCCAAACCCAATGCCAGCCCGGTGGTGCTGAGGGTTGAGGCACTGGATGCCACACCTCGCACTATGCCAGCGACCCGGGTTCGGGAACAAGCCCTGGCTGCCAGGGGTCTGCAGGGGAGGGAGAGAATCGAGCATCTGGAGGACAGCTCTCCTCTCCCAGGAGGGAGTGGAACCCATGGCTCAGAGCCTGACTGCCCTCTGGCAGAGGCCTGAGGTGCAACACACTCCTTGTCCTACAGCAAGGGGGAAGTGCATGGCGGACGTTGGCGGGGGCATCTTGACGTTGAGGATGCACGCCAAGCACAGAACACCGGGAAAATCACCCTGTAGGCTCCTGGAAGATGGAGCACCCTATCGCAGACCTTACAAGTCCACCTGCCTGTCCTGGTCCGGTGCCCTGACGAATGGATGTAGTTCGGGGGTGTAGCACCACATCTCTGTCCCCACCCAGGGGGCAATCCGAGGCTACATGGAAGGAATACTGCAGCGCAGGTAAGGTGAGGCTGGGCAGATGCAATTGGTGACTCCCGAGGTGGCGGAGTCTAGAGGGCAGGGGGAGTACAAATAGAAAGTTCAAAAAAAAAAAAAGAAAGGCCACACCCTGAGCTGTGTCCTGGATGGCTCCTATGAACTATAGGCATTGACAGGGGGTCAAGACTAACTTGGGCAGGTTGACCATAATCCCCAGGATGTCAAACAACTGTCTGGTATGTGACAGATTAAGGAAGAGTTGCTCCCTGGACTGGGACTTGAGCAACCAGTCTTCCAGGTAGGGGAAGACATATAGACCCACCTCCTGAGTGCTGCTGCCACTACTGCTAAGCATTTGGTAAAGACCCAAGGTGCAGAAGACAAGCAAAAGGGCAATGCCTGGAACTGGTAATGTTCCCCCTGGAACAAGAACCTGAGATACTTCCTGTGAGGGTGGCAGATCTTGATGTGCAGGTTCCTGCATGTCTAGAGAACAAATTCAGTCCCCTTGCTATTGCAGGGGCAGCAGGCCTTGAAGAGTTACCATCCTGAACTTTTTGTACTGGATGTAGAAATTCAGACTGTGCAGATCCAGGATGGGCCGGGGATCCTCTGTAGATTTGGGGACCAGGAAGAAGTGGGAATAGAACCCTGTGTTCCTCTGATCCCAGGAATGGGTTATATGACCCTCTTTTTCAACAGTGTGTGAACTTCCCCCAGGAGCACTGCTGTGTGGTTTGGATGGTAGGCAGAGAGTTTTGGAGGAAGGTATGGAGGCAGCTCCAGAAGTTCTAGAGTGTGGCCATACTCTAGCATCTGCAGGACCAAAGAGTCTGTTATGAGCTCCCTCCACATGTCTAAATGGAGAGAGAAATTACCCATTACCACCACCTTCTGGGGTACTGGAGGGTGGGGGTCGAGCCAGGAGTCAGGCTGAAGTGGAACCTGCAGCAGGAGCCATTCCTCCCCCTCTTGGAGCATTCCCTGTGGTGGAGGTGGGGCAGGGAAGGGACCCTGTTTATGCTTGCCAGTCTGTGGTTTGGCCCCCAACCTGTGTCCTTGGGTGGCATGATGAAAAGGCATTCGCTCACCACTCATTGATTGGGTGTGTTAGAGGGGGTGGACAGACCGTAGGGTCCACCCTGGTGCTTGTAGGTCTGAAAGGATGTCTATACATCCACCCTAGAAAGCTTAGGACCCCTGAAGGGGGCATTTAGGATGGATTGCTGGACATCTGAAACAAATCTGGAGACCCTGAGCCAACAGTGTCTTCTGAGGTATATGCCAGCTGCAGCTGCCCTGGCTGAGGCATCAGAGCTATCATAGGTAGACCACAAGAGGTATTTACCTACATCTGCCCCAGTCTGGAGAGCCTGAAGCAGCTCCTGCCTCTGGGGTCCCTCAGGCCTTCCTGGGCTGCTGCCATTGCCTTCTTCAAGAGGGTGTTCTGGAATTTGACCATATGGGCCTGGTAGTTGGCTATGCAAAGGCCCATGGTGGCAAAGGCAAAGGTCCTTTTGCCTACAGGCTTCAACTTCCTGGACTCACTATCTGGAGGAAGGGAGCTGAGGTGCTGAGGCCTCTTAGACCTATCATGGGCCACATTAATGACTGCAGAATCAACCTGGGGTTGTTCTGCATTAAAAGGGCTTCCCAGAGGGAGCCTGGTACAATTTGTCTGCTTTCTGAGGCATACCAGATATCATGGCTGGCCTATATAACAGGCAGCCATGGTGGCATCCTCCAATTCATACAGCAGGGGAGGGATAATAATTAGGGGGAGAATCTGGTAGTTCCAAAAAGTCTGCCAAGTTCCGCCGTGTAATATTTTACTCCTCAGCATCAAATCCCATGGCTGTCCAGAGCTGTCTTGTGATGGAAACGAAGGAGGGATCATCAGGAGGGAACATTGGGGTATACTTAGTGGACTCCTCCCTGTCCGTAAAAACTGTGGAGTTAGACCTAGAAGGGGAACAAGCTCCCTCATCCTTCTCTTCCTCCTCCTCCCTGGGAATGAGGTCAGGACATACTCATCATCCTCATCTATTGGCTCTGAGTACTGGAGAAATGGCAAAGATGATGTTTATGCCCTGGAACAAGTGTGGCATGTTGACGCTGGAGTAGACGATGTTGGTGTAGGCCTAGCAGGGTCATTGGGCCCTGATGAGGAACCAGGTGTTGTAGGACCTCCGCAAAGGAGGAGAGCACAGTCTGTATGTCGACGGGGACCAGCGTCGCCGTGACAGGCTGAAACCCCAACATCGGCGGAACAGCTGGGAGCTGAGGATCCAGCATAGGCAGAACAGTCAATGGCATCGACAGGGGATATTGAGGCCCCAGCATTGGCGGAACAGGCAACAATGCAGACAGCAGAAGCTGAGGCCCCAGTGTTGGTGGAACAGAGTGCAACACTGATGGGGGTGCAAAGGTCCCAGCGTCGAGAGGCCGGCACCAGCCATAGAAAGCCCAGCGGCGCCCACAGTCAGCAGACACTGAGAAAGTAGTCATAACTGCAGGGTGTGTAATGACAAGGGCATCCAGAGGCCCAGTGTTGCTGTGACATTGCTGGCCAAGGAAGGCCCAATGACGAGGCCACAGCAGCCAGCACCACAAGGAGCGGTGACCGAGAGCACACCGGGGGGGGGGACTTCTCCTTGCTCCACTACCTGTCTCAATGCTTGTGTTTTCCAGTGGATTTGTCCTGGGCTTTTGGGGAGTAGGAGCCCGAGGACGGAGTCAGTGATGCAGAAGAATCTCCTGCCTGAAGCTTCTTCTCCATTCAGGCAACCTTCAGCTCCAGGAGGAATGTCTGCAGGGCCTTCAGGTGGTGTCCCTGAGTAGCCTAGTTGAGGCAGTGGCAAATCTTGCAGGCCTGGATGTCGTGGACTTTGCTGAGACAGCGGATGCAGGTGTCATGCTTATCACTGCTAAGGATCTTCTTGCCTCACTCACAATATCTGGAAACTTTTGCGGCATCAGGCTTCGACATAAACAGCAACAAAAATCACTTTAAATAAAGTTATCAGCGACTAATGAGAGAAAAAAAAGATATTTTTAAAGTTTTGGTGGTCAACTGAAGTGACAGTGTCTTGTGGAGTCCGTCGAAGATGGTCAATGGTGGGAAAAGAACTGAGGAGAGCATAGGGCTTCCCACGTTTAGGTAGGGTAAGAACGAGAGTGTATGACGTCGTTGCGGGTGGCCCCTGGAAGACTGCTAGCAAAAAGTGTCCATGTGGTCCTAGAGCCTGGCGGGTATAGTTTCATAAGTGTAATCTGATGAAAGAGATATCCTCAAAGAAGATCAGTAGTATCAGCAGCATTTAGTTCTATGATTGGCCCATCCCAGCTGCAATTAATTTCTGACGCTGTTTTCTTTTAATGTTCACTGTGGCTAAGTCCCTCACTGACATCACACTCGAGGGCATCTGGGATTCTGTTGACATCAGGTATGGCTGGTGGCAGGGTCAAAATAGGATCAACCAGATAAATCTTCAAAAACAAGTACAAGTAAGTAAAAAAAATTCCACATACTGAAGGGTGCTTATGCTGATTAGGACCCCCCAGTCTAACTACACTGATAATCAGTTCGGCCCCCTGAAGAAGCAGCTGTTGTTTGACAGTAAAATCATTTGGGAGTTTAGCTGATACTGGCATTTTGTGCTTTGTGGTCTCCACCTGCCAAATAAACAAGAAAATGCTCAGAACATACAGTGCTGTAGGTTTCAGTTTGTAAAGGGGTTGTACCACACTTCTTTTTCTGTTTATAGCCAGTTTGGTAGCCATCCTCTTTAAGGGAAGAACCCAGAGAATTATCACCAAATTTACCATTAAAGACCACAGCATCATTCATGTAAAAAAGCAGTGGAAGCGAGGTTTCCAGGTTGTTTAGAAGGGTGACTGTCTAAGTGATACAAGTTAACAGCAGTGCCAGTGATATGCAGATGAAACAGAAACTGAACCAAATGTATCCCTAAGTATCCCTATGTGACTCCTTCATAAACCTTCATCAACAGCAAACCCTTCAGAAAGCCAGAGTCAGCACCAATATATTTCAAGGTTTAAAAGTAATGCAGAATGAGTCTGAAACTGTTTTTTTTTTTTAGCTTATCTGCAGTCCAACCAAGTGATGGGTTGGGGAGAGAAGGCTATTGAGCTGCGTTCAGTGGAGACTGGAAACCTGGAGGGCGTTTTTATGCATAAGAAGGCTCAGAAACTAAAATTTCTCTGTGAAAGAAATGACAAGGTATGCCTATTTTGAAAGCTACATATGATGCTTTTTAAAACCACTTATTTTTAAGGGTTCTAAGATTGCTTTTCATCGAAAACAGGGGAAAGGAAATTACAATTGTAGACCTATTAGAAGATACTTTTGCATATGAAAGTCTGATAGGCTGTGGAAAACTGTCTAGGAATATTTAAATTGCCTGATACAAGTAAACAGTTCAGTGTGGCAGTGGCCATCAGGGATGTCTCTAGAGGGGACATCAGGGGCAGGAGCTCCAGATCTTTACTCATTAGCCTCTAATAAAAGAGTACCGATTCCTAAAATTAACCCCCAGCTTGTTTGTTTGTTTTTATGCTTGCTTGCACACATACACAAGGAACATTATGTGGCAGCTTAGGAGAGAAGCGGGTTGTGGAGGCACGGCACTGTGGCGGCCAATGCCGATACTGCATTTGTGGGCTTGCCACTGTGTTACCAATGAAGCCCCACTGTCCTGCTGACACTAGTTCTCCAGAAGTACCACCAACTTAAAACGATTTGGCCATCACAATCAGGGGGTGCCTCGTCATTGCAGTGTCAGGCATTCATCCCTCTGTTGGGTCTGAATAGTGCAGATGGTAAGTTGACGGTGCAATGGTGGGCGGCCCCTGATTGTTGCAGCTGCCCGTGTGCTAGTTCATTTTTCTAAATATGGTGCAATGGTCTTCCAGTTTCTTAAAATCGGGGTCATTGTGTGCCAAGCTTTGAAAGGCTGCTGTCACCAACTCCAATTTTAGACAGCTGCTGAAGTCTGCATGAAAGAACTCCAAACCGTTTGAACTGCAGCTCCAGTGGATGATACCACACTCCTCCTGCGCAAATAAGGACAGGCTCGAAACAACGTGTCTGTCATTCATGCCCAGTGGCACACTTTGTACCACCACACCCCACCAGCTTGGTTAATTGTCTTACTAATTTCAGAAATTATAACTGTCATTTTTCAGTGATCCACACCATTTTACTAACTTCGCAACATTCTCGATCAGTCATTTAGAAGTCAGGAAGGATATCTGTAAAACAAACATTTCTGGTGTCATCTTGCTGGCCATATGTTAACGCACACACCCCCGTCGAAAGTCTAGCATACCTTGACTGTTCCATTTGATAAGTAGTAGAAGCACCATCAGCCTCCTCCACTGTAATCACCCCCTTTAGCGGCTGCCTACTGCCTGTGTCTTCGCTACCTGGCCCTGTGCTGAAAGTAATCTGAGTCGGGGAAGCACATGAAAAACTCTAGTTTGCTGCCCTGGTTATATTGTGGAATGACTCGTTCGTCGCATATAACATTAGTGCAGGAGGACAGATCTGCACGTGCTCCCTGGCCACAAGCTTGAAAAACACACTACGGTCATGGAGGAATCTGTTTCAGAGCCCCGAGAGGAGGGTAGCAGTGTAGGCCACATTTTGTTATACCTCTGCAGGTGAGAAAGGGAGCAGACTGAACGTGCAGAGGATGCTGAGGTGCAGGTGCACAACAAGTACCTGTTTCTCTTCAGCTTTCTATAAACTGTGGACATCCCAACCTAAATTGGTTTTTAATCTTCTGGCTACAACAGAAAATTCATCTACCACCAGATTATGCAATAGAACTAAAATGGGCACACCACACCATTGCAGCCTTTAAAAGGGGGAGATTACAGGGGAGGATGCTACAAACTGCCTGTGTGTGTCTTCATTACCCCAGCCATATGCTGAATGGAATCTAAGTTGGGCACTGGGTCGGGGAGTGCATGCAAAGCTGTCCTCAGGTGCTAACGTCATATGTGGTGAACGAGTCATTCCACAATATAACCAGGGCAGCAAACTAGAGCTTTTCATGTGCTCCTTGGCCCCAGTCTCTGACCAGATTCCTTTCAGCACAGGGCCGGTAGTCCTTCTAATGTCGGACAGTAAGCATCCTGTCCCCCCATGTCAAGCAGCTCACTGATGCACATTACTTCAAAATACTGTATGCAGTCATGCTTGTGCTAGAGTTGTCATTCCCTGGTCAGTTGCTACCTTTGTTTGTCAGTTGGGGTTGCTGCCAGAAGTTGTGCTCATCGCCATACAGTTCTGTAAGCACCAGAAAGGACAGTGTAGAAGGAACAGCATCAACCAGCCATCCTAACCCCAAGCAGAAAAGCTGACCCAACCCGCGAATGAACAGCACTGTTCGCCCAACGTTTTGATCACTTTATTCACCTGTCCTGGCTTCACCCATGGCCCCAAATGTATTAATCTGCCCTCAGGGTCCGCACACTCACTCTAGGCTTGCATCCATCTGACAAACCACCAACACCCAGACAGCTTCCTGAATTTTTCCTTTTTCTCCCCCACTGTGAAAAGCGGTGTTGAAATGTTACATTTCACATGTCTGCAGCACCACAGCCTTGAAAAATATCCTGGCAGCCCACCACCCAGAACATTCCGGTCCAACATTTACTTACCATCCGCAGACTGCGTGGTTTGACTGCAAGGAAATCAAGCTGCTCCCATTCTAATGTACGTCTGAAGCACACTATGGGATTACACCATTCATTTACAAAATCAAACTGGCTCCACTGCCCAAAATCAGAACAGCTGATCGACACCAGCCACCAGCAGCAACCAGATGAAAACAAACACTGAGCTTGTGCTAGAGTTGTCATTGTTTCTGATATATTGGGCTACAGGTTGTCATGTCCTTACGATTAGAGGATGTACACACAGGAGATACAACACACTCATTTTCAAATGCTCTTTTTTTTGGAAGGGGGGGAAGAATAATCCCTTCCTGAATGTGAACCCACATGCAGGAACGTCTAACTCCCTGCCACAAGAAAGTGATGTTAGTGGATCTCCAAATATAAAAAGTATGTTTGCACAACAGGAAACAGTAACTTTACATGAAAAACTGATCTATTTACTGGGCAAATGTCTGACATCGGATGCATGACAAGTTTCTACTGGTTCATCGGGATTTACAGAGTCAGGATTCACAGAGTCAGTATTATAAATGTCGGGATTTTAAACTTCCTTCCAATGTCAGGCATTCATGCATCGGGATTCTCAGAGTCGGGATTTTTATACAGATTCCTCCATGGCTGCAGGAATTAGAATAAAATATCAGTACTGACTGCAATTCATTAACTCGATGTAATGTAGTAACCCAGGTCGCTTACAGGCACTGATCACAGCTGCAAAGAATTAGATTCCCCTATAGCCCCAGGCAACTAATACTCTGGTTTCCTGATTTATTTTCTCCATGAGGTCTGCAGATTCAAGTGGTTGCATTATGCCATGTGTGTCAGTACACTCTTTAAATAGTGGATGACTTGTAAGGAGTACTGCTATTTGATTCTGTGTCCTGCAGTCATGGATGCCATCGGCATAATGTATGGCATGACTTTTCACTAAACTTCACGTGAACTGAACTTGAGGTGAATGAACTGCAGGCAGTAAAAAAAGTTAGGTGTTTCCAAGGTCAAAAAATGGTGCTGTGTTACATTACAAATTGGTGGCAGGCATTGGCTCAACGAATTCTCCAAAAAGCTGTAATCATCACTATCCTTTCTATTTATTTTTGCTGCTTGCTACCAGTTTGTCCCCACCATCTTTGTGCGGCTGTTGAGTCAAGTTCTGGAGTGGACAGAGCCCTAGGGCAGCTGATTGCAATAGAGAGTCAAGAGAGGTCCCAGACAGTCGCACCGAGAGAAGACCACACCGGACTGGGACTCAGAAAGAGAGCAGAGCTGACAGTGATGGTGTTGAACTGAGTGAGAGAGGCTAGCTCACTGCCCCCCATAGCCAGTTTTAGGCACCAGCGAACCCTGCAGTTGCTGGGGGCCCCCAACCAGAAAAGTTTACCTTATTCATTTTTAAACATTTTTTATCTTAATATATTTTTAAAAACGTCCGTAAAGGACTGTGCAGATCCTTCTTGTTATGTCACAAAATACCTCAACAAGCTATGATCCAGTCAATGTGAGGTGGAGAGGCAGCAATGGATGGGAAGGGAAGAACAGCCCCAAGAACTGACACTGCTGTGTCATCCTAAAAATGTTTTAAAATACTACTGGTTATACTAAAGCTATACATAAAAACAAAGAAATATAAAATTTGCTGGCAGATAACTGCTGCTTGGCCCACCTAGTGTGACCTTTTTCCCTGCCTACCAGTATCACCACAAATAAAATCTTGCACTTATGGGCTACAGTAAAATGCATGTGCTAAAGGTGGGCCAAGTAGAGGGGTCCCATGACCTCACTAATTCTGCTGGGGGCCCCCAAAACCCTAAAGCCAGCCCTGCTGCCCCCCCAAGCCCTGAGCATACTCGAGGAGGGCAGAAGAAGTCTGCGCCATGCGGTCATTCGGTGAGGGGACTGATCCAGAGCCACATCCACACACAGACACATCCTCGATCATTTCTGAGTTTGCCAATGAAAATCCCCAGGTTTCTGTCCAAAAAGTAATCTATTCAAGTACAAGGGTTAAAAAATAAAACAATATATTCATTGATTTTTTTTTTCTTGAAGCAGGGATGGTATTTGCTATGGAGACAAGTATGTTAGCACCAGAGGGTTTAATGTACATCAGTAATGCATTTATTTGATGTATCATTTATCAGACATCTGGGAACAAACCACATTGCTCTGAAAGGATTCTACTTACTAGCTGCACCACTAAGTTAGAGGGTAATTGTTAAACTGATGAATTCTCTGGTCGTTGCCACCTTGCCAGCCCGGCACCGCAGAAGAGTGAGATGTTGGCATTTAGGGACCCCCGAGCCCCAAAATATGACTTTGAATAGGGCCCCCACATCCATTAATCTGAGCCTGGAGAGAGCTCACTGCCCCCCAAGTCCTGAGCATACTTGAGGAGGGCAGAAGAAGTCTGCATCATGCGGTTGCTTGGTGAGGGGTCTGATCCAGATCCACATCCACACACAGACATATCCTCAATCATTTCTGAGTTTGCAGTTGAAAATCCCCAGGTTTCTGTCCAAAAAGTAATCTGTTCAAGTACTGTACAAGGGTTAAAAAATAAAAAAAATTATTCATTGATTTTTTTTTTCTTGAAGCAGAGTTGGTATTTGCTATGGAGACAATTATGTTAGCACCAGAGGGTTTAATGTAGATCAGTAATGCGGCACTGAGCTTAATGTATTTTAATTCCTTTACCAACTGAGATTTCATGCAATGTCTGCTCTGAAAGCAGCCCAGTTTGAGTTTGATAAAACCTACAGGTGCCTTAAAGTCATCTGGTTTCTGAAAAGTAATCAACTGGGGTCACTGATTGAAAGTGCATCATGTATTGAGTTTTGAATGGCAAGTTTTTGCCTTGTCTGTGTACAAGCGTGGCAAAGTGGGGGGGACCATTTGCAAGATGCTGCTCTTCGCCAGCGTAAGGGTGCCAGGGGGCCTCGTTGAAACATACCGGTCTTGGGCAGAGTAAGGGTGGCAAGGTGGGGTTGGGGAGCTGGTTGCAAGATGCAGCTGTTGGCCAGGGTAAGGGTGGCAAGGTGGGGTGGGGGAGCTGGTTGCAAGATGCAGCTGTTGGCCAGGGTAAGGGTGGTAAGGTGGGGTGGGGAAGCTAGTTGCAAGATGCAGCTGTTGGCCAGGGTAAGGGTGGTAAGGTGGGGTGGGGGAGCTGGTTGCAAGATGCTGCTCTTGGCCAGGCCAGGATAAGGGTTACATGGTGTGGGGGAGGAGGCTGGCTGTAAGATGCCGCTCTTGGCCTGGCCAGGGAAAGGGTGGCAGGGGGTCTGGTTGCAAGATGCCACTCTTGGCCAAGCCAGGCCAGGCCAGGGGTAATGGTGGCAAGGTGTGTGACCTGGTTGCTAGATGCCGCTCCTGGCCAGGCTCATTCGGGGGCAGGGGGGTAGCAGTGTGTCAAGCTGGTGTACAGTATACATCTGAAGTTCCTGGCTATACCCCTGCCTGCTGGGCTGGGTTGGACTTGGATTTTGGATACAACTTGCTGCGTGGGCAGAGGGAAAAAGGCAACATCATGGGCTAGTGGCTTGAGGAGGGCCAGAGAATCTGGGAGTCAGACTAGAGGGCAGTAGGAATTGAACTCTTCCACAGCACAGTAAGTTAAAGCCTAAAGTAGGATGCAACTTGCTGTGCAGGGAAAGGGTTAAGGATTCTAGTGAGGGGAGCTGCGGTGAAACTTGCTGGGCCTGGGGAGTGCTAGGGACCATGCACTGGAGAAGGTGGCTGGGCTATGGCGAGGGTGGTTTGGGCAACATATTGGACTGTGGCGACTCTGGGGAAGGGACTACAGTGCAGTTTACTGGGTATAGGGAAGGGGTTACAGGGTAGCAAATTCTGTTTCAGAAGAACCCCAAAATGCACCAGAATGCAACAAAAAACAAAAATGTTCTGGGGACATAATTTTAATTTTAGGTGCGTACACTTTTTTAGGTCTGGTTACTCCACTGCTGCTCATTGTGCGCTGTGCTGCCCCCACCCCTTCGTTCCTTCCCACAATTTCCCCATACTACAAAAGAAACCCTCCCGCTACTGCCTACTGAACTCCTCACCTCGAAACCTGATGCACAACCCAACTAAACCAAAATGTTAATTCCCTGTTGTCCTAGCGTAAAGAAATTAATTGAAATATTACATTTCAAAGGCTGGTGAGGAAGGGACAGTCAGTTTCAGGTTCTGTCTGGGAACTCGAAGACAGCGTTCATTACACAGGACTGGAATAAAGGTAATTGAAAGTGACACTATTTACAATTTCCCTCTCTTTTTAGGAATTGTACATAATATGCATATTTTCTATAAAATAGTTCCCCTTTCAAATTCTCAAGCTGCTAGTCAAACTGGCCAATAAGACACTGGCCGCTATTCAAACTGGTAAATCAGAGACTGGGATTTCCTCTGCCCTTCCTTAGTCCTCTATCCGTTATGAATTTGTGATTGACAGTTAAACATTGTCAGAGCCCATCTTTTTTATGTTAGTTGCTTGCACAAGAAACGTTTTGCTACAGAGAACAGCATTTCAGAAATGTGTCACTGGCTAGCCTAATACAGGTCAAGCTGCGCTGCGCTCCACCGCCATCCCTATACTACATCTCTGTACCTCCAGCACTACCAATGCCAAAACAAGGAAGTAAGCATTTGGCATTGACAAATGCTTGTTTTATTGAGGGAGAAGGTTGGAGCTTAAGCCCCTATTATTTTCAGATGCTAGAAATGTCCCTAGTAGCCATGTCATCATGAAATTAGGTTATTTCTAGCAATGAGATTGCATTAGTTATGTCATGCGTTTCCCGGGGATAAAATTTAAGAACATTTAAGCGTAAACTCTGCAATGTGGTCACGCTTCCCCTGGCATTCTAATTTAAGATTTATTTCTCTGTTGAAAAGATATGTCATCTTGCTCCAATCCTAGTTTTTTAGTTGTGGATAATTGTTTTATTATTTTCTAAAATGTTGAGGTTATTTGATACTCTGCATTAGTTTAGCTTTTATTTCATTTATTGTACTGTGGTAGTTTTTCTGGTTTCCCAGTTGTTCCTGGAACCAAGAAAACAGTGGTTTGTATTGGTTCCCAGTTTGGTTTCCGATATTTAAACTGTTAAAAATAAAGTATTCCTTCTATTTAAATGGGCTTTGTTTTTAAATGGTTGTGCCTTTTTATGGCTTCGTGGGCAGAACTCAGTAGACATTATGCCATCATCATTATCATCTTAGAAGAGCACTGTGGAAGCATGTGACCAGACCGCTGTCCAGTGTGCTTCCAAAGTGCTCTGGCACAGCAGAAACACACCCACTTCATGGGGCTCTCCTTTTTCTTCCCGAACTGTGAAAGTGACGGGCACCATGCACAAGATGGCCATTGAGTCAGACTGCACATGTGCGAGTATCGCTCATGCGCAGTTCTGTCATTGCTACCATCTTGCGCATGGCATATTCTGGCGGCCCTCGTAAAAGTTCTGTGCAGCCATATCAGCTCTGACCAGAGTTTGTTTTGGTGAGCAACCACTGTAATTATGTTTGATTTTTTGTCAAATTGACAAGACTGAGAGGCCTAAAAATAATACAGGCCCTATAGGGTTTAAACATTGTAAATCCTTTCAACATTGGTTGAACAAAGCAGACTGTCACCACTTTTGCTGTGTTTGGGCCCAATTCACAATTTTGAAAACTGAACTCTGTAAAATAAGTGTGTGCAGCAGGAGTACAGAGCCACTGGACAGGGGAGCTTAACGGCCTTACCCCCCAAGCTAACAAGGATGGTACCAGCAAGGGATCACAGGAGGGGGGTTAAGAATGGAGAGAAACAGGTTACGGAAGGGAAGGGAACAAGTTGGAGGGTCGTCTCTCTGAATGTATGAAGCCTGGGGAACAAAGAAGCTGAGTTACAGGGGTTTTATGTGATAAGAGCGCCCCCGGCAGGATAAGTCCCAAAATGATGACTGCTCCAGGGCGACTGCCACAAGGGCGATGGGGGAGTGGGGCAACATGTGGTGTGAGCAATGGCAGCAAGTGGAGGAAACAAGGGCGACATGCACACGGCGACTGCAGCAGGGCAGAAGAGGCGCTGGGTGCAGCAACAATGGCACCAGGGGATGGGCGATATGATCATGGTGACACCACTGCGTAGGATGTACAGAGCGAATGGCCATGGGTGGTGGGCATGCAGCATGCCCCAGAGGGCGATGCACCCTCAGCGCCCATCACAGTGACACAGCATGGTCAGCGGTAAACACCCACTGCACAGGAGGCCCCCCCTTGGGCACAGGGCAAAGTGGCAGCAGACCCACTTCTCTGTGGTGTAGCCAGCCATGCCACACCACCACACCCACCAAAACCAGTGCGCAGTGCCATAGACACGGTGAAAGGGCATAGCTGAGCACCAATGGGGTGAGCCATTGCATGCTGACGCCGGGAATGGCGAGAGCCTATGGGCCGTAGGCAACATACTGCACACACACTGCAGCACAGTGGAGGGCTTTCCCCTTGCTTCCCCTAGTGGACGGGGCCTTCGCTATCCTGTGCCTTTGCTGCCCGGCCTCACCTTTCCTGTAGTTGCCTTCCTGTGGGTGCCTTTCCCTGGCAGGCTGTTGGTGATTCTCGCCTCCTGTGTGCGTGGTCAGGAGATGCTCATGTTCTGGACTGTAGCCGGCGTGGGGAGCGCCCTTACCGGGCTGCAGCTACAGCCGCTGTTCTACTGCTGTTCTTTCTTTGGTGGTCGCTCTTTGGGTGTCCACTCTTCCTGCATCACCCACTGTCCTCGTGCCTATACAGAAGTGCTGTACATGGCTGCTACCACTACAGGCTCTCTTGGCAATGGGGGTGCTGGACATTGGACATTGTAGCCATCACAGAGACTTGCGCCATCCAATAACAGGATTGGGATCTGATGATGCCAAGGTATAGGATGTACAGAAAGGATAGAGGCAAGGGGAAAGGGGGTGGGTTGGCCATTTACATAAGGGAGGGGATAAGGTGTGTAAGGAAAGGGGGGGGGAGAAGGGCAGGACTGAGGCATTATGGATGCAGTTCCAGGATTCAAAAGCAGGACACTTAGGATGGGAGTGGTGTATAGGCCACCAGCTCAGGCTGAGGACTTGGACAGGGAATTAGCAGAGCAGATCAGGAGGGTCTGGGAGAAGAGGAACACAGTGATCGTGGGGGATTTCAATTTACCAGGTGTGTGGATTAGAGAACCCCAGCCACCTCAAGTGCAAGGGAACAGGTCCTACTGGATGCATTCCAGGACAGCTTCCTGGCACAGATGGTTAACAAGCTGACTCGGTTGTGAAAAACTCTAAACGTAGTACTGTCTAACGGGGAGACTGTAAGGGAGCTGGGGGTGGAAGACCGCTGGCTAGGAGTGACAATAACTCGGTGTGGTTCAATCTCAACCTGGGCAAGGATGCAGTAGGTACAGGAACCAGAGTGGTTGAT
Source organism: Neoceratodus forsteri (assembly GCA_016271365.2). Classification (NCBI taxonomy): domain Eukaryota; kingdom Metazoa; phylum Chordata; order Ceratodontiformes; family Ceratodontidae; genus Neoceratodus; species Neoceratodus forsteri. Next base: position 141,953,516 of record JADMNL010000023.1, read on the forward strand.
TTCAGAAAGGCTGATTTTGTTAAGATGGGGGGAAATTTTTAAAAGGCACTTGGCAGGAATTCATCCACACTTGGATGCTTGCCTAAAATGGGAAATTATCAAGCTGGGGCTAGTGGAGGCTACTGGGTCAAGTAACAAGACATAGAACAAGAAGGGTAGGACCATGAAACCAAGCTGGTTGAATCAGGAGGTCTTGAAAGAGGTGAAAGCAAAAAAGCAGCATTTAAGAGGTTCAGGAAATCCAGGAGGGGGGTGCACAGGAAAATGTATGTGAAGAAATCCAAAGAGGTAGCCAGACTAGTCACGGCAGCCAATGTTTCCAGAGAACTGAGGCTGGCAGAGGGATCAAGGATGGGGAAAAGGACTTCTTCAGGTACATAAGGAGAAAAAGGACCTGCAAGGACCAGATAGTGAGGATTAGGAAGGGACGGGGGTGGAGAAAGGGGTGGAGCAAGCAAGAAACACCAAATGAGTACTTCTGTTCTGTATTTACAAAAGAGAAGGGCAGGTAGCTACCTCAGGGGATGGGGAAGGTGGGCAAGGGTGGGGAGTGGGTGACAGATGAGGTAATTACAAAGAGCAGGGTGCCGGAGGGCCTGAAGGCTCTGAGGGTGGATAAGGCACCAGAACCAGATGGCATTCACCCTCGGGTGCTGAAAGAACTGGCTGAAGTCCTGGCCAGGCTGCTGGCATACCTGTTCAATACATCCCTGGACACAGGATGTGTACCACAGGACTGGAGGATGGATCATGTGGTGCCCCTCCACAAAAGTGGCTCAAAGGATGAACCAGACAATTACAGACCAGTAAGCCTCACATCCATTGTAGGAAAACTAATGAAGACAATTCTGAAAGAGAGGCTGGTGACCTTTTTGGATGACAATGGACTCCAGGACAGTCATCAACATGGATTTGTCTCAGGGAGATCCTGCCAGACAGAACTAGTTGAATATTGCGACTGGGTGACATGGGAACTGGACAAGGGCCATGCAGTGGATGTCCTGTATTTTAACTTCAGCAAGGCCTTTGATTCAGTGCCACACAGGCAGTTGAGGGGAAAGTTGGAGTATGTGGGGGTTGGGACAAAGATGGTGAACTGGATTGTGAACTGGCTGAAGGGGAGGCAGCAAAGGGTGGGGTGGACTCTCATCCCCAAGGGCTATGACAAGTGGGGTTCGGTACTGGACCCAGTGCTGTTTGGGATTTTCATAACAGATATTTCACGTGGCATCAGGAGTAAGATTAGTTTTTTCACAGATGATACCAGGATGGGGAGGTGGTGGATGGCATAGTAGGGTGGCAAGGGCTACAAGATGACCTAACTAAACTGAAAGAGTGGTCGGAAATGTGGCAGTTGGGGTTCAGTGCTAAGAAGTGCAAGGTACTGCACTTTGGAGCAAGGAACCCTGGGAGGAGCTACCAGCTGGGAGGGGTTCAGTTAGGTACCACCGAGGAAGACAGGGATCTAGGGATGGTTATAATGGGGAATATGAACAACTCAGCTCAGTGCAGGAAGGCAGCATCTAATGCCAACAGGATGCTGGGATATATTGCGAGAGAAATCTCCTCCAGAAGGAGGGAGGTGATCCTGCCTCTGTATAGGTTATTGGTCAGACCACACCTGGAGTACTGCATGCAGTTCTGGCACCCATTTCTGAAGAAGGATGTCAGATTTCTGGAGGGGGTACAGTGCAGGGCAACAAAGATGATCCAGAGTTTGGAGGACAGACCCTACGAAGACAGGCTGAGGGAGCTAAATATGTACTCACTGGAGGAGAGAAGGGATCAGGGGATATGATTGACACCTTTAAATACATGATGGGGATAAACAAGGCAGGTACAGAAGGGGTATTTAAGTTGAGTGGGGAGGGGCACAAGAGGGCATGGTCTCAGATTGGAGAGGGGAAGATATACAGTAGGAGAGAGATGAGGAGACATTTTTCTACAGAGAGAGTGGTGGTGGCTAAGTGAAACGCTCTGCCCGAGGAGGTGGTATCCTTTAGGATGGTGGGCAGTTTAAAGGGGATGGGACAAGGTGGGGGGTAAATGTGAGGGGAGGGCAGCTGTAGCAGGGAGCTAGCTGCACATTCGAGCAGACTTGATAGACCATGAGGCCTGTTTCTGCTGGCAGATTCGAATGTTCATACATAAAAAAAGGGGTCGGATTTTCAAAGGTCCGAGCCTGATGCACACCCCTTGCATCAAAATAAACTGGCTGAAGTGGCATGGTGCATCAGGACTTGCAGCAAACCCGATTTTTGAGACAACTTGTGGCATACTCAGGTCCACCTGCACCAAACCTGCTTGTGCCAGGCATGCGCCACGGCATCAGGTGCGCTAAGGCAGAGGGATGCTTGTGACGGACCTGAGCTGCCACATCCCCATAACAGGGATTCTAGAACATGACAGACCCCCCTCTGTCTTAGATCAGCCAGGGACTGGTCTAATTCCCCCTGTACCACCATGGACCATCGCCAGACATCATGGCCACTGCATGACTCAGCAGGGATCACTTGGCACAGCTGGCACCACACACCAGGCACAATGCAGCATCAGGGAACAAGTGATGGGTGCCTGCAGGAGAAGCATGCTGGCACTCCGGAGCAGGGCACAGCTGCATGGCAGCAGCTGCCACTGTGACCAGGTGAGTGTTCTGAGTGTCAGCACAAGCTGAGCAGGGTTGTCACTGTGCACGCCGGTGGTGAGGGTGGTATTGCAAAGTCATTGAGGGTCCTGCTGCAGCCCAGTGGTGTGCTCTCTCGCCTGCCAGGAGGGTATGGCAGGCTCTGCCAAACATCTCCCATGTGCCATTTGTTTGGACCAGGGAAGCAGTTGAGACATTTCCTATACTTTGGCACCAGGACCTCTCCTGTACTAAAATCAGGTGCAGTGCACCTGGTGCACCAGTCTCTGATGCAAGCTGCTGTTTGACGCAGCTTGCATCAGTCTAGGGACTGTTTTGAAAATTGAGCCCAGAGAAGCTAAATAGCAGTCCTCATCTACACCAGCTTCCACACCTGTTTTTAAGGATACTTTCCTGTTAAAAACATGAAAACAAAAAATGTGGAAAACTTCCAGTGATGGAAGAAAGTACAATTAAGATGACGCTTCTTCTATGCAATGCTCTCTGGCATCCAAGGAGACTTAAAAATGTTGCAAGCACCCATATGTAAAGAAGCAGTCATCATTGCGACACAGTAAGACAGACAGGACTGCCAAGATGCCATTCAATTAAGAACAAAGAGCACCTGGCAAGGGCAGCCCTGATTCTGCCAATGGCAGAAAGAAAAAAGGCTTTCAAACCAGCAGCCTAATACAGCTGCTGGCAAAAGAAAGTAAAAAGAAAAGCACCTTCTGGTTCCTCTGCCTAAAAAGCAAATACTGGAACGATGGCTATGAGAGGAACATGTCCTCCTTTGGGGGACATTAAGAAAATGTTACAGTCATTCCAGATATTTCAAAGCTTTGTAATACATATCCTTTAACCCCAGGGTATCATGTCAATTCAGCGTAAACTTTTCAGCACATTTATCTCCGCTTAACCATAAATGCACTAAATGCAGTACCGCTAAAGCAACATTATGCCTCACTACAATTTCAGCACAAACAGCTACAGTGGTCATCTCTCAAGCTTTCCTAAATGGCACACACAGCTGAAACTTTTACTTTGCAGTCATCATACTGTGACAAATACCAATACAAACAGCTATACAATGCAATATTAATTAATGTTTTCTTATTGTTCTGCTCCACATTCAGGGCTTTTATCAGCTTCTATATTGTAGGGTGGCTTGCCCCGAGCAGATTGTTAAAAGCTCGGTGCCACCCTTCCACCAAGTTTATTGTTCTGGGTAGCCCTTCTTTAACAGATGAGTAGCAATTCCAGAAATCAAGGGCGAAATGTGGTCTGCAGTGCCCACAACAACCAACTGGCCTCCTTATCCATGTATTCTCAAAATAATATATTAGGTAGGGCCAGTTGGTCATCATGCATTGTGTAAAAGTCTGTGGAATGTAGTTCAAAAATGTTAACCACATCAGCTGGGGGTACACATGCAAGTGCAGGGAGCATTCTAATCTGGAGAGCAAACTCCTCATCAAGTGTATAATTTTTGTATATGTCTGTATTTTCTTGCACCCGGCATCATACAGCACTTTACTACCTAATTCCATACTGATGCTGGCAGATTGCGGGTGCATTGTTGATTACACTTGCTCTGCCAAGACCAGACTAGCACTGTGCTGACAGATGCTATGATGTTACAGCACTGAAACTACATGCGGTGAAAAAACTGCACTGTGCTTGACCACGATGAGATGTAATGCACGGACTTGATGTGGAACCTAACCCCAGTCCCTCCAAACAGATACCCAGTGCAGGATTATGAGGAGTATGAGGAAGAGGAGGAACCAGTATCCCCAGGTGCTGCTGCTGAGGATTACTCCAGTTCTCAACCAAGGGATAATGCAGATTATTCCTCTTACACAGTATTTGCAGGCCAAAATGAGTGGCACTCTGAATCTACAGTCCACAGAAACACGGGTAGTTATAGAAGAAGCTAGGGGCTGACCTAAAAAAAAAAAACTCTGTCTCCATTCACAAAGCACTTCAAAAGACAACATTAAAAATTCATGCTATGTCTCATACCTCTTCAGCCCTCAACAAGAAGGTAGAAAAAAGTTATGTGGTAACCAGTGAGGGTTCTGACTATTATCTGCACCCACCTTGATCCTGCGGGAGTGATCCAGGCAGCTGGTTGCAAAATGCATTTGGAAAGGAGTCCGGGAAGCTGGACCTTATGCCAAAGAAGGCCTACACTACCTTTGCCCTAAAACCGAGGCAAGCCACCTATCTAAGCTATTCTGAAAATTACCTGTGGAATACAGTCCCATCTTTAGTAAGACTACGTCCTCAAAAGAAAACCTTGCACATTGTGTGAAAGCTGGTCTGGAAGCTGCAAAATACGAATTTCAATTGATTTTTCATGTGAATGATGCTGCTTCCAGTGGTCTAGCAATTTCAGTGTCTGTCAGGAGATTTTCATGGCTCTGAGCAATAGAGCTGTCACAGGACATGCTCACCAAAACAACTTCAATGTACCTCCTTATCTGATGACAAACCTGAGACCTACTACAGTACATACAAAAAGTTACATAGAAACATAGAAATTGTCTGCATATAAGGCCCGCCAGGCCCATCCAGTCTACCCGTAAGCCCTATGCTAGTTTGTGGCTTCTGACCCTACCTGGTCAATGGCTTTACACCCCTCCTTCCCACCTCTAAGGTTCCCTCATGTCTGTCCCAGGCATGTTTAAATCCTCCATTATGCTCGCTCCCACCACCTCATGTGGCAGACTATTCTATTCGTCTACCACTCTCTCCGTGAAGAAAAACTTCCTCACATTTCCCCTCAACCTGCCACCCTCGAACCTCATATCATGCCCCCTCATTCTTGTACTCTTCCTGTACTGGAAGATGTCTCCCTCCTGCACCTTGTTTATGCCCTTAAGGTACTTGATTGTTTCTATCATGTCCCCTTGATCCCTCCTCTCCTCGTGGCGAGTACACATTGAGGTCCTTTGATCTCTCCTCATAAGTCTTCTGGTGCAAGCCCTGTACCATCTTAGTTGCCCTTCTGTGGACCGCCTTCACCCTATCAATGTCCTTACAAAGGTGTGGCTTCCAGAATTGCACATAGTACTCTAGGTGAGGCTTCACCAGTGTTTTATACAATGACATCACTACCTCCCGCCTTCTGCTAGTGATACGTCTGCCTGTGCACCCCAGCATGCCACTGGCCCTCCCTGCAGCCTTTTTACTCTGCTTAGACACCTTTAGGTCATCTGAAATGATAACCCCGGGTCCCTTTCTTCCTTGGTGATTGTCAGCAACTCCCCCCCTCCTGTAGCTCTCCCCAGGGTTCCCTCATCCCAGGTCTCCAGCCCTACTGTAATGTCACTAATGAAGACATTAAACAGGACTGGCCTGATGGCGCTGAGGGTTGAGGCGCTAGATGCCACATCTCGCACCACACCGGTGACCCGGGTTCAGGAAGAGACTCAGGTCATCGGGGGTCAGCAGCGAAGGGAAGGGATCAGGCATCCAGAGGACTGCTGTCCCCTCCTGGGGTGGGTTCTGGGGTATGCCCTGCTCTGTAGCAGCTCCTGGTAGAGATCAGGAGCCCTACAGGTAGCAGGGCATGATGCTACATCGGGGGTGGAACAGTGGCAGTCAGGCTGCATGTAGATGCACTGCCGGCAGTGCACATCCACGCTCTGAGGGGAAAACTGTACGGAAAACCTTGGTGGCCTAGTGGAGGCTAAGGGGGCCCTGCGACCTGCCCACAACCCAACGTTGGACCTGTCTCACTGGGCTCCAGCTCTACTGGCTTCCGCAGCTGTCCCTCTAATCATAGATAGGCCACCATGGGTGGGCGGGCCCTCCCCGGGGGGATGATCCGGGGGGCTGGTCAAGCTGTGGAGCTGAGTGGAGACAGCCCTGTAGGAGCCCAGCAAAGGAGGTTTCAGGTAAGGAAGTAGAGGCAGAAGGTCTAGTGGTACCCTGGAGAGATGCCCTTGGTCCCAGTGAATAAAGAAAGTTCAAAAAATAAACAAACAGGACTGGCCCAAGGACTGATCCCTGAGGTACCCGACTGGTCACCCCCCCTCCCCAGATTGGATTCCATTTACCACCACCTCTGCTTCCTGTCTGTTAGCCAGTTCCTAACCCAGTTTACCACCTTGTGCCCCATGCCCAGACTACCCATCTTGTTAACCAGTCTGTTATGTGGGATAGTGTTGATGGCCTTGCTGAAATCGAGGTAGGCAACATCCAACCCCCCCAATCTACCTCCTTCATCACACAGTCAAAAAAATATATTGGATTCATCTGACACAACCTTCCTGCTGTGAATCCATGTTGCCTTGGATCCTAGACACTGTTGGACTCCAAGTGTGCCACTATTCTTTCTTTAAGCAGTGCCTCCATGATCTTATCCACTACTGAGGTGAGGCTGACTGGTCTATAGTTCCCTGCCTCCTCTCTACTACCACTTTTGTGTAGAGGGACTACATGTGCCCTCCTCCAGTCCTCTGGAACCACACCTGTGTTGAGTGACTCAGTGAACATGGCTGTCAGAGGCACTGCTAGCTCTCTTTATAGCTCCCTTAATATCCTCAGGTGTATGCCATCTGGCCCCATTGCTTTGTCTACCTTCAGTTTTGTGAGCTCCTCCAGAACTCTCTCTACTGTGAATGGACTTGTTAACAGTTAACATCAGAATAGGGCTCCTACACAGACACAAGCGAAGCTTGACACCCGAAGCCTTAAGAACAGCAATCAATAGCTCAGTCATCTCCATTATTGACTACAGTCTGGTCATTTACAGCTCTGCACCCCCTATCTCCCTCTACAGGATAGCAGTGGCTTTCAACAAAGCCTGCAGGGTGCTCACCAGTTCCCTCCACCTCACACACACACATCTGAGCCTTACAGTCCCCACCCCCGCACCAGATTTCCTTTTTTACCTGATGTACCTACAAAATGTTCTGTCCCCTTTTTTTTACTATCTGCGCTAATCTTTCCACAATCCATGCCTTAGCACTCTTACAGCCTTCTCCGCCTCCCTTAGAATCCTTAGGTACACCTCCCTGTCTTCATCCCTTTGAGTCTCCTTATATTTCCTGAAACCCGCCCTTTTGGCCCTTACCTTTTCTGCCACCACTCTTGAGAACCATAGTGGTTTCCTCCTTCCCTTGCCTTTGTTTACCATCCTGATGCATTGGTTCATCACCTCCTCTATGGCTCCATTCAGATGTTCCCACTGCTCCTCAACTCTCCCTCCTGTTTCCCTCCTTGCTGGGCTTCTTTGATACCACTCTCCATTTTAGCAAACTCCGCCTTTTTAAAACCTAAGACCTTTGCCTTTGTGTGACTAGACTGTGTCTTTGTCCCTATGCTAAACCTCACTATGTGGTGGTCACTGGATCCCAGTTGTCCTTCCACCTGGACATCTGTGATTCTGTTCCCCATTGATCAGTACTAGATCCAGAGTCATCCTGTCTCTGGTGGGTTCAGTCATTAGCTGTCTGAGGCCTGACCCCTGTAGGGAATCTAGGATGTCTCAGCTCCTGGTTGAAGCAGCTGCTGGGATGGTCCAATCTACATCTGGGATATTGAAATCACCCAGCAGTAATCCCTCACCTTTTGTTGCCATTTTGTGAATTTGATCCCCCAGCTCCCTATCTACCTCATCCCCCTGTGCTGGAGGCCTGTAGATTACCCCTGCATGGATTGATAGACAAAAAGCCACTTTTAAAAATCCATCTGAAAAACAGAGGTCCTCTATGCTATTTAGGCCCTGTAACAGGGGAGGTATGAGAAGGGCTTACCACAACAACTCCCTCTACCACCACCATCACCATCACCATGTGCACCATAGGAAGAGGCAGAGGCAGGAAAGGAGCCAGGCAGAAATTTGTCTCAGCTACTCCAGCCTAGGCAGAGCCCAACTCCTGACAATTCTGCCATTGCCCGTAGGAGGGCACCTATCTTACTTCCCCAGGAATGGGAAAGGATTACTTAGACAAGTGTGTGCTAAAGTTAGTGGGACAGGGCTTAACCCTTCACTTTGCAAAATTTCCAGAGTTAAGCAACTCCAGGATTTTTCCCAGTTTGGAGTATAAAACCCTACTGGATTTGGAAATGAGAAAGCTAATTTAACTCAGTGCAGTGGAAAATATCCCAATTTCCCAGCTAGGCAGCGACGTCTTTCCCAGATACTTCCTCACTCTGAAAACAAATGGTGAATGGTGACTTATTCAGAGCATAAGGCTCCTGTACAGGCACCTGAAGTTCAGAATGGTAACAATGCAGATAGTGATTCCATTCCTGCAGAAAGGGGATCAGTTAGGGTCATTGCATTGGAAAGCTGTTTATTTCCACATCCCAATAACACCCAACTACAAAATGAATCTGAGATTCAGAGAGGAATATGCTCAGTACCAGATCAAAGCAATGCCGTTAGTTCAGATTTCAGTGCCCAAGGTGTTCTCAAAGTGTTTGTCAGTAGTGGCAGCACCCTGCCACATGTGGAGAGTAGGGGAATTTTTATTGATAAAGGATTCCAAACAACAGTATATACAAAGTAGTTACAGAAAAAAAGACAACTTGTTTCAGCAGAAGAGAGCATCCTAAAACATAGAAGCAATAGGTACAGTACACCAAAAGTGAGTCTGCACTGGTACTAATACATACATGGCTATAATATATCACAATTTTACCTGAAGTATTTGACTTTTGCCAAGGAACATTTTTTGACATCCATGTTTTGTACTTGCCGCAGTGCAGTCATAACATTGCAATATCACTCAATATGTGGCACTAGTCTCTGTTGCATAACCCATATACACCTAGCTTGCCAGATGTAATATTTAAAAATTGCAAAAATCACGTGCAGAGTGTCAAGTGTATATTTCCTACATCCATCAGTTGAACCACCATACAGGAGGACAGTGTACGCCATTGTGGAAAATAAGGGCTCTTTCCATTCCTTTGCCAGCATATTCCAAAAGGTTTGATAAATGCACAGTCCAAAAACAAATGCTACTGTGTTTCAAAAATTGAGTTAGATGTGTCCCTGAGGTAGTAACGGTCAGTAATCTGTTTATGGTTATTTTTCACCCCCAGTCTACCATAACTACTAAGCCATAAAGAGTCCCAAACAAAGGCTGGCATTCTATTATTGTTCATTTGAGATAAGACAATACTTTCTTTTCCAGATGGATGGTGCAGAAAGATAATATCCTCTAGTAGTTCTGCATGCAATATAGTATGATAGAGTGCTTTTCCCTCGATTCTCTGCACCTGCAAGGACATAATCCCCCATTGTATTATACATCTCAATTGTTCCTTTCCCTTATTCAGAAAAGGGGAGTTGTTTTATCAGTGATCTAACTTCAGTCTCCTTCCATGCCTCCAAACTACATGTAAGCTATGACAATACAAGTGGTTTCCATAATCTGTCATCAGGTTTAAGGTCAATTCTTATATTATAATGGACAAAAATGCTACTGAAAAATGCCACCAGTTTGACCATACTGACGCCTCCCTCTTTAAGGGTTCTATAAGTAACTTCCCATTTCATGGGGTTTAGCCTGCTTCCCCAAAAGGCTTGAAAAAACATACTAAATAGTGCAGTCATCTTAGTGGGGGGGATACAGATAACTAAGATATAAAATTATAGTTAACAGCAATGTCTTTTTTAATAACACCTTCTTATTTTTTGAGATAAGAAGTCCCTTCCATTTTGCAAGCAGTTAATTTGCTTGCTGCAGACTCAGTTCTCAGTTTCTAGTGCCAACGTCTCTGGTGCCAAATTCGACCCCCAAACTTTTATGTGGTCATTCGTGATGGAAACATGCACCAATCTCCCCCCTTCTGGCAGTGGTGAGATCCCAACAAGATTCTCTTACATTTATCATAGTTTATGCAAGACCCTGCCATCCTAGAAGATGTCTCAAAATGTCCCACCAATACTGCGCCAGACGTGTCTGGAGCTAAGGTTCAAACATTGTCATCAGCATAAGCTAAAATCCTAACATGGAGGTTCCCAGGCAATGGTGTCACTCCAATAATATTATTTTCTGCAGCAGTATTTAATATCTATACTAAGAACATATAGTAACAGGCTTAGTGGACAGCCTTGTCTCAGTCCTCTGTGTAGCCTAATTTCCCTACCCATCCAACCATTCACATTGGATATCAGTGTAACAGTACTGTAGAGGCACCCTATCCATGCAACAAATATGTCAGGTAAGCCATATGCACACAGTGCAGTGAACAAAAATGAGTGGGTCAACCTGTCAAAGGCCTTTTCCTGATCCAGACTTAAAACATAACCCCACAAGTCTGTCCAGTTCCCACTGAAAAATAAGTCCCTTAACAAAATTAAATTATCCTGAATCTTCCAATTCGGCACTGCACAAGTCTGATATGGACTTATCAATTTTTCAGTCACTGCAGTCAAACGTCTAAAAAGTATTTTGCTCAGGATCTTAAAGTCTGTATTTAAAAGGCTTAGTGGTCTACAATTTTTAATATCGTCCTGAGACCCCTTCTTAAAGATGTGGATTAACACAGCCTGAGACATAGAATTTGACAGTACAGCATTGTACGGTATATAATTATAACTGTAGCAACACAGGAGTCAAAGCAGTCCAAAATATTTTATAAAATTCAGTGCCTATACCATCAATGCCTGGGGTAGTGTCATTGTTTAAAGATGATATAACATCATTGACTTCTTTAGCAGTAACCTGACGAAGTAAAGTGATAGATTCCTGAGCAGTCACTTGTGGCAAATTTAACTTGGAAAAATAAAGATCACATTCATTGTGTACTGTGTGCCCAAACTGAGCATCAGCATAGTTTTATACTACTCATATATACGTGGCCATCATTGATCTTGAGTTGTCTAAAAATCCGGTGCTCAATGCGGACTTCACAGTCTTCAAAGGGGTCATAGGTTTTATTTTTATTTTGGGTTCCAAATCACAATTCTTGCTCCAATGTTTTGGCTCTATTATATTGAATATCAGACATTCGGTTTTTAATTTCCTGAGTCTGCAAACTATAATTTATCCCATCAGTTTCTGTTCTAGATATTAATTTTTGGAGTTGACCCTGCAACCTTAAATATGTGAGATAATCGCCCATAGCCCCAGTTCTCGTACTAGCTTGGAACAGGTCTCTCCATGAGAATTTATCATCCCACCATTCCAAAATATCATCATACATCTCTTACACAGATAGACGGGCAGCCCAATCCTTTTCAGTTTCCAGCTACTTTTTTTTTTTACATCTCAGGGAATGATCCCAGTGTAGCCTAACTTGGACAGACCAATGGTCCAAAAATTTTCAGTCCCTATTCCAAATGGAATGGATGTGTAATATCGTAGATGGAAAAATTAAATAAATTCTAGTAGAAATAGTGCCTCTAAAATAGGTATTCCCACCGGTCAGATTTATATGCCTATATGCATCTATGAGTCCAGAAACTATGATGTTCAAGGCTACAGTGTCACAGAAAAGTTTATCTATCTTTAAGCCTCTGTCCTCTTTCTGCAGCCCACAACTGAAATCCCCCGCCCAAATTACGATCCTAGAAGTATGTAGATATGGCTGTACATCTGTGAAAAGGGCTACTCTTTGTGCCTTAGATTGTGGTGCATATATGATGATAAGTCATAGTTGTTCAGGATAGAATCCAATATCTAACAAAAGAGCCTGACCCGGCTGAATCTCAACAAGCCTAGAAACCTTACAATTCAGGTTTGTAAATAAAATACCCACAGCAAGTCTTACCCAGTTGACCAAAAGGTGGCACCCTGTCTTGGCAGAGTAGAAGCATGCTGCAATTCATAAGTTGTTTTGAGTCTGATATCCTATAAGCAAAAGATATCATTGTGCTCTTCCTGCAGTGCTTTTAGCACCTTTATCCTATTTTTGTGACTTGTAATGCTATTTACATTAAATGTAGCTATAGCCAAAGATGCCATAAGAAATAAATGTGTAGCCTGGGATTCTACATTTTCATTACTAAGAGGTCTGCAACTTCTTCCTTCTTCTAGTTTGTTTAGTTATAGAGGAATCTACTTCCCATCTGCAGGGTCTTAAGTGGTATTCGGTACAGAAGGTAAGCAATAAAGGATGCCTCAGATTCAACCTCTTGCCCATCAGAATTCCCCCGCTGTCTAGCAAGTTTTAAGGCAGCATACTGATTACCTACTTTTCAGGATGTGTGCACCTTATCACCTTCCTTTTTTGGTTTCCTGCTGTTTTCCCATCTGGCTTCTCCCAGGCCTTGTCCTTTTTTTTTTTGAACCTACTACCTGAAAGGGCATGTCATGTGGAGGGGGAGGGAGGGCATGGTATCTGCAGTATCCATGGCATCGGGCGTAGCCGATCCAAACTCAGGCACCGTTCCTGTGCCAGTACTAGATTGTGTAAGAAGAACAGTTTCCTCTAACTCAGTCTGCTGGCAACTAGCAGTCACCTCATGGAAGGAAGTATCAGTTAGGACCTTAGGTTGCTCAATATGAAACAAAATACCCCTATCCTTACCCAGACAAAAAAACTACTAGGCAAATGAATAATCCCCTGATTAGTGGTAAACAATTTTACATTAATTTTCCAGTCCCCATTCCAGATTTGCTCACTGTCGAGTATGGGCATTGAATTTTCCATGATCTCACACCGTTGCTTCAACCAACACAGAATATCTTCAACATTAACACCCTTATTTTTTTTTTTATTTACAATGTTTGCATTTTCTCCCCCCCCATCTGGGACCCTGGCAGACACATGTGTACATGTGCATGGAAGCACACACGCATGCCAGGTACCGGCCCGGCCCCTTCTGCCCCACCCCTGGCAATCACTTGCCTCCCCCTCTACCTACACTTCCCATTGGACCTCCACCCAATGGAAGTGGAACTACAGGGGGGGCAAGCAACCTCCCCGGGACAGAAGAGCTGCCCTTCGGCTGCTCAATCCTGCTCCCTCCCTCCCCCATGCCATATCCCTGACCACCCGAGGTCATTCCCAAATCCAGGTCACCGGCACAACACAAGGTAAGGCATCCAGTGCCTCAGCCATCAGTGCCACCAGGTCGGCCCCTAATGTCCTCATTTTTAAACATAACAGTTATGGTTTTAACAGCTGGCTTGGTAAGTGGTAAGCCAGAAATGGGGTCCACAAGGGGGTATTCTTAAGGGATGTGTATTGTGCCCAAAACTTATCCAACCCTGAACATTTTTAAAACTGTTATCAAAATTCGAGTCGCCCAAATGGATCAGGGCAAAAATCTCTGAGGCAAAACTTCAGCGATCCTTTAAGAAATGTTCTGGCTACATAAATCCAGTCAGGAGCCTCTACTAATCCACCTTTATAGATCAAACGCACAGCATTTCTCCTGGGAGCTGGTTCCCTTGTGTGCTGAAACAAATCAGACAGTTTAAAAAAGGGTTGAAGCCATGCTCTCTGTGCAGGATATTGTAGCACAGTGGTCCTTGGGCATATCCACACAGAACTTTGAGGCAAAGAGTCGGTAGCAAGTGCCTCTGGTACTTGCGGAGGTACCTCACCAGCACCACGCGAGTCCATTTCTTTGGTAATAGGAGTAGCAGGGTTATCAGGATATGCAGGGTTTGAATTAGCAGATACAGCCACATTGGACATAGCTAAAGTATCATGAACTACAGTGCGTGACTGAGCAGCAAGTAATTGCATATCAGCCTTCGGTTTAGGCAGTTCAAAATCATCATCGTGCATAGGGGTGTCAGACCATTGCTGAGGTACAGTAGCATGGTCTGGTAGCAATTCTGAATAAACCTGAACCTTAGGATCATTTGGGTCAGGGACCCACTCACCCTTCTTAGTCTTGATCCACCCCACATTCTCAAGGGCTATTTCAGCGGACCAGGGCACTTGTCTAGGAACCAGAACTGGTTGCTCCCTTTCCTACAAGTGCGGGACCACATGGTCTGAGTCAGTTGCAGGAGGCAAAGCCCAAGGTGCATCATATGCAGCAGTAGATAACACTGGGGCAGAAACTCCAACATTCGCCCGCCCCACACTCACACTTGCTACCTCCCTGTTGGCAGAATCCAGAACAATGGTCCCATTAGGAACAGAGATTCATTTTAGACAGAGCTATTGTCATCTCTTATGCCCCATTGCCAACAACACCCCCCCACACACACACACACCTTATTCTGTACTGTGAAGCCACTGGCAAGCATAACAAACTAGAATGCAGCAGTCCCCGGCTGTATCAGAGAAGAAACTGAAAAGGACACCACCGCTTCCTGTGATGTTGCTGCAGTATAGCCTAGAGGATAGAAGAACGCGGTGTAAACGAGCTTGATACATCCAGCACACCAGACCAGAGTTTGATTCTCACAACCTCCACTTACATACTATGTGACTCTGAGCAAGTCACTTAACCACCCAATGCTCCCAGGTCGCCCCTGAAAACAGGCACTTGTGCTTAGTGGGCCTTACCCGGTTACCAAAGACTAAAATAAAATAAAAATAAAAAAAATAATTCAGAGGTATTCAGCTGGGCTGAGTCATCAGCTGAGCATCCATGAATCTGGACAACATCTGTATCGAGTTGTGACAGTTGCGTCTGCAACAGTTCTCTCCATTTTTTAAAACAAAGCCTCCTCTAATTCAAGCTGCTCCTGTAAACACATTGTTTGTTCAAGAACCGGGATAGCAGCTGTCTGTAGTGCAGGCTGGAGCTCACCCATGGAATCCTTGTTGTTCGGTGCCAGGTATGTACAGTGCTCCATTGGGATTTCAGAATCTGGTGCCAACAATTCTCCATTCATGTCCATTGCTTTCTCAACAGTCTCCTGAGGTCAGCTCCCCAACCTTAGCAGCGGCCATCCAGCTGCCCATCTCAGAAGTTGTGGCCATCTTGGCAAGCAGCCAGACAGCCTGGGAGCCCCTTCAGGAGAGTAGGGGAATTTTTTATTCACAACTGAAAACACAATATACAAAAGTGTATTATATCATACAAAATCATAATGCAAAAAATCAAAAAACATAAACAAGTATTACAGCATACAGGAACTGGAAACATAAAGAATCCATATATGTATATAACCCCCTACCCATCCCCACTAAAAGAGTAGGGGAATATTGTACTAAAAAAAAAAAAAAAAAAACAGAAAAATGTATTACTGCATACAAAATCATAAGGAAAATCAAAAAGCAGAACTAAATAAGACATCATACAGGAAAGGCAAACCTAAGTAAGGCATAATAATACCACCCCCGTAGATAAAAATAATAAGAGTGTCATACTACAACTACAGAGCTTAAGAAACATAAAACAGGGAAAACCCACACAGAAATTATATAAAGCATAAGAAATTAAAGAAGTAGTTCAGTCATACCTGGTGCTAGTGAAACAACAAAATAGCAGACAGAATCATAAAAAGGAAAAGTATAAAATAAATAGCGCACCATACTGGAGAAAGCAACACACGTAATATAATAAAGAGACACAAATCTGTCCAGTAGGAAGTAATAATTCACCCTGTATCCAACCAATTCATATGTTTCCAATAAATATGAAACTGAGCAGCAGAGACTCTGTGTTGGTCTTTACCCTTGTGCTGATGGAGAAGGGCCGAAATGTTCCAAAATAATTGTTCAGGGGTCACAAAGTGCTGTCTGAGGGACCAAGCACAACGCGACTGCCATATCTGAAATTTTATACAAGCCAACATCACATGCATAGTGTCAGCATGATACTTGTCCCAAGTCTGTGGTAAAATGCCAAGGAGAAGAATCTGCTGTCAGTGACCCAAATGGATAGTCTGGCCACCTGGAAAGAGCATAGGCCCAAAACTGACAGATATAAGGACAATCAAAGAACAAATGAGCAACAGTTTCCACAGGGGTGTGGCACAAATTCTGTCATGGACATCCTCTTTCTTGCAAACCTTTGTGTTTAAGATTACCTTTAACATTAAGTCTATCATGTGCACCCAGCCATAAAACATCCCACATGTAAACTGGTATCCTCTTGGAAGTTAACATATTGCCAATCTGCTGAAAGTGATGTGGTGGATGCACAGCAAAATCAGATAACATCAAAAAGTGCTGGTCCACAATAGCCCTATATAGTTATTTCCTAGAATACTTCTCAATATGTTGCCAAAAAAGTCCCCAGAGTTTCACTTTAGCAAAACAGGATTCAAAATAATCTGGCATACATGTTAAAGATTTCTGTTTTGGAATCAGCTCCAAGGGGCGCCAAGAGCTAATCCAGGGAGAGATAGAATCCCAAACCCAAGGGCGCCACACCTTGTTTATTGACTTGAAAAGGGGACTAATGTTTGCAGAGACAAAAAGGGAAAAGAAAAAAACAATTGGATTCACCATCCGAATACCACCACAGGCAAAATCCTGATACAAGACACCTCGTTTAATTGGGTTCAGTCTGCTGCCTCATATTGCCTGACAAAAAATACTATAAATGCTAGTAGTATCTAACAATGCTGGAGGAGGGAAAACAGCCCTCAGATGTAGAAACAAACTAAGTAAAAAGGTTTTAACCATATAAACCCTTTTTTTCTTAGACATTCTCCATGCATTCCATTTCCGTACGTTAAGCTGTGTAGCTTTAAGTAGTAAATCCCAATTATAGGTGGAGGGGTCTTCCATCCCAAAATAAATCCCTAAAATCTTACAATAACCTACACAAGCCATAATCCTCATAATAGCAAGAGCATTAATACTGGTGTGACCTATGGAAAGATATTTACTTTTGGAAAGATTCACATGTGAACCTGATCCCTCCTCATATGCCAACAGCAAGGCCTCCGCAGCATGGCACGATGGGAGATCTGCTAAAAAAAGACAGAGATCATCAGCATAGGCTATGGTTTTCATTTCAGGACATGAGCTATGTAAGGAAAGGCCCCTAATACCATCTAAAGCATTAAATTGTGCCAATAATGGTTCCAGGGTTAAGATATAAAGAAGAGGACTTAAAGGACACCCCTGCCGAACACCTCTAGGCAATTTCACTGGCGTCCCTAACCAGCCATTCACAAAGGGGATTGCTAGGGATGCAGTGTAACAAGTCTGAAGCCAAGATACAAAGGGGAAGGGAAACTTAATTCTGGACAAACAGGCCCAGATATAATCATGGGGCACCCTAACAAATGCCTTTTGTTGATCCAAACTAAAACAAAAGCCCTGGAGTTCACCCAAGAACCCTCTGGAATAGATTTCCCATACTAAAATAAGGTCATCCATGATGGTTCTACCAGGGACAGAGCAAAACTGAGTTAGGTGGAAAACATCTGCTAAACAAGCAGAAAGACGAATACCCAAAATGTTTGTTAATAACTTTTAATCGCTATTAATGAGAGTAATTGGTCTCCAGTTGTGCAGGTCTGTTCTGTCACCTTGTGTATAAAGTAAAACAACAAGACCATCATACATACTAGAGGGCAATGTATTGTTCCGTAAACTGTCAGAAAGAAGTAAAGATAATTCTTCTGCCAGTAAAGGACTACTCAATTTATAGAACTCGTATGGGAGCCCATCGAGGCCCGGTGCTTTACACCCAGGAAAATGTGAAATAACTTCCATAATCTCAGTTGGGGAAACAGGATGGAGAAGTCCAGGAAAAAAATATTCAGGTACAGTGTTCAAAGTACAAGAATCCAACCATTTCACAATGTGGGATTCTGAGTGATGAGGGTCAGCAGAGAACAAGCCCTCTAGATGCCGACCTACTTCACACAAAATATCAGCTTTATGAGAAATAGCTTCTCCTGTAGGAGAGGTAAGTGTTCTAATATCTTTATGGTGATGTGCTGCTTGACAAAAATCAAAAGGATTTGTATGAGCCTTAGTACCATGCATCCCAAACCATTGTTCCTGTCTCAGAGAGGACATACGGTCATACTGTAATTTAGTCAGGGTAGCCGTCAAAGACCGAAATTCCTGCAAATCAATCTCAAGACCCTGTTGAAGACATTTGTGAAATACTAGCAATTTTTGTCTATACACTGAATACTCCTGTCTCTTATGTCTACCCAAAAGCCTACCTATTTGCTGAAAATACAACCTAAAGTCTAATTTTGTATCCTCCCACCAGTCCTATCTATTGTCATAGAGGCAAAGTACAGACTTCCTAGCTTCGACAGTGGTTAGGAAACCTTCCTTCACCTCAGGAATGTCTAACAATGACAAATTTAGCTTCCAATAACCCAAACCCCTTGATGTACCAACGTAGTTAGAAATGGTAACACACAATAAACCATGATCTGAGGTAGCCACCAAGTGCACCAAAGGAGTCCTGGTTTGGAGAGAAGGAGACAAAAACCAATAATCAGTCAGAGATGATTTTCTACCCTGAAAAATAGTATGGGGTGCTGGATCATGGGAGGGGAGAAAAACATCCAGCAGGCCACACTGGGCCAATAAAGAATTGAGAAAGGCAGTATCACAATACAATTTAGTGATACTAAAATGTCTATCCTGAGTAGTGCGATTCATGTTAAAATCTCCGCCAAACAACACATTTTACTAGTAAATAAATATGGACGGATAAGCTTCAACAGGGAAATCCTAGCCGACTTGGTTTGGGGAGCATATATATTAATAAAAATAAATAAATAAAATAAATAAGACGAAAATTAACATTAAATAATATAACATCCAAAAGATATACTCGGCCTGGAAAAATATCAACCATATGGGTGACTAAAATATGAGAAGCAGTAAAACAAATCCCCAGACCACAACATCTGTCTTCACCTCCCGACCAATAGCTAGGACCCCAAATCCAGGTATCGGAAGCAGTTTGAAAATCACAGTTAGTATATAATCTGGTATCCTGCAAAAACACAATATCAAATTTGAGAGAGGAAAACAGCTCAAATGTAGCTAACATCCTGACCTCAGACCTAATACTGTTGGTGTTAAGACTGGCTATGTATAACTCAGCCGGGTTGTACAGCAGCAAAAGCAGTGGGTTAGGTACCAGAGGGAGATTTCCTCAAACTTTTTCTGGTACCTACACGGGGCCCTAAACTGCGTTTCTTTTTACCTTTACCAGGTGGAACAGGTGTACAGGAGAATGACCCATTTCCCCACAAAAGGTACACTGGATAACTTGACAAGTGGTACTTAGATGCTGTACTGATCCACATTTAAAGCAATATTTGATTTGGCCCTGGAAAAAAAATGAAACCCTTATCCCGACCAATATAAAAACAGTTCGGAAGGTGTTCTAACCCTTCATCGGTTTGAAAGAGCTTAATCTTTATCTTCCACCCCCCATTCTAAAAACCTTCCGAGTCCAAAATGGGGTCAGGAGTACCCTGTACATCACAGTGCTTTTCTAACCAATATAAAATATCAGAAATGTTGACACCGTCATTACGAAACAAGACAGTAATCACTCGAAAAGGCTGTTTAGTCAATGGAATCACCTGAAAAGGTGTCCATAATGGGTTTATTTTAACAGTCATATGTTTAACCCAAAACCGTTCCAAAATGTCTGGTGTCCAAAAACTAATGTCAAATGTCTGCTCCCCAGGAGCATGAATCAGGGCATATACCTCGGACGGCATGAAAACCAAAGATTGTTTAAGTAGAATGTGCCCCACAAAAATCTATCTGGGAATTGTTCCATACCCCCAGATAGCGCAATCTGATGTTATTTTTTCGTTTGGCTAGGTCCACAGGCTTGCAAAACAAATCCGCGTACAATGAGCATGAAGGTGCATCAGGCCAATGCAGTTCAGGAGCTTCTGTCTCAGTAGAGATATCGGGGAGTGGTGGAAAAACAGGGTCAGATATGTCAGGTATAGTAGCAGAAACAGTTACGGGCAAAGACGATTGTGGGGGAAAAAGAAATGCTACCTGAGAGAGACTCCCTCCGAAGTTGATTCTCTTCTGTGATAATGGAAATTGGGCAGGCCTCCAAGGGCAGCACAGGAGAAGTAGCCTGGGCATCCTGATCAAAAACTGGAGTTTCCAAATTTGGAGCCAAAGGACTAGCAATATCAACTTCTGCACTCCAGGAGCCGGACGGCAGTTGCCACCGACCGGCGTCTCATAAAGCTCGATCCAGGGACCATCCAGGACCCCCAAGGACATCGTGCAGGTCTGAAGGGGTCCGACCCTCTACATCCTGCAACTGCGTTCTGGTCCGGAAAAAACTTTGGCAGAATGCGGGGGAGTAGCATCCAAACTGCGCTTCCTCTTCTTCTCCTCTTCAAGTCGGCGTTGCTCTTTAGACAGTTCTGATTCCAAAAGTAAAAGCTGCTGCTGTAGGTAAGCCTTTTTTTTTTTTTTTTAGTGAGACTCTGGGTAGAGCATGATGCAGAAATAGAGAGAACTTCAGTTTGCAAAGGCAAAATAACCATAGCGGCTTTTGATGTTTCCACTCCAGTATTCTCTGGAGCCTCAATAGGTGTAGAGGTGATATGCTGGCCACAAACGTCATGCATTCCAGCCACCTCTGAGACATCCGTCACTGCATGATGACCTCTGTCCAGCACCGAAACCACACTGGACTCCTCCATGCTCAGCAGACAGACGGACAGCACCCCTGCCTACAGAGTAGGGGAATTTTTATTAGAATAACAAAACCAAAACAATACAAAACAGTGCTACCTCAAACAAAAGAAAAGTATAGATCAATAAGAAAAGCAAACAAGTATTACAGTCGTACATATCCAAACAGGCTGTCTAACATAGAAGTAGAACTCAAATATAATCTCAAGACAGAAAGGACCCCCCCACACACACACACTAAAAGAGTAGGGGAATTTTTTATTAGAAAAATCAAAAAATAATAGAAAACAGTGTTACTTCACACAAAGGAAAATCCAAATCATAAACAAAGCAAGTAAGTAGTACGGTCATACATATCTAAACAAGCTGACTAATACAGAAATAAAACACAAACCAAATTATCCAAAATTGTATTACAGCATACAACATCAGAAACAAAATTCAGTATTATATCATGCATAAATTCAGAAACTGAAATAAGTCCCTAATAATAACATAACGTAACATAACGTAACGTAACGTAACGTAACATAACATAACTAACCCCCCCAACAAAAGAGTAGGGGAACATTTCTATTCTTGACACACAATCAAAGAAAGAAGAAAATTCAATATTTTTGTATAGAAATTATAAAACAGAAACACAACCTCACAAGTGAGTATTATTTTATACTTCAAATTGAAAATGATTTAATGTTTACCCCCTCCCTCCCTACTAAAATAGTAAGGGAAATATTTATTCATAAAAGAGAAACAGAAAAGATAAATCAACAGTACTTCATACAAATCATGAAAGGGTTTTGAGTACTACTGCAAACTACTAAGTCAGAGAACATAAAAAGGAAGATTATGTGCCCCCCCCCCCACCTAAATAGTAAGGGGTTATAAACAGATCAGTTTGCATCATATCGATACATGTTGGAAGAGGAAAGAAAAAAAGAAAAAATAAAAAAAAAAAGGAAAAGGACCTAATAAACCTTAAAACATCCTCCACATCACCCAGTATCCAACCAAGTCATAGTTTATAGAGAGCAGGCGACACGGATTTCTTTTCCCCCGTCTGCCATTTAATAATAGATTTCTTCAAGTGATGAACCATTTGAGTGGAAGTAATAAGCTGTTGTCTAATAGTTAAGCCACAGAGAACCTGCTAGATTTGAAATTTTATGAAACCTAAAATTATTCTCATAGTACAGGTGTCATATATACCCCAAGATCCAGGGAAAATTCCATCAATCCATACCTTCGCCTGATGGTTCTGAAAAGGATTGAGAGGCCACATATGATGGAAAGAATCCCAGAAAGTCAATACAAATGGACACTCACAAAATAAATGTTGCATAGTTTCAATCAGTCCATCACGGGGGGGCCCCGAGGGCAAAACTGTTTAATATTCCCCCGCACACCCAATTTCAGATGTGTGCATAATGACAAACAGTCCCACATATTCGAAGGAATTCTAGGACTAGTCAAAACTTCTATAAGGGATAATTGTATCTTAGGAGACAAGTTCACAAACCAAGGATCAGCCAAAAAAACAGACTCCAAAATCCATGTATACATTACTTTCCAAGAACTGGTAGATACGTGACTCTGAACCACCTTCCAAAATTTTAATTTACCCACCACATCTATCAAATAGGGAGGCAACTGAGAGAGATGAAGCTGTTTTTAAGGGAACCCAAAGGTTCCCAGGCCACCAGTATGGGCTCTAATTCATCCAGAATCCAAGGAGACCAGGTTCAATTCAGATGAAGAAGCACTGGAACCAAATTATAGAACAAAAAAAGAAACATAAAAAAAACCACTGGGTTGATCATGCCCAGACCCCCTTGTACCTTGGGAAGGTAAGTGATCCCATATTTAATTGGTTTAAGTCCACTACCCCACAGGCATTGAAAAAAGACACTGTAAAGAGAAGTCTCTAAAGATCGGGGTGGGGGGTGGGACCGCAGCCAGAAAATTAAAACTAGACAGGAGGTGTGTTTTAATCAAATAAATGCGTTTGGCTTTTGACATATGCCATTTATTCCAGTTTAGCATCTGTATTTGTTCTTTATCCAATTTAGTCTCGAAATTATAAATATGGGGATATGGACCTCCAAAAAAAATACCTAATATCTTCTGGTTTCCTTCTTCTACAGGGATTCCCCAAACAGCTGCTGCATCAGTTGCCTCATACCCAGTAGGAAGAATACGACTTTTTAGGTAATTAATAGCCGAACCTGAAACCTCTGAAAACCCCTGCAGTTCCCTATGGGCCACTATAGCTAATGCACAATCAGCCAAAATTAACCCTAGGTCATCTGTATAAGTAATGGCAACAATAGGGGGATCACTGCTACCTACAGAGAGTCCAACAATATCATCCACATGATGTAAACGATGGAGCAAAGGGTCACGAGTCAAAATATATAAAAGCGGACTAAGCGGCAGCCTTGCCAGACCCCACGTCCCACCTGTACTGGCTGCCCCTTCCATCCATTAACACTGGGAACTACAAAAATGCCTTTATAACATGTCTTTATCCAGGATACTAAAGTTTTGGGGAAGTTATAGGACCTAAGGGTTTCCCAAAGAAAATTATATTCAGCCCGGTCGAAAGCTTTTGATTGATCTAAACTAACTAAACGACCAAACAATTCTGAATTATAACCCTTATTTAGAATCTCCCGAATTAATATCAGAGCATCCTGCAGCTTACGAGATGGCACACCACTAAACTGTGAAGGGTGAACAATAGAATCCAAAACATGTTTCAGTCTGGTGCCTATAACTTTTATCAATATCTTACTATCCGTGTTTATAAGGGTAATTGGCCTCCAATTCCTTAAATCTCCCCAGTCACCAGATTTGAACAGAAGAACCAAAAGACCTTTTAACATGGTGCTAGGCAATTCACCCAGCAACAATGCATTATTAAAAACGGTTGCCAACTCCTCTCCCAAAACCTCCCACATGGGCTTATAGAGTTCATGCTGGAGACTGTCAGAACCAGGGGTTATTTTAGGGGAGAGAGACCATAAAATAGATTTCGATTCCAATGCAGAAATGGGTTTAATAAGAGCATCCTGGTCTTCTTCAGGAACCTCAGGAAGAACACAGGTGCATAGCCATAGGGTCATGGTCTCGGTAAGTAAACTTTGGCTAGTAAAAGTTGAACTAAAAATCTATGTATTTCAGCTAACAGAGTCGAAGTACCCAATAATTTAGAACCATCAACACTAGTTAAATAAGTTAAACTTCTCTGAGACCTATAAGCAGAGTAGGACTCAAAGGGTAGAACATCCTTTCTTTTGCCAGATACCCCATATTTTTGATGGTTCTCAAGCTGTTGCGTTGCTTCCAACTGTACAGCCGCTAATTCGGCTTTAAGTGAAGCAATGCAGGAGCTCTGTTCTCCACCAAATCTATCATGTGCCTCGATCAGGGAGTTCAATTGAGATCTTAACAGATGCTGCCTATCCTGTTTCAATTTACCATTCAGTCTTCCTACATGTTTAAAATAGATCTGAATTTCATTTTTTGTATCGGTCCACCAACCATTTTTGTCCTCATATAAGAAAAACACAGATTTCCTGGCCACTAATAGGGCATGAAAACCTTCAAAAACAGGAGTAATTTCTAAAAGAGATAAATTTAATTTCCAAATTCCTGGGCCTTGACGTTGCTCCGGGTGACTCCCGACCACAAGCTCCAGAAGTCTATGATCCGAAGTGGCCAGGTCAGTCACCCGTGCTGATTGTAACTGTAAGGTGGAGGAAACAAAAAAATTAACAATATGGGATGCATGAGGCCCACAAAAATAAGTGTATGGGGGTTTTTCATACACACCTGAAAATGCATCGATGAAACCTACATCAGAAATAATTTCCCTAAGGCAGTTAGTGTCGCAATAAAGTTTTTTAGTAACAGAACCAGAAATCAATTTCGGGAAGGCATAATTAAAATCTCCTACTAAAATAATGTACTTCGTAGTAAACAAAAGAGGTTTCAGGGCCTGAAACAAGACAACCCGATCAAACTTTGATTGCAGAGCATATACATTAATCAGACGGAGAAACATGACCTCCCACTCACTATCAAGCAGGAGGGCACATCCCTCCAGTATTTCCAACTGCTTTAGCACCTGAATTTGGGACAAGAAACATATCCCCACCACGGAGAAAATATCTGGACCTTGGGACCAAAAACAATCCCCCCAACTCCAACAGTCAGTAGCTTTTTGTATGTCTAATGAAGAATGTAAATGAACAACCTGGAAGAAAAGACAATCTAAATCAGTACGGGTAAATTGAGCATAAGTACTCATACGTTTCCCCTCAGAGTGTATACTATTTGCATTTAATGAAGCAATGCGAAAATGATATACCAAATCAGACATCTATATAGAAGGAGAAAAAATAAACCCCAACAACTTGTCATTTCACTTTACTAGAAGCTCTAGTCACTCGGCCACTTTTTAAAGCAGCTGGTCTAGTATCATCAGTTTGTTCAGGACAGGGCTGTGAATCCATCTGTGAAGATAGAGTCGAGAAGACCTCAGACACTTCTATATCGTCACAAGGAACATCTTGTAGAATGTGGTAGATATTTGGGTCTTCAAGCGGCCCAACCATCGGGGTCTTCAATACTTTGCGTTTAACATGTTTGCCACATTTTGGTTTTACCACCATAAACTCAGGTTCAGGAGACACCGTCACCGTGGGAGCACTTATATCCATAGGCCCAGATATTCAAACTGCGCCAGGCTGTGGCATAAGCTTAGGCGCAGCTCAACAGCTGCTGCGCAGGGATGTGGACTGGGCGATATTCAGCGCTAGGCTGCACCATGGCTCAGCGGCATTGAATATCGCACCTATGCCCACCCTCGGTGTGCATGGCGCGGTGGCTCTGCACCAGCGCCAAGTGGCCAGAGTGGAGCATGAGGATGCGCTAAGCGCAGAGTTCCATTACTGCTATGTACAGCAACGTGATATTCAAAACTTGACATGCAAATGGGGTCCATAATGTATACGAAAAGCCGTAGGGACCATTGCATGTCATATCTTCCCATTGCATGCAGATGTGCCGATACCCGGTGACTTGCGCCTGGCGCCCTGCCAGGCAGCAGCCGTCGGGGACTAATGCCCCCTGCAGCCGGCAATGTGCTCCACAGCCCAATCAAGGGCATTTGTATAAATAAATAAGAAAGTCCAATATCCCTGGTGGTCCAGTGGACCGCTTTCTGCCTGATCGCGGGCATCTGTATAAATGAATAAGAAAATCCAATATCTCTGGTGGTCCAGTGGACCGCTCTCTGCCCGATCGCGGGCATCTGTATAAATAAATAAGAAAGTCCAATATCCCTGGTGGTCCAGTGGACCGCTATCTGTCCGATCGTGGGCATCTGTATACATAAATAAGAAAGTCAATATTCCTGGTGGTCTAAGGTACCCCCTCCCCTGCCACTGGGCCCGCCCGCTCCCCGGTCAGCGGCGGGCAGCAGCACCCACCCGCCTGCCGCCCCGCCCGCCCGACTGACACTGTCGAGTAGGGCTGTATGCCCAATGGTTCACAGTGTGAGCCAATGGGCATGCAGCCGATACCATACTACACAGTTCAGACATGGGAATGATTCATTCACATATCCGGATATGTATGAGGAACGAGCTCCGCCAGATAGCTCACGCCATGCTCAATGGGCATAGCCATCTGACAGTGTCGGTCGGGAGCGACTGGCGGCGGGGAAGCTCTCACAACCAACGGACGAAGCAGCTCGACAGGCGGGTGAGTACCTGAACGAGAAGACGGACTTTCGCCTGTGCCGAATGCCGTGATCGAGCGATAACGAGACCGCCGAAATGAATTGTTATACGATGCCATGATCGGCAAGCGATCCACTGAACCACCAAGTAATGAACTATTCTTTTAATTAAAAATGCCAGCAATCGGGCAGACAGCGGTCAACTGGACCACCAGGGATAGACGGATTCTTTTTATATTTACAGATGCCCGTGATCGGGTATGGGCGCTGCCAGGTGCAGCGAGATTGGTGGCCACCCACAGGTGGCAGCTGCCGTGTTGTGCCCTGCAATGCGGCAGCTCATCTGTGGTGGTCATCAGTTGTTTTCCTTTTTGGGGATCAGCTTTGTGCTGGCGCAGGTAGGGGTTGCGCATGCATGGCTCTGCACATCCCGGGCTGAATATCGGGCTGTGCAGGGTATGCATTGGCACGCCCCCCCACCTGCACCTGCATACATTACTGATGCGCCGGCACATCAGGATTTGTGCCGTGCACTTTTCCCTTTTGAATATTGTGCTGGGGCACATCAGTGGGTTGTGCATGGCACAACACTGTTGCGCCATGCGCAACCCTTTTGAATATCTGGGCCATGGAGTGCAACATTATCCCTTTTTCAGGTAGTGTCTGAGTCTGGGGAGTTTGCACCTGGGCTTCAGGAGCAAGAGGGACTGTGGTAGACAAAGTCCCAGGCCCATTACCCCTTCTTCTAGAATCAGGAGGAATGAGCAATGCAGTAGCCAATTTGATATAATAGTCCTGTACCCCAAAATCAGAGTCCTCAGAATTTATCGACACCCAGGGTCAGTCTGTGAAAATATGACCAGAATCAACACATAGGTTGCATTTTGGTTCCTGAAAACAGTGAGCACTGGGATGGCCCGTCTCTCCACAATGGGTACATTTCAAAACTTCACAATCAGTACTAATATGTTTTGTGGACCCACACTTAAAACAAATCCGTGGCTGTCCTGGATAGAACAAAAAGCCTTTATCACGGCCTATAAAGGAACAGTTAGGGAGATGAATAATATCAGACTCAGTCTGTTGTTATTTTATTTTCAGTTTCCAACCCCCGTTCCAGACGCCGTCCTCATCAAGGATTGGGGCCGGATTCCCTTGGATTGAATATCGCTTCTCAAGCCAGTACACAGTATCAGCTATGTTAACACCCGCATTCCGGAACAAAATCGTAATTACATGAAAGGGTTGTTTAGTGAGAGGGATCACCACAAAGTCCACCCATAAAGAATTTGTTTTTTAGATTTGCATACCTACACCAAAATCGCTCCAATAGTGTAGGAGTTCCAAAACTAATGTCAAAAGTATTCTCTCCTTGGGCATGAATCAGGGCATAAACTTCCACTGGGGAAAATCCCAGAGATTGTTTCAGGAGAATTCTACCCACAAAAAAAACGATCAGGGAGATTTTCTCGAGGGCCTACATACCATAACCGAATGGCATTACGGCATTTAGCCAATTCCACTGTTTTCCGAAAATGGCTTGCATAAGTGGGTTTTTCATGCCCAGACTGTTCCTTGGAAATATCTGGACCTTCTACATGAGAAGATTCTTGTGAGTCAGTAACAGTAATGGAAGGAATAGTTACATTTATCCGGTCACCAGAAGGGGGCCCATTACCTGTCAGGCCTTCTTCAGATCTATTCTGACATGGTACTTCAGTAGCTGCCTCAGACAGGGTCATGGGGGACTGCCAGGCAACGGGATCATAGGGTCAGGTCACCACTTCCTGTCAGAGCTTGAAATCCAGCCCGCAGTAGTCAAGGCTGCCTCAGGTAACCAAGATTCTTCAACCTGTTCACTCCACGGCTTTTTAAAAGAACTGGAAGGAGTTGCCAAAGGTGTAGTAGGTCTATCATCTGCAGCCAAGAGCTTAGCCGGACCAGAGAAACCGTCATTGACAGGAGATGACAACAAACGCTTCCATTTTCTTTCATCGTCCTGCAAGGTCTCCTCAGAGGAAAGTAATTTACTT
Organism: Neoceratodus forsteri; assembly: GCA_016271365.2. NCBI lineage: Eukaryota > Metazoa > Chordata > Ceratodontiformes > Ceratodontidae > Neoceratodus > Neoceratodus forsteri. The sequence continues at coordinate 141,982,413 of JADMNL010000023.1, forward strand.
ATTTTCTGAAGTTCAGCTTCTAAGCATAATTTCTTTTCATGTAAACTTAACCTGGTTTCTGTTTCATGAGAGGGACTGCCATCTCGGGCGATATGCTGGCGTCCCATCAGGTGCATCCCAGCCGCCTCCACAGCGGATCCCACAACAGAAGGATCCATACCAACAGCTTTGTTACTCACTCCCAGCATGTCCATTTCCTCCACATTCTCCAGCACTCTGTCCTCCATCTTGGTCCCGCAGACAAAGGGGTCTCCTCTGCTCACAGGAAGCAAGGCCCCCTGCAGGAAGAGTAGGGGAACTTCCCCGGTGTCATGGTCAACATTCCCCCAATCAATAAAACAGATCCATGCAACCCACCCTCCAGGACATACCTGGAAACAAGCTATCATAGCTCAGTATGCCCTTCCTGGTTAGAAATCACAAATAAATAAAATAAAAGTGAAGCTTTTCATGTAGGGCTTCCACTCAGCTGAAGTCACAGTATTCTAGAAATGCTAAGTAATTAAAATAAATGAACACTGGATGGGGAAAAAAGTAAATTACCAAGGGATGCTGAATAAGGAAAAAGCAGGGCTAAGTCAAAGTGAACACACAAACCAATATACTGGGGCTATTCAAACTTCACACATGGCCAAATTTACAATTATACGTTTGAAAAACATGTAAACAACAAGGCGTATGTTCCCTATAATTCAGCTTAATGCATTTCCTTTAAATATTTGTAAATAATTATAATGTGATTCATCATTACATATCTTTAAATTGGATATGGCCAAAGGAGGCATGGACTTTCAAGGCAGTCCTCCCTTTTGCTCAACAGTTGCATTTGTAATTCCTTGTTCTTCAAACAAATCCTTCTAGTCCCTTTTTAAATGCTGCAGTACTTTCTGCCCTCATAATTCCCTTTGGAAACAAGTTACAAATGCTAAAACCCTTTAATTAAAAACAGAAAATTCTGCATATATATATTATACAAGCGCAGTATGTTAGGGTTGAGTAAGCACTTAAAGGGACACTGTCAACTTCCTTAGGTCTCAAAGTGTCCCAAGTTTAAAAAACACTTTTTATGATTCTTCACATTCTATAGAGACTGCTGATGCAGCTGGTAGTTTGCTTCAGACCTCTTTTTTATTTTAAAAGTGAAAAACTGAGTGCCCACCATATTGGTGTTACCACACCAAAACATATTGGTTTACATTTCTTGACCAACTCCCACTGCGTCTTTTCTGGACTCAGGAGCACACCCAACACTATGTAGCCACTCATTATACATTGGGAGTAGAGGAGACTATTATATCATGACTGGCTGTACTGTTTGAGGGCGTTTACAGCGTTCAGGAAGTATGCAATAAGAGTAGTTCAATGATTTGAAGCAAAACAAGACTGAGTATAACTATACATTACCATGCATTTCAGTTCCAGTAATCAAGGAGGTAGATAAAACAGCTAACATCAATGAATTTTAGAGAAGGAAACAATCACAAAATGTGGTTTCTTGCCTAAAGATAATATGATGCAAAAAAGGTTGACAGTGTCCCTTTAAATGTTAACCTCCAATTTTTGCGCCGTAATAACTTTGTCCCCCTTCAACAAATGTACGTCAAATTTGGAAAGTGCAGAGAAGGTGCCAGCGTCGCTGGATACTGAAACTTTTTTGGCAATTGGTTTCTGTTGCAAAGTTACAGAGGGTTGAAAAGACACAAAAATCACACAAATTAAAACCACTTTCTAGGGACTTTGATATGGGATACTAGCCGCACTTCTGGCATTACTTCCTTTCCCTTTAAGACTTAAAGACATAGAAACATAGACTTTGACGGCAGATAAGGACCGCTTGGCCCATCTAGTCTGCCTATTTCCCTACCTACAGAATAGGCTGCAGATCCTAGTTAACCAACAGCCTATTTCTTCCTACCCCCCACAAGAATTGCCTTATGTCTGTCCCATGCATTCTTGAATTATCCCACAGTTTTAGACCCCATAACCTCCTCAGGAAGACTGTTCCATGCATCCACTACCCTCTCTGTGAAATAATACTTCCTCACATTGCCCTAGAACGCCCCCATCTTTAAATTGTGTCCTCTTGTTCTTGCATGTCTCTTTTTCTGAAAGATGCTACCCTCTTGGACTTTGTTGATTCCACTGAGGTACTTAAAAGTTTCTATCATGTCCCCCCTCTCCCTTCTTTCCTCAAGGGTATACATATTAAGCTCCTTTAGTCTCTCCTCATACGGCTTCTCTTGCAGACCCTGCACCATTTTAGTTGCCCTCCTCTGGACTGCCTCTATTCTATGTCCTTGCGGAGATGGGGTCTCCAGAACTGGACGCAGTATTCCAGATGGGGTCTCACCAACTGTCTGTACAGAGAGATAACAACTTCCTGTTTTCTGCTGCTGATGCCTCTCCCTATGCATCCCAGTATACCCCCAGCCCTCCCTACTGCCTTCTCACATTGCTTGCTAACCTTAAGGTCATCTGATATGATTACCCCCAAGTCCCTTTCCTTTTTTGTTGTTGTTACTACCTCCCCCCACATTCTGTATTCTTCCCCTGGGTTCTTGTTTCCCAGGTGCATTATTTTGCACTTCTTTGCATTGAATCCTAGCTACCATACTTCTGACCATTCCTCCAACATTGCCAAGTCCCTTCTTATCCTTTCCACTCCTCCTTGTGTATCAACCCTGTTGCAGATCTTTGTGTCATTAGCAAAGGGGCATACTTTTCCTTCAGTCCCTCTGCAATGCCACTTATGAAGACATTAAAGGACTTGGGCCAATACTGAACCTCGGTGCCCCCACTAAGTAACCCCTCTTTCTTCAGAGTGGACTCCATTTACAATTACCTTCTGTGTCCTGTTGTCCAGCCAATGTTTTACCCAGGCTACCATCCTGGGACCCTCCCAGGCTGGTTAATTTGACTATTAATCTTTTGTGTGGACTGTGTCAAATGCCTTGCTAAAGTCTAGGTAGAGCCATGTCCACAGCCCCTCCCTGTTCTACTACTTTGGTCACACAGTCAAAGAAATCTATTAGATTCGTCTGACATGACCTTCCCGCTGTGAACTCGTGCTGCCTTGGGTCCTGTGCCCCACTAACCTCTAAGTGCTCAACTATTCTTTCCTTCAGAAGTGACTCCATCACTTTCCCTACCACAGAGGTCAGACTGACAGGTCTGTAGTTTCCTGCCTCTGTCTTGGTCCCACTTTTGTGAAGGGGAATCACATCTGTCTTCCTCCAGTCCTCGGGTACCACACCATCCTCCCATGATTTATTAAAAAGAGTAGCCAGTGGTTTCACTAGTTCCCACCTTAATTCTTTTAGAATTCTGGAGTGGAATTCCATCAGGCCCCATTGCTTTGTCCACCTTCAGTTTTAGGAGTTCTTGCAGAACCCTTTCTTCTGTGAAAGAACTGGGATCAACCCCTATCAAGTGCTTCTGTTAATTGGATTAGGCACTTCCCCTCCTCTTTTGTGAATACTGAGCAGAAATATTTGTTCAGTATCCCTGCTTTTTACTGTCCTCCTCCTTACACCCGTTCATTCTATTCAGCCTCACTATCCCTCCTTTGTCTTTCTTCTTCACTCATAGATATACCTATAAAAGGTTTCATCCTTCTTAACGAGTTGGCTATCTTTCCTCAGTTTGGGCCTTTGCTATTCTGACTTCCCTCCTGCTTTCTTCTGCCTTAACTGGTACAGCTCTCTGTCCTGCTCCTTCTGTGTTTCCTATACTCCGAAATGCTATCTTTTCTTCCTGACTTTCACAGCCACCTCTTTGAGAACCATAGTGGCTTTTCTTTCATTTAATTTGTTTATTTGCTTCACACAAAGGCTTGTTGCCTCTGTAATGGAGTTTTGATGATTCCCCATTGTTGATCCACACCTCCTTCTAGCCTGTTTGCTAGTGCTTTTCTGAGGCACTCTCCCATCTTCCAAAGTCAGCCCTCCTAAAGTCCAGTACCCTCACTTTTGTATGGCTTGACTCTGTAGCTGAGTTTAATGTGAACCACACTGTTTGATGGTCACTTGTTCCCAGATGGCAACCTACTTCTAGATCTGAGATCCTCTCACTGCCCCCATTTGAAAGTACAAGGTCTGGATTGCTCCCTCATGGTGGGTTCGAAACTAGCTGTCTGGGCCTGCCACCTGTAGGGCATCAAGAATGGCCCTGCTCTTGGATGTGGCTGCAGCAAATGTGCTCCAGTTAACATCGGGCATATTCAGGTCTCCCATCAACAATATCTCCCTTTCTCTGCCATTCTAAGAATGCCTTCTGTCATATCCTTGTCCATTCCCTCCCCCTGACATGGGGATCCGTACACAACCCCTGTGCGGATTGTGGTGCCCTTTCCAGTCTCCAAGGTGACCCACAGTGCCTCCTCTCCTCCCTGTTTACTCTTTTGTTCAGTTGCTTTTATCCCTTCCTTTACATAGAGAGCTGCTCCTCCCCCTCTTCTACCCTGCCTGTCTCTCCTGTCTCTCCTGTAGGTTATGTACCCTGGTATGTTAACATCCCAGTCATGGTTCTCTGTGTACCATGTTTCAGTGACTGCTACGATATCCAGGCATCCCTCTTCCATCAAGGCCACCAGCTCAGGGAGCTTGTTGCCCAGAAGACTTGCCAAAAGGTCTTCAAGCTAGCTCCTGCCACCTACCCAGGGATGTCTCCGATAGCACCACCCCATGATGCCAGATCTTTCTTTCCGCTGGAACCATCAGGTTCCCTCCTTGGCAGCTCTACGCTAGGTGTAGGCCTAAAAAACGCTCTTAGTCTTTGAGACATTAAAATTTACTTCTTGGAGGTCTTTACCCTGGTTTCATCTTTAATATAGATCACGATGAATCCAAATTAGGTCCTGCTTTAAATGGTACATGGCATGCTCCCAGAAAATGTCACACACCAATCCACAGTCTGCATGCATTTGCTGCTTGGGGGCCCAGCATGATCCGCAGGCTTGCAGCCTGTGCCGGACCCTTCAGCCCTCCACATTGGAGGAATGTTACACCTGCCTCCTCTTGGATCACCTAGACCAATGGGCCCCACCCATTAGGTCCAAAGATGCCTACAAGGCAGTTTCCATGGTGGCTGGTTAGGCTGCACAGCCTGCCACCTTTAAGGAGGCCATGGCCCAGGCCACTTTGGGCACTTCTTCATCCACCTTAGTTCCAGCAGGCTTGGACGCCTTGTTTACTGAGCCATTCAGGGATTTGTGCCAGTCCCTACCCACCCTCAGGGAAGGTCCTTCCTGTGTGTCCAGAGCTTTGCGGGACTACCAATCTAAAAAGTCCTGTTGCAAGTCGTGGGATCAGGAGCAAGCTCATGCCTCCCATTTCTTTACTTCTGCTTCTGACTCGATGGCTGTTGAGCTGTCGGCTCCAGCTGAGTCTTCTGCTATTCAAGTCCAGGCCACTGGCTCTATGGTATCCCCGTCAGGCTTTCCAGCCGAGACTCAGATCAACCAGCCAGTTGAGATCTTTCTCGACCCTGTTGACCTGTTGTTGGAGGATGGTGGGGATGATTCCATTTCAAGAACTCCTGTCCTTATGGCCATGTCACAAGAGGGGCTGGTTCAGCCTGCTGATCCAACTATCTCCTCGGGAGATCAACAGTTCGGGGGTTCCTCAGCGTACTACACCTTCCCCCGTGGCTCCTTCCAGAAGGCCGGTGCATAGGAAAGGAAGGGGAAGGGGAAATTGTTTAACCAGGAGAGGCACACTAAGCCAAAGCTTGTTTCCAGGTGTGACCTGGGAGCACAAGAAGTTAAGTGACTTGCTCAGGGTCACGCAGTATGCAAGTGGGGGACTATGGGATTCAAACCCAGGCCTCCAGATCACAGATCATAGATCAGATCATAGTCGGTCAAGGTCACAGTCAAGGTCCTGATCGGGCTCTCATCATGGTCTGAGGACTCCAGACATTCTCGATGATCCCTCTCTCGACCATCGGCCAAGAAGTGCCATGAATGGTTCTCGTCCACCTCTTCCTCATCCTCCAGTGATGACTGACTCCACCACAAATTGCGGCGCCGATTTGCAGAACTTGTCTGGCAGCAATGGATTCTCTGCCATGATTGTGGTCCACAGCAGGTCCTGGCACTCCCCTGGTCTTGAGCTGCGCCCTGTGCTGGTTTCCCCTGGCTGAGCCAACACCTGCTTCCCCACCCATTTAGATGGAGCCACCACCTCTGTACCCCTTGCATGGGCCCAGCCCAAGGCTGTGTGCTGTGCTTCTGTGCTTCTTGGTAAGTTCTTTGTGCAGATTTCACTCTCTGATGAGCCTCAGATTGTCAGCAGGGAAGTGGAGTTGCGGGCAGTGTTTGAGGAGTCCTCGGTGGACTCCTCCATGCACTTCCTTTGGACCCCAGCTTTTGACCAGGAGTCCTTTGAGGAGCACTTATGGGAGCAATGACCAGCTTCTTTTGGGGCTCTGCTCTGAGTAATCTTGAATTCCATGGGAATCCCACTGGATCCATTCCAGAAATGGACTAAGTACCCCTTAAACTGAGATTTTGGACAGGTATGACTCCCCCAAGGTTGCCTTCCCTGCAGTGGAGGCCATTCTTGGTCCCACTCTAGAGTTGTGGCAGTGCCCTGCCTCCTGTCTGGTGCCATCGACCCATATGGTCCACAAGTGTGTGGTTTCTACTAGGTCTTTTCTTGGGTTCACTGACCACCCTTCAGCTGAAGGTTTGGTTGCTGACTCAGTGTTTCGATGCATTGACATTGACAAACCCCCGGACAAGGAGTCCAAAAAATTAGACTGTGCAGCGAAGAAGGTCTATGCTGCTTCATCCCTGGGCCTTCAGCAGGCCAGTTCGGACATCATGATGGCCAACTTTTCCCATGCTCTCTTGGAAACATTGGATCAGATTATCCTGTGGCTTCCTGCAGATTTGCAGCCCATGGTTAAGCTGGTCTTGCACCAGGGACACTCCATGGCCAAGCAACAGCTCCAAATGGCCCTAGATATTGGTGACTCCTGTGCCAGGTCCATGGACACTGTGGTGCCCATGAGGCATAGGGTGTGGCTGAGGATCTCAAATTTTATGGCTGATACCCAGCACAGGTTGGCAGATGTCCCCTTCTTGGGTACCAACCTGCCTGGTGATGATGGTCATCTCACCTGCATTGAGAAATTCAGCACCACCCTGGACTCCATCACATCCTACCAGAAGGATGTTAAGGGCCAGAAACAAGAGAAGAAGCCCATTCAATTTTGGCCCTACTCAGCAACTCCATCCAGACCACCACAGCCCCAAGCAGGGCAGCATCAGGCCTCACAGCCCAAACCTAAGCCAGCCTCCTCTGGCTCTAAGAAATCCAGAGGCTGGGGGGCCAGGGCTTCCTTGGCAGCCAGCTCCGGAGTTACCTCCAAGCCTGCCCAGTGACTGGTTGGGAGATGTCTTTCTCCCACCTGTACAGTTTTGCCTGGGACCTCCTGTGGGAGTCCAGCACTGCCATTTCATGCATGACTAGTCAGTCATTACTTTGGATAAATGGGTGCTTGAAGTTTTGGGTCACAGTTTGCCTCTGGAATTCAATGCTCTCACTCCCAGCCAAATCCGTGCCCCACAGGAAGATGTGGTGTCTGTGGACATGTTGTCCACCCTTCAGGAGAACATCCCTCAGCTTCTTAAAAAAGAGACTGTGGCCATGTCCCAGACTCCACAACTAGTCCAGGGTTTGTCTCCAGATATTTTCTGGTTCTGAAATGGATTGGGGGGGGGGGTTGGCACCCCATAACAGATCTTCTTGACCTCAATCAGTTTTTGTGGCCACGTAAGTTCTGGATGATCTCACTGAATCAGATCATTCTGTCCTTAAAGTGGGATATGTGGTTCTGCTGTCTGGATCTTCAGGATGCCTTCTTCCACATCCCGATTCATACATCCTACCATGGCGGTTCAACATGGCCTTTTGGACCCCCACCTCATGAATAAGGGCAGTGAAATTATTTAAATCCAGCCCGAAATGTGTTTTCGCAGTCGCTGTGTGAAATCACCTTTTGGGATGGATTCAAGTAATTTCACTGGCCTTGTTCATGAGGAGGGGTCCTACAAAGGCCATGTTGAAAATTTGGGCAAAATATATTAAAAAATGACTAAGTTATGATCATGCATTAATTTTTCTATACTCACTTATAACTTTGGTAAGTTTCAATATTTTTACCCAAATGTTTCAGTATAGCCAGGTTTTTCTCACACCTCATGAATGTTCCAGTTTTTAAAATCCTGTCCTAAACATGTTTTCGCACCTGTGGCACAAAAATGACATTTTGGTGGGGATTTGAACATTTTCACCTACCGGTTTATGAGGTGGGGTTATAAGAAGCCTATGTTGTACATCTGGAGTCAAAATATTAAAAGATAATAAAATTATGAAGGTTTGTTGTAATTTTTCTATGTACTCTCATAACTTTGGAAATGTTCAATATTTAACACGCATTTGTCAATGCCGAATGTTTGCTTGCTGGCATTGGCAGTGGTAGTGTAGAAGTTACAGAGCTGCATAATAGGAATGGCAGTGAAGTATTGAACTGAAGCCAACCCCACCACCACCCTGCAGAGAGTGACAGGCATTGGGGTGTGCCTTTGGGTTGTCAGGCATAACGGCCATGCCATTTCACCACACCCCACCCTGCAGACACTGACAAGTGTCACGGTGTTCCTTGGGGTCTTTGGCCCTTATGTGCACCCCATTCCATTAGGAAATACGGTGAGATGGGTGCGATATAGGAGAATGGGGTGAACTTTGGGGCCGAAGAGTCCAAGGCATACCTCGATGCCTCTCACTGGCTGCAGGGTGTGGAATGGTATGAGCCTTACAGGCAAGAATCCCAAGTCACACCCCTGATGCCTGTCATTCTGTACAGGGTTGGGCATTATGGTTGGAAACCCTAATACCTCAGGCACTCGTTGGTATTTTCACTCCAAATGTTCAACATGGTTTTGTGACCCCACCTCATGAACAGGGAATATTGGTTTGTTAGCAGCTGCTTATGCTGCGACTCGGCATTTAGCACCACAGGTGCAAAACATTCGAACAGGATGTAAAATGACAGCTGTACTGTTCATGGGAGGTGTAAAAATGGCAATGTTGCAAATCTGCAGTAAAAATATTTAAAAATGGTGAAGTCAATGAGCTTATTATAGAAACTGTGCAACGACACCCGTAATATAATTAGGTTGGGGATTTTTTTTTATAGCAGATTGTCAACTCAGGCATTTTGGTGCCTCCGATCATGAACAGTGTCACTGTGATTTTCTTTATCTGTCCCAAACAATGATTTCCCACAGCGACCACGCATCTCTGCTGAAAGTGTGAAAACACTCTCGACCATGTTGTGAAAAATGACAGCTGTACTGTAAATAAGGAAGTGTGGAAAAATGCCACTGGTGAAAATCTGGACTTAAAATATTACAAAGTCATGAACTTACAGTGCGTGAAAACTGCGCAATGCTCACTCGTAACACAGTCATTTTATGGACTTTGTCACCAAATTTCAACATAGCCATTTTAAGACCTCTGCTCATGAACAGTGTAACTGTGATTTTCTTAATCTGTCCCAAACATTGCTTTAGCAACCAACAGCACCATTTGTGCTACATGTGCGAAAACACATTTTGGGCGGCATATGAAAAATGGCAGCTGTACTGTTCATAAGAAAGTGTAATAAAATGGCAATGTTGAAAGTCTGGAGTGAAAATATTAAATTCGCAAACTTACAAGCATGCATAGGAACTGCACCGCACAGCTCGTAAAACAGTCATTTTTAGGAATTTTTTCACCAAATTTTCAACATAGCCATTTTAAGACCTCTGCTCATGAACAGTGTCACTGTGATTTTCTTAATGTGTCCCATACATTGATTACCGCACCAACTGCGTCATTGTAGCGCTACATAGGCGGAAACACATTTTGGGCAAGATGTAAAAATGACAGCTATACTGCTCATAAGGAGGTGTGGTAAAATGGCAATGTTGAAAATCTGGAGTAAAATATTGAAAATTCACTAACTTACGGCGTGTGAATCACAGCAAACGTACATAAAACAGTCATTTTAGGAATTTTTCACCAAATTTTCAATATAGCCATTTTAAGACCTCTGCTCATGAACAGTGTCACTGTGATTTTCTTAATTGTCCCGGTACATTGATTTCACACACCGACTGAGCCATTGTGCGCTACATGGGCGAAAACACATTTTGGGTGAGGTGAAAAATGACAGCTGTACTACTCATAAGAAGGTGTGGTAAAATGGCAATATTGAAAATCTGGAGTGAAAATATTGAAAATTCGCGAACTTACAAGCGTGCTTAGGAACTGCGTAATGCATGCTCTTAAAACAGTCGTTTTTTGGAATTTTTCCACCAAATTTTTAAAATAGGCTTCTTGAGAGCCCACCTTATGAACACTGGCAGTGTCGTTTTGTTAATCGGTCCCAAAAAGGTGATTTTGCACAGTGACTGCGAAATCACCCTTCGGGCCCGAATAACGCCATGACAGTGACAGCATTCATGAGAAGGGGTCCCAAAAACCCCATGTTGAAAATTTGGTGCAAAAATTCCAAAAAATGCCTGAGATATGCAACAAAGTTGAAAAAACCCTATCTATCCCATTATACAGCTTACCGTCATTTCCTCAGTTCGCGGTCGGCTTTGAAGAGTGAAGACGTGTTCCCGGTCCACCGAAGATCGTCGCGCCAGACTCGGAGGTAAGTATGGGGTGAGGGTGTGGGGAGGCAGGGTGCACAGTAGGTGGGCGCAGAGTTGTGGGAGGGCGGGAGACTCGTGGGACCGTTTTAATTTACAGTTTTTTTTTTAAATTGGCGACAGGCGTTTGCCACACTGGGGTGGGCTCCCAGCATGGCACAGGGCGGCTGGTTGGGGGGACCGTGGAGTCGATGGGGATTGGGCACCCACTTGGCCACAGCATCTATTGCCACGCTGGGGTGGGATCCCAGCGTGTACGCAGTACTTGGGGGTGAGGACAGTGGAGCCGATGGGGATTGGGCACCCCGTCGGCTATACTATGAGTTGCCACTCTGGGTGGGCATTCAGCGTGGCATGTGGAAGGCTTTGGGGGGCACAGCACAGCTGAAGGGGATTGGCACCCCATTGGCTATATGTGTGTGCCTGGGGGGACAGCACGCAGTATGCATGTGTTTGTGGTGTGGGGAGCGCGCATGAGCAGGTGATATCTTATCACTGCTCACTGAAGCGTAGCTCCCCCTTTCAACTGTACGCCATAGACAGCTCCAGCATGCATTGGCGGACTGGGGCCGCGCCTGCCAACACACTGACTGAATTGGAAGAGGGGGTGACACACCTCCGAAAACTCAGATGACAGCACTATGTTTCTTGCACATGCGTGCAAGCAAACATAAAAAGGACAAGACATTGTTTCTAACTGGCAGCTGTTTATAATGTTCCTATTTTCAGAAAAAAATATCTATTCCCCTAAATAAAGCCATATTTAACTGCACATGGATAAAAAGTGATGTGAAAACCTGTATTTTTCATTGTTTTGTTTTTATGGGCAGCATTCTGTTACAGTTCTGTTCATGGAACCAGTGAGCTGGAGTTTAACCTATGTCACAGTTTGGGTACAGAACTGTAAGCATGGTTCTGATAGGTCAGCAACTCATGCTTAGCATTCTGTACACAAACCTGAGGAAGAGAGCTTTATCTCTCAAAAGCTAGTCTTAGAAATAATTTTGTTAGTCCAATAAAAGTTATCACCTGCAACATATTCATTGGGGTTTTTTTCTACATTGTACACAAACCACGAGATAGTAAAAACTCCAAATTTTTGGTTCCATGAAGAAAACTTCATAGAACGTTATCCACAGTTAAATATGGATCCCTTGGAGATATGAATTTAATTTCTTTAAACAGGGATATGAGTATCTGCTGCCAATTACCACACATGTCCTGTCCCCTTTAAACCCCAAATTTTCAACCTAGCCATTTTTTCACACCACCTCATGATCATGATAGCTGTTGTTTTTAAATCCTGGCCAAAATGTGATTTCATACGACTGCAAAATCACCTTTCAGGATGCAAAAACACATTTTGGCCAGGATCTGAGAAATGACAGCTATCACATTCATAAAATGCTGCAAAGAAATGGCTATGTTGAAAATTTGGGGACAGAATATTTAAAATTAATAAAGTTAGGAGCCTGCGTTTGCAAATTTCAATGCAGGCTCGTAACTTTGTTGTTTTTCAATATTTTTACACCAGGTTTTCAACACAGCCTTCTTATGACCCCACCTCATGAACAAAGGTGGAGAAAACTTTCAACTCCTACCCAAAAGGTGATATCTCTCACTCTCTCTATCTCTTCAGAGCACCCGGAAGTGTTGGTTTGTGGAGGTCCCACATGGGATATCAAATGCAACTTGACTGCAATCAATATAATGTAATACCATTTAGACACTTAGCAAAACTGTGTTAAGTGTTCCTGCACTGTACTGTGGAAAATCTTATTTTCTCAAACTTGTGATAATTTCTGCAGTTAAACTTGAGCAACAATTTTGCAAACTGCTTTGCTATGTCTGCTTCACAGACTGCTCAGCACATGTGAGGCTTTAGTGGGATGATTACTATTCATTGTGCACCAGAATCTTGTATTTTGTTAGTACAAGATCCCTGATGTTCCTGATATGAACTGCTTTACATGATAGTTTCAGCTGTGAACAGCAGCTACTACTAATGTAATAAAAATAGTGAAATTTTTGATGATTAAGAACATGTAATAAAGAGTCCAAGAAGAGAATCAAGACTGGCAAATTATGAAGTGTTTACAGTGTCGTAGCATGAGCAGAACTAAGCAGGCAGCAAACCGGACATTCCGCGCATTCCAGGCCGACTTTGACAGATCAGCTTGGCTTGCTGGGAAGCAGAGATCAAGGGGAATTGCTGACTTTTGACTGGATAGGCTATTCCTTTTGAAGTTTATGCCATCTCCATCCACCAAGCTAAAACTCTGTCATAGTAAGCCTGGCTGATGATTGGACTGACACAGAATTTTCCCTAAAACACTGCTCTGCATTGGACGAACAGTGTCACACCCATCAAAAAGGAGTACTACTGCAATATGTTCGCTTTACACTTGCATGCATGGCGAACATAAAACAAGGGACAAAAATTAGTTTTTTGCTTTTTATGTTTTCTTGCACGCATGTACAAGAAACATAGTGCCACCATACGAATTTACGTAGGCGTGCACTCCCACTTCCAATGCCCTGCTCCTTTTTGCAGGTGCAGCCTCACTGCACCCATAAATGTCTGAGCTGTCCATGACAGCAGTTCAGATGCAGTGGCGTACAGTTCAAAGCAAAAGACTGCTACAATTGGTGGTGGTAACGTGTAGGTAATTTGCATACTGCCATCGGCAGGTAATTTACATACTGCCGTCGGCAGTATGCAACATGCCTACACATCAATACTGCATCTGAACAGCTGTCATAGACAGCTTTGTTTATTCTTGGTTCCCCACCCCCAACAAACACCCAAGTAGCACGCTGGGAGACCACCCCAGTGTGCTCATGCTCTGCCCTCACTCCTGCTCACTGTATGGCAGACTGGGCTACCCAATCCCCTGTTGGCTCCACTGCCCCCCCAAATAAACTTCCAGCTGCCACACTGGGAGCCCACCCCAGCGTGGCAAAAGTCCCGCATTGTCTTTGTAAAAAAAAGAAAAAAAGACACCTGTAAGAAAAAACGGTCCCTCGTTGACTCTCTTGCCCCTCCCCAACCCGCACCCCACCCTCTGCGCCCACCACCTCCCCACAACCCCGCCTTCACCCTGCATTTACCTTCCAGAGTCTGGCACGAATGATCTTCGGTGGACTGAACACGCTCACACACTTCAAAGTCAACTTTAACTGAAGTAATGTATAATGGCATAAATGTTTTTTTCAACTTTGGTGCATATCTCGGCCATTTTTCGGATATTTTTCACCAAAGTTTCAACATGGGGTGCTTGGGACTCCACCTCATGAACTCAGTCACTGTCATTTTGTTATTCGGTTCGAAAGTTGATTTCACTGTCACTATGAAGAACCACATTTTGGGACTGATTAACAAAATGACAGTGTCACAGTTCATGAGGTAGGCCCCCAAAAACCCTATGTTGAAAATTTGGTAAAAAAAATTCCCATAAATGACTGTCTTATGAACGTGCATTGCGCAGTTCCTATGCACGCTCGTAACTTTGAGAATTTTTATTATTTTCACTCCAGATTTTCAACATTGCCATTTTACTACACCTCCTTATGAACAGTATAGCTGTCATTTTTCACATCTTGCCCAAAATGTGTTTTCGCATATGTAGTGCACATTGGCACGGTTGGTGTGCAAAATCAATGTTCAGGACACATTAAGAAAATCACAGTGACACAGTGCATGAGCAGAGGTGTTAAAATGGCTATATTGAAAATGTGGTGACAAAAGTCTTTAAAATGACTGTGTTACGAACATGCATTGCGCAATTTCCATGCACCCTCGTAAGTTCACGAATTTGTAATATTTTCAGTCCAGATTTTCAACATTTACATTTTTCCACACCTCCTTATGAACAGTACAGCTGTCATTTTTCACACCCTGGCCTAAATGGGTTTTCACACTTCCAACGCAGAATAGCGCAGTCACTGTGGGAAATTAGTGTTCAGGACAGTTTAAGACAATCACAGTGACACTGTTCTTGAGCGAAGGTCCCAAAATGCCTGTGTTGAAAATCTGCTGTAAAAAATTCCCAGACTAATTACATTACAGGTGTACATTGCGCAATTTCTAAGCACACTTGTGACTTCACCAGTTTTTTAAATTTTCACTCCATATTTTCAGCAATGACATTTTTTTACACCTCCTCATGAACAGTACACCTGTCACTTTTCACATCCTGTTCAAAATGTGTTTTTGCACCTGTGGCGCCAAATGGTGCAGTCGCTGTGCAAAATCACCTTTCGCCTAACAAACTGATAGTGTCACTGTTCATGCGGTGGGGTCACAAAAAACTCATGTGGAAAACTTGGAATAAAAATACTAAGAAACACCCAGGGCATTAGGGTTTTTGACCATGACGCCCTACCCTGTAGGGACTGACAGGCGTCAGGGGTGTGACTTGGAATTGTAGACAATGCTCATGCCATTTCACCCCCACCCTGTAGCCAGTGACAGGCATCGAGGTGCGCTTTGGACCCTTTGCCCCCAGAGTTCACACCATTCTCCTACACTGCACCCATTTCAGCATATTTTCTTATGGAATGAGGTGAATGTAAAGCCCAAACACCCCAAGGCACACCTTGACAGTTGTCAGTGTCTGAAGGGTAGGGTGAGGTGAAATGTTGTGACCTTCATGGGCGATGACCCAAAGGCACACCCCTATGCCTGTCCATCTCTGCAGGGTGAGGGTGGAGTTGGCGTCAGTTCAGTACTTCAATGCCATTCCTATACTACATCTGTCTAACTCCTGCACTTCCACTGCTAATGGCAGCAAGCAAACATTCGGCATTGACAAATGCTTGTCTATTTTTGTCATCACCCAGCAGCCAGACAGTTTGGAATTTTGGTCTGAAAATGTCAGGATGGAAAGGTCTTGGCCCACAGATGTGCTTTTCACTGGTTTGGGGAAAAATATTAATCCATTCCAAAGTTATTAAATTTTGAAATTTCAGTTCTGAGCATGCTCAGTGCAGTCTTTTAGATAGCTGCTTGGAACAAAAAAAAGAATTTGGTCCATACTGGAACGAAAAAAGAATTTGTTCCATATGAAAGAGGATCCTTTTTCATATGGGGTTAATCCCTTTATATGAGGAAAAAATCTATTTTCGTATGGCCACCATCTTGTTATATTTGTTTTGGTTTTTTTTTCAAAATAAATTTTCAAACCCCACAAAAATGGCATCCTGTATACACACATCAACACATATGTCTTGCTAATCAGGACCCCATTAGTTGGATTGTGTACTAAGTTTGTGGAAAACTACCCAGAAATGTCTTTTTACATTTAAAAATCATTTTTCATGAGCTGATTTTCTTTTTTCATATGGGCATATGAAAAAGGAATTGCTCCATATGAAAAAGGATGCCTTCATATGAAAAAAGAATTTGGACTTAGTTTTTTTTTCCATCGATTTTTTTTCATATGAAGGCATTCTTTTTTTTGAAAGTGTCACAAACCCACTCCTGGGGGGCCAGGGCCACTGAGCTCACAGTGCCAACCCCTAAGTGCAATCCATGATGGGGGAACAGGAATACCCTCCAAGTGTCTATCTAGAGTGCTCGATGAGTTCACAACTGAACACCCACCACGAGGTCCCAGGGCTTCCTCTTTCTAATATGGGTAAGGATACTGTACAGTCTTGAGTCTGTAGCCAGGTGAGAACTCTCCTCAGTTGCTGTATGGGTGGGGGGAGACCCAGGCATTATGAGCTCTTCAGGGTTTGCCCTCATAAACCTGATTGTGTCCTCTCACACAGAGTGTGCAGCACCTAGTTTCCCTTTTACAGACTCCTCCCAGGACCTGTGTAGCTCCCTTACTTAAGGCACCCAGATATTCCCTTTATGGATACTAGACTTGATAGCAAATGGTGACACCTTGCACTAACCAGGTTGGTCTCAGAATTGAATACACCTTTTTACCTTTTACACACACAAAATCACTCACATGCGGTTTTAAAAGCAAAATGCTTTTACTAACTCTAAATGATTATCATATAAACTTTACAAACAAAAGATTTAGAAATGTTGTTACAGAATAACAAAAAGAAAGGTGGAAATATACATGTAAATGCACACTGTAAAAAGATTTAATGATTTTCTACCTTGTTTGTAGAAAATCAGATGTCCAGAAAACAAAAGAAGTTGCAAAAGTTTTAGCCCTTCTGTAACATTCACTGGTTCTTAGACTGTTTCTGTGTTGTGGCAGTCTTGCTTCTCTTGTCAGGAACAAGTCTTCAAATGCAATGCAAAAGCAAAATGCTCTGAGCTTCTGTTTGGAGGGCCTTTTTATACCGTTTCAGTCTGTAAAAACTCTCTCTGGTTATAGCTGATGGCCTTATCTTTTAGGCCACCAGGGGTCTCTCTCTCTTGCTCTTTCACAAACTTTGACGGAATCATCATGATTAATATTTCAGGTGTACCCCCACCTCAACTTCCTGGCACTTATAAAAAAAATAATTAGACTGTGGTTATCTTGCTGACACCTCCTGCCTAAAACTATTTCTCCTTTTATCTTAATTTTATGACAGGGGACAGACTCTGCCAGCTCCTGAGTTTTATGACCCTCTTCCTTTTGATTAGCTGACCAGGGAAATCCCTTTTGAAAATGGACTCTTAGCTTCCTAGCTAATCAGCCTGTTCCCAGATCACAGAAAAATTCTCTTTTTCCTGTGACCTTTCAGTGAAACTATGTACCCCTTTTAAAAAACACATGGGCATCTTTTGTCAACCCTTAGTTCTGGCCTGTTTGGAAATTTTAAACATAACTAAACTCCTCTGCATATAACCATTTTAAAGCATAAACAAAATATATTAAAAAAAATGTCTGCAATATGCCATCAGATGGCAGACTTGCCATAGTAAGCATACGAAAAAGGATGCCTTCATACGAAAAAACAATCAGAAAAAATGAAGTCCAAGTTCTTATTTCATATGAAGGGATCCCTTTTTGTATGGTTTCTTGTTCATATGAAAACAGATGCCTTCATACGAAAAAGGATTTTGGATGTAGTTTTTTTTAAGATTCTTTTTTTGTATGAAGGGATTCTTTTTTGTATGGGTTTTCCACTCATATGAAAAAGGATGCCTTCATATGAAAAAAGATTTGGGACTTATTTTTTTCTTGATGCTTTTCTTGCATTTAGGAACCCTTTTTTGTATCATTTTGTTTGAGACAAAACATGACCCCATCATACAAAAAAAAGATTTTTGACTTTGTTTTTTCCCCCACATTTGAACTTCTATTCACCCCTCTGATTACCAGCTCTGAAGTAAAGGCAACAATCCCTGGTGCTAGTGGCTAGTTCCCCCCTCCATCCAATCACCAGCCCTAATATAAAAAAGAGAATCCCTGGCGCTAGTGGTCCCCCTCTCCCTATGATCGGCAGCTCAGATGTAAAAGCAGCAATCACAATCCCTGGTGCCAGTGCTCCCCCTCCATCCAATCAGCAGCCCCCTAATATAAATGAAAGAATCCCTGGTGGTAATGGCCACCCCTGATCGCCAGCCCCAAAGTAAAAACAACAATCCCTGCTAGTACTGGTCCCCACCCCAATCCGATCACCAGCCCCAAAATTAAAACAACAATTCCTGGTGGTACTGGTCTGCCCACAAAACTGCCAACCCTGAAGTAAAAACAACAATCCCTGGTACTAGTGGTCCCTCCTCCCACCAATTGCCAGCCCAGGATTAAAAAAAAACCCTGTCCTATAAATAAGACGCATGTTCCATACCTGCATATATGGCAGCCTGCTGAGGAGGTGTGCGGAGGGCTGTGCCAGTTGCCATTTGCACCTGTGACACCGTGGATACTGACAAGGTGAATGGGGGGTGCCCGGTGCTGTGGGGGGGCACTGGATACCATGGAGTAATTTATTGTAATTCTGGGCTGATGATTGGTGGGGAGAGACCACTGGCACCAGGGATTGTTGTTTTTACTTCAGGGCTGATGATTAGTGGGAGGAGGGACCAGTAGCACCAGGATTTTGTTTTTACGTTGGGAGTTGCAATAGGAGGAAGGGTGGACCACTACCACCAGGGATTCTGTTTTTCCTATTAGGGGCTGGCAACTGGCAGGGCGGACTACTAGTACCAGGGATTGTTGTTTTTACTTCCTACCTGGCAATCGGAGGTGGGGAACCACTAACACCAAGGATTCCATTTTTACTTAGGGTCTTACAATTCTCTATGAATAGTGGATATGCAGCAACCAGATTTGGAGTATGCTATGCATCTTCTGCTGTGAGGGGGCAGGACCACAATGAATTAAGAAGGTCCTGCCCCTTCACAGTTGTGTTTATTTAGAAATTGGTTACCGGAAAAGGCAGACTGAGCCAAGGCTTATTTTCAGGTGTGACATGGGTGACAGGCTACAAGATCAAACACATCATATAGGTACAAAACAGAATATAACAGGATAACTACAGTGTAAATTAAATACAAGTTATTCTACTTAACAAACAGTATAGCCTTAACAGATGAACAAGAACAATGGAACATTTTTATGTAATGATAGTGTACGTACATGATAATCAAGTCACAAAATAAGTAGGGTGATACTGGGTGGCCAGAGAGGGATACACAACTCAGTAGCCCCTAAAAAGAGTACTGGGTGGTCAGATAGGAACTAGAAGCAGGAACATGAGGGAGTAAAGTAAGTTGTTAGGAGCTGTTTGAGTGAGCAATAAGAAGAGGAGTGGTGGAGCTGAGGAAGTAGATTATTCCAGAGGGATAGGAGGAGGAAGAATAAGGCAGATTGCCCACAGTAGTTTTGCAGCAAGAAAGCACAGAAGATTGGGTAAAAGCTGAACAGAGTTGGTATATGAATGGAAGAGAGATAGAGAGAGAAAGGAAGATAGATACAGAAGAGAATTAGAATTTCGATAGAAAAGAGGAGCAGTGAGAGGTGCCTGGACACAAGTAGAGAGAAAGATAGGTTAGCAAAGAGTGAACAATGACAGGTGAGGGGAGGAGAGTTAGTAGCATGGAAAAGAGAAATTGGGGCAGCCACATAGACCACAGCCACATAGTCGATTACCAGGTAGAATGATATTAAGGAGGATCTCACAGTGGACAGGGTGGGGTAGGCAAGACTTATAGTGATAAAGTGTGCAATATGTGAGGCTGAGCTCTTTATGGATGGCATTGATGTGGATAGAGAAGTCTAATGGTCAATCAGGCCACACAAGGTACTTCAATGAGAAATCTCTTCAAATGGGGTACCGTCCATGGTTTTAAAAATTTGGAAAGAGCTGAGACTTGCAAACTTTTGGCTAGTACCAAGAAAACTGTATTTTTGGCATTAGCCATTAGTGGTGAGACTGGAACCAGCATTTCACATTGTTAAAGTCATGCTGCAGCAATGATTCCATATCACTGACCATGGCACCACTAACAAAGAGTAGGGTGCCATCAGCATACATATGGATGTTCATTTCAAACATGTCATTTAAGAAGATGAAGAGTAGGATGAGGCCCAAGATAGAGGCTTGGGGAACCCTATAGAGGATGGGGAGGGGGAACAAGGCATCACCAACCTAGACTTACTGTAGCCATCCAGATAGATATGAGTTGAACAAATCTACTGATAAGTTAGAGTCCTGCTCTCCTCAGCTTCTCAAAGAGAAGTGGATAAGCTACCATGTCAAAAGCCTTTGCCAGGGGTATGAAAATGGCAGTAGTACTATGACACTGGTCCCTTCCCTTAAGAATGGAGTGACACGGAAAAGGGATATCTATGAAACTGTAATTCATAGGTTCATAGGTAATTAAAGTGTGTTAGACAGAGGTCATAGAAACACAGAAACATAGAATTTAACGGCAGATAAGGACCGCTTGGCCCACCTAGTCTGCCCATATTCCTACCTAATGGATAAGCTGCAG
Source organism: Neoceratodus forsteri (assembly GCA_016271365.2). Taxonomy (NCBI): domain Eukaryota; kingdom Metazoa; phylum Chordata; order Ceratodontiformes; family Ceratodontidae; genus Neoceratodus; species Neoceratodus forsteri. The sequence goes on from JADMNL010000023.1 coordinate 142,003,022, forward strand.
ATCCTAGTTAACCAACAGCCTCCTTCCTCCTACCCCCTACTAGGACTGCTTTATGTATTTCCCATGTATTCTTGAATTCCCCCACTGTTCTTGACTCCACGACCTCCTCAGGAAGGCTGTTCCATGCATCCAACCCTCTCCGTGAAAAAATACTTCCTCACATTACCTCTGAGCCGTCCACCCTCTATCTTCAAATTGTACCCTCCTGTTCTTGCACATCTCTTTTTTCTGAAAGATACCACCCTGTTGGACTTTGTTGATTCCCTTGAGGTACTTGAAAGTTTCTATCATGTCCCCCCTCTCCCTTCTTTCCTCAAGGGTATACATATTAAGCTCCTTTAGTCTCTCTTCGTATGTCTCCTGGTGCAGACCCTGCACCATTTTGGTTGGCCCTCCTCTGGAAACCCTCCACTCTGTCTATGTCTTTGCAGAGGTGGGGTCTCCAGAACTGCACACAGTACTACAGATGGGGTCTCACCAACTGTCAGTACAGAGGGATAACAACTTCCTGTTTTCTACTGTTTATGCCTCTCCCTATGCATCCCAGTATCCCCCAGCCTTCCTTACTGCCTTCTCACATTGCTTGCCCACCTTTAGGTCATCTGATATAATTACCCCCAGGTCCCTTTCCATTTTTATTGTTGTCAGTATCTCACCCCCCATTGTGTAGTCTTCCCCTGGGTTTTTGTTTCCCAGGTGCATTACCTTGCACTTCTTTGCATTTAATCTAAGCTGCCATACATTTGACCATTCCTTCAACCTTGTCAAGTCCCTTCTCATCCTTTCCACTCCATCTTGTTCATCAACCCTGTTGCAGATCTCTGTGTTGTCTGCAAAAGAGACATAATTTTCCTTCCAGTTCCTCTGCAATGTCACTTATAAAGACATTAAAAAGGACTGGCTCCAATGCTGATCCCTGCGGCACCCTGCTAATAACCCTCCTTTCTTCACTATGGACTCCATTTACTACTACCCTTTGCGTCCTGTTGTCCAGCCGATTTTTTATCCAGGCCATGACATTGGGACCCACTCCAAGGCTGGCTAACTTGTTTATTAATCTTTTTTGTGTGGGACTGCATCAAATGTCTTGCTAAAATCTAAGTAGGCCATGTCCACAGCCCCTCCCTGGTCTACTACTTTGGTCACCCAGTCAAAGAAATCTATTAGATTCATCTGACATGACCTTCCCACTGTGAATCTATGCTGCCTTGGATCCCGTGCCCCACTGGCCTCTAGGTACTCAACAGTTCTTTCCTTCAGAAGTGATTCCATCATTTTCCCTACCACTAAGGTCAAACTAACTGGTCTGTAGTTTCCTGCCTCTGCCCTGCTCCCACTTTTGTGAAGAGGAATCACATCCACCCTCCTCCAGTCCTCAGGTACCACCCCATCCTCCCATGATTTGTTAAAGAGAATAGTCATCGGTCACTAGTTCTACCCTTAGTTCTTTTAGAATTCTTGGGTGAATCCCATCCGGCCCCATTGCTTTGTCCACCTTCAATTTTATTAGTTCTTTCAGAACCCTTTCTTCTGTAAATGAACTGGTATCGACCCCCATCTCCAAAGTGTTTCTATTGTTTGGTTTAGGTACCTTCCCCTCCTCTTCGTTTGTGAATACTGAGCAGAAATATTCATTCAGTATCCCTGCTTTTTCACTGCCACCCTCTGCCCAAATTCCCTCCCCTTTATTAAGCTTCAGTATCCCTCCCTTGGTCTTTCTTCACTCCCTAATGTTCCTATAAAAAGTCATCCCCTTCTTAACAGAGGTGGCTATCCTTTCCTCGGTTTGGGCCTTTGCTATTCTGACTGCCTTCCCTGCCTCTTTTTGCTTTAACTAATACAGTTCTCTGTCCTTCTCCTTCTGAGTTTCCTTATATTTCCTGAATGCTATCCTTTTATTCTTAACCTTCCCTGCCACCTCTTTTGAGAACCATAGCATTTTTTTCCTTTGTTGTGCTTTGTTGATTTGCTTCACACAAAGGCTAGTTGCCTCTGTGATGGCTGTTTTGATTACTCCCCATTGTTCCTCCACCCCTCCTTCTTGCCTGTTTGCTAGTGCTTTTCTGAGGCACTCTCTCATTTTCCCAAATCAGCCCTCCTAAAGTCCAATACTCTTGCTTTTGTATGGCTTGACTCTATGGCTGTGTTTATCGTGAACCACAATGTTTGGTGGTCGCTTGTTCCCAGATGGCTACCCACTTCTAAATCTGAGATTCTTTCTCCGTCCCCGTTTGAGAGTACCAGGTCTAAGATTGCTCCTTCCCGAGTGGGTTCCAATACTAGCTGTCTGAGGCATGCCCCTTGTAGGGCATCAAGGAATGACCCTTCTTTTTGATGTGCCTGCAGCAAAGGTGCTCCAGTTAACATCTGGCATATTCAGGTCCCCCATCAACAATATCTCCCCTTTTTCTGCCATTCTAAGGATGCCTTCTATCATTTCCTTGTCCATTCCCTCCCCCTGAGATGGGGGTCTGTATACAACCCCCATGCTGATTGTGGTGTCATTTCCGGTCTCCAGGGTGACCCAGAGTGCCTCATCTGCTCCCTGTTTACTCTTTAGTTCTGTTGCTTTGATCCCATCCCTTACATGGGGAACTCCTCCTCCTCCTCCTCCTCTTTTACCCTCCCTGTCCCTCCTATAGATTGTGTATCCTGGTATGCTGACATCCCAGTCATGGTTCTCTGTGTACCATTTTTCTGTGACTGCCATAATATCCAGGCATCCCTCTTCCATCAAGGCCACTAATTCAGGGAGCTTGTTACACAGACTACGGGCATTGGTACTCTTCACCCTCCAATTTTTGATGGCCTTACCCCTTTCTGCCCCATCTCTGTCCTTACTGCCTTTGCCTTTTTTTGCATTTACCTCTGTCCTGATCCCTAATGACTTCTCTACCTTGGTGTTTACCTCACTAATTACCTTGTTTTGTGGGGGAGGCTGGGATTTCCCTGCTCCTTTTCAGTGCTTCCCACCTTGTCTAGTTTAAATGCTTGTCAATGAAGCATTTAAACATATCACCTAGGATCCTGGATCCCCCCTGGACAGATGCAGACCATCAAGCCAGTATAGGCCTGCCTCCCTCCAGGTGGCTTCCCAGTCCCCAATGAAGCCAAAACCCTGAGCTCCACACCAGTTTTTCAACCATTCATTGAATTCCATGGTGAGGAGTACCCTAGCATCACCCTTGCCATAGATAGGCAGCAACTCTCTGAGAAGGTTACCGTATGCGCTACTTGTCTAAGGCCCCTCCCCAACTCTACAAACTCCTCTTGCACTGCTCTGATCCCATTCCTAACCAGGTCATTTGTCCCTAGGTGGACAGTGACATCCAACTCCCTCCCTCGTGTAGCTGCTCCCATGATCCTGAGGATTTGCTTCCTGTCCCTCCAAGCTGTGGCGCCAGTCAGGCACCTTACCTCCCTCTCCCCTTCCTCCCTCCCTCACTTCTACCCCCCTAATGATCGAGTCCTCCACCAGGAGTTGTTTCCCTTCCCCTGTGGGGTCCCGTGCCACCCTCCTGTGGGTCTCCTTTGTGGAGGTTCCCAGCATCCTCCTTGGTCTGCACTGCAGGTGCCTCCATAGAGGAACCACTATCCACCAGAACAGCGTATGAATTGTGGAGAGGTATAGCTGGAGGGATGCACCTCTGTTCCACCACCCTCTCCCTTCCTGAGCCCAATTTGGTCCAGCCGCTCCTCTTTCTTGGCAACCTCTGAGGTAGCGGTAGTGGCCCTGGTGGTCCCTGGGTGGGGGAGGAGGTTTCACGAATCCTAGCCAGGTCAGCCTGGAAACGGGCAACCTCCTCCCTCAGACCAGAGAGGTGCCAGCAAATAGGGCAGCATCGTAGCCTCCAGAATGTCTCCCGGAGCACTGCCGCCCCACAGCCATTACACTGCACCACTCCCATCATGTCTTATTTTGTCTCTTATTGAACTTGCCACCATTCCATTCTAATGGTGGAATAAATATTTACTATCTCCCATGTATAAATCTAATCTCCTTTTAAACATTTCCATACCTCTACTTCAACAATATTACTTGGAATTGAGTTCCATAGATTTATCATTCTCTGGGAATACCAATGGTTTCTTTTATGTATCCTATTTGTTTCACCTATTAGCTTACAGTTGTGAGGCCTAGAGATGTTATTATGAGTCTTGTGCTTTACCAATCCAATTGTCTCTGATAGTAAATCATCCTGATAGGCTTTATTGGTATGACATAGGTCACCTTTTGTTCTTCTATATTCCCTCGAGTATAATTTTAACTTTTTTAATCTTTCATTGTAGCCCAAAACATCCATATGTGCAATTATCCTAGTAATTCTCAGCTGTACTTTTTCCATTTTATTTTTGCCCTGTATGGTATATGGGGCACAAAAGGGAGAACAGTATTTTAAATGAGGCCTACCAAGAAGGTATATAGAGGGATAAATACCTCGGCTTCTCTGGTTTTTATGTGTTTTAGGATACACCGTATTATGCCATGAATTTCCTAGTTGTTTCTTGTGTATGTGTATTAAACTTTAAATCTTTTGTTATATGAACTCCAAGAACCTTTTCACTTATTGTTACCTGTAGTGGAATTCCATTTAGTGTATATTCAAACTCTGGATTATTCTTCCCCAAATGCAAAACCTTACATTTTGATTCATTAAAAAATACTTTTTGTTGCTGAGCCCAAGTTCCTAGCTGATCTAAATCATCCTGAAATATTTTAGCAGTATCAATGTCATATACTATGCCGCCAACCTTACAATCATCAGCGTATTTACATATCCATGTTCCTGACGATGTTTGCACAGATGACACTAATACATTAAAAAGAACTGGGCCCAGAACAGAGCCCTGGGGAACTTCACTAGTCATTGTACCCCATTCAGACTTAAAGCCCCTTATGGATACACACTGTTTCCTATTATCTAACCATGAACTTATCCACCTAATGATATTTGGGTAGAATTGTAGTCTTAATAAGTTCTTCAATCAAAATATCATGAGCCACTGTGTTGAACACCTTCGAAGAGTCCAAAAAGATCACATCCACAGGCACACCTTTATCTAAGGCAGCACTGGCAGGTTCAAAAAAATTGCAACAAATTGGTCAAAGCATGACCTGCGGGTAACAAAGCCATGCTGAGATGGATCCGTATACCCTATTTGTGCTAGATGCTCCTGTATACGTTTTTGCAGTAGCTTTTCTAACATTTTACCTAGAACTGAGGTCAGACTAATTGGTCTATATTGTGTGACATCCAATTTGGAGCCTCCTTTGTGTATCGGAGTTATTACTGCCTCTCTCCACTCAGGTATTGTTTTTCCATCTTTTTAGGAGATGTTAAAAAGATGTGAGATAGGGCCTGCCATTTACAGTGCTAGTTCTTTCAAAAACATGGGCGTTAGTCAGTCTGGCCCAGGGGAGCTGTTGATTTTAAGCGAACTAATAACTTCTGTGACATCCTGTGTTGAAAACTGTGCAAAATCATCTTGAAGTCCTGGTATTTCTTTCGAGATCTGCTCTGTGTTTCTATATACACTAAGAAAATAAGTTTAGTTCAGTGGCAACATCCTTTTCTGAGTATACCAGACTTTTCTGGGTCATGATGGGGCCAACTGTATTACTGTTTCCTTTGATAGAACCAATATAATTGTAAAACTTCTTGTAGTTATCTTTGACAATAGTTGTCAGATGTTTTTCCAAGTTTTGTTTTGCCTTTTTAATTTCGTGTTTGTATTTTTAACAGCTGCCTTGTATGAATGAAGGTTAGCTTCAATATGATGTTTCTTTTATCTTTTATATAGTTTTTTCTTCTTTGTTATGACTCTATGGATTCTAATATTCCACCATGAGTGTACTCTGTGACTTTTATTATATTTTGTTCTTTCTGGAACCCATTCATTTATGCATGTAGTTATTTTGTCATTAAGTCTACTCCAAACCTCTTCTAGACTAATATTATTTACTATTTACTTCCTGCTTCCTGTTCCAACTATCTAGATATCTTCTCATGCTTGAATAATCAGCCTTATAAAAGTCCTTCAATTTTGTGTTCCCCTTACTTGGATGTGTAATACTGATATTTATATCATATTGTACCATCAAGTGATTACTATTGCCCAGAGGTGTCAAAACTTTGGGGCTTGTTGTCCCAGTGTCAGAATTTGTCAAAATTAAATCTAATGTGTTTTCCTCCCTGGCTGCATCCTGAACTACTTGTTCGAGATTATTTTGATTCATTGTATCTAGAAAATGATTCTCTAATTGACTGTTGCCTGTTTGTGTAGTACAATTTATAGCAGGGTAATTAAAATCCCCCCATGAGAACATAGTTTCCAGTTATACAGTATTTGTTTCCTCAAGTTTGTCTAAAAAAGCATAATTTTCTTCTGTATTTAAACTTGGGGATCGATATCCTAGGCCAAAGTTAAGACTGAGGAAGATACAGGTAATCTAACCCAAATTAGTTCATTTTCTGTGTTTTCATTGGTGTCCTGTTTTAGTTCATAGGGCTTCAGTTCTTTTTTAATATTATTTATTTATTTATTTTATTTAGTTTTTGTTGACCGGGTAAGTGCACTGGACAAATCCTGCCTATTTTCAGGCACGACTCGGGGGAGGGGGATACAGATGAATGCCAACTGACCTTGAACCAGATGAAATTGTTGGTGGTATTTTTAGTGGATGAGGGAAATTTGGCCATGACACCGGGGAAATTCCCTACTGACTGCTTCCTGTGAGCAGGGGGGACCCATTTCTGGTGGGACCAAGATGATGGAGGAGGAGGAGGATGTCTGCTTGTAGGAGAGATAGCCTGTCTCCTACTATTATCATGTTAGAGGCTGCAGCCGGTGTTTCAGCTGAATTTATTTCAAATTTAAGCTCTCGAAAGGAGAATCTTCAGGGGAGCTTACTAAGAATTTACTGAAGAACTACAGCCAGAGGTATTGCCTGTAATGGCATCTGCAGATCTTGAGGAAGAGAGTGGCTCTGAGCACAAGATTACAACTTGCAGTAATATTCCTTATTTGCTGCAGCAGGATTTGAACCTGGAACCTGCGATTTGCAATGGCAATACAAGGAAGGATGAAAAAATGGTGGAAACAAGGCAACCAGAGGTGGTCATGGAGCAAGAAGAAGAAGGGAAGAGATTGGGAGAGTCTGTGAGCTGGCGGCTGTCCAATGGAACTGTGCCCCGGGCAAAAGGCGCCAAAATTCAAACAGGTACTTTTTATTTTCCCAACATCGAGAATTTGCCTGTTCTAGCTCCAGAAATGACTGTAAAGTTGTCCAAACAGGTAGAATTGCCTGTCGTCTTGCAGCCAAGCTCGTTTTCCAAAATTAACACTGCTACTGTTTCGGGGTGTAAAAACGGAGCTCAGATCTCGGCTTTTAATGACAGAAAATAGCGCTATGAATGACCGGAGCTCTGAAGCGCTCTGCTGCAATATAGTTGGGGAGGATTTAAAAGAAGAAAAGTCTGGGATGCCTGAAAGCCTCAAAAAAAAAACTGTAGCCTGTCTTTTCAGCCTGCACAAAGGAAGGAGGAACAGGACATTATTTCAACTAATGCTGAAAAGAGCTGTACCACTTTGCCTATGGATTTTACTGACTTTGCTGTCCCTATGGATAAAATAAAAGGTTTTGTGTTGAATAATAATATGAAGCAGGGGGATGCAGTAGAGGCAAATAAAAATGTGTTTATCAGTCTAATGTAGGTTCTCAATTAGGGGTTACAGAATTTTCTTTTCTGAGGGGCACACAAGGAAAATGTAATTCCCATGCCAAATGCATTAGGTTTAGGTAATAAAGCGTCTATTATAAATAATGAGGGCAAAAGACTGGACTCCAGAAAAAGCTCTAAGTGGGGCAGGTTGGTCTCTGTTGGAATCAGGTGGATGGATTCCTGACCCCACTTGGAGCCAGAGTTATCCTTTTCTCAGGATTCTCCTGAGTGGGCTCCAAAGGTACAACTGCAGGAAAATGTTTCAGGTACAGATAAGAAGGTAGAGGAGTGTATGTTTTAGGTACTGCAGGTAACCTGAATAACTTGAGTGATTCAGCTGAGGCTGCTGTGTCTCATAAGGCCTTACCTAAACCTGCAGTGGAATTGTTAGTACCCCAAAAGGAACCAGATAAAAAGCCTTTGCTGTCGGAGCTCTTTTCCAATGCACAAAGAGAAGCTGCTCCAAGGAGGAATGCAGTGCCTTACGTATAAAGGGGATTGAAGTCAGACCTGACAGACATTACGTAGGGAAAGTTTTACTGAAAGATTCTTTGCATTTTTCTCCCAAGGATGTTTATGCATTTATACACATTTCGGGTGAAGATAATTTTGATATCAGCTTTAGGTCTCAACAAGCACTTGACCTCTTCTGGTTACGCTTATGGGCAAGTAAAATTTTCCCAACATGGACCCCCTTTATTGTGATACCATTGTCAAAGCCTTTGATTAAATTTGTCACTATAATGTTTCAGAATGAAGGGGTCTGGGTAGAAGATATTACATTCTGGCTAAAAAAAAGGTGTGATGTTTTAAGTGAACCTGAGCCTATTTTAGACTCAGAACAATTTTGGACGGGAGGGTGGAAATATAAAGTTAAGCTTAAGCAAAATGAAGCAGGAATTGAGCACATTCCAAACTCTTTTTTGTTAGGAAAGGACAGAGGAGTGTGATTTTACAGTGGACAGCCTCATGCCTGCTATAAATGTGGAGCAAAGACTCACCTGTCTAGCGTTTGTGACCAACCCAGATGCGATAATTGTGGGGAGGTAGGGCACGTAACTATGTTTTGTGGTAATCCATCTTGCTGCGATTTATGTGAGGCAAAGGTCATGTGTTTAAATTCTGCCCTTGGGCCACACATAATTTGTCACATAGTTCTGGTTCTGAGTCTTATATACAGAAAGCACAGGAAGCTGTGGTTCTATCCACCCCTTGCAGGAGGGTTCCATTTCTGTTCCTAGTTCTGTGGTACAACTCCCTGAGGTCAGAGGTACAACAGAAAGGAAAACTAACATGGTTTCAAAAATGGTGGTACCAGGGAAAAAGTGTTTCCTGAAAATCGAAGAAATAAGCAGGGTACTGATGTTAGCAAAAGGACATTTAAAAGGATGGAATGGGTCCTCTGAATATCTTAAACATTCCCCGGTTTGTTTTCTGATGAGAAAGTAGGAAAACAGAAATGGTAAAAAGTCAGAGGATACTTTTGTACTGGTTCCATAGCGCAGATCAGCAAGAAATCTGCATGCTAAAGGTTCCCCCAGATTGCCAGATGGAGACTAGCAATACTTATGCGGCTCTGTTTACATCTTGGGGTAAGACAGAAGGAACGAATCAGACTCCCAAAATCCACTATTTCAACCAAATCTCAGATACTAGACAACTATAAGGATAAAAAAAAGAAAAAAGGAAAAAATGAAGGTATTGACCATTATGAAGGACTATGGTGTGCTCCTGGGGTTCATTAAACACTCATAGCTTATTAAATAAAGCCAACGGCTAGCTGTGTTTAATTTTATACATGATTTTCCTTTGTCAGTCTGGTTTTACAGGAGACATGGATGTCCACCATTGACCAAAGGTTAGCATTTAAAAGATTGGCTGTGGGCCCATCCTATTGGTCTTTTGGGAGGATGTTGCGGATGGAGTGGGGATTTTATTCAACTCTTTTTCATTTCAGTTGCATAATCTGATAGACTTGGTACCAGGGAGAGTTTGATTTTGGATGGGAAATGGTGTGGGTTTTGTTTCGTTTCATTAATATCTACAATCCTCAAACTAAATCAGGCAGGGTGAACTGCCTAACACTGTGCAACCTTTTTATTCACTGACGGTCAGAGTGTTATGGGAGGGACTTTAACTGCACAGTTCCAGATCTTATACATGGTAAACAAGTGGCAAGAAAACCTACTGCTATACTAACGCTTTAGGTAAAATCCTAGAGATGCAGGTTTAGTGAGTTGTAATACCTCTTTAAATCTTAAGAATAAGTTTTCTTTTCAAAAGAAATCTTTCTCTCATCGACCATATGTTTGTTTCTTCAAACATTCACATAAACTCATTCCAAATTTTTCCTGTGAATTTTCAGATCATTCATTTTGGTAAGCACCTTTTCCTTCCAGAGATGACAGAAATAAGACACATAAGATGGAAGCTTAATAATTCAGTGCTAGAACTAAATTTTATCCAGATTAGGATAAGAAACCTATTGAAGGCTAGGCTTTCAGTAGCCTTTTTATACACAGATATATGTATATGGTGGTTAGACACAAAAGCAGATCTACGTAACCTGTTCAAAAATACTGGGAGGAAAATTAAAAATGAAAAATTTCTGCGCTATCTAAGTTTGAGACAGCAACTTCAGAGAATTTTGTCCTTAGCTTACACATCTAGGTGGGATTACTCAGATCAAATCTCCTTATTAAAAGATGCTATGAAAGAATATCAGTACGACAGAAGTAAAACAATGCAGGCCATATTACTTAATGGAGTAAAGAAATCACCTCTTGGGGACCCCTTTCAGATGTGCAAAGAACTTAGAGATTCAATGGGCTTGGAGGAGCTAAAAAGATCTGATGGGGGTGTAGTAACTTCAGAGCAGGAATTAAGAGAGGTAATTAAGGAACATTTTGGTTCCCTTAATCCTAAAAAAACTATTTCTATAACAGAGATAGAGGATTATTTAAACAAGATTCCGGTATCATGTATAAAAGGCATTACAAGGAAGCAGAATGGGATACTATCTCCCAGAAAGAAATTATGGAAACTATCAGGTCTCTAAAATTAAATATTTCACCTGGTCTAGATGGTCTCACAAATAACTTGTATAAACAGTTTCGGATGAACTAAGTCAATGCCTGGGCCTATTATTTCAAGATTTTCTAGACAAGAATCATCTACCCTCCTTTTCAGAAGGTGTATTAACTTATATTTTAAATCAGGTGACAGGCAAGATATAGGGAATTGGAGACCAATCACCCTATTAAATACTGACTATAAATCTTTTGCAAAATATTGAATGAAAGGCTTAAACATCACGCAGGGGAAGTGATTTGCGAATCAATATTGTGGCTTGCCAGAGAGAAGAATTCAATCTGCCATCATGCAGATAAGAGATGTAATTGACTATTTCAATGAGATGGGATTAACAGGTTGTTTAGTAGCAGCTGATCTGGATAAAGCATTTGACAGGGTCCATTTGCCATTTCTTTTAAAACTTTGAGGCATTATGGGGTGCAGGTTAAGCTGACAAATTTAATTGAGCAATTGTACAGAGTGGGATGGTTTTTCCTTTGTGAGAGAGGCGACGCAGCTGGATTTCCTTAACCACGGGTTCGCAAGGTGCCCTTTTAAGTCCCCTTTATATACATTTGCTATTGATCCCTTTACGAACTGCATTGAGGCAAAGAAATGGAAGGGGATACAATATAGAAAAACAGTCTAGCACAGCTACATATTCAAGCTTATGCTGATGATTTGGTTATATATTTGGAGGACTGCTTATCAGTTATGGGTTTATGAGAGCATTTGAGGAATTTACTACAGTGTCTAGCATAAAAATAAACATAAATAAAACAAAAGGACTGATTATTGGGGTGTGGGATTTTGGAACTATGGCTGGAGAAAATTCATTTTTCTAGAGACCCGTCAATTTTGGGCATTACCTTTGGTCCTCAGAATGTTCCTAATGATAATTGGCAGAGGATACTTAGGAGTGTTGAAAATAAAGTTTCTAGATGGAAGCAATGGCATTTGTCTAAAATTAAAGAGTTCAGATAATTAAACAATTCCTTTTGCCCGTCATTCAATTTGTGGCAATGATATTTCCACTACCAACAGAATTTGAAACCAAGTTATATAGCATCTTTTTTCAGATGCTTTGGGGTAACCATCTAAACCCGGTTAAAAGAAGTTTTACTTACCTAACAATAAAACAGGGGGGTTTAGGAATGATAGACCCAGTGGTATACGCCCATGTTTTCTTTATTACCAACTCCTTGAAAGAAGGGTTGATATCGGAATCCAGATCTGAAAATTCATGGAATTTAATAATTATGGGGAAATACTTTAAGTGTTGGACTTCTTTAGCCCCTAAACTTAATAAATATCTACATATTCCAGAGCACTTTCGGCTAACGGCACAAAAATTATATAAATGGGAAATACAGAAGACAGTAGCACTCACATATAGTACAAGGGACTTGTATCACCATCTAATGAAAAAACTATACCCACAAGAGCCGGAATTTAAAAACTGCCCATTAACTTTGAACCCCATCGTAGTGGCTCAATTGAATAATCCTAGGTTGCCCAAAAAACAATGGGAGGTACAGTGGTTAATTTTCTATGGAAGACTGACTGTTAGGGGGAATGCGAAATATAAAGTCTTACAGGAAAGGTTATGCCCTTACCTTGAATGCATTAATAAGGAGGAATCCATGGTCCATTTTTACTAGATTGTTCCTATGCTTCAGGATTGTGGGTTTTTTTAGCAGATGTATGGAACCTGACATGGCTGAAAAATATGACATATGAATTCTTAGCTTTAGGAGTGTCTCCAGTGGGTTCATTCGGATTGCATAAGGGGACTTTGACTTTATTTTTGGGATGTCTGAAATACTTCCTGTGGCAAGCCAGAATACAATGGGTTATATATCAAAAGAAAATGTTGTATGTTTGCATTAGTAGGCTAATTGTTAAAGAGTTGGAGAACATTTTGCCTCTGATATGTTAAGAGTATCCCAGGATTACTAAAGAAATTATGGAAAGGGTTTTTCATTTTATTAAGTATAAATAAAGAAACTGAAGAAGCAAGAATAAATGTGAAAAACAGATTGATAGCAGGTGTTCAAGAAGTGGATCTAAGAAGTTAAATGGATATAGTGTTGTAGTCTTTTTGGCTATTATTTGATTTCTGTGAAAACGTGTTGTATTTTATGTTTATTTTTGCAAATTAAAACACCCCTACTCTTGTCAGTAGGGGGCCTGTTGGTGGTGTAGCGTGTCATTCTATGGCTGACATGGAAGGAGAGAGGTTGGTGGATGACGCAGATGTTAGTATGTTGGAAACTGAGTTGCAAAAAGGAGAGATGAGAACTGCAGAAGCGGTGGCTGGGATGCACCCGCGAGGTGGCCAGCATATCGCCCACGATAGCAGTTCCGTCTCTGAGTCGGGGTCTGTTCTTAGTTTAGAACAGAAGAAACAATGTCTGAAAGAGGAGCTTAAAAAAATAACCAACCAGCTGGATGATGCGGTCTCTCAAAAGGACGATGACTGTAAAAGGAAGCAATCTGTGGTTTCACCACGTAAGGATGATGGATCAGGTCCGGGGAAACTTCAGGCATCTATGGACAACCCAATTTCATTTCCAGGTATGGTAACTAGGCCCCCATGTCGCGACTGGAGCGAGGGAGATGACGCAGAATGGTCACCAGAACGAGCCCTATCTTCGACGGGATGGACGTCCCCATCTCAAGGAATCTGGCAGCTGGATCCTACTTTTGCATCATTTTCGGAAACTACAAAGGCAGGAAATAAAGACATGGCTACAGGAGGAGATTCGGTCCTTTCAGGTAAAAAACCCTATGTAGGGGGAACAGAACTAACTCTTGGGGACAAGGAAAAGTCAGGGACACAACAAGCTAAAGGTGGGGAACCTCTACCTGAGGGGAAGACATTTTCCAACAATACTGAACCCCCGACATATGGCAGTCATTTTCATAAGACTGTGTACTTAGCCAAAAGATGAAACGCTGTACAATTGTGATATGTAGGACATATAGACACTGCCCCAGATCGTTTTCATGTGGGCAAAGTATTATTGAAACAATCTTTGGGTTTCTCCCCTTCTGAGGTTTATGCCCTAATTCATGCACCAGGAGAATAAACTTTTGATGTGAGCTTTCGGACTCTAGCTTTGTTAGAAATATTTTGGTGTAGATTTTCAAATTTAAAAACAAATCCACTTTGGGTAGATTTTATTGTTTTTATTTAGCAGTGTCAGTGGCTCAGTAGGTAGCACACTCGCCTCTGAGGCCGGGAGATCAGAGGGCTGTGGGTTCAGTTCCCACATCTGGCAGTTGGGTTAATATCCCAGTACTGACACTGTAGTGCAGCATAAGAGGGGTGCTGCACTTCTGAGATGCCGTCTTTCGGATGAGACGTTAAACCGAGGTCCCTTCTGCCTGGATTGGTCGTAGTTCAGGTGGATGTTAAAGATCCCATGGCACTTATCGAAAAGAGTAGGGGAATTTCCCCGGTGTCCTGGCCAAATTTCCCTCATTCACTAAAAATACCACCAACAGTTTCATCTGGTTCAAGGTCAGTTGGCATTCATCTGTATCTCCCTCCCCCGGGTCGTGCCTGAAAATAGGCAGGATTTGTCTAGTGCACTTACCCGGTCAACAAAAACTAAACAAATAAATTGTGATACCTTTGACAAAACAACCCTTTAGAGTTGTCACAGTTCTTTTTCGAAATGAGGGGGTGAACATTACAGATATTGTCTATTGGCTAGAAAAAAGATGTTCCATTCTGGGGAATCCAGCCCCAGTACTGGATGATGAAGGGTTTTGGACTGGTGGTTGGAAATTTAAAATTAAGCTGCACCTGTCTGATCAAGATGTTGTACATTTACCAAACTGTTTTTGTATAGGTTGAGATAAGGGGTTCCTTTTCTATCCAGGGCAACCAAGGATGTGCTTTAAATGTGGTTCACATAGGCACATCAGCACGTCCTGTGAGGTATTGAAGTGTACTTATTGTGGGGAAATAGGCCATGTTAGCATGCATTGTTTTCAAGAGTCTAAGTGTAATCTTTGTGATGATTTGGGACATGTATTCACTGACTGCCCTTGGGCAGCAAAAAACACAGAGAATGCTGATTTGGGGTCCAGGATTATTATATTAAAGAAGCCACAAATCCCTCTGTATTTACTGGTCCTAGGTTTCCCCCTGAAAAAGGACAACAAAAGAACCTAACAAGGAATGTGCTCCCCCTCCTTTGGTTCCTTTAAATAATATTTCTGGACCTGAGTCAGTCCTGATCACCTCGCAAGTAGAGAACCCCCCCCCCACACTTGTTCGCCCACCTATTTCTCAAGACTTCACAGTAGTTCGTAGTAAGAGAGGATGAGGCCCTAAACCTAAGATTTAAAAACTGTCAATGGACCCCTTAGAAGATAAAAACCCTTATGACATACTGCAGGATGCACCAGCAGGGGGATGATGAGATCTCCACCCCTATGGACAGCCAGCAACAGGAAGGGAACTTGGGAATCCAGGAGAGGTGAGCGATGGTACTCCAGTTCCTAAAGTTAGCGACAGGGTCACCCGGGCCTCAAGTAAGGTGAAGTAATAAAGTCTCCCTTTCCCCTTTTTTTCTTCTCCTTTTTTTATGGCTTCCCCTAGATATCAATTCCGAGTGGCATCTCTGAATGTGAATAGCATCCAGTCAGACTTTAAGAGACTGGCTACTTTTGGGCTTTTTTAACAGACCAATATGGGTTATCTATTTATGCAATATGTTCATTTACATTCACCAACACTTACAGAGGCAGCGACCGTAGGGTGGATATGGGGGACCAGTGTTTGGTCTCAAGATATGTTTTTTCTCACAGGTTAAAATACTTAGGCAATTGGAACTAATAGAAGGTCAGGCATTATTGCTGGATATTTTATAGAAGGGTCTACCATTCCGTCTAGTGAACATGTATGCTACCCAATTAAAATTCGACAGGGTCAGACTTTTTCATATTATGCAGCCTTTTTTATTCAGTAATATGCCAGTGATCTTAGGGGGTGATTTTAACTGTTCCTTCTCCCTGTCAGGAGGGAACCCTCCAGTGAAAAAACAATACTGTGATGTTTCTTGTTTAAAAAAGGTTATCTCGGATGTTGGTCTGGTGGATGTTTTCGGTTCCTCATTTTTGGTGGTCCCATATACATATTCTTGTGGTCCACGTACCTCAAGAATAGATTATTTCCAGTTTTCTTCAGGTACAGGAAGCAACTGTGGTGGATGTAGCGACCTCGGACCATCGAATGTTGGTCCTTTTGGTGGGGGATCTCCCTGAACAAAGGAGAGGCCCTGGGATCTGGAAATTAAATATTTCTTTGTTAAATGTTACACTCATTCAAGAACGTTTTAAACATGTTTTGGAAGCAAGGAAGTCAGTTTTTTCTTATATGAGGATTTGAATGAATGGTGGGAAGACTCAAAGAGGGAATTTCGTTCTTTCTTGCAGTCTGCAGGGAAACTTAATGGGACCTTTAGACATAATAATTTGAGGTATTTAAGACTGACACTGCACCGTTTAACTACCCATCATCATTCCAAGGAAAAGGTTCCCCAAACTGCTATTAAGGATCTGAAAGAACAAATAACAATGCTACAGCAGGAGATGATGAAGAGGGTAGTAAAACAACAGCGCTACCAGTTATTTGGTAAAAAACAGGACACCATCCCCTTTTGTACCCTTGCCCAAGTACGGGAACAGCGAACTATGGCCTCTCTACAGGGGACTCATGGCAATATTATAACTACTAATTTGGCTATGTTGACAGAAATTCGACGGTATTTTACAACGGTATTTACCAGTAGGAATTTGCCAATTAATAATATGACACTGTGGTTGCAGAACTGTTCCCTTCCTAGTATTTCCGAGGAACTGGGGACGGTTTTAGTTACTCATATAACATTATTAGAATTGAGACAGGTAATTTGGCCACTTCCTGTGGGTACCTCCCCAGGTAGTGATGGGCTGCCTCATGCTATTTATAAAAATATTTGAGAAATGTTAGGAGATGAACTAGTGGCAGTTTTAAATAAAGCATTGAAATTAGGAATTTTACCTACTAGTATGTATGAAGGGATATTAGTACTCCTATTTAAGGATGGGGACAGAGGGGATTTAAGGAACTGGCATCCCATATCTCTTCTTAATACCGATAGCAAAATACTTATGAAGGTGATAGGGAACAGATTGCTAGGAGCATTGGATTCAATCATTCACCCTACACAATTTAGTGGGGTTCCCCCAAGAAAAATACAGGATGCCTTAATACTTCTCCGGGAGAGCTTACAAAAAGGTGATAACCAAGCGCTACTGGGACATTTGGTAAGCCTGGATCACTCTAAAGCCTTCGATAGAGTGGAATATACATATGTGGGCAGTCTTACAGGGCTATGGGTTTCCTGATCAGTTTATTTCTTGGTTAAAAACATGTTATAAATGTAATTCTTTACTGCCTACTATGAATATGTGGGTGGGGGATAATATTCAGGTTGGTAGAGGGGTCAGGCAAGGCTGTCCCCTTGGTCCTCTATTGTGTTTACTGACTTTGGGCCCCCTTCTTCTTAGATTGCATAAAATCGATGACATTATGGGGCTTTTGGTGAGTAGTTCGGATACACAGATAAAGACAATTGCATACGCAGATGACCTATGTCTGGTACTGGCTGATACTGCTTCAGCTTTGCTGGCCCAGGAAGGAGATATGAATCTTTTCAGATATAACTGGCTCGATAGTTAACAATGGTAAATGTTATATATTATCATTGGGTTGTGAGGGGACAGTGTGGTCCTCTATTTGGCAGTTTCCGGTAGTGACCGGTTATACCAAACTTTTGGGTATTTTTTTTCGTGGTCCTGATCCACAATTTTATAATTGGAATTTAAAGCTAAAAGACGCTCATATGATGGTTACAAAATGGAATACATGGCATATGTCAAAACGAAAAAGGATTTTCATGATTAAGTCACATTTGCTGCCAGTATTTTTGTTTTTATCTGCCGTTTTCCCCCCTCCAAAACACCTGGAAACCACAGTCTATAGTGTTTTTTTTTCAGTGCCTTTGGGGGAGTAGATCGAATCCCATAAAAAGAGGTGTTACTTATTTACCCATAGCCAGAGGAGGGTTGGGAATGATTAATCCAGTAGTTTTTTTTTATGTTACTTTTCTATTTCACAATGTAGTCCCTATCCTACAAAATAAAATAAAAATATGGCACCCATGAGTACTGGATGAGTTTAAACCTATATTACAGACTCTGGGGTTCTTCGGATGTTCTCCCTAAGCAAGTGAGAATCTCCATATTAGCTAATTTTGGGAAAGATGTAGTTGGAAAACTTAAAGTTTGGAAACTGTCTTACAGATATCGTCACACAGGATCTCGCAAGGCAGTATATGAATGGTTAATGTTAACTTGGTTTTATGAAAATCCTTGGTTCATAGAAATTTCACCTGGGAGACGAGATACTTTGACTCGGTTTCTTAGCAGTCCTCGAATCCCTGCCTATACGTGGGATTTTATTTGGCTTTACGTACATCAAAAACTAGGGGTAAAAGGAAATATGAAACATAAAGGAGTGGTGGATCGTACTTGCCCAAGAGTCTCTACTTGTCCTGAGGTAGTAGAAACTATGCAACATTTGTTTGTAGACTGCCCATATGCTGTAGAATTTTGGAATATCTTTCATACTTACTGGTCTTCTAACCCCTTTAGGGTACAAAACCCAGACATTTGGGTAGGGAGCCCTCTCCCAGTATCATGGGTCAATTTGACTCTGGGACAATACATTTGTTCATTGGATATGTAACATTTCAGTTATGGCAAACCCATTGTGAATTGACTATAAGACAGAAAACACTGTCAAGTGCACAAGTTTGTAACTCAGTTCGGAGAGTAGTCTCCCGTTAGTGCACTTTTGAGCAAAATACGGCCTCACCCGATTTGTTCAACTTATGGTGGAGACATATGTCTTGGTTAGATACAGGCTGAATATCAGGGGTTAAATATCCCTTTGTCTTCTCCCCAACCTTAGGCTCCTGTGTGGCTCCCCACATTTCCACATATACTTAAGATGGATCATGGTTTAAGGCATTGAAGGTTTATAAATATGATTGTCTCAGTTTTAAATTATGATTTTTGTATAATTTGTTTTCAATTCAGATTAAAAACTCCCCCTACGTTTACAATAAAGAAAGGGAGTGGGTATATATATATATATATATATATATATATATATATAGTTTTCTTTATGTTTTTGGTTTTGTATGAAGTA
The DNA here is from genome assembly GCA_016271365.2 of Neoceratodus forsteri. NCBI lineage: Eukaryota > Metazoa > Chordata > Ceratodontiformes > Ceratodontidae > Neoceratodus > Neoceratodus forsteri. The sequence continues at coordinate 142,022,090 of JADMNL010000023.1, forward strand.
ATACTCATCCTTGTTTCCTTTTCTTAATTTTTATGTGGAAATTTGTCTACAAACACGGTGAAAAAGGGTCTCCCCTATTCTTAATGGGGAAGGGGAGCGATTATACACATGATGTCTTATCCATTTGTGGGTTTCTGTATGAAATAATATGTATTGTTTTTTGGGTTTTTTTGTCTTATGATTAGTATGTTTTGTATTAAGCCACAATTGATTCATTTTTTTTGTTTCTTGGAGTTTTGGAATACAATATCCCTACTCTGGGAGTAAAGCTGGAATAAGGGTTATGTACACATGCACATTTCTTTTTGACATTTATGTATGTTGTGCTTTATTTTTCCTGTTTTATGATTATGTATGATGTACTAATTTTTTTTTGTATTTTTCAATTTAAGTGAAAATAAAAAATTCCCCTACTCTTTTAGTGGGGGGGGGAGCTTTTTATGCATTAAGATATGCTTAGGCACTTTCTAATTCATTATAGACGATGTATGACTAGAATATTTATTTGATTTTTTTTTCTGATTTGTATTTATTTTTGTGTGAATTAATATTGTTTGTATTTATTTTGAATTCTGAAGTTTATAATAAAAAATTCCCCTACTCTGGTGGTAGGGGGAGATGCTGCGCTGCTTCTTGCAGTAATGCCAGATGGAGAACGACTGTTGGAGGAGCAGGTTGTACAGACATCTGCTCTGTACGCGGAGGAGTCAGCGATTGTGATGGAGGAATTGGAGACTGCACCGAGGCATGAAGTGCGGATGGTGAATAATCGAGATGTGCATGCCAGAGACTGTGCAGCGGAGGATTCGCATTGCGTTATATTTGAGAGTAATATCCTGACCGAGGAAGGTGAATTAAAAATGCTGCCTGCACTTGGGTCTGATTCGGCTACATCAGTTACTGTACTGGAAGATCTAACGAGAAAACAGCAGATCTGTGATGCGGAGCATGTCACACTCCCAGCTGGAGAAAGGAATGAGGAAGTGAGTGCGCCGGTGGAGGGTACAAGTGCAGTAGGAAGCCGGGTGTGGGAGGAGCAGTCGGCTGTCAGTGACTCTTGGTCGAAAGAGTCGGCTTTGCGGCAAGCAGGCTGGATTCAGCTACTTGAGGGTAAATGGATTCCTGATCCAAATTGGATTTCTTTTTCCACGCCGCACGGTTCTGACTCGGAAGACCCTTTGGGAGAGCAACAGAGGACTGGTATTACAGGTCAGAACGCTACTTTGAAACCGGACTTTGTAGCTTCCTTTTCGTCAAGTTCTGGGGATCAGGAAGGGTCTGGGGATATTACAGAGGTGCCTCCTTTACAGGAACTTTTGACCATATCTCCCCCACAGTCACCTCGAGGGGATGCTACCAGATGGGGCCCTTGTTTTTCTGATTTATTTAAACATAATAAACTTGAACAGGCCCCGCAGAGGAATGCTGTATGCCTTAGGTATTGGGGTGGTGTGCCAGAACATCCGGACAGGGCTTATGTTGCAAGAAAGCTACTAAAGGACTCTATGAACTTTTTGGTGCCTGATATTTATACACTGATTAATATTCAAGGGGAGGACACCTTTGATATAAGTTTTAAACATTTTTCTGGACTGGATAAATTTTAGCATAGATATGAAACCTGCAAAACTTTACCTTTATGGCTCCCTTTATGGGCCATCCCTATTACCAAACCTTTATTTAAAACAATTAATGTGATGTTTCTAAATGAGGGAGTTAATGTGGGAGACATTCAGTACTCATTGGAAAACATTTTTACTGTTTTAGGTTCTCCTGAGGCCATTATAGACTCTGAGGGGATATGGACTGGGGCGTGGAGTTTTAAAGTAAAACTGCACATGATAGAGAATGATGTCTTGTCTATTCCTAACAGGTTTTTTCTAGGAAAAGACAGAGGGGTATGTTTCTATCCAGGACAACCAAAGGCCTGCTATAAATGTGGTAGTAGAAGGCATTTGAGCAGCGCCTGTGACAAGGTCAAATGTGCATTATGGGGGAACTAGATCATGGGAGTGAGGTGTGTAGAAATGTCTTTAAATGCAATTTATGTGAAGAAATAGGGCATGCTTATCACCAGTGTCCTTGGGCAGGGCAGAATAGGCAAGGTGGCCCAAACAAAGAACATTTGATAAACCAGGCCCAGGAAAGATTTAGGCCTAGAGATCAGGATTCTTCAGCTAGAGACACAGAGGAGGTAGGTAGGGAAACAGCTACTACTAACCCAGAGCCTCAGCACTCCTCAACACAGCCACAGGGTGCAGGGCAGAAGATGTCGGGATCTGGCCAAGATGATTTACCTATGCAAAACCCACCCCCTGAAATGCAGACTTTAGACAATGAACCCACCACTAGCACTTTTCAAGCAGATTTGGGTAAGGTTGTCCTATCCCCATCAGTTTCAGAATTTCAAATACCTGATTCTAGGCGGGTAACTAGAGCAGTCAGTAAACACATAGGGGGTCTTTGAATGCATTTCGAGTAGGGCAGGTAGAAACCTGCCCTACTCGAAATGCATTTCAAGTTCTTACTGATTTGGAGGAAGACTCAGGACCTGAAACCTCTTCTAGGTCTGAGATTCTTTCTGAAATGAGGTTAGAGGAGGAGGGAGTGAGGGATATCACAGAATCAAAAAAAAAAACGGAAGAAAAGAAAGAAGGATAAACCCTTACTCTTAACATAATGTTGTAATGGCCTGTATGAAGATAATATCCTTGAACTGTTGTAGTATTAAAAACTTTAAAAGATGACTGGTTTGTTTAATGTACTGTAGGAGTTTAAAAGCTGATATTATCTTTCTACAGGAAACAAGACTTACAACCCTACTGGAGGTTACATAGGTGAAGAAAGCTTGGTGGGAGGGCCCCTCTTATTGGTCTTTTGGACTAGATTTAGCAGATGGAGTGGGTATTCTTTTTAATCATTTGGTAGTACAAATCACTCGAAGTGTAGATTTGATACCTGGTAGGGCATTAATTATTGACTGCCTTTATAAGGGGTTTTATTCACCATCAACATCTATGCTCCCAGCTTAAAACTGCTAGAGTGGACTTATTTAACAGAATAAAACCTTATTTGTTTACCTCAAAACAAGTGATGGGGGTATGAATTGTAGTTTGATTTTCGTTTAAGGATAATGTGCAACAAAAAGTGTACTGTGATTCTCGTGCATTGAAAACTATGATAGACGTCGCTAGTCTTAAGGATGCATATAGGGAATTACACATAGATGGTGGTTTCACATATCAGAGGGCTTCATTTCTTACTAGAATATATTATTTTTTTACATCCAAACATTTACTGACACAAGCCTTCCAAGTAAGTCCTTGTGAATTTTCTGACCATAGGGTTCTGATTTGCCATATTGGGTTTCGACAGGTTCCACCTAGCTTTCCAACAGTGCCATCATGATGGAAATTAAATTCAAAGATATTGGAAAATACAATAGTTTTGAACCAATTATATTATTTATTATATTATAGAAAGTATGTAGCAGATTTTTATGATGATTGGCCTTCCTGGTTGTTAGACACAAAAGCTGTTATTAAGGATTTTTTTATTCAATATGGAAGATATGAAAGTAATACTGACTATGTACAGTATTTAGAATATAGGAACCAGCTTTATAAGATAATGTCTTGTTCGACAGTAGCAGCTCCTAGTGTACAACAAATAACAGAGGTGAAGAAGAAAATGCAGCGATAACAATATGATAGGGCAGTGTCTTTGTTTGCTGAAATGCAGTTTGGCACACAGCAACAACTGTCTAAGGACCCTTTTGTTGCCTGTAAACAAAAACTTGAAAAGAAATTAATGACGGGTTTGAAGGATGAGGTAGGGAATATTCGAGCCTCCAATGTGGAAATGTTGGGAATCATAGAATGGGATTTGACATCAACCTTTAGTACCACATTTAGTCCTGCAGTTCAGTGGGAAGATATATTATACTTCCTAAAACCTAGTGCCTCTAGTAGTGACTTAACTGTTTTGGATACACCCATCACTAGAGTTGAAGTCCTTAGCACAATAAATAATTTGAAAACGGGTATATCTCCAGGGGAATATGGTATTACCAATGAATTTTATGAGACTTTTTGGGAAGATGTAAGTGACATTTTGACAGGATTATTTAATGATATTTTACAGTTTGGAACAGGGACTCTAAATTTTAATGCAGCTATTGTTTCGTTTTTACATAAAAAGGGAGACAGTACTATATTGGATAATTGGAGGCCTATTAGCTTGCTTAATATGGACTACAAAATCTTGGCATCCATTCTTTGTAAGAGATTACAATCCATAGCTCAATTGATAATTCATCTAGCACAGACGTGCTCAATCCGTCAGAAAACTATACAACAAAACTTGCATTTTCTGAGGGATGTGTGCGAATATGGCAAACAAAAGAAATTATCTGGGTTTTTGTTAGCATTGGATCAATCCAAAGCATTTGATAGAGTATCACGTGCTTTTTTATTTCAAGTTTTGGAAAAGTATGATATTTCCACACGTTTCATTAATAACATTAAGTTATTATATTGTAATGCAAAACTATACCCCATAGTTAATAACCTAATAGGGGAAGGAATAATTGTGAAACAAGGGGTTCGACAAGGCTGCCCCATTAGCCCTTTGTGGTATACTTTTCGTTTTAGACCCTATTGTGAGGGCAATTGATTGTGATCGACTGATACGTGGGTTAACTCCATCTTTATCTATCCCTGCTCAAAAAATTATCAGTATATGTGGGCGATATTTGTTTAATAGTGAAGGATGTTTTTTCAGGTAAAGCCACACTTCGGAAATTAGACCAATTTTCTGCACTGAATGGTACGGCACTTAATTATGAGAAATGTGTAGGTCTTGCAATAAGAGGGGGATATACAGGGACAAAGCATAGGGTGTATTCCTATTGTTTCCACGGTAAAAATTCTGGGAATCATATTTGGAGGGGATGATATGACATTCCAGAACTGGGAATCACATATATTGATGGGAGAAAGAAAAGTTCAGCAATGGAAGGCATGGGCTTTGTCAAAAAAGAAGAGAGTGTTAATTGTAAAGAAGTTTTTACTGCCTATATTTTTATATATTTATTCATTTTTTCCGGTCCCAGTTTCTTTAGAGACCAGGTTACTCAGCTGTTTCTTTCAAATGATTTGGGGGAGCAGATTAAACCCAATAAAGCGAGACTTTACATACTTAGCTACAGTATTAAACAGGGAGGGATTGGGATGATAAACCCTATAGCCTTTTACCATTCTTTTTTTTTTTAGTATCATCTTTTCAGGCCCCAGGAAACCTGGATAAGCATCCATGGACTGTGTGGACCCAGAGCCTATTTCAAAATGTTATGAGGAAATGGGTGGGGGATAGTGTTCCAAAATTGTTACCAACATTAAATATGCCAGGTTTTGCAATTCCTGCAGTTAAGAAATTAAGGGAATGGAAGTTGGAGAAAGCACACATTCAGGGGATTTCTCAAAAACAATTATATCATGAGTCGTGTTTTTTTTGTTCAGGTTAATTTTCCTAAATGTGTCCCATCCCAGTTGTCTCAAGCATTACGGACTCTTACTGATAGGAGACTTCCTTTGCATACGTGGGATGTACAATGACTTAGTTGCCATGGGAAACTAGGGGTGAAGGGAAACTTGAAACACAAACCAATAAATGAAAAACACTGCATTCAACCGGGATGTTATGGCCTGGAAGAAACACAGGAACACTTTTTCTTGCAATGTCCTTTTGCGATACAATTATGAGAAGATTTGGCAGTTAGGTGGAAATGGGGTATAACTCATAATTTGTGTTATCAGAGTATGATTGTTGGAGACTACACAGGATTCCTGAGTAGATATCATTTCAGTACTCTGACTCTGATTTTTGTATGCATAAAGTACTACATGTGGCAAACTAGGTGCCAGTATTCATTGCAACATACCCTAATTCCAAATGTTGTTTTGATAAAACAAATTGAGCAAGCCATAGCTAAACAAAAGGCTTTGGAATATGACAAGATTGATAGGCAACTTTATCATGTGTATTGGAAACATATATCTTGGATTACTTAATAAAGTAATCTTTAGTTGTAATTATAGGCTTAACATAGTATATTGAATGGTTTACTTGTGTGAAGTACTCCTGCTTTTGATTTTTTTGTCTGGAATATTATCTGTATTGCTGATTATTTTTTGTTCTTTTACTTTTGAAGTCTTTTTATTTTGAAATTAGATTTTTACATGTTTGCTTTGTTATATCTGTGAATTTTTCCACTTGATATAATGTTTCTTTATTACAATAAATTTCCCCTACTCTTTTCGAGAAGTGCCATGGGATCTTTAACATCCACCTGAACTACCACCAATCCAGGGAGATGGGACCTCGGTTTAACGTCTCATCCAAAAGATGGCACCTCAGAAGTGCAGCACCCCTCTCATGCTGCATTACAGTGTCAGTACTGTGATATTAATCCAAGTGCCAGATGTGGGAACTGAACCCACAGCCCTTTGATCTCCCAGCCTCAGAGGCGAGTGTGCTACCTACTGAGCCACACACTAAAATGCAACACCGCCTCCCCTTTTCTGTTTCCTGTTTTGGGCAAACATTACGTAGCCAGGTATAGTTGTACCCAAATCCTGTTCGGTGAACCAGGTTTCTGTAATACCACATTTATCTATATTCTGATGTATTAATAACAATTTTAATTAATCTGTCTTGTTATTTAAACTTTGTGCGTTAATTAACATCAATTTTAGACAGTCAATGGTGTCTGCAATTGAGTGGATTGTCTTGGATTGCAGTGATTCTCTATTATAATCAATTTTCATGCGGTTCACAACATCCTACTGTTTTTCTAAATTGTGACCCAATTTTAGAAAGGACTGATCATTTGGTCTCCCCCATGTCTTAGTTTAAATATTTCTTTATACACGCCATTATTTGTGTACCCAACGTAGCACAGCCTTTCCTACTAAGATGTAGGCCATCCCAGCAATACAAATCTTTCCTACCCTCAAACATTTCCCAATGCGGGATGCATATAATATTCTGTTTCATACACCATTCCCTTAACCAGTTAGTAACTGCTTTTATCTTATCCTGATAATCCATGTTGTATCTTGGAATTGGTAATATTTCTGATAAGGCTACATCAAATCCCAAATCAAGTAGTTTATTAGTTAATTTGAAAAATGGATGAGAAATGTCATGTTCTGAATCAGACCATTGTATGTCTGGCTTATACCACACATTTTCAAATGTAAGCTTTCACATTAGCTTTTTTTTTTTTGGCGATCTAATTGTGTATAAAATGTTTTGCTAATATTTTAAATTTCAGTAAGTACAGTGAATGCATAAATATACATTTGTCAAAGACAATGCATAGTGCAAATGTAAATATAATACTCTGGTTAAAATACTGCATAGCTCCACTGTAATGTTAGCAAGCATTCTTTCAACTGGACTTCCATTGGTTAAATATAGCATTATGACATATTTAACCTACTGTATGTTATCTTTGTTTGTGGCTTTTTTAACCTGTGATGTCTTTATTTGTGATATATTTAACCAGTTATATGTTTTGTTTTGATACCAGATATGTTATCAACAAAAGTGACACCATTTATCTGCCAAAATGTATTTTCACTGATGTGGTACAAACTGTAATTGAAATGTATTCATTGTTATGTTTGATACGTGCATGCACACCAAACGTTCTGCTATCGGGAAAGTGGATTAGTGGGGTATGTAACTGCCGGGCCGATTGCAGTTAAGAAAAGCAGGGGCTCGGCAGTCTATGCCAATGACCACACACTCTCTTCTTGACATCACTTGCTGCTTATGAGGTGTAAACTTTGTGTATTTCAAAGGACTGAGCCGTTCCAATCAGAGGGCTTTGGTCCTTTGATTTGCATGAAGCTGGCCAGTCAGCGACCAGCTGATCAGTTGTGAACACCATCAGCCTGTCTTTGTTAGTGGCACAGAGTTGGATCAGTGTACCCAAGTTCAGCTAAATATGTTTTCAGCTACATGAAAGAAAGCATAACTCAGAGAATGAGCTAATGTTTTGAAACCAGGGTAAAATGTACTATTCTAGGGGCATGGATATTATGTTCTGTACACACTTTCTGGCAGTTGCCTTTCCCCTTTAAATCTTGCTGGAAACATCTTCAAGCTGGCTCCTCCCACCCACCCGGGTGGTAACTCCCTCTGCTCAGCCCCATGATGCCAGATCTTCCTTTCTGCTGGAAGAAGCAGATTCCCTCCTTTCCGCTCCCGCGTTGAGTAGGCTCTCACACTTAGTCTTCGGATTTACTTACAAATTTATAAAACTAAGTTTTGTTGTCTTCAGCTCGATCTCCAATTGTGACCATGATGGATGACAAGTCTGCTCCAGGGTTCTGCTGGTGCCCTTGTGGGCAGAAGCTGTCCCGAACCAACCTGTACTCCATGTGCATCTACTGCCTGAGACATGAGCACAATCCCCAGGGTTGTGACTTTTGTCGCTCGTTCCCCCTGACTATTTTCGAGGACCAGCTTGTCTGACTCAAGCTTGGCCACTCAGGCCAACGGAACCCGCTGGTCAAATCCAAGGACACACATTGGATGATCTCCACAGCTGTGGGATCCACTGAACAGCTCGCAGCATTTTAAGAGGAAGCAGCCCAGGTTGCATCCCTCTCCTCTTTGGCTTCTGCCCTTCATACTGCTCCAGCTGAGCTCAACTTTTACAGGGTCCTTCAAGGAATTGTGCCAGTTTCTGCTGACACTCAGCCAGGGGCTCTCTGGGCACAAACTGAAATCTGAAAAAAAAGAGTCCAAAAGAGAAAAAGAAAGGACTCGACGACATTCGTGGGATCAAGAGCACTCTCAGTCAAGAGCTTCAGATTTCCACACTTCTCTGGATCCAACTTCAGTTGAATCCTCGGCCCAGGCCATTGACTCCACGGTAACCCCATCAGACCAGTTGGCCGAGATGCTGGTTGAAGTCCCAGCCAAGATTTTTCTCAAACCGACTGACCAGTTGTCGACTGAAGAGGTCAACACTTCTTTATCTAGGACTCTAGTCCTGACTCAGACCATTGGAGGGATGTATCAGTCAACTGATCCGCCACCTCTGGTCAACAACCAAAACAAAGAGGAGCCTCAGCATTCTCTGACTCCCTCCGAGCCCTGCCATCAGTCCCCCCAGCAGTCATGGTTGACGTCTTGGTCCCATTCCTGTGAGTTGAGCGGCTCTCACCGATGTTGGCACTCCCGCTCTCGACACCATGGGAAGCAGAGTCACCAGTACTCATCATCGTCCTCCTCAGGTTAGGGGAGGCTTTAGCGCAAATTACGTTGACGCTATGTGGACCTTATGTGGCAACAGCTGGTGCTCACCAGTATTAAGCCAACCCCGGCTCCTACACCAGCAATCACCTGGCTTTTGCTCAACCGGCCGATGCCTTCTCCACCTAAGGAGCCAACCAAGACGATCCCAGCTTGACTGACCCCAGTGTCTCCACCAATTCTGGTGGAGCCGCCACTTAAACAGCTGACCTACGGTGCTCCAATTAAGGAGTCTCAACTGGTCAAGGGGCTTCCCCATTGGCTGTCACTCACTGCCACCCCTGACTGTCATCAGAGGGTCAGTGGGGACTCCGGTGGTCGACCATATTTCAAGTGACTCTTTGGAGTCCGAGGGTTCCTCCCTGCACTCCTGTCCAGTTGATGAGGCATCGGCAGGGGATCCCTTGACTGAAGAAGGTCCTACTTCCTTTCTGGGCCTTCTTGACTGATCTCCAAGTCCACAGGGATGAAGATGGAGCCCGTCCATAAATGGTTATGTTACCCACTGACCAAGATCCTCAACCGGGGGGATTCTCTGACAGAGGTCTTCCCGGTAGCGGAGGCCATTCTTGGCCTGGCCCTGGAGCTCTGGCAGTGCCCAGCTTCCTGCCCTGCACCTTCCTCCCAGATGGCCCACAAGTATGTGGTACCTACCGGTTCCCTCTTGGGATTCACTGAACACCCCTCGGCTGAGGGTCTTGTGGCTGATTCAGTGTTCAGGTGCTTGGGCAATACTGGGGACATTGATAAGTCACCTAACAAACAGTCCAAGAAATTGGACCACACAGCTAAGAAGCTCTACACGGCCTCCTTGCTTGGTCTTCGCCAGGCGAGCTTGGCTCTTCTCATGGTCTATTTCTCCCATGCCCTGCTGGGGACCCTGGAGGAAATGCTTCCTCATCTCCTGGTGGATCTCCAGACTACAGTCAAACAGGTCCAGGACCAGGGCCAGGCTCTAGAAAAACAACAGCTCCAGACTGCTATGGACAATAGGGACTCATGTGCCTGCTCCTTTGCACCCTCAGGGATCATGTGCCGCAGGGCTTGGCTGAGGATTTCGACCTTCATGGCAGACACTCAGCAAAAGTTAGCAGATGTTCCTTTCCTGGACACTGACTTGTTTGGGCCTGGAATCGAGGGCTACCTCACCTGCATTGAGATGTCCAGTTCCACCTTGGACTCTGTGACATCTGCCCAGAAGGACCCCAAGGGCTCCAAGGAGCAGTAGAAATGGAAGCCCTTTTGGTCCACCTGTACTCCTGTGGCCAAACCAGCCCAGCCCCAGCCTGGTCAGCAGGCACAGGCCTGGCAACCTCGGCCCAAGTCAGTGGCCTCAGTTGTCCATAAGCCTGGAGGGAGAAGCTCTGGTGGCTCCTCGGCCGGACCCTTCTTCTCCTCCAAACCTGCCCAGTGACAGGATGAGGGGTGCCTCCCTCATGCCCATCACACCTCCCCTGCGTCCTCCCGTGGGGGGCCAGCTCTGCCATTTCCTTTCTGCCTGGTCCACTGTTCCCATTGACAGGTGGGTTCTCAAAGTGGTGGGTCAGGGTCTGCCTCTGGAATCCGAGCAGTACCCTCTATGCCAAGCCTGCGCCTCATGGCAGCACTTGGTATCTACAGATATTCTGTCAGCTGTCAGAGACAACATAGCCCAGCTCCTCCGCAAGGAGGTCATGGTTCCTGTTGTGGATCCTCTGGAACACCCAGGATTTGTCTCCAGGTACTTCCTGGTGTCAGAATGGATGGGGGGCTGGCACCCCATTCTAGAACTGCATGACCTGAATACATTTATCAAGTAGCGCACTGTCAGGATGGTAACTCTGTCTCAGATCATACCATCTCTAGAGCAGAACATGTGGCTTTGCTCCCTGTATCTTCAGGGTGCATTCTTCCATGTCCCGATCTGTCCAGCACACTGAAGTTTCCTCCACTTCCAAGCTGAGGGAACACTCTACAAGTTCCAGGCCATGCCATTCGGCCTGTCCTCTGCCCCCAGGGCCTTCACCAAGTTGTAGTGTTGGCAGTTTACCTGAGGCATCGAGGGGTCTGTGTTTACCCCTACCTGGATGACTGGCTGATCGCAGGTCCCTCTGGACAGGAGGTGGAGTGGTTCAGGGCCTGGCCCTCCAGACCTGCGTCGACCTTGGCCTCCTGGTCAGTGAGGCCAAGTCAGAACTCGGGTCTTCGCAGGTGATCAACTTCATCGGGTCAGTGCTCGACTCTTGCAGAGCCAAAGCCAGCTCCCAGTGGACAGGACGGAGGTTCTCTACTCCTTTGCCCAATCATTTTGGGTTGGGCAATTGCGCCCTGCCCAGGACTTCCTCTGCCTGCTGGGTTACATGGTGGCCTGCACCAGTGTGGTCTGATGGGCCCGCTGGAGAATATGCTTTCTGCAGTGGGAGCTGGCCAGCCAGTGGTCTCAGCACAAGGGTCACTTTGACCAGCTGGTCACTGTGACCCAGCAGATGTTGGATGCCCTCCAGTGGTGGTTAGTCCCAGAGCATCTGCAGGAAGGGATCCCATTTTTCTGCCCAGAGCTGATGATCATCCTGATGACCGATGCCTCTCTCATGGGCTGGGGTGGCCACCTGGGGGAACACAGAATCCTCAGGCTCTGGACCCCCAAGAAGTCCCAATGCCACATCATCCTGATGGAGCTCTGAGCAGTTTGGCTGGCGCTGACTGCATTCGCTCCTCCCATCCAGGGTCAGGTGGTTCAGGTCCAGATGGACAACACCACGACCATGTACTACCTCAACAAACAGGGTGGGACGCACTCCCTGCCTCTGTGCAAGGAAGCTGTCTGTGTGTGGACCCTGTGTGTGGACCCTTCTGCACAGCCTGGAGGCCGATCTCCATGCCATCCATGTGGCAGGAGCCTCCAACCAACTAGCGGACACCCACAGCCGTGTGGGTGAGAAGTGTCACGAGTGGTCTCTCCACCCAGAGGTAGTACACGGTCTGTTCTCCCAGTGGGGTACCCGACAGGTGGACCTGTTCGCTTCTAGGGAGAATGCAAAGCTGAGGCTGTTTTGTGCCTGCTCCCCCAGCAGGAAACACTGCAGGGGAATGCCTTCTCAAGGACCTGGACCCCAGGCCTCTTCCATGCCTTCCCTCAATTTCCCTTGATCCACAAGGTGCATCTCAAGGTGAGGAGGGACAAGGCACAGGTGATTCTGGTGGCTCTGAACTGGCTGCACCAGTTTTGTTACCACAATCTCCTCAGCCTCAGCAGCAGGCCCCCAAGGCATCTTCCTCTATGCCCGGACCTGCTCTCCATCAGTCAGGGGAAGGTTCTTATCTGGACCTTCAATCCCTGCACCTGACAGCCTGACTCCAGGCTTTCGGTTTCTCTGAAGATGTCTTCACTGTCATGGAGGCATCTCGGAAGGAGTCAACCAGAAAATGCTGTACCTTGAAGTGGAAGAGATTCTTTCTTTTTTTTTTTTACAATTAATTAAACTTTATTGAAATTTAAAACAGCATATAAGATGAACCAATGCCATAATAATACATAGAAAACAAACAGTACACAATGCTAAAAATAAAATACACAAAAACAAGCCCCTCCAACCCAGCCCTCACCCCAACCCCCATCCCAACGTGCAACTACTACTTCATGATGAATCAACTATGACAGAGGACAACCTTCTAACTGCAGTCTTAAATGGGTCTGACAGATGATTATAACCTAGGGAGTAGGGACCAGCAACCACAATGTAGGGGCAGTGATGCGTAAACGAATAGTAGATTGAACAGCAGTCCTGGAACTTACTCCATGTGCCATTGGACGGAGCTATTACATGCTCTGCATTATGGGAAGACAAAAACTCCTGGTGCCATTCTGAATAGGGAGGTGACCAATCACCCTTCCAGTGTCTCATAATAAAGAGTAGTGGAAGAGATTCTGCATTTGGTGTCAGGGCAAGGGGTTGGACCCTCTGTCCTGTCCAGTGGCTAGCATCCTTGATTATGTATGGTCCCTATCTCAGTTGGGCCTTCGGTCAACGACCCATAAGGTGCACCTGGCAGCCATCTCTGCTTACCGGGCATGGGCCAGTCAGCAGTCGGTGGTGCAGGAGCAGGTGGTCTGGCACTTTTTCATGAGCCTTGATCACATTTCCCCTCCGGTGCGTGAACCACCACCACCACCTTGGGATTTGCTGCTGGTTTTGGCAAAGCTCATGGGCAAGGCATTTAAACCTATGCACAGGTGTGAAATCTCACCTGTCATGGAAGACCACCTTCTTGGTGGCTATCACATCAGCCAGAAGGATCCGTGAGCTCCAGGCACTTTCAGTGGAGTCTCCTTAGCTGGTCTTCCACAGGGACAAGGTTGTCCTGCGCCCCGACCTGAAGTTCCTTCCAAAGGTTGTATTAGATTTTCACCTTAACCAGGTGATTAATCTGCTGGTGTATTTTACCAGCCACACCTCAGAGGCCAAGCACAGGCTCCATACTCTAGACCTGAGGCAAGCACTCGCTTATTACAGAGCATCCGGCTGGAGTTCAGGGAGAGGTTCACCAGATATTTGTCACCTACACTGAAGCCGTATCTGTCAGACTTGCAGCCAAGAGGATGATTGGCAGGTGGATTGTATCCTGCACTGACCTCTGCTATAGGGCTAAGGGCTCATTACGACTATCATACCGCTAAATTGATGGCTACTTCCAGGGATGTCCCTATCCAGAAAATCTGCAGGGCTGCTACCTGGAGGACGGCACACACCTTCATTTCCCATTACCACACTGACCTTGAGTCACGCCGGGATGCTGATTTTGGGGCCCCAGTTCTCCAATCTCTGTTCCCTAAGTAGGGGGTGTATGCCTTGCCTCCCTCCTCCCAGAGATGTGCTAGGAGTCTGCCAGAAAGTGTGGATAGAATATTATATCCACGTCCCTAGAAAAACATGTTACTCACCTGTAACAGTAGTTCTAGGAGTGGTATATGATGTTCATCCACACGGACCCACCCAACCTCCCCTGGCTTTGGCGCACAACTCTGCTTCCAGCGGGCAAGATCTCACATCATGGGGTGGAGCCGAGGGAGTTACCACCCGGGTGGGTGGGAGGAGCCAGCTTGAAGACGTTTCCGGCAAGATTTAAAGAGGACTGGCAATTGCCAGAAAGTGTGGCTGAACATCATATACCACTCCTAAAACTACTGTTACAGGTGAGTAACCTGTTTTAATCACACTCTGAAAGTGGAGCCGTGATACTGGGTGTGCGTGTGTGCATATGTGTGTGAATATGCATATGCGCATGCCCAGTGTCACGGCTCCACTTTCGGAGCGCGATTACAGTAATTTTTATCCTTGTTTCAAAACATTAACTAGTTTTCCGAGTTCAACTTTCTTTCTTATAGCTAAAAACATATTTAGCTGAACTCAGGAATTAAAAATGATATATTTTTTTGTAATGTCTCCATCCTCTCCAAATGTCTGTTCCGCCCACTCGTCCTTTCCATCTCTCTACATATATTATTTTAATTTAAGTGGAGTGGGATGCCCACCCCTGCAACCACTTAACATTCCACCTTCCCTCCAGGTCACCCACCACCATTCTCAAGCATACCTGGTGCCTAGTCCCAGTGTCAGAATGCAGTCCATCCCTCTTTTTTTTTTTTTTAAATCCTATAAAAAAGAAAACTGTTCATCGATGTCTGTTGCTCCATTAGTTGCCCTCCCAACTGACCCTCCCACACAGCGCCCACCTCCTCACACACCCCCCCTCAAGCCCTTACTTACCCACTGGGGTCCAGTGCCATCATATTCTCTGGACTGCAGAAACGTCTTCACTCTTCAATGCCGGACTGTGAACTGAGAAAATCAGGTATGCAGTTCAATGTATTTCAATGGGTTTTAAACTTAGTGGCATAACCTGGCCATTTTGTGATATTTTGCCCCAGATTTTCAACACGTCTTTTTTGGCACCCCACCCCATGAACAATTACAGTCACATTAGGTAAATCTGTCCTGAAAGGTGATTTCATGGTTGCTGTACGAAATCACCTTTCGAGCAGGAGTTGAACATTTTCTCTGCCCTTGTTCATGAGGTGGGGTCATAAGAAGGCTATGTTGAAAATTTGGTGTAAAAATATGAAAAAATAACATTATGAGCCTATGTTGAAATTTGCAAATGCAGGCTCTTAACTCTGGTAATTTTCGATATTTTGACCTTAGATTTTCAACATAGCCATTTCTTTACAGCACCACAGGTATGTGACCGCTGTCATTTTTGAAATCCCTGCCAAAATGTGTTTTTGCATCCCAAAAGGTTATTTTGCAGTTGCTGTGCGAAATCACCTTTCAGGCAGGAGATGAACATTTTCTCTACACTTGTTCATGAGATGGTGTCATAAGAAGGCTGTTTTGAAACTTTGGTGTAAAAATATAAAAAAAAAAAATAAATTATGAGCCTATGTTAAAATTTGCAAATGCAGGCTTGTAACTGGTAATTTTCAATATTTTGACCTCAGATTTTCAACATAACCATTTCTTTACAGTACCTCATGAAAGTGACAGCTGTCATTTTTAAAATCCTGGCCAAAATGTGTTTGTGTAGCGGGCCCAGTGGCACTAAGGGTTGAGGTGCCAGATGCCACACCTTATGCCACGCTGGTGACCCATGTTCGAGAATGAGCACGCACCACCAGGGGTTGGCAGGGGAGGAGAAGGACTGAGCATCCCAAGTATCTGCTCTCTTTTTCCAGGGAGGGGGGTCTCTCAGCAGCCGGCACATGCCTGGCCCCTAGTGGAGGCTGGAGGCAGCTCACCGATGCTGTTACATGGGGTCAGAGGTGGGCCAGATGCCTGCCGGGACATGCACGGTAGTGTGCCGCTACCAGTGCCAGCATCATTGCATGCTCCACCTCTGAGGTGGCAGTACAAAAATGGAGGAGAAAGGATTTTCTCCTGTAGGATGACGGCGGGTGCATCACAGGTTCCACCCCTGAATAGCCACGGCACTGGCCACATTGGATCCAGTCTCCGGTAGGGTTTGGGGTGCCCCGCCAGCCCCACCGGTGGGGGAAGCCCCAGGGGTATTGGTCGGCACAGGCTGGTGAACGTCGAGGGACAGGGCTGGGGGCTTCCTCCAGAGATAGGGCTGGAGCAAGGGCACGTAAACTGATAACAAAATGTGTTTGTGTGCCCCTAAAGTTGATTTCGCTGTTGCTGCATGAAATCACCTTTAAGACAGGAGTTGAAAATCTTCTCCACCCTTGTTCACGAGGTGGGGTAATAAGAAGCTTATGTTGAAACTGCCATAAAAATATTAAAATCAACAAAGTTATGAGCCTATGTTGAAATTTGTACATGATGTTTCGGCGATGCGGAATGACGTTTTGGTGGGGATTTGAAAATTGTCACCTACCAAGTTCACTATATGGGGTAGTATGAAGGCTAAGCTGAAAACATGGTGTACAAATATGGTACAATGCCCAGGTTATGACTGAAAGTTACACTATTTCAGCGTCTACTCATAACTTCACTAACTTTCAACGACAGCACTATAATGTATAATAATTGGGTAGCATAATTCAGATTCACAGAAATTTGATGGCAGAAAAGGACCACACTGGCCCATCTAGTCTGCCCTTATATCCACCCCATACACCCCTCCTCCTTTTATTGTCTCAGAACTCCACCCCTCCTCCCAACCCCATATGTCTGTCCCATGCCCTCTTGAATCCCCCACCATTTCAGATCCCACCACCTCCTCTGGTAGTCTGTTCCAGGGCTCCACCACCCTCTCTATGAAGAACGTTCCTCTCATATTGCCTCTATATTTCCCTCCTTCCAATCTGAGGCTATGCCCCCTTGTTCTAGCTCCCTCCTTCCTTTTGAACACGCAGCCCGCCTTCGCCTTATTGATCCCCTTCAAATACTTAAAAATTTCAATTATGTCTCCCCTCTCCCTTCTAGTCTTTAGTGGGTATAGATTCAGCTCCCTCCACCTCTGTTCATATGTTTTTCCCCGCATCTCATGCACCATCTTGGTTGCTCTTCTCTGAACCCTTTCCATCCCCCTCAATGTCCCTATGTTGGTGCGGTCTCCAGAACTGTACCCCATACTCCAGGTGCAGCCTCACCATTGTTTTATATAGCGGCATAAGCACCTCCCTATTTCTGCTAGTTATGCCCCTTCCAGTGCATGCCAACATACCATTTGCCTTTCCCACCGCCTTCCTGCACTGGTTCCCCACCTTAAAATTGCTCGATATAATAATCCTCAGATCCCTCTCCTGCTCGGTTTCCTTGATTTCCTCCCCACCAAAGGGTATAAGCTGCTCTAATGTTTTTCCGCCCCAGGTGTATCACGCGCACTTTTTTGCATTGAATTTTAGTTGCCAGGTTTCTGACCATCTCTCCAGCTTCTACAGGTTTTGCTTCATGGCCTCCACTCCACCTTTGGTGTCCACCCTATTGCAGACCTTCATATCATCTGCAAATAGACACACCCTACCCTCTAGTCCTTCTGCTAGAGCACTGATATAAATGTTAAAAAGTAGGGGTCCCAGTATGGACCTCTGAGGCACCCCACTCGTTACCCCTTTTACCCTGGAATGTACCCCATTTACCACCACTGTTTGGCTCCTTCCTGTCAACCAGTTTTCCACCCACCTAGTTACCTTCTGGCCCACCCCTAAGCTCTTCAGCTTATTTACTAGCCTTCTGTGCGGAACAGTGTCGAAGGCCTTACTGAAGTCCAGATAGGCCACATCCACCGCCCCTCTCTGGTCCACTACCTGCGTCACCCAATCGAAAAACTCTATCAGGTTGGTCTGACATGACTTCCCATTCATGAAGCCATGCTGCTTTTCATCCTACATTCCACTGGCCACCAGGCAGTCTACCACCCTTTCTTTTGTTAATGTCTCCATTACCTTTCCCACCACTGGGGTGAAACTGACATGGTGGCAGTTTTCAGCCACCTCCTTGCTTCCCCCTTGTGTAGCGCAACCACCTCCACCCTCTTCCAGTCCCCAGACACCCACCCTGTATCCATGGACAAGTTAAACAGTCTTGTCAAAGGTGCTGCCAGCTCCTCCCTCAGCTCTCGGAGTACCCTTGAGCGCAAGCCATCCGGCCCAATTGCTTTATCCACCTTTAACCTGCCCAATTCTTCCCTTACTCTATCGATTGTGAACATTATAGAATCCATAGCCCTGCATTCCCCTCCCTTCCTCTCCAGCTCTGGTCCTCTACCCTCACCCTCTTTCATGAAGATTGAACAGAAGTAGCTATTTAATGCCTCTGCATTTTTGAAGTCCCCCTCCAGTTTTATTCCTCCTTCCCCCACAACCTCACAATTCCCTGCTGTGCCTTCCTTCTTTCTCCCACATACCTAAAAAAGGTTTTATCTCCTCTGTTGGCCTGCTTTGCTATTTTCTCCTCAGTGACCTCTTTAGCACTCCTTGTCTTCTGCCCTGTCTTCCTCCTCTTCTCTCTATATGCCTTCCTATTCTCCTCCCTTTGTGATGCTTATACCTCCTGAATGCCCTTTTCCTCTCCCTGACCGCCCCTTCCGCCTCCCTTGTAAACCATAGAGGTCTCCTCCTTCTTCTGTTTTTCCTAACTTTCTTGATGCAAATTTCAGTGGTTTTTAGCATCCCTGCCTTAATAGCTGCCCATAATCCCTCCACATACTTTATATTCAACATCCCTGACATTTCTTCTCAAATATCCTCTTCATTCTGTTAGCCTGCTTTCTTAAAGTCCATTACCCTAGTTCTTGTTCTGTTTACTTCCCTCCCATTTTTACCTTGAATCTTACAGCCCTGTGGTCACTTGTGCCTAATCCTTCACCCACCTCCACCTCCTCCACATTGTCCCCATTTGTGAGGACTAAGTTCAACAGGTTTTCTCCCCTAGTGGGCTCTCGTACCAGTTGTTGCAGGAATACCCCTTGTGTTGCCTCTAAGATCCCCCTGCTCCTAGCTGATACCACTGCTGGGATCTCCCAGTCAGTGTCAGGGAGGTTTAGGTCTCCTACTAGCAGAATCTCCCCTTTTTGTGTCACTTTTGTCACTGACTGTATGAGTTGTTTATCCCCCTTTTCCCCCTGCGTAGGAGGTCTGTAAACCACCCCCACCCCTAATGATTTCCCATTCCTTTTGTCAAAAGTGATCCACATTATCTGAGTCTCCCCTTCCTCTTCCAGCCCCTCCATCACCCAAATTTCTTCTTTGACATATAATTCTACTCCCTCCCCTCTTCCATGCCCTGTCTTTCCTAAACAGTCAGTAACCAGGTATGACTGTCTCCCAGGCATGATGCTCAGTCCACCAAGTCTCACTTACTGCTACTATATCGAGACCCTCTTCCACCATGGTGGCCTCCGATGCCCCAGTTTATTCCCCAAGCTCCTGGTGATTGCTACTAATCCCCTCCACCATGTATCCCCCTCTTTCCTGTCCTCCCCTTCCAACCCCTCTCTGTTGTTGCATGTTGCCTGCTTTTCCTCTTTGTCCTGGGTGGGGGAGGTTGATAGTCTCACAACTCTTTGACCTGTATGAGTGGTCTTTTCTTTACCCCCGAATTAGTTTAAATTTAACTCCCTTACTAGAAAGTCCTCCAGTTTGCCCTTTAGTACAGCTGTCGCTTCTAAGCTCAGGTGCAGCCTATCAGGGGCGTATAGTCCCCTTTCCGCCCACGTTGATCCCCAGTCACCTGTTAATGTATATGTCATAAATGAAGCACACCTACGCCTGTCTGCTTCTGTTTACAAACAGTGGGATGTATAAGGTAGCCTATACTTTTTTTTTACATGGTGCTATCAGGCAGTATACCACATTAAAGTACCGTTGGGGAATTATTTTGTTTTTGATGATAACAACACAAATCTCTGGCTATTTTAAATTAGAAGCCTTTTCCAACTACAGTTTCATAGATCTACAAACCAACAAAGGTATGGGCCTGTTCTGAAGGATCAGCTCAATAGCCTCTGATACTAAACAATATAGACAAGAGAAACTGAAACATTCTGAAGTAGTCTAAACATACTAAACAAGTATGTAGTCAACCTTCAGTGCTGATTCATCAATCAATACAGATCATCAGACAGCATGCAAGGACACTTTATCATCATGAAATAATTTATTTTACTGATTATGAACTGGTTGCCATAAACTGAGAACGCTGATTGGCCGAAAGGCTTTTGAAGCCATGATGATATCAAGCTATATCATCATGGCTTCAAAAAGCCTCCAGCCACCAGCCTCCTCACTAGCAGCCAAGTTCTTCCGAGTACTACATTCCTCGTGTCCATACCTCTCAACCTCTTGCCTCATGAATCAGGGACACGGCTTAAAAAAATCAGGGACAAAGACCTCAAATCAGGGACACATATTAAAAACTGGTACTATTTACTCAGAAGGCTGATAGAATAAAGGGATTTGTGTTATGGTGCATTTTCTGAAGGAAAACAAGTCTGTAACTTTAATGCTTGACATTATTTTGTGCTTTTAATCTCCACTGTTCTGTCACAAAAATACAAATTTTACGAGGGACAGAGAAAGATTTTGAGGCCCAATCAGGGACGTCCCTGAAAATCAGGTACAGTTGAGAGGTATGCCCGTGTCTCATGTTCTGGATAGTCAAACCTTCACAGGGCTGCCGCTGAAAATACTCACACACACACACACACACACACACACACACACACACCAACTCCTCAGAAGTGAGCCAGCTGAAATAAATGAGAGTGCCACCAACTGCAGCATAACAATGAGCACCCCCTCTCACCAATTCCATGACCTAATTCCTGACCGTTGCTGTCCACACGGTGCAGTTGGAGCCACTCCACAAAGTCAGTGTCGGCATTTGCAAAGTGCGCAGCTTTTTCATGGTAGTGATGGTGTGGCAGACACACAGAAAACCACGGCTTGTAAACACATCAGATTTTTAATTAAAAAAACAAAAAACCTCCATGCAGATCTTAACCTGGTCCCAGAGCAGATGGTGCAGAGACAACATCCAGGAGCAGTGCTAGGAGTGTCACACACATTTCATAGCAGCACCTCCTCACAACAGCGTCACCTGCTGGCCAGAGTCCTCCAGGAACTATTTCCTGAAAACATGCTCCTTCGACATATAAAAAAAAAAAGGCATTCTCAAAAGGTTTTTAAAGTTTTTTTGTTTGTTTTTTGTTACCAATAAAAAGAAGTTCATAATAGCAATAATGCACTCCAGGGTGTGGTATATCATGGGATATTTGTCACTTCTCAGGTGCATGAGGCACTCGGCTTTTCCTCGTGCCTCACAATGCACCTGAGGCGTGACGATATCCCATGATATACCACACACTGTTGTGCAATATTGCTTAATTATACAATGGCAAGAAAGAATCCTGGCTTCTGATCGGTCAGTTGGCCATCGCAGCAGGGATGTTATCCTGGCATAACATCCCAGCTGATTTTTTGCATTATTATTTTTTGCATCTTCTCTTAAGAAACAGAAATAATTTTACACACTAACAAAAACATTCTTTAAATTTTTTTATTATTATTATTTTGTGTAAAACAACAAGCCATTGTATAATAGGAATAATGCCCTCCAGGGTGGGTGTTATGCTGGAATAACATCCCTCCTCAGGTATTGGATGTCCTCAGCCTATGGCCTCGAGCCCCACCACCTAAGATAGGATGTTATCCTAGCCATAACACCCACCCTGTCTGGCATTATTCCTTTAACATTCCCAATACTCATAACCATGAGGGGCTAATAGTTGTGAAATGCTGATGTTCTAAGTTTGGTTAGCATAGCCCATTTCCCACACAGGAATAAACCTGCAAGGATCTGTTTTACAGTTAAGTGCTTAAAACATTACTTCACAGTGCATTTTGCATTTAAGAGCATGTGTGTATACTGGGTATATTGATGCATATTTAATAGAATGCTGTGTGTTCACTTTGTAAAATCTTAAATCAGAAAATATAAATGATCAGATATTTACATTGACCCTAATATTGATCTTTTCTTATCCATTTAAGGTGTTTTTCGCTGCTGTACAGTCTGGTGGAAGCAGTCAGATCTATTTTATGACTCTTGGACAGAACTGTTTGTTTAACTGGTGAATTGTGGCAGCATTGAAGAGGGTGAGATAATCCACATTGGATCCCAGGAAGCTGGAAGTGTGTTTTCCAGGAAGAGTTGCACTTGTGATCAATTATTCATCACACCCCCCCCCCCCCCCCCCCCAATCAGTATCAATTCATCAAGGATCATGCTGTTATTATAATGGAACCCCCTGTTTTTGTTTTTCTTCAGAATATCACAAGTAAGCACAATACTTTGTGTAGCACAGTCTAGAAAAATAAGATGCGTTAGTTTTTGTGGATCATGTGGGGTTTATGATGTAGCACATAATAATGGTTAGAAAAATGATAATTCTAGAGAAAACTAGCTGTTTGCACTCCTACAGATGTACAAAATTGATTTTTTTTGCACAATTATTACTTTTACAGTTTTTTTACTCAAAGTTGGCATATCGGCAACTTTGGAGGAACCATCTCAATGTCTTGCATCACTGCATTGTTACAAGATATAATGTATGAAATGTATATACAGTATTTTAAGGCAACTGCTCTTTTCTTGAAAAAATATAAATTAAAATATTACACTTAATATTACTCTTAATGTCTATTTAGTAAGCTATAGAAAGAGAGCAATAGCAAACATATAGATGTTGCCATGTATAATCATTTTTTTGACTCAGTTAATGTTTATATTTTAAAACTGCAGTACATTGGAACTAAAGAAACAAAGCAGGTCTAATACACAAATCATTTCATTTCCAAAGGAACTCTGCCAATATTTATATAATACTTGATTTTGCTGCTTTGGTGAATGCAGCATTGAGACATTGTGATGTTGTCAAGCATTGTTAAAGCTACCATTTTATTGGTAAAATTCAATATTATGTCCTATGCAATATGTAATTTTTATGACCTATGCAGCTTCAAATATAACTTTATTTTTATGTTAGGTATGTTAAAAAAAAAGTTTGTCTAAAGAACTATATCCCCATCATGTGGTATAAATAAATAGATATTCATAGACATACGCCGGCTGAAATTGACCCTCTTGGCCCATCGAGTCTGCCCTGTCCCTTTCTTTACATGCCCCCTTCCCCCTTAGAGTCCCCCACCATACCTAGACAGTCCCTTGTGGTTGTCCCAAGCCCTCTTGAATCCCTTCAGCATTTCTGCCTCTGCCACCTCTACCAGCAGACTGTTCCAGGGCACCACCACCCTCTCAGTAAAGTAATGTCCCCTCACATTCCCCTTAAACCTCCCCCCCTGCACCCTCAGTTCATGCCCTCTAGTTTTTGTGCCTACCTTCCCTGTGAATAAGTCCCCCACTGTACTGATCCCTTCATATTCCTGAATATTTCTATCATATGCCCCTCTCCCTTCTGGTTTCCAGCGGGTACAGATCTAACACCCTCAACCTCTCTTCATATGACTTCTCCTTTAGCCCATGTACAGTACAACATATTTATAAACAGGGTTGAGAAATTCAGAAATTTGATTGTCTGAGAACCATCATATAATGTTCAATTATTTCAGTACAATTAGACAGCATCTATATATAAATATAGATATATAAGTGGTAGTTATCTAAAAGTTGACTACCTCATGGTAAGTGCTGAGGTATTCTGAGGTACTCAAGTTACAATCTGCACTGGTTGTAATACGATGCTGCCTCAACGTAACCCAGCATTACCTCAGCACTAATCAACTTCTGTATGACTACCTATACCTATCTATCTAGAGATGTCAGGTTGCTGGATGCACTGTAACTGTATTGGGATAAATCTGTGGGCTTATTATTTAAAAAATGTTCTACCATGAGTAACTCTGTAAGTAGCGCAAGCACAAAATGTACAGTGAGCCCATTTTTTTCCACATCTTAAGTAACTTGCTCATCAGACATGGAAGAACTCTCATGCTTGCTGCATGTTTTTTTAAATTAGAAGTGCCCAGCTGGTCATGCAAAATATCCCCAAAATTTGCTGTACTGAAAAAGAAGTGATGCCAGCCTGTCGATCTCAGAGGGCCTTTTCCTGATTCTGTTTCTGTCTGCCTTGCCTAATTTCTTTTTTCTCTGTATGTTTTGATTTCATTTATTTTATTTCTTATGACCCCAGGAATCTAGCTGTTGTAGCTGTTGTATCAGATTGGTGTATCTCCTGATGGTTTCTAGTGTGAGGAGACTAATAGTTGTACCTTTTGGGTGACTACTGTAATGTCAGCACAATTCCCCATCTAGGAAGAAAGTCCCAGTTGAATACTGTTGGTATATTTACTGTATGCAAATTAGATCCTCATCCCTTTCCCAGGAGTTCCAATGATGTAAACCTGTAGTGCACCTGGGGCTTGAGAGGTCACTTCTAAATATAAAATAGGTGCACCTCCCTTGCACACAGGCCTACATTGGGCCCTACAAGTGTAGCAAAAAATAAGCATGAAACAGAGCTAGGTGGTGTGTGGGTGGTCAGAGAGGAATATACTGTAATATTTTAGGGTAATTATTATGACTCAATTGTCTATACCCATGAATAGTAATTCCAGTGTAAATCTTGCTTTAATTGGCTAATAGAAACTTGGTTCATCAATGTTCCAGGGAATAACATGGGGGACTGATGAATCAGAATAGTAAAGAGAAAATGGGGGTGTTTATACAGGAGTTGTGTTCGTGAATAGAGGCCATTTTCTGACAGTGGCAGAGTATATATTTGATATCTGAGCAGAGCTATTCATACCTTGGAAGTTCATTACTACCCTCTATTAAATATTTCTTCTGAATGTTTTACATATGACATTGTTTTTCTGCAAAAGAGTTTAGTAACAATTGTCCTGTACAGGTAAAATGCACAGGTTTGCATCTCCCAGAAAAAAGGTTTTCTAATCATTACAACAGAAGAAGAAGTAGGTTTAGAGCCTCGAAACAAGTATTTTGTCATAAACTAGGTTCCTTTAAAGTATTGCATGTATCTCTTCTTTCTTAACAGCATTTTATTTTTCAGTCAAGCATTTCATCATGCCTACTAGATACCCCGTTATTTGGCTTGAAATGATATTCGGCAACTTGCCAGTCTCAACGCCAACTTACAATCTCTGAATTTCTGCACAGATTTCCTTCCATGTCAGGGCCATCAGGAAAAGACTTCCCTTTCCCATTCTTTCCTTCACCACTGTCGCCAGATGTAGTGCAGCCTATTGGTGGCCTGGCACACACAGTGCTCCCCTGTTGGCATAACAAGCTCTCTGCATGTACACCAGGGATCACTGCAGTGATTAATCCTGGTGTTGCCTCTTCCCAGGAAAGGGTGTATTGCAAGCAGTAGTGCATTTCCAAGTCAGACACCCAATCACCAGCCTTCCTAAACCTGTGAGACTAACACTGTTGGGTCATCAGGCAGCACCTGACATCATTGTTGTTTCAGTTCTCCCATGCAGTCTGGAGCCCATCATTCAGTCAGTCTAACTGTTCCACTTTCATCTTGGTTACTGCCCTGACGGACTAACCATGCTTGTTTATTCCTTTTGTTCTGCCTCTGTGCCCTAACGTCCATGATGGGGCCTGGCATACAGAACTGCAAACATGAATCTAAACCAGTTGTCTAGAAGAGGCTTCAGGAACTGAAGATCCAGTAGCCACTGGGTAACATTATGGCATCATCCACTGGTTTCTTAAATAATCAAAATAAAGAATTCTTTTACTTTCTGTTCACTTGTATTTGTTTACATTATTCCAGCCTGTATGAGGCTGATACAGATACTTTCAGGCCTGTTGGGGTGCAGAATGATCCCTCTGCAAGTGTGGAGCCCTCTGTGCATGCAGGAACATGAAACTGTGGGTGCAGAGGTGCCCCCTTGCGCCTGCAATCCCACATTACCCACAGTCAGATCCAGAAGCAGGCAGGCAGACTGTCATCAGCATAGCCATCAGCACAAGATGCATACTGTGAAGGGTTGTGGGATGGCACCGATGCTATGCCAGGAGGACAATTGTAATAGGACCTTTGTACCTCCCTGGATGGTTGCCCAACTATCACTCCATTGTTAGAACACTGGTAACAGCCCTCTGAACCAGCATAGAGGGCTGAGTGGCATGGCACACGTTATTTGGGTTTTATTTTGAATCCTCTGCTCTATGTGGAGCAGCAGATCCAGTCTGCAAACAACCAACATTTCCTATTGGAAACCCAATGTCTGGCCCAGCTCCACCACCTGCTTCTATAAGGACCTTCAGACTTGAGTATTCAGGCAGCCAGGGGCTCTGAACTCTGCCAAGTGAATAAGTGTGCAGTGGTGTGGAACGTTTCTGCCAGGATATGGGAGACACATGCATATCCAGGGCAGTATGTGGATTGACCCTTAGACGTGTTTTAAGTTACCTTAGTCTTCTGATTCCTCCTAAGAAAGACATTGTATTTGTCTTGTACCAGGCCATGACATTGTCCATTGCTGCTATGTCATGGCTCATTCAACCAAAGCAGGACTGTCTTGGTTAGACCAAGACACTTGACAATACATCTGTGCTCACCTTTTGAGTTGTTCTTTTTCATAATTTTTATTATTGCATCCACTACCCTCCCCAGACAGAGTTACAATCCTTACCCATCTAAATCCTCCAAGTGCAACATTCTCCCACTAGCCCTGCACTCTGTGGATCAGCAAGGGGTAGTGCAGCAGTTATGTATCACCACCAGTAGGAGGGTAGTGTCCAGTGGGACAATCAGTCCTCCTCCTGTTAGTCCATGATGGTGAACCCAAACTTGAAAAAATTTACTTAGATGAACAGCAGAGCAAGTGCACCCACCAATGCTAGGCTATGAGGCTGGTCTCTCTAAACACTATTATATAGTATTGCTAGGATTCTCTAGTCCACTGTACCCAGATCTGGTCTGTGACATAATGCTGAGCACTTAAACGCATAAAAATAAACCTAGCGCAGTGGCTTCCTCCAGCAAAAATGTAACATACACGGTTACGGCCATGTGTGAAGCATGTTTCATTGTATTAGCATGATGCATACACACCTCATTCAGCACATTTATGGTACTGTCTGTCTAACCTCTGTAGCAGTTTCTATGGCTTACTCAGTCTGTGTATAAACCTTGGTTTCTGCTTTCTTTTCACTATGATTGGATGGCAATGCCCCATCCTTTATGTGCAAGTGCGTATTAATTCAGTACAGGCATTACCGACTCCTGTTGTTTTACAGCTGGTCCAGCAACATTACCATAATTAACTGATCTGAGTCTGAATAATGATAATAAAGACATCAAATCATTATGTGGCACGAGAGATTAACTAGGCCCGTTCCACATACACGCTTGTATAGCCCAGTAGTTAGACTACAGAGCTGTGAACCTGAAGACCCAGGATTTAATCCCACCACTGCAACCTACTCACTGTGTGACCATGAACAAGTCATTAACTTCTTCTTTCTCTCTTTCTTTCTGTGTACCCAACCCCAGCCAGCCTCCAAATTTACCTTACCCTCACTCAATCACAATTAAAACTCCCTCTGCACATCTAATGGCAGCTGCAAACTATTTAGGAATTTAAATGGGTTTTGGGATACATACGTGTGAAGTCATTGTATAACACCTGTTATTTTTCTTCCTTTCCTTTCTTCTACTATTTGCATATCATAAAATTGTAAAAACAGATACTTTTTTTTTTAAGTCCAGGTGACAGGCCATCCACATACCTTATATAATCTCTGCTGTGATTAGTTTCCAAAGGCTGGTTGATGGGATTGTGGCTAAGCAATAGACATGACTTTTGCAAGTAAACCATTTTTTGGCATAATAGCTTTCATGTAGTGTTACAGAGCAAGGGCAATGATGTTAACAAGCCAAAATTAGAAAGCTGCAGCACATTTCAAGTAGGTAGAGTAGACTCTGGTACAATGATAGGCTGAGAAGAAACCCATAACAAAGGTATATCAGCAGTTCACTGTCACAGAGAAACAATTTTATAGGAGTGGCTTGAACCATGTATTTGAGTTAACAATCTACAGGTCACAGATGTGACTGTTTAAGAGATAGAGGTACAAAGAATGAGGCTGTTTTGCCATCAGTGAAGGAGGGCACAGTAGTAGGAATAGTTAGTAGGCTGCTGCGAGTTGAGATGAGGAACAGGGAGTATAAACAAGGGAAAAAGCAAGTCAGAGAGGAAGGAGTAGGTAAAGCAGTGATTTAAAGGGAATACAAATTACTCTATATTAGATCTGTTGGGAAATTGGAAGTCAGAGGAGGACTACATGGATGGGAAGGTTTTGTCACTGTTTGGCCTTTCAGAGCAAACAGGCAAGCACCAGAGTTTTGACATATGGAACATTTCATTCCCAACAGTCTGGAGGTCCGTGGGGTGTGATGAAGGTATGGATTCAGGTTAGAGTCTGTGAGAAATCTGCACTGGGGTTAATGTGGGAAGTGTTATGAAGTTGGAGCTAGAGGGGTTTGCAAGTGAGCAGTTTCCTCTTCTGATCATTAGAACTAATCGCATGTCTAGATGTCTGTCAGAATGTAAGTGTATTACAACTGGAGTCTAGCATTATTCGTATGTTGTTACCACAAACGTGCACTTTAATTAACCACCTTGTAGTACTTAGAACGGAATACTTTAGAAAAAGGGAATTGGACTGGAGAAGCATTGCTAGTTAAAAACTATAGATCATCACGGGGTCTGTGGTAACATCATGCAGCATTATAGTCTTGCTGGATCGCCCTTGAAATTGTCTGTCAGTTTCTCATGTGCCTTACAACACAAAATGTCAGTTTTTATGCAGGCAAAGATCAGCATCTAGCTGCACTGTCCCAGATTATAGCACTCAGATGTGTTGCCACCAGGACTTCTGTTTGCCATGATGCCTTCCTGACTTTAACTTAGCTCATTATTTCCTATGAGGCCTAAAACCTGTATCTGACTGATGAAGCACTTTAAGGGAATAATGTATCAATTACTGCAATGAACTTTATTTTACAGGCTATTTTATTGAGGTCACATTTTAAAATGCTTTACAGGAGTGCAATAAAAGAAAAGATGAACGTGCCAGCCCATTGGTATGGAGGGCTAAGGCACTGAATGCCTTACCTCCTGCCACACCGCCAACCTGTGTTAAGGAATACAGGTTACCAGGGGTCAGCGGGGTGGGAGAGGATCGAAAGTCCCAGTGACAACTCTCCTTTCTCAGGGAGGGTGGCCAAGCCATCTTGGCCCTTGACTGCCACCAGATAGAAGGCCAGTGGTAGTGCTAGCACAAGCAACTTGAAGAGAGGGAGCTGCAGTGATGAAGGACGAGTATGCCTCCAGGTACACATACTGTCACCACAGTGTAGAGGTGGGACAAGAAAAAGAGGAACAACAGGTGTCTGGGCTTTGTGAAGCCCTGCTCATACTCCGGTGGTCCACCCTGCTGCTCTGATCTGGGAGTGAGGAACTGGATATGTCTGCCGGGGAGGAGGGAGGGCAGTCCTCCCCTCCTGCCCCACCATGGAGGGAAATCCACAGGGTACCATGTTTCCCAAGGATGAGGAGATAAGGGACAACCACTCGAGGCAGAGACAGGACTGATAGCCACCCAGGTCTGTTGCAGAGGATAAACACCTTTGTGTAACACAAAAAAGAAAAGATGAACAGGGGCATCAGGGTTTGTGACACCATTTTAGTGCAGTTGCGCAACTTGTGACAATATGTTAGACCACTTAAAACGTGGTCTAACTTTTTGTTGCAGTTGCTGCAATTTGTGCAGATAAAATGATGAATGTGTCATTTTTTTGATGCATACTTCCATAAAACAGGGTAACTGTCACAAATGCATCAAAACATTTGAAAGCAGAAGTTGAATAGATTGTTGCATTTCCAAATTTAAAAAAAAGCAGCCCGCCTTCATCCTTTGGCTGGGATGTTAAAACTGAGGTCCCTTCTGCCCACCTCTGGTCACTGTCCAGGTGGAAATAAAAGACCTCATGGCACTTACGTATGAAGAGTGAAGGAGTTTTCCTGGTGCCTTGGCCAACATTCCTGCATCAATAAAGCAGATAGATGTAACTCCTTCCCCAGGATGCACCTGGAAACAAGCCGTTACAGGGAACATGCATGACTTGCATCAGCATAATAACGTTTGGAAATCCACCCCAGCAGCCTTCTGACCAGTTATGGAGTTTTGCCCCCTATAAATCAGTCGGAATGACAGTGGGAGAGAGAGATTAACTGCAGTCACTGGAGAAAAGAACTTTCAGACAGGATTTCAAAAAGAAGGAGGAGTAGGTAAGGCAGCGAGAGAAAGAGACAGAGAGAGAATTTCTGCTAGGACAGAAGGTACAGTAGACTAGAAGTCTGTGTCCACAACAACAGTGAGATCACAGGACAGATGTACAGTACTGAGTTTTTGCCAAAGACAACCAGCAATGTCAGTAGGAGAAAGATATTGGGAGCTGTAGTCAAAGGAGAAAAGATAATGTTTGAGACAGGATTTCAAAAAGGAGGAAGATTAAATAAGGCAGAGAGAGCAAGAGAAAGTGAGTGTGTGTGTGTGTGTCTGACAGAGAGAATCTGCCAGGACAAAGGGTTCCGCAGACCTGAAGTCTATGTCCCGTATTTATTTTTATTTACTTTGCTAACCAGGCAAGTACACTGAGCCAAAGGCCCCTTTTCAGGAATGACCCATCCCGGGCCACTACAGCTGTGGCAAATAAATAATACAGACATACATTCAGAATACAATACAATTCACATAAATAAAAATAAAAAGTTCATGTCCACCAACAGCGGTAAGACTGCAGGATACAAGGTTCTGCAGAGCAGAAGTCTATGTCCCCAACAGCAGTAAAATTGCAGGACAAAAGGTACTGAGTTTTATCCAAAGAGATCAGTCAGGAATGGCAGTGGGAGAAATAGATTAGGAATTGTAGTCACAGGAGAAGCAAATTACTTTTGAGACAGGATTTCAAAAAGGAGGAAGGGTAAGGAAGGAATATACAGAAAGGGACAGCAAGTCTGCTGGAGAAGGTACAGCAAGTTAGGGAGGCAGTATAGTGCAGTGATTTAAGGCTCTGAGCTGCAAATCTGGAGACCTGGGTTTGAATCCCACAGTCTCCACATGCATACTGTGTGACCATGAGCAAGTCACTTAACTTCCCTGTGCTCCCAGGTTGCACCTGTAAACAAGCTATCGGCTTAGTGTGCCACTCCTGGTTAAACAACTGCAAAAAAAAAAAGTCAGAAGTCTCTGTCACCAACAGCAGTGAGACTACAGGACAGGAGGTTCAGCAGACCACAAGTTTCGGCAGCTCACAGTAGTGAAACTGCAGGAAAGAAGGTACAGACACACTAGAAGTCACTCTCACCAACAGCAGTGAGATAGCAGGACAGAAGGTACTGCACACCAGAAGTCACTCTCACCAACAGCAGTGAGATAGTGGGACAGAAGGTAATGCAGACTTTTTTTTTTTTTACGATTCTGTATGTCTCTCCTGGCACCAGAACTCTCTCAGACCTCTCCGCTGGCCGGTGCCGCTCTACCGGTCACTGTGAACCCCGCCATCCTCAAGGTCATTACTTTCTCCCTGAACCACCAGAAGGGACATAGGGCCCAAGGAGATCAAAGGGCGTGGCAGGGCTCCAGTGTTGGGCGTGGTGGTGGCATAGCCTGGGAGGGCCATCACCTATCCCAGCCAGAGGGTTTTCTCCATGATGTTTTATGCCCCCAACGTGGACGGCAATGCCGCCAGCCCACGTGGGTGCTCCCACCATGTCCGGAAGGCAGCTGCCCAGTGTCTTCCCTTGCTTGTGAGCCCCTGTGCGTAGCAGTGCCACAAGTCTCCACCAGGGTCACTCCGTGCTGGGCTACCCTTGGATCCCTCCCTGAGAGAGGAGAGCAGTCCTTCAGATGCTTGATCCTCTCTCTCCCCTGCTGAACCCGGGTCGCTGGCATGGCGCAAGGTGTGGCGTCCTGCGCCTCAACCCTCAGCATCACCAGGCCAGTTCAGTACTGCAGACTTGAAGTCTCTATCCCCAACAGCAGCGAGATTGCAAGACACAAGGTACTGCAGACCCAATGTTTCTGTCCTTAACAGCTGTGGCATTGCAGGACAGATGATATTGCAGATCACAAGTCTAGGTCACCAATAGCAGTGAGATAGCAGGATAGTGGGTACTGCAGACCAGGTCTAGGTCACCAACAGTAGTGAGACTGCAGATAACAAGCAACCACAAATCAGAAGTGTCTGTAACCAAACAGCAGTAAGATTGCAGGACAGAAGGCAAAAAACTAGATGAGCAGCTGGGTAGGGACATACAGAAGGATAAGGTCAGAGAGGTAGGCAGGAAGGCAAGGCTGTAGAGAATTTTGTAGATAAGGGGTAACTTGGATTGAACTCTAAGGGTACAGGGCACCAGTGGAGGTTTTCAAGTGGTATTATGAACTTGTTTTTTAAGTATGTGTGAGAAGGTGCGCTGTGGAATTCTGAGCATACTGGAATTTAGAGCTGGAACTTGGTGGCATCATAGAAAAGTGAGTTTCAGCAGCCCAGGTGAGATGATGTACCTGAGGAGTTTATCATTGTGTGAGGTGAGGTCAAGAAAGTAACAGAGGCAGACAACGCTACTATGGTGGTGATAAGACTTACAGGCATTAGAGATTTAGGAAGAGGAGAGTTCAGGATGGAGGATGGCACCAAGGTATGGACAGCAAAGAGAAGTGAAATCAGAATATTGAAGGAAGATTAATGAGATACAATATGGATTTACGGTCTATATTATATATATATATATATATATATATATATATATATATACACACACACACACACACACACACACACACACACACACACACACACACACTCTATATATAATATGTAGATATATATATTTTTTTCATGTTATCCCGCCCCTGCTCCCCTCCTTCTGTTCTTGTTTCTTGGACTGGGGCTCCAACTTTCCATCACAGCCTCACGGGTTTGGCCTCCACAACTCTGACCAGCCTGCCAGTACCAAGGACACCATACAAAGAAAGATGTATGGCTCTGTTTGTCTTTATGCCAGGAGGATTTAGAAGACATGACTGGGGCTAGAGACATGAGGTGAAGCGCCTGGCATCATTTATGTGGCAGGTTATCAGTAGTTCCCCATGTCAGTATCTCCCACTCGCTTACCAATGCTCTCTATTGCATTCTCGCAATGGTCACCAATGGCATCCATTGCCATTTGCCACCGCTGTCTATCTGAAGTACAGGACTTACTAGTGTGACAAGATCCCACCTTCCTCCCCAAGAATCTGAGAGCACTGCCTCCGCAGTCCTCCATAGACACCACCAGCCCTCAGCAGATGGAGGGGTAGGTTCGCAGCATGAACCTGGGTCAGGGAATGTAATGCACCCCACTGACTTCATTGGGACAGGCTTAAACAACTTCTCTTACCTAGTCATAGGCTTCTCCATTTGTAAAATGTTAAATACCCAAACAATAGTTTTCTGTTAAGACAAAAGTCCAGCTCTTACAATAGGGTATTATGCAACATCCTTGCTTCTCCTCCTTCCCCCTTTTTTGGAAATGCACATGCCACAAAATTAAACTCCTGATGTAAGAAAGGAAGGTATAAGAATCCATCTTTTGGAAGTGACTACGTAGCCATCCTGGTGGTTGTTCAGGTGGACGTTAAAGATCTCATGACACTTCTCAAAAAGAGAAGATGATTTTTTTAGTTCAAAAGCAGTTAAATCACGATGCAAAGTGCACAGTGATGAAATCCTCAGTCACACCATCTCACCTGCGCTACTGCAACTCGCTTTTCTATGGTGCCACCAAGTTCCAGCTCTAAATTCTAGTATATCAGTTATTATTTACAGTCATACATAGGTGTACCCCACTGTACATGCAACTTCTAAGTAACATTTCTATTGCCATCATTCCAGGGGGTAACCAAGACGTTTTCCATAATATACGGAATGTGCCACCATATAATATATAGACCTAAGCAAAAGTTTCAGGTGCTGTCTTCTCTAACAAAAAAAAAGACCTGGCCCTTTACCTGTCACAAAAATATTTCAAGATGGAGAATACCACCCTGTAACATACTTACATTGTATTTCCCCAAGAATGGAGTGAAGACTGTAAACAATCCATTCATATCAAAGGTTGCCCAATAAAGGCTCCCTCCCCTAAAACGTCAGACCAAAACTGGTAAGCACAGGGGCATTCTAGAGATAAAAGTCCTATTGTTTCACTTTGATCCGCACAGAAAGCACAGGAGTAGTAGCGTTCATTCTTTTGTGCTTTCAATTTGCTTTCAGCTGGAGTTACCCATGTAAGTTTAACCATATTGCATCTCTTGTTTTTAATGTACTAGTTTCATTTTTACATTTTCTCAGGGCCTCTTTCACTTGTGAGTCACAGTCTCTTCACTCTGTCTATATTGTGAGAAACTTTCTTACTGCAACAGGTTTATATACCTGCATTCAAGAGCTTGTAAACTGCTGACGCACCATCTTTCAGTTATAAAATAACTGAAAGGTGTGTGTTAAATACCCTCATTCCTTTTTCCCCACAGTCCACCCTCCATGGCTCCCCCACTCCACACTGGGGCATGTGATTAACCATTTCTGCATCAAGACTACCCATTGCTTCCTAGTCACCAAAAGTATTTGGAAATATTTGTGTATAGAAAAAATACTGTGAAAAAAGACCAAAGGGCTGACCGTGAGGAAATTTCCTGGTGAGCAGTAAAGAGAACGAAATAAGTGCCTTAGCTGGGATTTGAAGCTGAACCCAGGTCACCCAGAATACCAAATAATGTAATTATCTGTGCAGCACCAGGTTGTGCATTAGAGAAAGAGTAAGGTGCTTCTGGGAGTCATAGGTTTTCAGTTGCCTTGGTGCAACTGGACGTAAAACCTGAATGATATTCCAGGTAGCCTGGGTTCAAATCCCAGCTAAGGCACTTATTTCTTTCTCTCTTCTGTTTGTTTGGGTTCCAAATATGTGCACACCACGCCATTGGGAATAAAAAAAAAAGTATCTGTCCAGAACCAATCTGTGTATTAGAGAAGGAGTAAGGTGCTTCTGAGAGTCCCAGGTTTCCAGTTGCCTTGGTGGCACAGCTGGTAGTGTAAGCGGAATGGCATTATGGGTGACTAGAGTTCTTATCCCAGCTAAGGCACTTATTTCTGTTTTTTATCTATCTGTTTTGGGTTCCATATACAGTATGTGCACACCACATCCCTGTAAATGAATTTTCCTGGTGTTCTGGCAAAATTTCTTGCACTCACTAATCCGCCAACAGCCTTACCTGATTCAATATAAATCAGTACTTCTGTATCTGTACCCCCCCATGATGCTAAAAATATGAAAATATTTCCCAGTCCTCCTTTCCCAGTCAAACAAACAAGCTATTCCATTGCTATTTGATAAATTCTCTAGTTACAGCTTTGCATAGCCGCGAGTGATAGTAGCTGGGGTAATTATGCTGCCGTACTCTCAGTGTAACTATACTGTGTACACACTTCTGAAACGGCTGATGCTGGATTAACTGTGCAGTGGTGAGGGCGATCAGTAAATTGTGTGCCTTATGTGATAAGAATTATGAGATGGATAGCAAAAAATTACTGAATCCTGATTGTGCAAGAGCATAACCATGATAAGCTTCCCTATAGTTTGGGTTCAATAGGCATTTTTGTGTTAAACCATTATTTTTCTTCACTGGTAATCTGGCCATCTTTGAACCCAGGGACATTAGAATGGGCATGCACCAACTCTGTGGCAGGCTCTGAGAACTTACGAAGTTTGGAAAAAATCAGCCCACTAGATTCTGAGTTGCAGACTGCATAAAAAATTGAGAAATGAAAAAAGGTGTTCTTTTGGAAGTCTTTTTGCTTACCTATAAATGAAAAAATGGCAGGGATTAAAACCTGAAACTTTCAAGTTTGTTAGATTTAGGGATGGGTGGGAAGGCTGGTTCAGATAAGTTTGGAACCTTCCAGAATCTGTTCCTTTTTCTATAAAAGAACCTTACCATGTCAGGTTCTGATATTTTTTTGAAACATTGACTGTGGATCTTAATATAATCCCAGATTAGGACTTCATCTAGAGAGAAGGCTCCCCGTGGTGGAAAAACCCACAAAGAAGTCTGTAGGTGGAGAAAGGACCCAATGACCCAGATTTGTATTGAGTGGTTATACAGTGGTATTACACAAGGGACACTAACTAGCTATATGACACTAATTAGAGTTACTGTAGTACTGTACCACTCCAAGTTGTTTATATTTTTCTTTCTCTTCACTGACAATATTTTATGGGGGCAGAAAGTGGTGGCTGTATAGTTTTTTTTTCTTTAAACTAAAAGGTTCAGGAAGTTCTGATAAGGCTTGGATAACTATCAGAACCTTTTGTGGCTTATCAGAACCTTTCAGAACTTCAGAACCTTTTATGGTTCTCCCATTCCTAATCAGATTCTGTCTCGGGGTGGTGCTTTTGGAGTTTGGGGAAGAAAAAAGGTTAAAATAAAAGAAGTTATAAGCAAAAATGTATTGTTGGTTGTACAGGTCTGACAACAAGCCCCTGTGTCCCCCAACCCGATGACAACACCATGAGCCTACCCTGGTGTCAGACACTAAAAACAATATGGACACCAGGAGACCATTCCTGATGGCATGCTGCTGTCCACCCCCTCAAGCTCGCGCACCGCACACACACACACACACACACACACACACACACACTATTCTGACACTGACAGCCAACCCCAGAATCAAACAAACAAAACAAAAAACATGTAGCCATTGAGTCCATCTCCAGTGGCTGCTCATGACCCCCTGAACCCCAGTTCAAAACACTGTGAACCCACCAGAACCAGTGTCAGCAAACACATCAGTTAGATGGCCACTGGGAGCATTTCCCAGCAGTAGACACTGATGGGCCTCCTAAACCAAAACGTCCCCCTATGAGGATAACACCAAGAGCACAACTCATTACTGCAGAATCCGCAGACTCCAAAACTACTCTTTCCCCAAAATGGTGGCCAGCAGTAACCATTCAATCACCTCCTTGGCTGACCAGCATCTGATTTACACAACTTTGATACTGAAATAGACAAGATTATGTCTATTTCATTATTGTAGAAATAGGTGTATTTTTGTTTATTTCAGTATTGCGCTTGTGCAAATCAGGTGGCGGCTGGCTGAGGTGAAAGGAGGGTTATTGCTGGCTGCAGATAGGGTCACTGGCCACCAGAGAATGGGGTGAGGGAGAAGGGGGTCCACTGCCCAGCAG
The DNA here is from genome assembly GCA_016271365.2 of Neoceratodus forsteri. Lineage (NCBI taxonomy): Eukaryota > Metazoa > Chordata > Ceratodontiformes > Ceratodontidae > Neoceratodus > Neoceratodus forsteri. Next base: position 142,059,711 of record JADMNL010000023.1, read on the forward strand.
GGAAGCTTGTCATTGGGTAGGGTGAGAGAAGGTGTGCTACTGGAAGTTCAATACTGCTTGACAAAGGGCAGGTTGAGGGAGGTGGTGGTAGTGGATGTCAGGATTGCCTGACATAGTGTAGGGAGAGGGGGGGGCTGAAATTGGATGCCAGGAATACTTGGCATAGGGTAGAGTGATGGAGAGGGTAACACTGGATGCATGATACTGCTTAGTATAGGGTAGGATGAGGGAGGTGTGACAGTGGATGCCAAAGATGTTTGGCATAGGGTAGGATGAGGGAGAGTTTCCACTGGAAGTCAGGCATTGCTTGGCATAGGGCTGGATGAGCAGCAGGTGCTACCAGATGCCAGGGATGCTTGACACAAGGCAGGGTGGGAATGGGTGCTGCTGGAAGTCAGGGATGCTCGATATATGGTAGGGTGAGAGAAGGAGAGGTTCCAGTAGAAGGCAGAGATGCTTGGCACAGGGTAGGGTGGGTGCTGCTGGATGTCAGAGATACTCGATATATGGTAGGATAAGAGAAGGAGGGGATGCCAGTAGAAGGCAGGGATGCTTGGCACAGGGCAGGGTGAGTGTGGGGGATGCCACTGGATGCTTGGGATAAGGTAGGATGAGGTAAGAGTGTCACTAGATGCCAGGTGCTGCTCAGCATAATGCAGGGTGAGGAAAGGGTTGCCACTGGATGCCAGGGATGCTTGTCACAGTGGTAGGGAGAGGGAGGGGGTGCAGTGGAATGCCAGGGATGTATGGCATAGGGCAAAGTGAGGAAGGGGTGCCACTTGATCAGGGTAAGGAAGGGGTGCCACTAGGTGACAGAGACTGGTACAGGGGCAGGGTTAGAAAGGGGTACCTCTGGATGCCAGGTACTGCTTGGCACAGGGGCCGGGTGAGGGTGGAACTGGGCAACACAGCCTGTTTTGCATAGGCAGAGTGAGGGAGGGGTGCCACTAAATGCCATGGAATGACAGGACTTAGGTAGCATGTGAAGGGGTTTGCCACTGTATATTATGTGTCAGGTGTGACAGGGTGTGCCACCTCGGCAGTGTTTGCTGTTAAAAGTATTAGCAATGCAGACTGTCAATATAAAGTAGTGTATATCTGCTTTTCAAAATCCTTTTAAAATAAGGAGAAATTTCAATGCAAAATGTTATCTGTAGGCATCAGTTAGGATACAAACTCAAAGCCTCAGAAGTAGAAAAATGCAACGGTAGCCTTAGAGAAAGTCCCCATCCTTTAGTAATTCTGTGGCATGGTGTTCCACAGGGATAAAACAAATTGCATGACACAGCAGTGGCCTTACTCTAACACCCTCTCTGAAATCATTTGGATGTGAGTAAATTTAATTGTCTTGAAGCACAGTGACAAAGTTAGTGTAACATAAATACTGCTTCAAATAATCATTTAAACCCAGAGGAAAATCACATCACAGATTCATAAAGAATCAGGGAACGTTTTTGGCCTAACAGCATTTCTCAACTTTTGAAGCTTTGTGTTTGTACTCTAACCGATGCCTAAAAGTATTTCTAACGTGGATATAGTTCATTATCCATGTTCTGGCAAGTTCCACAGGGCATAGCTCAGTCTTCCAGCTTGACTCCTTCCACCACCCATGGTGTACCTCCTCCAGATCTGCCACATCAATGTCATATCCTCTTCCACTGCAAGGGACAAGTCTCCTTCTTTGCAGCTCTGCAGCATGTGAGAATTACAGTTTTCAAAGTGCTACATCTTGGCACATTTTCAACTTTTGAATTTTCTTTCGATTCAGAGTGTCTCTTTCATCTTCCAGTGCCTGCCCTTTCGATAACTGCAGGATGTAACAACTGAAACCCAGTTTTTAAGCAATGCATTTGATGCAGACAGAAGATGTTAGCTACAGACTCGCACAGCAAGTGCCTCTGTTGCCTTAGGGCATACCACAGCATCAGTGGGTGCCCTCGCTGCCAGGTCATGCATCCTTCATCACTAGAGGAAAAGAAGGTGCACTTTCTCCAAGGTAGGCCTCAGGTACAGTATATAAGCAGACCTCAACATCTACTGGGTCAGTGCCCCAGTTGGCAACCACGGAAGAAGAGGCATTGGCCAGGGGAGGGCTCATCATCGGTCTTGGTGGTGATCCCAGCTGGGCCCTTCATAGGGGAGCTTTTCATGGACTGCCTGGAGTTCTGTGAAATGCATTTGTCCCTTGAGACCTTCAATGAGAGCCCTTCCTACCAGAACAAGCATAAGAAATGCTGTTGTTGTCAATCAGGGGAGGGGGACACTCATGCTCTTCCCACTAACTTGATTCCCCTGACTGGTTGATCTTGGATAAGCTTCAACCAGCTGAGGAGCAGGTTAAGGCTTCCACAGTGACCCTAATGGAGCATTCAGCCCTGAATATGGTCAGTGATCTAGTCGAGATCTTTCTCAAACCAGTTGACCAGGAGTTGAAGGGAGAAATCAACAGGGATTAATTAATCTCCAGAACCTCAAGTATCTCAGGCTCTTCCCCTTTCAGGGAGACTGTTCCACTGGCATCCTTGGTCAAGCCAGTCTGGGTCGAACCTCTGCTGTTAGTCCCCCCTCCATTGCTCACCACAAAGTCTCTTGTGGTCTTGCTGCCTTGGCCAGTGTTCTATACAGCCTCCCCCTTAGTAAAGGTCAAGACACCACTCTTGGTCCCAGTCTCGATCTTGATTCTGCAGTCACAACTGACATCAGCACCCATCAGGCTCTTCATCCTCCTCTGAGTACCACTAAGCAAAGCCACCCAAGGGGCCCTCATGAAGGAGACCTGACCGGTATCCAGCTTGCTGCACCACTTGTTGGTGGTGGTTATTAAGAATGCCAGGATCGGGGGTCGCTGTGGAGCACACCTACCGACCAGACATGCCTTAGATCTGCTCTCCACATCTACAGAGTATTCAACCCAAAATAACATGTAACTTCGAGAATTTTATCTAAAAAGTGACTGTATCTGAATCTACAAAAGGTGCTGAATCTTCCGGTCTATTTTGTATAAAGATGAGACGTACTAACAATGGTCCTGCAGGCGCTGCAAAGTTGAGGCCTGTTGAGCTGGAACAGCACAAGGCAACTAGGCACTAAATGAGGCAGTAAAAAAATACCACGAACAACTTAATCTGGTTCAAGGTCAGTTGACATTCATCTGTATCCCCCTCCCCCGGGGCGTGCCTGAAAATAGGCAGGATTTGTATAGTGCACTTACCAGGTCAACAAAAACAAAATAAATAAATAAATAAAACTACCCAACCTGCAACTGAGACAGCTCCTCCGTGGACAGCGCTCCAGTGCTCAGTGCAAGTAATAGACAACAAGATCGAGTCTATTTTAACTTGATTTGCAGAACAAGAGAGCAAGATTGTGGAGGCTAATAAAACGGCCTCCTCTGCACACACGATGGCAAATCCAGCGCTGAACACAACGAAGCTGGTCCAGGAAAACACACAGTTGAGATATCGGCTGGAAGCTCTCGAAAATTTGCAGAGGGCTTCTAATGTTAGGAGTGTAGGCCTACCTGAGAACTTGTGAGGGAGATAGTCTCTTGTTTTTCCTCCAGGAATGGCTTCCGAAGGCATTGAAGCTTGGCTCGGAAATTGGGGTGGAAAATTTCCTGCGTGCATACCGGATCTCCCCAGATCAGCTGTGGTTCAAGATAAGGTGCCTAGAACAGCTCTAGTGATCACTGCCAGTTCGGGGACCTGGGATCTGATTTTAACAGCTGCCAGAGAATCAGGGAAGTTTTACTTTCAAGGGGCTACAATACACGTTTCCCGATCTCTCGTACACCACGAGGATGCAGCATAAGAAATTTGATGGTGTCTGGGCTAGACTTCAAAGTCTAGGGGTGGCCCACTCTTTGCTCATGCCCACTCACCTCAGAGTGTTTTATGGGCGAAAGACATATCAGTATACCGACCCGATCGAAGCAAGGAAAAAGACGGAAGCTATAGCACTGGAATTTGGCCAAGCAGCAGCTCCAGAACTATCTGAATCTGAAGAGGAAGAGACCTGAAGTGCCATGATTATGGACCTTTTTCTCTGTCTATCAGAGCATTAATGTCAGGTTCAATGTGCTTACCTAAAAAATTTAAATCTGTTTATTAGTGGGTGTTTTACAAATCTAATTAGCTTTGGGATGCAGATTCTATTAGAAAGGAAACTAAGCTGAAATGTGTTGAACTGTTAGACCTACGGCCATGTGTTGCACTGGGGTTATTTTTGTTAAAAATGATGCAGTTAATTTACCAGTTTTCATTTACATTAGACTAATGTAGGGTGTTTAGCAATGTTGGATCTCTGGATTGGGAGGGCATTTCTATTATGCACAATAAATATATAGGGACATATGTTTGGGTTGAGGACCACATCAGCACAAGTTGCTGTGTCTTTCAGTTGTTTGGATTTCCATATTTCAATGTGAGGTCACCCAAAGTCTTGTGGGGTGCAGCATATCTTGGACTTTATATTTCTTTTGGATATTTAATTTTATAAGATATACCCCCATATCTGAACATCAGATTGTATAGACTAATCCTCCTGTGTACATTTGATGTATTATGGTGCAAAATTGTGATCTCTTACATGAGATACCTATATGCTATTGTTTCAAGTAAAACAATAAAATATAAGTATAAAAAAAAAAAAAAGAATGCCAGGATCATCCAAACCCCAGAGAAGCTGCCTCAGCCTGTCACTGACGAAGAATCTGATTTGCATGTATAGTCCTCAATGCCTCTTGGGCTGACCTTGACTGATCGAAACTTACTCTTGAATGGCAGATCCTCACCATCTGAGTCAATTTCATTTGCCATGCTCCTTCAACACATGTTAGAATCCCTGAAGATGCCCTTGGAACCATTCCAGAAGTGGGCTAAATGCCCCTTCATGGACTTCCTGCAAAAGGAAGATTCCCCCAGAGTGGGTATTTCCATGGCAGAGGTAGTTCCTGGGCTGGCATTGAAACTTTGGCAGCATCCTTTGTCCTTCCCAGATCCACACCATCTGTTTTGCTTGCAAGTATGCAGTTCCTTTAGGGAGCCTCTCTGAGTTTCCCAATGAACCCTCGGCTGAGGGGTTGGTATCAGACTCTGCCTTACGTAATGTGAGAAGCCAAGGGGATAAACACAAGCCACCTAACAAGGAGTCCAAGAAGCTTGGTTTACTAGCCAAAAAGGTCTACACAGCTGTCACCCTGCGCCTTTAACATGTGAATTATGCCATGCTTATGGCTCACTGTGGTCGCACCTTTTTCAACCTTATCTGGGACCTCCACTTTGTGCCCCTGGCCTCACCAAGCAGAAGTAACGGTCATTTGGGACATGGGCTGCATGCTTGGAAAACATCAACTCCAGATAGCCATGGACCTGGTTAACTCATTAGCCCATGTCATGGCCTTGGTCAAGTTGACACATCAATGGGTCTGGCTTTATCTCTCTACTGTTACCCTGGAGAACAATCACAAACTGCCAAATTGCCCTTCCTGGACACTGACCTCTTCAGCCCGGGGGTGAAGGGACATCTCACCCATACAGAAAAGTCCAGTGCCACACTGGACTCTTTGGCTTTGGCTCACCAGGCCTCCAGGCCCTCTAAGATGAAGAAAAATGGCCTTTTTCATTGCTGTAAGTGCCAGCCCAGCAACAGCTTTAACAGCAGAGGCAGATCTTCCTAGAATCAATCTTTTCCACTGAGTCCCACTTATGGGTCTGGGCCAGAGGCACTAGGAACCAGCAGAAGCAAATCTATGGTCAAGGAGCCAATGATGGTTACTGGTCAGAGCACCTGCAGGCCCCCAAGTGGTGCCACAGGCTTGTCATAATGGTCGCTGGATCCCTCACCTACCTCAGTTCTGTTCTGCCCATCATCAATTGCATACCATGGTAGTGGTTGCCTCTGTTTGAGTAACTAGTTTGTCACCAACGTTGTCATCATCAAATTCTCATTTTCTGTTCTTCTTTATTATTTTATGTGATGCTGAAGCACAAATCCAAGGGGGCCACAGGTAAGAAGGCAACCATAATGAATCGGTGCCCCTGTGGGAATAAAATGGCTTTGTCACTAGCATCACTATGCTTTACCTTCCTTGGACCACTACATAAAATGGATTCTTGGATGCCTGCTGCTCCATAGATGGTTACACATTAGAAAACGATGTGCTGATCCCAACCAACTGATCCTGACCTTCAGAGGCAGGCAACATACAAGGCGCTCCAAGGTCATGTCTTTAGGCCTTTCCCTTGGTCTCTTCCAGGACACTCTAGGTCCTCAGAAGTACAGGGCCCTCCTCAACCTCATTGTGCTGAGGACTCGGAGGCCCTGTTGGCTGGGTCTAGTGAACAGGCGACTCCTTCTGAGCAGTCAACAGAGCACCCTCCACAGAATGTTTGCCCTCAATGACAGATGTCCCTGGTGGTGGAGTTTTATGCCCAGTCTACACCAGTAAACACCTTGACACTGTCTTCTGGCACCATGCATGCTGTTGTTGAGATGGTGCTAGACCCACTCTGATGCTATTCACAGTATCCTGCAAGGGACTAATACAGAGGTCTCTGTTGGTGCCGGTATCCAGTGAATACAGTGTCCACAATTGAGCACCTACAAAAATGGTGACTCAGTTATGGTGCCTGTACTGAGGGCTACTTGGCAGGGTAGTGCCTGGATATGGGGTGGGCGAGGTAGGGCAAGAGGCAGCTATGCACGCATGGGGGGAAGAGAAAGGGGAGGCAATGTATGTGAGAGGGGTGTAGTGGGCAGCTGCTGAGCTGGTCCGCTAGCATGGTTAGGAGGGTGGTCGGTTGGGAGGTGCAGGGTTCGGGTCCGGTGCAGCATGGGTTTTGTTTTGCCAGCAACCAGCTTTTTATTTTTCAAGTATTTCACCCCCCCTCAACATACATCCCACTGAAGTTGAGAATCCTTTAGTGGTGGAGTGCGAGGGGCGCAGCCCGCCACATTAAAAATACACCCATGGATCTTGGGTGCCCTGTTCCCGGTCGCCATGAGTGTACATCACTGAAATTCATTTTCGACGATGTACATTCGCTGTAACAGCAATTACTACTCCATGATTGCCATTATCATATAGAACCATTGGTGCCAGAACTGACATACAGTAGGGCCAGTTCCCAACTGCGACACTGAGGATGGGAATGACTCAAATTCCAGTGATGGCCCCAATGATGGTCACGGTGCTAGGCCTAAGACTGGCACTGAGCCCAACACCAACAGACATGTCATGCTGGTGCTGGACCCTCACCTGGATGTCTTCCACAACACCAGGGAAGGAGATGGCACTGGTCCCGATGTCAATGTCCATGTTGAGCATGGTGCTGAGAATGATGCAGATGAGGATAGTGATGGAGGGACTATAGTCCCCATGGTCATTGTTAGCCCTGAGCCTGGTACTGGAGGCAGCACCAACTCAGGAATAGACAATGACCTGGGACCAGGCTTCTCCCTGGAGCCATCTCTCAATGTTGTTCCTGGTGAGGATCAGGGTCTCCCCGCATGATCAATAAGACTCCATTCTCCTCAGATGGCTGTTTCCCCCTTGGGCAGAGATCTGATCATTCCTCAGGCATAGGTGAACCACGACTTGGTGACTGTGGTCAACCCTTCCACCAGAGTGAGGACCCCTTTAGAATTTCACAACTTAGGCTGAGGCTGTTGAGGCCAGGAGCCTCAGTTCCCTCTAGAAGTGTATTTGCGGATTTTGAGGGGTTGCCCTCATTCTGTGCCCCTTTGGGGCCACTGACATGGGATCAGCACCGCGCTTGGGTTGGCACCATAGATCAGTGGTGCAGGAAATCAGACAAGGACCAGTACAGGGCTGCATCCCTAGCAAAGACCCTTCCCACAGCAAGCACCTCCTCTCCATCTGTGTCCTCCCCAGAGGACAATGACTCCACCATTCAAATGGACTAATTTGCTGAGTGCCTTCTGTACCAGCAGTTCTTGATGGAGATGTTCCAGGTACTGGAGGTTCAGGACTATACAAGCTGCAGTCTGGCTGCCCTGCCATTGGGACTCCTAGGAGTTCACAGTCCTTACACTACTGTCATTCCTCCATGGCCTAGAACCATGGCGGAGGCATCCGGGGCCTTATGAAGGTGTCCTTCTTCCACTCATGCCATCCCCAGGGATCTCCATTTGCAGTATCATATACCTACACAATCTGCAGGAGATGTCCCTTATCCCACTTTAGGGCTTCAGGTCCAGCAGACACCCTCAAGCCATGAAGCCTCAAGCATGACGTGCTCCAGATGTGGATTCTGCTTATACAGACACTCATGGGAGGAAGATTTTTACCTCAGAACACTCCCTTATGTGCGTGTCAGCACATATGGTGACATACAGCTGTCATCTATGGTTGCAGCTGCACAGGCTTTTAGTTGCACTGACTTAGTGTGTACCAGTTAGGCAGGTCATTGACTTTTCTGCCCATGGTCTAGAGGTAGCATGGCAACAGTCAACCACATCTTATGATGCCAGCTAGGTGGCCTCTAGACTGGTAAGAAATTACCTTATCATTCACTGATACCGCCAGGCCTGGTACAGCCCCTTCCCTCAGGTGTTCTGCCTTACTCAGAGGGCTGAGGATTTCCTATACACATTCAGGGTTAGCCAGTACTTCCCCTTATAAAACAGGGAAGTCTGGTATTTTGACCCATAAGTGGTACTCAATGGACAAGATTTTAGGAAGATATAACAGCTGCATACTTATCCTACCTGTTGATATTCCTGAATATCTTCTCCATTGAATACCACACCCACCCACCATCCCCTCTCTGTGGAGCCAGGGCACCCTGTGGCATGCATTATGCAGTGCTAAAAAAAATACAAACTAAAAAAAAGGTTTGTTTGCTTATTTCCATTGTCCTGCCCAGGGTACATCTGCATTACCTTGGGTATATCCCTATTAGCTGCTGAATATGACTTGAATACCCAGGTGCCATCCAGTCGTACTGTACCTGATAGTAGCCCTATCTGTGAAATTGTACTTTAGCACCAGATTGGAATTGACTGGAGCAGCCATGTCCAGCTGAGGGTACACCCCTACTGCATGCAGGAATGGACTACCAGCCACGTCTGGCTTTGCTGCTGTAGTTTATTTTGCCTTATGCTACTCGGTGGTCTTCTTCTCTGCTCAGCTCAACTGACATGTTTTTAGTGGTCATATTCTGGCCCTCATATGTAGCAGGCTTAAGGGCAGCTTAGGAGACTGGTATACTGCTACACCTGCATGGAGCTGCTAATGCTGCAATGTCACACGATGCACCAGTGACTTTTATAATAAAATGTGGGGGGTTGGGGCAGCAGCATGACTGTTTAAAGATAAACAATTTCTATTACTGGTAGCATGATGATTGCTTGTTTTTAGTGGTTACTTGTATCTTTACTGTGTTGATACATTTTGTGCCTTCTTGTTTGCAAGGGGGTCTCGCCTTTCATTACCTTTTTATCTGATAACCAGAGCATACATACATACAGGGCTACTGCCTTTTACCCATTACCCCCTTACCAACCTGGTTTTTGCTTGCTGGCTAGTGGTTAATCTTTTGAGGCTCTGGCTCAGTATTCAAGGATACCTTTTTCTCTGCCACCTTAGCTGTGTCCCCCCCCTTCCACTTTTATCTCTGAGAGTTGGTAATTGGGGTTTTATTCATTTTTATTTATTTTACTATATCCTTTTCCTGTCTGTCTGGGCTAGTTTTTCACAAGTGGGTGTTTTTCCCACATTTTGCTTTTCTTCTGTCGAACAGAACTGTGGTAGGCTTGGGAACCAGTGACTGTTATTTGCAGGTGTACAGCACATCCTGGGTGCACACGGGCATCGTGACCAAAACAAGTCATCAGCCCCCTGGCCAAAGATTTGCTCCTGCAGGGTCTTAGAGCCTCTGGCCCAGACCCATAAATGATACTTACTGGGAAAGATATTCAGGAAGATCAACAGTTACAGTAAATATATAACTTTAATTTTCTTACTGCCCTAAGCCTACATTGGGTGGTCATGCAAAAAAAAAGGGGGGCGGGGGTAGTAGTGCATCCAGCACCAATGCTGAAGCCGCCCTTCAAGACTGCTAACTGATGGGTTGGGGGTGCCACTTCTCCTCCTGGTCAGTCCCTGTCCTAGGTCCCAGTTGGGGTCAGCTCCTGCACTACTTTCAACAATGGTCTACGATAACTTTGGGCAAGTGGGTGCTAGAAGTGGAAGGTTTAGCTCTGCTGCTCAAGTTCAAGACTGCCCTACCGTTCTAAACCCAAGCTCCAAGAATGTCAAGGATGCCAGAGGACAAGCTTCCTACACTGCAGAATGTGATCACTCAGCTCCACAGGAACAGGGGATGGGTCCTAAAATCCCTGGATTTGCAGTGATATGTTTCCCAGTACTTTCTGGTACCAAAACAGAAAGAGAGCTGTTGCCCCATTCTGGATCTGTATGATCTCAACAAGTCTGTGCAAAAGCATAAGTTCTTTGTGGTCACACTGAGCCAGATTATACTATAGCTGGAGATCAGTGCTTTGTTCTGCTGTCTAGACCTTGGAAGATGCATTCTTCCACATTCCAGTGTATCTGTTCCATCACCGGTACCTTTGGTTCCGGTCAGATGGCATACTCTACCAGTTCAAGGTAATGCCATTTAGCCTGTTATCAGCACCCAGGGTTTTCACCAAGTGCCTTTATGCGATGGTGGCCAACGTCAGGCACAAGAGTGCCAGGGTGTACCCATACCTGGACAACTGGTACATTGTGGGTGTCTTCAGGGAGGCAATGAAGTGGTCCATGGATCTGGCCCACCATACCTTTCAGGATTTTGGCCTCTTTGTAAAATGAGCCATGTCTGAGCTAGTTACCATGAAGGTAATCAAGTTCATCAGGGCAGAATTGGACTCCCTCCAAGCCAGGTTTCACCTGCCTGCATATCGAGCAATGGCACTTAAATCCATTCCTTGATTGTTTTTTTTGGGCAATTGCACTTGGCCTGGGAATTCCTCCAGCTGTTCAGGTTCAAGGCAGCTTCAACTTGTGTGGTCCATTTGGCCCATGGGTGACTGTGCCCCCTCCAGTGGGGTCTGGGCAAACAGTTGTCTCAGGCCATGGTCAACTGGACCAGCCAGTCCTGGTGACACAAATAATGAGGGATGCTATTGAATGGTGACTGTGTCCCCAGAACCTTGAGGAAGGACTGTGTCTCTGGGTGGGTGAGAAGCCCACCTGGCTGAACACAGAGCCCATGGTTTCTGGTCACCCAGAAGTCTTGATGCCACATCAACCTGCTGGAGCTCCACACAGTGTACCTGGCACTGTCTGAATGTGCTCCATTGATTTGGGGGTCAGGGAATATAAGTCCAGACTGACAACAACCACCATGTCCTGCCTAAATAAGCAAGGTGGGACGAATACCTTTCCCTCATCATGTCAGGAGGCTGTCTGCATTTGGTCACTGGTGCACAGCCTGTAGGTTCTCCTGGTGGTTCATGTCACAGGAGAGCACAACCAGCTGGTGGACACTCAGCTGGGTAGGTGAGATGTCACATGAGTTGGCCCTGCACCAGCACATGGTAACTCAGCTGTTCTCCTGGTTGGGCACACCTCTGGTGGACCTGTTTGCCTCATGGGAGAATAGAAAACTGAGGCTGTTCTTTGCCTACCCCCCTCAGATGGGAATGCAGATGTGGGATGCCTTCTGTTGGCCCTGGGCCATAGGCCTTCTATATGCATTTCCTTCCTTCCTCTTAATCCATACGGTAGCTCTCAAGTCTCACTGGGGCAAGGTAAACCCAGTTCCTGTAGCTTCAGACTGCCCCATGCTGTTCTGGTACCAGAATCTCCTCAGCCTCAGCAATAGGTACCCATGGCGGGTTCTGTTCCACCCAGACTTGCAGACAAGATAGCAGGGGACAGTACTGCACCTGAACCTTCAGTTTCTGCACCTCTTGGACTGGTACCCGAGCAGCTAGAGTTCCGGGCCTTGGGCCTTTCAGAAGACATTCTCTATGTTGTGGAAGCAATCTATAAGGAGTCGAGCAGTAAAGCTTACCGCTTTTAAGTGGAAGAGGTTCTCACTTTGGTGCTAGGGCAAGGAGATTAATCACACTTAGGAAAACACAACCACCATCAAGTGCAACTGCTTTGAGACATAGTAAGGAGTTAGACTAATGCACTGCCACATCATCAGGAAACTTCCTGATGAAGTGTCAGGGCACCATGAAGCACTGAAGCTCCTTTGCTGTTTTTGTATATGCCAGTAAAGTTTCTGTAGTTTTGCACTGGATGGTGACTGTGTCTTCCTAAGCGCAGTGTTTCTGTTTGTTGGAGTGACCATTCTGCTTGTTTCACAGCAGCTAAGGAGTGAGCCATCTCCTTGGTAAGCACTTACCCTTTTGGACGTGGTACAAGGAGATCAATCCCCTTGCCCATTCAGTAACTATGATCCTTGACTATCTTTGTCCCTGTCTCAGTAAGGGCTACAAGCCACAACCCTCAAGGTGTACATGGTGGCCATCTCTCTATACTGGGTGCAGGCAGGTATGTTGATGGTGGTGCAGGAAAAGGTGGTTGGGTGCTTTTTCAAAGGCCTGGACCACTTGTCTCCTCGGGGTATGAATGACCACCTACGTGGGACTTACTGCGGGTGCTAGTAATGCAGATGGGTAAACCATATGAGCTAATGCACAAATGTCAGATGTCACAGTTGATGTGGAAGACTGACGTCTTGATCCATATCACCTCAGCCAGAAGGGTGAGTGAACTCCAAGTATTCTTGGTGGAGTCTCCATATCTGGTTTCCACAAGGACAAGGTCATCCTTCACCTTCATGCGAACTTCCCCTGAAGGTAGTGTCTGAGTTCCACCTTAACCAGATGGTTAACTTTCTGGTTTATTTCAACAATCCTACCTTAGATGCCAACTGCAGGCTCCAAACCTTGGACCTGCAGAGGGTGCTGTCTTATTATAAGGAGCACACGGTTGGAATTTGGTGTGGCTAGTGATATATTTGTTATTTATGCTGAAGCAACCTATGGCAGACCAACAGCTAAGCAGTTAGCAGGTGGATCACATCCTGCATAGCCCTTCACTGTGGGTTGGCTGGTAGAGAGCCACCCTCATGGATGAAGGATCACTCCACCAGACATACTAATGCCTCCGTGACCACTTCAAGGTACCTCACAATTGAGGAGATCTGCAGGGCTGCTACCCGGGTTTAAAGCACACACACGTTCATCTCCCACTTCAGCATTGGTGTGCACAGTTGACGAGATGTTGGATTTGGGTTTTCGGTCCTCCAGTCTCTGTTCACCAAATTGGACTGTGGTTCTTGCTCACTCTTCTCAAAGGACTGCTCGGAGTCTGTCACAGTGTGGATAGTGAACTGTATTCAGGTTGCTAGAAATATGCTACTCATCTGTAATCATAGTTCTGCTAGAAGTATACAGTTCACATCCACACACCCCACCCAACCTCCTGACAAGTGGTACACTGCAAGATCCAACATCAAAAGTGGCAGATCTGTTGGGCATACACCATGGGCAATGGGAGGAGCCAAGTGTGAAGGTGTCCTGTGACCCAGCTACAAACAGTGGAACTTGAAGAGTGTGGATGTCAACTGTACACCACTAGAAAAACTATGATTACAGGTGTGTTACCTACATTTTTTGCAATAAATATTATCACAGCTTGGAACTCATTTCTCATTTGCTTGTTTTTCATTCCAAGCCTACCAATAATTAATTTGATAATCTCAATAAAAACCTGTAGGACATGAGTCATCATGAGATGTTCACACATTTCAAGTAGTGAAAAGCACTCAACTTTAGCTCATGCCTCAGAGCAAACCTGAGGCATGACAATATCCCACTGTAATACACAGCCTCTCATGCATTATTTCATCAGTGCAACACACAATAGTGTGACTCGTGAAAGGATGCTTAAAGATAAGCCATTTCAAGAACTGAATAAAATTCTGCATCTTTAGAAGTCTGACCCATCTGGATGCACTTTTTAAGTAGATATATGAAATATTATTCATTGATAGCCATATTTAAGTGCTAATTTGGTACTAGTTGTTAGATTTTTTTACATGAGGCTTTTTTTTTAACTCTCTTTTTTTTTGGCTCTGGCTGTAGGTGAGATAGTGTCCCCTCTCAGTCCACTCACCTTGATGCTGGCATCTCCTGTTAGCTGCCCGAGTCAGAGGCCCCATAACATGTCCCTTATGGAGGGGCTCCTGATGGAGAGACCATGATCTAACTTCAGTCCACGCAAGACTTACACCACCAGTGTTATTCGACGGAGGCAGCAGACTTCATGAAGTGTTGCTGCAAAGGGTTTTACTTTGTGTCGATCCTCATGGTGTAGGCATGCAATGACATCAGCGCGCAGGCATGCATGCTCCCACCCATGCCCAACAAACACCGCGCTTCTATCTCGTGTGTGGTCCTAGGCTCAGTGTACACCCAGCCACCACTGGGTGTCACATGAATGCTGGGATCCAACATCCCTCTCCCCAGTGGTGGAAAGCTGTCCCTGGGATACTCATCCAACCTCCCCGGCCAGTCCACTGACACTCCAGGATCCTCCAAACCCAGGTTGTCAGCATCATAAGCGGGTGCTCTGCCATTGTCTCAATGGGTCATACATGAGGCTGTATTGAAGCTGACCTATTAATCTGAATGCCAGAACTTCTACAGTAGCTATTACTCTTTCTGCAGGCTCTAATGCACAGAGCAACAGAGATTTTGACAATTTTGTGTAGTTACTCCAGGGAAACAAATACCACTAAATTGATGTTTTTGTGTTTTAAAAATGTAATTAGTCTCCTTGAATGTAATTCCTTACTTGCATCCTTTAGTTTGTGTGAAATAAATATACCTGTCACCTCCTCCAGTGAGGGCAAGTTCTACCTTTCCATCCCCTTTGCTAATGGGCATATGCCCCGGGCCTCTTGTTGTCCACAGCAGTGGTTTGGCGTAGAGCTGGGACTTGCTTTGCATTCCGGGCTTTTTTTCTACCCTTTCATATTGAGTTCCATTTTTTCCACTCTACCCCTACCTCTTCCGCAATAACAGCAGCCATTGCACAGTTTGTCCTTGATTGAGAGGACCATTGTACATGTGCCTTTGTGAAGTCTATGCTGCTTGTAAACTAGTCAGGGAGGGGTGCTGAAGCACTAGGTGATCGTAGCCCTCTCCCTTGGAGTTTTAGGATGCCACCTCTGTAACGCTTCTTTAACCTGAGTCCTGAGTTTGGGCCAAGCATCATCATGCCAGCCCTTCTCCCAATGAGGACCAAATAAAATGGTTTTGTAAAAACACAGTGAGAGAAAGCTTTTTCTTCCAAAACCTCACCCAACAATTATCCAAGCATTAGCAATTTTGCTGACAGTCACTGACATTTTGGAGAAATCTTTGATCTTTCAGTATATCTAAACCACATCATTTTCTCCCAGTCAAAAAGCAGTAAAAGTATATTTCTTAGCAGTGCCCTGATATTTACTCCTCTGCCTTTCATAGTCTTGTAACTGGCTTATTTTATTTACTTTACCAGTTTGAGCTTCTGGTATAGAGAATGGCTGTATATAGGGCAGGGAAAACAAGCAGGCCAAGGTGAAGACAACATTTTCAAAACTAGAAAAGTATTTTTTTGTTTACTGTAACACATTGTAATGAGGTTTTGAATCAATATGGTTTTGTCTTTAGAAAAGGTTGTTTTAAGCTGACCTCTTGACACCATGGCAGGATTGCCACTCATGATGCCAGTGATCTGGGTTTGGAAAAAAGCTGGAGTCACTGAAGGACAGGCAGAGAGAAGACGACTCAGCATCCCAGAGGATGCTCTGCGCTTCTGGTAGGAGTGCCTGCCAATGATCCGAAGTGCAAGTTGTCCCCTGGGGACCCATAGGGGTCGGGAACATATGGTGTGGCCGGGGGGGGGGTGAAGCTAGCTTTCATGCATGCTGCTTGCACTGCCATCCCAGGGAGGGGCTTTAACCAGGTGGAAAGCAAGCTGGCACCAGCAGGGTGAAGCCTGCACCCACAGGCACCACACCACTGGCTGTGCTCTCCGTCTTCATGTCCTGGATTCAGTCTCCCATGGTGCTGTGCTGTCCTGTCCTGAGGGCCCTGCCACAGGGTAAGTCATGGGGTTTTTGGGAGGAGGACAGGTGAGTCCCAGGAATAGTAAGTGATGAGGCTGGGGTGCTAGGCATGAAGAGCCAAAGCTCATTTCCAAGTGCATCTCAGGAGCACCAGGAGATTAAGTGACTTGCTCAGGTTCACACAGTATGCAAGAGGTGGTTGTGGGAATCAAACCCCAGTCTACTGGATGTGCCAGGATCATTCACCGCTTGTTGCTCTAACCACTAAGGCCAGGCAGTACTGCCAGCCTATTATATAATGCAAAGTTATATACAAATAATACATTTTGAAAACCAAGAATTCTTCTAAGACCTTCAACCCTTTTAAAAAGACTGTAACGTGTAATCCCAAAAGTTATTTATTACGTGATCATTTTTGTCACAAACCATGACTTAAGCAACAAACCATGACTTTGTACACATTATTCTGAGTTAGAAAATGGACGTTAAGAATACGGCATCCTGATTGGCTGATAGGTCCTGCATACCCCTAATCTATGTGGCAACAGACCCCAGCCTGTAAAAGGTACCAGACTTTGTGCCCCATCACGAAGATCCCTCAGCTGTTCGAATGTCAGCAATTTGACAGCTGGCAAAAGCCGCCATTTTATTCTCCGTGTACCCAGAAAGCCATTCCCCTTACAACAACTGAAGTCTCAGTTTATAATGTTTTTACTTCCTTCCTTCCTGTACCTCAATAAATATTTTGGCTGCCATCCATAATCACTTCAAGCCATTAGGTGACAGAAACAATCAGAAATGCAGCTCTGTGACTCCAGATGCCACCGAGTGTAAACTGATGAGGGTGGGAAATGCAGCGCCCTGACTAATGGTCCAGATTGCACCGAGTGGCAGTGTAGAAACCACACATTTGTTATTACTTAAGCATGCTCAGCTCACAACACCCACTACATCGCGGCACCATATCCTGTTTAACATTTGGACAGCACTTGACAGCAGGCACAACTCATTTACCAACTTCAGGATCTTTTTTTTGGAAAGGATCAGGCTCACAAACCTTACAGTGGCTCACAAAAAAAAAAGAAAGAACAAAGGAAACACTGACTGCAACTCTGGGTAGGAAAGGGAGGTAAAAGAACTGTCGCGGTTGGCAATCAGCTCATCTTTTAATTTCCCGGTTCCTTTTGCGATCGCGATCGCAAAATACAGCAATCAGATAGCCCGGGCAGATAGCTCATTTTCTAATTTCCTGGTTCCTTTTGCGATCGCGATCACAACATACAGCAAAATAAATGATGACTGAAACTGCAGGGTATCTACTCCGAAGAGGGTAGTGTGGTAGGAAAAACCAAAAGCCCTAAAATACTGCATTTATTTACTACTGTTGGAGAGGGTGCAGAAACAATCTAAGAAACAATGGAATTGGGGAAAAAAACTAACAAGCCTAAATAGCAGCAGCGCCCTCTACTGGCATTAGTAAAGGAACTACTTAACATCTACACTGACTTTTTGTATTCATTTTTACTTCTTCATTTATTTATTTTTCATTTTTCTAATATTTTATATAACTGTTACTGATAGCCCATTTTCTAAGCGCAATAATACCCTCCAGGTTGGGTGGTCTTGTGCTATACCAAACCTTTCAGGGGCTATAAGGCCCTGCGCCTGCAGCGTCGGGCCTCATTACGCCCCTGGGCGGTCCGGTATAGCACAATACTGCCCACCCTGTCGGGTATTATTGCTCACATGAAATCCTGCCTCAAGAAATGAACTTAGAGGCAAAATGCCTTACACATCTGGGAAGTATCCTTATGTCATAATGAAAACCCTAGAGTGATTTATTGTGATTGTAAAGTGGCTCCCTTTATTTTTCATTTTAGAACTGAGCAATACGGTTCAGAAAGTCAAACGTTCTGCCATGTTCTGTTATGTTTGAATGAGGTATATCCATGTCATCACATTTCACTAATACATGCTTTGGTTTATTTTACTCATTTGTTAATCTGAAACATCTCACGGTGACATTACTGCAGCAATAGCTATTTATGTATTTTATATTTGGTGACCTGAAAAGGCACACGGGTCACATCTGGGGGGAAGGGTAGTAGAGCAAGCAGCAGACAGTTGTACAGTAACAAGCATCTGAACAGACAAACAAACAAACAAACGAATAGTATGATATAGTAATTCTGCTTGTGTGGGAAGAGGTAGGAGGATGAGTTTTGCTGCTGATTTGGCATTAGCTTAAATCTTTAACTCTGTAACTGATTTTTTGTTGTGAGTTTGCTGTTGGTTTGGGAGTAGGTTAAAGCTTTCTTTAACTCTGTAACCAGTTTTCTGGAGGACCACCGCTGGCTGGAGTAACCCCCCCCCCCCTCCCAACAGCCTTTCTTAAATACTGGAAAGCCACTGGGGGTTGGGCTTGAAGGCTGTGAGGGAGGAGCTTGGGGAGCTGGAAACTGCCCATATGAACTAACTCTTAAAGCTAATAGTCAGGTGATGAAAAGTTCAGACTCTCAAGCTTTTACTAGTTGGATTTTAGAGTTTAAATGTTTTAAAGTTGCAAGTTTGAAAGTCAAACTGACAAGCTTGGTTTAAGGAAGGGTAACTGCATATTTTAAAGTTGGAAGTCTAAAGTTCAAACTGACAAGGTCATGTATAAATGTATTAACTAGAGTTACTGAGCTAGCAAGCTAGGGACATTGGGATAAAGAAGGAATTGGAAGCAAGCTAGTATGGTCACATATGGTATCCAGCTGTTGCTGTACAGACTGTGTGATAAGGAACTGAAGTTACATTTAAGTTAAGTATGAATTATGGAGGGAAGGAAAATGGGGCATTACAGGGAGGTATCACACTGAGGAGTGGAAGGGCATACATAAAACAGTGGATGGAATGGGAGGCACCATGGAGTGAGGGTGGCAGGCACAGGGAGGATAGTGGGGTGTAATGGGTGTGGGGCGGCTGTTTGGATGAATATACTATGGAAACTGTGGTTGTCCAATTTGTTACTGGCTGAGGAGACTGGAAGAGAAGGTACAGGGGCTCTGGAGAGAGCTGGAGAGGGTGGGGGGCTGGGGCAGGAAGGACCCAGAGAGGAGTAGCTGGGAGAAGCAGAGGAGGAACAGTAGGGCTAAATCCTGTGAGGATGTAGGAGGGGGCTGGTGGTGAGGAGAACAGAGGGGCAGCAAGTGGAGAGAAGGCTCAGGGTAGGGGGATGGAGGAGATGGGCACCACTGCAGGGGTAGCAAGTAATAGGTTTGCAGTGTTGGCATCGGAGGTGGTAGTGGAGTTGTCAGAGATCATGGGGGGGAGGAGAAAGCTCAGGAGCCAGGAGTCAGGTTGGGAAGGAAAGAAGGAAGGAGAGAAAGAGCAGGGTAGAGGCAGAGGGAGAGGCAGAAACAGGGGGGAAGATGTAGGAGTTGCAAATGTTGCAGATAGAGGTAATAAGGAGTATGGCATTGTGGACTCTGGAAAGGTGGACAGCGAAAACAGGAGGAAGGGGGTTACAGGACAAGAAGATGGGAGGGTACTAGTGCTGGGGGATTCTATACTGAAAGGGATCAGATGGGGCAGAAGGGGAGAAAGGCACATTCGCATCAGAGTCAAGGCTATTCCAGGGTTGACAGCGGGCAGAGCGGGGCAGGCACTTCTCAAGTGCACACGGAGGGGGAAGGAGAAATCTCACAAAGTGATGCACATGGGTACAAATGACTTGGTGGGTGAGATGGTAGAGGTGGTAAAGGGGGGGTTCGAGCAGTTGGGCAACCAGTGTGGGGAGGTGGGGGGTTGGTGGTGTCTCTGAGGTACTCCCGATACCATGTGCGAGTACAGTGAGGAAAAAAAGGATAGAGGAGTTCAATGAGTGGCTGATGGATTGGTGCCGTACCAGGGAGTACGGATTAGTGTCTGACTGGGGCAGAACCTGGGGCAATAGTGACCTATATGCGGGAGACAGGTTGCATTTGAGCTGGGAGGGGAAGGGAGTACTAAAATGAGGAATAGAGGGGTATATATCAACAAAGGTGGATTTAAACTAGGAGGGGTGGTGAGGGAACTGTTGATAGGAAAGGGGTCCAGAAAGGGGAGCCTAGTGAACTCACCCCCCCCCCAGTTATGGGTAAAGGCAATGGGGAGGTGGCACAGGGAGGGTTAAGGGGGGGAAATAGGGGTAGGGAAGGGAGGAGACAGGCTGGAGGGTGGTCTCACTGAATGCAAGAAACCTAAGGCATAGAACAGCAGAGTTACAGGCTCTCTTGGTGGTGGAGGGCGTGGACATTGCAGCCATCACGGAAATGTGGGCCACCCAATACCAGGACTGGGATATCATAATCCTGGGGTTCAGGTTATTCAGAAAGGATAGAGCTAAGGGGAATGAGGGGGAGTGGTGATTTATGTAAGAGAAAGGATAAAGTATGTAAGGGAGGAAGGGGTGGGGGGGAGGACAGAAGCACTATGGATGCAGTTCCAAGACACAAAGAGTAGAACACTAAGAATGGGGGTGGTGTACAGGCCACCGGCTAAGGGGATTGACCTGGATAGGGAATTAACTGAACAAATTAGGAGGGTCTGCAGGAAGGGGGAGCAAAGTGGTGGTGGGGGACCCCATCCACCACGAGTGCAAGGGAGTGGGTCCTGCTAGAAGCATTTCAAGACAGTTTTCTGACACAGCTGGTCCAGGGGCCAACTCGGTTAGAAAGGACCCTTTGTCCCTTGTACTGGACAACAGGGAAGTTGTAAGGAATCTGGAAGTGGAGGAACCACTGGCTGGGAGTGACCACTATTCAGTGTGGTTCATGCTCAACATGGAGAGGAAAACCGGGCATGGGTACAAGGGTGATTGAGTTTAGGGGGGAGTACTTTAAGAAGATGGGGGAAATTCTTGGCAGGCACCTGGCAGGAATGCAACCACACATGGATGCAGACCAGAAATGGGACATCATAAAGGAAGGGCTGGCAGAGGCAACAGTCTTGCACTAGGAAGAAAAGTAAGAAGGGAAGGGCACAAAAACCCAGTTGGCTGACACAGGAGGTTATGGAAGGGGTGAGGACCAAAAGGACAGCATTTTAAAAGTACAGGAAATCGGGGAGGGATGAAGATAAGGATACATACATGGAGAAGTCCAGGGAGGTTACCAGACTGTTCAGGGTGGCCCAGGTGTCCAGGGAGCTGAGACTGGTGCAGGGAATTAAAAGCAGAAAAAAATACTTCTTCCACTACATCAGCGAGAGAAGGAAGAGCAAAGAAGAGCAGTGATCAG
Organism: Neoceratodus forsteri; assembly: GCA_016271365.2. Classification (NCBI taxonomy): domain Eukaryota; kingdom Metazoa; phylum Chordata; order Ceratodontiformes; family Ceratodontidae; genus Neoceratodus; species Neoceratodus forsteri. The sequence continues at coordinate 142,081,072 of JADMNL010000023.1, forward strand.
CTGGTGAGGATTAAGAAGTATGGGGGGGCGGGTGGAGAAAGGGGCAGAGCAGGCAGAGGCACTGAACGAATACTTCTGCTCTGTATTCACGCAAGAGAAGGGGGCAGATACCCCAAGCAAGGGGGGTGGTGGTGAGGAGGGGGAAGGGACAACAGATGTAGGGATTACAGAGAGCAGGATACTAGATGGGTTGAGGGCATTATGGGTGGACAAAGAAACTGGCCCTGATGGCATTCACCCTAGGGTACTAAGGGAGTTGACAGAGGTCCTGGCAGGGCCACTGGCTGACCTGTTCAATACCTCCTTGGACACAGGATGTGTACTACAGGACTGTAGAATGGCTCATGTGGTGCTCATCTATAAAAGTGGCCCAAAGCATGAACCAGAAAACCATAGACCAGTGAGCCTCACATCAGTCGTGGGAAAGCTCATGGAGACCATACTAAAAGAGAGGCTAGTGAGCTTCTTAGAGGAAAATGGTCTCCAGGATGGTCAACAGCACAGATTTATAGCGGGCAGATCCTGCCAGACAAACCTTGTAGAGTACAACGACTGGGTGACGCGGGAACTGGACAAGGGCCATGCAGTGGATGTCCTGTATTTGGACTTCAGCAAGGCCTTTGATTCAGTGCCACATGGGAGGTTGGGGGGAGAACTGGAATATGTGGAGATGGGACCAAAAATGGTGAAATGGATCACAAACTGGCTAAAGGTAAGGCAGCAACGGGTGGTGGTGGTGGGGGGGGGGGGCCTCTTGCCACCGAGAGCAGTGACGAGCAGGTACCACAGAGATTGGTACTGGAACCGGTGCTGTTTGGGATTTTTATTGTAGATATCACACGTGATCTGGAGCAAGATCAGCCTGTTCACAGATGAGACCAAGATTGGAGCTGTGGTTGATGATGCAGATGAGTGGAAGGGGTTGCAGGAGGACCTGACTAAGCTGCAGGACTGAGCGGAAACATGGCAGTTGGGGTTCAATGCCAAGAAGTGCAGGGTTATGCAATACAGAGCCAGGAACCAGGGGAGGGATTATCACTTAAATGGGGTACAGTTGGGGAGCTTTACAGAGGAGAAGGACCTAGGAGTGATCATTACGGGGAACATGAACAACTCTGCTCAGTGCAGGAAGGCGGCAGCAAAAGCCAACAAAATGCTGGGGTGTATTGCAAGAGGGATCTCCTCCAGAAGGAGGGAGCATACCTCTCAACCTCCTGCCTCATAAATCAGGGACAAGGCTTAAAAAAATCAGGGACAAAGGACCAAAATCGGGGACACATCTTCAACATTACAGATATTCACCCAGAAAGCTGGTAGAATATAGGGCTTAGTGCAAAATGCATTTTCTAAAGAACAAGTCTGTAACTTTAATGTTTGACATTGTTTAGTGCTTACAGTCCCCACTGTTTAGCCACAAAAACACAAATTTTAGGAGGGACAGAGTAAACTTTTGAGGCAAAATCAGGGATGTCCCTGAAAATCAGGGACACTCGAGAGGTATGGGAGGGAGGTTATCCTGCCCCTGTATATGTCATTGGTCAGACCCCACCTGGAGTACTGTGTGCAGTACTGGTGCCCATTCCTGAAGAAGGAAATCAGATTGTTGGAGGGAGTGCAGTGAAGAGCCACAAAGATGATCCAGGGATTAGAGAGCAAGCCCTATGAGGACAGGCTGGGAGAGCTGAATTTGTATTCACAGGAGGAGAGGAGGGATGGGGGGATATGATCGGGACCTTTAAGTATCTGAAGGGGATAAAAAAGACCAACACAGAAGGGATTTTTCAGATGAGAAGGGGTTGGGGACACGAGAGGGCATGGACTGAGATTGGAGGGGGGAAGGTTCAAGAGGGAGATGAGTAGAGATTTTTTCACAGAAAGTGGTGGACAAATGGAACACCTTACCAGATGAGATGGAGTCCTATAAGATGGAGGGCAATTTCAAGAGGGGTTGGAACAGGGTAAGGTTAAGGGATACTGGGAAGGGGGCGGGAAGGGCAGCTGCATGATGAGGGGCTAGCTGCACACTCGAGCAGACTTGATAGACCATGAGGCCTGTTTCTGCTGGCAATTTTGTAAGTTCGTGATGAACAATTTGCATATATATATATATATATATATATGTAATAAAGTGCAGAGAACCTTAGTAGTGCATAGAATCATGAACAATAACATGGGTGGATTAAGATTCAGCCTTCAAGGGTAACCATAGGAAGGGTAACAGGAGCAAGTTGGGTGGGGTAAAGGTTCAGCTGGCATTTGAAGGAGCCAGGGGATGGAGAGTAATGGAGGGAGGAGGGGAGTCTGTTCCAGAGTGAGGGAAGTCTGTAGGAGAAGGTAGACTGCAAAGCTGAGGAGCGGGGGTGAAGAGTGACTAAAGTACAGTGGTCCCTAGAGCAGAAGAAGCAGGAGGCAGGGGGAATTGGGATAGGAGCTGGGAGAGGTAGGAAGTAAGGGTGTTGAACCAATATTTGTAGATAATGGTAGTGCAGTGGGCCTGGCCGTGAGAGGGCAGTGGGAGGATGTATAGGAAGGAATATAGCGAGTAATGGTGTGTGCATGGTGGAGAGTCTGATGCAGAATGGCAGAAGGAGTTGAGGAGGGTATCCAGTCTGGCAAGGGAAAAGGAAGGGGCAGAACCACAGACTACAGCCACATAATGGAAGACAGGGAGCACCATTTTGGTGACAAGCTCCCTGTGGAATGTGGAGTTAGGCAGTCTTTATTATGATAGAGGGCACCAGGTTTGGGATGGACCTTGGCATGGATGACATCAGTATGGGCTGAGAAGTCAAGCTTACTGTCTAGTCACACTCCCAGGTACTTAAAGGACTGAACCGCTTAAAGTGGGCTTTCAGCCAGAATGGTGAAGACGGGAGAGGGGGGCAGTGATTCTGTCTAGTTTCCGACTGAAGGTCATGGAGACTGTCTTTTTAGTGTTAACTCTAAGTTGGTTACATTGGAACCAGTGCAGGACATTGCTGAAGTCCCGCTGGAGTAGGTCTTCCACAGCTGTGGTGGAAGGACCAGAGGTGAAGATGACTATGTCATCTGCATACAAGTCGATATCCGAGTTGATACAGGTGGTGGGAGGTCACTGAGGAAGATGGCAAAAAGGATTGGACCTAGGATGGAGCCCTGTAGAACCCCAGACTGGATAGGAAAGGGAGGTGACAGGGAATCACCAACCTGAACTGATCATTGTCACACAGGTAAGAATGGAACCAAGCAACAGTGGTGGTGGAGGCCAGCAGATCTGAGCTTGTCCAGCAGGAGTGGGTGGAACACCGAGTTGAATGCTTTGGGCAGATCGATGAAAATTGCTGTGGTAATGAGCCCCTGATCCATTCCGGAGAAGATGACATCAGTGACATGCAGCAGGGAGGAGACTGTGGAGTGGTGCTTCTGAAACGAGACTGGAAGGATGAGAGAAAGTTAATGGATGAGAGGAAATCAAGGAATCTTGAGCGGACCAGTTTCTCTTGCTGTTTGGGGGGGGGGGAGATGGGATGGAAGTTGCCAGGAGAGGAAGGGTCAACCCCTTTGTGGAGTGGAATAACTTTGGTCAACTTCCAGTACTGAGGAATGGTGCTGAGGGTGAAGGAAAGGTTAAGTAGGTGAGTAAGGGGAGCTACAATGGCAGGAGCTGAGAAGTGAAGGAACTTGGGGTCATGACCATCAGGACTGGACTTAGATGGGTTGAAGGATGAAAGGGCAGGTAGGGTTTCCTGAATGGTGACAGGGTGAAGTGGTAACCTGGTGAGGTATGGGGAGGAAAAGAGGAAAGAAGACAAAAGAGGGTGAGCCAGGAGTGGTAGAGGACAGAAGGGCACAGATTATGAAGAACTTGTTAAAGAGAGTCACACCAGAGGTATGGTCAGACACAGGTGAACCATTTTCCACGAGAATTAGGGGGTGGACTGGGCAGGGTGGTCAGTAAGGGAGTAGATAGTGCAATATGACACCAGTATCACAAGAACCAACAAAGTATGGTTCCTGGTCAATATAGCGTAGCAAACACAGCGTGTTGAAAACCGTGAGGGCAAAACAGCATAAGCAGTGTGAGCGAGTCGTGCACTTTAGCACTGCGGTGCACAACAGCGTGTGGAGATGTGGAGCTGTGGGGTACAGTGATTACCAATGGAACCAGGTAACAAGGGACAGGCGTAGTATAGCCTATAATTTTCAGCTGCAGGTAGTATCCATTGTACATGTGCGCCCCTCTTCTTCCTCCAGGTTGTGTGACTGGCTGTCTGCGGATAGTGCTGATTCTGTATTTCTGCTGTAGTCTGCAATATTGTTTCCCAGTCATTGTTTGACACTGTGTATCCTATGGCAGACTGTACATATTAAAGTGTATGTTCAGGATTGCAGTCCTCAGTGTGTTCTGTTTTTTTTTGCAGGTGTCATTGTCGTATGGACTGCCTGCATGTTGTCATGCTGTTTGGTAGTTTCGGTATTTGTCCCCTGTACTCTTTTGTGCTGCACCATTTTGTTTACACTGTTTTTGTTCACACTTTTTTATTTAAGTTTATTTCAGCTCAAACCCAAAGTACAGTCAATTCATTGAATATGAATGCAGATTAGTGTGTTGCTGTGATAATGCTCTGGCATCCTTGTCATTACAGGGGACACTGACATGGGCACAACTGATTGTTAGACATGAGCATCAGCTGCGTTTATTGATATTCAAGAGCTTGAAAAATTAGGGCACATGCTCCAGTCCCTCATTTAAGCTGCCAGTTATTTTCAAATGTAAAAAATAAGTTTTTAAAAAAAGCTTATGCTGCTGAAGACAGACTCTCCAGCATTGCATCAGGAAGAAGCAGCAGGGATGTGCAGCATAATGTTGAGCAGTTTACCCAGTGCTGCACAAGCTTTGCTTAGATTTTTCACATTTGAAAATAAATGACACTTTGAATTGTTGCGTGAGATATGTACTGATATTTTAAGTTTTAACAGAACCTGGTATCAGTGGCACAGCATGGACTTGTGTGCACATCCCTTGTTTCTATTTCTCCATTTATTTAGATGACAATTAAGATGACATAAAATTGTATAATCCATACGAAAGTCCTGGCCCCACTGGGGGAATAAATTTCAGAAGTAGTAAAACTAAAGATTGCTGCAAACTTGGGGACAAGAACAATGTTACATTCTAATCCTAGCACAAGAAACCATTTAGCCCATCAAACTAATAACTATGATTTTTTTCTATTGCAGAATCAGTCCCTGTGGGTCAGCTTTAATAATGTGACCTTTTATATTTTACTTTTTTCTAATCAGTAGTCATAGTGTAAGAGACAAGGACCAAAGAGCAGAAAGTTCCCTAGGGTGAAACTATAGCAAGACATCCCTGTCCTTGAGGTGGGCAAAATAGATCCACTGGTTTTCAAGTATTTCTTCTACCTGGTTAGTGACATTTGTGATTACAACATTAAATTTCATTTCTAAAATTGTTTCCTCACACTGCCAGACAGCATGTTGGCTAACCCTATCTTTTCTTAACCAATTAACAGTTTAATGGGCATACACAACCACAATATGGAGTAATGTGTATGCAACTTGTTGGTAGCAAAAGGCTAGTTGTATAGTAGGATGCTGACTGTCATTTCGAGTTGCTTTGTCCCTTTGCACTCTCTGTCCCCTGAAGGACTACCACCCAGTCAGGGTACCAGGAAGGAAAAAGAACTACCTCTTGAGGAGGGTTTCACCCCAGAAGTGCTGCAGGAATGTGATTCCTTTGGATAAAGGTGTCTTACGAAGGATCCAATGGAGAGAAGCAAGCCACTGGAGGAAGAGGGGTGGATGATGGGAGTAAAGAAATGGTTGGAGGAAGTAGGTTTTTATAGCACAGGAAGGGGATGTGACTGGTTGCTCCTGCCCATCAAACCTCAGGAAAGCCTTTTAATTTATTAAGTGTATACAACCACAACGTAGAGTAATGCTTCTGCAACTTTTTGGTAGCCGAAGACTAGTTGTATGATAGGATGCTGACTGTCACTTGAAGTTACTTTGGCCATTCACACTTTTTCCCCATGTCAGGTTACTGGGAAGGCAAAGGAACACTCTTCATGAGGGTTTCACCCCTAGAGGTGCCACAGTAATGAGATTCCTTTGGTTAACGATACCTTAGGAAGGAGCCCAAAAGAACTGTGAAGCAGGAGTTGCAAATACAGATAAGCAATGTGATGACAGAGAAAGCTGACAGCTGATGAGGAGTGATACTAGACTTAGGCGTGGCTTCCACAAGAGAGAGGGAATGGCAGGATTGTAGGAAAAGGCAGGCCACCATCCAACCCCAACTCACAGCAGAAATTCTAATGCTGGGTAAATGGTATGAGACCACTACTTTATGGCCTTTTGCATTCAAAAGAGAAAAAAAATGATTAAGGAACTCTTTGGGAATCAATGGCCTTGGCCGCATCCCTCCTGGCATGGGTACCATTATTAGGCTAACGGTGCTAATTGGAAATCCAGTTTGGTGGAAACTTATGGAGGGATAACTCTTGTTGTCTCGCAGTAAGGGTATAACACTGTGGGAGTGCCACAAGTGGATCTTGAAGTCAGAGGAGGTACCTCAGGGATGGATCCCCCCAAAAAAACTTAGACTGAGGAGACAGCAACTGCTGAAAGGCTAGCACCTAGCCTTGAGCTCGTGAGGGGGCCTAGCCTTATCTGGAAACTAAAGGAAGGGGTTACAGAATGATACTAGGTGGACATTGAGCAGATGCTGGGATAAAAGCTTTTGGAGGTGCTGCTGATGTGTTCTTCACAGCTAAAGGAACCCATTTGGACTTAGGGCCCCACTCTCTGGTAGCTGGTTTTAAATGCTACACTGGGAGGTGCCACTAACCATGTGTCTGCACAGCAGAAGATTCTGCCTGAGCGGCAGACCTTCTCACCACCCAGTGGGACTGCGAGAGGCACCACACAAGACAAGCCAGAAAAGGACCCCCACCCAGTGAGGGACTCACCCTCAAGATGTGGACTTTAAGGGGAGCAAGTGAGCAGGGAAGAGGAATATGGTAATGCCAGTAGGAATGCATTCGTAGGGCCTGATTGTATAATTTAGAAATGGACTGGCTGCATGATGATGCAGAGGAAGCCAATGATAAATTGTATTGGACTAAATAAGGACTGCTGAGGAATGACAGGTATGATAGTAAATTAACTGAATGACAAGGTACTGAAAATAGGAACACATATCAAAAGCCATTATCGATATCATAGTGAGTATCCAGCCATAAGCAGGAGTTGTTGTACAGCCATGACAGTTGTGAAAATATTAAAGCAGACTGAGTGATAGCCAAATGATTGAGAAATTAAAGATTGGCAGAGGCAGCGTGAATTGACTGGGTCAGTTGGTTGCAGCTGCTAGGTGGAATGTAATGCATACAGTGAGACTGTAGTAGAATGGTTGCTAGTGCTGGTTACGAATGAAGGTAAAGCACCGGTGAGAAAAATGAAATACAGCAGCATGACAGAGGCAGGATATAGAGTCAAGTCAGAATGCTGGAAACACACTGCAGGTAAGCACTGGGGTAAAATGAGGACATGAGATGAGCAGGAGAGCCTGCTCTAGAGAAAGCAAGAAGCACAAGCCACAGCCAGAAAAGGCAAAACATACTAACCAGAGAGTTGCAGGAGGCACCGACCAAATAAAAGCTGATGGCAAAAATCAAACAGAATGGCCCAAAATGACCAAAAGGAATGCAGCAGCCACAGGGGAGGGAGGGAAGCAGAGCGTAGGACCACAGCAAAGAAATGGAGCTTCCCAATGAGGCTAAAGGTAACTGGTTTATATAGCCCAGGAAGGGGGTGTGACTGGTTGTTCCCACCCACCAAGTATCAGGCAAGTCTTTTAATAACCCAATTTTGTTTCCTGATTTTGGAAGTACAGTAGTGCCTCTTTGTATAGATAGAACAGTCTTATGCTTGAAAGAAAATATGTGTTTCCACTAGAAACACAATATATTACACACACACCCTTATGCCCAGAATCATGGGTAGCATATTTAAATCACCATGAAGGAATTTCAGCTAGCTGTGCTTTAAGCTGGACTTTATGAGGCCAAAAGACATTTCAAATCTAGGTGCTTCACCCACTGTATCTCCTTTATCTCCAAATTCTGGTTTGACTCTCTTCCATGTAACTTACCTCTGTCCTTTCCCTTACTCTCTTTATAATGCTTCCTCTCACTCTTTCGTTCTCCCTCAAATGAAATATCCTGCTGGTCCAGCTGCCTTCACGCTTGATTTTCCTAAACTGTGGGGTTCTCGTCCCTCTTCTGTTCACTCTGCGCCTTCCCTTCCTGCTCTTAAATCTCTTCTCCATGAATTCTCTATTCAGTCCTGTAGTTGCTTCTGATATTGGGTTTACTTCTTACACCTGTACTCATCTAATTCACTGACCTTCAGCACTTACCCAGTATGTCATTCCCCTTGTTTCTTATTTAGTTAAATTGGTAACTATTTAATTGTTCTTTTGTTCCATTCCACAATTTATTGCATGGTAACTTACCGATTACCAGTTTATTCTTAAGCATGATTGTCCTGTTCATGTTGACATACTTATTTCCATTCTATGTATTTTCTATTCTCTATTCTATATTTTGTATGTTATTTTCCGCGCTTCTCCTTCCCCCATGACATATCTAGAAACAAGCTCAGGAGGCAGTATAGCGTAGTGGTTAAGGGCACTGAGCTACAAGCCTGGAAACCTGGGTTTGAATCCCATCAGCCCCCACTTGCATACAGTGTGGCCCTGAGCAAGTCACTTAACTTCCTTGTGCTCCCAGGTCACACCTGGAAACAAGCTCCAGCTTAGTGTGCCTTTCCTGGTTAAACAATTTCTCCTTTCCTTTTCTTTTCTGGTAAAACCTTTGAAATAAAAAAATACGTACATAAATACATGCATACATACAAAGCAAAGGCTAAAAACAGTCAATCACAGACACATGTTTCTGTTTACAATAATTGTTTTTTTTTTCCGGGTTGCAGCCTCATAAAAACATCTCATATCTTTGCAGACTTAAATTAATGCTTTAGAATGATAATATTGAATATCAGTGACTCAAATGCACAGTCTTGAACTGATAACATAAGGACCCCATAGTTAAAAGATTAGCACGGCACTGAGTTAGCACCATGCCATCATATTCTGGGGTGAGGTGGTGTGCGAGACGGAGAGTGCTCAGTGGGTGGGGGGGTAGAAGAATGGATGGCCCAGTCAGAAAGAGGGGTCCCCACAGACTAGTGGGGGGGTTACAATGCTGTCATGGGCACTCAGGAAGGGGGACCACATAGACTACAAGGTGGTGTGTGGGTTACAGTACTATCGTGGATGATCAGGGGGAGTGGGAACCACAAAAACTACTGGGGTGGGGGTATTTACAGTGCTGTCATGGGTGATCGGGGGAGGGGGGACCACACAGACTGCTTGGGGGGTTACAGTTCTATCATGGACAATTGGAGGGGGTACCACTAGACTCTAGGGACTCTGTTCCACTGCTGCCCTGCATGGGTGCTATGATGCCATTGGGCACATGCAAATAAGTCCATTAGGGAATGCAGGTGACTCCCTCAGCACCTTGCATGTCCAGTGGGCTCAGTTGCATGCCCAGGCAGAATAAGGCCTGCAGAAGCCCTGACCCTATCCCATTTTTGGTGCACTGTCTCCTGTGAGCCTTATGCACTCTTGGGTCACATCGGTTGCCATATTTAAGTCAGTTACTGGGCTCCCTTAATGCACGCTAACAGGCTGAATATAGCTCAGAGCCAGAAGTGCATTATTTTTGGTGCAGCGCTACAGGCTGCACATCGCTATCGGCAGCTCTGAATATGGGCCATATAGTTTAAGTATGACATGGGCTGTAACATAACTTACCCTTGCTGAAATAATCTTTTTAATCAAAGTAATTTTAGCTCGTAATGCTCCTGTTAGAATATACTTCATCCATGCAGGACATACTGTAACCCCCCTGTAGCAATATGTATTATCTAAGTAATGTACTGTATGTTGTTTTCTAATGTGTATCTTGGCCATCATGTATAGCATTACTGTTTCATAATACAAAGAAAATTGAGATGGTTAACTACATTACAGAAAATAAAAAATGTAAATTAAGGTTAGTATACTTACATGCAATACTCAGGTTCAGTTAAAAATGTTCTAAGAAAATATATAGTATAGTTCATGGGGCACAAAAAATAGGCCTGGTAAAAGTGTTTTAATTTACCAGTTATTTCAGTATTGCCAGAGCATGACTGCTGGTACATGTGCACTATTCAAAGATAAAAATTATTATATTGAAAAAAAAATTCTAATATACATGCAGTGCATTTACAAGAAACAATGGGTCTGATTCTACGCTGCAGTCTTTCAGGGACACCAGCTTGGAGGTTTGCTCACATCGGACTTAAGTCACAGGGGAAAGAAGCCACCCTCACCCCCCCCGTGGCAATTCAAATTATGTTGGCTGGTGCAAACCATGGTACAGCATGACACTGTACATTGAAACATGTGCCTGTCACATCTCTCCATCTCCAAATCTGTTCCTTGGTGACAGTAATGGACATACAGGTATCGCAGCTGGATGATTCCCCCTCCCTAATCCCTGAAGTGTTCCATTCCCCTGCTGGTACAGTGGTTTTCACCCACCAAAACTCCCAATACATTTCCCCTGCTGGTTCAGTAGTCCACCCTCCCAGTCCTCCAGTTTCACTGAACCCAGGCAGTCTAGTGTTTCATGTCCTTCCTAACCCCCTGCCCCGATACCTGTGACTTTGGCAACACACACACACACACACACACACACACACACACACATGGCTGGTGCTGTCTACCGTGTTTCTGCAGGTTCATTTCAGTGGCGGAGCCAGAGGGGGGGCTGGGGGGCAGTCGCCCCTCCTGGTTGCCCTAATGTGAGTAGTGGTGCCCCACTACCACCTTTATTCACTGTTTAGTGCCCATTGTGGAGCCCGTGATTGACTGGCCCCCCCTTGGCTCCCAAATGCTCCCAAACCTGGCTCTGCCACTGGTTCATTTGCATGGTGACCCAGCCCATTTTCCCAATCGTCTACAACTGCCTTCACAGGTGCATAGGAAGGGGTTGCAGTGACTCAGTAAGTATTACAATTTAGCACCAACTTTAGGTGGTCCTAGCAGCTCAGAATCAGGTCCATGAAGTTCTCACAAACAGTCTTGCCCAGTTAACTTGTTTGATTATAATTACATGAAGAATTATTGTTTTTTTAGACTTTACTAAATAATCCTGGAAAATGATAATGCAAAGTATATAATTCATGTTTTACAACATGTATATTGTCAAAAGTTCTTTCATGAAGTAATCAAAAATGTTTATTTTTCAATAATGTACTGTGGAAAATCTATTTTATCTCCAGATAATGTCATTTATAAAATAGAAAAAAATTCTGAAAGCTGATTGGTCTCCATGAAGTTTCATCTGTGATTTTATTCCAATATAACATCATAGATTTAAATTAAACACCTGCAATTGTTTTATTATAAAGGATCCATTTTATCATTGCAGTAAGGCAGTGCAAGACATGTGTTATGCTAATAATGTTGCATGAGTGGTTGAAGGCACTCGGCTGTGCCTCATGTTTCAGAAAACCCAAGATGTAACATTATCCAAGCATAACACATACTCTGTTGTGCCTTATTGCTAAAATCATTTTCTTATCGCATAATTCAAAAAGATTTGTTTGTGAAAGATACAGATAGTGACTTTGTCTGTATGAAGTAATTATGTCAAACAAAAACAAAACAAGAAACAAAAAAACAGAAGACCATTGATGAAAATTTCATTTGAGACTCTTCAGCTTCCAAACATTTTGCATTGTCTTCCATGACTGTCTCTGGAATTTTATGGACAAAGGCACATGTAATCAGGGTAATTTTTAGCAAATGTAAACTTGTGCACTGGATTTTCTAAATGTTTGCAGTGTTTTTGTACAGACTGTATATTGTCAGCCGTCATTGATAATACCACTTGGAATATATGTGATGAACATTTAGCAACACTAAATTGTTTTTGTTGCTTAAAGTATTGCTTTGTTTTTGAAAATAATAAAGTGTCTTTACTCAAAATCTGCATTTTTTTATTTCTACAACTCTTCAGATTTAAATAAAGCTTGGTTTGTCATACAGTATCTTTCTATGTAGCTATTTTGATATTTTGTGTTCAAAATCAAGTGATAATTGAAGGGTGATGAAGCATAGCATTTTTTCTTTTCTTTTTTTTTCAGTTCTATGTTTTTACCTCTTTGAGCCAGCTGTCGACCATCTAATTTCACCACCGACTGCCCAGCCTCTTCACCCACCTCTAAGCTCCAGGGTCCTACATGGCTGCCCAGTCCCCCCTCCCCCATGTCATGACCCCCCCCACTAGAGCACTATCATGCATGGGGCGGAGTAGGGGGTGTAGGGCCCGAGCATGCTGTCATGCTGATGGATATCATTTTCACTTTACTCCCTTCTCCCAGATAGATCCAGAAGCAAATGATTTGATACCTTTTAATGGACCAGCATGCTTCTGGATCTATTCTTGCAAGGACCAATAAGGCAACTACTAAATCTAGATTCCCCCAGATAGTGTCAGCCAGTTCCACATCTGTGTGCACAGCAAAGCATGGTGAAATGAGGATGATGTCTGTTTTGTGTGGGCATGCCCTGCATGTACTGACTCCCTGCAGCCACCAGGAAGCAGTCACAGACTGAGCAGTACATCTCCCTCCCCTCCTGCAGGTTGGGGCATCTTGACAGGTGCCTCACCAATCTCCTACCAGCCTGCAGCAATGACTCAGTCTTAGGTCTCAGATTCATGTTGTCAGCATGGCGAATGGTCCCAAACTGCTGCCATACCAGGTCGGTTGAAACAACATATTTTGATAAACTGTAGTCCCCTGTTGGAACACAGTATTGAAAACAAACACTAAGTCCCTTTAATGTCAAAATGTGCCAAAGCCCTTTCCAGTGGAAAAACAAAAGATATTGGAAATTTTTTTTTTCTTTACCATTTTAAAAAAAGGGAAGTCACTATTTCTCTAGTTTATTAAATATAGAATTAGGCTAGAGATGGGAAAGAGTGGGATCTGTACCCCAGGGATGTCGGACAATGTTGCTTGTTGCTTGAAAACATATTCAGAATATCTGGTATCTTAATTGAAGCCAACAATACAAATGTGGAAAGAACTCCTACTGAAGATTCCCCCCTGAAATACCTGACATACAAGCTAAGAGGGTGGGATGGGAAATCTGAGAAGCAATCGAGCCCATTTATCAATCTCCTATTGAAGGGGCAATGCGTACAAGAATGAAGACACTTCTGAGTGTGTGTGTATCTAAAATGATAATAAAATTACTCAGAGAAAGTAAACCAAAACCAAGAGAGGTGATATGAGTTAATAAAATAAATGTCAGTTTGCTGTATGTGTAAAAGGTATGTAAAGTTACTATTCTGTGTTTTGTATGATGCTCTGGCTGTGCTAGAATGTAGTGCAATGGTGACATCTCTATGACAGTATGAAATTTCTAAACAAGCCATGATGTACTGAACTACATGATGATTTAGAATGTGCATGTATTGCTTTGTACTTTTATGAGTTATGTAGATACAAAATCTCCCAAAAAAAGAATTACAAAAAGGTAGAAAAACCTTTGTGGAAAAAACAAATACTGTATATTCTCTCATATTAATTATTTGAAAGTGGCTGGCCCTGTGGCGCTGAGGGTTGAGGCACTGGACGCCATACCTCACGCCACACTGGCGACCCATGTTCAGGAGCGAGTGTGGGCCCCGGGGCTTGGCAGGGGAGGAGAAGGATTGAGCATCCCAGGGACAGCTCTCCTTCTCCGGGGAAGGGGGTGACCAGTTGTCGGTGCATGCCTGGCCCCTATCGGAGGCTGGGGGTTGGCACACCAACACTGCAGACTACGGGTCAGAGGCAGGGCACGCACGGCAGCGTGCATGGTACCGTTGCTGGTGTCCTTGCATGCTACGCCTCTGAGGGGAGAAAAAAGGCAGAAAGAGCTCATGGTGAATGACAGAGGGAGCTCGCAGGTCATGCCCCCGAATAGCCATTGTGCCAACCCCACCAGGTGGTTTAAGCCCTTGGGGTAGCTGGTCGACATCGGATGGTGGACGTCGGGGGATGGGACTAGGGTTCATTCCTGATAGAGAGGGCTGTGAAGCAGGAGTGAAAAAATGTAAAATATATGCAACAAGCCGTTGAGTGAAGCAAATAACCAAATCAAAACGAAAGAAAAAGCCACTATGGTTCTCAAGAGAGGTGGCTGTGAAAGTCAGGAAGAAAAAGATAGCATTCCGGAAGTATAAGGAAACACAGAAGGAGCAGGACAGAGAGCTGTACCAGTTAAGGCAGAAAGAAGCAGGGAGGGAAGTCAGAATAGCAAAGGCCCAAACTGAGGAAAAGATAGCCAACTCAGTTAAGAAGGGGATAAAACGCTTTATAGGTACATCAGCGAGCGAAAGACAAAGGAGGGATAGTGAGGCTGAATAGAGGAACGGTGGGTGGGCAGAGGGGACAGTGAAAGCAGGAATACTGAACGAATATTTCTGCTCAGTATTCAAAAGAGGAGGGGGAAGTGCCTAATCCAATTAACAGAAGCACTCTTGATAGGGGGTCGATCCAGTCCTTTCACAGAAGAAAGGGTTCTGCAAGAACTCCAAAACTGAAGGTGGACAAAGCAATGGGTCCTGATGGAATTCACCCCAGAATTCTAAAAGAATTAAGGAAGGAACTAGTGAAACCACTGGCTACTCTTTTAATAAATCAGTGGAGGATGGTGTGGTACCCAAGGACTGGAGGAAGGCGGATGTGATTCCCCTTCACAAAAGTGGGACCAAGACATAGGCAGGAAACTACAGACCTGTCAGTCTGACCTCTGTGGTAGGGAAAGTGATGGAGTCACTTCTGAAGGAAAGAATAGTTGAGTACCTAGAGGTCAGTGGAGCACAGGATCCAAGGCAGCATGGGTTCACAGCGGGAAGGTCATGTCAGATGAATCTAATAGATTTCTTTGACTGGGTGACCAAAGTAGTAGACCAGGGAGAGGTTGTGGACATGGCCTACCTAGACTTTAGCAAGGCATTTGACACAGTCCCACACAAAAGATTATTAGTCAAATTAACCAGCCTGGGAGTGGGTCCCAGGGTGGTAGCCTGGGTAAAACATTGGCTGGACAACAGGACACAGAAGGTAATTGTAAATGGAGTCCACTCTGAAGAAAGGGCGGTTACCAGTGGGGTACCGCAGGGTTCAGTATTGGGTCCAGTCCTTTTTAATGTCTTCATCGGTGACATTGCAGAGGGACTGGAAGAAAGTATGCCTTTTGCAGATGACACAAAGATCTGCAACAGGTTGATATACAAGGAGGCGGAAAGGATGAAAAGGGACTTGGCAAGGTTGGAGGAATGGTCAGACATATGGCAGCTAGGATTCAATGCAAAAAGTGCAAATAATGCACCTGGGAAACAAGAACCCAGGGAAGAATACACAATGGTTGGGGAGGTAGTAACAACAACAAAACAGGAAAGGGACCTCGGGTAATCATATCAGATGACCTTAAGGTTAGCATGCAATGTGAGAAGGCAGTAGGGAGGGCCGGGGGTATACTGGGATGTATAGGGAGAGGCATCAGCAGCAGAAAACAAGAAGTTGTTATCCCTCTGTACAGACAGTTGGTGAGACCCCATCTGGAATACTGTGTCCAATTCTGGAGACCCCATCTCCGCAAGGACATAGACAGGATAGAGGCAGTCCAGAGGAGGGCAACTAAAATGGTGCAGGGTCTGCAAGAGAAGCCGTATGAGGAGAGACTAAAGGAGCTTAATATGTATACCCTTGAGGAAAGAAGGGAGAGGGGGGACACGATAGAAACTTTCAAGTACCTCAAGGAATCAACAAAGTCCAAGAGGTAGCATCTTTCAGAAAAGAGACTTGCAAGAACAAGGGGACACAATTTAAAGATAGAAGGAGGGCGGTTCAGGGGCAATGTGAGGAAATATTATTTCACAGAGAGGGTAGTGGATGCATGGAACAGCCTTCCTGAGGAAGTTGTGGGGTCTAAAACTGTGGGAGAATTCAAGAATGCATGGGACAGACATAAGGCAATTCTTGTGGGGGGCAGGAAGATATAGGCTGTTGGTTAACTAGGATCTACGGCCTATCCTGTAGGTAGGGAAATGGGCAGACTAGATGGGCCTAGCGGTCCTTATCTGCCATCAAAGTCTATGTTTATTATATATATATATATATATATATATATGTATATAATTGAAAGTACTTTGGAGACAGATTCTCTCATGGTTATAACATGCGTATGTCTGAACAGAGAACGTTATGTCTATACACCAAAATGACCATCAATCTGCTTTTGAAACTCCGTAGTGAAGAACATATACATCTTCTTCAAAAATATCTCACTGCATTTAGCCACCCCTGTAGAACATGGATGCTGTTGCATTAGGACCGCTCAGAAACTTTTGCCTTGCTGAAGTCACCCACAATAATGAACATCATCAGCATCTACATATTCTGGGCAACCTCATGCTCTTCAGTTCTTTCTCTTCCGCTATCGACGCAACATCGTACAGAAGGAACACTACTCAGATCCTAGCACTTGCTGTTGCATTCCTGTTTTAGTTTATCTTGTGTTGCCGCAATTAACTTTGATGATGTTGGGGCCTATGTTTTCAGTTCCCTGCTATCTGTAGGACCACTGTACTTCTTCTCTGCATGCTGCTACTGTCCTGTTGCCATCTCCCCTCCTACCAGAACTGGTGCTCCCATGGCTTTTGTTCTCCCATCCATGGCTACTGCTCTCTGGCCCCATGGGGCTCTTTGTCTCCCATCTATGACTATTGTTGGTCTGTCACTATGATGACTTTTGATATCCCTCCCATTGTCAATGTTGCTCTCTCCCCTTGGGGCCTAAGGTGTTGGCCGTCCTGCCACTCCACCAGTGGTGTTAAAGGTCTTCTGGTTCTGTACCTCTGGATTCCATTGCTGTCAATAAAAATGGTGAGTTCTGGAAGTTCTATTGGTCTCTGATAATGTCCTGACCATCTTCTGGGACACCAGGTCAGTTCCTGTCATTTAAGCCCTGCCCCATGTTACAGTGAGCCCTGTGGATCTTTTCAGCTCCATCATCTAGCTATGTCTTATTGACATTCTTGCTGTTTGGATTGACATCAACAGTTACAGTCTCCATTTCTTTTGGTCATCGCTTGGCTCTGCCTAATTAGCATTCTTGTGCCGTTTGCAGACCTCTGCTTTTTGCAGCGGCTGCTTCACATCTTTGTCACTGGGTTCCCCATTGTCACTTGCTTTGTTCATTGCTTGACTTTGCCTCACTGATGTCTACACTGTTTGGCTGGCTCTCTGTTTTCTATACAGTGCCTTTCTCATTGCTGTTTCAGCTGTTTTTTTGGTGTGACTTTGCCTCATCAACATTTCTACTTTGTGTACAGCCCTCCAGATTGTATGGCAGCTGTTTTACATTTACACTGATGGGTTCCTGGTCACTGCAGGTGGTGTTCATCACTTGATGTTGCCCTTTGGATGTTTGTACTATGTGACCAAGTTTCTGCTTCCTATATGGGGCCTTCACCGTTTCCAGTATTGATATCCGTGTTGGTCATCGTGTGGCTTTGTCCCATCGATGCTTCTATTTTCTGTGCCACAGTCTGTCTTTACAGTGTCTCTGCTGCATCTTTGTAATCTGTTTACTGTTAATGTTTGCCTTGCCTGCCACCTGGCCTTGACTTATCAATTTTCTGGCTGTTTCCCGTGCCCCTGTTATCCATCAGAGTTTGTTTGTTGTTTGTCATTGCCTTATGTGGCATTTGGCACATGGTGTGCTCATTGCTTGATTTTTATCTCATTGACATCCTCCTTTGGGCACCTTCCTGTTTCTTATCATTCTCATCCTTGTTTGGTGAAGGTGTTCTTTTCCTCTCCAGACTGAGGGTCTCCATTTGATTTTATGCCATCACCATGCCTGTGCTTCAGCCTCCGGCTTTGGTTCTTTGCTTTGTCACAGTGTTTTTGGCCTTTTTACTGTTGCTTTGTCATTACCATTTTTGGTGTTGCAGGCTGCTGTGTTTTTCCTATCATGGGCTTTTGGCTCTGCCTTGCACTATCATGGCTGTCACCTACTTTCCAGGTCCATATTCCTACTGCTTACGGATGTGGCTTCTGGTTCACTGGCCTGCCTCATTAGGGGTCTTATCTGCCTCTTAGCTTGGGCCTGCCTCCCACTAGTTGCAGTATTGGTTGGTAATTGTTCTACAGGTGTGGCTCAATGGAGGGAGATATCCTCAAAAAAAATAGTGCAGTTATTACCATAAGAGCAGATCTTCAGGAGAATCTCTTCCATTGAGTCACAGCTTACCCTCTCACCTTCACCCTTTCTTCTGGGTGGCATAATTTGGGTGGGGGATGATTCTGTTTTTATGGATTTGTCCTTGGTTTTTTTTGCCCTTTACTGGGCTTTCTGTACAGATCTCCCACTCCATCTTGTTGATCAATCGTCAACGGGGTGTGGGACGAGTTACCATTCTTCCCGTTGGTTTGGCTTGATGTTGTTTGTGTCTCCAAAAGGCAGAAAAAAGGAGGGATATGAGGCTGCTCAAAATATACTGGCACTGATGATGTGAGTCATTGTGGGTGGCCTCAGCTAGGCAAAAGTTTCTGAGTGGTCCTGATGCCAACAGTGTCCACGTTCCACAAGAGTCTCTCAATGGAGGAGATTCCCTTGAAGATCTACTGTTATGGTGAGTAACTTCACTTTTTCATTGATCATTTAGTGTAGCACAACCAGGTCCTCATACTACACTCACAAGCTATTGGAATGAATTTTCACAGGCCTTCTGGATGTGTAGGATGGCTTGCATCACAATTTAAGTGCAGCTGATTTACTTGCATCAAAACATTAGACCACATAAAATAGTCTAACTTCTTGTCACAATTGTTGCATGTTATACTCCAAAAATGATGCATGTGTCATAATAATGATGCCTGTATGCATCATTTTTTATGTAAAGTAGACAAACTGTCAAAAATCTACCAACGTGTGAAAATAGCAATGTAACATTTTGGTGCATTTATTTTAATGCAGGCACTTCCATAAATTTGGAATTACACCTGCATCAATATGACATGCCATTAATGTTTAACCTGATCAATGCTGCTAATTCATTTACTCAGTTAATTACATGTTATATAAATTAAATTGTGCTAAAAAGCCTCAAAAATAATTCCTGCGAAGGCTAATGGCAGCCACAGGTGCATGTTTCATACTTATTAGGACTTATCAGTGTGTCACATCTGTATCTTAGCCCAAGGAGAGTGGAAAAGCTTGTTAATTCTTTGGTTTGGGACATGGTAAGCCCAAAATAGGAAAGCAAATAAGTGTTAAACATGATGCAATCAACTGATAAAGCTACTTGTTTTTCAAAAATATTTTGGAAAGTACAGTAAGTCACTTTTCCCCATTTGTGAGTAGCCAAATTTCCATTCAAACTATTTAATTTAGAAGTATTAAAAGGATCTCAGAAATTCTGCTCTCATTGGTTGTCAGCATTCTGAGACCCTTTTATTAATCTTTCAGTACACTTGTACAGCCTGATCACTAAAGTAATGATTTCTGTAGGAAGTTCTCACCTTGTGAAGATTCTTTTTTTCCTGAACTGTAAGCCACCATTAAGACTTAGTTATCACTAGCCCTGCCACCAACAGCACACAAAAACTGTTACAAACAAGTAAAATCAAATTTACTATATCAAAAAAGATTCAGATTTGTCTTAAAAGAGAGTTGAAGACATACTTATTTAGTTTAGCTTTTTAGCTATGGATGATTTGTTTTAATGTCTGTTTTAGAATTTTATTTTTATGTATATGGTTTTTATGTACAGCGCCTTGGTTTTGAAAGGCGCTATAAAAATAAAGATGATTTGATTTGATTTGATTTATATTTAATTCCATCTCTGGTCATACCTCTCAGCATGAAAATTCATATCACTGGTCAGATGTGTAGTGCTTTCTTATTTTAAACAATAATATATCTACAAATAGTGGGCCCCATATAGTTAGTGATTAGCAATGTTTCCTCTAATTTTCAGTCTCTGTGGGTGGGCGACTGATATGTGTGTGCGGCACTTTGTGCAAAAAAACTGATTCATGTGCGTAAATTGGGTGGCCCAAACAAGTGATATATTTTATTGCCAGTAAATGGTAGAAAACATAACCAAACACTCAAATACTCAATGCAAAGTATAAATATACATTCTGACACAGTCCAAAGCTTGGATGTGCATTGTGCACCATAATAGTATGAACTGGAAACATGTATAAATTATGTACATTTTAAAGAGTCTTGCATGCATCTAAAAGGGGTGGTGCTGATGATGCATCGCTAAGAAATCAACATTTACTGTTTTTCTCTCCTGTCTTTCCCATTCTTCCAGTGGACTTATATTTTATTAAGATCCATTTTTCCACCAGATGTTAAAAACAATTTTGTTCGCATCAGCATATCTAAATGGCTTTCTTCCAAGCAGTTTCTTTGTTTGCTCTTAATGCAGTTCATGATTGTGAAGCCTCTTCCACCATCAGCACTAGAATGGAATGTAGTAGTAGTAGTAGTATAATTTATTGTTCAGCATAAAGCAGTTACAATATACTAAAATCAGGACAAAATACATACTAAATATAAATAGACAAATCAAGGAACTTAAATATCTTTACAATGTGATTCAATTTGACAGAGTACCTTTTCACATAAAAAACCTCCACAGGACTTCAAGTCCCCCTAATAAACTTTACAAATGAGTTGAGATTAAAAATCTTGCAAAGATCTCTACCATGTTCTTCTCTTTCATAGTAAACAAATATTCCAAAAGATCCTGCAGGGCGAGGCTGAGATCCCCTAATAATCCACTCAGCAGTTTTTTCCTAGTTGATTCGTACCTAGGACACAAGAGTGCCACATGTTTGAGATAATTTATAGTCCCCACTCCACATTTACAATATGGAGAAAGTACCCCCTCTCTTTTGTCTGAAATGAATGCATTGAGCATTATAGTTTTCAGTTCCGAATCTTGTATAGATTCTTCTTTGTTTAGGACAGGTTAAAAAAGAGAGATATGGCTCATATCCCCATGAAATCTTTACTTTTTTATAAAATCCATATAGCTTAAGCTTGGAGAGTTGAACATAGAAATAATTTATGTCTTAAGTCAATAAGCCTCAATTTGACATCCTGCCTAATCTCCTCAAATGGTCTTGTGTAAATTTTATATAAGAGGTGGTCCAATCTGGCTGGCATTATTGTTTCCTTAATAAGTTGAATAAAGGGATGTACATGTCCCATGCTGGCCAATTTGATGGCTTCCACTACACACATTCTGGGATATCTTTGTTGGGGCAAAAGAATACGTTTCAACAGAGAGAATCTGTCGTTCACAGATGAGAGAAGTCAAGGAATGTTGTCCTACCTCCAAGGAAAGAATACAGCTTGGAGTTCTATTTAAAATATTAAGATGTATCTATAGAGTTTATTCTGAATTATTTCTAATTCTCTAACCTTAGTATAATCCCAGATTTCGGAGGCATATAACATGCCCATTCTTATTTTGGCATTAACAACACTTAATACCCCGCTCACCAATGATTTCACCATCTTGCTGTTAAATACTTTTAGGGCATTTACAAAAGATCCCATTTTAAATTGAATAGCCTCCAAATGTTTGGTCCAAGATAGGCTATAGGCAAAATAGTCATAACCCTTAACAGAGTCTATATGGTTACCATTTAGTCTAAAGCCTATGTATTCTTGGTTTGAGAGCCAAAAACTACAATGTTAGTCTTGCCGAGATTAACGTTTAGTTTCCTTTGAAAACAGAGAGATTCAAAGTGAGACAATTTTCTTTTAAGACCTAGGACTGAAGTAGAGAGCAAGACTAAATCATCTGCATATGCTAAGCATTCAATCCTTTGATCATTAATTTTTGGAGTATGAAAATCTGGGTTAGCTAGCTGATCCAAGACTGTATTAATGTAGATGTTAAATAGAGTGGGGGCCAAAATACACCCCTGTCTGCCCCCAACATTTGTCTCAAATCTATCATTTAGATGACCATATTGATTATACTGGACCCTTGCCCACATATTTTCATAGAGTCTATTAATAACATCAAGAAGTGAGGCCTCCAACTTCAGATCCCTTAATGTAGCCCAAAGGATTTTTCTACTAATGCTGTCGAAGGCTGAGGAGAAGTCCACAAAACAGCAATATAATCTGTTTTTTCTTACTTTATTATACTTCCAGATCAGGTGCTGAAGCACATAATAGTGTTGTACTGTAGAACAGTCCTTCCGGAAACTGTTCTGTGCCTCATTCAATACTGAGTTCTCCTTGACCCATGACAGCAATCTGCGCAAAATTATCCTAGAGAAAATCTTCTGTGAAACATCTATCAAACTAATAGGCCTATACATCCTTGGGTCATTCGGAGCCTCTTTTTTAAAAATTAGGAATATAACACTACCTGCCCAATTGGCAGGGTAAGAGTACCCCTGAACCAGGCCATTAAACCACAAAAGAAGAAAAGGAATTCATCAGTTAGTAAAAACCTTATAGAGATCACCTAGGACCTCATCCGGCCTGGTGCTTTATTTGCCTTAAGGCCAATCAGTGCCATCCGGATTTCGTCCTCTGTGATCAAGATACATTTTGGAAAAATTTCATCCTCCTGTATTTTGAAAGCATCAGATGTCTCCTGCTCTTCATGAGAATAACAGAGCTTAGAGAAATGAGATGCCTAAACTTCAGGTGTAATATAGGCTTCAATCCTATTGGCATATCTATTATATCCCTGGGCAACAATATTCCAAAATTGCCTTCCATCCCTATCCAAAACAGCCTACCTCAGTTTTTCCCAAAGTCCCTGAGTATGTTTATGTCTCTCCCATTCAAGAATTTTTCTATATTTTTCTCTTTCAGTCTTTAGCAATTTAAAATCTGCTGCAGACTTATTTCTTTTCTTCTTATACTGTCTTAGTTTTCCTCCAAACTCTTTCTTTGCCGGTAGGCATACCGAATTAAACTAAGACTTTTTATAAAGGGGACCTAGGATGGTACATTGTTTTTCATCTAGGTCCAAGTAAAGAATGAATAGTTTCCCAATTCTCCAAAATATTAAAGGCCTTACTTTTGTCCAGGACCAACTTGTGAATATCACCTAAGACTCCTGTACTAAGAATTTCTTTGAAACTAGCTTGATGAATCGGCTCCCATCCAATCCTTCTCTTTTTTATGACTTCCAGACTCTCTTCCTGTTGTGCCTCACTCCCTAAAGTTCCAAAAGGACATTTGATGTTAATTAAAATAGCACAGTGTGCTAATTCCAATCGATCCATGACCTCTAACCTTTGGATCAGCTTTACTGCTTCCAAATTGGTCCAAACCTGATCAGGGGTTGAAGAGCCAGTAGGTCCTCTATACGTTAAGGATCCAACTAGATCTCCCTTAGTTGTCCCATTTAAAATACAGAAATTTCTACTGGCCAAGCCTGCTAGCAATTCCCTACCTCTGAGGTTAGGTTTTAGATCCTGAGCAGTCCTAGTATATGAGATATTTGGATTAATTATAGATATTGTATGGATCATATCTGAATATACATCCTCCAAGAAATAAGAAGGAATTCTGGCATTAAAGTCTCCCAAAATAATTATAGGACAAGATATACTCTTATCGGGCAATTCGTCAAGTGCCATTTTCAGATACTGTATGAAAAGGTTAGCGGGATCAGTAGCTCTATTGCGAGGGGGAAGTATATATTGCAGAGAATGATCTTCTCTTGTTCCTTGCTAATCATTAGAGCCAAAATACCCTCTGACTTAGTAGAAATGTTAGTGATCTGAAAATTTAGCAAAGTTTTGATAAAAAAGGAAATACCCCCTTTAAACCTTCCAAACGTTTTATCTTTAGTTGCTGGCAGAGTAAAGACAGAATATCCAGTCAATTTGGGAGTTACGTTTTCTGTACACCATGTTTCTTGCAGTCCAATAATATAAACATTATCAAGAAAGCTCACTATTTCATGGTCAATTATTTTAAGATGGATGCCCTCAATATTCCTTGAAAGTATAGAAAGGGCATCCACATCTCAATCCCCAGCTCCCTTATTCAAATCCAGCTGGCATTCGGAGTTCATTTGTTTGATATTATCTACAGGCTGCATTTGTTAGGCTTAATCAATAACTGTCAACAGCAAGTAGGTATTAGGGTCAATTAGGTTTCCAAAGTCAATCGGGGGTTATCTGCCTCTAAGATTGATTCTGGACTATCCTTAGTCTGTTTAAACCATGAAAAGACCGCACTCAAGTCTAACATGTTAACTAAATGTATTCCCAAACAATCCTGCTTGCTGGCCAGAGAAAGCAAGCTGTAAGCTGTATGAGGATTTTTAAATGTAATATAATTCTGTGTTGTGGGCTCAGGATCTCCATATAACTATGGACTCCACCATGCTTCTGGATATATAAAAATCCTAATGCTATTTCCCAGAGCAGCAACAAATCTTCCCTAACTTTCCTATGAGAATCCTTGAGTGAAACCTTCCACCCAAAGATAATTATGGTCCTACTCAGCCATACTTCTCTCTGCTTCAGTACATGATCCTCTATAACTCCCAAGATTTTTCTCTGTGCTATCGTATCCTTCTCACTCTGCACCCCCCTATAGAGAATCTCTTTTGGGGAAGGATAAGACTGTGTAGGAACTTTTATACATGATAGCTTCATGTTTAGCTTGGAATGTAGCACATACATTAATAAGTTTAGCCACCATGCTGTACTGCACGTTAGTCAAAGCAAAGTGGATCATGTCAGTAAAGGATTTTAATGATCCTCCCTTTATTTTTTCAGCAACTATAAATCTGAAGTCATTGTACTGGCTAACAGTTTCTGCCTGGTCCACTGATGAAAATAAATAGTCCTGATATTTGCTGTACAGTCTCTCAATATTTGATAAGCCAAACTCAAAGCTGCAATGTGGCACTGCTTCAAAATCAAAGGCAGATCAGTCAGAAAGTTCACCTGCAGGAAATCAGCTGTCCAGATGGTCACATAACAGGCCGATGAATTGCAAAATTGCTGTTGTGCTTACTTCTGCTGTGCAATTAGCCAAAAGCATTTTTACTGGTTGGCTCCAGTAAACGGTTTCACCGAGGTACTGGCTTCTGATTTTTGTATTTTTGCCTTAGCAATCTGTACAGCTTCAACTGCTGTTAGACCACTTTCTGAAACATCTTAGACAACTCTGCCAACTCCAAAAATACATCATTTAATACTGCTATGGTAATGTGGTATTCAGGGTTGGATAGCTTCTTAAAGCAGTACTTAGCAATGGGATCTTTGATGGATGCATGCATGCATAATTGTATGTGATGTCATTTACCCTAGGTATGGTTTACAATGACTATGCTGGGTATTGTCAAGCTCAGTGGGGGTTTTAAAATGTATTTTTGCAATGTAGTGAGTGATTCAGTGTGATATGAGAGAGGAGATGCATTTAGGAGTCTGTATTTCTCTTCCATTCCGGATCCATACTAAGCGCAGTCTGAATTTCTGAAATTAAACGAAAAGGAAATTCTTTGCACTGCCATTTCTTGTTGTCCATTTTAGAATTACTATCCCCATGTAGCCAGCATGGGCAACCTTTTACAAACACTGATTCATTGAATTTCAAATGTGTGCATGATGTGAGACCCTGTTTTAAAGAGAAGCACAATCTCATCTCTCTAGACATATGTACAGTCAGTGTCTCAGCCTGCTAATTGAGAAGGTTATACCCATCCCGGCCCCCAACAAATACATAAAAATATGACACAAGCAGACAGTAGGTTACTTTGATGCTTTTATTGAAAACAAGAACTATATTTTTCCCATTTTCTTGTACTGAAAAAAAAATGAACCCGCTTTCAACGGTGAGGCTTTAAATCCATTATAAACACATTTTGTATGTGAGACACTGCTTGGGGAGGAGGCAAACTACACTGAAGTTGTGCAACTTTAAAACTGAAATGATATAATATACACCCTATGTCAGAGAATCTCTCGCATGGCTTTGTTGGGGGGAATCTATCAAGCAAATAAAACATGCCATTTCTGTGAACAGCAGGGGAATACTGTTCATTCTCAAGTACTGTCTTACTGAAAAGAGGTGTCAAGCTGAAAACATTGCTGTAACTGCAAAGCCGATTGGTTGGAATTTTGCCGATCGGTTCCATTGTTCAATAAGCGGAGCAAGAGCGAGATGTCTGGCTCGTTAACTGCTGGCTTGTTAAAGTTAATGGGTTGTGGCCTCAGGGGTGGGCATACAATGTTTCTTTCCCATTCACTTTCATGTCCTGCTGTCTGAGTCTTAAATCTGAGTGATGACTGTAGTCACTACTTCATGAACATGAGGATCCCTGTCAGCTGCTTTGTGCGCTACTACTGAAGCCATGTGCGGGTTATTTCTGACTGCTGTGCAGGCGCACGTGCACACACCTTAGGGAGAACATAGGACTGATAAGGTATGTTTCTATCAACTTAGTTCAATGATTTAATAGTTTGTGTGTCCAGAAATAAAACTAACATTATTAAGAACATCAGTAAACCTATGTGGAGCAAGGGTAAATTTGAGGGTGAAAATCATAGTGCTATGAGAAATTCATAGCAGTTGAGAGGCATGTCTCTGGTTAATGCTTCCACTTTCCATTCTCAATAGTGTCCCCCTCATCAAAACTTGAACAACCACTGGCAACAGTCTGTCTTTCCCTCATCCTGCTGGAACTTACTAGGTGTTTGTAAACTTTTTGGAATTGTAATTGCCAAATGCCATGCCTTGCATTGCCTGTTAAGAATTTCCTCACTGTATCCTTGCACCATATTTATTGTATGTAACCATCTCACGCTTTGTATTGTATACACTTTATGTACCTATTTTTGTCCAAATGTTTACTGTTGTTGTGTATACTGTATATTGTCTCTTTTATGCACCAGGACCTCCCTGTGAATGACCATGCTCAGTGGAGTATTTCCTGCAATAAACCTGAATTTGAAATTACTAGATCTTTGTAAACCTGCTGGAATTTACTAGATCTTTGTGGAAAAAAAAGATACATCACACACTACAGGATGGCTCCTGAAACCCATCTACATTTTCATTTTGATTTCTTGTTGCTGTATAATAAATGTTATAGTCTGGTTTAAAGACATATTTCCAAGTCGACATCACAGCAATGTATGAGCATGTTCCAGTGTCAGCAAGTGTTATGGTGTGGGAATAAAAAGACATTTAGTCAGGAGGTAAAGTGCATAAAATAAATGCACATATGCGTTTATGATTTTTATTTTCAGAATCAGTTGAAATAATATACAGAAATCAAAGAAAATCGGGTGTTAGCACACCAAAAGTAAATCCAGAAAATGACTCTTCCCTAGTCACTTATCTGCTCAGCTCTGCTCTACTCAATTACTTGGTGTGAAACCTTGCTCACCTACCTCGCCAACATCCAGCAACCCACAGGCCTACCTACCTATCTACTGCCTCACTCCTAGTGGTGAGTTTATATACACTTCAGGAGATGACATCATAGTCAGGTGACTGGGTCTAAAGAACAATTAGGCTTTATTTCTTTAATAATAAGCTTGGTCACAACTCTATATCATAATCCTAATACATAGGGCAATGTTCTACCTTATGCTAGGTTCTTTTCTTTTACCTAGGTAGCCTTTCAATAGTTGTTCACCCTTATTCCTAAAGGGTGCTCATTAAAATTCTAAGCCCCTCTCCTGAGATGACATCATTAGAGCCTGTCTCTTTAAAAGCAGTCATTTTGTGGGCATTCAGCCCTATAGTAAGATTCCCAGAGCTGTATTCAGGTAATTACAACTTTATTACTTTATACAAAATTATGTTCCTGGTGTCTCTGAGTTGGCAAGGGGAATGGGAGACTAAGGGCGTACTCCTTATCTCCCTTCTCCTGCCAGCTCAAGAGATTTTCTAAATTAGAAAACTGGGCACTGTGAAAGTAAGTCAAGATTGTTTCATTTATATTTCATTTAGATCTTTAACAGTGTCTCTCTGACATCTATTTCAGTATCCCTAGCTGCCTTATTCATATTCAGGGGCTCTTCCATATTTTATCTGAGCCCTGTCTCTTCAATGAATTAATTCCATGTAGCCGGTGACTGACATTTCAGCCCGTCGGCTCCACATTTCATTTGGATCCATATTTGTCTTATCTTGCAGCCCCAGTTACAACATCTCTGGGGCTGCTTATATATGGCCCAGACGTTGGCCTTTTCTATGGGACACTTCAGGGCTTATCCAACTGTGCCCATAGTGTCTCACCAGTCGATAACTCCCTGTGAACTCGCCACTCTCTCTGGAGGCACTAACAATGCTTTGGAGCATGCCCTTGCTCTGAAGCAGTCCTGTCTTGATTTGCTCCAAACAAGGAGCTTCCTTTTTGGCCATACTCTGCAGCCAGACAGACACGGAGCATCCAGCTCCAAAATTAACGTTGCATTCTGTGCCACATCTCGCATCTCGGCTCCATCCTGCAGCATGTGACAGATCGATGTTTGGCACCAGAGGAGCCACACGATCCTCTGAGCTTCTTTTCTTCGGGGCATCCATAATATATATATATATATATATATATATATATATATATAGTTACCTTATGTGGAACACTCTATATTGCAAATAAAACAAATGCATTTTATCTACAGGTGCTCATGGTGCCTCCATGTACAAAGCTCAATGGTGCTTTTATTTTAAATCTCCAGATCACAATTTTACAAAGGAGTGCTACCTGCACTGACTAATGCACAAAAAAGGGGTTCTAGAAAAAGGGACAGAAAAGAAAGAGGTGTCAATTGTCAGGCTGTCCACCCTGGCAAGAAATAAAAAGAACAGAAGACAGTACAGAGTGAGAGAAATGGGGGGGGGGGGGTCACAAAGTTTATTGGTACAGGAAAACCTTCATGGAACAGGGGCACACTGTTACAGTAAGGTACATCCTAATTATTCAGATGCCCTTCAGCAGTTTCCTTGCAAGCACTTGTAATGCTGAATGCTATTACAGACTGGTACAAGTAATACTTCAGCCAGGGTTTAATTGTTTCTTTATTCATATTTATACAGATTTAAAAAGCAGCAACCCTTGCCCATATTTCTTTCGGCACAGTAATGCTCAAGTCAGGCCATGCCAAAAAGATCATTAATGCCACTACGTGGAACTGGAACACCCAGATGTGCTTGGCAGCATCACTATGGTAACTCCTTGTAACTAAAGAATGGGTATCACTGTATAAGAATTCTTTTACACTGATCTTGCATCCCAAGCACAGATCAGTGTCAGCACTATGAAGAGGGGCTTTTTTAATCATGAGATCTCGCTCACTTAAAAGTTAAGTAAAGACATATCAAGGTACAGTCAAACAGCTTAAGGACATTAACAAGGTGAAAGAGTCTAACATGTTTTAATTGAAAAATAGGAGGACAAGAGGACACAGCATGAGATTGGAGGGAGGTTGATTAAGGGTTAATGTGAGGAAGTTCTTTTTCACAGAAAGGGTGGTGGATGCATGGAACGGCCTACCTCAGGAAGTGGTGGCTATGAATACAGTGCAGGGCTTCAAACAGGCATGGGATAGGCATAAGGGAGCAATACAGATGAGTATGAATAGATAGGCCATTGACACAGCAAAGGCTGATGGCACATTCATAAGGTAGAAAAAGAAATGGGCAGACTGGATGGGCCTTGCAGTTCTCATCTGCCATCGGCTTCTATGATTCTATGTATGTATTTTTTTCAGAACTCATTTTTTAATAATAGCAATAGGGTGTTCCCAATCCCAGGGAGTTATATGAATGTTTGAGTTAATCACCCACCTGAGGGCATGTTGCATTTAGCAATGCCTCGTGCCGCATTACACCCAATTAGCTAGAACAATAACATAACTTCTGGTCATACCTTATTGCTTAAATAATAGACATGGCTGAACACATGTCAATTTCAGTTCTAATTTTTGTACCAACTTTGACACGCACCTACGGTAATATAGCTTTACATACTCTTCCTTGGGTTCAGTACCGCAGTAAGGTAAAATAAAATCTTTTCTCAAACAGTGATTCAGTGAAGGAGCAGCTCCTGTATTGATCCATTGCTAACTGGTGTGATCTAGTCTGTCTGCAGGCTCAGGTCAGGTGTCCCATCTGGTGGCAGATTTTACACAGATATGACGTAAACCAACAAAGCTGTGGTGAATGATTCAATAATTCTATGTAAAAAATAATAAAAAGGGTAATCTCCAAGGTTGTAAACTAAACAGTAAGAAAGGAATGGGAAATGGCACTGCAGACAGTTTCTTAAGAGAGAAGAATAATGGCCCAGTAAACAAGACAAGCGGCCTAATAACTGAGGCTTTCCATCAGGGAGCAGTAATAAGTCATGCACCGCATTGTCACAGGTCAGGCTGCCTAGATTCTGACAGGTACATTTTCTATGTAAATGCAGCAGGGGAAGCTGTGTTTATCTCATCAAGCATAATAATAAAACTGCATGAAACTGACGGGTTTGATTTAAGGTAATTGGGAAGGAGGGAAGCTGCATGCACCATACCTCACCTATCCAGGTAAGCCAGGCTGTGTGGATCCTGACAGGTAAGTGTTCATGTAAATGCTGGTGGGAAACTGTGTACACCTCACCTAGCATAATAGTCAAACTGCATGAGAAAATGTTACCATAGTAGCAGCTTTTCTTCTAATGGATTAGAACAGCTAGTAAAACTTGTGCAACATTTACATATAAGGATTGGTGCCCTGGAACTTAGAAAGTTTTTCAAAGATGCCTTTTCCTGCTGTGCTGGTCTCGAGCCTCCCAGCACTCCACTGTTAGGTCTTTTGAGCTGAAAAGGCAGGAGTCTCAAGTCCTAATTTGAAAAATATTACAATAATAATAATTTTTAATAACACTCAATAAGCTGCAGCAATCATAAAAGTTCAAGATTTAAATAAAAACATTATGAAGAACCTCATTATTTTACAGTGTATAGTAAAGCATTGTTCTGTACAGAATTCCATCCCTTTCAAAATGTTGCTGTACCACAGTTCAAATGTAATAGAATGTGACTGTACCCCTCTGTGGTACAACAGCGTCTGGAAACTTATAAAGCATTAGTTCTCACATTTCGTGATGGTGAGCCTCCCCCAAGCCATGGGACATATTTCAAGCCTCCCTCAAATTTGGAAAAAATCATGGGCCTCCCCATAGAAAAAAATATCGTACTTTGCACACTACACCAGGAGTAAATTGAGACTAACTAAGCTGACTGTGTATATTCTCTTTTTATTCAAGTTATTGTTCTCCATCCCCAACCCACACCCCAGGTTATTCTTGCCATTCCACTTTTCTGACTCTTGGGACCTTGGTTACTCTGTTTCCTCTCTACCTGGAACACCTAGCCTAGTCACTTCATCTCTCCCCTTACCCTGTTGTTAAGCAGCTTCTTGTACCCTTATCCCAGGTCACACCTGAAACAAGCATTGGCTCAGTGTGTCTTTCCCAGTCACTAATTTGCATATAAACACCTACTGTAGAAACAAGTCTTGACTTGCACCTTTCTCAGTCACTAATTTGCATATAAACACCTACTGTAGAAACAAGTCTTGACTCAGTGTGCCTTACTAGTCACCAATTTACATATAAATACACACCTAGTAACAAGCTTTGGCTCAATGGGCCTTTCCTGGTCACAAATCTGTGCGTACATCAATTCATCAGCCACTATCAATGTTTAGGCAGCTTCATCCCTTCACACAAAACATTGAAAACTCAAAATTTAAATACACTACCTCTGAACTCTCACACATTACGAGGTACGTCACTTATTTTATCTCTAAGAAACCCTCTGTCCCACACTGAGAAGGTGACATCATCCACTGACTGCTGAGACTTTTAAGCAGACATTTACAACAGTATAAGATCCTACATTATCGGCAAGCATTATAAACAATACACATATTTCCAGTGTTCTGAGCTTGCAGTGTCATGTTTGATAATTTTCACACATTTTGTCCTGCTGTCACACATCTTGTCACACATTTGGTTGATGAAAGGTTGAGAGGTATGTACATTCTCAGACTTAACTGGTCCTCCCCTGGAATAGTCTGGGGCCTCCCTTAGGAGGCTGGCCACACCATTTGAGAACCACTGTTCTAAAGACTGCACACGTCAGTGCTGTTCTGAAAGTGAAAGAACTGATGTACTCATATTTCACACAATACTATACACTCTAAACAATACAGGACAAGCAACTTTATGCACAACATGTGTGTTCTGTCACCTCAGGGTTCTGATTCCCATGGAACTCTTAAGCTTTGCTGTCAAGGTCAGAGGGAATCAGAACTCCTCTGTGGCAGAACACACTGGTTATACATAGTTGCCCACCCAGTTTCCTCTATATTTTTGGGACTGAGGTGTCATTCCTGCTGGGCTGATACTTTCAGCCCCCCACCGACTTTTAGTCTGCTTCTGCTTGGTGTCTCTGGACTGTACCTTGTCTTCCAATTGGGAGGTGGACTGGCAAGTGGGGGGAGTTACACAAACAAGCGGCTTTTGAATCAATTTGCAGCCAGTCCTTTAAATATCTCATGGAGGTAAATAAGATACAGGAGGGAAGTATTTTTCAGAAAAAAAAGTGCTTAAGAACAAGGGGACATGATAAGAAGCTGGAGGGGAGTAGATTCCAGAGAGATGTGAGGAAGTTCTTCTCCACAGAAAGAGTGGTGTATTCATTGAATAGCTTTCCAGTGGAGGTGGGGGGCCAAAACAGTGGTAGGTTTCAAGAATGCATGGGATAGACATAAGAGAATCTTAGGAAAAGGGGAGTGAAAGGGTCAGAGATCAAGTAAGATCTGTGGTGATACAATAGGCAGGGAAAAATGAGCAGACAGGGTGGGCCAAGCGGTCCTTACCTGTCAGCAAATTCTATGTTTCTGGGTTTTCTATGTTTTCCAAAAAATGCAAAACTGTTTTTTTTTTCCCTTTAATAAGTAAACGTGGAAGTCCAATACTGTTTCACAGTCTAATGTGAGAGTAGCAGTTTGCTTTCCAGTGGGCCTCCCTGGGGAAAACCTGAAGTGCTTTAACTTTTCAATCTGAGATAGTTCTGTGACCTCTGTTGCAGTGTTCTGTCACCAAGCAAGCTGTTGCCCCCGGAACTCCTTTCCAGATGCTTTCTCATTCTCATGAATAATAGGGAATGGTGACCCCATGACCAGAGGTTCCTGAACAGGTACCTAAAGAAAGAAAAGTTCAGAATGGTAACATTACAGACAGTGATTGCATTCCTGATGTAACCCCCTGTTACCTGGGGTTACAAGAATCCCAGTAAGACCTAGTGGTAGGCAGAGAAGGCAGCTTGTGAAATTCCAGTTAAAAGGATTTCACACTGTCTCACTCTGTTCTCAGTCTCAGCTGAGACTGAGGGATGACATCATTTTAGAATTATCGCAGCTGCATAAGCCACACTGGAATGTTGCAGTTGGAGGTTAGAGTAGAACGTTGGGGAATTTGAAGTAGAGTCTGTTGCAGTCTGTAGTAGAGGAAGGAGGTGCTGTGCTGTAAGCAGGCCCTCAGAGCTCTAAGCTCTGTCAAAGAGCTATTTTTTTATAGGTGTGTGTTCTCACCTGAAGAGGAACACAAGAAGAGCCCAATGAAATGGTAGAGACTGCTTTCAGTGGTTCAGAGCCCCATCCCTGTGGGGATGGTGGGTAGGAATCAGCCTGCTTCCAGGGGCAACTCCCCTGGTCCTGCTAGGGGAAAAGAAGCTGCCTGAGTTAAGTTCATGCTGAGGCACCAGAAGTTCTGGACGAGATTGCTTTGAGGAGAAAACGCCTGTGTGGCACCTGCAACCAAGGGGTGAGTTCACTCTGCTAAAGGGCCAATGTGTTTTCACCTGAAACAAGATGAAACTAAAGTGACTGTTACTGTGGGGTCAGGAAAAGACAGCCAAGTACAGTTTGGAAGATGTAGAGATTGGACTACTTAACTCTGTGGGGGGTCTAGAGTAAAGGACACAGCCACTTATTAAGTTTGTTCAAGTTCAGTGCAAATGGAATGTAAGGACAGTAGATTGAATGTGAATACATTTAAAGAGAATCTACACAGCAAAGTGTTTTAAAGGATGAGGTGTTACAGTCCAGAGAAATGGCTGGATGTGAATTATGGGAGTGAGAGGTTGGAGACCCCCCCATCAGCAGTAACCAAATTCACCTCTACGGGTTTGCTTTGGGACACCTATTGCTTTCTCTCAGGTACTGGGCCAGTGCCTGAGGAAAGTACCCAGATGTGGGATTTATGCGGAAGATTCCCGTATGGAGCCATAAGTGCTCATAGGTGGTTTAGGGAGCCACCAGTAAATGTTTCCATGCTATATGGAAAGTGTCCAAAGGGCTGGCAAGGGAGCCGAGCCAAGGAAAACCCAGATCAGCGTACAAGTTTGGGCTGTGTGCCCAGTGTGTTTCAGAGCCTGAGGGCTAAAGTGAATGAGGATGTGTTCTGATCTCCATAAATCTGCATTACCAGGAGTGTAGCCCCATGGGGGTCCAGCTATGCTTTGTTTATTCAGTTGGATGTGAATAAAAGCCACACTTTAGAATCCCACTTCTGGTATTGGTCATTACAGTTATTGCTTCCTTTGTCCGGAGTTACTTGGGTGCCCCTGTTACAGAGTGGCCAAACCTAGGCAATGTGCCGAGTGACATATTTCTCCCCGAACCCAGCCCACCAGGTAGTGCTGTCAAGATGGAAACAGCATACCTGGGGGTGGGTTACACTGAAAAAAGGGGACTAGCTAGGGTCATTGGCTCTGAAGGATGCCTACTTTCATATCCCAATAAGACCAAGCCACAAGGTTCAGAACTGACAATGCTCAGTACCAGTTCACAGCAGTGCCTTTTGTTCTGACCTCATCAACCATAGTAGTCACAAAGTGCCTATCAGTAATGGCAGCACATTTGCACAGGCAGGGAATAGTGGTGTCTCCCTAATGAAATGACTGGCTAATATGTGGGAAAACACAGGAGGAACAGGGTTTGAAATCAACACCTGTCTGCCTGCCAAATGCAGGTAGATTTTCCATCGGGTGGGTAAAATCTACAATATAAAGTGCCTTGTGTTCAGTCAGCTCCCTGTTTGACTTCCAGTTTTGGAGCATGTGCTTCTATAGTGAACACCTGTCCAAACTAGAAGTCCTAGTGGGGAGCTGAACACTGTTTGCATTGCAAAGCACCACAGGAAACTGGTGAACTATGACAGCGCATTACATTATTTGGAGACTTTACAGAACTTTAAAAAAAGGATGAAGGAAAGATCAACAAGGTATGCTTCTTCACAAGCAGTAGAAAGGTTGAAATTAATTTCCTTAAGTGCCGACATAGAATCAGGTAACTCCTCTTGAGTTCCACTCTGAATATTCCTCCAGGCAAACATGCAAACGTGCATCAATATTTCCAGAGCTGGGTGAATTGCTACTGAATGGATACTGTAAAAGTTTCAAAAAGAAGAGAAATTCAAGATGCCCTCCCTTTTTGTTTTCATTTTCACTCTCTCCTGTCTACTCCTCTAACTTCCTATCTATACTAATTTTCTTGTCAGGGTGGCCAACCTGGCAATTCTTAAAGCTTTACTATCCGTTATTCAATTCTAGTTTGTACATCTTGATAGTAGTTATGGTAATGGGCTTTAATATAAAGAATAATTGCCCTTAAAAGTACTTGTTAGAAAATTCAGACAAAGCAAAAATATGTTGCTAAAGGAGTCCCCCCCAACCCCGCTTTCTATGCAGAGGGTTTACACCAGTAAAGAAAAGGTTGCTAAGGAGCAGTGCTACACTCCCTAGCAAGTAACTCTGAAGTCTTGTTCTGGTGCTCGCTCCAAGGAAATAAAAAGGAGCTGAATTTAGGCAAGGACAGTGAGGGCATAAAGAAGTAAGCCCTGCAGTGTCTATATTCATTAAAAATGGGCTGTAATTGTTTAAAGAAGGTGCTGCCTTTCTGTTAAAAGGCTGAAAAATGAACAGCTGTTGGCTGAGAATTGCAGCCATTGGGGAATCCCAATATTTGTTGAACACAGTAAAAACTATGTTAGTTAGAATTACAGCTTGTAAATAGGAGATCAATGTGTCTTATAAATAAAAACTTTTTTTTTTCTTTGGGTTTTGCACTAGAACATCAAACTGGTTATTTATTAAAGAATCTAGAACCTTATGAGGAAACAAGATAGAGAGCGCGCCCCTCATCTGTTGCCCTTGGTTAAAGATTCTAGATTCTTTATATTTAATATTTAGGTTACTTCTCTTTTCTCTATTATGGTTTACTTACCTGGGTAAAGTCATCTGGGAAGCCCTTCTTATAGGGTTGGCATCCCACGAAATTGCTGCCTTTATAGCAACCAAATGGAGGTGATGCCAGAGAGTAGGTGGAGCCAATTTCAAACTCCACCATTTTTGAGTACTATATAAGGCCTCCACCAGAAGACCTTGTCAGATAGGGAGAGGAAGGAGTCTGGTCAGTATCTTCTGATCAGGTGAAGGAATGGAAGTGTGAATGCCTACACACTAGCTTGGAAGTATTGGATACTGAGAAGAGCAGGGAGTCTGACTGCAAGACTTGCCTGGGTTTTTGTTTTCTTTTGTTTTGGTGAAAGTTAAACTATTTATTTTCTGTAAATAATTATTTTTTTAATTTTTCTGGAAATAAAATGATAAACGCTATGCCAGCATTTTTTATGCACTTAATTTTTGTGACTGGTGTCTGTTATTGAACCCACATGCTTACATTGGTGTCAGAAGTGGGATTCAACCTGGTGCATCGAGG
The DNA here is from genome assembly GCA_016271365.2 of Neoceratodus forsteri. Lineage (NCBI taxonomy): Eukaryota > Metazoa > Chordata > Ceratodontiformes > Ceratodontidae > Neoceratodus > Neoceratodus forsteri. The sequence goes on from JADMNL010000023.1 coordinate 142,118,057, forward strand.
CTGCCTGGGAGGTGTACCAGGGGGTGTTGCAGCAAAAACACCCTAACAGATGCATGAAGGGGAACAGTCAGACAAAAGTGCATTGCATCTCACCAGGTCAGTGAGAGAAAGGACTGGGGAGCCTTTGTTGCCTTGGCTAAACCCTGGAAACAGACCCAAAATGAAAAAGGCAGAGGAAGAAGAAGATGAGGTACTAGCTGCAATAGCCAAACCACAAGTACGATAGGTATCTCCAGCTGCTGATGATCCTAGTGAATTGTTAAAGTGGCTATGCATGCAGCAGATTGAGATGGAGAACCAGAGGGACGAAGATCGGCGACTGAGGGATGAGGACCCAAGACTCCAAGCTGAAGAAAGGAGAAGACAGGACCAAAAATGGGCTGACACCCTGAAGGCGATACAGGAGATGTCACAAAGGCAAGTAGAAAAAACTGTGCCAAGAGATATTAAGTTGACTAAATTAACTGAAAGTGATGATATAGAGGCTTATCTGATGACTTTCGAGCGAATAGCCCAGACTTGCAACTGGCCCTAAGATCAGTGGGTGTGATAAGATTGGTACCCTACTTATCTGGGAGGGCTCAGCTTGCATATAGTCAACTAAGTGTGACTGATGCTGCCACTTATGCTAAAGTAAAGGAAGAGAGTTTAAGAAGATATAATATCAGTACAGACACTTACCGTCAGCGCTTTAGGTCACAGAAAATGTTCCATTATGACACGCTAAGGGAGACCTATGCCAGAATTAAGGATTACTGTATAAAATGGCTACAACCCACCACAAAGTCTATTGACCAGATTATGGAACTTATTACCATCGAACAATTTATCCAGGTTTTGACTCCTGATGTGCAAGTATGGGTGAAGCAGCACAATCCTGAAACTGCAGAAGAAACCGTTAAGCTAGCTGAAGATTACCTAGCAGCTAGAGCAACCAGACCCAGAGGACAACCAGATAACCAAGGACCACCTGTACCTCCGGTAAGACCCTTATATTCCCAAAATTTGCAGAATCAGAGACAATCACAGTATAACAGGAGGGATAGAGGTGCTAGAATTTCATATTCTGAACTGATACGCCATGGTTGCCTTGGGAAGGGCCACATTGTCCTAATAAAAGACAAGATCCTGCTCATTTGGCTCTGGCCAATTTTGGCTATGTAGAGACAGTGGGGATTGGAGACCTACAAACCCTGGGATTATTGGATTCTGGGAGCAGGCAAACATAGTGCAAACTGATCTTGCCCTGGATTGTGCCATAAACCAGCAGGATACTACTGTCAGATGTGTGCATGGGGACATTCACCAGTATAAAACTGCCCATCTTGATATTAAAATAAATAATGACTGTTGTAAAGTACTAGTTGGTCTAGTACCCCGGTTCCAGTACCTGTCATTATTGGACAAGATTTCTCCACTTTTTCTACACTGATGAGTAATCACCAGACTTTTATGGAGACTGTTAATGTGGTTACCAGATGTCAAACTAAAGCCCAATTAGACTCTGTTTTTCCCTTCAAAGAAGATTATTTTGAAAGTAGGGGCAAAGATAGGAAGTCCCAAAAAGAAAGAAGAAGGGAGAAAAAGGCTTGGAAGAACAACACCAAAAAGGGACAGAGTATGTGGTACCAGGGTTGTCTTGTAACCATATTTATGAAGATCAAATGGAAGATGATTCTTTGAAACCTTTATTTTCACAGGTGTGCAAAGAGAAACAACCGGGACAATCTTATTTCATACAGAGAAATAAAATACTGTATAGAATATCTGTTGACAAAAAACATGATTTAGAAACTGAGCAGTTGATGGTGCCCCAGAAGTACAGAGAACAGGTGATGTTTCTTGCCCATGACATCCCAATGGCTGGCCATGAAGGGAGGGGATAAAACCATTCAGAGAATCCTGTCCAGATTTTGTTGGCCAGGGATTCATCAGGACGTGGCCGCTTATTGTAGAGCCCTGTGCTAAATGCCAGCTAGTAGCACAAGGAGGGAGAAAAGATCAGGTACCCCTACAGCCTATCCCTTACGTTACCACCCCTTTTGATTGGGTAGCTATGGATGTGGTGGGATCCCTACTTAAAAGTTCTAAAGGGAATCAGTATATTCTTGTAATCTGTGACTATACCACCCGGTACCCTGTGGCTATCCCAATGAGGACGGTAACAGCTCCTTGAGTGGCCAAAGAACTGGCCAATCTTTTTAGTAGAATGGGAATACCTCGGGAAATATTAACAGACAATGGCAGTAATTTTACATCAGCCCTGTTGCAAGAATTGTGTAGACTACTAAGGGTTACAGCCCTTAGAACTTCCCCATATCATCCCCAGACAGATGGACTAGTGGACAGGTTTAATAAAACCATGAAAAAATGCTCCAGAAATGTGTGCATGAAGAGGGAAGAGACTGGGACAAATTTCTTCCCTACCTTCTTTTTGCTTATAGGGAGGTACCCCAAGCCACTACTGGGTCCTCCCCATTTACCCTGTTGTATGAGCGCAACCCCAGAGGGCCCCTAGATGTAGTGAAAGAACACTGGGAGGTTGGAAAAAATGTTGGGAGCACAGATATTGTTGATTATATGCTGTCATTAAGGGAAAGATTGGTGAAATATACAGCACTGGCACATAAGAATGTGGAAAATAAACAACAAGCTCAGAAAGAACGATATGATGTAGGGTTGAAAGAAAAGCAATTCAAGCCTGGGGAAAAGTATTACTGTTGCTATCTACGATTGAGAATAAGTTGTTAATGTGTTGGCAAGGCCCCTATGAAGTTGTCAGACAAACAGGGGTGATAAATTATGAAATAGAGATGTCAGGGCACAGACCCTTAAAATGAATTTATAATGCCAACTTGTTAAGAAAATGGGAAGAAAAACCAAAAACTGAAGTAGTATGCTACATCCAACCAGAACAGGGTAACACAGAATTGGATGTTGCATATGAACGGTTAGACCCTTGTCATGAGGAGACATCCATTCACATTAATCCAGATTTGGCACCAGCACAACGTCAAGAGATTGACAATCTCTTAGATTATTTTAAAAGTACTTTCACAAAAACCCCTGGAAGAGCAAAGGATGTGGAGTATGAAATCAAACTGTCACAGACCAGGCCCATATACCAGAAACCATATAGGCTTCCTGAAAAAGTCAGATAGGAGGTAGTGGAGCAAGTGAAAAGGATGGAGCAAGCCAAGGTTATTGTACCATCATGCAGTCCATGGTCTTCACCCCTGGTAGTAGTTAATAAGAAAGGAGGTAGAGTGAGGTTATGCTTGGATTTTAGATGCATAAATGCTGTCTCAGAGTTTGATGGGTACCCCATGCCCAGGATTGATGCTCTGTTGGACCAAATTGGATCTGCCCAGTATATCAGTACACTTGTCCTCACAAAGGGGTACTGGCAGATCCCATTGGCAATCCAAGCACAGGAACTAACAGCATTCTATACTCCAATTAGGCTATACCAGTTTACAACCATGCCATTTGGACTACATGTGGCCCCTGCCACCTTTCAAAGATATATGGACCATGTGTTAAGACCCCATAAAGCATATAGTGTCACTTATCTTGATGATGTCATCATCTATAGCTCGGACTGGGACACCCACTTAGTCCACTTAAGGGCGGTTATTCAGAATCTGAAAGATGCTGGCTTAACGATTAATCCGGCAAAATGTGCCCTTGCTAAAACTGAAACCTGTTACTTAGGTTTTCTTATTGAAAACAGGGCTATCAAACCAGAAGTCAGTAAAATTGAAGCTGTGGCAAATAGTCCAGTGCCCAGTACAAAAAAACATGTCCACTCATTTCTGGGCCTGGCTGGTTACTATCGTCGGTTTATACCAGACTTCTCAACCATTGCCACACCTTTAACAAATTTAACAAGGAATTGTTACCCCACTAAGGTGAAGTGGACAGCAGAGTGTGATGCCGCTTTTAGAAAAATAAAGGTGATATTATGTTCTGCGTCAATATTACATAGTCCAGACTTCTCCAAACCATTTGAGGTTCAAACAGATGCCTCAGATACAGGTATTGGAGCTGTTCTTATCCAATATGACAAACATGGGGAACATCCTATTCTTTTTTAAGTAGAAAGCTCCATGAAAGGGAACGAAGATACTCCACTGCAGAGTAAGAGTGTCTGGCCATGAAATGGGCCATTGAGGCCTTAAAATATTATCTATGGGGGAATGAATTTACAATTGTAACTGATCACAATCCCTTATGTTGGCTTAATCAATGAAAGACAAGAATATGAGAATAATGAGGTGGTACTTGTCTTTGCAACCTTACAAGTTTTCAGTTAAACATTGAGCAGGATCCCAACACAAAAATACCGATTTCCTGTCTAGATTTGGAGAGGATAAAGATGGCCCAGGAAAAGAAAATGGATGATGTTACATCTAAAATGTTAAATAATAGTTGCAAACTATTAGATGCACACCTCAGGGAATTGTGGTAACTGGAACCATATTTGTAATGTACATATTAATGTTTGATAAATGGTTCCGATTTGTTAAGGGTCCCTGAGGTGGAACTTCTAAGAGTGGGTGGGTGGAAGTTCCAACCCTTCCAACGGTGAAGTGTCTCAGTCAACAGAATAAAAGCTTATTATGTTGCCTTCTTGTGCAGGGAGGTATGTAACAGGGTCCTGTTATGCAGAAAATAAAAAAGTTTCAAAAAGAAGAGAAATTCAAGATGCCTCCCACCTTTTTGTTTTCATTTTCACTCTCTCCTGTCTACTTCTCTAACTTCCTGTCTACTAATTTTCTTGTCAGGGTGGCCAACCTGGCAATTCTTAAAGCTTTACTATCCCTGTTATCCAATTCTAGTTTGTACATCTTGATAGTAGTTATGGTAATGTGCTTTAATATAAAGAGTAATTGCCCTTAAAAGCACTTGTTAGAAAATTCAGACAAAGCAAAAGTATGTTGCTAAAGAAGCCCCCCCCCCGCTTTGTATGCAGAAGGTTTACACCAGTAAAGAAAAGGTTGCTAAAGAGCAGTGCTACACTCCCTAGCAAGTAACTCTGAAGTCCTGTTCTGGTGCTCGCTCCAAGGAAATAAAAAGGAGCTGAATTTATGCAAGGACACTGAGGGGATAAAGAAGTAAGCCCTGCAGTGTCTATATTCATTAAAAATGGGCTGTAATTGTTTAAAGAAGGTGTTGCCTTTCTGTCAAAAGGCTGAAAAATGAACAGCTGTTGGCTGAGAATTGCAGCCATTGGGGAATCCCAATATTTGTTAAATAAACACAGTAAAAACTCTATTAGCTAGAATTACAGTATATAAATATAAATAAAAACTGTTTTTTTTTTCTTTGGGTTTTGCACTAGAACATCAAACTGGCTATTTATTAAAGAATCTAGAACCTTACAAGGAAACAAGATAGGGAGTGCGCCCCTCATCTGTTGCCCTTGGTTAAAGATTCTAGATTCTTTATATTTAATATTTAGGTTACTTCTCTTTTCTCTATTATGGTTTACTTACCTGGTAAAGTCATCTGAAAGCCCTTCTTATAGGGTTGGAGCCCACGGAATGGCTGCCTTTATAGCAACCAAATGGAGGTGATGTCAGAGAGTAGGTGGAGCCAATTTCAAACTCCGCCCCTTTTGAGTACTATATAAGGCCTCCACCAGAAGACCTTGTCAGATAGGGAGAGGAAGGAGGCTGGTCAGTATCTTCTGATCAGGTGAAGGAATGGAAGTGTGAATGCCTACACACTAGCTTGGAAGTATTGGATACTGAGAAGAGCAGGGAGTCTGACTGCAAGACTTGCCTGGGTTTTTGTTTTCTTTTGTTTTGGTGAAAGTTAAACTAGTTCTTTTCTGTAAATAATTATTTTTTTTAATTTTTCTGGAAATAAAATGATAAACACTATGCCAGCGTTTTTTTATGCACTTCATTTTTGTGACTGGTGTCTGTTATTGAACCCACATGCTTACAGATACATCTTTTGATATTAGTATAATTGCTCAGCTTTTTATATTTAAAATATTGAATTATGCTTTTGGGGGATGTTGTACAGCATTTACTTTGTGAAGTGATGACTGTCATGAACATACGAACATATGAAATTTGCCAGCAGATAAAGGCCTAGAGGGCTATCAAGTCTGCTCGAATGTGTAGCTAGTCACTCCTCATTATAACTCAAGTTGTTGTTGTAGGGGCAACAGAAAGGATACACAGAGCACTGACCTTTGGCACCAGTGATCATTATGGTGCAGGGGTTGAAACTAACTGAATTTTTGATTGTTTTTGTGCTGGGTTAGTGAAAAACCTGTGGGGCCTGCTGGCTAGTGTCGGAAAAAGTTAGTTTTGACCCATGGAAGCAGTGCACTCAGCCCAAACTGTAAAGAGTACCCTGCAAAATTAGTGGTTCCTTCTAAACTTAGAAAGTCTACCTGGATCTTAGTTAAGTACTGGAGTTCATGGGTATAGAACCGTACATAAAACAAGAGAGGACTTATCTTCCTATGTAGAGAGCAGAAGACCTTATCCACCATACAAACACATTCCTAGTAGGCCGCAAAAAGACAGTTCAGGAATTCTTGAAACTGTTAGAACACATTTCCTCCACCACAGTAGAAGTGCCATGGGCAAGGCTACAAATGAGAGATGACCAGTACTATCTTAGAAGGCACTGGCACCAAAGAAGTGCCTCACTGGAGTAGCAAGGACCAGTCTTATACAAATGTGGTCGATTCCAGTATTGGAGTGTTGCAAAAAGGTAAGTGACCTCAGAGTGGGTATTCTCTTCCTTCTGTTCACACCTAGAAGGATCCTTCTTTTTCTGTAATTATTTCCTCTCTCCTCTGCCACAGTGCCAGTCTTCTTCAGGATCCCCAAGGCTTCCATTTTGTTACTGGATACCTCCAGGTTGGGTCAGGGTTAGGGGACATATCCCAACAGTGGTCTATGGCCAGACAGTGGGTGGTGGAGGCAAAGAGCTCAGCTTTAACTGGATCCATCACCTGCAGGCAGCAGGAGCCATTTTCCTCCTTGTTTCTACCCCTCCACACCAGTATACTGGCTCCTTTGACACTAAGAACACACACGTATGCGCTCACACACATAGGTACACATGGAAATATGGCTGAGCAGTGTCAGCCAGCATCTCCCCTCCCAAAGGCATGCCCTTGTTTGTAATGCCACCTGTGATTGTCCAGGTGGTGCCATAACAGCAGTGTTGCACAGCTCCTCCCAGGAGAGGAGGGTGTCCTCTGGAACACTTGATCCCTCTCTCCCGACCAGTCCACAACAACCAAGGTCCCCTTCCGAACCCAGGCCCTGGTGTACAGAATCAAAGCTTTACCACTGCATCAATGGGCTGGCCCACACCTACAAGGATCCTAACAACAGATGCTTCCTTCCTGGGTTGGGGACAGCATGTGGGAGACAAAACAGTAAACGCAGTCTGGGATCCTCAGCCAGGAACACATAAATCTGCTAAAGCTTAGGGCTCCACTTCTGTCCATGGTGTCTTCCTCCTCTCTGTTGCAGGATCAAGTAGTCCTGATAAAGACAAAGGGCTGGATATTCAAACTGCACTATTTTGTGGCGCAAGCCCTTGCGCTGCACAAAATAGTTGTGCAGGGGTGTGTCCAGAGCGATATTCAAAGGAGTTGCGCCCTTGAGCAACTCCTTTGAATATCACCCTCTGGCCACAGCCACTGTGCATGGCGCAGTGGAACTTGCACCACCACAAGTGGTCAGAGTGGAGCATTCAACTTGCGGTGGCGCAAGTACCATTGCGCCATGCGCAAAATCCCCATATTCAAAAGGTGACATGCAAATGGGGCCATAATTCATGCAAGGTCAGGGGGGGCCATTTGCATCTGATTATGGCCCCATTTGCATGCCATTAGCGTGCAGGTGCGCCGAACCCCGAGGACTTGTGCCTGGCACCCTGCCAGGCAGCAACCATCGGGGACCAACGCCCCCTGCAGCCCGATCGGGGGTGAAACAGTGTATAATCCCCACCACCACCCCCACTGGCCCGATCGGGGCATGGTTTAATCCCCCACCAGCCGATCGCGGGCAGCAATGTGGCCCCCGAGCGTATCCCTGGTGGTCCAGTGGACCGTAAATCCCGATCGCGGGATTGTGTATTATCCTCCCCACCTCCCGATTATATCCCTGGTGGTCCAGTGGACCGAACATCCCATCGCGGGATGGAGTGTACAAACAACCCCCAAAACATCCCTGGTGCCTAGTGTCCCCCACCCCACCCACCCGCGAGCCTCCCCACTCCCTCCCCGCGGCCGGGCGGCGGCAGCATCCCACCGCTTCGTACTCACTCGCCGACTCGATTCGCTCAGGAAGCAAGAGCCAATGGGCATGCAGCTCATATCAGACAAGACAGTCCAGTTTTGTGAATGAATGAATGTATTCATTCACAAATCTGGACTGTCTTGTATGGTATGGCTGCACGCCCATTGGCTCTTGCTCTGTACCACCGGGCGCAGTCTCTACCGGGCAGTCAGTCGGTGGGGTGGGGCGGCAGGCGGAGGGATGCTGCCGCCTCACCGCTGTGGGGGCGGGTGGGAGGCTTTGTGGGTGGGTGGGTGGGGACACTAGGCACCAGGGATGTTTTGGGGGTTGTTTGCACACCCATCCCCGATCGGGATGTTCGTCCACTGACCACCAGGGATATAATCGGGAGGTGGGGTTAATACACAATCCCGCTGATCGGGATTTATGGTCCACTGACCACCAGGGATATGTTGGGGGAGACACTTTGCTGCCTGCAATCGGGCTGGTGGGGGAATTTAAGCTATGCCCTGACCGCCAGTGGGGTGGTGGTGGGATATTACTTCTTTGCCCGCCGATCGGGCTGCAGGGGGCACAGGGTGGGTTGAGGGCCAGCCACAGGTGGCAGCTGCTGTGTTGTGCCCTGCAATGCAGCAGCTCACTTGTGGTGGCCCTCGACTTAGGCCTTTTTTTGGCTCAAAGTTGTGCAGGCACAGGTTTTGGGTTGCACCTGCACAACTCTGCACAGCCCGGCTGAATATCGGGCTGTGCAGTTTATGCATGGTTCCTCCCCCTTCAGTTCAGCATGCATTCATTTGCATTGCGCTGTTGCTCAGCCTGTTTTCAGTGGCGCAACTGCCTCCTGCTGAATATCGCAGAATGGCGCAATTTCGGACTTGCGCATGGCACAACCCTTTTGAATATCCAGCCCAAACACTACAAATACAACTTACAACATGAACAAAAAAGGAGGTGCCAGTTCCTTAAAACTCTGTACAGAATCGATGATGATATGAAACCTGCCGTACATATAGCAGGCAAGGACAATGTAGTAGCATATACACTGAGCAGAATGGGACAGTTGACCCAAGAATGGTCCCTGTAAGAAAAGTACTAAACTCTGTTTCAGAGATTTATTTATTTTATTTATTGAAATGTTTCACCAGGAAGTCACGCTGAGCAACAAGTTGCTCATCTCCCAGTGTGATCTGGGGGGGTAGGGGAATATGAGGATAGTGTACAGAGATTTGGTACACAATATAGATATACAATTTGATTACATTCAATAAAGTAAGCAAACTATACAGAAGTACTGAAAAAGAGGAATGCTAAAAGTATGAGCTAGCAGGATACAATGCTAACAGTCTTGAACTAGATCGATACGATAGCACAGATATCTTTGGCAAACACTTGGTGGGACATAGCTTTGTAGTTAGAAAATGGCTGGATAGAATACACAGAGGTTGAACTAGGGCAAGATTGCGAGGAGAAACACAGATAGAACAAAGTTTGCAAGGTGTAACAAAAGTGCAAGGCTGATTATAAGTGCATTAGAGATTAGGGGTTAGCCAATAACTACAGCTAGGAAGGAGAGGGGGGAAAGGTGGGTGGGTGGGGGGCATACAGGCAGAGAGCAGGGGGTGGAAAGGGGGGATTTGGAGGAAGGGAAGGCAAGGACCCAATTAATGGAACATGTAATGAAGTCTCTAATAGATCAAGATTGTAAAAAATTAGGAATTTATGATTCAAATCAGCATGGGTTTACTCCCAAGTATTCCTGCACCACCAATCTGATATCTTTTTACAAAAATATAAGTACTCTACTAGATGTGGGTATCCCTACTGATGTAATTCTTTTGGACTTTAGTAGACCTTTCGACAAAATCTCAAATGAAAAACTCATTACTAAAATGCACAGTCTAGGTTTGTCACCTGATATTGTCAACTGGACTTTAAACTGGTTGACAAATCATTCTCAGAAAGTCAGAATTAATGATATCTTGTCTGATTTGGGTAGTGTGACAAGTGGTGTACCACAGGGGTCGGTCTTGGGACCAACATTGTTTAATCTCTTTATCAGTGATTTACAAACAGGGCCAAATAACTTCATGGTTAAATTTGCAGACGATACTAAATTGGGGAGCAAGGTTAATAATCAAGAAAATATTTCTGCATTAAAGAAGGATTTGGAAAAATTTACACTTTGGGCAAATGAAAATCATATGCAGTTTAATCAAGACAAATGTTTAGTAGTGCATTTCGGTGTAAATAGTCCAGAAATGATTCAGTATATTATATAAATGGACTACCACTTCACTCATCAAATTGTGAAAAAGGTTTAGGGATATATGTTAATAATAAACTTACATCAAATGATCACTGTGTTAGAACTGCTTGCATGACCAACAGACTTTTGAGGCAAATAAAATGCACTTTTGTTAATCGCACTGAACAATGCCTTATTCCATTGTATAGGGCATACATTAGACTGTATCTAGACTATGGCTCCCCTTTCTGGAATCCCAACCAAAAAAAAAGACATAGTAATTCTTGAACAGGTTCAAAGGAGAGTAACTAGAATGATTCCAAGATTAACAAACTTGGATTATCAGAACAGATTAAAGGCTACTGGTCTCCTCTCTCTTCAAACTAGAAGATTAAGAGGTGATATGCTTATGGTTTTTTAATTTAATAAATTCACCAGATATAATGGAAAAATGTGGTCTAACACTCTCCAAAAGGAGACATGTTCCGAGACTGCATAATAGACAGCTTGAAGTAAAAACTTATAAAACCAGCAAAAGGGGAAACTTTATTCCAATAAAAGCATCCATTGTATGGAACACCTTGCCACAAGAATTGGTAGAGGCAACTAGTGCCACTGTCTTTAAAAACAAATTAGATGTTTGGTTGAGGGATAATAGATAAATAATGTCCCACATAGTGTGGGGGAACAGTCTCGATGGGCTCTGGCCTTCTTCTGTTCTTTCATATCAAGTAATACCAAGTAAGGAGTGAAGGAGAAGGGTCTGCCAGGGCCTGACTCCTGCAGAATGCTGGGGACCCTGCCTGCACCAGGTGGAGGTCAAGCATGAACAGGAGGGAAGCAGGTTGTAGGCAGTGGGAGTTAGAGATTGGGAGTACCAGAGGTGAATCTAGTTGCCTCTTGGGAGAAGAGAACGCTCCCCCGCATCTGTTGCCAACTACCCTCAGTGGGCACAAGCCCATGGGATTGATCTCTCACATTCCTGTGTGAGAAAGTGTCTGTATGCATTTCCTCCATTCCCACTGATCATAAGGGTCCTGTTGAAATTAAGAGAGTTAGCAATAATGATTGACAGTACCAGATTGGGACAGGCAAGCTTGGTGCTCTCTACCTTTGACAATGTCACAGAAGGGCTCTGTGGGTCATCCTGAAGATAGGCACTGAGGCCACTACCCATACAGAGGTGGTATACAGACTTCCAGAACAGGGAGAGGAGCTGGATAAGGCACTTGGGAAAGTGATACTCAAGTAAGGGTGGGGTGCTGCTAGTTGGTGACTTCAGTCTGCCAGATGTGGACTGGAGCCTTCCAACTGCAGTTTCAGCAAGGATCAGGGCCATTCATGACTCCATACAAGTGGCTTGTCTCAGTCAGTGAACCCACTAGGGATGGGGCAGTGCTGGACCTGGTACTTACAAACAGGGATGACATTGTGGACATCACAGTGGGCAACCTCCTGATCACTGTACAGTGTGGTTTAACATTAAGATGGGAGCAAAGGCAAACTTCATGAGGACGAGGGTTCTGGACTTTGGGAGGGTGGATTTTAAGGAAACCGGAGACTGCCTCAGTAACTGTTTACTAGGGGGACTGCTAGGGAAGGGTGGAGGAACAATGGGGGAAAGTAAGGAAGGGCGTAATTAAAGCAACCAGCCTCTGCATGAAGGAAGTGCATAAAAGTAGAAGAAAAAAGAAACCGTTATGGTACTCTAGGGAAGTGGCCACAGTGATGAAGGAAAAAAGGGTGGCATTCAGTAAGTATAAGCAAATGCAAAGGGAGAAACATAGAGAGCTGTACCAGTTAAAAAAGAGGAAAGCAGGTAAAGCAGAGAGAGGAGCAAAGGCACAGACAGAAGAAAGGATAGCCAAAGGGGTAGCTAATGGGGATAAAACTTTCTTCAGTTATATAAGTGAGAAGAGGAAAGCAAGGGGAGAGAAAGTGAGTATAAGGAGGGCAGCAGGGGGAGACTGTGCAGAAGAGGACCAAGAAAAAGCATACATTTCTGCTCAGTCTTAACAGTGGGGGGCAACAGATCACAATGCAGCAGCAGGAACAAACAGGGGTGGAGGAGGTTGACACAAGTCCATTTTCAGAGGCAAGATTCCTGACGAGACCTGCAGCTCTAAAAGTGGACATGGTTATTTGACTGGATGGCATACACCCAAGGGTACTAAAGAAACTCATGATGGCCTTATTCAACAGTTCATTTGAATGAGGCATGGTTCTGGAGGACTGGAGAAGAGCAGACATGGTCACTCTAAATATGAAAGTAAGGAAAGGTTGGTAGAATATCTTGAATGCAATGGACTACAAGACCAAAGGCAGCATGGATTCACAGGGAGGAGGTCATGCAAGTCGAATCTGATTGATTTCTTCAACTGGGTGACCAGGGAACTAGATCAGGTGAGAGGAGTGAATGTGGTCTATCTGGATTTCAGCAAGGCCTTCAACACCGTTCTGCACAAGAGGCTGATAAAGAAATTGAGCAGCCTAGGGGTGGTATCCAAAGTGGTGAACTGGGTCGGAAATTGGTTAATGGATAGGAGACAGAGGGTGGTTGTTAATGGCACTCACTCTAATGATGGGATAGTGACCAGCGGAATGCCACAGGGCTCAGTACTGGGACCGATCCTCTTCACTGTCATCATACGTGACATTGCAGAAGAACTGGAAGGGAAGGGAAGGTATGCCTTTTTGTAGATGACACCAAAATCTGTAATAGGGTGGAAAGTCAGGAGGGGGTGGGAAGAATGTATAGGGATCTCGGGAAACACAAGGAATGGTCAAGAACTTGGCAGTTGGGAATCAATGCAAGTAGCAAGGCAACAAGCACAGGGAGTAAAATAAGATGAAAAGTCCTTTTTCAAATATATAAGGGAAAATAGGGATATTCAAGATGAGATTGTCAGATTTAAAAAGGAGGAGGATCAGGCAGAAGGAAGTAAGGAAAAAGGGGAGGTGTTCAACAAGTATTTCTGCTCCGTCTTCACTTGAGAGAAGGATGGACCAGTGTCTCAAGGGAGCGAGGGGGGTAGGAGTGGGGAAGGGGGGAGTCACGGACATGCTATATAGGTGGAGAGGGTGCATAAGGGTTTAAGGGTCGTGAAGGTGGACAAATCCCCAGGGCCAGATGGTGTGCACCCAAGGGTCCTAAGGAAACTGGCAGGGGTGCTGATGGACCCCCTGGCAGACCTGTATAACACCTCTCGGGAACCTGGGTATATGCCACAAGACTGGAGAACTGCACACATGGTTCCCCATCATAAAAGTGGCCCAAGGGATTAGCCAAGGAATTACAGGCTATTCAGCCTGACCTCAGTAGTGGGCAAACTGATGGAGACTGTCCTGAAGGAAAGACTGGTGAACTTTCTCAAGCAAAATGGACTACAGAATGAGAAGTAGCATGGATTTGTGTTGGAGAGATCCTGCCAGACTAATCTGATTGACATTTTTGACTGGGTGACCAGGACACTGGACAAGGGCCAAGCAGTTGATGTCCTGTATCTGGACTTCACCAAGGCCTTTGACTCTGTGCCTCAGGACAATGGTCAGGAAGCTGTAAGACCTGGAAGTGGGGCCAAGCTTTCTAGATGGGTCAAAAACTGGCTGTAACACAGAAGCCAAAAGGTGGTGGTCAGAGGGGGGGATTTTCAGAAGCAAGGCCAGTGATCAGTGGGGTTCCACGGGGCTCAGTCCACTGTTCTTTAACATTTTCATCAGTGACACAGTAATTCGATCAAAGGTAAAATCTGCCTGTTCATGGATGACGCAAAGCTCTGTGGGAGGATGGACATAAAGGAGGAGAGACAGAAACTTTGGGAAGACCTGGCTTGGTTAGAAAACTAGTCTGGTATTTGGCAACTGGGATTCAACACTAAAAATTGTTAAGTTATGTACAGTAATTGGCAGTGAAGAACCCAGAGATCGAATAATGGTTAGACAGGGTGCAGGAAACCAAGTAAGAGGAAGAAAAGAACTTGGGTAATCATCACGAGTGACCTGAAATACTCAGCATGTTACAGGAGAGCAGCGGCAAAAGCAAATTGGATGCTGGGCTGCATAGCCAGGGGGACTACCAGCAGGAAAGAAGAGGTCATACTACCACTGTACAGGTCACTGGTGGAGGCCACACTTGGAGTATAGTGTGCAGTTTTGGTGCCCTTAGCTTAAGAGGGATGTTTAAGTTGCTGGAGACAGTCCAGAGAAGGGCAACCAAGATGATCCAGGGTCAGCAGGGCAACACCTATGAAAAGAGGCTCAGGTGACTCAACATGTGCTCTCCTGAGGACAGAAGGGAAGGGGATATGATCAAGGCCTTCAAGTACCTGAAAGGTATTAAAAGGGTGAATACTGAGGGCTTCTTCTGCCTTAGTGGGAACAAGTCCGCTGGAGGGAATAGCCTAAAGCTGGTAGGGGTAAGATTCAGGCACGAGATGAGGAGGCACTTTTTCATGAAGAGGATAGTGGCCAAGTGGAATGAGTTGCCAGGGAAGCTAGTCTCCCTGAAAATGGTGGAGAGCTTCAAGAAAGAATGGGACAGAGTAACAGTAAAAGTTGCTGATGGTGAAGGAGGAGGGGGGACTTGGGGAGTTGGTGGGTGGCAGGTCCCTCTGTAGACACTGGGGGGAAATGTACACTCAAGCAGACTAGATAGACTGTAGGACCTTTATCTGCTGGCATATTTGCATGTTTTTATGTAATGCCAGAAGGTGCAAAATCATGCACGTAGGGCACAGCAACCAAGAAGCGGAGTATAGGAGGTACTCACAGTCACTGATCAGGGAAGGGACCTTGGAATTATCATATCTGATGACCTCAAAGTCATAAGGCAGTGTGACAAAGCAGCATGTAGGGTCAGTGGGATGCTGGGATGTATGGGGAGAAGTATCTTCAGCAGGAGAAGAGTGGTGGTGTTGCCACTGTATCCATCACTGGTGAAACACCACCTGGAGTTTTGTGTCCAGTTCTGGAGTCTGCACCTACACAAGGATATAGGGTGGAGGCAATCCAGAAAAAATAATTAAAATGGTGCAGGGGCAGCACCAAAAACCATAGGAGGAGAGACTTAGAGATCTCAATATGTACATCCTGGAAGAAAGAAGAGTTTGAGGGGACATAATAGAGACCTACAAGTACCTTACTGGGGTGAACAGGGTGCAAGAGGGGAGTCTCTTTCAAATGAGGATGAGCATGAGGCCCAGCGGGCATGCAGTGAAACTGGGAGGGAGCTTGAGAGGGATGTGAGTAAGTGCTGTTTCACAGAAAGAATGGCAGACCTCTGGAACAAACTACCAGTGGAAGTGGTGGAGGCAAAAACAATGGATGGGCCTTCAAGCATGCATGGGATAACCACAGGGGAATATTAGTAAATAGGCAGTGAGGAGGGAGGGTTGCCAGACACCAGTTAGGATCTGCAGATACAGACTAGGCAGAAACCATCTAAGCAAACTGGGTGGGCCAAGCTGTCCTTTTCTGCCAACAAATTCGATGTTTCTAAGATGCATACAACTCTGCTTTTGAGGTAGGATATCCTGACTCTGTCCCATGGCAGTGTGTCTTACCCAGATCTCAAAGCACTTCGTTTGAGTGTATATAGTTCTTGAAGAGCTGGAGTACTCCAATCTAGATCTGTCAAATCATGTTCTAGAAGTTTTAACGGTTGCCAAAAAGCCAGCACTCAGACAAATTTAAATGTCAAAATGGTAAAGGTTTAGCTAGTATTTGGTGTACTTTCCACCACATTACTGCAATGGCAACAGATTCATTAGTGGTTTTGGACTACCTAGTACATCTACAGACCCAGGACCTAAAACCATGTGCTTCATAGCTTTTTCAGCTGTCAAGTCATCAGGCAAGGAAAATCTTTTGCTTCGTAACCAGTGTTCAAAATGCAAAATGTTTTTCAAGCGGCTGTCCTGCTGGCACAGTGGTAGCACTACTGCGTGTGAGGCCAATAACCTGGGTTTGGAAGTGAGGCTGGGGTGTCAGAGGGTCAGCCGGTGTGGGGATCAAATGTTCATAAGACTGCTCTCCTTCTCCTGGTGGCATGGGGTAGAAGAGCCCGGTGCTCAACTGGCCCCGGCAGAAGACTGAGCTGGAAGGTTGGGAAGGCATGGCATACGTTGGAGGATACCTTCGTAATTTTCTTTCACACTTGGCCTCCTACACTGTTTCCTCACAAGCTAGATGCATTGCTTTCTGTATTTTTCACTTACAAACCTAAGAGCACAACCTATTTTAAACTGGTGCTACCTTGCCCCTGGACTAAGAGGAGGGGGCCTGCATTTACTACATTCTTTTTCCTTAAGATTTCACTACTTCACATTATTAGTGGGTTCCTGCGGGGCCTAGCTTAACTTGCATGGTTACAGCACCTTCTCTGACCAATGGAACGGAAGAGGGAAGGTCGGGAGGAAGACTCCCTTCTTGACAAAGTTCAGCCTGAGTACCCATAGTAGATGCTCATAAGATCTTCTTCGAGGATATCTCTTTCATCAGGCCACACCTCTGATACTATAGCCACCAGGCACTAGGACCATACAGAAACCTTTAGCAAGCAGTCCACTAGGGGCCACCCATGATGATATCTTATGTCAATGCCTTCCCTATATAAATGCGGGAGGCCGCTCTTCCTTTCTCAGTTCTTTTCCCATCATTGACCATATTTGCTGGACCCTCCAAGGAGATGCTGCAGCTACAGTCAACTGCTTTTCTTGATTTTAAGGTTTTTCTCACCCTAGTTAGTCATCACTTTTGATAAAAGTGATTGCTGTCATCGTCCACGTCATTGAAAGATCCCACTAAACTCTTTAGATATTGTGAATGCAGAGAAAAGATTTACTCAGGTGACCACCATAACATCTGTGTGTGCTGCCTTGGAGAAGCCCATGGCATTCAGACCTGCAAGATTTGCCTGAAGTTCAATACAGATATCCGGCAATGCTGAAAGCACGCCCTCCAAACCTATCTTCTAAAGCAGCAGGTAGCCAGAATAGAGAAAGAGCTCCAGGAGAAGAACTCCATTGCATTGCCAGTCCATTTCTCAGGCTCACAATCCTCCAAGGCCTGAAAGAAATCCTCTGGACAACACAAACGTAAACACTGGGAGTTGGAGAGAAGCAAAGACAAATCCCCACCAGTATGACAGCTGGAATAAAAATATCCAAGGCTATCATCTGTTTCGATTAGATAGGACTGAAAAAAGAGGGGGAGGAATAGCAACTTCTATATCAAATCAGATTAATTCCAAAAATATCACTTACAAAATAAAAAAGGAAAACAGTAACACTGAAACCTTATGGATCAAAATTGAAATAGCCAGAGATAAAAACCTAATAGTTGGCCTATGCTACAGACAACCTAATAGCAGCATTGAGATCACAGAGGAAATAACTGTTGAGCTCGAGAAGGCTTGTGAGATGGGCAATGTAGTCTTCATGGGAGATCTGAACTATGGTGATATCAATTTGGGAAAAAATGGCAGGGACAATCTGTCATAGTAATATATTTCTTAATAAAATTGAACTATTAGGCCTAAGACAGCATGTCACCGAACCAACCAGGGGACAAAATAGTTTACATACAGTGTTAAGTTCAAATGAGATAAATGTGACAAACTGTAAAATACAGGCACCACTAGCAAATAGTGACCATAGCACTGTGTATTTCAAATTACAAGAATGTATACAAATAAATAAAGGATGCAGGGAAATTTACAACTGTAAAACAGCAAATATTACACAAATACAGTACATGACAAACTAAACAAAATTAATTGGGAAGCTAAGCTAAAAAAACATATCCACCAGCGAAATGTGGGATATAATTAAAAAACGTATCTTCACAATATGTGATAAATATTTCAAAAAGAATAAGAAATACAATAGCAGAGGCATAAAATCTAAATGGCTAACAAACAGCATCAAAAAATTACTAAGGAAAAAACATAGTCTATATGACCAATATAAAACAAAACTGAAGACAAAAGAAACACAGGCTGGCAGCACTCGAAGGGAAATAAATAAATCAGCACAAAGCTTAAAGCAAATGAATAAACCAAATGTCAAACTGAAGGTGTAACAAACAAAGACCCCACTGACTGCTAACTTGTTATTTGAGTCAAAGTGACTCTTCATGGGGAGTGGCCTAGGTGCTACCTGAAAGTGCATTTATTTGAAAAAATTAAAGTGATATGCACATTTTAACCAATCCCAAAACACACAGGTTACACACATGTACCACTATTTTATTGGTACAGGCACTATTTTAGGTAAGAGTATAATAAACCAAGTGTTCCCCTAGTGAAATTACAATATAAAAAAACAGTTACACATTAATACTGAAGGATCCTTATAACAAAATTCATAATTCTATTTTGCATGTCACTTTAATTTTTTCAAATAAATGCACTTTCAGGTAGCACCTAGGCCGCTCCCCCAATGAAGAGTCATGCCTTTGACTTGAAGCGCTTGGGTTAGTAGTCGTGGGCTCCTTGTTTGTTACATCTTCAGTTGACATCTGGTTTATTCATTTGCTTTAAGCTTTGTGCTGTTTTATTTTTTTCCTTTTGAGTGCTGCCAGCCTGAGTTTCCTTTGTTCAGTTTTACTTTTGGTATGTACCTACTCCGGTCCCTACAGTGCTCCATTCACTGGTTCTTTCATGTCTGTTAGACTTTCATGGTTGTTTTTGTTTGGAGCAGCCGGGTTCACTTTGTTTAAGTGAGTGGAGTAAAGAAGGGTCTTCTGCTGTTGCAAATAACCAGAGAAATTTATTAGAAGCATTTGTGTTACTGTTCACAAGGGCTTGCTACATATCCTCCATATATTTTGATTTGTCTATTCAAGGATGCAAACAAACGAATTGGCACAAGTGGAGGAGGTCATAGAACAGCCTGAATTTTCCTGCCTGGAGTCCGCGGCAGTGTTGGTCAGACACCGTCTTCAGAGGGATCCGCATCAGCCTGGTAACGTACCTGAAACTGATTTACAACTCAAATCAATGTTCCAACAACTAGAAAAACAAAAGTTTTAAGAAATTAATACATACTACAATAAACACTTTTTAACAGAATATAAATCAAAGGGCCGGGTTCCACGAGGTCTTAAAATTTAAAAAAAAACTCCTAATGGAGGCTTTCTAAATGAGACTTATCAGACAAGATGGGAAACTGCACTAACAACCTGCTCCAACACTTTAGTGGAAATTTTGGTAGATCAAAGTAACAAACTTTATGGTCATATTTCTGCAGATATTGACCAACCAACACAACAAATAGTAAAATATAAGGACCATCCTCTATTTAACAATTTTGAAATCAACCTCAATAAAAAACTATCGGCCCATGAGACAGAGGTAACAGAAAGAAAATAAATAAAGACACAGAGAGACTCAAAGGATTACAAGTTAAATGGATTTTTTTACTTGGCAAAGACAATCACAGAATAGGAATAGAAGTGTCTCTATGGGCTGTTCATTGTTGAGGAGAAGATCCAAGTTTAGAAACAGGCAAAAATAATAAAAATGACAATAGGGCAGAACCACAAATTGATGCACTCCCTGATTCTCAAATTAGACAAGTATCTTTTACTAATAAAAAGGGAAACAAACAAAAACATTCCAAAAAAAGGAAGGAAGACAAGACGTGGTAGTAGGGGGAGAGGCATCAGGCAGAACTGTGGAGAATTTGAGGAGCAGGACAGTAAAATTATAAATCTTTCAGATGTTGTGTTGAATTATTCCCATCTAAGTCTCTTTAAGAAAGGACTGTCATTTGTGCCACAGCCAAAAGTGAATAAATTTAACATCTACAGTATATTGACATCAAGAAATTGATTAGAAAGCTTTGTCTGAAAAGGTTCTTTAACAAAAGAGCAAACATAGGGAGAAACACTCTTGAGCAAATACGAGAGCAGACAGCTGAAATGAATGTGGCCAGTGCAAATCAGACATTTAATTTATTAGAAGACCTCTGTAATGAAGCAGCTAGAACAAATTTGAATACCTCGCTGTTGCAACAACATAATACTAATAATGTTATAGCCACAGTGTCAGTTACTGATATTAACAACAAAAGAAACTTTAAGCCCAAGTCAACTTTCAGCCCTCCCCGCTCCATATCATTAGTTATAGTGACTTATGACTCTTTAGTTATACAAGACTTTGATCATCTTTTTTCTTCCAATTGACAGAGCTGGCATGACACTCTTTCTGTGGATGAACATACAGCTTTGAACAAACTTAAATCCATGAACAATATAAAAATAAAGAAAGCTGATAAAAGTGGCAAAGTGGTAATTTTAAATAAAGACAACTATGAAAATGAGATATACAGACAATTGCATAACAGAAGCAGTTCAGAAGATTGAATGAAAATCCTACAAAAATTATCCAGGCAAAACTGGACTCTTTTTTTAAATTAAGTAGTTTGTAATGGGGCAATTACTGAAAATGAAAGAGAGTACATAACTGTGACATCTCTTGTCATGCCTACTATCTATGTTCTACCTAAAATTCATAAGGACCAGATCAACCCCCCCTGGATGACCCATTATTTCAGGAGTGGATTCACTAACAGAAAAGGTATCTACCTTTGTGGATCACTTTTTGAAACAATTAGTGGTCATACAACCTTCTTATTTACGTGATTCAATGGATGTTTTGGATAAACTTGGGGGAGGGAGGTTGATCTGGTCCGCTGAATACATATGGTTGACAATAGATGTCACCAGCCTCTATACCAGCATTAAACGTGACCTGGGTATTTTAGCATTTGACTATCATTTGTATAACAATCCAGTAGCTGCAGATTTTCCCAAAAAATTTATTTTGGAAGCTATGAAATTCATTTTGCATAACAACTATTTTGTGTTTGACAAAAAGTTTTATTTACAAACTACTGGAACTGCGATGGGGACAACCATGGTCCCATCATATGTTAATTTATTCATGTCTTGATGGGAAGAAACTCTGATTTTCAATGAAAGTAGAAATCCTTTTTTGAATCAGATCTTTTTTGGGGGAAGGTTTATTGATGACTTGCTGATACTTGCAGACTTGCTTTCAGCAGCACAATTTGTGGAGTACAGCAATACTAATAGTGTGGGATTACACTTCACATGTGACACAAATGTTTCAGAGATATCCTCTTTAGAGCTGACTCTAAAAGGTGTAGATGGTAAATTGGTTACCACCAGTGCCTATAGGAAACCAGTGTCAGGAAACATGATTCTTCATACAGCAAGTTCTCATCCACAGCATGTTAAAAGAGGTATTCCCTATGGGCAGTTTAATTGAGCAAGACACAGTTGCTCGAGATATCACTGTCACTGATTTTGTCAAAGAAAGTGAGAATTAAAAAAAAGGTTTCTAAGTAGGGGGTACTCCTTGGAATGCATAGAAAGAGCATTTCAATGAGCTGAAAATTGTGGCATTTTGGTATTTGGTCTGCCAGACCCTTTGGTTGCTGCTGGTGAGGACCCCATCTGGACCATACGAATAACTGGACAGATGCATAAAATAAGGAATATAGGTTTATTCTCTGTGCAGTAAATGTTCTCTTCATGGGAACAAGCCCCAGACAGACAATTTCTCTGACTTCCAGGCATACATGGCACTGCCAGGCAGTGCAACAACTAGCTACATGCAGGTTCTAAGTGTTCTTAAAGGGGCGGCAGCTTAACATTAAGCCCCATGCTCAATGTGTGCTTCACATCACCACCAGGACAGTGAATGTGTGAGCACCAATCAAACAAGCAATAAACTATAAACAACTGCTAAGTAACAAATATTTTTAAGTAAGCTTTAAAGGCAAAAAAACCCATGTTCATGCATTTCAAGACATTAAAACAGTACTCCACTGGAGGAAGGGGGGAAGGAAAGAATCTGAACTACACTGGGAACCAGTCAGAGTAGCACCAGAGAGGGGGGAACACAATAGTACTTGAGGCTTGGTCATGCCGCAAGTGCTAAAGTGTGGGGGAAGGAAAAGGGAAGAGAGGGAAGGGTAACAGCAGGAGGATACCTAGAATGCAGGCTCATACTTTAATAACAGTTGCATAACAATAACAAACAGGTGGACTGCCCATTGGAAGACATTTCTAAGGGAGAAAAGCATTAGCATTTAATCAACACTAAGTCCAGTTTACAAAAGTTCAAGACCTCTGTCGACTTTTCCAGTCAGTGGAAATGGAGGCATGTGTAGATTGCACTAGTTCCTGACAGGACAGGGTCAGGTCATTAAAAGCGACCCAGGAGTTCTGCCCACTGTCAAATCCACATCACTTTACTCTGTAAGTCCAGGATCAATTGACACACTTCTTTAAGATCTTCTTGATCTGGCACACCAATGTGTATAAAGGAGAGTTAGAAGAAGAAGAATGAGAAGAAAAGGAAGTCCCAGGCAAATCATCTGTCAAAACAGAATCCAGCTGGAGAGTGTCAGGAGTTGGAACATTTGTAGGAACTAGTTGCAAGTTATCTGGAGGGATCTCAACTTCAGAGAGGATGGCAGGCTCAAGTGCGAGTCATTGTTAGGTGGACTGGGATCATCTGGAAGGCTGTTACTCAGGTACCCATGTTTCAGTCGGTTTAGGTGGACTTTGTTGTGTACCAGCTTTCCATCTGACTTGTGTCACAGATGAACATGAACAGGAGGAAGCTTTTCTATGATGTAGAAGGGACCCATCTGGGGTGAAGCAGTTTCTTGGTGGTGCCCAGAACAAGGACATGTTGGTAAAAATACACAATGTCTCCAACAGAGAATGAAGGCTCATGCGACTTGGCTGCAGACATTTTCTGTACTACAGATTTTCTCTGGGCCAACGTGGTGATTGCAACATGTCTGGTGAGTTCAAGCTGTTCCAGCATTGGAATAATGAAAGAAGAAGCTGACTTAGGAACTTCTAGCAGTGAGAGATCCCTGTCCAGTGGAGTTCTTGGGTGATGTCCATGGACTAAGAAGAATGGTGTGTATTCTGTACTGTTGACACAAAGGCTGGTATTGTAAGCCAATTGCACAAAGGCAACAAAATGGTCCCAGGTGTTGTGAGTGTCATCCAGATACTTGGAGAGTGTGGTGAGAATGGTAGACATCATTCTTACACTCTGTTCATTGCACTATGGATGGTAACTTGTGGTATGTGACTTTTTTATTTCGTGGAGTTTGCATGTTTCTCGGACAGTGGTGGAAAGGTAGTTAATGCCTCCGTCTGAATGCAGGTACGATGGGGTACTGTGATGACAAATGACTGTGTTGAGAAAAGCACTTGCCACTGAGGCAGCTTTGATGTCTTTTAAGGGATTAGTTCCAAATATGGGTTAGGTAGTCCACAAAAACAAGGATGTATTTCTTGCCAGAGTCAGAGCATGTAGGTAAAGGCCCAAGAATGTCTGTGCTGACTCTTTGGAATGGTTCAGTGGCTATAGGCATTGGAATGATGTGTGCCTTTGTTGGGTTGGCAGGAGGTTTTCTTTGGGAGCGGGGCTGGCAGGATTTTACAAATCAGACAATATCCTTGTTCATGTGAGGCCAGAAGTGAAGCCTTGTCTTTTCAAGAGTTTTGTGTATTCCCATATGATCTCCAGAAAGTGGAGAGGCATGAGTGAAGAGAAGAACTTGATTGATTAGAGAGATTTGCACAACTAGTTGTACATGAGTTCGTTCCATGCGATGACCCTTGCCTTTCTTGTTCCAAATGTGAAAAAGCACACCATCATTGAGGAGGTGTTGTGAAGCAAAGAAACGTATATATTGGCGATGTTTCTTTTGTTGCAGTAAGGTTCCAGACTCTAAGTAGGTGATTATGTCTGTGAATTGAGTGTCAGGTCTTTGCTGTGTTTTAACAGTTGCCAGAGACAGATCAGAAGTAGAGAAGATGAGAAGCTCTTCGGCTGCTTGCAGTAATTGAGTATTTGTGTATCTTTCTGCAGAAGCAGTTGGTAGCAGCAAAGCAATCTGAGGTACTATAGATGTGTCCACAGGAAGCACAGCCATGGTGTGGAAGGGAAGAGCTTGTAAGCAGGATTCATCTGTTGAGGAGGATGCAGAGGGATATTGTCTCTTGCTCACCCCATCTGCATTTGAATGAACTTGACCTGATCTGTACTGAATTTCAAAGTTGTAGGATTGCAGGATGGTGATCCATCGGGCGAACTTGCCTACTGGCTCCTTCATTTCGAATAACCATCTGAGGACAGAGTGATCAACGATAGCTGTAAAGGAGTAGCAGCGAAGGTAGCAGTCAAATTTCTTTACGGCAAATACCGTGGCTAGACATTCTTTTTCTGTGATGCCATAGTTCTGTTCAGCTGAGGAAAGAGAGTGCCTGGCATAGGAGACAACTCATTCTGTTCCATCTTGAATTTGGCAGAGTACAGCACCTACTGCAAAGGAACTAGCATCTGAGTAGAGCTTGATGGGTTGGTCGAACCTTGGGTAGGCCAATACTGGAGAAGAGATTAGGTTTTGTTTTAAGGTTTCAAAGGCCTCTTTACATTCAGAGGTCTGGTTATAGTCACATCCCTTTTTGGTGAGGGCATACAGTGTAGCTGCAATCTTGGCATGGTTGCAAATTAACATTCAGTAGTATCCAGACAAGCCCAGGAAAGCTCGAAGGTCTTTGAGGTTGTTAGGTTCTGGATAGTGTTTGACTGCTAAGATCTTGTCTGGATCTGGAGAGATGCCTTGAGAATGAACCACATGTCCCAACTAATGAATTTGATGCTGTGCAAAACAACACTTCTCTGGGCGAAGTTTGAGATCAGCTTGTCTGCGACGTTCAAATACTTCTTTGAGATGTTGGAGGTGCTTTGGTAAAGTTCTGCCAAAGACAGTCACATCATCCAGGTAGACTAGGCAAGATTTCCAAGACAACCCACATAGTACGGCTTCCATAACATGCTGAAATGTGGCTGGACTGTTTCAAAGACCCATAGGCAGACATTTGAACTGAAAAAGTCCCAAGTGGCAGCCCATGCTGTCTATGGATGAGAAGCTGGTTCAATGGAAACTTGATAGAACCCACACTGAAGGTCTAGAGTGGCGAAGTAAGCAGGGCTGGACACACCAAGACTTTCTAAAGCATCTTCAGTTGTAGGTAAGGGATGAGCATCCTGCACTGTGTAGGCATTAAGTTTTCTGTAGTCTACCACAAAGCAATACCCTTTGTCCTTCTTAACCACCAGCAAGCAAGGTGCACCCCAGGGACTTGTAGACTCTTCAACAATGTCTTGTTTCAGCATGTCTTTATGTCCTCGGGGATTTGTTTCTGTTTGTGTCCCACTTTGTAGGCTTGCTGACAGATTGGTTTCTGGCTAGGCTGCACTTCGATGGTGTATTGCAGGATATCACAGCATCCGAGCTTGTTATCTGAACCAACAAAGACATCTAGGTACTTCTCCAGGAATTTCAGAAGTTGTTGCTTTTCTGTTGGAGATGCTGGAAGGTTTAAAGAGGATAGTTACTGACTGAGGGGTAACTCTTTTGAAGCTTGAGTGGTCGTGATAGTACTGACAGGACTAGAGTTGGTGGAACCAGGCTGAGGTTCTTGTGTGAGATGGAGTCAGTCTCCCGATGACAAGCAGACAAACTTTCTGATGTTGGCACCCTTTGAAATGGTGACAGGTTGGTCTGTGAAGTTGCAGCATTTTTGGAAGACTGCACAGCCATGCACCGCTGATAAGGTATTTCCTGGAAGGAGCTCCGATGAATGCAGCGTGGGGATCATGTGATGATGTCAGCAACACCTTGTGGAAGTGGTTCAACTCAAATCTTGGCAATCAAAACCATCTCTGACTGAGGAGGCACAGTAACTGAGTCTATGGCTGCAAGTTGCCTCTGAGGATCTAGTGACAGTTTGTTTGAGGTAAAGTCTAGGATGGCTTTGTGAGTTTTGAGGACGTCCAGGCCAAGAATTAGTGCAGGTTGAATATCAGGCACTATGTAAAACTTGACAGTAGCTTGCTGTGAACCAAAGTGTAGCTTGAGATGGACCACGCTGCCTGTGATAGGTACTGCAGCTGTACATGCTGTGATAATGTACTTTAGGTCCGATGGAGAGACATTAGGTATGTGACAAATAGCATAGTTGTTCAGAATACTGCTGTTGATAACTGATATTTCTGCTCCAGTGTCAACCAAGGCATGCATGGACCAATCTCCGATGGTTACAGGAACATAGTTGGCTAGGAGGGGTAATCTGATGACAGGTACCTTTGCCCATGGAAGCAAGAGTGTGCCTGAGTTTGCAGTTGGAGGATGCATTTTGTTTGAATTGTGAGAGTCAGAGGAGCGGTCAGTTGCTGTGTTCCCCTGCACAACAAAAGCCCCTAGTCTGTTGGGTGGTGCTCATTTCCCTGATCCTGGGAGTAGTTGTGGTTATCATGTTATTGTGCTGCTGTGGGTGCCCTTGGTTCTCTTGGGTCCTGTTGTAATAACTTAGCTTTTGGAAGACAGCGGTAGTGTGTCCTCTGAATCCACACCACTAGCAGGTTACAGGCTCTCGTGAAGGCAGAGGCAGATCAGGTCGCTGTTGGGGTGGTTGCATAGAGTTGACAGAATTTGCAGAGGAGGCAGTTGAGCTGATGTGTAAGGTATTGACAGTTGAGATAAGCTTGTCAGTCATTGCTTGTTGCTGTTGGACACATATGGTGAGTGCAGCCAGTTGTGAGGTTTGGAGCACCTGAACACTGACAGACTGAAACATTGAGATGGACTCTTGGGCTAGCTGTGCAGCTTGGATGGTGTCTGTCCAGGTGGTTGGCTTTTGCTGTAAGACATAGGTATGGAATTGAGGAGGCAGACCCTGGACAAAGGCTGTTACTTGATCTTTCTCTGTTTTCTGTAGGCGTTTGTAGTGAGACTCAATATCCACAATGAAGGCTTCAACAGATTCAGTGAGTTGCGTGATATGTTCCCACAGCTGTTGCTCCAATAAACAGGGTGGGTGTGCTTGGAGAAAATGGTATTTGAAAGTTGCATACAGGATGGCAGTGTCCCCTTTGACTTGTTCTGGAAGTGCGTTGAACCAGGAAATGGCAATCCCTCTCAGAAGCAAACATAAGACATTGGAAATATGCAAAGGATCAGTCCAATCATTGAAAGAAATCCATGCTTGAAACTGCTCGAGCCAGTCGACAGCGTCTTCACGGGGCAAGGCAAAGAAGGGCACTGGCTGTATGCTGGTATGGATCATGGACTGTGGTGAAATAACATTAATGTAGGCTAGGTCATCTTGAATGGCTTGCATATCTGGTGCTCCTTGAGCTGAGATGGATGACTGGACATTGGATATCATGCAGGATTTTTTTGATTTTGTAGTCCCATGCCCTTAAGGTGGGTAAAGGTAGTACTCCAGATGCTCCGGCACCCATATCTGTGATGTTGTCAGACATCGTGGTTGGAGATGAGCTTCCTTTCACCAAGCAAAGTTCGTACAGGTGAGAAGGAGTTGCCGTCATGCAGGAGACAGGATGTCGGGTTGTGGATGAAGTGCAGAGCAGAAATAATTTTTGTAGACAAAGTACACATTTTGCAGCAAAGTTCATCAAGTGATATCTTAATAAAGAATTCCCACTCAATTCTGCGTTGTTTGTTATTTAAATAAAAATTTTGTAGTAAAAATCAGCTATTTGTGGCAGTGTACATTCATTTAAATAGGATTGCCATTTATTTCAATGGAGTGAGGTCAATTTGTGCCCTTCCTGCGTTTTTGACTGGCCTGACTGTAGCAAGATGGCCACCAGCAGGGGGGTTAAGGGTCACTTCCTTTCTTACTGTGTACAAGATGGAGGATCCTTGCTACGAGGCTGCCTATGGAGCTGCAATTGTTAAAATGATGATTCCTGCGGCTGCTGCCCTTCTTCCCCAAACAGAAGTGGTGGGAGGTTTCTGTGGTGAGTTGCAAAAGGATGATAAAGTTTGTATTTATTTGATTGCCCTTTTTTTGTTGTTGTTGCTGTTGTTGTTGATTGGGCTGCCATTCATTTTATTTTTCTGTAGTCTGCCCGCTGTGTCTCCATTCAGTTTATGTTCTGCCCCCAGGTGTTGTTTATTTTAATACTGCTTTTCCCCTTTTGATGCAGATACTGAGCTGCCAGTTTTACTTTCATGCACCCCTTGTTTTATTTATTTGCTGTGCCCTGTTGTTTTTTTGTATTTATTTTTCTCTTTGCTCCCTTTTTGTTTTACTTCTTCATTTAATTTATTGGTTGGTTCATGGCCCCTGTGTTTCCTTATTGCTCCCCGCTTGGGATCCTGTGGCTCTTTCTGTCAGTGCCCATTTATTTTTGTTTACTGCCACCTGGTTATTTCTGTATGCTGTGCCTCTTGAAATTGGTTGGGCCACCCGATTTATTTTTTCTTTGGCTCTTTCATTTATTTATTTGGGTGAGCTACTGTAGCATGGCCGAGCAGGAGAGGAGGCTCTGTTCAGTGGCAGTTCGAGAGGAGTGGAGTTCCGTGTGGCTGCTGGCACAGTGGAAGCCATGGTTGTGAAAGCAGGAGAGAGAGGAAAGGTGCGGCTTGGCCGGATGAGCACTCCAAAGCAGTGGCAAATGGAAAGCCACAGTTGAGAGGAGCAATCAGGCAGCAGGGCTGAAAAAAGCTTGATGTATGGTGCTCTGTTTGTGTAGTGTGTTAAGCTGTGGAGCAACCCTGACTGAAACAGAAGGGATAGAGCGCTGATTGTTATGGAGTGGCAGTCGGGAGACAGTGGGAGGGCTTATTTGTAAAATGATTATACATAGTATTATTTTTCTGTCTGTTCTTCAGCTGCGATCCCCACTGTGAGGGGATGGTTTCACAGGGAGCTGTCTTGGCAGAAGGGAGCTTCAGGCCCTGCCACGAGGTGCTGCTGGGGGCATTCTGAGCTCCGTGGAGCAGATGCTTGGCTAATGTGAATTTTTAAGTTAATTCCTGGAGCAGCAGGCTAGCAGCATGGACTTTTACTTTTGCTGGTTTGTTCACTGTAGGAGGCTGCAGAAAAAAACAGGAGGCAGTTAATTTTTTCCCTGCTGCCAGGCCTAAGGTTCGGTAACATTCAAACAGTTCAAGCAAACTTGGGCGATGACTCTGGGTATCAAGTGACGCAGACAAGCAAGATGGGGTCTTGACAGAAGAAGGGTCACAATCTCCACCATGTGTGGCATTTTGTCTGTCACTAAAGGACCCCTTACCTTCTCTGTGGTCTGCCAGACCCTTTGGCTGCTGCCGGTGAGGACCCCTTCTGGACCGTATGAATAACTGGACGAAACGCATTAAATAAGGAATACAGGTTTATTCTCTTTGCAGTAAATGTTCTCTTCATGGAGGCACGCCCCAGACAGACAATTTCTCTGGCTGACAGGCATACATGGCACTGCCAGACAGTGCAACAATTAGCTACAGGCAGGTTCTAAGTGTTCTTAAAGGGGAGGCAGCTTAACATTAAGCCCCATGCTTAATGTGTGCATCACAAAACATAAAAAAAGAGGACCTTTTAAAACCTAAAAACAGTACAGAATCTGAGAATGAAGAACGTATTGCTTCTGTGACAGATTATAATAGAATTTCTAATCAGATTTCAGAAATCATTCAGGAACATTGGGGGGTTTTACAGGGGGGGTCCAGACATGAGAAATTGTATAGGTGAGAGACCACGAATATCATTTAAAAGAAGCAATAACCTTGGGGATATGTTAACATATAATTTTTATGAGAAAGCCCCACAGCCTAACAGTTCTTGGCTGTCACCTATTCCAACAGGTTGTTTTCATTGTGGACACTGCAGCATTTGTAAATTTTGTTTACAGGGGGAATGTTTTCATACATCCTTTTGAGGATGAAAAGAAAATAGAAATTAGGCACTTTATTAATTGCTCCACTATGTTTGTTGTGTACATAGTACAGTGTAGCTGTCCACTTATATATGTGGGCAGAAATAAAAGAACATTACGCAAAAGAATGCAGGAGTATATTCATGCAATAAGAAAATCAGAACCAAATAAACCAATAGGAGTACATTTTGAACAGTGTCACAACAAGAATATGGTTACCCTTTGTTATGTATAAAAATCAGCCTGCTCAAAATCCTTGTTAAGCACATTCTAAACCATTATGCGCATTCTAAAGTGTTGTGATGTGCAATCCAAACAGTTGTTATGCGCAGTTCAAAGGTCATACAATTTTAAATTTCTCATTTATTTTATACCTAGCTACTTACTAACCACCCAGTGCCCAAAGTCATAACTTTTACCTTTCAAAAGTCTGGAAATTTGATTTTGATATGTGAGTAGAACAAACAAAAGGCAAGATTTTTTGTTTCCACTTCAGTGGGGGTCTGTCATTCTAGTGTAAAAAACCATATACTATAAAAATAAAATATGGTCAACCACACAATTCGGCATGTGTTTCCATCTCAGGGTGGAGATGACAGCATGGACCTCTCGAGTTTTGCTCTCGAGGTTCATATGCTGTCATCTCAACCCCTCGAAGGAAACATAGCATTGTTGTGTATGGTTGCTCATACATTAGTCTCTATATAATGGATTTTAGATCCATGGGGGTAGATCATGTTTTTATATATCAGAGAGGTGGTGACAGATTGAAGAGATTGTCACAAAGTGAACAAAAATGGTTTTACACTACGTGTGCTTTATCACCTGATGGATTAAATGATTGTTTAGAGATCACTGTTTTCCTATGACATGTTTAAATAATATTTATTATGTGAGGCTATTTTAACCATGCTGCTTTTGGAATGAAATGAATAAAAAATGTTTCTACTTTTTGCCCCCCCCCTCCCTTCCCTTTCAGGTCTCATTAACCCTCCAAATATTTTATTTTATTTTATTTTTGTGCATCAGTAACATGGACTGTTGGGCTCATATTAATTAAAAAAATATAGGCTTGATTATATACTTTAAAATAGAATTACACATTTTGTTATAAGGATCCCTCAGTATTAATGTGTAACTGTTTTTTCATATTGTAATTTCACTAGGGGAACACTTGGTTTATTTATACTGTTATCTAAGATAGTGCCTGTACCAATAAAATAGTGGTACATGTGTGTAACCTGTGTGTTTTGGGATTGGTTAAAATTTGCACGTCACTGTAAATTTTTTCAAATAAATGCACTTTCAGGTAGCACCTAGGCCACTCCCCCAATGAAGAGTCACACCTTTGACTCAAGGCGTGGAATTTAGGAGCAGTGGGCTCCTTGTTTGTTACACCTTCAGTTGGCATCAGGTTTATGCATTTGCTTTAAGCGTTGTACTGATTTGGTGTTTCCAAATGGACAAAGTGTTATCCAACAGGGCTGTTTACCCTTGTGTCTGGAAAGAATTTTGGTCATTGGATAGGAGCGAGAAGTGACCCGCGCAGAATTTTGCTCTCTCACTTTGTGGAGGAAAGGGGAGAAGCAGGGAGACATTGCAATTCTGATTTTTAGAGCAGGTATGCCACCATTGCCTGACTAGGTTTGTCTCCTTACCAGCACTGCTTAATTTCTGCCCTGTGTTGGACTGAGGTCTCTCCTGATGTTCTGTTTTTTCCCCAGAAAGAAAGGAAAAGAAAAGAAAAGAAGAAAGAAAGAGCGGGAGCCCACAGATACTGGTGGCGACTGGGTTTTTTTTCCCCTGAGACGGAGCTTTCTGTGGGGATTGACAATAGCAGGTCAGAATGGCATCACTGAAGAGAAGAAACTCTAGTCCAGTTATATTATGTGTATTCGCTATCTCTGCAATCCAAACAAGGGGTGTATTATCTGATTTTTTTTGACTTTTTACTATTTTTTTTTTGTATTGGACATTTTTGCATTTTATTGAATTTTTAAAAAAAGATATAGAAACATTGCCTGTATTGTTTGAGTTCTTCTTTAGCTTGAAATTGTATCCTATAATGTTTAAAGTCTGTAGTTTGGGTCTGTGTTTTTTATTTTATTTTTTAGGGTTCTTTTTTTTTAATTTGTTTTGCACCAAGTTTGCAGTGTCCCAAAGTGATTTAGGTGTATATACGCATGTGTGGTGTTTCTGTCCTTAGATCATCTTTTGGAACGCCAGAACTTCTAGAACCACCACAGACTACTGCGGCCATTAGCTGTTTAAGAAAGTTATTATTTGGCATTTTTAACTACGGGAGTTTTTCTCGCTTTGACTTTTTGACTTTTTTAGTCATAATACTGCCTATTGCTTTGTATGATACTCTGTAGCCTTGCCTGTGTTGTCCTCTTACTCTGGGAGTGATTGCCAAAGTCAAGGCCAAGGCCGTTCTTTTCTGTGCCTATAATATTAGCGTCCTTGACACATCCAGTTTATCTTGTTTACCCTGCTCACATTACAAGAAGTAAGCTAAAATCATCTTTAAAATTGTTTTTAGGTTCAAAGACTTATGAGTTTTTTGATGATCTGAGAGAGGGAATTATTTGTTGTTCTATATATACAATACAGAGTCGTTTATGAGGATTCTAGCACTGTTCCGGCACTGTTATTGGTTTAAAAAACACACATTTATCTTATTGGGAATAACAACAACAGTACAGCTGACTATATATATATATATATAGTTTGGGTGCTCATTTTATTTTTTTTATTTTTTTAGTGTCTTGTCTAGAACTAGTGTAACATGGATATACATATGTATCTACGGGTTCGGGGAAGGATGAGGTTACCTGGCACAAGAGACCTAGGTTTAGCTACTCTGCACAGGGTCACCCAAGCAAATCCAACTACAGGAAGCAATAACTGTAATGTCCAGAACCAGAATTGGGATCTTTCAGTGTGGCTTTATTTATTAACTCACCGAACATAAACAAAGCACTGCATGGTTCCCCAAAGGGCTATGTTACTGTAATGCAGATTAGAGGTTAAACACAGCGGTCCATTTGAGGAATGAACACATTACTACAGATGTCTGGCTTTGGACCCACCAGGCACTCAGCCCGGACTTTGCATGTGCATTGGATACATAGCTCGACTGGCCCGGCTCCCCTGCCGGCCACTCGACTGACGGTCCACTTGGCGAATGAACCCAAACTTTACTTGGAAAGACATCCCATCAAACAAGGAGGCTCCCAAACTGTGGCTCCCCACCACTTGAAGTCTGCGACTCCTAGAGAGATTTTGTTTTCGCATTTCCAATCGAAACTCCCATCAAACAAGGAGACTCCCATCCAACAAGGAGTAATTTTCCCATCCTGTGGCTCCCACACCACTTAGAGTCTGCGACTCCTAGAGAGATTTTCAAGTTGCGACCCACGTCTGGGTACCCACCCCATCACTGGCCAAGCGCATGAGGCAAGTAGCAAAAACACAGAAGAAATCCGTAGAGGTGGACCTGGTTACTAAAGATGGGGGGTTTTCCCACCTCCAGCTCCCACAGCCCATACCCGGTCATTTCTCTGGACACACAGAAAACTTTAGACTTTAAAACGTAGATTGAACGGTGGATGACCTGAAGCACCCCCTCTACAGCGAACTTTAAATCCATTTAAAACTTTAAACAGTTGACTGCTCTATTTGTTTGTCCTAGTTGACATAGTCCTCCCAAATAGCAGTCCACATTTATTTCCCAACTGAAGAAAAAAAGTTGTTTGCCCCTTCCAATGAAGCCAAACACTCACCCATTCATTGCAGGTGCCCCACAGGCGAAGTACTGTAACCTTTGCTGTTATACATGAACAGACTGAAATTAAATCAGGCAGCTTCCTTCCCAGGGTGGGAGAATGGGATTGCCTCTGGAACCCACAGAGAACTTTCCTCCCCCCCCTCCAGAGGGAGGGGGGCACTGAGACCGGGGGAGCGGTCTCCACCACTTTAAAAAGGTAAAATACAGGAACAGTTCCTCATTTCTGAGTGAGAAATCACACTGCACACTAATGCTTCCTTCTCGCTTAAGGACAAACGGAAGACTCACTTTGAATTTCCCAAAGTTCTAAACTTCACTCTCTGAGCTGAAGATTCCAAATGTGTCTCATGCAGCTGCGACAGTTCTATAAATGATGTCATCTCTCAAGTCTCAGCTGTGACTGAGGACAGAGTGAGACAGTGTGAAACCCATTTAACTGGAGTTTCACAAGCTGCCTTCCCTGCCTACCACTAGGTCTTACTGGGATTCTAGTAACCCCGGGTAACAAAGGGGTTACACTCGCCCTTGACCAGGAAAATGACTGTCCCCAGTCATTATGCACCTGGCCTTAGGCCATCCCACCCTATGTGCTACCTGCAGAGGGGGGTGATCAGGCCCCCTCCTACCATGTGCGAGCACAGGTAGGCAACACTAAGGGCCTAGAGGCCTATAGCTGACATCTCAGCCTCTACTCTAGCCACTTACTATGGACACCTAGTGGCTCTGGTAGAACCATCCAGAGCATAGCCCTGATAGATCAGCACTGCGGCCCCTACTGCAGGTCAGGGCCACAGCCTGTCCATACCCCCTAACCCTCTAGGGGAAATCTATCTGTCTCTAACATAACATCCCAAACAAAAAACAAAACCGGGGACCTCCCGACCTTGGGCAACCTGCAACTACAACCTTTAGCAATAATAACACAGTACATTTAAATTCTACACCATAAGCACTGACAGGGACTCCGATGAGCCCCTCCTCCTCTTCTTTCTTTCTTCTTCTGTCTTCCAGGAACACCTGTAAGAAAAGACAAAAACAAAAACACATCCTAATCTGCATGTACAGTCTATCTAAACAACAACAATGACAACAACAACAACCCTTACCACACAGAAAAAGCACTGAACAATCCCAAAAAGAAAAAGATTTTTTTTTTTTAGAAAAAGGTAGAAAACAGTATTTACATTAAAGTACAATGACATTGGTAGCAATACACCTTTGGGGGGGATGGAATGCCCTAAATGTCCCAACTAGTGACTACAAGGCCCGAAGGCCAGTCCATTAAAGAGTCTGTCCTGGGCCGGAGCCCCGTGAAGCATAGTTCTTTAAGGCAATAATCCCGAAGGGGAGAGTCTTTGCGGACAATTCACACACTGTTTGAAGTCTATAGTGTAGGTGTGTATTGCAATGTCATAAAGATAGAATAAAAAGGGTTTTCATGGACTTACCAGCCTCTTGAAGTATTCGGACATCACAAACCTGGTCCTTCCGAAGACTCTCCCTGGCAGCATTTCTTCTGATACAGCTGGGCGGACATCTTCCGGGAACCCACGGGAGTGCACATCTGGAAACAGCTGGGCTGATGTCATAACTGGAGAAGGAACCTTAGAACAGGAACAAAA
The DNA here is from genome assembly GCA_016271365.2 of Neoceratodus forsteri. Taxonomy (NCBI): domain Eukaryota; kingdom Metazoa; phylum Chordata; order Ceratodontiformes; family Ceratodontidae; genus Neoceratodus; species Neoceratodus forsteri. Next base: position 142,153,806 of record JADMNL010000023.1, read on the forward strand.
AGAAAAACAGCTGGTCCGACGTCATCCGATTACCAGGCGATGAACAGGAAAACAGCTGGGGTGGTGTCCTCTCTGGATCTGAAGTCATCTGGTGGTACCAGTAGATGGTTGCTGAATAGGGCAGTACACTGTGGACTGAAGAATATGGGGCACCTGATTCCTTGTTTATTCATATTGGCAGTTCAATAAGGGCACTTCACAGTCTAGATGTGGCAGTATTGACTACCACTGCTCGGCTTTCCATTTTGTAGGCACGGGCTTAATTATTGGGAGGTCCTTGCACTGAGGCCAATAGTAGAGGGGGTCAGGGGCTTGAATTATTACTCTGTCTGGACGCACATAATTCACACAGTGGGAGACCGCGTCCCTCTCCGTCCACTATTCTCACTCTGTCCATAAACAGTGTCCTGCCTCTCTTCCACTGTATATACTTTTCGTGGAACAGTCTATTCTTTACATGCTGGTTAGCCCCAGGATGCACATGTTTCATTGCTTCATCCCAGATCCAGGATTTCCTGCAGTTCTCAATCTCCTCCCAGACACTCCGAGGAAAGGTAGGAAAGGTCATACCAAAGATTTCATTGGTCTTTCTACGAACCAGTCTCTCCTCTTTACTTGCTTTGGTCAATCTGAGATCGCTGGCCTGGCTTGGGGGTGGCCAGTCCTGGTTCTGCCAGCTTCGCATCTTCAATGAAATTAAAAATGGATCCCTGACTTCTTCTTCTGGTGAAGCCAGGGCAGTGGCATCACCACCTTCTTGAACACATTCCTCCGAGGCAAGATCTTGAGGCTGTGTACCTGTTCCTTTCTCACAAGGCCACATAGGTTCCCCCTCATCTTCCTCTTCACTGAGGATCTGAGCCCAGGAGTGAGCAGTAGTTCTCACCCCCAAGACTATCCATTCATCACTGGGAGTGGAGGTCGACACCTCCCATTCAACGGCCTCCAGCAACTCATCTTCACCTTCGAGACTTGGGCTAGGCCCCCCCACCCAGGGGACTATTGATGCTTTATCTGAACTTGCCTTCTGAGATCCAGCATCCAATGCTTCAATTTCAGATTCAGTCTCTAATTCTGCAGTCTCTAACTTTGTGCCACACTCCCCCGAGGGACCTTCCTCCACAGGCTCCGCCTGATGCTGTGTGCTGCCAACTGCAGATTCTTGAAGTTGTGTCCATGTGGGAGCCAAATGAATTTGAGGCACTTTATACAAGCCATATTTTTGAAGGCATCCAGCACAGTGAGGAATCATGAAGACATCCCTTCCAGCACTCAAGCACATCTGGCATACACGCACTGGATAATTAGGAATTGCCACATCAGGAGGGAGTTGCCCTCTATAGCACCAATTTTCAATATCTCTCAATCTATTTACTGCTGCTGTTACTGCAACCCGGGCATGATCTGGGTAACGAACTGGTCCTGAGGCCATAACTACAGAAAAACAAACAAAAGTTCACTGTAACTGAAAGTCCCACTTTAAATGAACACACTCTGTAGCTTTAAAATGGCTCCTCTGCTGCTGTGTTTACTTTACTACCCCACCCTGTAATGGCGGCGGCAGCACTCCTGTGCATCAACATTCAGACTCTGGGTCAAGCCACTGCGCACCCGATTTACATCAGCTACTAATAACTTTTATTTCAAACTGCACAACTTGCTCTGTTCTGGCTGTTCACACATTTACAGGATTTTCCTTGGACTTTTCACATGCTGGCAACATTCATTTAATTACAGTCCCTTTTAAAACTTCAGGTTTCAGCACAGGATTGCCTGCTTCTACTAGTGTTGCACTTATTTTACAACCCACAGTCTCTCTCTGGCTGCAAACTTTAAACTGAGGCTACTTTCATTGCTATGCACACATTTAATGGCTTTACAGACTTGCACTTGCCAGCAGGATATCGCACAATCGCTACTTGCAAAGCGACTATACAGCTGCACACACATTTTATATGGCATTCTCTGAAAATCACTGAATTGAGCAGTTTTAAATCGTTTACTCACTGTTATTGTAGCAGATTGCTACGATGGGGTAAAACGGCCTGCAGCCAGATTTTGAAGGCCTCAGATTGCAAACGGGCGGGCAGTCTCCGCAATCGTAGTATTAACCACACAATTCACTGATCCCACGATCGATAAGCGGGTTGAGCCTGATTTTTAACTGGAAAGTCACTTTTTACTGTTTACAGCGCTTTGAACACTTGACGCCTCCACTGCCAGTACACGCGTACTCTCGTCTCCTCTCAAATGCTGAAGCAGACTCTGAAAGAGCTGGCTGAGGGGCGGGACTAATAGCAAACTGACCAACCACCGAGCGCGCCATGCAAATGAGCCTCTTCTTCCTCAGGGCTCCTCTCACCACGGCGATCGTCGAGCAGGCAAATTTAAACTGAAAAGATGCACCTTTTTTTTTTCAACTGACTCCACGGCGGGAGCCCATTTCAACCATGTAACATTGTCATTAACTCTGCAGTCTCTAGCATTGCACAGAAAGCATTTCCAACATCCAGGGCATAATTTCTCTGTTGCTACCCCTAGTTTTCCACACTTTCCTTCACAGAACTTTATTTTACAACAAACGCTGTAAACTATGTTGATGCAGGACAAGGACACACACTTTGGCTTTACAGCTCCTTGGTAAACAGTTGGCATTTTTAAACAGCAGCACAAGATTCACAGCACACAGCACACACTAGGAATTGCTTCAACTTTTTGGGCTACCGACTGCCAGATAATAAGCGCTAGCCTACTTGCCCAAGCACCTTCCTTCCCAAACAAATCCAAAGCAGTGCCTCCATTTTTGTAACATGGATATACATATGTATCTACGGGTTCAGGGAAGGATGAGGTTACCTGGCACAAGAGACCTAGGTTTGGCTACTCTGCACAGGGGCACCCAAGCAAATCCAACTACAGGAAGCAATAACTGTAATGTCCAGAACCAGAATTGGGATTTTTCAGTGTGGCTTTATTTATTAACTCACTGAACATAAACAAAGCACTGCATGGTCCCCCAAAGGGCTATGTTACTGTAATGCAGATTAGAGGTTCAACACAGCGGTCCATTTGAGGAATGAACACATTACTACAGATGTCTGGCTTTGGACCCACCAGGCACTCAGCCCGACTTTGCATCGCATTGGATACATAGCTCGACTGGCCCCATCTCCCTGCCGCCACTCGACTGGCGGTCCACTTGGCGAATGAACCCAAACTTGCTCTGGAAAGACATCCCATCAAACAAGGAGGCTCCCAAACTGTGGTCTCACACCACTTGAAGTCTGCGACTCCTAGAGATTTTGTTTTCGCATCTCCAATCGAAACTCCCATCAAACAAGGAGACTCCCATCCAACAAGGAGTAATTTTCCCATCCTGTGGCTCCCACACACACTTAGAGTCTCGACTCCTTAGAGATTTTCAAGTTGCGACCCACGTCTGGGTACCCACCCCATCACTGGCCAAGCCATGAGGCAAGTAGCAAAAACACAGAAGAAATCCGTAGAGGTGGACCTGGTTACTAAAGATGGGGTTCCCACCTCCAGCTCCCACAGCCCATACCCGGCCATTTCTCTGGACACACAGAAAACTTTAGACTTTAAAATGTAGATTGAACGGTGGATGACCTGAAGCACCCCCTCTACAGCGAATTTTAAATCCATTTAAAACTTTAAACAGTTGACTGCTCTATTTGTTTGTCCTAGTTGACATAGTCCTCCCAAATAGCAGTCCACATTTATTTCCCAACTGAAGAAAAAAAGTTGTTTGCCCCTTCCAATGAAGCCAAACACTCACCCACTCGTTGCAGGTGCCCCACAGGCGAAGTACTGTAACCTTTGCTGTTATACATGAACAGACTGAAATTAAATCAGGCAGCTTCCTTCCCAGGGTGGGAGAACGGGATTGCCCCTGGAACCCACAGAGAACTTTCCTCCCCCCCCCCCAGAGGGAGGGGGGCACTGAGACCGGGGGAGCGGTCTCCACCACTTTAAAATGGTAAAATACAGGAACTGTTCCTTTTTTCTGAGTGAGAAATCACACTGCACACTAATGCTTCCTTCTTGCTTAAGGACAAACGGAAGACTCACTTTGAATTTCCCAAAGTTCTAAACTTCACTCTCTGAGCTGAAGATTCCAAATGTGTCTCATGCAGCTGCGACAGTTCTATAATGATGTCATCTCTCAAGTCTCAGCTGTGACTGAGGACAGAGTGAGACAGTGTGAAACCCATTTAACTGGAGTTTCACAAGCTGCCTTCCCTGCCTATCACTAGGTCTTACTGGGATTCTAGTAACCCCGGGTAACAAAGGGGTTACACTAGCAACTCCTGAAGTGCCTAATGAATCACCTTGTTTAAAGATATTCTCTGAGAGATTAAATTACAAATTTTTATGGGGGACTAATTATTATTTATTGGGTCGAAGACTCAGTCCTAGAAGAGGTTCCTCCTGGGCATTTCTGGACACAGGACACTGGGTTCAGAACTTTATTTATTTTGTTTGTGATATTGTCTGTGACCCGGAAGCCCATGTCTACAGGTCTCGAACATTTCTTTACCTGTTGGCGAGAACTTAGATTGGAATCAAGCAGAAACAAATAAGCAACTAGAATGACTGCATAGTCACTATTCAATGTTCTAAGAAGTGAACATTTTGGTTTTGGACTTTGGGAAACTGAGGACTGTTTTCCTGTTTGTTTGTTTTTTTGTCTTATTGTATCTTATTATTTTGTATTTCGTGTTTTGTTATGCTGTTAAGTTTTTTAGACTGTAAAATGTGTTAGATTTTGTAAAAATTCATTTGGCCTGTGAACTATATCTAGCTGTATTTGTCAGCTTTAATTGAACATCTGTTGTCAAGGCATAGGTCAGGAAGCATAGGAAAACCAGAAGCAGTTTCAAAATTTGCAAATAGCATTTTATTATAAATAACAGCAACACAAAAATGCAAATTGTTCAGTATAACTATTTACAATGGCAGTACAAACATAGAAGGCAGAGTCCATCTTCCGAGTTTTTTCCTCATTTTCAAATCTCAGTCTCTGTCTCTCCCTTGCATGAGCATTGCTGCTCTTTTTATAAGCCTCTGCCTGGTAAATTCATTAGGAAAATAACATACTTCTCACACAATGTTCTTGTAAGTTTCCAATGTTCTTGCAGGTGCAGCAAAAAGAATATAATGACCCAGCACTGGCCTCTTGTTTACAGCATCTCAGAGAGTTTGCAAACTAGCTTCTCATGTTAACCAACTGAGTTCCAAATAGCTTTTTGCAATCATTTCAACAGGATAACTATATACAGTTTTATACAAAGTGATACAGCTTCAAACAAAGGGATCCCAGTATCAGTGGCATTTCCATATAAAGATTCACATATATGTTTTATAACTGCAGATATGCAAGGGGGGGAGAAAAGACAGAAATAGCAAGGGAAGGCAGAGAGATAGCGAGAGGTGGAGAACTGCGAAACCATTGAAGTGATCAGCTCCTAGGCCTCACCAGAAAATTTGGTTGCACAACCAGACAGAGAAGAGACAGAAAAGGAGAGGCTAGAACAGACCCTTGCTTTCAACTCTTTCTGTATAACAAATGGGACAGGGCCTTATTCAACCCTGTCACAGCCATATGGGGTGGGATCAGGGTTTCTAGAGTGGTTACAGATGCTATACATGGATCCCAAAGCCCAAGTCAGGGTAAATGGTACATTATTTAACACTTTTTGTATAGAAAGAGGGACCAGGCAATGCTGCCCCTTGTCATCACTATTCGACCTCAGTATGGAACCATTTATGGCAGCTATTCGACAGACAGAAGACATCACAGGAATCATGAATAATGGTTATAATAATAACATTTCTTTATATGCAGATGATGCATTAATTTATCTTTCAAATCGAGAAAATCCTTTCCCCCATTTCATAGGCTAGTACAGTGGTTTGGTCAAATATCTGGGTTTAAAATGAACACCGATAAATCTGAAATGTTGAGAATTAATGGAATAACACTTGGCCTGAGACAACTGTTTCCTTATAAATGGGTGAAAGGGAAAGTACAATATTTAGGAATCCAAATCCCACAAAATTTAGCACGGTTATATGTCTGCAATTACGGAATGTTAAAACGACAAATTCTTGAGAAAATTGAAAAATGGAATAGTCTTCCATTAAGTTTAGCTAACAGAATAGATATGATTAAAATAAATATTTTACCATGATTTTATTTTTCAACATTACCCATTTCTATACCTTCAAAAGATTGGAAAGATTTAAGGAAAAAGCTATCATACTTTATTTGGGCAGGGAAACAGCCAAGAATCAGAAGGCAGTTGTTGACTGAGTCTAAATCCAGGAGAGGATGGGGGCTCCTGAATTTAGAAAAAATATTATGAGGCAGCCCAGTTAGTATTTATACTAAAAATGCTAAAATCAGAGACTAGTACAGGATGGCCAGAAATGGAAGAGGGATCTTGCAACAATTGAATACTGGGCTTTTACCAACAAAATGGACTTTAATGTGTCTAAATGTGCTATCTTACATATGGGGAAAAATAACCCTAAACAGGCACATACACTGAACAATATCAAAATTAAGGTTTCCTGTCTCGAAAAAGATCTCGGGATCCAAGTAAATAATAAACTTACGACATTTTCACACTGCAATAAAATCACTAACCAAGCCAATGCTCTACTTCATAGGATTAATTGCACATTTGTATCAAAAACTGAACAGTGCATTATTACCTTGTACAGATCCCATATCAGGCCCTATCTAGATTATGGTTCCCCATTTTGGAGTCCTTATCTCATTAAAGATGTAAATAGAGTTGAGAAGTCTCAGAGTAGAATAACAAAAATTATTCCTCATTTGGCACACCTGGACTATGAGACCAGATTACAAAAGACAGGTTTGCATTCCCTTGAATTAAGAAGAACAAGAGGCGATTTACTACTACTCTTTAAGATTATCAAATCACCCATTTTGATGAGACAATGTGGCATATCAGTCGCCACTAGAAAAATCGGACCAAGATTAAACAATAAACAGTTGGATATCGCTAAATGTAACACTAATAAGAGACAAAACTTTTTCTCTATAAGAACTCCCCATCTATGGAACACTCTTCCACAAGATATTATTGATGCAACTACTATAACATCTTTTAAAGTGAAACTAGATAAATGGCTAGCCAGATAGAACCATAACAATGATCCACACATGTGGAGGACAATCTTGATGGGCCTCGGCCTTCTTTTGTCCTTTCAACCAAGTAACCAAGTAACCAAGTAATGCATCCAAGTATACCAATTTCAGTTTTACCATGGGTGATAAATGGAAAGATCTCCCAAAAATAAATCATTTGTGGACTAAACATAGTCTTAAAATGTGGCTAAAGGCAAGGCAGAAATGGTAAATCCCCACACTGGTTTGTCAGTACGCCCCTTTGAAATACCTGCAGAGGCTGGTAGATGAGGACAGGGAGCTTAGTTTCAAATCATGGAAATGGAGAGGTTTAGGGTTGTTAATACAATTTATAGACACGGGGGGATCTTGAAATCTTTTGACAATCTTAGAGTGGAGTTTAAACTGCAGTCATTAGATTTCGGTAAATATCTGCAATGTTGGCACTATATAAATTCAGAGATTGGTATTTCAGAGCTTATAAGGCACCCCATCCAGTGATTCTTTGGATAAAATGTAAAAGCAATAGAGCAGATACCAAACATTTTATAACACAGACATATGCACTTTTACTGTACAAGAAGGAGATGGTCAAGTAGCTAGGGAGAGTATACAAGACAGATGGGAGGCAGATTTAACATATTCTTTATCACTCCAGTGTTAAGATAAAATATGGGGGCTATACACAAAACAATGTATGCATTATCATGAAGAGAATTTAGATGGAACATATCTACCAGATTTTTTATAACCCCTACAATATCTAAACATTATGGGACTGGCTCAATGCATAGGTGCTGGTGGCAGCGTGGGGGAAATGGGACACATTTTCATATCTTTTGGTTCTGTCCAACATTAACAGAATACTGGAATGAAGTTGTGGAGTTAACAATGAAAATCTTATCAGTACACACAATTCCAACCTTTGAGAACCTGGTTCTGGTCCTACCTCCCGCTGAGTTACAATGGCCAGATCTGAGATATCTTTTCTTTATTTTGATTGCTGCAGCTAACAAGGTAGTAACTCAAAATTGTCTAACAACTAACAAAGCCACAATTCAACATTGGCTGCAAAATGTGGACTGAATTAAACACATGGGCTGGGATATTCAGACTGAGCCAGGCAGTGGCACAAGCCTGGGCAGAGCGCAACTGTGATGTGCCGGGGCTAGGTCAAGGTCCAGGTGATATTCAATGGGGATATGCCATGGCACAGCACCATTGAGTATGGCAGGGCCAGTGCACATATAGGGAGTGTGGGGATGCACCAGCGCAAGTGCAGTTGTGCTAGGCGCATCACCTGCGATATTCATAAGGGGGCATGCAAATGAGGCCATAATATATGCAAGGCACAAATGGGGCCATTTGCATGTCATTATGGCCCCATTTGCTACCTTGTGCAGGGCAGCCCGGCAACTTGCACCTGGCGCCCTGCACAGCATGAAGTGTGCTGTGGGATCTCTGTGGTATTCTCACCTTGTAGCCATGATCACACGGTATATGTAAACATTGTGGCCTCCCAGCCCTGATTGAGCACATATAATTCTGGTTCTGGTGGTCTTCCCCACGATTCCCTCGAACAGTTTATCCCTGAGACTAGTGAACCCCACGCCCATTGCCTCAATCATGGTAAATCTCAGTTACAACATTCTCTGGTAGTCTAGTGGACCACCTCCCTCCTGAGTCCCTGATCCCAGTAAATCACATAGTTGGGACTGTCTAGTACAATATGCCCTGCAAGCCCATTGGTCCACACAGGGGACCAATGGGCATACAGTCCATACTGTACATGTCATTCGACAGACGGTGGGCAGTATGGAGCGGGTGCAGCTGCCTGCCGATGATGGGGGAGGGTGAGCAAGGGTCCTGTGTGGATGGGAGGGTGGGGGTGCCACTGGATCACCAGGGCCATAGGTGCATGCTATTTACCATAATCGGGGACTCAGGAGGGAGGGGGGTCCACTAGACTACCAGGGAATGTTGTAACTTACATGTACCATGATCGTAGCAATGGGGGGGGTTCCACTAGACCACCAGGGATGGTCTTATGTGCATATAACGAGGAATTGGGGACTCGGGTGGGAGGGGAGGACCACTAGACCACCAGGGATGGCCATGTATAATAACTATAGGGGAATCTGGGACTTGGGGGGCCACTAGACTACCAGGGATTTCATTTTATACATTTACCATGCGATCGCGGCTACAGGCAGGGGGGTTCTGGGGCCAGTGTGTGCATGTGGACAGTGTTCTGGGTGGGCAGGTGGCCACCCAAGGCTGGGCTGCTGTGTTGCACCCTGCAATACTGGAACCCACCTTTGGGTGGCCTGGAGTTGTTCCTACTCTGCAAGGGCTCAACTTTGAGACCCCCATGCAGCGCACTGCAGGGTTGCGCCAGCACATGCGCTGCACATCCCAGGTTGAAAATCGGGATGTGCCACATATGCATGGGCACACCCCCTGCATCTGCGCTGCATAGCATTACATTGCGCCCTAGCACATCGGGAGTTGCGCTGCACTCGGCACAACCCCTTTGAATATCTGGGCCATGGAAGCCATCACGACAACATTGAAATTACAGATACAAAAATATAATGCTAGATTACTCCCATTTTACTCATACAAAGAAGAGGTGGAGAATATTCCTATATTGGAACAATATTTAGGTGCAAGATGGGCTGGTCAGTAATGATTGGCAGGATGCATTAAGAATTTGTTTGCAGTTCTGTACCCTGATAAAGAGTTTCACAGGAGAGCAGCAGCCAAGGCCAACAAGATGCTGGGATGCATCGCTAGGGGGATCACCTCCAGAAGGAGGGAAGTGATACTCCTTCTGTATAACTGCTTGGTGAGGCCACACCTCAAGTACTGCATGCAGTTTTGGAGGCCACACTTTAAGAGGGACATTAAACTCCTGGAGAGGGTCCAGAGGAGGGCAACTAAAATGATTTGGGGCTTGGGGGACAGGACCTATAGGGAGAGGCTCGAAGAGCTAAATATGTACACATTGGAAGAGAGAAGGGACTGGGGGGGACATGATAGAGGTCTTCAGGTACAAGAAGGGTATAAATAGGGGAGGAGCAGTCAGGGTGCTTCGAAGGAAGGAGGAGGGGGCAACTAGAGGGCATGGGTGGCAGCTGGAGGGGGGAAGATTCAGGGGAGAAAGGAGGTGGTGCTACTTAACTGAGAGGGTGGTGGAGCCATGGAATGCACTACCCAGGGGACTGGTGGAGGCAGAGACGGTGGAGGGGTTCAAGAGGGGGTGGGACAGGTACAGGAGAAGGGTTCTGGAAGCAAAATCCAGTGCAGCGAGAATATCCGAAACTGGGAAGGGAGAAGCCAGAGAAGGTGAGTGGGGCAGCAAGGTCAGCTTCCAGGGTAGGGGCTGACTAAATGAGCAGACACGAAAGACCATTAGGCCTATTCTGCTGGCATTTTAGAATGTTAGTATGTTAGAAATAATTTTATTTGTCTGTTGTAGGGGAAAATATACCTAGAATGGGTAGCTAGTTAAATAATTGAACTGAAAAAATTCACACACAGTAGGAACAAGTTGTTTTTCTTGTTTGTGTTTTATTTCTGTTTTTTTGAACATTAATTATAAAACATATGTTATAGTCTGAGCTAGACATTGTATATAGGAAATATTTTGCAGCATGCTAGATTCATTTACTTTTATTAAACTGATATATATATTGGAGAGAGACATTACAGGAAATGTGATGGATGTGCTGCTTTGACCATTAAGTTAGTTATTGAAGGACTCTTGGACATTTTTCTGTAAAGAAAAAACAAACAAGGGATGGTAAATCACAACACATCTCATGGAATGATACTGGCTCTGAAAAGCAATAAGTCAATACTCTCTAATGTATTACAACACCAGAAAAATATGCCTACAAATGTATAACTCAGAATTCTATTGCTGCAAAATGTATTACTGGAATATTGTCGAGTTTGTCTATGTATACGATTTATTCAATAAAAGTTACAAGTTTAAAAAAATTCCCCATTAATACAATATGTATCTCCATAGAACATCGAAGGCAGTGATTTTAGTTGTTTGGCAGAAACCCAGGAAATAACCTGACCACTTCACTTAAACTGGCAAAATACATTAAGACACTCCATTCCCTCAATTGTTTTTTTTATTCGAGTTTATTGAAAAGCTTGGGTACAGTTAAAACAATGTAAGACAAAACAAGCATTTAAATGGTCTAGCAACCTGATGAAATACATACACTTCAGCAAGTAATGATGGAGTTACATTTCAACAGTAGCAATGGCAAATCCAAACACTTCACAGAGAGTACCTAAAATATATCAGAAAGTTGATTCTAGAATTCTTTCTACAGGGTGGGAAGGACACCAGTTCAAGGGCTCAAGGAAGATCAGGACATCACACGGGGAGATCGAATGGGCCCCAATAAGAAATGACAAGAGATCTCCTGGGAGGGCACCTCTCCAGAGAGTCCACCGAGCCCACCTACGTACAAAGATATGGGATCTCAAGTTGACCCTATAAGTCAACTCTTCCATTGCCTGAATGTCCTGAACAATGGACAGCCAGTGTTGGAAAACTGGGGGGTCTGTTACAAGCCACTTACAGGTGATAGCCTTGTGGACCGCTGTGAGGAGAATATTCCAGAGATATAACTGGTCAGGTCCCCAAATCTCTGGTGGTGGTAAACCCAGAATCATCTGTTGCAGGTTCAGTGGGAGGCAGTGGACAACAGGTCACAGAGCACCGTCATTATTTGCTGCCAGTATGGCTGTAGTATGGGGCACTGCCAGAAGATATGAGAATGATGGGCTGTAAGCTCAGAACACTTCCTCCAGCAGGAATGAGAGTGCTCCAGGCTCCATTTGTTCTGGATCACAGCAGTATAGAAATATCAAGTCCTGACCTTCCATTCAAATTCCTGCCATGGGGGGGCGGATTTTATTAGCTGTTCTGAATATCCTTTCCCATTTTGTGTCAGTGTGGTGGACATCAGCCTCCTGCTCCCATTTGCATCTCAGGGGGTCATACACCCACTATACAGGCCTCTAAGGGCCTTGTACAAGGCCAATATATGGCCTTTTAGGAGTGAGTTTCTGGTTTAGAATGGCCTGGAGTATCTCAATTAAAGGGGAAGAGTGAGAGGGGCTCCATACGTCCCCCTGGAGGCTCACGATGTATGTTATTAATTGCAAGGAGCAGTAGTGGTCTGAGTTCTTTAGCTGAAAGGTGTTATTAATTGTATGGAAGTCCAGGACCACCCCCAGACAGTAGCTGACCTGAATAGTACAGCCCCAGTCTTACCCACCTTCTAAATGTGAGGTTCATCTTTGAAGCCAGGAAAGAGTCATTCCAGGCAAACCATTGGAGGAGCCACAATGAGGTTGACAGCTTGTATTTCCTCCAGTTTCTATAAGCAGCCCACAAGGTATTCTGGGCTGTCATTAGAGAGATGTCTTTGTTTTGGGACTGAAATAAGAGATCCATGACCCTCACCCCCAGAGGTGTGCCCTCCTCTTCCCCCATCTCCATAATCTTCAGTTAGCCTGATAACTCCAGTGTGGACCAAAGGAGAGTTGACCTCAGCTGTGCAGCTAGGTAATAGTCCTCCAAATCTTGGAGCGTCCTGCCTCCATTGGTTTTGTCCAATTGCATAATGAGGTATTTAGTTCGGGGTCTCCCCAGATATCAGATGTGCTGGAATATGATCTTGCCCCAGACCTGAAACTGTGCCTTCGGAATGTCTAGGAATAGACATTGAAATAGATACAGAAACCTGGGTAATATATTCATGGTCACCAACTGAATGTGGGAATAGACAGGGAAGTTTAAGAGGGACCACTTAGTTATGTCTTGACGAATTTGAGTAGTTAATGGGTCAAGGCTGACGGTAAATAATTTGCTCAAATTATTTGGAATCTGTACTCCAATATACTTAATTTGGGTTGCATTCCAGTTCAGGAGAAGTAGTTGGTGGTTTTCAAGTGATGGCTTATAATGAAAATGAAGCACCTCTGTCTTGGCCCTGTTTAAAACATATCCTGTGTGGTGGCCAAACTCCTCCAGGAGTGTCCAGACCCATGGGATTGAAGTGTCTGGTTGGGAGAGGTACAGGAGGATGTTGTCTGCATATAATGAGATCTTTTGCACAGTACCTCCCACCTCTATCCCACCTACAGTGCACATACAGTACATCATCCCTGATGGCCTTTGCTAGGGGCTCAATGTACAGGGCAAACAGTAGAGGAGATAAGGGACAACCCTGATGGGTGCCCCTGGCTAAATTAAACCTGTTGGAAATGCCACCATTAACCCTCACATATGCTTGTGGGGTAACATACAGTGCTTTTATTCTATCTATGAAGGGCTGTGGCAAGCCGAGGTAGTCTAAGACAAGGAAGAGTAAAGGTCCAGGAGACCTTGTCAAAATCTTTCTCCACATCTAATCTCATCACACATGCAGGTGTACGGGTTCGGTTTATTGTGTCTATAATGTTAAGCATGCAAGGGACACTGTCTGGGGCTTGCCTGCCCACCACAAAACCCATCTGGTCTAAATGGATGAGTCGGGGGAGGAGCAGGTTAAGACGGGCTGCAATAATGGAATTAAATGTCTTATAGTCCATGCTTAAGAGGGATATGGGGTGGTGCAAACCGTGCTTTGTGGGGTCCTTACCAGCTTTACGAAGGGCTGTTACAGTGGCATAATGCCATGATGGAGTTAGTGGGCCACCCTCTTCCCAAACTTCATTTTAGGTTTCTTGTAGAAGTGGTATCAATTCCTTTGAAAAACCTAATAAAATTTGCCCCGGGCATTTCCCTGGTTTTAGGTTTTTAATGGTTTTCAAGATTTCAAACTGGGACATGGAAGCCATAAACAATTGGCTGTGCTCCGAGGATAAGGTGGGCAAATTTAGAGCTTGAAGAAAACATCTTTTGTCTATGAGACAGGATTCTTGTTGGGATTTGTAAAGGAACCTATAATAGGACACAAAGGCCTCAGCGATCTGACCCCCCTTATAGGTCATTTGGCCCATTGTTGGGTGATTCATTTTGGTGATACTAGATTTAGCAGATTGCTTTCTGAAGCAGAAAGCCAAAAACCTAGTTGTCCTGGCTCCCCCCTAATAATATGATTGTTTAAGGTACCAAAGAACCTTTTCGGTTTCTACTTTTTGTGTGTTCTGAATCCTAGCTTTTAATGTTTTAAACTTGACCTCATTCTATTTAGTCCATTTCTGCTTCTGTTTAGTTTCCAGTGACCTCATCTGTTCCATTTATGTGTCTAGCTGACTTTGTCTTTCTTTTTTCTTATACACAAATATCGAAATAAGTTTCCTCCTCGCCATTGTTTTAATAGGGTGCCACAGTGTTTGTGGTGAGCTTCCTGGAATCGCATTAAGTTCTAACGTCCATTTCTAATTTCAGTAACCATCTGTTTATCTCAGAGCAAGGAGACATTCAGTCTCAAGTGAGTAATCTTACTCGGTAGAACGAAGTCAGCCTCCAGGAAGATCAGTTAGTGGTCTGAGTGAGTGGAGGTCGCCACCCACATTGATTTGAGGGAGGCCATATCCCTAGTGTAAGCTAGGAACATGTCAAGCCTGGAGAAAATCTTGAACCTAGGGGGAATAATATGTGTAGTCCTTAGCTTGTGGATATTTTACCTGCCATATATCTGCCAGTCCCAGATCAGACAGCAGTTTTGTGAATAGGCATGCTGTTCTGTTGTTTGGGTTGGGAATCTGGGAGGTGGTGTCCAGGGACCTGCTGAAAATCAGGTTCCAATCTCCTCCTACAATTAGTAAGCCCCTAGGTTTTTCAACAATTTGTTGGATCAGATTAGAATAAAAACTAAGAGGTGAGCCAGGAGAGGCGTACACATTGACTAGAGTGACCATGGTATCCTGTACTCTACCACTGACCATGATGTATCAGGCACCCAGGTCCTTGACCACCTCCATCTACTCAAAGAGGAAAGTGACCGAAAGGAGGATTGCGATCCCCTGCTTTTTGCCTTTTTCCAGAGATGTATGATATAAATGGGGATATGCCCTGGATTTGAGCTTCAGCACCTCTTTGGGGGAGATATGAGTCTTCTGCAGGAAGCTGATGTCAAAACATTGTTTTTTTATGTATTTGAGAATTTGTTACCTTTTTATTGGGTTATTTATGCCATTGATGTTATATGACATAATTTTAGTGCTAGAGTAAGCCATTATTAAAGTTATAAAAGTTGTATATGCTGTTCTGAGTTTAGTGATAAGATATATGAAGTGACGGGGGATTCGGTTGCTATAGACAAACGTGTGTACCCATCAACAGTATTTAGGAACAGGTTATTGCACTAACAACATCAATCATGGCCAACACAGAAACAGACCATCAAAAAACAGTAAATAACCTTCCCCAGCAGGTGGCAATGTTGCCCGAGAGCCCTGCCAGAGTTCAAAGACTGGTGTAGGAAACCAAACTCCAACTGATGTATGAAGCCAGAGAATACAAATCAAGACAGATACATCTAGAGTCTTGGGTCTGGAAGAAGTTTCCTAGGTTAGACTGGAGTGGTGACCCCAATCTGGGGGGTAACACCTGTGACACAGTGATCCCTACTTTGGCAGGGAAAGGGCCAAACAAGCAGATTTATGAGGAAAAACCTCCAGCTCGCTGGCCATTCCAACATCAGCAACAACATGAATGACAACTGGGGCTAGTTACAAATTAACTTCCTCCTTGGCTGCCTTTACCCCCTGCCTCCCGATCCCATGATTCCTGTAAGATTTGATTGCCACTATAATGGGTGCCCAGTCACTTTGCTTTCAAAGTGAGGAATTGTGTCCCCGCTGGTTATTTAAAAGAAGAGAAGTAAAGTCCCCCCCCCCTTCTGGGTGTAGAGGGTTTTAATGGTCTGATGACCCACAGGCTGTGGTAGTAAAAAAAGAGAGAGAGGCAGCGTCCCTCAATCAGGTGTACCACTCCCTTCCTTCTGGCACACTCTCTCTAAATATAGGGGCCAGAATCCCTTTCATAAGTGCTGTGGGGAGGGGGAAAGACATCTGCAGGGAGGGGGAGATTCCAACAGAGTGGGTGTCATTCTGGGATATGTCTGCCCCGAAAACAGGCATCAAGTCCACCCAGCCAATCTCCCAGTAGTATGGAAGAGGGGGAGGGGGAGAGAAAGGTAGTAAACACTGTCGACTTCCAGGTGGGCTGTGAGCCAGGGCTGAACTGGGTAGCTAGACTAGACGAGCAGGTATGTAAGAGAATCAGCCAGACCACAACAAAGAAAGGATCCCACACCCCTGCAATTCCAGAAGCCAACATTCATGAATTGGGAGAACCCCCCCCCAAAAAAAAAATATTAGGCATAACACCTAGCTATAATATAATAGGAAAAATATTGGCAGATTGTAAACAACATACAGCAAACTTTTAGACTGTAAAGGGTCATGGCTGCTCATGTATCATTGAGGACTCCACACTGATGTAATGAGATGGAGCTAAGGCTCCTCGAGTGTCAGCTTAATGGTGAGTTAATCTGATAAAAAGTTGCTTTTGTGGAAGGAGCAGCCCACAAAATAGATGATCAAAAGCCACTGGCCACAATGGGGCAACACAAATCCATAATCCAGTGCAAATGCCAGGGACTGAGGTTATTGCATGTCCAGAGTTCACCCCACATTAGTCACGGAACAAGTTAATAAACAAAAGAAAACTCACCATGAATGTCCATGGATGAAAAGCAAGTCCAATGGCAAACTGTTGTGGGAGCAAAATGAGGACAAGCAAACTTTGTGGTAGTTGGGTCCCCAGTGTCAACAAGTCGGCAGCAGTAGAGATGAAGTTGAGGCTGACAGAAGTGAAGAGAACAGGGTCCAAGCTGGAGAAACTGAAGTGTCCATTGATGTTGCAGCATTATTTGGAGAGACAGTAGGATCTGGGGTAGAATCCTGGAAACAGGTGATGATGTTGTCGATCTGCAGAGAGGATTCATAGGTCTTCAGCATGGTGCCAGTGTCCACTCTCAGGTTGGACTGTCAGTTCCGAAAGGGTGTCACCATTTCGGGAACTTCCTCTATGGGCCACTGCCCAGGCCAGTTGTAAGAGCTCCTTCTCTAGTCATTCCTTGGCCAACTGGGGGACTGCAATCCCCAGATCCTCAAGAAACAACAAGGCTGCCAGCAAGTCCAGGAAAGTGTGGGTACCTTTCTCCATCTCCACCCTTATTCTCTCAGTTGTTTCACAAATCTTAATAACAGGGTGCTGCAGTTCAAATCTGGAATGCAATAAACCCCCTCTTCCCCTTCTTCTCTTGTCAATCCTACTAGAAATAGAAATTCAGCAAATATGTGTTTCATCAAACAGGTTACAGCTTGCCCACCTACGGTGTAGCTACCCTTTTCTACCACCCACGGTTTTAACATGTCCCACTTTTTTTTTGTTAAACTCCCTGCATTATGTGCCAACGTGATATAAGGATTTGTTGTAACATTTGGTCTTGGATTTACTTTAATATCTTCACACATCGTTAACTGTAACAAAGCTACTGTATGCTATGTCTGTTACTAGAATCTGGGGCCTGTTTTAACAAAATATAAGCTTGGTGTGGCATGGGTTCGTGGCAGGGAGGGTCTTGACAGACCAACCTGACACTGTTCCTTGACTAGGTAACAAGGGCAGTGGATAAGTCTGGGTGCTGTTAATCCTGCTGCTATCTGGCATTGCTACCTGCACTGTTTAGCATTTACATCTTATTTGTATTTTGGCTAATCTTTATTTTGGCCCAGTCCTAATACTCTGCCTGTAAATTGTGACTGCCACTGCTACTTATTTTATTCTGTTCTACTGTGTGCATTTTTCCTGTTCTTATTTGTATTACTACTGCATCTGACACGATGTATGGTCACTAACACATAATATACTGTATACACCCCTTCCTCCATCCTCCCAGGATGCATCTGGAAGCGAGATGCTACAAGCTCAGTATGCCTTTCCTGGTGAAACTTTTGAATTAAATAAAAATAAGGGACGAGTAATGGATTTTCTCTGCTTTAAAGTCAGCAAAGAATTTTAACATGGTGCCACATAGAAGGCTGCACAAAAAGTCAGAGAACCGTGCCACAATGGAGGAGCTAGTTAGGTGGGGGGTATCTGGCATGGGGGAGACAGCACAGGGTGGTGGTAAACAGGGTCAAGTCATAGTAGAGGGAAGTCATAAGTGGGGTGCCATGGCGTTCAGTCCTGGTTCCGGTCTTCTCTCAATATGTTCATCAGCAACACAGGAGATGAAATACAGGGCAAGATGTGTCTCTTTGCAGGTGACACTAAGTTCTGTGGCAGGGTGAACAGCAAGGAAGAGGTAAAGGAGTTGCAGAGGTCCTGCAAATGTAAGAAGGTTGATCCGAAGTTTGGCAGTTGAAATTCAATCTCAAGAAGGGCAACATGATGCACATAGGGAAAAAGAACCCCCAGAAGGAATATTGGATGGGAGGGGTTACATTGGACACTACATCTGAGGCAAGGGACCTGGGTGTCAAAGGTTACCCTGTAAAACAGTCTAGTCCAGGCAACAAAGACTACAGCAAGGCAACCAGAATGTTGGTATGTATTGGAAAGGGGTTTAACAGTAAGAGGAAAGACGTAAGACTCTCTATAGATCACTAGTAAGGCCACATCTGGAATACTGCACCTAGTTCTGGAGTCCCCAGTTGAGGAAAGGCAAAGACAGGCTGGAGACAATGCATCGTAGGGTAACTAAGGGTGGATCCTACCAGGACTGGCGTAAGGCTCTGAATGTGTACTCACTGAAGACAAGAAGAGAGAAGCGCAATATGCTAAAGACCTTCAAGTTCCTGAAAGAAATGAATAAGGTAGACTGTGAGAAACTATTCAGCAGAAATGATGAATCAAAAACACAGGGGTATGAGTGGAAGATGGCAGAGAGGAGAGTCAGGAGAGACATAAGACAGTTTTATTTAACACAGAGAGTGGCTAAGTCATGGCACAGCCTACCAGCAAAGATGATGGGTACAAGAACCATTAATGGTTTCAAATACAGCTGAGAGGAGTAAAACACTTAATAGCTACTCAGAGGGAGTGCAGTAAGGAACGGGGTGGGGTGATGAAACAACGGCAAAAACCTCGACTAGACAAGAGGTCCTGGGGAAGGATAATGTATAACAGGGCAGACTGTTTCTATGGTATTTGAGAAGACAATCAGTAATTCTTCCATAATTTTATGAAATTATTTCTTCTTTTGTGTGTTATAGGACTTACTGGATTCACCTTGGTATATCCAAACAATACCAAACAGCTAGTTCTGTTTTTATGTTTGCTTGCATGCATTTGCAAGAAACATAGTGCCATCATCCGAGTTTTTCGGAGGTGTGTCAGCGTCTTCCAATTCAGTCAGTGTGTTTGCAGGCGCGGTCGCAGTTCTCCAATCACTGCTGGAGCTGTCTATAACAGCAGTTGAAAATGCAGTGGCATACAGTTGAAAGAGGGAGCTACGCTTCAGTGAGCAGCGATAAGATATCGCCTGCTCATGCGTCTCTCACTTACCTGCCTTGCGCGCCTGTGTGCTCTCCCCATGCACGCACTGTATATGTACGGCGGGTGCCCAATCCCCCATCAGCTGTGCTCTTCCCCCCCAACAGGTTCAGATGCCACACTGGGTGCCCACCCCATGGCGTGGCACACATCCGCTATGGGCGGCGGGGTGCCCTATCCTACGTCGGCTCAGACCCCCAAACAGCCTTACAGCTGCCATGCTGGGAGCCCACCCAGCGTGGCACAAGTCCATATTAGCAGGGTGCCCAATCCCCTGTTGGCTCAGCCCCACCAAGCAGCCTTACAGCTGCCAAGCTGGGAGCCCAACCCAGTGTGGCACAAGTCCCGTATGGCCGGCGGGGTGCCCAATCCCCGTCGGCTCCAGCCCCCAAACAGCCTTCTAGCTGCCTCGCTGGGAGCCCACCCCAGCATGGCAAACATCCGTATCGTCTTTCTGTTAAAAAAAAAAAAAACTGTAAACAAAAACGTTCCTGGCGTTCACACCACCAGCGCCCACCCACTGTACCCTGCCTCCCACACTCCCCCACCCCATACTTACCTCCGGACTCTGGCGCGGCGATCTTGGTGGACCAGGAACACGCCTGCACTCTTCAAAGCCGACCGCGAACTGAGGAAATGCCGGTAAGCTGTATAATGGGATAGATAGGGTTTTTTCAACTTTGCTGCATATATCAGGCATTATTTGGAATTTTTGCACCAAATTTTCCACATGGGGTTTTTGGGACCCCTTCTCATGAATGATTTCACTGTCATGGTGTTAGTCGGGCCCGAAGGGTGATTTCACAGTCACTGCGTGAAATCACCTTTCAGGACTGAGTAACAAAATGACACTGCCACTGTTCATAAGGTGGGCTCTCAAAAAGTCTATATTGAAAATTTGGTGGAAAATTCCTAAAATTAATGTTTCACGGTGTCGCATATAGTTCCTACGCACGCCGTAAGCTCGCGAATTTTCAATATTTTCACTCCAGATTTTCAACATTGCCATTTTACCACACCTCCTTATGAGCAGTACAGCTGTCATTTTTCACATCTTGCCCAAAACGTGTTTCCGGCCACGTAGCGCACAATGGCGCAGTCGGTGTGTGAAATCAATGTATGGGACACATTAAGAAAATCACAGTGACACTGTTCATGAGCAGAGGTCTTAAAATGGCTATGTTGAAAATTTGGTGATAAAATTCCTAAAATGACTGTTTTCACGAGTGTCGTTCGCAGGTTCCTCATGCAGCTCATAAGTTGAAATTTTCAATATTTTCCTCCAGATTTTCAACATTGCCATTTTATTACACTTCCTTATGAACAGTACAGCTGCCATTTTCACATGTCACCCAAAATGTGTTTCCGCACATGTGGCGCACCATGGTGCAGTCGGTGTCGCAACAAAGTTGGGACAGATTAGAAAATCACAGTTACACTGTTCATAAGCAGAGGTCTTAAATGGCTGTGTTGAAAATTTGGTGAATAAAGTCCATAAATGACTGTGTTACGAGTGAGCATTAAGCAGTTTCCACGCACCCTCGTAAGTTCATGACTTTGTAATATTTTCAGTCCAGATTTTCACCAGTGGCATTTTTCCACACTTCGTTATGAACAGTACAGCTGTCATTTTTCACAACATGGCCAAAATGTGTTTTCACACTTTCAGCGCAGAGATGCGTGGTCGCTGAGGGAAATCATTGTCTGGTACAGA
This sequence comes from Neoceratodus forsteri, assembly GCA_016271365.2. NCBI lineage: Eukaryota > Metazoa > Chordata > Ceratodontiformes > Ceratodontidae > Neoceratodus > Neoceratodus forsteri. Next base: position 142,175,247 of record JADMNL010000023.1, read on the forward strand.
TAAAGAAAATCACAGTGACACTGTTCATGAGCGGAGGTCCCAAAATGCATGTGTTGACAATCTGCTGTAAAAAATCCCCAAACTAATTACATTACGGGTGTGCATTGCACAGTTTCTATGCATGCTCGTGACTTCACCAGTTTTTTTAATATTTTTACTGCAGATTTGCAACATTGCCATTTTTTACACCTCCCCATGAACAGTACAGCTGTCATTTTTCACATCCTGTTCAGAATGTGTTTTTGCACCTGTGGTGCTAAATGCCATAGTCGCTGTGCATAAGCAGCTTTTGGCTAACAAACTGATATTGCCACTGTTCGTGAGGTGGGGGTCACAAAAAAACCCTGCTGAAAATTTGGAGTGAAAATACCAACGATTGCCTGAGGTGTTAGGGTTTCCAACCATAATGCCCCACCCTGTAGAGAATGACAGGCATCAGGGGTGTGACTTGGATTCTTGCCTGTAATGCTCATACCATTCCACACCCTGCAGCCAGTGAGAGGCATCGAGGTAAGCCTTGGACTCTTCGGCCCCAAAGTTCACCCCATTCTCCTATACCACACCCATCTCACCATATTTCCTGATAGAATGGGTGCGCATAAGGGCCAAAGACCCCAAGGCACACCGTGACACTTATCAGTGTCTGCAGGGTAGGGTGTGGTGAAATGGCGTGGCCGTTATGCCTGACGACCCAAAGGCACACCCCAATGCCTGTCACTCTCTGCAGGGTGGTGGTGGGGCACTGGCAGAGCCAGGTTTGGGAGTGTTTGGGAGCCAGGGGGAGCCATTCAGTCAATCATGGGCTCCACAATGGGCAATAAACAGTGAATAAAGATGGTAGTGGGGCACCACTATTCACACTGGGGCAGCCAGGAGGGGTGACCGCCCCCCAGCCCCCCCTCTAGCTCCACCACTGTGGTGGGATTGGCTTCAGTTCAATACTTCACTGCCATTCCTATTATGCAGCTCTGTAACTTCTACACTACCAATGCCAATGCCAGCAAGCAAACATTCGGCATTGACAAATGCTTGTTTAATGTCTGTACTGAGCCCTGTGCAGTTTATTTATCTTCTGTAATACTTCCCAGTTGTGCACAAGGCATGCAGTAAGATTACAGTTTTAAATGCATGTTGGGCTGTTTCTACAATATGGCAATATACCAACAATATCCCAGAGTCTTAACCTGGATCATAATAAAAGGGACTAATACTGTTTCTTACTAAACATAGCAGTTCAAATGTTGACTACAACACAGGAAGACAAAAGATAACAACAGAAATGTTTGTCTCACCACTTACATAGTTACATAGCAGTTGATGGTAGATAAGGACTGCTAGGCCCACCTAGTCTGCCCATATTCCCTGCTGGCGTGAGTGGCCACTGACCCTACTTGGTCATTGTTTTTTGCCTCTCTTCCCCACATCTAGGGTTCCTTTATGTCTATCTTATGCATGTTTGAATCCCCTCACTGTGTTAGCACCCACCACTTCCTGGGGTAGGCTATTCCAAGCATCCACCACCCTATCTGTAAAGAAAAACTTCCTCATATCTCCCTTTATCCTGTACCCCTCCTATCTCATATTGTGCCCCCTCATCCTTGTACAACTCTTGTACTGAAAGATGTCACCCCCCCGCACTTTGTTTAAGCCTTTAAGATACCTGAAGGTCTCTATCATATCCCTCCATTCCCTCCTCTATTCAACTGTATACATATTGAGGTCTTTTAACCTGTCCTCATGTGTTTTCTGATGCAAGCCCTGCACCATCTTGGTCGCCCTTCTCTGGACTGCCTCAACCCTGTCTATCTCTTTGCAAAGATACGGCCTCCAGAACTGAACACAGTATTCTAGATGAGGGCCTCACCAGCGTTTTGTACTGTGGCATCACCACCTCCCTTCTTCTGCTAGTAATACACTGTCCTATGAGCGGCATAGGTACTTTTAAGGCTACATCTACCCCCTTCATTGACATCCACTTGCTGGCCATTGATGCTCCACTGCACCCCTTCTCATGCAGAGTAAGGAGTTTCTTATCAGCAAAAAGAGCATCTGGAGAGACAGCTGCAGGGAGCCTTCACACAAATCTTTCTGGCTACGAGGATTGTGTCGAATATTGCAGGCTGTACCACAGGTGGAGAACTCTTAAGTGGCACAGGGGTTTAAAGGGTCATACCCTGCTCTTTTGCAGATTTCTGCTTGCTGGCCTTTGATGCACTGCTGCACCCACCTCTCATGCCCAGCAAGGAGTCTCTGTTGGTCAGCAAAGAAGGCAATAGGAAGCCTTTACACCAGTCTTTTATTTATTTATTGAAAGGGTTTTGCCATGAAGGGCATACTGAGTCATAATAGCTCATTTCCAGAGGTGTCTTGGGGGGGTACATGGTACAATATAGTAGTATAAAGTAGTACACTGCAGAAGAGAAAATATGTCAGTAGTATAACCATGAACAGGCACAGAAACATGGATATACAGTATAAATAAACAAAATGCACTGCACAAGATACAAAATACAGTCTATAATCACTGGGGCAAAGGTTGCATAGGCCACAGTGAGAGCAGCTAGTAAGCAGATAACATTTATAATGTAAGATAGCTACCCAATATTAAACTAGTGAGAAGCAACAATATAAACAGGGGCAGAATAGCGAGAGAGTGTCTAAGAGAGAGATAAGTGCAGCAGCAAGCATGAATGTGTGGATATGGAGAATAGCCTCAAAGCTGGCCCTAATGATTGTGTAGAAAGCTGCAGGCTGTTAGGTGGTATCCAGTTCCCAACTATTTATTTTATTTATCTATTTAGTTTTTGTTGACCAGGAAAGGATATTGCAATTCTGCCTATTTTTCAGCCTCGTCACAGGGGGCGGGAGGTACAGATAGAAGCCAACTGAAATTGAACAAGATTAAGCTGTTGGTGGTATTTTTTGTGAATGGGAGAAATTTGGCCAGGACACCAGGAAAACTCCCCTACTCTTTCTGCATGGGGCGCTGTCTCTCTGTGGAAGGGTGGAGGAGCCCAGTCTGGATGGAACTGTGGATGGAGATGGAGGTGTTCCTGTTGGAGCAGAGGAGCCAGTGGAAGCTGTGAAATATGGCCCATTTGAAGACTCTGGCTCAGAGAATGTTGAGCCACCACCAGCCCAGGAAGGTACTGAAGTAGAACAAGAGGGTTTGCAGCAGTCAATTTCCACAGAGTTACATTCTGAGATGCCAGATTTGCCAAGCGTAAAAATTTCTGAGGATGAAGTACGCTTACAGAGGGACTTGGATGAGAAAAAAAGACATTTACTTGCTTTGTTAAATGAAGCAGAAACAGAAAATGTCCAGCAAAAGAAATGTCTAGAGGAGGAGAAAAAGAGGAAGAGGAGTGTGATTAGTTCTGGTGGAGCGGTGGGGAAAAGACTTCTACTTACCGATGAGGGAATGCAGCCAGAACAAGGTGCAGAGACACTGGGTGTTCAACCCTCCCTGAATCCCCTGGACTCTCAAGATTTTCCTTCATCTGCTGAATGGTGCCCGGAGAATACCCTGAAGGGTGCAGGATGGATTTTTGTTGAGAACAAATGGATTCGAGACCCTGCTATCAAAATTCCAGGTTCACCCGACCAGCCACAGAGTTCCCAGGATGTTTTCACTTCAGAATGGGATGTGCAATGGTTGAAGATGTGCACAACAGCAGCTGCAGCTGGAGGATCTGTACCTCTGAAGCAACCCGAGAACATTGCATCAGACGCTAGGGCCTAGACCAGTACTACAAGCGGGGCTTCTGAAGTGACACTGCCTAAAGTATGAGAACCAGGACACTCGAACTCAAGTTCAGTGGGGAGAGTGAGGGGGAAGTGGTAATGCAGCTTGAACATGGTAACAATTTAGACATTCCTGATACTAATGTAGGGGAGACTGTAAGGGGTATGAATAAATCTACTCTCTCAGAAAGTTCTGAGGCTACTACGGGGCAACGCAAAGCAGCCACATATGCAACTTTATTTCAGCAACCTGCTGGGGCAGCCAAAAGGTGTTACGTGATACGACTGCAGTATCGAGGGGGTTTAGATCAGGTTCCAGATTGGAATTATGCGGGGAAATTCTTAATAAGACTCATTACATTTTACATCGGAAGAAGTATATGCTTTTATTCATGTCCCAGTGGATTATAACTTTGACATAAGTTTCTGTTCAGCCCCATTATTAGACAAATTTTGGAACCTATACTATCCAGTGAAAGATTTTCTATTGTGGGTTCCTTTTATGGCTATCCCCATCACGAAACCAACCACAAAAACTATAACTGTTCTATTTAGAAATGACGGGGTATGTGTTAACGACATTATTTTTTGGCTGGAGAAAAGATGCGATTTAGATGGGCATCCTGACCCTATTATGGATGATAATGGGTTTTGTACTGGCGGGTGGAGATTCAGAGTACGTCTAAAACATACTGAACATGGCATTCAGCATCTGCCTAATTGTTTTTACTTGGGAAGAGACTGGGGAATTCTATTTTGGCCTGGCCAGCCGAAATCATGTTATCGCTGTGGCTCTTTAACCTATTTAAATACAGACTGTGACCAAATTAAATTCTTTCGCTGTGGTGCTTTGGGACATTCAAGAAATGGTTGCACAGTGCCCCCACCTGTAATTTGTGTGGGGATAATGAACACTGGTTCAAGTCCTGACAATGGGCATCCCACAACTCTTCAGATACTGCTGATTCAGCTGAACAAGATTTTTTACTTACTAAGGGTAAAAAAAGCATTCAGGTTGGATAGACCGCAGTCCACCTTAAGATCTCATGAACTGAGTGCACAACCTGATGTTTCTCAGGAACTGATGGATACAGAATCGGCTATGTCCCCCGCCACTGGTTGTGCAAAATCCTACAGAATCAGACTCCTTTCAAACTGTTTCAAAAGGGCGTAAACCAAATGGTCAGGCAAAAGGGAAAGAGGCACCCACTGTGGGAGTACCTGTAGGAAAAAGGTACGGAGTTCTCCAGAGTTGGAGTGACAGAATGAATGAAGGAGATTCTAATGTTTCAGCTCACTCATCCCAGAGTGAAGCCTCAATGGATTCAATAATCCCAAACAGTACTACCCAAGCTTTATCCAAAGTGAAGACTTACATGTTCCAGTGTAAAGAAAAAACATTAAGGAACACATCATTATTAACCTAACCCACCTTAAAGCTAGCTAGCCTAAATGTGAATAGTGTTAAATCTGCAGCAAAGCATTCAACAACCTTTTCTGTCCTGTCACAACTAAAGTATGATGTTTTTTGTTTGCAGGATACAAGGTTGCACACTGTTAAGGAAATTGAGTTAGCCCAGAGGGAATGGGTAAATGGGAACTCTTTTTGGTCCATAGGGGAAGATCAGTGTTTTGGACTGGGGGTGTGTCTTTCTAATCCAGAGATAATTTTGCACAAATTGATAGATATTTCTCCAGGTAGGGTGATGGTTGTGTACATAGGTTTGCAGGCACAGATTTTTGACTTATAAATATCTACACTCCCCAGTCCAAGGTTCTTCATATCGATTTCTTGAAGTTAATCCAACTGTATTTGTATTCTGGGAAACAGATTCTATTTGGGTGGGATTTTAATATTAGTTTACTGAAAACTGATAAAACAAAGGCCCAGGAAAAAACATACTGTGATGCTAATTTTTTACAGTCTTTAGTAGCAAAATCAAACTTAAAAGATGTCCATGATACCCAGACTTGGACACCAGCATATACCTTTTACAAGGGGAAGCTATCAACCAGAATAGACTACTGGTTTGTGCCTAAACTGCTTCCAGTGTCATTTTTTGAAACAAGACCAATTGAGACTTCTGATCAAGCCATGATTGGTATTTATGTGTCTTTCTCTCCTCCCAGAGCTCCTGGGAAAGGAATATGGAGGATGAATGCAAATTTGCTGCAGGACCCTTAAGTAATTAAGGACCTTACACATATAGTTTCAGATGGGCAGTCTATTTTTTCTTTATGATTCCCCCATTGAGTGGTGGGAGGACAGTAAAACGTGTTTTACAGCCTTTATTGAAACTACTGCCCAACATAAAAATCATCAAAAAACTGGCAGGTATTTTTGACTCAGGAGACAGCTGTATGATTTATTTTCAGAACAATCTTCCTGTGATATAGACCTTTCTACCCAGACAGAGGAGAAGAAACAAGAAATGTTCCAGTTTCAATATAATCAACAGCTGTCATTAGAAGCTGAACAACGAGTTGGTACCCAAAGTACAAAAGACCAAACAGACCCCTTTGAGGACTGACAGTCCCTGTTTCACAAAAGAAATATTACTGCCTTAAAAGATAAAATGGGGAAAGTGGTAACTGATAATATAGGAATTTTACAAATAGAGGATTTCCTTGCCGAACAACAAAATATCCCTGATCCATTTCCTCAACAAGTTTCTCAAATTATACAGGCTGCAAATCTTCCAAAGTTAGAGGAGGATCAGAAAGAAAAAATTACTCACCTTAGTAATGTTGTTTCTTCTAATGGAGTCTTGCTATATTATGACATATGCAGTTTGACCCAGCCTTCGAACTGCTCCGGAGGTGAAAGAGTTAACTTTCCATGCCAGGCATGGAATCTTGAGCGCGAGCTCGGTTGAGAACTCTGTCTGTTGTTCTTCAAACTCAAACTGTCAGATCTTTACGAGCAAAACTCACTAAGATTCTGTGTGGAAGCTGTAAACCTACACTAGCCAACTGGCTACTAAAATATTAACACATTTTTGGTCCCAAACAAAGACTCAAGTCAGGGATCCAAAAATAAAAACCTAACACCAAACACCCCAAAAGGGGTGAAAAAAAAACAAGGTGGGCATCTACTAAGTGCCAACACTGCACTGCCCACCCACATCCCAAAAGCAGAGGTTCTGAGAGGGGCAGACAGGGGGAGGTCATAATAGCAAGACTCCATTAGAAGAAACAACATTACTAAGGTGAGTAATTTTTTCTTCAAACAACATGAAGTCTTGCTATATTATGACATATGCAGACTACACAGCAGTACCTCCATGGAGGAGGGACAGAACCTACTTACGAAATAGGCTCTGAAGCACAGCTGTGCCAAACCGAGCATCACTCCTATCCTGGATGTCCAGGGAGTAATGCTTGGTGAAAGTGTGAACTGTTTTCCAGGTAGCTGCTTGACATATCTCTATGATAGGGATGTCCCTGGCTGCAGCCAGGGACGCAGCTGTACCTCTGGTAGAGTGAGCCCTTAGGCCTGAAGAGGGAACCTTACTCAGTTTTTGATAACAAAATTGGATACAAGAGACAATCCACCTGGCAATGGATCTTTTAGTGGCAGGTTTCCCTTTACCAACCTCACCATAAGTGAGGAACAGTTGGAGGGAGTCAAACCTGTGACCCTTGGTACGCCCATGTGTAGTAACTAAGGGCTCTCTTCACATCTAAGCTCTCGCCAGAGGAGGAGTGGTCAGTGAAGTACACTGAAGAGATATAGATTGATTAGGGTGGAAATCTGAAACCACCTTAGGCGTAGAACTTCCTGTTAGTCCTGGAGGACCACTTTATCTCTGGTGAAAAGAGAGAAAATCAGACTCCACTGACAAAGCTTGTAATTCACTTATGCATCTGGCAGAAGTGATGGCTACCAGAAACACAGTTTTCCAAGTCAAGTACTTAAGCTCTGCTGAAGACAAAGGCTCAAAGGGGGGTTGCATAAGCTGAGCAATGCAAACATTAAGATCCCAAGCGGGAGCAGGGTCCCTGAAAGGAGGTGGTGTGAAGCAATCCCTTGAAAAATTTGGAGAATACAGGGTGAGCAGAAAGAGAAGAGGGCTTTCCTGCTGATATAAAAGCAGAGACAGCTGCCAAGTGCACTTTCAGGGTAGCTGGCCTCAGCCCCAAAGTATTTAAGTGGACCATATAATCCAGGACTGTGGGCAAATCAGCAGATTCTGGGGAAATATGCTTTCCAGAGCACCATATGGAAAACCTTCTCCATTTAGAATTATAAGTAGCCCTGGTGGAAGGCTTCCTAGAAGCTTTCAAGATATCGAGTACACCTTGAGAAAGGTGTAGGTCAGCAAACTCTAACTCTTCAAGAGCCAGGCCTTGAGATTGAGGGATTTGAGATTTGGGTACCAAACTCTCCCCTGGGCACAGGTTAACAGATTGCGATTCCTGGGAAGACACAGGGGAAGGTGGACTGCTAAGGACAGAAGGAGTGGATACCAGGGCTGTCTGGATCAATCTGGAGCAATCAGAATCATCTTGCAAGGTTGAGATCCGATTTTGACTAGCACCTTGAACAAGAGAGGGAAGGGGGGGGAAACATAGAGAAACTTCCCTTCCCAGTTGAGAAGGAAGGCATCCAGAGGGACTGAGCCCAACACTGGGGGCCTTCAGCAAAATAGCGGAAGTTGGTGATTGTCTGGGGCTGCAAAAAGATCTATCTGAGGGGTGCCCCACCTGGCAAATACTACCTCCAGTACTAGGGGATCCAGAGACCATTCGTGATGGCCCTGGGAAATCCTGCTGAGAGCATCTGCAAGGACATTGTCCTTGTCTGGGAGGTGAACTGCCATGAGGGAGGTGTTCAGGGAATAAGCCAGAAATCACAACTTCATTGCCTGGGTGGACAAGGCCGAAGACCGAGTGCCCCCTTGCTTGTTGATGTACCACATTGTAGTGGTGTTGTCCATTCTGACCTGTACCACTTTGTTCTGAACAGATGCAGAAAAACCTGAAGTGCTAGAAAAACTGCTCTGAGTTCCAACAGATTGATGTGGAGCAGAGATTCCTGAGGGGACCACAATCCCTGGGTGGTGAGGTTGCCCATGTGAGCTCCCCACCCTAAGAGAAAGACGCATCTGTAGTAAGGGTCAAGGAGTGAGATAGAGGATGAAGGGAACCCTTGTCTCAGATTGCTCTGATCCTGCCACCACTGTAGGGCCTGGATCAGGGTTTGAGTTACTGGGATCAATTTGGTTAGAGGATCTCTCCTTTGAGACCAGAAGGCTCAAATGGAACTGAATGTCCCTCATCTGAAATCTTGCTCCTGCACTACTGCTATGGAGCAGCCATGTGCCCTAGGAGCTGCAGAAATGCCTTGCTGGTCGAGAGACCTGCAGAGTGAAGGAGGAGGCCAGAGCCACCAGGGTCTTTGCTCTTTCTAGAGGGAGGAAAGCTCTGGCCTGCTGTGTCCAGTTCTGCGCCTATGAAGGTGAGTAGCTGAACAGGCTCTAGAACTGACTTTGGGAGATTGAGAAGGAAACCTAGAGATGTAAGCAGCTGCTGGGTAACCTGAAGGTGTAATTCGACTTGGTCTGGAGACTGGCCCACTATGAGCCAGTCGTCCAGGTAAGGAAAGATGGCAATCTTTTGCCTTCTTAAATGAGCAACTGCTACTGTCAGGCATTTTGTGAATACCCTTGGGGCAGAGGTGAGGCCGAAGGGCATTGCTCTGAACTGGTAATGGCCTGAGGGCAGTTCGAATCTGAGGTACTTTCAGTGGGAGCTTCTGATGAGAACATGGAAGTAGGCATCCTTGAGGTCCAGGTACGCTAGCCAGTCCCCTGGCCTTAGAGAGGGTAAATAATTCCCAGAGTCACCATTTTGAATTTTGGTTTTAAAAGGTGTGTTTAGGTATCTGAGATCCAGGATGGGCCACCATTCTCCTGTCTTTTGGGTTATGAAGTACCTGGAGTACAGTCCTTTGCCCTGGTGTGGGAGGTACCTTTCTACAGCTCTGAGAGCCAGGAGGGTTGAGACTTCTGTTTCCAGAGTGAGAGCCTCTGATGGATTTGCAGGTGGAAAGGATCTGGTTCTCATCTTTGGAAATTTTTTGAAGCTGAGAACCAGTCCCTGGCTTACTACTTCCAGGACCCACTTGTCTGATGTTAAAGACTCCCAGTCCTGGACAAAGTAAGCCAGCCTGCCCCCTACAGGTAATGGAGAATCGGTCCTGGCCATCCCATCAGGGTGCCTGTTTGGCAGGGGCTTTAGGCTGAGGGGTGGGAGCAGGCCTGCTCGTTCCCCGTCTGCCTCTCCCTCTGAAGAACCCCCTCTGGGCATAGGCTGAAGAGGAGGCCTGGGCTTGGTAAAAAGGTCTGTGAAAAGGCCTGCCCCTGCCCCTGGAAAGCTGCCTCTGAGGAGTGGCCTGCCTTTCCTTGGCCTGTGCACTCCTATAAGTGGTCCTATACTCATCCATTTTCTTCATGTAATTCTCTGTCTGCTCCCAAACAGAGAGTTACCCACAACAGGAAAATCCATGGCCTTAGCCTGGGTATCCTGTGACAGGCTAGTACACCTGAGCCAAGCCATTCTGCGAAAAGCCACAGATGTAGCCATGACTCTTGAAGATACATCATTAGAGTCCACTGCAGCATGGAATTGCACCTTGGATGCCTCAATACCATCAGCAGCCACCTGCTCCAGCTCCTTGGCAAGCTGGCCAGGGACCTGTTTCGCTAGAGCCATAACAGTATCCCATCTGGATTTCTGGTATCTTGCAACATAGGCCATATAATTTGCCTGTCTGAGTCCCAAGGATGCTGCCATGTACTGTTTCTTTGCCATGGCATCAATCCTCCTGGAGTCCTTGTCAGGGGGGTGTGAAGCCAAGGGAATATTTGCCTTATCACAGGCTGCAGCCTGCACTACCCCAACATGGCTGCATTGTTGTGAAAGGAACTCCGTGTCAGGGCCTGACAATGTGTACCTCTTGTCCATTTTTTTATCCACAGGAGGTATAGTGTGAGGAACTTTTAAAATTTTTATTGTCTGTTTCCTAAAAGATTTATGTAAAGGAATAGACAATCTCCTAGACTCTGGGATATCCATCATTTCTACATAGTCAGGCTCCTCCTGTTCATCCACAGATTCCTCCAAAGGGAGCTGGAGAGTTTCAGCCACTTTTTTATAAAACATAAAATGAGACGGGACTCAGAAAGTCTAGGGGGAGACACTCCTGAAGGTCTGTCTGGGGAGATGTCCGGTTCAATGGGCACATCCAGACTTTCAAAATCACATTCACTCTCTTCATAATCTTCCTCCCCCTCCTCCGGTTCATAAAATTCCTCTATATCATATTCTTGAACCGGTGGCACCGACCGAACTGACCGCTTACCTGATGGTGCCGGTTCGGTCGGAACCGGGGAAAGCGACTGGACAATTTTGATCGCTTTGGCTATCTCTGCAGCGGTTGGAGAAGGAAATTTTGGCTCCACACCTGCTGATTTTCTGGTCCTTTTTGCTGGGACTGACTCCTCCGAGTCAGCCCTCCGTTTGCCCGAGGAAGTCTCGCCCTGGTCAGAGGGCACTCCCTCCGGTTCAGTTGGCACCGAACCGGGCTGGCCATCCGGGTCAGCGGACTTTTTGGCATCTCGTTCCCAGAGCCTACCAACTCTCTTATCCAGGGTAGCTGCAGGGAAATTCTTGCAAATCTGGCAGTCTGCATTGAGGTGGTCAAACCCCAGACAATAAACACATGTGGTGTGTGGGTCAGCCTTGGCAAAGGCTGCCCCACAGACACTACAGTGCTGAAACCCAGTGGGCCGGTTTTTCCTTTGGGTTTCTCAGACATAGTGCCAGCCTAACCAAAAACTTGCCCGTTTACGGCAATCCGCCAAGCAAGACACCCTTATCAGTTCCCAACCGTGTCACGAGTCGTGGAAAAACGTAATGAAATCCGTCTTTTTTAGAACCGATAAGAACCGGGAACCGCACTCTAAATGCAATTTAATAAAGTTTAACAACAACCTGATCGGTTCAAACCGAACCGATTATATCGTTTGCAAGTTCCACACAGAAATAATGTAAAACCTATCTATTACTTCCGATACCACAGACAGAGCTTGAACCGACCGGTTGCGGTTAAAATATATACAAAATGCGGTTTAAAAACCGAGAAATTACACTTTTTAACCGACAAAATGAACCAAGCAGCAGGAGAAATCTCCGGAGCGACTGTTCAGTGAGGCGGAGTAAAGAATCTGACAGTTTGAGTTTGAAGAACAACAGACAGAGTTCTCAACCGAGCTCGCGCTCAAGATTCCATGCCTGGCATGGAAAGTTAACTCTTTCACCTCCGGAGCAGTTCGAAGGCTGGGTCAAACTGCATATGTCATAATATAGCAAGACTTCATGTTGTTTGAAGAGCATTTATTAGCTCCCTTACAAACCTGGGAATCGAATGAAATAATGTCTCAGTTAAAACGCCGTGTGGCCCCAGATTCGGATGGTTTGCCCAGAGAAATATATAAGGTTCTTTGGGAGCTTATGCCCACATAATTTATAGCAGTTTATCTAGCTATGTTGCATGAATTTCGGTTACAACCCCAGATGTATGATGGTTTACTAAACTTTCATATACAAAAAGGGGGATAAATTACAGCTGGGAAACTGGAGACAAATTACCCTACTTAATATGGATTTTAAGATATTGACAACAATCCTAAGTAAAAGATTATCAACAGTTTTGGATATCATCATTCAAAAGGCACAAGCTTGTTCCATCCCAGGAAAGAAAATTACAGATCTACTGTTCCTTCTGCATGAAATTTTAGATAAAGGGAAGAATGAGGCAATAGAAGGGTATTTAATATGCTGGGACCAAACACAGGCATTTGATAGGGTAAGCCATGTTTTGTTATGGGAATGCCTGAATGGTTATGGATTCCCACAGACTTTTATTAGATGGGTTCAACTAGTCTATAGTCAAGCTTATATCAAACCTTAGGATAATAAATGGCTGGGGAGGAAGTGTAGGATTAGGGTAGGTGTTAGACAAGGGTGCCTCCTTAGCCCCCTACTATATATCTTGACATTAGATCCCTTGCTAAGAATTCTGGATGCATCTCCAAGGATTCAGGGTATTTGGTTTGGACAAAAGGTTCCGCTTAAGGCATTAGCTTATGCAGATGATGTGGTACTAGTAGTCTCAGATCCAGTATCAGGGGACAAAGCAGTTAATTTAATGACTTCATTATCACAGAGTGTGGCTGCAAAGGTTAACTTAGAGAAAAGCTGTTGTATATTAGTTACAGAACAAATACAACCTGAGTGTACTGTTGCAACCCTTAAGGTTGCAACAGAGCTGAAGAAAATATATGGGGTTTATTTTGGCCCAGGGGATTTGGCACACTATAACTGGGAGGTTCAAATTAATATTGGAAAACGGAAGGCTACTAACTGGAATAAATGGCACATGAGCAAACAAAAAAGGATATACTTAATTAAAACCTTTTTACTGCCTACTTTCTTATACTTAAGTTATGTTTACCCAGTACCTAAGAAATTGGAAACAGCATTATATTATTGTTTTTTTTCTTGTCTGTGAGGTAGCCGTTTGAACCCGGTCAAAAGAAATATTATTTATTTGGCTATAAAAGAAGGAGGGTTGGGGATGTTACAGCCTATTGTCTTTCTTTGGAGTATGTTTCTGTACGCTAATTTGAATCCTATTTTAAAAAAAGATAAATTATGGGTTTGGTGGACTTACCCTTCATTTTGGTAGAAATATGAGGACAGTGGAGAATTAATACCTTTGGGCACAAGAATAAATAGGTACAAAAATAAAATGCTATATGGACATATTCATAGAATCATAACGGCAGAAAAGGACCATACCAGCCCATCTAGTCTGCCCTTTTTATTTCCCCTACACCTCTCCCTCCCTGCCAGCCCTGCCCTCCCCCACCGATACTCAGCCCCATATGTTTATCCCATGCCCTCTTGAATTCTTCCACCGATTTAGCCCCCACCACTCCATCTGGTAGTCTGTTCCAGGGCTCCAGCACCCTCTCTGTGAAGAAATGCCCTCTCACATTGCCCTTGTATCTTTTTCCTTGCAGTCTGAGGCTGTGCCCTTTGGTTTTGACCCCCTCCTTCCTCTTAAATAAACACTCTTCTCCCACTTGATTAAATAAACACTCTTCTCACACTTTATTAAATAAACACTCTTGGGGTATTAATGGCTGAACTGTTAATACCCCCGGAAGCTTGTGTATAGTTTGATTTTGCATACACACTTCCCTGCTTCACCTTTTGATCAAGTATCTAATATAGAATGAGATTGTTTGGGTTCCCCATTGGCAGACCAAAGAATCCTGCCCAGAATGAAAGCTGTAGTTTGGTTAGGGGTTCATGGGAAAATTAATGCCAAAGGAAACCAAAAGTACAAAGAAATAGTGGAGAGATAGTGCCCAAGGGAAATGTGTAGCAGTGGTAGAAACTATGGCTCACTTATATGTTGAGTGCCCTTTTATAACAGAATTCTGGGCTGAATTGTCAGATCAGTGGAAAACAGACATAGTACAGACCTTGACACCTTCACAACTTTATAGAGGTTTTTTCCACCAGTCTGGAAAATACCTAACGAAAGTAGCAGTTTCGTAATCATGGCTACTCTTTCATTCTGGATATAGCAAATTCGCTGTGGAACAGTGTTGCAGAAACAAATCCTTTCTCCACAATAATTGTTTTATAGAATACATAGTGAATTATTGACTATAAAAAAACTGAGCACAAGAGTATGGAATTTGCCATTTGGCAAGAATATTTGGATTCATTAATTTTGTTATCTTAAATGTTTAGATATGAGGTTAGCTTATACCTCTATGATTAATTCTTTTTTTTACCATGAGGAAGGGTGTAGGGGATGGGTACAGAGTTAAAATTAAATGTTTAGTACAAACCTTTAGCAGTTTATATTTTAGAAAAAGAGTCTTGTATTAGGTTTCTATTTTTGATTTTTATGTTTAAAATTTTGAAATGTTTCATCATTTACCAGTAAGGGGGGAGGATAATTGGGATGGGGTAGATTTATTATCTGCTAATATTTATTTTGACTTATGAATTATCTTTGATCCTTTTTGATAATAAAAAGGTATAGGATTGTGTTTTATTTTTTGGGAAGGGAAGAGTATGAAGTAATACGTATTTGATTTATTATGTTTTCTTTAAACCTTAAAAAAGTTAGTCAGAAGTACAGTTAACATGTTTTGTATTTATGTTTTTAGATTATGATAGAGCAGGCAGTGTGACTAAAATACTTAATTGATTTTCTTTGTCTCTTGATTTATATTAATTTAGATGTGAATATAACATGTTTGTAAATGTTTTGATTTTAAAGACCTAATAAAAAATTCCCCTACTCTTTGGTAGGGGGCGCTGCTGTCTTACTTCCCAAGATGCCGGAGTTGGAGTTCACTATGATGGCGGCACCATCTGGTAAGGGAAACTTGGCCCCCTTGCCCTCTACCATGCTCACTAGGGCTGAAGATGACTGACTTCATACCTTTCTTGCGACTCGCAGTCTGGACAAGGTTACACCTGACTGGTACTCTGAACAACTACATGTTGCTGACCAGGAGCTACGGGGTGCACTGAAATCTAAGAAAACATACCTGTTGGACTTATTGGCTGAGGAGAAGATGAACTACCTCCAAGAGAAGGAATGACTTTTTGTTGTGCAGGGCATGACTCTGTTATTTTGCTGAGGACCTGGGCATTCAGCACTGAAAGCAGCGAGGAGATAACTGTGCGGTCTCCTATGACCATTGTCACTCCCGTTGCTTTGCTGACGTTTCCACTACCTGCTGCTCGGTTGTTGCCCACTGTCACGGTTTCTCACCACAACGTCTAATTTTCCTCAACAACTGTAACTCCGGCTCATATGCATTTCATTCCAGCAACTCAAATAGACATCCTCATTTTGACTGATGCCCTGGCTCCCTCTAGTCCCACAGGTTCAGATACAGAACTCCCGAAGATCCTGGGGATGCCTGAATCATCGGCCCCATGAACTGAATCTCTGCCTGCATTACCTGAAAACTACCCCCGCAGCTGGTTGGTTCCCTGAATGAGCCCTAAATTATGCAGGCTGGACTCGTGACATTATAGGGCAGTGGCACTCAGCACTCCCAACTGAGTCGCGGCCCCAATCTTTGAATCTGGCTTCTCTCCCTTTTGCACTCCATTGGATGAGGGGCTTTTGCAGGCAGTGGGGGACTTATCTGGTAGTGACAGTTCTCAGCCCCAACTAACACCTGGGAACCTCTCCAGCCCCAAGTCATATAGTCCATTGTGCCACACCATATGCCTTCTTCCTTGGATATGGCTCGATCTGTTACCAGTGATTCTGTAATCCCGAACAACAAGCCCCCTCCTCTCCTAGCTGCATGCACTGAGAATGGACAGCTTGATTCCCATAACCTACTGGCTGCATTACCTCCCGCTATGAGTGGCACAGAGTGTCGGACTTCTCCTGAATGGATTTCTTTGTTGTGGGCTGAAAAGGTGGAACTCACAGACCCAGCCCCCCCCCCATTGCACCGCCTGTACAACTGACTGACCAAACCTCTGCACAATGCTGGGCACATTTTAGAAAAGCAGGCGCCGTTCCAAGGACACTAGCACTAGACCAGTACAGAAAGGGGGTTTAGAAGAGCCCCACGATAGAACCTATGTGGGACAATTTCTACTGAAAGAATCCCTCCAAGTCACACCTGATTAACTTTATGCTTTATTGCATTCTCCAAATGATGGCTATTTTGATTTAAGTTTAAAAACACCTGTTTACCTGGATAGGTTTTGGACACAGTATTACACATTGAAGACTATGCCTTTTTGGTTGCCTTTTCAGGCAATCCCATTGACTTAACTAGTAGTGCAATCCTTGATGGTGATGCTAAAAAAATGAGGGGGTAAACATACAGGGTGTACGTTTTTGGTTGTCACAACACTGTGGCATCCTGGAAGACTCGGAGCCCATCCTTGACATAGAATGTTTTTGGACAGGTCATTGGTGATTTAAAGTAAAATTGAGACATTCTGCTTCTGGTTTGCAACACATCCCAAGTGTGTTTTACCTAGCCCACGACAGGGCTCAGTGTTTCTATCCTGGACAGCCCAAGACCTGTTTTTGTTATGGCTCAGACTCCCACCTCAGCAATGCATGTGACACCTTAAGATGTAACTTGTGTTTGGCATCGGGGCACACTAGTTCACAATGCCCAAATGAGCTCTGCTGTAATTTATATGAGGAATCAGGACATTTGTACCACCAGTGTAAACAGGCCACACATAACAAAAATGAAGCTCATTCCCAGGATGTTTTATTGAAGAAGGCACGGAAGTTCATACAACAGAAACAACAAAAGTCCTTGGCGATATCTGTGGCACATTGGGAAGATTCAGATGCCATGCCTGTCATGGCTCCTGAGACTAGGACGCTTGTGTCGATGTACCATGTGGCTGATACTCCCCCTCCACCTCCAATGACCAATGGAATGTCTGTCATGATGGCAGCCATTACCCCTCTACCTTTGTCAGCTGATACTAACCCAGACTGTATGGAGGTTCCCCCTCTGGGCATCTCTGATATGCCACCACCTGACATGACAGTTGTGAGCAGAAAAAGATACCTTCACTCCCACAAGCTTGGCAAGCTACCACTTCAATTTTCCCCGGCCGGAGTTCCCCTCATTGTGGAGAATAAATACAAAGTTTTAGCTAGTAGTCACATGGACATGGAAGCAGGCTTTGACTCAGACACCTCCTTTTGCACCTCTTCGAAAGTCCCAGCAACAATGGCTACAGAGGAGGAGGTGGACCTACACAAGCCTACACTGAAGAGAAAACAGCGGAAGAAGTTGAAGATGAACACTCGGAGTGGTAAGGCCACACATACGGCCTGCAAATAATTTTGTGTTTGCTACCTTGTTCACCCCACAATGCTATTGTTGGCCTGCATCCTCCACTTGGCCACTGTAAATTCAAACAGTATCAAGCATAATCTTCAGTTTCAGTTTCATGATACTCAAGGATTTGGCATTGGATGTCATCTTCCTTTAAGAAACCTGACTTGCCAGTTCTATGGACATATTCCAAGCCAGTATCCACTGGTGTAGGGGTCCTTCATATTGGTCTGTTGGGCCTCACAAGTGTGATGGGGTGGGGATATTGTTGCTGGGCTACACATATCATGTGTAAAGGTTGGTTGATATTGAACCAGGCAGAGGTCTTATGCTGGATGTTTTATACCAGGGATCCCCATTCTGTCTTATTAATATTTACACCCCCTCAAATGAAAAAATCTAGGGTAGACCTCTTCCGGGCAATTCAACCCTATCTACACACCTTACGACATATTATTTTTGGTGGAGATTTCAATTGTAGTTTGACTAGAACTGATGGGGTGCAAAGATTACCAAAATGGATTGTGACACCAATGCAGTTGCTAAAATCATTAAAAATGCTTCTTTGCTGGATGCTTATAGATCCCAGCATCCCACTGGAGGTAGCACATACCATAGATGTACATTAGCGACAAGGATAGATTTTCTGTTCATCTCCACTTACCTACACTTGTAGCATATGAAGCTAGTCCCGACTGAGATCTCGGACCACATGCTCTTGGCAGGTACATTTGGTGAATCCCTTACATTCCGCAATGGCAAAGGGTTTTGGAGATTGAATAACTCCTTATTGGCAGATACGTATATACAATGACAGGTGTAGATCTTCTCTGAGCTTGGCAATCCCTAACCTGTATGAAGGACGATCTTGATGCTTGGTGGGTTGTACCAATTTGTCTGACATTACTGCTTTAAAAGTAAGAAAGGCTACATAGAATACCTCTCTCTCTCTCTGCACACAACTGACCAAGGCTATTACCTTAATGGATGAGGGACAAGGAGACTACGGTTTATTGATTACTAATATTAAGGTTCAGATGTGGAAGTTTCAGTATGATAGGAGCCACTTTCTGCTCCTGAAACACCACTCTGAAACTCAAGGTTCCCATTGTACAGGAGACCCATTCGAAAGTTGTAAAACTAGGGTTAAGCGGAGGAACATTTCCAGACTTTCCACACAGGATGGTCAAACTGTCTCTGATAAGACAAGCCTTTTGTCACAGGTACATATGTACTTACACAACATGTTCAGTTCCTCAACCACCTCTATGTCACCACATTCTTTTCTAACTTCCATCAAGGTCCTGGTCAGAGTTCCCACAGCCCGCCCTGCATGACTTAACCAAACCATTAACTCCTTGGAAGTCCTACACGCTATTTCAAAACTTCACCAAAATACTGCCCCAGAGCCAGATGGTCTTATGACAAAATTCTTTAAATCCTTTCAAGACCCCCTTGTGGACATCCTGACAGTAGTTTTTAATAGGATATTGCTGGATGGTACACCATCTGAGGCCTTTACTGAGGCTATCCAAATCCTCCTTTATAAAAAGGGTCAGGACATGGACCTCAATAACTGGAGGCCACTCCGTCTCCTGAATAACAATTTGAATCTTTTAATGAATGTCTTAACGTGTTGCTTGGCTCAGATTTCCATGACAGTTATTTCACCAGTGCAAACATGTGCAATTCCAGGGTAACACATAGTGGACAACATGATTCTCCTCCGCAAAGTAGTAGGTGTGGGACATAATACTGGGTTACAGGGCTACATACTATCACTAGATCAGGAGAAGGCTTTTGACAAGGTGTCCCATCACTTTCTGTTCACCGTCCTAATACATTACGGAGTTCCGGCACATTTTTGCACTTGGCTCCAAGCATTATATGCCTTGGCTACCATTCTCCAATGATAAAGGGACATAAAGGAACTTGAATAAATTTACACCAAGGAGTCAGAGAAGGTTGTCCCCTGAGCCCTTTGCTGTACATCTACTGCATAGATCCTATTATCCATAAAATACAACAGCATTCCCAAATACATGGTATTTCTACAGGCACAGGTAAGAGTACAGTTAAAATTGCCGCTTATGCAGATTATGTGACACTGTTTGTACAGGATGAGCAATCAGGATGCCTTGCCCTGGATCTTTTTCATACATTGACTCCTCTCTCAGGTGCAACTCTCAACCTTCAGAAATGCCAAGGTATGTCTGTGGGCTCCTCTGTGGGCTGAGTTGATAACACTGGGGGAATTAATGTCACCTCCACCTCTTTGAAAATGTTAGGAGTTACCTTTGGTGCAGGCGATATGGCGTTGCACAATTGAGAGGATAAGATTAGTATGTGTGACTCAAAAATCCAGCTCTGGAAACAGTGGCATCATACTAAAAACAAAGTGGCCATCTTGAAAACATTTACATTACCTTTATTTACTCACCTTAGTATGGTTTTTCCTCTATCTAAAGCATTGAAATCTTGTTTTATAGTCTTTTTTTCCAATTGATTTTTGGGGCAGTTGGCTCAACCCCATAAGGCAAACTATTCTGTACCTCCCAGTTAATAAGGGTGATCTTAACATGATCAACACTCTAGTATTTACCTTTAGCCACTTCCTTACTTGGAATGTTTTACCTTTTGTTAGGGCTGTAGAGAAGATTTGGAACCCCTACATGGAACATTGGTTGGACCCCCTACTCACCAGATGGGGGACGACATGATTTCCAACTTCCCTTACTCATCACTCCCTACCATTTGTGAGGACAGTAATTGACAACATTAAGTGCTGGAAGGTTGGCCCTTCACTGTTATGAGCCCCAGTTCCATGACACCTCTATTCTTCTATTCTGACTGCTAATTTTTTTGGATGTCCCTGACTACCTCAGTATACCCCCCAACGGTGCACCATCATCCGTTCCTCCTGATGAATGGCAGGACCCCTCAAAAGATGTGGGACATTCTCTGGCTCAGCACATAAGGTAGGCTCAGCATCAAGGCTAACACAAAGCATACAAGTGTAACTGATCTGGAAACAATGACACATTTTTTAAAGGATTGCCCTTTTGCAACAGCCTATTGGACTTTGTTGGCTCATAAATGGGGGGACCTGGGATGGTCCAGACTCACGTACACTAACATCATCCTAGACACTTTCCCATTCACACACAGATATACTGTTGGTACTTTACCTTTGATCCTGACAATTTCTACATATTACTTATATGGCATTCACGTTGGTCTTTTCTACTACAACAAAATTCCATACCCCCGCTGCCCTGCTCCAATTGGTAGAGTCAGAATTGATAGCCCAGTATTGGGCAGACAGCAAAAGACTCCAATCCATGGAATTAGTCTCCAAATGGCATACTGTCAATACATGACAGGCAGTCTAATTACTCCACCTCCTTATGGCTACACGTCTCCAGGGATTCCTGAGCTAGACTTTGAGATTTCTTATTTCCTTTTCCCTAGGAGCTTCTGTTACACCATTCTGCATTTTCACAGTATGGATGTTTTACTTATTCTACATGCCTTTATAGTTCTTGCCAGTGATTTGTAACTGCATTTATCTTTGTCCCTCCCTTTTACAGGTTCTTCTTTCTATGCATTGATTGCTCTACACTTTCCCTTTTTTGGACCTCATGTGTGTCCCATAGCAGACATCTCCCCCCCCAACCCCCGATCCTCTGTATTAACCAGTATTAAGTCTGCTGAGTGTCCCTGTGCATTTTTGTTTATTGTTTACCTGTAGATTTATTTTCAATAAAAACTTCCCCCACTCTTCCTTGTTTTAATATCAGACCACGCTTACAAGGAAAGGAGACTTTAGATACAACTTTATTTTACAGAAATGTGGGCCTTTACTTATAGAATGGGAGACTGCTAAATTGAAAAATGTTGAGGGCAAGGGTAAATGTGCCGTAACATTTGTACAAGATGGTTTGAGGAAGATTAAACAACGGCATCTTGGTAAAAGTTCCATTCTTGCAAACTCGGGAGGGGGGGGGATTATACAAGAAGGTGATCACAGAAGGTTTTTAGATTAGCCCCGTGTTTTCAGGTGACTGGGGAGTAACAGAGAAGGTTATTGGGAAGCAACTGATAGATAATCACTAATAAAATGTGGGATGTCACGTGGTTGTGTGTACATAGTAGACTCAGTGTAAAAGGGAGCACTGAGCACAAGCAGAAAGAAGAGAGATACTTTACTCCTCCAGACTGTGAGTCTCAGGAGGGTATGATACGTTGTTTTTACGTCTGCAGTGGGCGGAGCCTGCAGACGTTTTGCATCGGAAAAGGGCCTATGTCATGTTTTCCATCCATGGAACTGTTTTTCCTCTGCCTGACCCTCCCCCAAGAAGCAATCCACCCATGTTGTCCCTTTGGACTGCAGCACTGCACTATATCACAGTAGGCGTTTTTTCTTTTTTTATGGGCTTTTTTTTTTCCAGATAATTTATTTCACGTACTGTACTCAGTAATAAATAGGGAACAACAGAGCTTGGGAAATATAATTGAAATTTAAACGGAGTCATGCCTGTATATGTTACTTTTTTAATGTTCTTCCCAAGCCTCTTCTGCAGACTTCTCTAACTTTTTCTTCATGTCGTACAGGTACCTCACAAAGTGTACCAAACGATACAACTTGAGCTCACAACTAACTCGCTCTCGTTTCGAATTCCAGGACGTGATTTACTTCTCTCCCTGCACACTCGCATCTGCAGGGGTGCAGCTTTGCTGATGGAACAGCCAGTTATTTAAAATCCTTCTAGATTGGTTTCAAACTCCCCCTTGCACTGAGGAAGGAAAAATTGTAGGGGAGGGGGGTGTACGCTGTTGTCGCGCTCTCTGAGATAGCTGGGGAAACCTGTCCATCAAATCTGTTACCAGGGCGAAAAGGCAGTGCTTAAGCACGCAACGCCCAATTGAAGACGAGCGCTCTGTGTGTCTCCATGGTGATGGGGTTGTTCCCAGGGAGGCTATGATGGGTTGACAGGTGCGTGACAATCGGAGCTCTCTGTAAGCAAGTACACCAAAGGCAAGAGTAACAGCGTACCGTCCAACAGCCAGGCCAGAGAAAAGTAAGTTTTATTTCATCAATACACCACCAACTGAGAAGGTTACCAGGGGGATGACGGAGGGGATAATGAGGCTGAGAAACTTGTCATTGCCTTAGGTGGATTGTGCTTACTGTCAGCGCTGGTACGGGGAAAAGTAACTTTACAAAATTGTGAAGACTCACGTGACTGAGTCAGGGTTTAAACGCATTTAAATAAATCTGCAACACCTAGGCCGGCTGGAGCTAAGGAGATACTCGCAGGAGAAGTAACAGCGGGTTGAGTGGTTTCCAAAACTTCTTGCTACTGCATGTAGGGTGCTCTTGCCGCTGCCATGGGCAGTAACTTTGCAAATCCCGAGTGAAGCAACAGCGCACAGACTTGTGACGTTGTAGGCACGGAATGTCCACAGTGTAGGGAATGTCCACAGGAACCCCACATGCTGCATTAAAACTGGGTGCACTGAGGCTCAAGGCAGAAACGTTAGGCTTGTTTTTAGCGGGAGTCACGATGCTGCATACTCGTTGTTTTTGTGTTTTGTACCAGTCAGACACAGTGAAAGCAACTTTCAAAGTACGCAGTGCAAGAGAAGAAAGAAATTGGGTTGCAGGCAGCTTCTGAAGTGAAATGCAATTACTCTTGTTGTCAATGTGATCTTTTCTTGATTTGGTAACTGCAGGACTGAGGGGTACAGAATTATAGAGGATGGGTTGGGGGCACAAAAGGCCAATTCATTGTAAGACACATGAGTGCGGTGTTTTGTAGGAGACCATGGAGCAAACGTTCTCCATTTATGGAGAAAACGAGTCAAACAAACTGTCAGTGATGAGGGGGCGGTTCCAGAAAACACTAGTCTTTTAGGTTACTTTGGGGTTCCTATAAAGACTCAGTCTTACAGCCAGGGTGGTTACAGTCAGTAGTACAGCAGCCCTGTTCTAACTGCTGGCTGAGGCTACCTAAGTTTCATTGAAGCAACTGGGAACGTATCTCCCTGGTGAAGTGGCTGGATACTACTGACAATTCGTCCTAGTGAGGTGTGCACATGAGTTTGTTTGGTATAGAAACAGCGATACCTGTCAATCATAGAGATTGTACTTCAGCCCCGCTTGTTATAGTCAGTAGTACAGTACCCCTGTTCTAACTGCTGGCTGTGGCTACCTAAGTTTCATTGAAGCAGCTGGGAACCTATCTTCCTGGTGAAGTGGCTGAACACTACTGACAATTCGTCCTAGTGAGGTGTGCACATGAGTTTGTTTGGTATAGGAACAGTGATACCTGTCTATCACAGAGATAGTACTTATTCTGTTGGTATTTTACTAATTCAGCAAGTGGGATTTAAGTCAGGGTAATGGGGTATGTATGTGTGTGTGTTGTAGGTGATCTTACTGGTTTGCTTAGAGGAAGGCACCAGCAGAGGTAACTGTGATGGGCTACAGTACCCCCAGAACAGTATATTACACACTACAGTATGTTGTGTACAGTATGCATCATTAGAACATTCTCAGATACAGTAGCTTATTGTCTTTACACATTGAATCAAAATATATTTTTGATGACTGCTGAACTAAATTGCTGAGTGTGTGTAACAGTAGCGGTAAAAGAAGAGTAACTGTTACAACTTGTTGAACAAGGGCACCTTGTGAAATATTGGCCTTCGTGTATTGCAGGGGTATCACTAGGGTGGACATTAGTGGCTGTAGCTCCAAATCTTTGTTCATTAGTCCTGCATGAAAGATTCCCAAATCCTAAAACTGGCCACATCTTAGTGTTTTATTTTTTTCAGTGGGCAGGAGGAGATGGGGGCTCAAACTTCTGATCTTTTTAGACCCCAGAAACACCCTTGGTGGACTGGGCCTTTCTGCTGTGCTGCTATCATGTGGTAGAATATTTGTGTTTACCTGTAACTGGTTGCAACTGTGGATCTGTCCCTCTACCTAGAGGTTGACATATTTGACCAAGGTTTGTGGCATACCGTTTTTACGTCTGCAGTGGGTGGAGCCTGCAGATGTTTTGCATCAGAAAAGGACCTACGTCATGTTTTCCATCCATGGAACTGTTTTTCCTCCACATGACCCTCCCCCAAGAAGCAATCCACCCATGTTGTCCCTATGGACTGCAGCTTTTTTTTCCTTATGGGCATTTTTTTTTACATTTCTGCATCCCTGCCATTTCTGTCCCCTCCCCACATATGCATATTAAGATGACACAACCTTACTAATTCGGGCACTTGCAAATGTCCGCAAACCTTAATTCACTCACTAGCCTAAAAACAAGTGTTATTACTCAGAACCGAACCCTCCCTATGTTATGTTGCCAGTCGGTGTTCAATGACCATCCCAGAGCTGCAAGGTAAAATCAAATCTGTAACAATACACAGAATTAGCCAACAACTTTAACACTTTACCCGAAGGAACTTAGTGAAAAAATTAATGAAGTCAGTGATCTGCTCGAGGTAGTCTTTGAGAAGTGCAGATGATCGCACAGTAAGAAGATTAATGCCCAGTCTGATTTTACCCAGTAGAAAATGAAACCAAGCAGTCTGCAGTCTTATATTCAAAGCAGCAATCCAAAACATATACGGATCTTGAAATATAACATTTTGGATTGCTTTTAACATGGACATGCTATTGTACAATTTCCTACTATGCGTGCCAGGTCCTCTATTGTTTCTGCATATGGAGTAGAATAATAAAAACAAAGAAAGTAAATTAATGTTGCAATAGAAATAGCTTTAATCAGCCCTACCCCATACAGTAGTAGACGACACATGCTGTTAGCTGAAACATCTACCACAAGCAGAAACACCAGCTCAAAAGTCTATTTCCCCAACCCCTTTCAATTTCTGCTGTTATTTAGGTAAACACCTTCAGTGAACTGACGGCTCTATATTAACAGCCCATATCTGAGGCATTTTGTTCTGAAAAAAATTCTCACTATTAGCCAGGCAAAATAGTAGTTTTGAAAAAACTGCCAGAAGGAACTGATATTGTGCAATCTATTAGTAGCAGTGACTGGCTTCATTGATTAATTATTTTAGAATAAATATAGAATGTCTCAATTATCGGCATCAGAAAAATGTGCTTAGGATTAAATTTAAATGCGTCATGGTTTTATTCAGTGCTGAACGCTCATAAGGTTTTCATATATTTTTCATTGTTTGTTCATTTTTATTGAACGTACTTATGCAGGAAATTATCCAGAGTTCGGATTAACAGTATAATAATTATAAAATATATGATCAGAAAATACTGAAAATCTGAATTATTTTCTGGTCTTTTAAAAAAGCTCACGTTAAATGTGAAACGGGGTTTCTGTTTGTGAAGTTAATTGCAGCACACTCTGAGACGTATTGCTTCAAAGATGCTTCTCCAATTTGCTGTACTTTGGTAGCAAAAGTCTTTTGAGACTAGATCATTGCAAAGGAGAGGAGTTATTTCATCACAACATCATAAAATTGAGGGGTGGGTACTGAAATGGAGTCTCCAAAGGGGGAGCAGCACTGTATGTGGTCATGGAAGCATAAAATACTGCATCATGAGAAGAAATGTCGAGTGGGTAAAGAAGGATGAAAGTTTGGAGGATTTTTTGAAGACGAGAAGACAAGTAAAACTGAACATAGAAAACTGGAGTTTCTCACGCAGCTGAAATGCACATCCTAACCATACTCCCTCAGGTCAATCCACAGCGTTCAATAATTGGGGAGGCATGCAGACGTTATCAACATAGGAAGATCAGGCATCCAGTAATAGTTTTGCATTATCCCTGGAACTGCTACTTACTGGAATTCACAATTAAAAAAAATGCTCATTACAGTTATGGACAAAGGCTATTCAGGGGAAGAAACATTCACAACCTCAAGAAATATTGAACTGGTAATAAGCTGCGGAAGTCACAAAAGTGATTAGAGTATGAAAGACAACTGCCATGTGGAGACCAGGATTTGATGTAAAAAATGAATAGCACATACATACATACTGTATATTGCTATAGGACCGCCCATGGGACTGCTCACTAGGCTTGGTCCATCCCCTTTCCCCAGATCTCACGATGTCTCAGCTGCCGTACACCACACAAGCTGGTTTACTCACTGGCTGTCTGGTTGTGTTTCTGTGGAGACAGACAGAATAGGTGCGGCAGGGAGCCTGGTCCGGGCAGGCAACTTGCGTGTCACTGATGGGGAATTTTCTCTCGTCAGCTGGACAAGGTCTCGGTTTTGTTGCTCTGCAGGTGAGTGGAGGGGGAGCAACGGGAAGGTGAGGCTTGGTATTAGTCGGTACTGCTTGCTTTGCCTGCCTTGCTAACAGTGTGCCAAACAGCTCGGCGGTGCTGCTGTTTACTTTACACCTTGGCATGTACCTGACAGCACCACAGCTGCAGCCCAGAGGGTGTCACAGCCAGCAGCAGGTCTGAACACATCTAGTAGCATGGGTCATGCACACTAAATTTATTCCTTATCAGGTTAGATCCTGCAGACGTTTTGGCTCTGACCAGATTTTGTTTTCACTGAAGTTATATTGTATCTACCTTATGGAGACTTTTGGCACAGTGCTGGCAGATTCCCTTACTTGAAAATATGTCACATGAAGTTCTTGTTTTGGGAGGCACGGCATTGTCATAGGATTTCTGGCATAAAAGTACAATCAATATTTTCTATGCCTGCCTTAAATGGTGGAGATCGCAGTCGAGATGTCAGTATGTTTTCCAGAATAAAAGTAGCCCATTGGTGAATTTTAATTGCTCTGATAGAAAATGAATTGCAGGAGATAAGAACACTTGAATATAAAATTCTACTTGTGTTTGTTCTTAATTATTATTGGAGAAATATTCTGTGTTTTTAGTAATAAATGCAAAGGTGATCTTAGTACTTATATGATGTTAGAGAACACAACTTAGAGTAATCTGTATTTATAAAAGGAAGGTGGGATATTTTGCAAAAAAAGTTATAGCTGGCCCTGTTTGGTAAGGGGAATTTGTGTATCCTGTTTAAAGTAAAGTTGATTTTGTTATTTCTTTTATGTGGGTTGAGATTTGCTGTTTTCTCTGTTATGGTGTATTACTTTGATATTCATTTAATAAAAAAATTCCCCTACATTAGCTGAGATCTGTAAAGCAGCTACCTGAAGAACAGTACACGTCTTTACAAAGCATTACAGTCTGAACACACACTCCAGAAGTGATGCCAAGTTTGGCACAACAGTCCTGCAAAGTCTGTTTCCAAAGCAGGTTCTGTGCTACCTCCAAAGGTAGTGCTTTGTAGTCTACAAAAGTTAAGAATATGATGTGTTCAGTTTAAAGAAAAGAGGAAGAGCAGGACTAATAGAGGGGTCTGAAGAAGAAAAAATGATGGTTCTGTAGTGTATTCTCTCTTTATCTTTTTACTGTTGTCCCCAATGTTGGCCCCTACCTTTCCTTTTCGAAAGCTAACGTTAATAGTCTGAAGAACTCTAAAAGAAGGCATTTGGCTTCTCCTTTTTCAGCTGTTGAATTGTGAGGTGATCTTCCTTCAGGACACCAGGTCACACACCTTGGCTGAGGTCTCCCTCACAAGGAAAGCTTGGTTTATGGGATCATCCTTTTGGTCCCTAGGACCTGACCTCTGCTTAGGCAAGGGGTTTCTTTCCACACTACCGAGGTTGAGGTTATAAAGCTCATTGACCTAAGTCCTGGGCAAGTGTTATTATTGGAGGTTAAAATCAAGGGGCATCTTTACAGTTAGTTAACATCTATGCACTACAGACAAAATCTGGCAGCATAGATATACTATACGGTCTTATCTCTTTATAGCCATACCAATAATTTGGGTGGTGGTGGTTTCCATTGCAGTCTCCCCCTATTTAGACTGAGGAGCCAATACCAGGACAAACAAAACCCAACAATTTAGCAATATATCCTTTTTAGCTTCTATGGTACGCATTTCTGGGTTAACAGGTGCGTATTTTAAAATTATGCAGAGAAGGGATTACACATATCATAGAGAGTGTTTGGCTACAAAAAGAAAAACGTACTTACCATAGTAATCTTGTTTCTTCCTAGGTATTCTCCAATATTCCTAACTCTTGCAGTCAGCCTTTTAAGATAGAACTGCCCGGAAATAGAATGTATGCTAATAATGGAATCATCATTGGCTCATGACACTTTTCAAATGCTGCCCTTATCAACTGCCAATCTTCTAACACTTCAGATTTCATGGACAGCCTGCAAGGACAGGACCCAACAAGAGCTATAGCTATTTAATAATGATAATAATTATAAAAACAACAATAAAACAGTCTAACAAACCCCCAACTGGAGGAAGAAAACACCCCCTTTTATGTCAGAATCACCTGAAGAAAGGGAAAACCAGTGCCCCACAGGGCTCAAAAACAGATATGCCAGGGTGTGGCACCCTCACACATAGTTACTCAGCTTGGAGTGCAGAGGCCACTGGTTCTAGAAGTGGAGGCAGGGTGGATGAGTTATGAATATTGGAGAATACCTTGGAAGAAACAAGATTACTATAGTAGGTAATTTTTTCTTCTCACCCCAGGAATTCTCCAATATTCTTAACTTTTGTAGACTACAAAGCAGTACCTTTAGAGGTAGCACAGAACCTGCTTTGGAAACAGAATCTGCAGGACTGTTGTGCCAAACTTGGCATCACTTCTGGAGTGTGTGTTCAGGCTGTAATGCTTTGTAAAGACGTGTACTGTTCTAAAGGTAGCTGCTTTACAGATCTCAGCTAATGGAATATCCCTGGCAGCTGCTATAGTAGCAGCTGTGCCCCTTGTGGAATGGGCCCTCAACCCTGCTGGGGGTTCTTTTCCAGTTTTGGAGTAGCAAAATTGAATGCACTGAACTATCCAGTGATAAATGGGCCTTTTAGATGCTGGAGTTCCTTTTTCTACATCCCCATAAATCAAGAACAGCTGTTTTCTGTCCTGTCTGTGGTCCTTAGTAGCGGTTATGTAGTAACTAAGGGCTTGTTTGACATCCAGACTATGAAGTCTGCACTCACCTAAACTAGAATGTTCAGTGAAAAAGACCGGTAGAGTAATGGACTGGTTTAAATGAAATTCTGAAACCACCTTGGGAAGAAATTTCCTGTTTGTTCATAGGACTACCTTGTCTCTATGAAATGAAATGAAATGAAATGTAGTCCTGATCTATGCACAAAGCCTGAAGTTCACTGATCTTTCTGGCAGAGGTTATTGCCAGTAGGAAAACTGTTTTCCATGTGACATATTTCAAATGAGCTGAGGCCATAGGCTCAAATGGGGGACCCATGAGGTTGGCTATACAGGCATTCAAGTCCCAAGTCGGCACCGGTTCCCTATGAGAGGGGGTGCAGATGGGCCAGACCTTTGAAAAATCTCTTGAAGATAGGATTGGATGCCAAGGAGGCACCTTTCCCAGCTGAAATGCAGGCAGACACTGAAGCAAGGTGGACCTTCAAAGTTTTGGGTTGCAAGCCCAAGGAATGTTGATGGGTAAGATAGTCCAGCGAGGCTGGAATCCCTGCCTTTGCTGGTACCACATCATTGGTGGAACACCAAATAGAAAACCTTTTCCATTTTGAAGCATAGGTTTTCTTAGTAGATGGCTTTCTGTAACCCCTTAAACATTCAGAACACTCTCTGAGAGATGCAAGCCTGAATATTTTAAATCCTCAAGAGCCATGCCTTCGGTCTGAGGGATCTGAGATTCGGGTACAGGATTCTCCCTTGATTGGTGGTTAAGAGGTTGTGCCTCCGAGGAAGGTGTATTTGTTTGGCTACAAACATGGAGAGCAGCAGAGAGTACCATGGCTGCCTGGGCCAATCTGGTGGTATCAAGATCATTAATGCTGGTTGGGATCTGAGTCTGATCAAAACCCTGAGCACCAAGGGAAATGGAGGGAAGGCATACAGGTGCATGTCTGACCAATCCAATTTCACAGCATCCAGGGGGATTGTCCCCATGGCTGGTGGCCTGCAAGAGTACTTTGGCAGGTGGTGGTTCTTGTGGGATGCAAAGAGATCTATCTCTGGAGTACCCCACCTTCTGAAAACTGCTTGAGAAGGTGTCCCTTCTTTGGCATCAATGTGCCCTGAGATGGAACTGTACGTCCCTCATCTGGACCCCAAGAATGTGCCTGTGGCCACAGCCATATGGCCCAGTAACTGAAGAAACTGCCTTGCAGTTTTTGGTCTGTTCACACTGAAGGAGCCTGCAATCTGAACAATGCTTCTTACCCTGTCCAGTGACAGGTAGGCCCTGCACTCCAGGGTATTCAACTCTGCCCCTATGAACTGCAGCACCTGTGCAGGTAGAAGGACAGACTTTTTGAGATTTATCAGAAACCCTAAGGACTCTAAGAGGCCCTGGATGAGCTGCAAATGTTCCCTTACCTGTTGTGGCGAGTTTCCTGCCACCAACCAATCATCTAGATTTGGGAATACTGTGACACCCAACCTTCACAGGTGTGCCACCGCTACTGCCAAACACTTTGTGAACACTCTTGGGGCCGAAATGAGGCCGAATGGCAGTGTTGAGGACTGGTAGTCACCTGAAGGGAGTCAGAACCTGAGATATGCTCTGTGAGACTCCCTTATGGGGATAGGCATCTTTTAGGTCTAGAGATGCCAACTAAGCTCCTTTTTGGAGTGTTGGCAGAATCATTACCAAGGTTACCATTTTGAACATTGGCTTTGTCAAATGCTTGTTTAATGGTCTGAGGTCTAGGATAGGCCACCACCCCCCATTTTTCTTTGTTGTGAGAAAGTACTTTGAATAAAAAACCTTTCCCTTTTTGCTGTGGAGGAACAGGTTCCACTACTTGTGACTGCAGCAGGTTTTGAACCTCCTTTTCCAGTAGCTTCCTTTCTGCTATGGAAGCTAGTTTGAATACTCTGGCTCTTAGGTTTGGGAAGGATTTGAAGCTTAGGGACAAACCCTGACTCACTACTTCCTGGACCCACTTGTCTGTGGTGATGTTCTTCCAAGCCTGAAAGTAATGAGCCAGTCTGCCCCCCACTGGCAGTGGGAAGGTGGCCTTGACAGTGGAGTCAGGGAGTCTGTTTTGCCTGGGGCTGAGCCTGGCCAGCCTGGGAATCTCACCTAGATCCCCTTCTGTCCTGCTCCTGAAGTACCCTGTTTGTTGAGGGTACTGCTGGTATTGTGGAACAGCCTGGGCCTGGTAAAAAGACCTGCTGTAGGGAGATCTACCCCCTGCCTCCCCTTTATTTATCTATTTGTAAATTGGTTTACAACCTTTGAGCCAGAGGCTCATTTCCAAAGGTACCTCATCACATTGAGGACAGACAGAACAAATTTAGGTTACAGAATACAAGTCACTGACTTAAGAGTTACACACAATGATTTCATACATATACAATTTAGTAGCAATTACAGTGATATAGTTGAGTACTTGCTGGTTTTAACAGAGGCAGGATGCCAAGGGGGAGAAAATTGGGGTGAGGTTGAGGTGGCCATGAGGCCTGGTGGTAGGAGACAGTCTTTCTTTAGCTGAGTTGCTCTTATATGTGGCTTTGTATTCATCCACCTTTTTCATATAAGCCTCTGTCTTGTCCCCAAAGAGATAATTATTTTCTATGGGGAAATCCATAGCTTTAGTTTGGGTGTCCTGACTGAGGTTTGTGGCGCTGAGCCATGCAAACCTCCTCAAACATATTGAATTTGCCATCCATCTGGCAGCAGTGTCATTTGAATCCACTGCCATTTGGAATTGGTACTTAGCAGCCTCCAACCCACACCTGGTAGTCTTGGCCAAATCCTCGGAGAGGCCAGGCTGGGCTATCCTGGACATATCTAGATCAGACTGCCACAGTGTCTTCTGATACTGTGCAGCATATGCCTGGTAGTTGGCCTGTCTGATAGCCAAGGAGGCAGACAGATATCCTTTTCTGGCCATGCTATCCATCTTTCTGGAGTCCTTTCCAGGAGGATGGGAGGCTAAAGGCACTTTTACCCTGTCACAGGCAACAGTTTGTACCCTCCCTGATGGTCAGGATGGGTAAATAAAAATTCAGTACCCTTCTGTCCAGCTGGTATTTCTTCTCCAACCTTTTGTATACAGGGGAGACAGAATGAGGAGTTTGCAAGATTTTAAAAACATCGTTTTTGAAGAATTTGTATAGGGAGCAGCAGCTTTTTGGTAGGTGTGAGTCCCATCATTTCTAGGTACTCCGCCTCTTCTTCATCTTTGACAGCCTCACCGGTAATAATATCCAGTGCATCCATCATCTTTCTGATGAAAGAAAAATGAGATGAGAAATTTTCTGCTGTTCTAGGAGGGGAAGAAAAAATTACTCACCTTAGTAATTGCTTTTCTTCTCATGGAGTCTTGCTATATTAGGACCTTTGCAGTATGCCCATGGCTTTTGACTGCCCTGGAGATGAAATAGTTAACTCCAGAGTAATCTGGAGTTCCACAGCGCGAGGGTGCTATTGAAAGCTCTATCTGGGTTGTTTGAACACAAACTGTCAGGTTCTTTACGAGGCTAAGCTAACATAGCAAGTCTGTGTGGAAAAGCCTTACACTAGCCATTGGCTACCTACTAACAGTAGAACCACAAAAACACAACAACAATAATGAAAACAGTATTACGTATTATTGTTAGGGGAACCCCTGACAATCAATAGTAAGGCCCCCTCTGCCCAAAGACTCAAGTCCAGAGAGGGGCCTAGCTACCAATTAACGAAAAACAGAAACTATCTAGTTCCTAACCCAAGAAAGAAAAAGAGGGGGGAGAACTAGAAGCTAAAAAGGCATGACACAGTACTTGCACCAATTTGCCAACCCCATACCCAAGTAGGGATTCTGAGAGGGGTAGGAGGGAGGGTTGTCCTAATATAGCAAGACTCCATGAGAAGAAAAGCAATTACTAAGGTGAGTAATTTTTTCTTTTCTTCAAACACCATGAAGTCTTGCTTATATTGGACCTTTGCAGAGTATACAGCAGTACCTCCATGGAGGAGGGTCAGAACCTACTTAGGAAATAGGCTCTGAAGCACAGCTGTGCCAAAGCGAGCATCTCTCCTGGACTGGACGTCCAGGGAATAATGCTTAGTAAAAGTGTGGACTGACTTCCAGGTAGCAGCTTGACAGATTTCCAAAATGGGAATATCTCTAGCAGCCGCTAGAGATGCAGCTGTACCCCTGGTGGAATGAGCCCTCAGGCCTGAGGGCGGCTCCTTACCCAGTTTTTGATAACAGAACTGGATACAAGAGACAATCCACCTAGCAATTGTCCTCCTAGTAGCAGGTCTCCCCTTACCCACATCTCCATAGGTAAGGAAGAGCTGGAGGGATTCGAACCTGTGACCCTTGGTACGTTCCAAATAGTAGCTAAGGGCTCTTTTTACGTCCAAACTGTGCAACCTTCTCTCACCAGAAGAGGATTGCTCAGTAAAAAATACTGGAAGAGAGATGGACTGGTTAAGATGAAAATCTGAAACCACCTTAGGTAAAAACTTTCTGTTGGTCCTGAGGATCACTTTATCTCTGTGGAAAGAAATGAAATCCTCTTCCACTGACAAGGCCTGTAATTCACGTATACGTTTAGCAGAAGTGATAGCCACTAGAAAACAGTTTTCCAAGTTAGGAACTTAAGATCTGCTGAAACCAGAGGCTCAAAGGGAGGTTGCATTAGCTGAGCAATGCAAACATTCAAGTCCCATGCAGGGGTTGGTTCTCAAAGGGAGGGTTAGTATGGAGTAACCCTTTGAAAACTTGGAAAACACAGGGTGAGAAGAAAGGAAACTGGTTTCCCTGCGAAATAAAACAGAAACAGCTGCCAAATGAACCTTTAAGGTAGCTGGTTTGAGGCCTAAGGAATTTAAGTGGACCAGATAGTCCAACAAAATAGGCAGGTCAGCTGATTCTGGGGTGATTTGCCTCTCAGAACACCAAAATGAGAATCTCTTCCATTTAGAATTATAAGTGGCTCTAGTGGAAGGCTTCCTAGAGGCCTTCAAAATATCCAAGACACCTTGAGAAAGGTGTAAATGAGCAAATTCTAACTCCTCAAGAGCCAGGCCTTGAGGTGGAGGGAGTTGAGATCCGGATACACACCCTCCCTGCGCACAGGTCAGCAGGTCGTGAGTCCTGGGCAAGGTCAGGAGGGCGAAATGAGAGGACAGAAGAAGCGGGTACCAAGGCTGCCTGGCCCAGTCTGGAGCAATCAGAATCACTCTGCAAGGCTGAGTTCTGATTTTTACAAAACCCTGAAGAGGAGAGGGAACGGAGGGGAAAGCATAAAGAACTTTCCTCCCAATTCAGCTGAAAAGCATCCAGGGGACTGACCCCAGAACTGGGGCCTGCAGCAAAACAGGGAAGTTGGTGGTTGTCTGGGCTGCGAAGAGATGTATCTGAGGGTGCCCCAGCTGGCAAAGACCGACCCCAGCACTTGAGGGTTCAGGAACCCATTCGTGATGGCCCTGAGAAATCCTGCTGAGGCGTCCGCTAGGACATTGTCCTTCCCTGGGAGGTGAACCGCTATCAGAGAAGTGTTCAGGAGTAGGCCAGAGACCACAACTTCATTGCTTTGGTGCACAAGGCTGAAGAGCGAGTGCCCTGCTTGTTGATGTACCACATTGTTGTGGTATTGTCTGTCCTGACTTGAACAACCTTGCTCTGGACAGTTTCTGAAAAACCTGGAGAGCTAGGAAGACAGCTCTGAGCTCCAGTAGGTTGATGTAAAGCAGAGATTCCTGAGGGACCAAACCCCTGAGTTGAAAGGTCGCCCAGGTGAGCCCCCAACCCAACAAGGACGCTTCCGTGGTGAGGGTGAGGAGTGAGGAACAGGAAGGAATGGGACCCCAGAGGAAGGTTGCTTCGATCCAGCCACCACTGGAGAGCTAGGATCAGAGTCTTGGTCACTGGGACCAATTTGGTAAGGGGTCCCTCCTTGAGACCAATAGGACCTCAAGTGGAACTGAATGTCCCTCATCTGAAATCTCGCTCCTGGCACAACAGCTGTAGAGGCAGCCATGTGCCCCAGCAGTTGTAGAAAGTGCCTTGCTGGTCGAGAGACCTGCATGGTGAAGGAAGATGCCAGGGCAATGAGTTTGTCCACTCTTTCGGAGGGGAGGAATGCCCTGGCTAACTTTGTATTCAGCTCTGCACCTATAAAAGTTAGTACCTGAACTGGTTCGAGAACTGACTTTGGAACATTCAACAGGAACCCCAGAAAGGTGAGGAGTTCCTGAGTGATTTGCAAGTGGGATTTTACCTGCTCTGGTGACTGACCCACAATGAGCCAGTCATCCAGATAGGGAAACACAGCTACCCCTTGTCTTCTTAGGTGGGCCACTACTACAGCTAGACATTTTGTGAAAACTCTTGGAGCAGAAGTGAGTCTGAAGGGCATTGCCCTGAACTGGTAGTGGCCCGAGGGCAGTTCGAACCTGAGGTACTTTCGGTGAGAGGCCCTGATTAGAATATGGAAGTAGGCGTCCTTGAGGTCCAGGGAAACTAACCAGTCCCCTGGCCTCAAGGATGGCAAAATCATTGCTAAAGTTAGCATTTTGAACTTTGGTTTTACAAGATGCTTGTTCAGAAATCTTAAATCCAATATGGGCCGCCAGTCTCCTGTCTTTTTTGGGGTCAGGAAGTACCTTGAGTAAAGACCCTTACCCTGGTGGCAAGGGGGGACCCTTTCCACTGCCTTGCAGTCCAAAAGAGAAGAAACCTCCGCTTCTAGTGCGAGGGTTTCCAAAAGACTTGAGGGGGGAAAATGCCTGGCTCTCATCTTGGGAAACTGTTTGAAACTGAGAACCAAGCCTTGGCTTACCACCTCCAGAACCCATTTGTCCGAGGTTAGGGACAACCAGTTCTGGCAGAAATAAGTCAGTCTGCCCCCCACCAGTACAGGAGAGTCGGCCCCAGACACCCCATCAGGGTGCCTGCTTGGCAGGAGCAGCTTTAGGTTGGGGAGAGGAGAGGGCCTGCCTGCGCCTGCCTGCCTCTGCCTCCTAAAAACTCTCTCTGCAAAGCAGCAGAGATGCCGGAATTGGTAAAAGGCTATTGAAAGGCCTGCCCCTACCCTGGGGCATGCCTATGTTGAGTGGCATGCCTCTCCTTAGCTTGGGCACTTTTGTAAGTAGTTCTGTATTCATCCATCTTTTTCATGTAATTTTCTGTTTGTTCTCCAAACAGAGAATTTCCTATAACAGGAAAATCTATAGCCTTTGACTGGGTATCTTGGGACAGATTAGTGCATCTGAGCCATGCCAACCTACGGAGAGCTACAGAAGTGGCCATGACCCTAGAGGAAACATCATTAACATCAACAGCAGCATGAAATTGAACTTTAGAGGCTTCAATGCCATCAGCAGCCACCTGTTCCAACTCACTAGCCAACGGGCCCTGAGCCTGCTTGGCCAACTGCAATATAGTGTCCCATCTAGATTTCTGATATCTAGCCACATAAGCCATATAATTAGCTTGTCTGAGTCCCAAAGAAGCTGTCACATACTGTTTCTTCGCCATGGCATCAATCTTGCTGGAATCCTTATCAGGAGGATGTGAAGCCAGGGGAATATTAGCCTTGTCACAGGCTGCAGCTTGAACAACACCTACATGACTACACTGTTCAGTAAGGAAGTCTGTATTAGGGCCTGACAACGATACCTTCTGTCCATTTTTTATCTACAGGAGGGACAGAAAAGGATTTTAAAATCTTAGAGGTTTGCCTCTAAATGACTTATGTAAAGGAATAGACAACCTTCTAGCCTCTGGAATATCCATCATTTCCACATAGTCAGGCTCCTCTTGCTCATCCACAGCCTCTTCTAAGGGAGCTGGAGAGTTTCTGCTACTTTCTTATAAAATCTGAAATGAGAGGAGACTCAGACAACAAAGGGGAGATTCAAAGGGTCTGTCTGGAGAAATGTCCGTTCTATTGGCACTTCCAGACCTTCCCAATCCCAATTACAATCATCAAACCTTCCTCCCCTCCTGTGGTTCGTAAAATCCTCAACATCATAATCCTGAACCACTGGACCTGAACGAGACCCCTTTTTCCAACCAGAGAGGTTCAACAAGTCCCTGAGACAAAGACTGGACAATCTGTATGGCTTTAGCTATTTCTACAGCAGAAGGAGAAACAAAACTGGACTCCACACTAGCTGATTTCTTCGTCTTTTTTGCTTTGACTGGTTCCTCAGGACCAGCCTTTCTTTTGCCCGAGGAAGTCTCGCCCTGGTCAGAGGGCACTCCCTCTGGTCCAGCCGTAGCTGGACCGGGCTGGCCATCCGGGTCAGCGGACTTTTTGGCCTCTCGTTCCCTGAGCCTGCCCAATCTCTTTTCCAGGGTGGCTGCAGGGAAATTTTTACACACCTGGCAGTCTGACAGGAGGTGGTCAGCCCCCAGACAATAGACACAAGTGGTGTGTGGGTCAGCCTTGGCAAAGGCTTCCCCACAGACATCACAGTGTTGAAACCCAGTGGGCCCGGTTTTTCTTTTGGGTTTCTCAGACATAATGCCAGCCTAACCAAACTTGTCCTTTTTTTCCGGCCTTGCCAGGACAAGACACCCTTATCGGTCCCTAACCGTGTCACGGGTATTTGAAAAAAACAATTTTAATGCCAGGTTTTTTTAGGACCGATAAGAACCGGGTACCTCACTCTAAATGCAAAGAAAATGATTTTAAAGAAACTGATCGGTTCAGAGTGAACTGATAATGAGTTTCCACAGACTAAAATTATTTACTTACGGTTACCAGATAGAGCTTTGAACCGAAACCGCGTAATTTTAAACACCTTCTCGGTAAAATGAACGATTAAAATACTTAAACCGCAAAAGCGAACCGAACTGAAGGAGCTGGTCTCCGGAGCGTCTGTTCAGCGAGGCGGAGTAAAGAATCTGACAGTTTGGGTTCAAACAACCCAGATAGAGCTTTCAATAGCGCCCTCGCGCTGTGGAACTCCAGATTACTCTGGAGTTAACTATTTCATCTCCGGGGCAGTCAAAAGCCATGGGCATACTGCAAAGGTCCTAATATAAGCAAGACTTCATGGTGTTTGAACCAAACTCCTGTTCAGGGGAGACTTTTGGTTCAGTACCTTCCTCCTCCTCCTCATAGTCCTCAACCTCTAAACGTTCATGGGCTGAGGACTGTGTAGAAAGGGTAGCTTGCCTGGTAAGGGTTTGTCGGGGGGACAGGGACCAGTGCCAACCTCTGCAAAGCTTGTATGACCTTAAAAGCCTGAGCAATCTCCTCAGGTGAAGGTATTATAGACATAGTAGAAGTCCCCTTGGGCCAACTGGCAGGGGGTTCAATGTGTTTAGTCTTTTAAATTTCTTCAGAGGAACTGGGGAGTCAGCCAGTTCTGTGGGTCTTTTGTCCTGGGTGCCCTTATCAGGGGTGGTCAGAACAAGTTCTGCGGTTTCACCCGCTTGTTTAGAGGGTGTCAGCTGGTCAGAGCCCGAGGAACCCTTTTGTAATTTTTTCTGCAACCTATCCAGACGATTTTCCACTGTCTTAGTAGGGAAGGTTTTACAGATGTCACAATCTGCAGAAAAATGGTCCTGGCAATGGAAGACAACACATAAAGAATGTTTGTCTGCCTTGGCAAAGACTTCCCCACACTGGGTACAATTCTTGAAACCAGCTTCACCGGTTTTCTTCTTTGGTTTTTCTGACATAATGAAAACCATTAGAAAAATAGAAACTACAAAAATATTTTTAAAATTAAAGTGTTTTTAGTGGTTTGCGATTGATTCAGGAACTGACAAAAGCTCCGATAGGAACCGGGAACTTGGGAATCGAGGTTATTGGTTACCTTCACAAATTTAGTGGTTAATTCTAAAAAGAAATAACTAAATCTAAATAAAAAATGAACCAGAGTTTCACTTCAAATAAAAATCTCTAGAACTGACACAATGGCTCGTTTTTCCCGTTATCCAGAACCGAGACAAAACCGAGAAAATAACAAAAAAAAAAATTAACTAAACTAACTAGCAGTTAACAATTAAACTGAAGATAAAGGCAGGAAATGAAACAAATTTAAGAAAAATACTTCCGTTTTTTGAAATCAGCATGACAGGAACAATTAGGCTTGCCCCTAACCCGGGGGTCTTGCTACTGATTGCGGCATGGCTGAAGAAGCCAGCTGGCTGCTCCTCCACTCCTGCACGCCACCAGTAGGGCCAAGCCAGGCTCGTCCCAGACCCAGGCATCTTGTTGCTGATTGTGGCACTCCTCTCCTGCCTGCTGTCTGTAGAGCCAAGCCAGGCTCACCGCTGACCCATGCATTTTCCTGCTGAATGCGGTGTGCCTGGAGAAGCCAGCCAACCGCTCCTGCTCTCCTGCCCACCACCCATAGAGCCAAAGCAGGCTCACCCCTGACCTAGGTGTCTTGCTGCTGATTGCAGAATGGCTGGAGAAGCCAGCCAGCCACTCCTCCTCTCCTGTCCACCTGTAGAGCCAAGCCAGGCTCGCCCCGACATGGGCGTCTTGCTGCGGATTGCGGCACGGCTGAAGAAGCCAGCCGGGCACTCCTCTTCACCTGCCCGCTGCCCTTGGAGCCAAGCCAGGTATGATACAGCCAAAGACTGGGACTGAAGCTGGGACCTCTATAGGTCACAGCCCTTAGCCTCCAGCTCTCTATTGGCTGGTTGGTCTGCGGCTTGCTTGATGATTGATCCTCGAGCTAGAAGCCCTTTCTGTCCTTCTCTCTGCGCCGGCTCTTCGGCTCTACGAATGTTTTCCTGAAATTGAATTTTGCTGAAACTGAATTTATCAAATGTTTTGGGGATTGTTATATTTTTTGTAATTTGGCAAAGTGATTTATAGCAGTCTTAGTGAGCAATTGTACTATTTCAATAATTGTATTGCCTTAAAATCCTGCTGTTCTATTCTAACTAGCTTCTATTTTAAACAACTTTTTTCTGCAGTTCTTGACTGTTTTTTTCCCCTCCCTTCTCTCACTATCCCACTCTCAAACTCCCTTCTTAGTCCACACTATCCCCTCTGCAAATTAATGTCTGTTCGGCACTAGCTGATGACCCCCTCTTCATCTCCTGTCTGCCTGCTCCTCTCCTCCTACGTTAACTGCTGCTATTTTCTGTGCTCCCTGCCCACTGATTCAGATACAGCCTAATCCTTCTTATGTTCTCAGCCTTTATCTAACTGCTGCCTGTTTTCCCTTCCCTTCTAGGCTCGGCCCTAACCTGGGCATCTTGCTGCTGATTGCAGCATGGCTGGAGAAGTCAGCCAGCTGCTCCTCCTCTCCTGCCACCACCTGTACAGCCAAGCCAGGTATGATTTAGCCAAAGATGGGACTGCAGCTGGGACCTCTATTGGTCACAGCCCTTGGACTCCAGCTCTTTACTGGCTGGCTGGACTGTGGCTTGCTTGATGATTGGTCTTTGGGCTAGTAGCCCTTTCTGGCCTTCTCTCTGTGACGGCTCTTCAAATCCTTTCCTGAACTTTAATTTTCTCCCTCCCAGGCACCCCACCCCCGGCTCTCTTTAAATACGCTAAATTCTCCTCCCACTTCTCAGCCTATCTCCTACTGGGGGATTGTGGCCAAGTATCTAGTTTCAAAGTGGTATCTGCTTCCCTAGTCTCCTATTCTGTTGAGTAAAGTGATTCCCATCGCCCATTCATTTTAGCTTGCTTGTATACATCTGCTGTGGATACCTTATACTAGTCTTCATTTCAGTCTTGTGCATATGCATCTGTAGTGCATACCTACTTGTTCATGATATTATAAGGACAATCGCTTTGCCACTGCTCGTTGTAGTAAGAGACCCTCTCTCCTCTCTGGCTTCAGAACTCCAATATGCAGCCCTCTTTATTATTCTTTTGCTGCCTAGCAGGCTCTCTTTTCAGATCCCTGGAGCCGTATACTGAGCATTTCCATATGGCTCATACTATTGTAGCTAAAAGAAAAACAAAATGGTTATATTAAATGCACACTGAAAATAGAGTTAAAAATCTACGTTTTGACCTTAGGTCTCCTTCAGGAATTATCTAAAAGAGAAAAAAAACAAAGTTAGTGTCTAACTTGAATGGTCACTGCACCAGTCCATTCAGTCTTCCTGTCTTGGATCTATCTGTGCAGCCGCCATGGCATTCTAGAACTATTTTATTCACTATACATGGTATACTACTCTGAACTCACCATATCTGCCCCCACACCACCCTCTCCTGTGAGGTTAGAGTGCTTCCTTATGCGGCATTAGGTCCTCTTCATACCTAAACTTATTATTCCTCATCTTCCTCCTCACATCACTGTAAAATGGAGCATACCCGTTTCCTTAGACTGCTATTAGTAGGCACCCTTAAAAAACTCCTGCTGTTACTTTTACTTTGCTCAGGCAACATCGAGTTAAACACAGGTCCTGCTACAAATATCTCTGCTCCTACTGAGCTAACGCACCTCAAAGGGTTAAGACTCCTTTGTATAAATATTTGCAGCCTCCTAGAGAAGTTTGACTCCTTACAGTCATGGATCTATCACTCTAAGCTGGATGTATTGGTGGTGACTAAATCTTGGCTCAGACCATCTAACCTGGATTCCAAAATAAACATCCCATCTTACAATGTCTTCAGAACTGATAGGCAGTCTGGGGGAGTAGCTATATATATATATCACGATAAGTTTACTGCTTCCATTACTGACTCCACCTCAATGCCAAAGGAGTTTGAAAGCCTAATTTTAAAGGTTCACCTTTCTTCTTCCTTATCACTTTGCATCATAGGATGTTATAGATCCCCCTCAGTGGGGCTAAAGGTGCTGAATCACCTGTGCAGTGTGTTGGATATGTTGTTCTCGGAGGTCATCATTATGGGTGACCTTAACCTGGACCGGCTTTCTGCCAGCTCCAAACCTCTTAAGGATGTCTGTGACACCTTCAGGCTTGCACAGCTTATTGCAGAAGCTACATGCCCTAACAAGAAAAACCCTGCCAACAGCACCTTGATTGATCTTATCTTAGTAAATAAACCCCACCTTTATACTCACTCAGGAGTCTTTTTCACTGACCTTAGTGACCACTGCTCCATTGCTTGGGTAAGGTCAATAACCAAACATGCTTCAACTTCAAGATATATCTTCAAGAGAAGCAGACATATTTTCGATCCACATGCATGCCTCTCAGACCTACAGAACTTGCACTGGCAGGATTTCTAGTAAGTAAAACTTTATTTGTATCAGGCGCCCTTCCAAAGCTCAGGGCACCTTAAAAATCATCACTAAAATGAATAGTACATTAAAACCACAAATATACTTACAGTATTTCGGTACCAATTCAATAGGACTCTTCGAAGGCCTGTTGAAACAAATGTGTCTTCAAGGATTTTTTAAAGCCTTCCATGGTCAGGCTATCTCGTATCTGGCATGGTAGAGAATTCCACAGGGTAGGAGCCATAAAGGCAAATGATCTTCCTTTCCGATGTTTTTAGGGATGCCCTGGGAATCTCTTGCAATCCCTCACTGGAGGATTGGTGTGAGCAGATGGGGAAGTAAGGAGACAGGAGTTCTTTCAAGTATACGAGTCCCTGGTCATGTAAGGCCTTATAGGTCAGCAATGTGACCTTGAAGGTGATCCGCCACTGTATCGGCAGCCAGTGCAGTTCATGCAGCACAGGTGTTATGTGACTGGATCTAGGGGTTCCAGTTAACAACCTAGCCATCACGTTCTGCACTAGTTTCAAACAGTGGATATCCACCCCTGGTAGCCCTAGGTAGAGGGCATTGCAGTAATCAAGACAAGTGGTGAAAAAGGCACGAACCAAGGTAGGAAGCTCTTCGGGTGTGATCAGGTGCTTCACCCTAGCTATGTTCCTCAGATGGTAAAAGAAAGATTTGACCATGGCCAAGACCTGCGCCCTCAGGGTCAGACCTTCATCAAATATCATGCCCAGGCCCAAGGCGTTCAGTGGAACTCCTCCAAGATATAAACCCGAAGGTTTTCCCACCAATGCCCCAGTCGTCCTATGTCAGGGTCCACTACCAATACCTCTGTTTTACCTGAGTTCAACCTCAGCCAACTAGCACTCATCCAGTTCTGAATCTTCAAAAGGCAGTTGTTAAACATTGAGACAGAGCTTAACTCCTGTTCGGGCACAAAAGACATGTACATGTAACCCCCCTGCAAATGGGGGTTCCCAAAAGACTTCCAGGAGCTTGCTTGAATGCTCCAAGCCTGAATGGTGTTTGGCATTTAAGCCATTTATCAGTGAGTGTTTTTAGAGCCTCTGGTACTGTCTCTTTAAGAGCTGTCTGCTTGCAGACATAATTAGTTTGTATGGGGGGACTGTGTGCTTCTCTGAGTACCACTTGAGCTGCTGCCAATTCACTTCATTTTGCAGTCACTAGGGTGCAAAGGGAACCTATCTGAAAGATGTAACTGTTTGCCAGAAATTATTTAGAGTAATAATG
This sequence comes from Neoceratodus forsteri, assembly GCA_016271365.2. Classification (NCBI taxonomy): domain Eukaryota; kingdom Metazoa; phylum Chordata; order Ceratodontiformes; family Ceratodontidae; genus Neoceratodus; species Neoceratodus forsteri. The sequence continues at coordinate 142,219,357 of JADMNL010000023.1, forward strand.
AAATTACAGTTTGTCTAACCTGCTTTCTTTGCAGTCAGAACTGTGTCTGCTAGTTCCCCATTCTAGTTTTGAACTGCTGAACTGGACCAATCAGTGTGGGGTAAGCTAGCTCTAAAATGGTGCCTTGGACGAATCAGAACTTGGACTCATAATCTGAGCCAGCCACAAGAGGATTGTATGGGCAGTGACTCTGGGAGATGTAGTTTAGACTTCAGTGCCTTTTTGGACCAACAGCAGCAGTCTATTGTGAGTGACAGCCAATCCAGTCAAGAACTGGGAGGAACTCAAAGGAAGTGCCCAGTTTTGTCGGTTGGGGCTTCAGTTGAGCTTTGGCAGTGAAGAAGGAAGGAGCCCTGTGCTTTTCAGTGTGCAGTTTTAGTCAAAAAGCGTGTATGAGGCCAAGTTCGGTCTGCAGCTTGTGTAACAGCTTGTTAGGACTGAATCCGTCCTGTGAAAAGAATCAAAGGATCTCTGAAGAGTAGAAACCAGGCTCACCCTGTAGAAGACTGGAAGAATTGCTGAAATTGCACTCGGTCTGTCAGGAACTGAATCTGCTGTGTGTTCTCGGGTATTGTGCAGTAATTGCATCGGGATACAGATGCAGCCTGCCTGGTATAGTGCTTTCTTTATATGGATGTGTGAAGAGGTTTGTGTACCTCAAGTGAGCCCTGCTGACATTGAAGGACCCTATCTTATTTGGAGGTCGTGAGTACTAATTCAGGGTGGCTCCTGTTGAATTGCCACATTAAATCCAAATGGAATTACTGTACTGCTGACTGTTTAATTCTCCTTTTCTCGTGTGAAAGGGCCCCTACCAGCTGCCACGGTTTGGACTAGCCACTAGGGCTTGGGTACCCAGGGACAGTAACTGATAGGGATAGGCCTGTGCACAGAGCCATAGGTAGATTATTAGAGTGATAAGCTAATTAACCTGATTTCCCTGTCCTTGTTATATCCCCTAAATAAATCAGAGCTGCTTGTTTCAGCAAGTTATACTGCCTGAGGTATTTGTCTATGTTAAAGTACTGTACTGTGATTGTTGCACTGTATCTCATTTCACAGGAGGTCCCAGTGCGGAACCACACCTGGGGGTAAGTGTATACTGTGAAGGTAATTCTGATATATTGTGGGCCACTAGTGGGAAGAAAGGGGGGTTGCAGTGTCCCAGAGGGCTGTGACCAAGTTAGTTTAACTATTGCAAACCCTGACCTCTGGGTGGAGGCACCGCCATTGGATCCAGGCCCCTCAACCTGTGGTGGCAAATCAGATGAGATAGTAGCCCCTAGGATAGCGCCATCTAGGGGTTACATCTTGGAGGCTCACCGCTGGGATTGTGTGTCCTCTAGTGGCCATATTACTGAACCACTGTTAAGAAAAAATGGGTACCCGACAGAAGTGGCTGTGCACCGGCTGGTGGAGTGGTGTACTGGGGAGGAGATCGACCCCCAAATGCTATAGCTTATCCTGGACATCCCCTGGGTATCAATACGGACACTGTGCAGGAGTACTTTCCAAGGTGGAAGGTTTACAAAACCCTGTGGTGGTGGGTCGGCATGCTAATCTGCTCACCCACACTTTCCTGGCCCTAGTAGAGTTTAAGGATCCCATAGATAGCTCCAAAGTGCCACAGACCATTACCCCAGAGGAGCCCTCACTGCTTGGAGAGTGATAACTAAGGACAGTAAAGACCGGGGGAATCAGCCCCACCACTATCTGAAACTTTTGAGGAGAAATTTGCTGAATGGTTGCTGGGAGGGGAAAACTGTGGAGGACTTGAAGAAACTATTCTTGCCACCTGGAGTGTTCCTCCCCAACACCTCTCCTGCTCCAGTGCCCGTAATGGTGGCTGAACCAATGCAGACTCCTATTTCTGCACCTGCCATTAGTCACGACTCTTACGAAGGTTGAGGATCTTCTCTGGCACCCTCCCACCCCCAAGGGAGGATGACTGGGAGACCTGGATGAACTATGTTGCCCCAAGTGCTAGAATGGCAATGCTCGGAAGGTGAAAGCGAAAGAGGGGTTAGTGAGAGCCTCGAGGTCCTGCCCTGGCTACCATCCGTGCTAAGCAGGCCAGTAACCCTGAAGCGACTGCACAGGCCTATCTTGAGGCCTTGGAGAATGTGTATGGGAGCCCAGATTCTGATGAGGACCTATGGTGGAGAGTAAGAGATGCACAACAGTACCAAGGGAGTTGTTGTCTGTGTATGTATCTCGGCTGGAAAAATTGTTGCAAGAATGCCTCAGAAAAGGTAGTTTGCCAGCGATTGAACTGGACCGAACCAGGCTGGACAGGATCCTTAAGTCTGCCCCCTTCTCAGAACTGCTGTTGCTTCAGTTACGCCTGGCAGATCGACTGGAATCCCCACCCTCCTATGATGAGTTAATGAGAGAAATTCGAGGAGTTGAGAAAAGGCGACCTCGGGAGGGACCTGCACCAACAGCTGTGGCTACGACCCGGTGACTGAGGGTGACCCATCAAGTGAAGTTCAGGGCAGAGGTTGGCAGTCAATGAGTGCTCTGACAAGGAAAAGATATGTCACAATGGGGCGAACTGTTGAGAGAGATCCGGAATTCAAAAACAGTCCCTTTATGAAGGCCACGCCTGCAATGCAGACCCTGACCTATATCCGACTGCATCTGCTATGGGGTGGGGTACCCACCCATGTATCTCCTACTGATAACAGCTCGAACTCGATTCCTTGATCATGGAAGTGGAGAAACTGACGAGATGTCTCCAAATGCTTATCACGCCGCAGACAGAGATGGCACAAGGTTTCCAGTTAGTAATACCCCGCCTGGCTCCCAGTGTGGCGCCTCGGCCAGCTCAAACTCCAGAAAGTATGTTTTGCTATAATTGTGGGAAAGATGGGCACATGAAAGGGAATGCCAGTCCCCAAAGACACTGACAAAGTTGCATATAGGCTACAAGGAGAGCTTGGAGAAGAAATCAGTGGTTAAGAGGTGCGACATGATCCCAGTGAGGGCACCAAAAATGCTAATTCACGTCCTTTTGTGGCAAGGTCAGTTGCCCAGGCCCCACTACCGCCTCTCCAGACTGGTCCAGAATAGTGGGTCCCTCCATGGAGACCACTGTAAGGTGAAGCAGTGTCTACAAGAGCTATATTAGACAGTGGCTCCCAAGTGACAATTATGTTCCAAGATTGGTATCAGAAGCATTTGTCAGGCAGTACCCTTACAACCATTAGAAGGACTGCATGTATGGGGGTTAAGTGAGAAGGCCTACCCTATTCCGGGTATATCGAATTTGGCTGTCTTTCCCCACCTCCGTGGCTGGAGTGGCCGAACAAGTAGAGACCTAGCCTTAGTGTGTCCCCCACTGGACTGTATGATGGTGTCCCTTTGTTGATTGGAACAAATGCTCATATGTTAGGAAGGCTGGCACAGTTGTGTTATGAAAACAGGGTCAAAGACTAGTAGAGCTTTTAAGAGTTCCGGCTTTAATTAAGAAGGCCTATGAGGCACAGAGAGATGCTGAAAAAACAGAACCAGAGGAACCGGTCGGAATTGTATGGAAGAAGGATCCTGAGTCTCTGATCCTGGCGCAAATGCCCAGTGTACCTTACAGGAGAGGTCCTTATCAGAAAGGATGTTAAGAATAAAATATTAATGTTGGATGCACCAGGCGATGGAAAATTGCCAGAGGGACTGCTGGTCAAGCCTAGTATTTTGCCGCTAGAGCCCATGCTTATGCCAGAAGGAGTAATGGTCCAAGTTCATAATGTGTCTGAAAGAGACATTCGAGTAAACAGAGGTTGCATCCTGGCTAATGTGCATTGTGCAGACACTGCAGTGCTACCCAGCAGCAAGAGTTCAGGAAGAATGACAGAGTAACGCCTGACTTGTTTGATTTCGCGACTCCCGCTGCCAGCTGAATGGAAAGTGAAGATCAGTGAGAAGCTTGCCCAGAGAGACCAGGTGTTTTCTTTAAAGGAATGGGATGTAGGATGCGTGCAAGGAGCTGAGCACAATATCCGGCTGCATGACGAAAGACCATTTCGTGAGAGGTCTCGACGCCTGGCACCTGCTGACATAGATGATGTGAGGCGGCATCTGCAAGAGATGTTAGCTGCTGGTGTAATACAAGAATCCAGAAGCCCTTATGCTTCCCCCATTGTGGTAGTGAGGAAAAAGAATGGAACAGTAAGGATGTGTGTGGATTATCGCACCTTAAACCGGCGGACTATCCCTGATCAGTACACAATGCCTCGCATTCAGGATGCTTTGGACTGCCTAAACGGGAGCAAGTGGTTCTCTGTGCTGGATCTCCGCAGTGGGTACTATCAGATCCCGATGGCCCCAGAGGACCGTGAAAAGACAGCCTTTATCTGTCCGCTTGGCTTCTATGAATTCATGAGGATGCCTCAAGGAGTTTCAGGTGCCCCAGCCACTTTCAACGATTGATGGGCGTGCAGTGGGGACATGAACTTACTAGAGTGCCTGGTATACCTAGATGATGTTATTGTGTTTGGCAGCTCACTGGAGGAACATGAGAGCAGATTATTTAAGGTATTGGACCGACTGGAGGACTTTGGCCTTAAACTGTCCATTGATAAGTGTCAATTTTTCAAACATCAGTAAAGTATGTGGGACACATAGTATCCACCGAGGAATAGAGACCGACCCAAGTAAAGTTGAGGCCTTGACCACCTGGCCACAGCCCAAAATCTAAAAGAACTGCAAAGATTCCTGGGATTCTGTGGTTATTATCGGCGCTTCATCAAGGACTATTCAAGAGTGATCCGCCTTTACTTAACCTTACTCAAGGGTATCCCCAACCCACAAAAATACCAAAGTCAGCATCCCTCAAGACTGAAAGAGTGTATTTTCATCCGAGTGAAGTATTTGGGGCCCGCTGGACTCCTGATTGTGAGACTGCTTTTCATGAGATCATATATCAACTTACCCATGCTCCAGTGCTGGCCTATGCCGATCCAAGAAAACCTTACGTCCTGCACACTGATGCTAGCTTGCAAGGGTTGGGGCTGTGTTGTACCAAGAGCACGAGAATGGCCTGAGACCAGTGGCCTTTGCCAGTAGAAGCCTGACCCCATCCGAAAAGAACTATCCTGTACATAAGTTAGAGTTCCTAGCTTTGAAGTGGGCTATTGTTGACCAATTCCATGAGTACTTGTATGGGGCTAAAATACTAGTAAAACTGACAATAATCCTTTGACCTATGTGCAGACCTCAGCTAAGTTGGATGCCACTGGCCATAGGTGGCTTTCTGCATTATCTACATATGACTATGCTCTCGAATACCGAGCAGGTCTGAACCACATAGATGCTGATGCTCTCTCCGAGGCCTGTTCCCCAGAATGATTGGGTCCGATTGGCAGAACCTGACATTGGGCACTCTGCTGGAGGTTTGACAGGAGGAACAAATGTCCACGGACGAGTGGACTGCATGGTGGATTGCTTGGGAGCCTCTGAGAATTGCATACCTGCTGCTTATTGCCACTTTTCTGCAATAGACATTGGTGCACTGCCTCAGCTGGACAATGACAGTATTAGGGGCTCAATCCGCTGATCCCATGATCAAAGCAGCTTTAGAAGCCTCTATGCAGGAAAAGATGTGTCCAAATTACGCTCCACTGATTTGAGAACTGCACTGTTATACAAAGAAGGTCCTAAGTTGAAACTGATCAATAAACTGTTATACAGAGAAACAGTAGACAGAGGGGACAAGTAGACAAACAACAACTAGTGCTGCCCACTGCCTTTCGAGACTCAGTACTGAGGTCCTTGCACAACCACATGGGGCACCTTGGTATAGACAGAACACTTGACTTGGTGAGATCCAGATTCTATTGGCCTAAGATGGGGGCTGATGTGGAGCAACACATTCGAACTTGTAGTACGCTGCTTACAGAGGAAGCTTTGCCCCAGAGGCCGCCCCTTGTTAACATCACCACCAGTGCACCCATGGAGCTGGTCTGTATTGATTTTCTAAGTTTGGAGTCAGATCAAAGAAATATCGGTAATGTGCTGGTGGTCACTGACCATTTCACGAGATATGCCCAAGCTTTCCCCACCAAAGACCAGAAAGCATCCACTGTGGCCAAAGTACTTGTAGAAAACTTTTTTGTTCACTATGGGGCTCCACAAAGAATCCATTCTGATCAAGGAGAGACTTTGAGAGTCGTCTGATCAAAGAGATGCTTTCTCTGTGGGGAGTGCGAAGTCCAGAACCACTCCTTACCACCCCAGGGGACCCACAGCCTGAGCGTTTCAACCGCACTTTGCTAGATATGCTAGGCACCCTGCACCCAAAGGACAAGCCTAGATGGAGCCAACAAATTAGCACCCTGGTACATGCTTATAACTGCACCAAAAGTGATGCCACTGGATTCTCCCCTACCGCCTGATGTTTGGAAGAGAAGCTCGACTACCAGTAGATGTGTGTTTGGGGTCTCTCCTGATGGGGTTCAGGCTGAAAACTATTTACAGTATGTGCAAAGTTAAAGGCCCAGCTAACTCATGCGTACCAACTGGCTCAAACCATGGCTGCCAAAAGAAATCTGGCCAACAAAGAAAGGTATGATAAAAAGGTGAAAGCACAGGAACTCCAGGAGGGAGATCGGGTATTGCTAAGAAATCTGGGATTGCATGGCAAGCACAAGATTGCTGACAGATGGCACCATCTCCCTCACATTGTAGTGGGCAAACTAGATGATCTGCCAGTGTACAAAGTAAGGCCTGAGAATAATTCAAAAGATGTAAAAACAATGCATAGAAATCATTTACTGCCCATTGGACAAATCTTAATTGAGTCTGAGCCCTAGAAGATGCCCCTCTGGACCAGTGACTAGAGCTGCTGCTAAGAAAAGATCAAGAAAGTCTGCACCTACAGAAGCAAAGTTAAAGTGTTCCCTCCACAAGTCCCAGTTGAGCATGACTGTCAGTCCATATCGGAAAGAAAGTGAGAGTGACTTTGAATACTATCCTTCTTACGAACTGAGTCAATTGTTTGGGGCAATCCCCTAGTCAATACTGGAGACAAAGCTGGGCCTTCTGGACTGTTTAAGCCCCAGCTTCATCCCTGGAGCCAATGCTCCCAGAAAGTGAAGTGCAAAGCATCAGATCAGATGAAATGGAATCATTGTGCATGGTTGAACTGTTTGAGCTTTCAGGGAGGAAAATGATAGATTGGGGCAGACTGGTGATACACCGAACAAGAAGAGTATTTTGAGTGCCCTGACAGTCCACTGCCAGTGTCCAAAGCTCTCCATGCAGGCCAAATGTTGTGGACTCAGAAACTGTAACTCCTGGAGCTGAAAGTGCCCCAAGTTCTAGCCTCTACCCCATGGAGACTCCCTGACAAGTGTGGACAATGCTGAAAATGAGGCTCAGAGTGCAGAGACTGTAACAGTTCCCCTAGAAAGACTGGTCGAGCTGTAAAGCCTGTGGTGCACCTCAGTTATGATTCCCTTGGGAGGCCTGTGGATTTGCCTCTCAATGTTGTCCATAAAAGAGTATGTGTCCCGAGCTCATTGCCCAAACTGAGCGTCAGTGCTAACTCCAAGTTACTTGTGTTGCCCTCTAAGTATGGTGCCCTTGCCCCGTCCAGCCCCAAGGTAACTGATAGGGAAGGGCCCCCTCTCTTCAGGTTTCATGTACAAGAGGTAATAACTTGAGTTATGGTACAATGTGTATGTAATACTGTGTAAAGAGTGACGTACTGCAATGTTTCAGAAATGTGTTCTTGGTAAAATGATATATTGACTGATGATTACATGTGCGAGCCTAATGCAAATGTATATGGTTGCAGTTGAAACTTATGGGTACTTGCTTGATGGACGTCAAGCTTTCCCAAGGCCAGGAAGGGTGTAACCCCCCTGCAAATGGGGGTTCCCAAAAGACTTCCAGGAGCTTGCTTGAATGCTCCAAGCCTGAATGGTGTTTGGCATTTAAGCCATTTATCAGTGAGGTTTTTAGAGCCTCTGGTACTGTCTCTTTAAGAGCTGTCTGCTTGCAGACATAATTAGTTTGTATGGGGGACTGTGTGCTTCTCTGAGTACCACTTGAGCTGCTGCCAATTCACTTCATTTTTGCAGTCACTAGGAGTGCAAAGGAACCTATCTGAAAGATGTAACTGTTTGCCAGAAATTATTTAGAGTAATAATGAAATTACAGTTTGTCTAACCTGCTTTCTTTGCAGTCAGAACTGTGTCTGCTAGTTCCCCATTCTAGTTTTGAACTGCTGAACTGGACCAATCAGTGTGGGGTAAGCTAGCTCTAAAATGGTGCCTTGGACGAATCAGAACTTGGACTCATAATCTGAGCCAGCCACAAGAGGATTGTATGGGCAGTGACTCTGGGAGATGTAGTTTAGACTTCAGTGCCTTTTGGACCAACAGCAGCAGTCTATTGTGAGTGACGCCAATCCAGTCAAGAACTGGGAGGAACTCAAAGGAAGTGCCCAGTTTTGTCGGTTGGAGCTTCAGTTGAGCTTTGGCAGTGAAGAAGGAAGGAGCCCTGTGCTTTTTCAGTGTGCAGTTTTAGTCAAAAAACGTGTGTAAGGCCCAGAGTTCCGGTCTGCAGCTTGTGTAACAGCTTGTTAGGACTGAATCCGTCCTGTGAAAAGAATCAAAGGATCTCTGAAGAGTAGAAACCAGGCTCACCCTGTAGAAGACTGGAAGAATTGCTGAAAATTGCACTCGGTCTGTCAGGAACTGAATCTGCTGTGTGTTCTCCGGTATTGTGCAGTAATTGCGATCGGGATACAGATGCAGCCTGCCTGGTATAGTGCTTTCTTTTATATGGATGTGTGAAGAGGTTTGTGTACCTCAAGTGAGCCTCTTGACATTGAAGGACCCTATCTTATTTGGAGGTCGTGAGTACTAATTCAGGGTCGCTCCCTGTTGAATTGCCACATTAAATCCAAATGGAATTACTGTGCACTTTAATTCTCCTTTTCTCTGTGTGAAAGGGCCCCTACCAGCTGCCACGGTTTGGACTAGCCACTAGGGCTTGGGTACCCAGGGACAGTAACTGATAGGGATAGGCCTGTGCACAGAGCCATAGGTAGATTATTAGAGTGATAAGCTAATTAACCTGATTTCCCTGTCCTTGTTATATCCCCTAAATAAATCAGAGCTGCTTGTTTCAGCAAAGTTATACTGCCTGAGGTATTTGTCTATGTTAAAGTACTGTACTGTGATTGTTGCACTGTATCTCATTTCACAGGAGGTCCCAGTGCGGAACCACACCTGGGGGTAAGTGTATACTGTGAAGGTAATTCTGATATATTGTGTGGGCCACTAGTGGGAAGAAAGGGGGGTTGCAGTGTCCCAGAGGGCTGTGACCAAGTTAGTTTAACTATTGCAAACCCTGACCTCTGGGTGGAGGCACCCGCCATTGGATCCAGGCCCCTCAACCTGTTAGTGGCAAATCAGGCGGGGGTAGTAGCCCCTGGGATAGCGCCATCTAGGGGTTACATACAGCTGAGAATCATCTGCATAGCAGTGAAAACTCAATCTGTACCATCTCATAATATCCCCTAATGGCAGCATGTACACTGTGAACAACATGGGGGACAGCACTGAGCCTGCAGCAGTCAGCGAGGGGCCAAGGATGAAATCCCTGACACCACTCTCTGAGATCTGCTCTCAAGGAAGGATCGAAACCAGCTGAGGGCCACCCCCCTCAGTCCACAGAAAAACCGCAGGCGCTCGAGCAGCACCCCATGGTCTACAGTGTCAAATGCTGCTGAGAGATCAAGGAGAACCAAGATGGAAAGGGCTTTCCGATCTCTCGCCATTAGAAGGTAATTAGCACTCATACCAGGGCAGTCTCAGTGCTATGCCTTTTCCTGAAGCCAGACTGGAGAGGGTCATAGATATTGTGGATGGATAAATGATCTTCCAGTTGCAGAGTGACCACCTTCTCAATAACCTTCCCTGTAAAGGGTAAGTTCAAGACTGGTCTGTAGTTAGCTGGGCAGTCGGGGTCAAGGGAGGGCTTTTTCAAGAGAGGATGCACTATCACCTCCTTTAAGGGATCCGGAAAGATCCCCCTCTCCACTGAAACCCCCACTATCTCAGCAAGGACCAGGCCAATGACCTCAACACACCCCATGAGAAGGTGGGTTGGGCCCAGGTCCAAACTACAGCAAGTTGGCCACAGAGTCTGGATAATCCACACTATATCCAAGACATACAAACACAGAAACATAGAAGTTGATGGCAGATAAGGACCGCACGGCCCATCCAGTCTGCCCATTTCTTTTTCTACCTTATAAATGTGCCATCGGACTTTGCTCTGTCAATGGCCTATCTATTCATACCAATTTGTATTGCTCCCTTATGCCTATCCCATGCCTATTTAAAGCCCTGCAATGTATTCATAGCCTCCGCTTCCTGAGGTAGGCTGTTCCATCCATCCACCACCCTTTCAGTGAAAAAGAACTTCCTCACATTACCCCTTAATTGGCCTCCCTCTAATCTCATGTGTCCTCTTGTCCTGCTAATTTTCTTATATTGAAACATGTTAGACTCTTTCACCTTGTGAATGCCCTTAAGATGTTTGAATGTTTCGATCATATCACCTCTCTCCCTCCTTTGCTCTAGGGTATACATATTGAGCTCCGTTAATCTGTCCTCATGTTTTCTGATGCAGTCTCTGCACCATTTATGTTGCCCTTCTCTGGACTGCCTCAATTTGGTTAATGTCCTTGTGAAGGTGTGGCCTCCAGTAGTGCACACAGTACTCCAGATGGGGCCTAACCAGTGTCTTGTAAAGAGGGATTATTATCTCCCTCCTACAACTTGTGATACCCCTACTAATACACCCCAACATCCCTCTAGCCTTACCTACTGCTTTAGTGGTCTGCTTGGATGATTTCAGGTCATCGGTGACGATGATGCCCAAATCTCTTTCTTGCCTTGTGACTGCTAGTAACTCCCATCCCAGTCTATAGGTGGCTTCAGGGTTTCTCTTCCCTATGTGCATGATCTTGCACTTCTTTGCATTAAACCCCAGTTGCCACTCTTCTGACTATTGTGCCAGTTTATCCAGATCTCTTCTCATTCTGCTCACCCCATCTGGATCATCTACTCTGTTGCAGATCTTGGTGTCATCTGCAAACAGACAAGCCTTACCCTCCAGTCCATCTGCAATGTCACTGATAAAGATATTGAAGAGGACTGGCCCCAGGACTGATCCTTGAGGTACCCCACTTGTTACTTGCATCTCCTGGCCAAGACAGTGAATGAGGCTTATGAGTCCTTCCAAAATATTGTACTTGCTACTATAAATGGACATGCTCCCTTGGTTAAAATACACACAAAGAAAAAATCATGCCCATGGTTTATGGCCAACCTGAAGGCCACAACACTTCAAAGGGATGTACTTTGGAAAACAGCCTGAAAAACTAAACTTCCCTCTGATTGGTCTGCCTTCAGAATGTCTAGGAACCATTGCACGAAACTTATCAGAGCAGAAAAAGCCAGTTATTTTCATTCAGAATTGGATTTCTCTACCAAGTGTTCTGCTAAATTCTGGAAGACCCAAAAGGATATCAAAGGGTACACATCAGCAAATTCCCTCCCAGCCAAAATCTCATCTGGTGGCTCCTCCACCACCAATAAACAGATGATTCTTGAACTCCTCGATAATCACTTTGCCACCATAGGGATTGCATTTGACACCTCCCATGCCAATTATCTCCATACACAACTTTGTACCCATGATCCTGACTGTCCAGTCTTCGACACCCCAGACCCAGACTTTTCCTTCTGTCCCATAACACCAAAACAAATGGAAGATTTACTTCTAGACCTTGACACCAGAAAGAGCACAGGTGCTGACCTTACTGACCCTTATTTCCTAAAGCTTGGCTACCATCTCTTGTCTGTGCCTATCACTCACCTGCTCAATATGTCCCTTGTCCATGGTGACCTTCCATCTATACAGAAAACCGCCCATGTTACTCCTCTGTTTAAATCAGGTGATCCTAGTGATCTAAATAATTATAGATCAATATCATTGCTTTCTACACTCTCTAAATTGCTTGAGAAACTAGTTAAGACTCAGCTTAGGAAATATTTGGATACTACTAACCTGCTCAACCCAGTTCAATCAGGATTCAGAGCTTGCCACAGTACAATATCAGTTTTTGCAAAGATCACCAATGACTGACAGAGCACCTTAGATGCAAAGAGATATGTATGTGCCTTATTCCTTGACCTAAGCAAGGCATTCGCACAGTGGATCACAACTTGCTTTTGGTCACTTTTCGGAACATTGGTCTGGATGCTCTAGCACTGAAATGGTTTTCCAATTACCTTGTGGGGAGACATCAGCAGGTTAAAGCAGAAGATTATCTTTCCCCTCTAAAATCCTTGCAGAGAGGTGTGCCACAGGGGTCCATCCTAGGACCTCTACTCTGCTCTTTATATCAGCAACACTGATTCAGGTATTAAAATCAGCCAGTATCCATCTTTTTGTGGATGATACAGTCCTTTTCATTGATAGACCCACCTCAGAGCAGGCCAGTATGGACCTCAAACAAGATTTTAAATGTCTGCAGTTAAATGTATTGAATCAAAAACTCTTATTAAGTGCTAAAAAAAACTAAGGTCATGTTTTTCCTACCATTCATTTATGCTCCAAATCCCTACACCCAAGGCTCTATACCTCAAATTAAAATGCTTCTCAGCGAAACCCTAGACTTTGTGGCTAAATTTAAATATTTTGGGGGGGTGGATTGATCACAATCTATCCTTTTCCATCCACAGTAAGGAACTTTTGAAAAAGCTAAAACAGAGACTTGGCCTCTTCTACCAGATCATGCATCTTCCTACTTATGATGACAAAAAGAGATTAGTCTAAACCACCTTTCTATCATTATTGGACTACACTGAATTCATTTATGGCCAAGACCCTGCCGCTGCACTTTCCAAGCTCGATACTCTCTACCACCATGCCGTAAGCTTTATCTCTGGAGCTGCATACTCCACTTACAACTGCTCCTTGTACTCCATAGGAGGCTGGACTTCCCTTAAATTTAGAAGGCAAAGAAACACTGTCTTTTGGATCTTTAGAGCAATGACCAAGAAGCTTTCTCAGTATAGCTCAAATTGTCTGCCGATCAGCACCATAGGTAGCTACTCCCTGAGAAGTCTCTCATATATCTCTCTAAGCTGCCCTAAAGTTAACTCACGCTTTGGTAAATCCTCCATAAGTTATGTCCTTCCTCAACTTTGGAATAATCTTCAAAAAACTCTGAAGTTGGCAGTCCTCACAGAATTTTCCATATTCAAAAAGATATACTTACACTCCTTTAATAAATCCTGTAACTGCTTCCGCTGATGGTCTGAAAAATGAGTACTCGGCTTCAGCCTCTGCCCCTCTAGCTGTCCCTCAGGACCCCTCCCTCTGCATTTCTGCTCCTTTCATCCTTTGTTTCTCCTCATGAACCTCTCTTGCAAATACTGTATATAGTGGTGTACATATTATCACTGCATTCATTGTACATTATGCTATTAAATTATGTAACCCCTGCCTTGTTGTACCATTACACCAATTATTGTAGTTCCTTTCTGTTGTGTACCTTTATATTGTAATACTATTTATGTGTACCTGTCCAGGTCCACCTTGCAAATGAGCTCACTCAATGGTGTTTCACCTGGCAAAATAAAGATTGACTGAATGGTGAGGATAGGATTCCAAGGCGTCTGAACTTGTCAGGCAGAGAATGAAATCTGAAGTGTTAGAACACTTACAGTTGATAAGGGCAGCATTTGAAAAGTGGCATGAGCCAATGATGATTCCATCATTAGCATACATTCTGTCTCTGGGCAGTTCTATCTTAAAGGCTGACTGCAAGAGTTATGAATATTAGAGAATTCCTGGGGTGAGAATTGATTTTTTCTTTCTTTTCTCTCTCCAGCTTAACTTAGCCAAGATCTGTCCAATGGAATTCTCTGAGCACAGTTTGGTGATGATTACTTCTGGGTCATCTCCACAAGTATCTAATAAGTTGGGGTGTGGAAACTGAACCCTTCCTTTCTGGAAAAGTAAGAGGTGAGGGAAGCTTTAGGGGAACTGACTTCTGCAAGGAAGTCAGTTCTTATACGTTATGATAACCCCCTCCTCTGGTGGGAAGATACTAAAGTGGAATTAAAGCTCTTTTTTCAGACATAGGGAAGAAAATTAGTAGAAATGAAGATTCTGACTACCCTTCTAGATGGGCATGTCTGCATAAACTTCAGTCTCTGACTATATACACCAGGGACAATTATAGTACTCAAACTTCAACATAAAGCAGGAATTTTTATTAACTCAGGTCATTGGCCCTGCAGAAAGAACAAAGTTATGGCATACACAGGAATTTTCCCTCTTTGTGTCCTTATGAAGCTTGTAGAAAGCAACTAGATAACAAGAGTATTTTTTGTGTTCAAGATGAAAATGGAATTTACAGTTGGGTTCTAAGGAAGATTTGGACACCACATCCTCATATATAAGGAAATTATTCGGACCTGGCTAGGGAGGCTTTTTTATCTGATCCCGATTTACTCCAAATCCCAGAGAATCTACTGCCCCTTCTACAAGGTGAGATTTCAGCTGATAAAACTGTTATTGCTATCCACTCTTTAAAAGCCAATATAGCCCCAGAGAAAGATGGCTTAACAAGTGAATTGTATAAGATAGTAGGTCCTACACTCCTAAAAGAGCTGGCCTAGGTTTTTATTTATTTTTTTATTTAGTTAGTTAGTTTTTGTTTACCGGCTAAGTGCCATTAACCAAAACATGACTATTTTCAGGCGCGACCTGGGAGATTACAATAAGCAGGGTGAACATTGGAATACAATTTGATTTGGGGTAGAGTCATAATACATACAGAGCTAAAACAAGGTTTTACAACCACATAATTAGGTGGAAAAAAAATTAGTCCACAATGGTTGCTCGAACACAAGAGCTCTTCACTCCACAACTCCCACAACAGATCTGGCTTCCCAACAGACAGCCCAGGGTCTTTCACTTAGATCCAAAAGGTTTGGTTGGTCAGTTCAGTTGTCAATCACAGCAGGGCTCCCTCTATAGGTGCAAAAAGGCACCAAGGATCCAAAACTACATTACCCAGAGTCACCTTCCATACAGTCCCATTTCCACAGACTCTAACTGAGAGTCCCAGTCCCGAATGGCCCAAAGAAAGCTCTATCTTAGAGTCCTCACATACTGATTGGTCCAATTCAACAGTCCAGGACCAAAATGGAGGGCACAACAGAAACAGTTCATGCTGCAGAAGAAACAGGTTAGACAAACTGCATTTCCATTAAAACTCTGCATTTCTCCCCAGAATTAGTTACATCTTTAAGGAGTGCTCACTCTGCCCACTTAGCGGCAGTAGAAATGGAGCAATTTGTCAGCAGCTCAAGCTGGACTCGAGCAGGGAAACACATAGACCCCCTCTTCAAATTAATTATGACTGCAAACAGGCAGTTCTTAAAGAGTTCTTGGAGGCTTTTAAAAGCGCTCACTGGGAATCACATTTAAACGGCTTAGACGCCGAACACCACCCAGACTTGAAGCACTTAGGCAAACTCCTGGAAGACTTTTGGGAACCCCCATTTGCAGGGGGTTACATCTGGTTATGAGGGATTAAGTTACATAGTGTAGGATTGTTATTGTTTTTAAAAGGTGCTGGGGTTGCTGAAAGACGGTCAGGCAGTATTCCCCCACCAGGCTCAGGGAACTGAGCCCTTTTGATTGCCCCGATCTTCCAGTACAGGTCTATAAGCATTGTCAATTCCTTGGAATTGCTAGGAGGAATAGGAAGTGGCGGGGAACTGGGCCTGGTGGGGGAACAGAAAGGGGGAACAAATTAGGGTGGTAACGACCAGGTGATGCCCTGGGGCAAAATGGTGTCAGGACAGGGGGTAATCCCTGTCTTGTTCCCATACCCAAGGGCCCAGCAATTAATGCTGGTCAGAAGCTGAGGTCTTCCTCAGCATCTCATCCAACCCAGGCAGTGTTATGTAATGCTAGGTCCATCAAAAACAAGACAGCTATTATAGCCGATCTTGTTGAAATGGTGGATCCGGCATGCATCACCGAGACCTGGCTGGATGAAAATTTAGGCCCAGTTTTGGCTTCTGCAGTTCCAGCTGGGTTCTCGGTGATTCACTGCCCGAGGCTGGATCATAGGGGTGGGGGTGTAGCCATCTTTTTTAAGACCAAACTGAGCCTTGTGGTGGTTCCAGTGGGAATCACCAGATCCTTTGAGTGTATCATGGGAGAGGGTGTAATTGCAGGATACTCTTCATTTACCATCCACCAAGTGATGGGGGTTCATTCCTGCAGGAGATTGTGGACTTCATCATCAACATGGTATTTGAGTCTCCCAGATAGATTATTCTGGGGGACTTTAATGCTTGGGTCAATGATGAACTCTCGAAGTTTGGTCAAAGTCTCCTCCAGTTAATGACAATGCTGGGCCGTACACAGGTTACCTCCTCTACCCATATAGGAGGTCACTCATTGGATCTGCTGTTCCTTCTGGGGATGGAGATCTCTGACTTGGGGGTGGAACCAGTCAGTTGGTCTGACCATCATACCATAGGGTTCAGTTTTGGGGCCCCCCAAATAGACCTACCCCTTTGGAGATGTGCCACATTTTAAGGGGAGTTACCCCAGAGGGTCTCTCGGTGGTTCTTGACCTATCGGGAGTGCTGAGTGAAAGCACAAGTCCCGGGGATCTATTACTAGCCTATAACAAGACAGTGGGAGATGCCCTGGATTTGGTTGCTCCTGTTCATGTTCGACCATGCATTCTTCGTCCAAGGACCTCTTGGTATGATGGGTCCTTGAAGAAGTTGAGGCAGGTTGGTTGAAGGCTGGAGAGAGCATGGCGGAAGTCTGGCCTTGATGCTGACAGGCTTAGACCGATGGACTACTACATGGGCTATCAATCAGAACTCTCCCGTAAGAAGGCAGAGTTCCTGTCCAAGGAGATTTCTGCTGCACAAAATCGATTGGCTCAGTTCTTTCGAACCGTTAACAGATTGTGCAATCCAATCTGTCTTCAGTCAGGAAAAGCATTTTCACAAATTAAGTGCGATGAGCTAGCTCGGTTCTTCGCAGATACGGTTGCCAGCATTAGGGCCGGAATCAGCCTGGCTCCCTCCATGAGGGGTTGCGGAGGTCGATGGGAGGTGGTGAGCACTCGGTCTGTCTGGACTGATTTCAGCCGACCGGAATTCATGGATATTGTGAAGATCATCCAGACTTTACGCCCAACCTGTTGTAGTTTGGATCTGGGCCCTACTCACCTATTAGTGGGTTGTGCAGATGTTATCTGCCCGGTCCTAGCTGAAATTGTATGGGGATCCCTGGAGAGGGTAGTCTTTCCAGACCCCCTAAAGGAGGTGGTCATTCGACCACTCCTTAAAAAACCCTCCCTGGATCCCAATGATCCAGCTAACTACCAACCTGTCTCTAACCTTCCTTTTGTGGGGAAGGTTATTGAGAAGGTGGTTGCGTTGCAGCTGGATGATCACCTTGCAACTTACAATGTCCATGAAGTTCTCCAGTCTGGTTTCAGGAAGAGGCATAGCACAGAGACTGCCCTTGTTCGGGTATTTAACGACCTTCTAATGGCGAGAGATCAAACGGCTCATACCATCTTGATCCTTTTTGATCTCTCAGCAGCCTTTGACACTGTGGACCATGGGGTGCTTTTGGAGACCCTGCGGTTCCTTTGTGGACTGTCACGTACAGTCCTTGAATGGTTTCGATCTTTCCTCTTAGGCAGGACTCAGAGGGCGGTCACTGGAATTTATTCCTCCGACGCCCTCCCCCTCTCCTGCGGAGTGCCGCAGGGCTCCATATTGGAACCCATGTTGTTCACAGTGTATATGCTGCCATTGGGAGATATCATCAGATGATACGGCTTGAGTTTTCACTGCTATGCAGATGATACTCAGCTGTATATGTCCTTTGTGCCCGGATAAGACTAAAGTGTTGGTTGTGGACCTGGGTCACCCGGGGTGAGTTTTGGAGCTGAGCACATGTCGGGCCTATGGCTTGATGGTGTCCAGCTCCCTACCTCAGACTGGGTGTGTAACCTGGGCGTTATTTTTGATGATGGTCTGACCCTGAAATCTCAGGTATCGGCTGCAGTTAAATCCTCATTTTACCATCTGAGGAATATCACTCAGGTGAAACACCTGTACAGCACCTTGATTTCAAAAGAGGCTTTATAAATAAAGTGTTGTTTGGTTCCTACTTTGCCCCTCCTGAACCCCCTCTTGAACAGAATATAGCCTGGTATGAACACATCTGTGCTGAACAGTTGCCTCTCCGAGATCAAAGACTGGATGAACTTGAGCTGTTTGAGACTGAATTTGGATAAGACTGAAGTGTTGGTTGTGGACCCGGGTCGCCAAGGGCGGGTTTTGGGGCTGGGCACATGTCGGGCCTATGGCTTGATGGTATCCAGCTCCCTACCTCAGACTGGGTGTGTAACCTGGGTGTTATTTTTGACGATGGTCTGACCCTGAAATCTCAGGTATCGGCTGCAGTTAAATCCTCATTTTACCATCTGAGGACTATCACCTGGGTGAAACACCTGTTTCCTCCGGGTGACCTTCCAACATTGGTCCACACCTTCATTACTACCAGTCTTGACTACTGCAATGCCCTCTACCTAGAGCTATCTGGGGTTGATATCCACCGCTTGCAGCTAGTGCAGAACGCTGGGGCCAGGCTGTTGACTGGTACCTGTAGGACCAGTCACATTACGCCTGTGCTGCACGAGCTGCACTGGCTGCCAGTTCAGTGGCAGATCGCCTATAAGGTAGGCTTTCTTACCTTTAGAGCCCTACATGAACAGGGACCTGGCTACCTGAAGATCTCTTAACTCCGTACTCCCCCAGTAGTCCTTACCAATCCACAGACGAGGGATTGCTAGAGGTTCCCAGGGTTCGCTTGAAAACTTCTGGGGCTCGTGCTTTTTCATTTGCAGCACCGACCCTGTGGAATTCTCTACCTCATCGGTTAAGAGGCTACCTGACTGTCAGTAGCTTTAAAATTATGCTAAAACTTATTTATTCTCTCAGGCTTATCTAGACTTATTTTAAATAATTTATATTGCTGTTTTTATATACTGTGGCTCATGTCTGTACAGCGCCTTGATTTCAAAAGACGCTTTATAAATAAAGTGTTGGTTGGTTCCTACTTTGCCTCTCCTGAACCCCCTCTTGAACAGAATATAGCCTGATGAACACATCCCAACTGTGGTTTTCAGTGAACCATGACTCAGTAATGGCCACAAAATATCCAGGTCACCATCTACCATTATGACCTCTACGTTTGAAATCTTATTTCTTACATTGCTAGCATTCACACACATTGTCTTCCAGATTTTGATACCACTCTACTTGTTATCACCTTCTGTCCTTTCTGCCTTCTTTCCTTTCTTCCCCCTGGCTTCCATTCATCTCCCCCTTTAATTCTACTGCCCTGCTTCCTTTACTAATTTTCACTCTGGGGGAATTCACTCCCCTTGGGTTCTCTCTATTTTCTACCTCAGCCTGTGGGGGGCAGTGGCTACCTTTCAAAGTTCTTCTGCAACCCCCTCAGCTAGTTTAACATTTATCAATGTAACATCTAAACTGTCCACCAAGGACTGCGGTTCCCCTCTGAACAGACGTAGGCCATCATCCCTGTAAAGGCTATTATCTTTCTAGGTGAATTCCCCAGTCCCCAGTGTAGTCAGACTCCCCTTTCTGCACTATTCCTTCAACTGTTAGCCGAAGGTCTTGGTACAGAGATCTCTCTCCTCCTTTCATCCCAGACAGGCACACCTCAGTGAAAGCCACTGAATGCATTACCTAAGACCCCTCCCCAGCTCCTTAAACTCCCCCTGCACTAGCCCATCCCCATCCCTAGCCACGTCATTAGTCCCTAGGTTAACAGTGACATCCAGCTCTGCCTCCTGTCCTAGTGAACATCTGAATCCCTCCAGGCTGTGGCACTGTGTATCCACTCAATCTCATCCCCCCCTTTCCTATTCCTAAATCTATCCCCTCACAACTGAGTCCCCCACTAGAAATTACTGTCTCTTCCACTTAGGTTCTGCTCCTCCCTCTTTGGGGTCTCTACTATGGAGAACATCCACATCCTTGTCAGTCACTATCATGGGTGCCTCCTCCTGGCAGTCCTGCCTTACTAGAGCAGTGTAGGAATTGTGTAGTAGTACCAGTTGAGCAGTGTGCCTCTGACCCCTCCCACACCCTTCCAGAGTCCACTGTAGTCCAGCTGTTCCTCCTCCCTGGCATCCTATGGGGTACTGGTGTCAAACTTGGTGGCCCCTGGGTAGGGGGAAAGAAGTCTCCCAAATCCTAACCAACTTGGCTTGGAGTCTAGTGGTTTCCTCCCTCAACCTAGAGAGGTGCCCACAGATGAGGCAGCAGCGCAGTCTCCAGAAAGTCTGTCTGAAAACTGCCACCCCACAACTACTGCATTGCACTCCTAGTATTCCCAGTTTCCATACTCCATGTGTTACCAGGAAATACTTATGTACCCTTACCCCAATACCATGTTATTAGCTTTCCCTTTTTTTGTTTGTTGCTACTTGTGCTCCCTCCGTACCTGATGTAAATCCCCTTATACTGTTACCCTAGATAGGGGGTTGGTAACCTCTGCAGAAGAGATTCTTAAAACATGAGAATGGCAGCCAGTTTTAATTATGTGACTAAATTATTACAAAATCAGCTATAAACACTGTTTTAAAACTATCTGAGAAAATTAAAATTGTACCAAGGATGAATCTAAAGATGTCAGAAATACATTTTACTAAATAAATAATATGACTTTTTTTGCCAACTAAGAAATACTGCTGCTTTAAAGGACGATGCATCTTAAATCATAGCACCATCAAGGGTGTGGAATAAAGGGAGGGAAGTGATCCTGATGAGCCTCAGTTAGGTGCCAAAAGTCATGAGAACTTTTTTGGCATTGAGACAGTTGGTTAGACCTGATCCAGTGCTGAATATTATCAAAAGAGGAGTCAGATGCAAAAAGTGTGGTATTATCAGTGTACATATGCATGGATGCAGAAGAATAGAGGGGAGGTTGTTCAAGAATATGGAAAAGGGAATAGGGACAAAGACAGACCCATGAGGGATGCCTGAGCAGATGAGGAATGGGGAGAAAATGGAGCTTGAGACCTTCCTTCAAGGTAGGAGTGAAACCAACTGACTGAGGAGTCAGAGAGACCTGTTGCTTTAATCCTGTCCAGAAGGAGGGGGTGGGCTACAGTGGCAAGAGCTTCAGCAAGATCAGTAAATATTGCAGAGGTGATCAGTCCCTCATCCATACCTAAGGTGTATGTTTTGGCAGCTGTCAGACCACCCCATATTTGCTTCCTGCGCTTTAAGGCTCACTTGTGGATTCTGTCTGTAAGATGCTTGAGAGCACTGCACAGGGCCAGTTGTCCCCATCACCAAAATCTGAACCAGTCAATGAGATACAAGATGCAAACCTAGTAAGCAAAGCTGACATTGATGTAGAAAGCGAAGGCGAAGGGCAGAGAACTAAATACAGTATTGAAATGAAAGTAGGGGGGGAGCTGCGGGGATTAGAAAAGGCAACTGTTGAACCAGAAAGTTGTAAGGCCCTATTCAAAGCTTCACAGCACAGCTGTGTGTGCATAAGTCCAGAAAAAATCATGGCATGCCCCCGTGGGCTGGATGTGCACCATAAGGCACTCCGCAGCATCCACAGTATTGATGCTTGCGTGCCCCCTCTGCACCCAATCCTTGACAAGCATGACTTGCTGCACAAGTGGTTGTGATTGGGTGTGTCACAGAGCATGGGTGGGTATCTACCCAACTCTGGACAAAAATTCAGAGAGGCAGTATAGTGCAGTGGTTTAAGGCTCTGAGCTGCAGATCTGGTGACATACAGCAGACCAGACCTGGGTTTGAATCCCAGAGCTTCCACATGCTTACTGTGTGACCCTGAGTAAGTCACTTAACTTCCCTGTGCTCCCAGGTCACTCCTGTAAAAAAGCTTTCAGCTTAGTGTGCTACTCCTGGTTAAAGAACTAGAAAAAAAAACTCCACATTACAGAGGGCCTCTCAGTATGACTGCCTAGGGACAGCAGTAGCAGCAATGCACCACCTTCCACCCAGAAAAATGCAAGAATTTCAGGTCCATTCTTCACTTTCTTCTACAACCTCCAGGAATGCCATAAAAGGCCTCAGTCAGTATCCATAACGGTATATTTTAATTTTCAGTGGGAAAATGGCAGTCTTGGAGCAGTGCCATAACTCGGTGTGCCCTCCCCTTGCACTGATAGGAGATCCAGTCGCAGACCAGCACAGATATTTGATTTGATGCCTGTGGTATAGAGTGCTCTGCCCACCCCTGCCTCTCTGTGCAGCTGAGCAGTAGTGGAGCATGAAGGCTGTAGACTGAGGATGTAATCCAATTTGGACAGGCATTGGCAGTGCACAGTACCGTAGCCAGGATATGCTTGATTTGAGTGTATCCTGGCCACCTTTGTGGATCAGCCCCATACTAAATGCCACTGGTGTAGAAAGCACAAAACTGCAGTGCAGAGACCTAGGAAGTATTTTAACAGAACGGGGGTAGCAGGGATTATAAAAGCCAAATGTTGAACCAGTGTAAGACAGAGAATGGCAGAATAAACAAGCATTTGTCAATGCCGAATGTTTGCTTGCTGGCACTGGTAGTGTAG
The DNA here is from genome assembly GCA_016271365.2 of Neoceratodus forsteri. Taxonomy (NCBI): domain Eukaryota; kingdom Metazoa; phylum Chordata; order Ceratodontiformes; family Ceratodontidae; genus Neoceratodus; species Neoceratodus forsteri. The sequence continues at coordinate 142,242,089 of JADMNL010000023.1, forward strand.
GAGTTAGAGAGATGCATAATAGGAATGGCAGTGAAGTATTGAACTGAAGCCAACCCCACCACCACCCTGCAGAGACTGACAGGCATTGGAATGTGCCTTTCTGTTGTCAGCCATAACACCCACACCATTTTACCACACACTACCCTGCAGACACTGACAAGTGTCACTTTGTGCCTTGGGGTCTTTGGGTCTTACACTCACTCCATTTCATAAGGAAATATGGTGAGATGGGTGCAGTATAGGAGAATGGGGTGAACTTTGGAGCCGAAGAGTCCAAGGCATACCTTGATGCCTCTCAGTGGCTGCAGGGTGTGGGTGAGGGTGGAATGGCATGAGCATTACAGGTGACAATCCCAAGTCACACCCCTGAGGCCTGTCAGTCTCTACAGGGTGGGGCGTTATGGTTGGAAACCCTAACGCCCTGGGCGCTCGTTGGTATTTTCACTCCAAATTTTCAACATGGGTTTTTTGTGACCCCACCTCATGAACAGTGGCAATATCACTTCGTTAGCTGAAAGCTAATTTTGCACAGTGACTACGCCATTTGGCACCACAGATACAAAGACATATTTCGAACAGGATGTGAAAAATGACAGCTGTACTGTTCATGGGGAGGTGTAAAAAATGGCAATGTTGAAAATCTGTAGTGAAAATAAAAAACTGGTGAAGTCACGAGTGTGCGTAGAAACTGCACAATGCACACCCGTAATGTAATTAATTTGTGGATTTTTTTTTTACAGCAGATTGCCAACACAGGCATTTTGGGACCTCCGCTCATGAACAGTGTCACTATGATTTTGTTAATCTGTCCCGAACACTGATTTCCCACAGCGACCGTGCATTTCTGCGCCGGAAGTGCGAAAAAACATGTTGGACAGGGTGTGAAAAATGACAGCTGTACTGTTCATAAGAAGGTGTGGAAAAATGCCAGTGTTGAAAATCTGGACTGAAAATATTACAAATTCATGAACTTACAGGGTGCGTGGAAACTGAGCAATGCACGATCATAACACAGTCATTTTATGGACTTTTGTCACCAAATTTTCAACATAGCCATTTTATGACCTCTGCTCATGAACAGTGTCACTGTGATTTTCTTAATCTGTACCAAACATTGATTTCACACATCAACTGTGTCATTGTGCAGTACGTGTGCGAAAACACATTTTGGGCAAGATGTGAAAAATAACAGCTGTACTGCTCATAAAGAGGTGTGGTAAAATAGCAATGTTTAAAATCTGGAGTGACAATAGAAAAAATTCTCGAAGTTACGAGCGTGCGTAGGAACTGCACAATGCACACTAGTAAAACAGTCATTTATGGGAATTTTTTTCACCAAATTTTCAACATAGGATTTTGGGGGCCTACCTCATGAACTGTGACACTGTCATTTCGTTACTTGGTCCTGAAAGGTGGTTCCAGGCAGTGACTGTGAAATCACCTTTCAGGACCGAATATCAAAATGACAGTGACTGAGTTCATGAGGAGGAGTCCCAAGAACCCCATGTTGAAAATCTGGTGAAAAAATTCCCCAAAATGGCCGAGATATGCACCAAAGTTGAAAAAAAAAACATTTATGTCATTACCTTACCGGCATTTCTTCAGTTCACGGTCAGCTTTGAAGAGTGCAGACGTGTTCCCGGTCCACCGAGGATCGTCGCACCGGCCTCTGGAGGTAAGTATGGGATGAGGGGGGTGTGGGGAGGTGAGGTACTCAGAGGGTGGGCTCGGGTTGGGTGAGGGGGCAAGAGAGTCAATGAGGGACCTTTTTCTTTTGTTCTAGGTGTTTTTTTTTTTTTTATAAAGATGACCTGGGACTTTTGCCATGTTGGGGTGGGCTCCCAGTGTGGCGCCTGGAAGTTTGTTGGGGGGGCAGTGGAGCCGACGGGGGATTGAGACTTCTGCCATGCTGGGGTGGGCTCCCAGCATGGCACCTGAAAGTTTGCTTTTGGGGGGTCAGTGGAGCCAACTGGGGATTGGGCACCCCCGTTGGTCATACAGTGTGCCGGGGTGGAGGGGAGTGCATAAGCACGCTGGGGTGGACTCTCAGCATGCTACCTAGGTGTTCGTGGGGGGGGAACTGGATCCAACGGGGACCAGAAACAAACTATGACAGTTCAGATGCAGTGCTGACGTGTAGGCTTGGCAGTATGCAAATTGCCTACACGTTACCACCGCTGATTGTAGTGGTGGTTTTCTCAGAACTTTACGGCATTGCATCTGAATGGCTGTCAGACAGCTCAACATTCATTGGTGCCGTGCAGCGGTGTCTGCAAAAAGGAGCAGGGCATTGGAAGTGGGGGTGGCACACCTACGAAAACTCGTACGGGGGCACTATGTTTCTTGCACATGCTTGCAAGCAAACATAAAAAGATGTTTTATCAGTTTCAGCTGTCAGATAGTTGCTTTGCCTTAATAAATAGATGCAGAAAAGGAGATCAGCATTAATAACAAAATTAGACATCAAGACAATATTCAAAGCCTGGAAGGCATACACAGATTTTCTCAAAAGCTGAGGGTCTGACCCAGCCATTCTAATTCTTTTTCGGAGGTCAGTAAATAAAACCAGGCAGCAAGATTCTGTTTAAGTCAGAAGTTCAGTGGGACTTCCAGTGCAGTCATGCGTGGCGAAGCAGCTTAATTGCAGAGCTCCATCTGGGCCTAGCAAGGTAAAACTTCCTAAATTACAGCAAACTCTGTAAAAAGCCTAAAACAATAACATGGAGTTTGTTGTATGCCACAGCGAAAGGGTACTAGAACACTTTCTACCCTAGAATCTATGGATGCAGAAGGATGTAAAGAAAGAAGCTCTGACAGTGAGGGCTCCCAGTCCTCAGGGTCGAGCTGCTAAAACACGCCAAAATAGGAATCTCCACTATGCAAATCATCCAGAAGCAATCCAACTGAGCTGTAAGATTTTAAGAAAAAAATGCACTCCATTACCGAAGCCCTCTGTACTTACATCAGTAAGCTAGAGAAACACCAAGATGCAATTGGGAGAACAACTTGCAACTACGGCCAATAGGATGGAAGTTACAGAACGGACAATTGTTCAACTCCACATGGCAGTTCAGGCTCTCCAAGACAAAGCAGAAGCTGGCAAGGGCAGTAACAGAAGAAACAACATGCTCCGTATCTCTGGGTTGCCCAAAAGGATCGAAGGGCAGGCGATGATTCCATTGACACAGCAACTGTTCCAGGAGTCCACAGATCTTCCACCCATCTCACCCTTCAGATTGAACTGGTCCATCACACCCTGTGACCCAGGCTGACGGCAGGTGCTCAGCCTAGAGTAAGCCTGGTAAAAATGCTCTGATTCGAGGAAAAAGAGATTGTACTACACTCTGCACCAAGACAAAAAGTGGTAAAACATTGTGAATACTGGCTGTATTTTGAAAATGATTACCCCTCCAGATCTCACTGCACATCACAAAGCATACACATCAATAATGCGAGCCCTTATTCAAGTCCAGGTAAAGTCCCACACCCCGTATCCTGCCAGGCTTACTGTGCTGTGTAAAGAGGGTGCCCAGACATTTGAAAGCACTGAGGAAGCTGCTGCCAAATTTCGAAAGAGGAAGATTAAGGTGTCAGCTCAGCACTGCTTCCAGGCCCCCACTTTAGCAGCAAAACTGGCCCAGCAAGTGTGGTCCCAACCTGGGCAGAGAGAACAGTGTCACCAACAAGGAGCTGAGGCCATCAAACAAACTGTCACAAGACTCAAACAGCAATAGACCTGAATGAAGCTTGTGACGGACACTTGAGCAATTCACAGGTATGCTGTTTCTTTTCTGCTGGGTTGCATTGCAGTTTGTCCCCAAAAGCCTCCTGTCCACAGTGAGTTGTGGCATGAATAAACCTCCACCCCCACCCTCCTACCTCAATCCTGTAGCCACTATAGATTTACCGACTCCATGCTTTGGAGGGGCTCATAATTGCAGCCTGCCTAGCCAACACTCTGCAACACACTAACCAAGCTGCCAGCTAGAGATGGAGTGGCTGGGAGTTTGTGTGCCTGTCGGAGAGGAGGCAGTACATCCATGCCATTCCTTTTTGACATAGCCTTCTTGCCTACCTGAAGGGTAATCTGAGAGAAGTCTTGTAATCACAGTTAAACCAGGGATCCTACTAACATGACTGACTGTGCAGAGCTGAGCTAGTCACCCACCTCGAGTTACCATACTTCGCACAGTGGACTGTGTCCCCATAAAGAGCAGTTAAGAAACTGGAGCACTCAATAGCGTGGTGATGATGGAAGGGCACTGACAAAATGGCAGCTGGGACTGTGCCAGCTCTCAGAAGCGGAGGTCTTTCCTGCAAAGACTCACCTTTACTGCATTACCTTTGGTGGCTGCAGGGCTGGGTCTGCCTTGAGCAGCAAAAAGGGGAGCGGTCTTTGAGATGGGCAAGTGGCTCCGGTATGTTATGAGGAACACCTGGGGCATCAGCTCTGATGATGGAGGTGGCACCTTTAGTTGTTACCTTCAGGCCCTTCCCAAATAATAGCTAGATAACGTACAGGGCCAAATATGTTCACTTGCCAGAGATATGGCAGATTAAGCAAGTGCAACACACAGGCGGTTTGCCTCGGCCTGAGAGCTTATTTTTTGTAGATTTTGACTTCCCTGGTGCTTTGAAACCAGACTGGGTGTGGACTGTGCTGCCAATGGCATTCTAACCCATTTAACTCAGTGAGACCATGGTATTCAAATATAATTTACATGGGTTGACATGGTTTACTGACCCTCTTTAATGATAATAACACTATATGCCAGAGTGGAACACCATAGCTCCAGTCTAGCATTGCTAGCTATTTGATCAAAGTATTAGCCTAGCACAGTATTGAACTTAGTAACTTGAAGTTGCACTAAGCAGATGTTGATGTGTGGGGAGATGTAAGTTTGAATCTGGGTGGAAGGTATTTCTATCCTGAAGGGGAATTCCAGGTGGGGTAGGACACAAAGGTTACACCTACAAGATGGCGAGCTGCATGCTGTATGGGATTTTTCTAACAAGCAATGATGATTCTAGTGCAGACCTCCACCCTACAAAGCTGAGCTCTGGCACTGCTCCCAGCCCCCTCTCTTCACACCCCCATCTTTCTCTCCACATCACCAGCTTCATGGGATGGGAGTATTGATAAGCACTGACAAGAGTTCCTATATCCCCACTCATTCCCTACTATATTAGGGACAGAATTGGTGGGGGGAGGAGTTGCCCTTTTTGTCAAGGACGGTAAAAACTGAGGTGTTGGTTGTGGACCAGGGTCGCTGGGAGGTGGGTTTGTTAGCTGGATCACCCTCAGGCTTGTGGCTTGGGGGTGTCCAGCTGACTATCTCAGACTGGGTGTGGAACCTGGGCGTTGTATTTGATGACTGTCTGACTTTTAAATCTCAGGTGTCAGCAGTTGTCAAAACCTCTTTTTACCGTCTGAGGAACATCGCTCGGGTGAAGCACCTGGTTCCTCCAGAGGATCTTCCAACTTTGGTCCATGCCTTCGTTACCTCCTGTCTGGACTACTGCAATGCCCTATACTTAGGGCTAACGGGGGTTGAACTTCGCCGCTTGCAGCTAGTGCAGAATGAGGCAGCCAGGTTGTTGACTGGTTCTTCTAGGTCCAGTCATATAACGCCTGTGCTCCGCGGACTGCACTGGCTGCCAGTTTGCTGGCGAATCACCTTTAAGGTCGGTTTGCTGACCTATAAGGCCCTTCACGATCAGGGACCTGCTTACCTGAAAGAGCTCCTTTGTCCCTACTGTCCCCCGCTCTCTCCAATCCACTGACGAGGGATTGCTTGAGATTCTCAGGGTTCGCTTAAAAACTTCAGGGACAAGATCTTTTAGTTTCATGGCCCCAACCCTGTGGAATTCTCTACCAAGTCAGGTGTGAAACTGCCCGACTGTCCAAAGCTTTAAAGAAGCCTTGAAAACCTACCTTTTTAGTAAAGCTTTTAATGACTGTTGATTATTTTAATGTTGTTTTAATTATTTATTGTTTTGTGTAACTTGTACAGGCGCCTTGGTTCAAGAAAGGCGCCTTATACAAATAAAGATTGATTGTTTGAAGTGGCAGAAGATGGAAGTATTAGGGGTAGCAGTGGGGAGGCCGACTCAGTATGGGTGCAATTCACGGCATTCTCAGGCAGGGAAGTGCACTTAGGGATGATCTATAGTCCTCCACCTCACCTCAGCAAGGACAGGGATAGGTTGGAAACAGTGCAACGCAGAGTAACAAAAATGATTCAAGACCAGCAGGCAGTGGTCCAGACAATTTCTAGGACTCAGAAGTATTTACTACTACCTTCTTACACCTGGTAGTATTTTCATCCAAATGGTAGTACTGTCATCCACTGACCCATCTTGTATCCCCCACATCTAAACGAAGTCTCAGTCCCACTGGATGCCTGCAGTCACTGACTGCCTAATGCTGCTGTGAAGTCATACTTTGACCTTATTTTTAGCATTGTCATGTTGCAACAATCACTCTAAGCAGCCAGTGAGCAAGTCCCCACCTCTATGGGTTCCTGTGTAGTGCCATGGCTGCTAGCATCTCATGGTACTGCCAACTTTGTACAAGCGTACCACATATTGTAAATTTTCAGGGTGGGAAAAAACTTCCTAAAATCAGAAAGTGGGACTATTTCAATCAAAAATGGTAGTAAAATACTCTACTCCCTTATCTGTTCCCCTGCCAGCAGGGCAGATCCTATGATTGGGGCATCAGCACTTGCCCTGTCCATCTCAATGCAAATTAATCAATCTTCGTCACCCACACTGTCCCTGACAAATGGAAAACAGTGGTAGTGGTACCTGTCCACAAATCCAGCCCGGTTGATACAGCCCAAAACTACAGACCAATTTCGATCCTCTGCCCTATAGCAAAAAGTCAAGAATGAATCCTCTACGACCAGTTGAACTTATTCCTTGAACGGGCAAACATCCTCACAGACTTTCAGCATGGTTTCCGTAAACACCATGGAACTGACCCTGCCCTCATTCGCGTCACCTCTGACTTGTTCAATAACATGGACTTAGGCCAAGCCACTGGTGCAGTCTTTGTAGATCTAAGGCCTCTGACCTAGTCAATCACTCCCTGCTTATAGCTAAACTTCACCACATCAGACTGGACAACAACTCCCTTGCATGGTTCACAAGCTATCTACAAATCATTCTCAATGTGACAAATGGGCAAACACACTATCCCCTCTAGCACCAGTCACTGACGGGGTACCTCAAGGGTCCATACTTGATCCCCTACTATTTTCCATATTCATCAACGACCTGCTTCTTAACTGTGGTGGTGCATCAGTACAACTCTACACGGACAATGCAATACTCTACAGATCTTCAAGGATATCCACACCCTGACCGCTAATCTTGAGCTAGACTTCCATGCTCTGGAATCTTGGTTCTTAAATAATCAACTGGTTCTCAATGAGAGAGAAAAAAAAAAACTCTGCTATTTCGACACACCTCCTTCAAAATCCCTTATGTCACACCCTTCCTCTTAAAAACCTCCTTGGGTACCCTACTGGAAATGTCTCATCATTCAAATACCTGGGACTCACACTTGATGAGCACCTAGTGCTCGAAGCACACATAAACAATAGCATCAAAACCACTAACCAAAAACTTGGGCTGCTCTACTGCTCAGTACCCAACCTCTCAAAGCATGCCAGAGAGACCACGGCCTATGCCACCCTGGTCTATTCTATGAGGCACCTATCATCCACTCGGTTAAGGCCCTGCTACTGAACAAACTAAAAATGACATACCATAGGACTGCTCGCTTTGCCGCCTCGGTCCCTGCCCGTACTCACCACTGCCTTGTACTCAACAAACCAAGTTGGCCAACCTTTGACAACAAATTTGACTTCCCTGTGCACTGTACCACCTTTAAGTTGATTCATCAGCCCCCCCCAGTCTGATGGGCCTGCTATCCCTAAAACCTACCCTGCGTATACTAAGATCCTCTGGCCTACCATTACGGGAGCTCCTGAAGGCCAGGCTAATGATAGACCAAAGATCCTATGCCGTCACTGCCGCCAGAATTTGGAACAGCTTGCCCCACCCTCTACTCTCTTGCAATATCATTAACCAGTTCAAAAAACTCTACAAGGATGAGTTCTTCAACCTCCTCAATGCAGAGGTAACTGTTATTAACAAGTAAAGCCACATGTGCCTAATGCTACGCGTCTCTCTCAATCCCTGCAACTATCACAAACAGCCTCCTTTCTCTCCTATTAAAGACAAGCTGCTCTCCCCACTTCTTGCTCCTCCTCTACCTAGAATAACATCTTACTGAAATCTGAACCCTTTGTCACTAACCACATGCAGTTGAACCTATCTCTAGTTATCTTTCTGCTTAACTGATTGACATCTGGTATGTAAATGACATAATTGTCCCTGCACATGGTATATAATGTTAAATCTGACTTCTGCCTCCCCTGACTACCTGCAAACTGCCTGTAACTTCTTCAATCGTTTGGTTATTGCCTACCCGGGTACTGCTGTTATTCACCTATGGCTTAACTGTATATTGTAACTCACTGTACCATTTCATGTGTTTTATTGTACTACATTTCGTTCTCAGAATGCTTTATTCCTCAGGTCGTCACTGAAAAAGGGACTTTGTCTCAGTTGACCTACACAGTCATCAAAATTCAAATAAATAAATAAATAAATAAATAAATATAAGGAGCATCTCAAGGCACTAAATAAGTATTCACTGGAAACCAGAAAGGAGAGGGGAGACATGATAGAGACCTTCAAGTTCCTTAAAGGAATTAACAAGGTAAACTGTGGGGAATTATTTTTCCTGAATACCAACTATGGTCACATGGTTACGACCGGAAATTAAGAGGAGGGAGGTTCAGGAGGGACATGAGTAAGTACTTCTTCATGGAAAGGGTGGCAGAACCTTGGAACAGTCTGTCGGCTGAGGTGGTGGGTGCAAACACAGTCAGGGGATTCAAGCAAGCATGGGATAGAATGAAGGGAACAGTGATCACTCGGGGCGACAAAGCCAGGGAAGAGAATGGGGAAAGGATGAGGAAGGTTAGTACCCTGGAGGAACAGCAGGATCCAGGGAAGGTTCCAAGAATTATAGGGAATATGGGCAGAATGGATAGACCTATGATCTTTTTCTTCCATCACAATCTATGTTTTTATCAGCCAGCTGCCACAGGATGGGCCACAGAGCTGCCCTAAACCCCATTTGGGGATACCCTTATTCAGCATTCTAGTCCCAAATGGGGGCCATGACATCATTCCCATCAACCTTTTCCCAGTACGCACGTAACATCCGGAGGCCGTCACCAAGAATTTCCTCCAGGCCTGGCCTCAGCCCAGCTGCTTGGGTCTCCACCGAAACCCATTCCTTGGAAGCCACAGTTTACTTATCCACTAAATGCGGAGCACCCAGTTGAAATGCGCAGGGTTTGTTTAGTGAAATGTTAAGGTTAATCAATGGTTATGCTATGTACAAGGAGGGGACTAGTCCCTCTCTTCGGGGTTTAGAAAATAGATACTTAATAGTTGTTCTATTAATAGGTCAGCATGATTCCCACTGTTTACTGGTATGTCCTGAAGCAGGGGGAGGGCTGGGGAGGCTGGATTTGGGGGGCAGGTGAGGTACTGATGCACTGAAATGGCTCACACAAGTGTTCAGTTAATCTCCCTAAATGTGAATGGTCTCGCCTCCCAGTGAAACTTGCCCATGTAATGTCCTACTTTAAAAAACACAAAATCAGACCATGTATATTTACAAGAGACACACCTGCTGCAACAAGAGCACTTGAAATTGGTCAAATCTGGCTATGCGTCCTCATTGGGGGGCAGAAATGGGGCTCAGCCATCCTAACATCACACTACGCCCCTTTTCAGGCTACACATAACTGCACATAAAAGCACATGCTCTTTTATTCAGGGAAATCCAGCTCATTCATTGAGTTTTCTTTGTGGACGCAAACAAAAGCAGAGGGCTGTTCTGATACGGGGGAGCAGGAGGGGGGGAATGTGGCACCATCCCCACCCCCAAACACCAGAACAGTCCTCCGTTCTTGCCTGCACCCACAAAGAAAGTGCAATGAATGAGGTGGATTGTGGCCACATGGTGAATGAATGAATGAGCTCATGCTTCACAAACACGTGCTCATTCATTCCAGACAGGGCAGTTTGGGTGGCCAGCTGTGGTGGAGAGTGGAAGGCTATGCTGGTCGCCTGCTTGGGGTCTGGGTGGGGGAGGGGTGGTGATTGAATTTCATGGAGGGCACTCCCTGACTGGATGAGGGTCCACTAGACACCAGGGTTTTATTAATAATTACCATATATATTTTTAAAGTGATGCGGTGATTGGGGAGGGTACTAGACACCAGGGATTTTATTAATAAATATATATTTTATAAACTGGGGCTAGTGATTGGCGGGGGAGCACTAGACACCAGGGATTTTAGTTACTTTCACAACATATATATATATATATATATTTTTTTTTTTTTTTTTTTCAAACTGGGGCCAGCGATCGACGGGGGGGAAGGGACCACTACACACCAGGCATATATATATTTTATTAATTGGGGCCGGCAATCAATGGGAGTAGGGGGGAGCACCCACTAAAAGGTTTTGTTTGGAAGTGTGGAATAATTCCATACTTCCCGGTCAATTTGCCTATGCAAATTTTGCACAAGTCACAAATGATTTCACACAGCAAATTTTAGGAACTTCGCCCACCTCTAGTCTTGACCAAACTGGGTTTCTACACACCTGAACTACTGAGGAAAACACAAGGTAGACCCTGCACCTTATACATGAGATGCAGAATGGTAACCAAGAATCAGGCCTGGCCAGCCTCAATGCCGAAATGGCATTTGACCAGGTCTCCTGGCCATTCCTGTACCAAATGATAGGGAGGTTAGGGGTCCCGGTCGCCTTAACCCAAATACTACAGAATATCTATGAATCCCCAAAGGCACGTGTCAGGGTTGGGGGGCGGTGCCATCACTCTATTTTCCCCTCTGTAGGGAAACCAGACAGGGATGCCCCCTTCCCACCTCCTTTCTGCCATATACATCGAACCTTTGGTACAAGCGATTTGGGAATTAGAGGTGATTAAGGGGTGAGGATGGGAGGAGTGGAACATTGTGTGGCATTATATACTTATGATGTCCTATTGTACTTAGAGGATCTGGAGAGTTCGCTCCTGACTTTGGCCCACATCTTAGATATGTTTGAAAGGGTTTCTGGAAACAAACCTCCACCACGCTGAACCGCAGGTTAGAACTTTGCCAATAGCCAACTCTTGGCTTAAATTTCAAGTAAAAATCTGGCACTCTATCCGAAAAGCACTACACCTCTTTTCCTTTTTATCTTTATTATGTCCCATCCCCTACCTGGATGGCTTTCTTCCAGCCACTAGTGACCCAGTCTTTAGGGAATGGGAATGGTACTCCCTCCAATATCTCCACCAATTCATGTGAGGAAACACCTTTAAAGCCTGCCCAGAGATCCAAGCCAAACATGGTCTTCAACAGTCTGACTCTTTCAGATTTCTCCAACTACGACATTTCTACCAGTCTCTCCCGATTGGGGCATATGCCCCGAATACCACCCCCAAACTCACCACTTCATTCATTACCCTAATTTGCATGGGGTACTCTGAGCATATGAATTCCTACTAATACAGAGCTCTGGTAAACTCCTGCGGAGACTCGACCCAAGACATGTGGGTGTGTTGACAGGTGAGTTAGACATGCAGATATCGGAGGAGTGCTGACAAAAAACCTGTCAGAACACATCCAGTGACAAGCTCCTGTCAGTGGAGAAAATATGCGTGGAAACAATCCAATACTTTCTGACCCCAGTAATCACTGGTCACTGTCTAACTGCGAAGGACATGTCTTGATGGAGGAGAATGTGGGGAGAGGAGGGCCCATCATGGCCATGTCTTGTGGGGCTGACCAGTCCTTCGCCCCTTCTTCCAGGCTTCACAGCAGGAACTAGGAGAACTATATAGGACACCGTTCAACCTAACGGCAGGAGGGTTCTTATTATTACAGTTCCTCAGGGAATTCCAAGACTCAAACGCTAGATATTTATTAGGTATCCTACTAATAGCTGCCAAAAAAAGTATGGCACACTCTACAAACCTCTAACCTGATGGTCTGGTGCAAGACTAATAGGATAACTCATTGTCTCAACAACAGATTGGAGTGTTGCACTTCACGGTTGACTGGGTGTATCCTACACATGATGGGTAAGGACTGTCTAATGAAGCTGGGCAATCCCAGGGCCTATTCTAACACTCCATTTGGGAGCCACTGAATAGCTAACCTAAATGTGCTCCTACCCCATGCCTCTCTGTACCCCTCCCACAAAAGAATGTTTAGCTCCTATATAATAGCTCCTTCCCTGCTTCCTTCAGCAATGAGGACTGGGCGGGGTGTCTGGCTCCCTGATGCCTCCCTCAGCCTCAGTCAGGGGACAAAAGATTATATGTAAGCAATAAGCCACTCCAGTGTGTGCATTAGACAGTACTAACGCATGGCTAGGGGGTGTAATGAGGCACAAGGCCGCAGGCCAAGTGCATCCAGCCCCCCTAACCATGCATTACGACTGTCTAACGCACACCCTGGAGTGGCTTATTGTGCTTATGAAATGGGTATGTAAATTGTACATGCATGTGAAGACTAAAATTCACAGGATTAAGTAGTGAAAAAGTTTAATCTTTGTCTTAGTTTTAAATAAAATTGTTCCTCTGCCTTTAGTTTACTGTGTTTTTTCATTAAGGACTTTTGTCCTAGTTAGGTTCAATAGTTGATGTTGTTGTCATGGGGCTACCCCCCCCCCCCCAGCACCACTGCATTTGGTTTATGTTGTTTAAAAAAAAGGCGCTCTTTTCTTTTTTCTTAATGACTTCTGTGATGCGTTACGGCAGTGGGCAGGGTCTGGGAGGACATGCCTGTACTGTTACACTGCGGGGGGGAACAGTTGAGGAAGTATATTGAGAAATGTTGCAGTAGTATGTGAGGTAGGAATGTTGGCATTATTTGTAAAGGAAGAATGCATTTTTTTTAACAAATGTGGAAACTGGAGAGAGGGAGGGAACTAGTGAGTGTCTGTCAGGTCAGCCATTGAACAGGAGTGAGCGGGAGACAATGAGCGAGTGGGCAGGCATGGGAGAGATTGTGACAGGCATTTTTTGTTATGTGGTGTGAGAGGTTTGTTTTTATAGGAAAAAATCAGTTTGGAAGAAAAAATGAGGGGTAAGGGGAGAAAGTCATGAGTGGCTGGCAGATCGGATGTTCATGAGTAGATCTAGCTAGTGAGTGAGAGGGCAGGCAGACAGCGGAACGGGCACAAGGATTTCAAGATGGGCACTCCATCCTCTTTGCCAGGAGTAGTAGTAGCCATGCATTAGACACTTCCAGCACACAGCTATCAACCAATGACAAGGCTCAAAATCTTGAGCCCATTTCATAAACTTCACTAAGGAAGAGTTGGGAGAAACATGCTAATCCTTAATGTATGCTTCAACCCTTCATAAATTCTAGCTGTAATAATCTCACTTGACCACCCGAGGTTGTTGTCATCAAACATTATTTCTGTACTGTTGTGGCTCATATAGATGGTGAAAAATTGGTTAATGAAAAGTATATTAACAAAACAAAAGTCAGAAGTTCAGTGGCATATAAATTAATGAGAGAGAGAGACATGGCTAGTTGGGAGAAAGTGTTACAGCACCTAGGTGCTGTGTCAACTGCAGAGAAAGGGAGCTGGACATTTCCATGGCTGCATAGTAAGCTATGCTGATGTATTATGAATGGTGTACAGTGATATGAGTGTGTATTATTGAGCAGCTGAATATGAGAGACTTAAGAATACCGCTCGTAGTTACAGCGAGTGGTAGAATAGATCGAAATATCCTGTAGAGCGAATGTAGCAGTGAGCTACACTCGTTACAGCAGGATATAGGACATTGTTTGGCCAGGCCCTGCTGAGCTGGCTGTTTAGCGTAGTGGCGTAAGCCATTGCCCCTGAAGCCAGCAGACTTGGGTTTGGGCCTGGCTCTAGGAGGAAAATGTTTTCTGTTTTTTTTTTTAAACTTTATTTTCCCCTGGGTCTGTGCTCCTGATGGAGTTGATTGTCTTTATTTTGGGGGTGCGAGGGGCATTGTCCTCACATAAAAATACTTATTTTGGTTGTTGTGTATCAGGGAGTTAGCGACGACCGTCGCTGTTTGCAATGGTTGCTATATTATTAGTCACCGTTTTGATGTCAGGCACTTTTTTCTTCAGTCTTTGATCAGCAGAGTTTAAAGACTCGCCATTATCACACAGAACCATTACGAACAGAGGAGGTTGGGTGGGAGGAGAGGCAGCACTGTCTTGAAGTATGTCACCAGATCCAACAGATATTACCTTCCACCTGTGCAAGTGGAATTGCAACACAGCATTTCCAATACATAAGATCACAGTGCTTCCTCCCTAGCTTTTTTTCTCTGATCATTCTCGCCCTCTCTGGCACTTTTTCCTCCTTCTACAGCTCTACTGCAAACCTTTCATAGCCTATTCCATTATCCATGCCCTCCCACCTTCATTGCCATGCTCACCCCCACCTCCATTCCCATACCCCACCTCCCGACTCAATTCCCCTTGCTGGTCCTGAACTATGAAAGCGCACAGGGCATGTGAGGTGGCCATTACTGCAAGTAAAAGAGAGAGAGAGAGAGTGAAGCCATACAGAGTAAGGAGTTCAGTCTGTTGCCTCCATTCTAACTCCTCCCCATTCACCTTGCTGGTCCTGGATTGCAACAGAGCCCTCTGCATGTGAGGTGGGCATTGCTGCCAGTGAGAGACAGTGATAAAGTAAAGCTCGGCAGAGCAAGCAGTCTGGTCTGTTGCTAAAGATCTCTTAGAACACTGTGGGAAAAAGAGACAAGAATCGGGCTGAGGATGCCTCCAAGGTGTTTTTGCAAAATGTATGTTCACTTTTTCAGCAGTGTATGCCCAGCTCCCCCGGAGCCAATACTAATGAGCACTTGCTTAATTTAAAACATCCTGAGAGGATATAACTGTGGTATATCCCTGATTATCATTGTGACGTGGTACTTTATACCTAATAATAAACAGCACTTGTGACAAAGGGAAGAAGGGAGGGAGGGAGGAGGCAGCAGTGCTCCTATTTCCCAAATAATCCACCCAATTCCATACATTCCACTCACCTCCACGATGGCTTCTCTGGTGAGCCCACACAGTCCCACCCCTACTATGCATCCCACCCACCTCCTCAATCGCTTCCCCGAACTGGCCTCACAGTCTGACCCCTACCATACATCCCCACCACCTCCATGTGCACTTCCCTCTGTGCCCACACAGTGCCACCCCACCACAGATCCCCCTAAGCCTCTCCAATCTCTTTACCAATGTGCCCTCATTTCTTCACCACTACCATAACCCACTTATCTCCCCAATCACTTCCCTAATATTCCAGCACAATCCCATTCATGCCATATATCCTGCCCACCTTCTCAATTACTTCCCTGGTGGGCTTGCAGTCCTACCCCTGTCATATATCCCACGCACATCCCTGATCCCTTATCTGGTGTGCCTGCAGAGTCCCACTCCTTCCATATATCATACCCACCTCCTCAATCACTCCAATGGTACACTCATACAGTGCCACCCCTGACATATATTCCCCCACTGTCCCAATCACTTATACGGTGTACCAGCGCAGTCCCACCCCAGCCATATATCCTGCCCACCTTCCTGATCACTTCCCCAGTCTGCCCCCACAATTCCACACCTGCCATATATTCCACCCACATCTCCTATCACTGCCCCAGTGTGCCTGCATGGTCCCAACCCAGCCATATCTCCTGCCCTTCTTCTCAGTTTCTTCCCCACTGTGCCCACACAGTCCTACCCCTGCCATACATCTATCCCACCCACCTCACTGATCACTTCTCTGCTGTGCCAACACAGTAGCACCCCTGCCAAATATCATTCCCCCCTCCTCAATCTGATGTGTCATCATGGTTCCACTCCTGCCATATAACCCACCAACCTCCCTGATCTCTTTCTTGATCTGCCTGCACAATCCCAAACCAGCCATGTATCCCACCTATCTCCCTGATCACTTCCCTGGTGTGCCAGCACAGTCTCACTCTGCCATATTTTCCACCCACCTCCCCTATCACTTACCCTGTGTACTCACACAATCCTAGTCCTGATAAACTCCACGATGTGCCTGCATAATCTCACCCCAACCATATATCTCGCACATCTCCCCAATCACTACCTTGCTGTGATCACATAGTACCAACCCTGCCATACATTTCTACCACCTCTCCAATCTTTTCTTCAATGTGCCCGCACAGCTCCACCACTGCTATACATCAGCAATCACTTCTGTGGTGTGCACGCACAGTCCCACCATTGTCATACATCTTACCCACATCTCTGATCACTTCCCTGGTGTGCCAGCATAGCCCTCCTATGCCATATATCCTACCCACCTCAACTGCTTCACCAGTCTGCCTGCATTGTCTCACCCGTCCAGTATCCTACCTACCTCCCTCCCTCCCTGATCGTGTCCTCGGTGTGTCTGCACAATACCACCCCTGACATATATCCTGCTCACTTCTCTGATGTGTCAGTACAATACTACCCCTGTTACATATCCTGCCCACCTCCCAATCTCTTCAATGGTGTGCCACCACAGTCCCACCCAGTGACAGCGCTGTCGGGTTAAAACATGGGTCAAATTGGACCCGCTGGTATAAAAAACGTGGGTCTAAAGAGGAACCTACTGGGTCAAAACATAATAAATAGCAGATTTTGAACAGTTCATGTTCCTTTCTTTTAGATATTGTTTTTGAGCTGGTGCATCAGTTTGGACCCACTGGCAATGGAAGGAGGGGTCATTTCTGGGCAGGATGCAACTTTTGCCCTTTTATTTGTTTATTTATTGAAGCTATCGGATAACATACCTTTGAGTCAAAGACTCCTTTACAAAGGCTCCACGTTATTGAGAACAGAGACATCAGGGACAAGAGCAACAATTAGACACAATAGTTACAGAAATGGTTACAAAATGGTTACAGATAACACAGTAAAGCAGCTGGTGATACAGAGATACAGAGTGTTGCCAAGCATGGTACATAGTACAGACAGTAGCAGGTAACAGAAATATACACTGCAGGATGGTGGCGCCAGCCATGCCCTGGTGGTTATTTGCAGGCCTAGGCTGGACTGAGGTTTCCTTTGTCAAATATAGGCACGCTTTTGGTGCATGTTAGTGCTGTCCCCAGTCCCACCTCTGCTACGTATCCCATCCACTTCCCTGATCAATTCCACAGTCTGCCTGCACAGTCCCACCCTGTTATATACACCTCCCCCCTTCCCGATCACTTTCTAGGTCTGCCTGCACAGTCCCACCCCTGCTAAATATGCTACCTTCCTCTGGGTTGCTTCTGCAGTGTACAATCTCACCCCTGCCATACATCCCACCCATGTCACCGATCGCTACCAAGATGTGCCAGCATAGTCTCACCTGTCACACATCCCCCGCCCCTCTCCCTGATTGCTTCTACAGTTTGCCCTCAAAACCCCACCATTGACATATATACACTGCCCACCTCTCCAGTCGCTTCTTCGGTCTGCCCAAACAGTCCCATCCCTGGCAAATATGCAACCCACCCCTGGATTGCTTCCCCAGTATACCTGCATATAGTCCCAAATCTACCATACACCCCGCCCTCCTCCTCGATCACTCTCAGAGTGCCAGCACAGTCCAACCCTTGCCCTATGTCCCGCCCACCTCCCCAGTCCCTTCTTCAGTCTGCCCAAACAATCCCTCTCCTGCTATATATACCACCCGCGTCCCCATCACTTCCTGGGTGTACCTGTACAGTCCCACCCTTGCAATATATCCAGCCCACCTTTCCAATCCGCTTCCCCAGACTGCCCACACTGTCACTCCCCTTCCATGTATCCTACCCACCTCCCTGATATGCCTGCACCATCCCACCCCTGCCACACATCCAACCAACCTCCCTGATCACTTACTTGGTGTGCCACTAAGTCCAACCCCTGTCATATATCCCATCCATATCCCTGATCACTTCCCCAATCTGTCCACACAAATTCACCCCTGCCACATATCCCGCCATCCTCCAAAATGGCTTCCCTACTGTTCCCATACAGTCCTACTCCTGCCATACATCCCCCATATCCCTGATCACTTCCCCAATCTGTCCACACAAATTCAGCCCTGCCACACATCCCGCCATCCTCCAAAATCACTTCCCTACTGCTCCCACATAGTCCTACCCCTGCCATACATCCCCCACCTCCCTGATCACTTCTCCAGTGTGCCCACACTGTCCCACCTCTGCCAGACATCCATGCCATCCACTTCCTTCATCACTTCAGCATTGTGCCTGCACGGCTCCATCCCCGCCATATATCCCTCCTATCTTGAAAACCGCTTCAGAGGTGTGTCCGCAAAGTCCGACTCCTACTGAATATCCCACCCATTTCCCCAGTTGCTTTAACAATGTGCACAGTCACAACCCTGTTATAAATACCCCACCTCCCCGTTTGCTTCCACAGTGTGCCTGCACAATCCCATCTGCCTCCCTGATCACTTCCCTTGTGTGCCAGCACAATGCCATCCTGCCATATATACCGCCAACCTCTGCAATCGCTTCCCTGGTGGCCAGCACGGTCCCCACCCCTACCATATAGCCTACTCACCTCCCTGGTCTGCCCGCACTGTCCCATCCCTGCCATACTGTATATTCCACCCACCTCCCCAATTACTTCTCATCTGCCCACACAATCTCACCCCTTCCATATATTCTGCCCATCTACCTGATCACTTCCTTGCTTTGCCTGCAGTCCTACCCCTGCCATACATCCCCCCACTTTCTCGACTGATCCCCTGGTGTGCCTGTACAGTCCCAGGCCACCCCTGCAATATATCCCACCCACTTTCCTGACTGCTTCCCTGGTGTGCCAGCACCATCCCACCCCTGCCGTGTAACCTGCTAACCTCACAATCACTTTCCCAATCTGCCCACACAATTCCCACCCCCCATAATATATCCCACCCATCTCCCCTATCATTTCTCCGGTGTGCCTGCACAGTCTCACCCCTGTCATAGATCCTGCCATCCTCCATGATCCCTTTTCTGGTGTGCCTACACTGTCCCACCCCTTCCATTTCTCCCGTCCACCTCCCCAATCACTTCAACAGTGTACCAGCAGAGTGCCACAGTATATTCCCCTGCAGTATATTCCCCCCACAGTCCCATCACTTTCTCAGTCTGCCTGCATTGTCCTACCCCTGCCATGTTTCCTACCCACCTCTCTGATCGGTTCCCTGGTGTGCCTGCATAGTCCCATCTCTACCATACACCCTCCCAATCATTTTCTTGATATGCCAGCAAAGTCTCAGCCCTGCCATATATCCCATTCACCTCCCTGATCACTTCCCTTGTCTGTCTACACAATCCAAACCGTGCCCTCTTCCCCAAACACATCCCTGCTGTTCCAGAACAGTCTGACCCCTACCTTCTATCCATTCCATCCGCCTCCCTGACTGGTTCAACACTGTGCTGCAAGGCTCCATCCCTGCTGTACATCACACCCAACCTCCCCTGCTCTGCCAGCACAGTGCCACTGCAGTTATATATCCGCTCACCTCCCTGATCACTTCAACGGTGTGCCAGCAAAGTCTCACTCCTGTTGAATATACCTCCCACTTCCCCAATCACTGTAATGGAGTGTACAGTCACACCCCTGCTATATATTCCCCACCTCCCCATTTGCTTCCACAGTGTGCCATCATAATCTCACCCACCTCCTAGATCGCTTTTCTGGTGTGCCAGCACAACCCTACCCATACCACACATATCGCTGACATCCAAAATCTGCTGTGCTTGCTGTACCAGCACAGTCCATCCCTTGCCATATATTCTACCCACCTCCCTGATCGCTTCCTCGGTCTGCAGCACAATCCCATGCTTCCAATGAAAGATAAAGAAGCCACTTAAGGATTCATGCAATGAGTTAGGTTAGCTAAACCCAGAAACAGGAGTAACCCAAAAGTTTACTCAATGAACTCAGACGCAGGTACTGAAAAATAAAACTTTGTATGCACTCAATATGTAAAAGGGACTGATAAAATGTGGAGTAGCTAGCAGCCTAAAACACACTCCTACCTCCCCAACAGCTTCCCTGGTATGCTTGCAGCCACATTTCACAGAGAGGTCAATTTCACGCAGGTATTCTACTTAGTGCCACTGAAAGGTAATGGATTAACAATACTGGCTGACTGCTAAAGTAACACGATCAGTTTTGCTGTCACTGTGCCCTGTAATAAATAAATATGCAGACAAGAAAATCAGCCTTAGAAACAAAAGACACACACAACAGTGGCTTCCTTAAAGAGGTGCACTCACACAGCCTTTCTCAGAATGACGACAATCCACTCCTAGAACCATAAATCATGATTCTTAATTAATCCTTTTTTGGTGATGTCTTGGGGTCAGTGAATAAATACAGCCAGAGACTGATTTTTCAGAATAACAAAGGCATACCTCTTAACTGTCCCTCATTATTAAAGGCGCCCCTCATTTTACCCCTGAAAGTGCTTTGTCCCACATACAGTATATCCCACATTTGGAAAGTGCTGTCCACACAGAAGAGATACTTTAAACTCAAAAAACTGTAATAAAGCAAAATTTGATGACATTCTGTGATGCCACAAATGAAACCGTGATCAAAGCAAGGGGTTTCATGGTGTTTTGGCTTTATGTCTTCATGTTTGATGATGTGTCCTGCCCCTCATTTTGAGGTTCAGTGTCCCACTTTCATTTGGAGTGCATCTGTCCCTCCAGTCATAACAGTGACAAAGGGTTAAGGGACTGGCTGTGACTGCTGTGAGATGAGGACAAGGGTCCACTCCGAATTTAACATCATCGATTTTAAGTTCTGTTTTATTGTGCTGGGTCGGTGAATAAATTCAGCAGCCCCCTTCCCCAATAACCCCACCCGGGTCGTGCCTGAAAATAGTCATTTTATGGCTAGTGCACTTACCCGGTTAACAAAAGCTAAATAAATAAAAGAAATAATGATGAGCCAGAGACTCCATTCTCAGAATGCTGTGGGTCCGTTCCAAGGTAAACACCCACGACTATTCTAATTTTTTTTATTACGTTTGTGGACAGGTATATAAATTAAATAGGCAGCCCCATTAACCAGAGACTTGGAAACCCACACCTGGTAGCTGATTAGAGAGCTTTTATTTATTTAAGTCTGGAATTACAATACCTTTGAGCCAGGGCTCTTTTACAAAGGTTCCACATCAGTTATCATTCAATACAAAAGACAAAGTGACAACAGTATAAGCTAAACAAGACCAGCAATCAAGACAAGAAGTTACAAAGGATATGAAACACAAAACAAGTTTTGGAGGCTAGGTTACAAGGAGATAACAAATGAGGTGTAGAGAGGTTGGGGGACAAGTGAGGAGGAAGAGTAAAGGGGAAGGGGGGAGCAATAGAGGAGTCAGAGCAGCCAGGGGCATTGTCGTAGACATAACATGAGGAAGTGCATACTAGGAGGTGGCCAAGTGATAATAGGAAAGAGAACTGAATAAAGTTAGAGTAATATTCAAGGGGTCAGCTAGTTGAGGCAGTCACAGGAGCTAGAGGCAGTGAGAGAGAGGCAGAGCCTTGATTTAAATGTGCCAAGTGTGGGAGTGGAGGAGATGTAACTGCTGAGGCCATTTAGCCAGCTATGCGTCCTATAGGCAAAAGATCTTTGACCTTGTGAGGTACGACAGCAGGGAATCTGCAGGAGCTGTAATTCTGACCCCCTGGTTGAGTGGGGGTTATTGCTAGGGTGCCAGAGAGCATTGACTCCAGAGGGTGTGAGGCCCACAGTTATTTTCTTCGCCATAGTGCAGGTTAGGTACTTTATCTGATTGGTGAGTTGCAGCCATCCAGTTTGAGCATAGAGACTGCACGTATGTGTGAGGCGGTGGGATCCAGTGAGTAGCCGACAGGCCTTATTGAGGGAGGTCGATATGCATCTAAGAGCGGTAATGGAGGCAGAGCCATAGATAATAAGCCCATAGTCAATAATGGAAATGACAGAGCTCTGAACAGCGACTGTCAGGGCTTCTGGGGTAAGATGTTGCCTGTGCCGGAACAGAAGGCCAAGACGAGTATTTGCAGCTTTGGCTACATAGTCAATGTGGGCACCACAAGTTAGATGAGGGTCAAGAGTGACCCCAAGGTACTTAAAGGCTTGTGCCTGTTCCAGGGCGACTCCATGGCTGGTTTTGATGGATAGGGGGTGCAGCTTATGTTTGTTATGAGAGCTGCTGAACATCATAGACTTGTTTTTTTAATGATTTAGGACCAGATTGTGATTTGAAAACCAATTTTCAACAGAAGTGAAGCCAAGCTGAAGGTTGTCTTGTAGAGGTTTGGGGTCCTAGTGAGAGGCAAGAATTACAGCATCATCAGCATGATGAAAGATTTGTTTGGAGCAAGACTATAGGAGGGTGTTCAGGAACAAGCTGAAAAGTAAGGGGCCCAGAATGGATCCCTGGGGGACACCTGAGCGGACAGGCCTGGCATCAGAGTAGGACATCCACAATTTTCACTCTTTGTGACCGGTTCTCCAAGTAACTTTTTAACCAGGCTATGGAGTCAGGAGAGAGCCCAGCTTTCAGAAGCTTCACAAGCAGTAGGCGGTGATGGACAGTATCGAACGCCATAGTCAAATCAATAAAGACAGATCCAATTAACTAACCACTGTCCAGCGAGCTGTGAAGGACATCAGTGAAATCCAGTAGGGCAGATGAGGTGCTATGTCCTTTCCTGAAGCCATGTTGCTGCGTACACAAAATATTATATTTGTCCAGGAAATCCGTGAGCTGATCTGCTACAATATGTTCAAGGGCCTTGAAGAGGGGTGGCAATATGGAGATTGGACGGTAGTTTCCATGGATGGCCTTATCATCACTTTTATGGACTGGGGTAACAGTGGCGGACTTCCATTTGTTGGGGAACTGGCTGAGGCTAAGACAGAGGTTGAAAATACTTGTCAGCGGCTGTAGTACCTCATCAAGGGTGAGGAACAGCAATTTAACGTCAAGTGTATCACTGCTAGATCTGGATTTGATGATAGCTTTGGTAATGTATTTGTGGGCTTCACGCACCTTGACTGCTATGAAATAGAAAAGCTAGACATGGAAAGTGCTGGAAACTCAAAGCGCGAGAAACTGGAAAAAGCATACTACACCAGGACTGGGATAGGAGGGAAACTGGATGCTGGGAGAGGTTAAAGAAGAGGTGGGTGTCAGATAACAGGCAGCATAGAATAAAAGAAAAAAATACACAGAGAAGAAACCCCTGACCCTGATGTATACGTGGCTTTTACTTGGACTTACGTTAACAAACAGTGCAGAGACAAGTGCTTGTGATTGTCTGGGACTGGGATGGGATGGAAACTGGATGCTGGGCAAAGGGGGAGATTAAAGAAGGGTCGGTGGATCAGGCAACACAGAGTAAAAGAAAAAAAAACACTGAGAAAGAAACCTTCGACGACCCCAGTGAATGTTAGCACATGTTTAAGAACAGTGCAGGGAAAAGGTGCCATAGATGAGTGCTGGTTTTCTCAGCTATTGTGACAGTCTATGCATTGTATTATGTTTTGCTATATTTTCCATTATCTGTTGTTTGCTTGCACGGTATTGACCCAGGCTGTATTTGCTTGCGCCCTATTGAGCAAGATGTCAATATCACGCAAGCAAATACATCGCGGGTCAATACCGCGTAAGCAAATACATCAAGATAAATGTCCGCATAATAAATTTGTCATAACAAACATCTACTAATGGAAAAGAGAGCGAAACACAGGGTGATACCAGATGATTAACGATCCCCCATTCATGAAAAAGCAAGTTAACATCAATACGGTACTGACGGGGCTATCAACATCATGCACATGCCTCCACACAGTAAACTGGTATACAATGACATACCCAACAATGACAGCTTATCAAAAGTCTATTTATTGCACAGTCTAGTTAGCAAACTGAGAAATTAAAAATTAATTATTGCAGAAGCTCCAAACAAGAAACTAGTCTCTGTATATTGTTCAAAATGCTTGAAAAGTAATAAATTCAGTTCGATTGCACCGTTCCATTGCACAAGCTCCAAAACAAGAATCAGTTTCTGTAAAATGTCCTAATTACTTGAAAAGCAGTAAACTCAGTATTGCACAAAGCTCCAAGTTCCACGGTCCACAGTTAAGACTCAACGAACAAATAGAAAAAAAGGTTCTTAGCTTCTGTCGCCAAATGAGAACTTACGCACACACAGAGGTCAGTGAAGGTAAAAAATAAACTTACTGTGGAGGCAGCACGTTCTTGGCATTTTCCTCAGCAATCTGTGCTTCCTGATACATTTTAATTTAACCCCCCAACAAATGGGGTTCCTGAAAAGTCTTCCTTGAGCTTGTCTAAATGCTCACTGCCAGGCTGGTGTCCTGCGTATTTGCAGTTTAAATGTGAATGCCAGAGAGTGCCTATACAGCATCTGTGTACTGTCTCTTTAAGAGCTGCCTGGATTGCAGTCATAATTAATCTAAAAGGGATCTCTATTAGAAGTTGTGCTTGTTTGCTGATCTTTTGTTAGAGTAGTAATAATATTGAAGTTTGTTCTAACCTGCCTTCTTTGCAGCATGGACAGTTCTGTTTGTTTCCATCATCTTGGTCCTGGACTACTGAAATGGGCCAATCAGTACATGTGGGACTCTAAAATGGAGCCTGCCTACAGGGGCTTGGTGGGGTCAAAACTTGCAGCAATTGTAGTTTGGGGCTTTTTGTGCCTAAAATAACCAGGAGGGGGAGCCCTTGTTGTGATTGACAGACAGAGCAGCCAACTGAACCTTTTGGATCTTGGGGAAGTCCCAAACTGCTTGCAGTTTCAGTTAAGTTGGGAAGTGAAGAAGTAACAGCTCGAGGTAGTTTGAGCAGCAATCCATAGTGGATTTGCACGAGAGAACTGTGGAAAGGCCTGAGTTTTGGCCTGCATGCCTGCCTGCTGTCCCTGAGAGGGAACTTGTGCCTTTTTCGGAATGAATCCGAACTTGGAGAGCGAAGTAAGCCACTGAATTGTGACCAGGCTCCTACTTGAAGAAGACCGAAGATATGCTGAATGCGATCGGCCTGTCTGGACTTCCAGCCACCTCTGAACTCCCGGATTGTACAGACTCTGTAATTGCGACTGGAGAGCCTTTTGCCTGGTACAGTGGAATTTCCTTACATGTGAATGTGTTGTGTGCTTATAGTGGGTTGTGATTTGGTTCCCCACTGTGGTTTGAATTGTATTCTGCTTGCTGGACGCTGCATTAGAATTTCCTTTACGTGTAAATGTGCTGTGTGCTGCTAGTGGGTCACGATTTGGTTCCCCACTGTGGTTTGAACTGTATTCTGTTTGCTGGAAGCTGCATCCAGCCCCACGGACTGAATCCAAAATCATATCCATTGGGCCTGGGCCTTGCCACACTGACCAAGCCCGACTACCTGCTGCACAGAGAACGCCATCGACAAGAGACCTGCCTGCGGATCAGCCCCCTGCTCAACACCTGAACAGGAACTACGCCTCTGTGATTCGTGTGGGCCTCGCTTTTCCAGGCACTCCAGCTCAACAACCTGCAGTCTCAATTTCACCCTGCCTGTGTCCAGTATTGGATATCATGAGTAAACATCAGGGTAGGTCCCTGCAACAACAGCTAAATATAAAGTATTGTCATCTGATTGTCTTGCTGCTTTTTCTTTCACTAACTGAGCCCCCTTCCCTCCGGATTACAAGTAGTGTGTGTTGTGCATGTTCATTTTTTCCATCACAGGCCCCAACCAGCTGCACCGTTCCTGGCTAGCCCACCATTTTCCTACCTGGGTACCCAGAGTGTGTGACTGTGTGGGGACTTAAAGTGCATGCATAACTGTTTGATTAACATAGCCTTTAAGCCAATTAGCCTGATTATGCCCCTTCCTTGTTCAAGTCCCCTGAATAAATCAGATCTGACTTTTTTTTGCTGCATTTAATCTGACTGTGGTTCCAGTTTGTGCCAAGAGTACTGTACTGTTGCTATTTACTGTGCATAACCTTGTTTTACAGGGAGTCCCCAGGGTCAAGCCAGAGGAACCAGCCCTGGTGGTAAGTGCAAACAGTGTGGGTACTGGTATGGTGTACAAGGGATACCGCGAAAGAGATTATCATATATTGCTCAGGCCACTAGAAGGGAAAGGGGTGGGTTACAGTGTTCCGGAGGGCTGTGCCCAGGTTAGTTTGACCACTACCAACCCTGACCTCCGGGTGCAGACACCCGTTTCAGAACTCAGCCCCTTAACCTGCTCCTAGCCGATCATGCAGGGGTAGTAGCCCTTGGGATAGCGCCACCTAGGGGTTACATTTTGGAGGCTCACCGCTGGGATTTTGTGCCTTCTAGTGGCCAAAAAATTAAGAATTATTGTTAAAGATTAATGGCTACCCCAGTAGAAATGGCTGTATACCAGTTGGTGGGGTGGTGTACTGGGCCGGAGATTGACCCCCAAAATGCTCTGCTTATACTGGATATTCCCCTGGGTACCAGCAAGGACACTGTAGAGGGAGCACTTTCCAAAGTTGAATGTTTAAAAAACCCTGTGGTGGTGGGTCGACAGGTTGATTTGATCACCCAAATTTTCATAGCCTTGGTAGAGTGTAGTGACCTCATGGACAGCTCTAACGTGCCACAGACTATTGTCTCAGAAGGGGTCCTAGCCACCTGGAGAGTGATAACAAAAGACAGTAAAGACCCTGGGGAGGATGAGCTCCCACCATTATCTGAGACTTTTGAGGAGAAATTTGCTAAGTTTTTTCTGGAGGAAGGGAAAACCATAGAGGACTTTAAGAAACTATTCCTGCTACCTGGGGGTGTTCCTTCCCCAACACCCCCTCCCGCTCCAGTACCTGTTACTGCCCCACCTTCTGTGCCCGTGCCAATGCTGGCCCCTATATCTGTACCCATCATTAGTCACGCCTCGTATCGCCGGCTGAGGATGTTTTCAGGCACCATCCCCACACCCCAGGGGGAGGACAATTGGGAGACTTGGATAGACTATGTTGCCCCTCAAATCCGAGAATGGCAATGCCCTGAACCAGAGAAAAGGAGAAGGGTGGTTGAAAGCCTCAGAGGCCTCTCCCAACTTACTATCCACGCTACACAGGCTAGTAATCCAGAAGCAACTGCTCAAGATTTTTTGAATGCATTGGAAAATGTGTATGGGAGTCCCGATTCAGATGAGGACCTGTGGGGTAGGGTCAAAAACACTCAGCAGTACCCAAGGGAGCCCTTATCTATGTATGTGCCTCGACTCAAAGCAGTGCTACAGGAATCCCTAAAGAAAGGTGGCATGGCCCCAGCTAAGTTAGATTGGAACAGGTTGGATCAACTTCCCAAGTCAGCCCCATTCTCTGAATTATTGCTGCTCCAACTACGCCTTGCTGCTCGGTTGGATGCGCCTCCTACCTATGACAGACTGATGAAGGAAATTCGGAGGATTGAGAGGAGGCAGTCACGTGGGGGGGGGGGCCCTTCCTGTATCTGCTGTTGCTGCTGCTAAATGTAAAGTGTTGTCATCTTATTGTCTTGTTGCTTTTTCTTTCACAAACTGAGTCCCCCCCCCCGCAGATTACAAGTAGTGTGTGTTGTGCATGTTGCTTTCTTCCATCACAGGGCCCGAACCACCTGCAGCGTTCCTGGCTAGCCCATCATTTTCCTACCTGGGTACCCAGACTGTGTGACCATGTGGGACTTAAAGTGCATGCATAACTGTTTGATCAATATAGTTTTTAAGCCAATCAACCTGATTACGCCCCTTCCTTGTTCAAGTCCCCTGAATAAATCAGATCTTTTTTTTGCTGCATTTAACCTGACTGTGGTTCCAGTTTGTGCCAAGAGTACTGTATTGTTGCTATTTACTGTGCATAACCTTGTTTTACAGGGGGTTCCCAGGGTCGAGCCAGAGGAACCAGTCCTGGTGGTAAGTGCAAGCAGTGTGGGTACTGGTATGGTGTATAAGGGGTACCAGGAAAGTGATTATTGTATATTGCTCAGGCCACTAGAAGGGAAAGGGGGGGGGTTACAGTGTCCTGGAGGGCTGTGCCCAGGTTAGTTTGGCCAATACCAACCCTGACCTCTGGATGGAGGCACCCGTTTCAGAACTCAGGCCCCTTAACCTGCTACTAGCTGCGCAGGCATGGATAGTAGCCCTTGGGATAGCACCATCTAGGTGTTACATGACTGTGCAGCAAGATGTTGTTAAAGGCATCCGTGGTTGTGCGCCCATACCTCTCCCTCCACATAAACACATCTTGGTACGATGGAGCCATCTGTTTCTGTGTCCCATTCATGGCACATGTTTGTCTGTGTCATATATGCAGAAGACCTATGAATCGGAACAACGCATGTTTCGCCCCCATTGTTACTTTGCTCTGACCATCACCAACTCGTCAATTTGAACAACTATGACCACTCCACCCAGATGCATTGGTTCATTCAGCAGTTTCCAACTACAAACATCCCAAATGATCTGGTACCAGTCAGTTGCCGTTTTGTCGGACACTTGCGCTCCTTCGATTGCTGCAATACCCGGGGTCTTCGCTGACCAGTAATGGATGAGCAGCACCACTTTCTCCAGTGCCAACTTTGTTTTGGAGAAGTAGCTATCTGCCAAAACACTTTTCTTGGCCCTACGTGTCTTCTTTTTGCATCTCCAGATGCACCCGTTCTGTCCCACAGTGGAATCATTAATCAGTGCCATGTCGCCACCAAATTTATGGCATTTTCTCTGCTGTGGCAGTATTCCCATCTTGTAGAAACACCACTGTGGAACCCAGCGTTGAACAGGTTGAGGCCACGGAGAAAAAGGTAACTGGCTCCATCTCTAGTATCAGCTTCAAGAGCGTTCCTTTACTGTGGCTAACCCCCAAAGTTAAATAGACTATGTAGCCTAAGAATAATCTGTCCATTATTACCTCTTTACTGGGAATAACATACTGAACCGTTTATCCAACAAAGACTTTGGCTCAGGCTCCTGGTATCTGGCTACCTGGCCATTAATTAACACTAACACCTTGTGCTTGTATTTAAAATACAAAGATTTGCACATCAATCAGTATTTGTACTGCGTTATTGTGACCGTTTCAACTTGCACAGTATTTGTACTGCAGCACTGTTATTGTTTTATTTTTCTGTATTTGGGAGGGGCACCCCCCTGTCATTGTATTGTACTCAGGGTGGGATATTCAGACTGCGCCAGGCTGTGGAGCAAGCTTGGGCGCAGTGCAACTGGGATGTGCCAGGCGGTGACAGGGTGATATTCAACGGTGCTGCGCCATGGCTCAGCACCGTTGAACATGGCACTGTGGCCACCCGCAATGCACATGGCACAGTGGCACTGTGCCAGCGCAAGTGGCCAGAGAGGAGCAGGAGGATGTGCCAGCGCAAGTGCCATCGCGCTAGGTGCAGCAACTGTGATATTCAGCAGTGGATATGCAAATGGAGCCATTATGTATGCAAGGCGCAAATGGGGCCATTTGCATGTCATCATGGCCCCATTTGCATGCAGGTGCGCCGATCCCTGGCGACTTGAGCCTGGCGCCCTGAGAGGCTGCACCCGTCTGGGACCAACGCCCCCTGCCCCTCAGCGGTCAACACGCCCCAACGCCCGATCGTGGGTATTCAATGAATTAAACTCCCTGGTGGTTCAGTGGACCCAATCCCACAGCCCAAGCGGGGCTTTCAATATGTTTATATCACTGGTGGTCCAGTGGACCTGATCCAACAGCCCGATCGCAGGCTTATAGTAAATCAAATAACCCTGGTGGTCGAGCAGTACCCCCTCCCACTCAGTCCCGCCACCGCCCCCAGTCAGTGGTGGGCAGCAGCACCCGCCTGCCAACTACAGCTTATGGCATGGCCATCGCCCGATGGTCCTGGCGTGGGGCAATGGCGTCGAACCGTACTATGCTACACAGTCCCAAAATGTGAATGAATAGAATTCATTTCATATTTTGGGGTTATGTAATCTGACTCTGATCTTTCGCTCACTAGTTCACACTGTGGAACAATAGGTGTACAGCTATACGTATGCTGTCAGTCGGCGGGCGGCTTGCGGGCATGTTGCTGCCGACCGCCGCTGACTGGGGGGGGGGCAGGACTGAGTGGGCTGGTTGGGAGGGGGGTACCGCTGGACAACCAAGGTTATTTGGTTTACTGTAAGCCCATGATCGGGCTGTTGGATCGGGTCCACTGGACCACCAGGGATATAAACGTATTGAAAGCCCGCGATCGAGCTGTTGGATTGGGTCCACTGGACCACCAGGGACATAAACTTAATGAAAGCCCGCGATCGGGCTGTTGGATCAGGTCCACTGGACCACCAGGGAGATAAACCTAGTGAAAGCCCACATACAAGATAGAGTGGGTATTCCAGGGAAGAAGACACTCCCACCTACACTGCCTGTGTCTCCAGCTTTTGCATTAAAGAACAGAGTTCGACTTCCCAAGGAGGAAGAGAAGGTAAGAGTAGAGCCTTGATAGCTGCACAAATTATCTGTTCTCACAGTTCTGTTAGGTTTCTGCTGACAAGACTAACCATAACTAAAATGGTAAATATTTGGGAAATGCAGCATTTAGACCATGGGCACTGTTCTACTTGGAAAAGAAGGTGGACAGAAGACTGCCAGCATCTGCTCTCGAGGCTATATTTACAGCACGCAATTTATTTTGGTGACATGTTATGTGTTAGGGGCATGGATGTGGTACACACAGCTGCACTCCAGTAGTTCCACTGGAACAGTGTTATTGGTCGGTTGTGTTTGAGGTCCTCTGACCACTCTGCTGTAATAAGCCCCAGCTATTGCCCCTGACGTCCAAGCATCCTGCTGGTGGAACAGGTCATCTTTTTGGCTGTTTCTGCTTAGGTTATCAGCGTCATAGGTAAACTATTTGAAGTTTTCAAACTTTGTTTTTGCAGTTTCAATTCCTTCCAATGACTGGAGCAACAGAATCCAGGTTTCAGATTTTGTTTGCGGTGCTGACAGAAGATGTCACGCTGATCCATACGAAGCTTAGGGTTGCATTTTGTGTCAAAACTGCTTCTAGAGTACCTAGAGGATGGAAATCTCCAACTGTCGCTTTGTGGACAGGATCCGAAGGGCTCAGCTGTGGCTTGGTTAGATGAACAGCTTACCTCCCATGAGATGGAAGTGGTGGCTGCAGCATTGAGCAACTCTGTCTTGGTGCTGTTCCCTGGGGCTAATGTTGGAGAGTCTTTCATAGAAGACATCAGTGAAATATTTTTGACCTTTCATACCTTTGGAAGAGCCCTGCCCACTGTGGTGTGAAAAGCAAGTGCCACCAGCCCCGTCATGGAACTTGCAGCAATCTAGGTCTGCCTGGTCTGTCTACTCACCCAACTGCTCTATGGTTGTAGAGTGCTCCTCGGGGCGGGGGGGGGGCATGTTGAGGGTTGTTTGGTTCTTTCGTTGAGCGAGTCAACTGACTCCATTACAGCAGGCCACCAGGATATTTCTGAAGCCTATCAAGCAGCTGTCTGACAAAGTTGAGGAGTTTCTCTGATCTCATTTTTTCTAGGACCTATCTTTACCTTTGAGTCGCATTAATGGTTTTTGAGCCGGAGGCACTAGGATCCCATGGGAGCTGGAACTTTTGAGGAGGGTTGGCGCCAAGGTAGGCTGTGTGCTTGCGTGGCACTTCAAGAGTAGCTCACGCTTTTGTCACAGCACAGGTCAGGAAGCATAGAAAAACAGTGGTCATAACATTCGCAAGTAGCGTTTTTATCAATAACAGTAAAATAAAAATTCAGTACAACTGTTAACAAAGGCAGTACAGAGAAACAAGGTCCTTCATCTGAGGTATCTCTAATTCCAAGTCCCTCTCCCTGGCAAGGTTTGCTTCTCTTTTTACAAGTCTTTGCCTGATAATGAACTTCAGCAACCTCCGCTCATTAATGGACATTCTGGTTGTGATAAAATGCATTAGATCTTTGTCGGTTTCCTTACAGGCGCAACAAAATAGAACATCGTGTCCCAGAATGGACCTTTGTAAAGCTCTAGAAGTTTGTGCTTCATCTCAAGGTTAACCCCTTGAGTTCCAAATAGCTTTTTGCAATAATTTCAACAGTAGGGTAGGAGGAAGTAAGCTGTTGGTTAACTAGGATCTGCAGCTTATCCGTTAGGTAGGAAGGAAAATGGGCAGACTAGGTGGGCCAAGCGGTCCTTATCTGCCGTCCAATTCTATGTTTCTATCGGGCATGGGGGGGACCGCGACAGACGGTGTCACCGGAGCTTGGGTGGCCACCCATAGCTGGCAGCTGCCATGTTGCGTCCTGCAATATGGCGGCTCACCTGTGGGTGGCCAGCTGTTGCTCCTTTTCTTTTTTGCACAATTGTGTGCAGCGCATGTAGGGGTTGCGCCTGCCTATGCTCAGCACATCCTAGGCTGAATATCGGGATGTGCGGGGTATGCATGGGCACACCCCCCTACCTGTGCTGCATACATTACTGATGCACCCTGGTACATCGGGATTTGTGCCAGACACTTTCCCTGTTTGAATATTGCGCCAGGGAGCATCAGTGGGTTGTGCATGGTGCACCCCTGTTGCGCCATGTGCAACCCTTTTGAATATCCCGGCCTCAGTGTTTAGCCAGTAGTTTTAGTATTTATGTCACCCTACACTCCCCCTGTTATTGTACTGCAGTCAGTAGTTTTAGTATTTCAGAAATATTCAGTCAGGTGGGCGTGTACTGGTGACCTCTGTTGCGGTGGTGGGCGGAGCAATAGCATGTGAAACTGCCGTAATGAGGGCAAAGGGGCCCTTAATCATCCGGTATCGTCAAACACAGTACAGCGCACAGAGCATCACAAATATCTGAAAAGGCATTTGTTTCTCAGCACCCACAAAGTCCAAATAAAAGACGTGTACATTAGGGTCAGCCAGGGGTTTCTTTTCTGTATGTTTTTCTTTTATTCTGTGTTGCCTGTATACCTCTCAAGTGCCCCTCATTGCGAGGGACATCCCTCATTTTGCCCGTTAAAACTGCTCTGTCCCTCATCCGTCTTTCATGGAAAAGGGTGCTGCCCACACAGAGAATGTGCTGTAAATTCAGATTTTAAAGCAGAAACTCTTAATTTTCTACAATACTAAATCCAAAATAAACTTTGTACAAGTAAACACTATGGTTTTCACAGTGTTCTGAGCTTATATCTCCATGTTTGAGGATGTGTCCCTCATTCTGAGGGTCTGTGTCCCTCATTTTGAGTGTCCAAAAATGTCCATGTCCCTCATTTCAGTGACAAAAGGTTGAGAGGTATGGTTGCCTGTTCTCTGACCCCCAGCCCTTTCGGTGATTGTGTATTTCCACAGCTTGTTGCACCTACTAGACGAAACACGGTAAGCGCGCTAGCGGCTGCTGAGCTATAAAACTCTCTCCCAACTCTCTCCCTTTCACCTCGATCGAAAGCGCGAGAAACTGGAAAAAACAGGGTCAGATTTCGCTAATCACTGAGCTCGCAACTGCACATGTGTGTTCACAACACACTCAGAGCTCTCTCAGAGCTGTATAGATTTAAAGAGGCCCTGCCAATTCTGGATAATTACAAATGTAAAGAGGGCATCGGGCCCATTTTGAAGGGCACCAGGCCCAGTTTTAAAAGGGCTATTAGGCCCACAGTAAAAGGGCACCAGGCCCAGTTAAGAGGGCACCAGACCCAGACTGGAGAAGGGCACCAGACCCATTTCAGAGGGCACCAGGCCAGTTAAGAGAGGGAACCAGGCCCATTATAGTGAGGGCATCAGGACCAGCAGTAAAAGGGCTATCAGGCCCAATGTCAAGGTAGGGTATCGGGCCCGAGCTAATGGTAGGGCATCAGGCTCGAGGTAATTGTTGGGCATCAGGCCCGAGGTAAATGTAGGGCATTAGGCTTGAGGTAAAGCAGGGTTCCAGGGCAGCCCCCGGCCTAGTGGTAGTAAGGGCAGCCCCAACCTAGTGGATTAGGGCAAGCCAGCCTAGTGGTAGTAAGGGCAGCCCCGGCCTAGTGGATTAAGGCAAGCCAGCCTAGTGGTAGTAAGCAGGGCATTTAGGCCTTTAGTGGCCGGGGCAATTAGCATAGGGCAAGTGGTACCCTCAGTATAGTGGTTAGGGAATCCATAGCAAAATGCTCAGAGGTAGCCAGATCCTATTCAGGAAGGTCCTACAGTCAGGGAAATGGGTCCATCCAAGGGTGCTTAGCTCACAAATACCGCAAAGTAACTGTAACAACTGTATTGTTCATGCAACTGTTTATTGCTAAAGTATCTGAAAGACTGTGAGATTGCCAAGAAGCACTAAGACTTTACTGTATATGGATTGTGGTTATTTGCCCCGATTATCTGAACTATTGCCCTAAGCATCTGAACTATTGCCCTAAGTATCTGAACTATTGTCCTAAGCATCTGAACTATCTCTCCAAGCATCTGAACAATTGCCCCTCAAGTAATAATTACCCCGAAAATGTATAATTTGCCCTTCCCCTGGCAAATTATCTGATCATTCTGCAGTTATCTTGGCATTGCAGAAAGATGCATCTTTTAGCTACAGTGTTACCAGCAGAAGGGGACAGTCTCAATCTTCTACCACACTGCAGTCCCATAGTGTGGTCTGTAAAACTACGTACTCAGAATCAGTCTCTACCCAGAAGGGGACGTCTTCTCATCATTCTTCACCCAAGTGGGGTCGACCATCAGATCATCTCCTCCGTCTGTGTTGTCCACCAAAGTCGAGTCCGTCGCCATTCGTACAAGTCATACCCATTTCTTGTTTTCCACAGCTCAAAGTTACGTCCACCGGAGCGCATCACGACAGCCGTGCCAGTGTCGTTCGTATGGTTCCTGATCCGGAAGTCCGGAAGTTGGTCGCCCTCCACAGAAGAGTGTGCACATCCTGGAGAACCTGGTCTGTGCCCCTGGTCGTTTGCCGAGAGTCGAGTCCGTCGAAGCCCAGTTTGGGACGCGTCCACCGTTTCTTTATTTTGTTCTAGGTTCTGGTGACAAGATTGCAGAATCATCCATCCTCTCTACAGATTCTTCTGGTTCCTGGTCCTATCGGAGATCCATCCTCACCCGAGATCCTTCAGAGTCTAGCTGGCCCTTGGAGTGCTGCAGCATCATTAAGGTCATGGTAGTCCTCGAGCGGATTCGTCGCTACACAGATCTTGGTTTCTCCTCACCCTTGGCAGCCCTGAAAGTGGGTTTTGGCCAAGGAACCCTTTGTCTTCAGTTTGGAATCAGACAGCCTGTAAGGGGTTATTCCAGGAACCAGTTGCTCTGGTTCTTTCTTTCCGGCAGCCTTGGAGAGGGGGCCTTTGCCGAAGAATCATATGGTCTGTTTACCAAACCTCTCACAACCCAGTGGCCTTTACAAGGTCCTTGCCGGGAATTATGTTTAGGGTTCTACAGTTCTGTTTTACTTCCCTTGTAGCTACCAACGAAGAACGACGGTGTACACGAAGACGTCAGACCTCTGGACTTAGGTGACATTGGACTTCGGTAGAACTCTGCGGCCATAGCTAAACCAAATATTGTTGTGGGTAGTACATATCTGATTCTTGCCTAAGTTTAGTAATAATTATACAATGGCCATTAAAATAAAGGAATCTGATTGAAAGGGTGCCAGCCAGCCAAAGTGGTAAAATTCATGTAACCTCCTTGTTACCCAAGGTTACTTAGAATCCCAGTAAGACCTAGTGGTAGGCAGGGAAGACAGCTTGTGAAACTCCAGTTAAATGGATTTCACACTGTCTCACTCTGTTCTCAGTCTCAGCTGAGACTGAGGGATGACATCACCATAGAACTATCGCAGCTGCATGAGCCACAATGGAATCTGCAGAAGGGAGTTAGAGTAGAATGTTGGGAGGTTTGAACAGTAGTCTGTGGTCAGTTGGAGTTGGAGATTGTTGTGAGAGGAGCACAGCAGCTCTGCTCAGGCTCTTGGAGCCTCAGCCCTGAAATAGGGCTACAATTAAGGAAAGGTGTGTGTTTCCACCTAAAGAGAGACACAGTGAGCAATTTTTAAAGTGGTGGAGACCGCTGATTTGGGTCTCTGTGCGGCAGGAAGGTTTGCCTGCATTTTCAGGGGCAACCCCCTGGCTACTGCTAGTGAAGAAGCTCCCTTATTTTGTCCATGTGTGTGGGGTACAAGAAGATTTTGAGATTCGCCTGTGGGGCACCTGCAACCGGAGGGTGAGTTCTGCTCTTTCTAAAGGGCCCATGTTTCACCCTGACTTGTGTTAAAGTGGGGATTGGACTACTGAAGTAGTGGGAGGCCTAGAGTAATAGGCTTAGCCAAAAGTAAAAGCATGTTCAAGTCCAACACATAGGGGAAGTCAAGACATATAGAGGAAACGTGACATCGTCTACCCAGTAATCTACATTGCCAAGCTTTCAGAAATGAGTTGTTTAGTTTCAGAGAAATGGCGGGTATGGATTGTGGGAGCTGGAGGTGGGAGACCCCCCCATCTTTAGTAACCAGGTCCACCTCTACGGATTTGCTCTGTGGATTTCTACTTTGCCTCATGCACTTGGCCAGTGATGAGGGAAGTACCCAGACGTGGGATTGGAAGGAAAAATTCCCTGTAGGAGTCGAAGGCTCTAAGGTGGTTTGGGAAGCCACCAATTGGAAGACTGGTTCATTCCCATAATGGACCGTGGATCAAGTGGCCAGCGGGGGAGCCGGGCCAGTGGGGAAAACCCAAGTAGTGTACAAGTCGGGCTGTGTACCCAAAGCTGCGTGCAAGTCCGGACTGTATGCCTGGTGGGTTCAGAGCCTGAGGACTGAAATATGAAGAAGTGTTCTGTTGTCTCTAATCTGCATTACCGGGAATGTAGCCCCATGGGGGTCTGTCTATGCTTTGTTTGTTCAGTTTGGATGTGAATAAAAGCCACACTGTAGAATCCCATTCCTGGTTCTGGACATTACAGTTATTGCTTCCTGTGTTCGGATTTACTTGGGTGCCCCTGTGCAGAGTAGCCAAACCTAGGCCCCCTGTGCCGAGTAACCTAGTCCTCCCCGAACCCAGTCCCCACCTGGTACTGCTGTCAGCTTCAACAGCATGCCACTTGTCATTTTGCAAAAAGGCAGGGGTGAGGGGTTACAAAAATGGAGGCCCCGCTTTGGATTTAATTCTGGGAGGAAAGGTGCTCGGGCAAGGGGCTAGCGTTTTGACTATCTGGCAGTGGGTAGCCCAAAAAGCTGAAGCAATTTAACTAGTGTGTTGCTGTGTGCTGTGGATCTTATGCTGTTGTTAAAATGCCAACTGTTTACCAAGGAGCAGTAAAGCTAAAAGAGTGTGCCCTTGACCTGCATCAAATGTTTACAG
The DNA here is from genome assembly GCA_016271365.2 of Neoceratodus forsteri. NCBI lineage: Eukaryota > Metazoa > Chordata > Ceratodontiformes > Ceratodontidae > Neoceratodus > Neoceratodus forsteri. The sequence continues at coordinate 142,279,600 of JADMNL010000023.1, forward strand.
CATTTTTGCCAACTTGTAAAAGAACTGTGTGATAAGAAAAGTGTGGAAGACTAGGGGTAGCAACAGGAAAATTGTGCCCTGGACGTTGGAAATGCTTTTTGAATGAACTGAGAGACTTGCTGTGTGAATGGCCATGCTAAATGGCTGAAATGGGCTCCTGCCATGGAGTCAGTTGAAAAAAAAAAAAGTGGTTTCTGCAGTTTAAATTTGCCTGCTCGACGATCGCCGTGAGGAGAAGAGCACTCGAGAGGAAGAAGAGGCTCATTTGCATGGTGTCATGTGATTGGTGACGCTGCAATCAGTCCCGCCTCCCCAGCTAGCTCTGCAGTGACTGCCCAGCATTCGAGAGGGAGTGTGAGTGGAGTGCGTGTACTGGCTAGTGGAGGAGCATCGCGGTGATTAAAAAGTGCTGTAAAACTGTTAAAAATAGACTTGTCTGTTCAAAATCGGCTCAACCAGCATCTCGATTGTCTGAATTGCAAGTGTGGTGGTCAAGGAGACGATTGGCAGGACTGCCCACCCGTTCTCTTTTTGAGGCCTCCAAGACTGGCTGCAGGCCTTTTTTCCATCGCAACTCACAGCTACTGATAACAGTAACTACCAACAGTAAAAGTTGCTCAAACAGTGATTTTCTGCTAAAAGCCATCTAAATATGTGTGCAGCAGTGCAGTCGCTTTTCAAATAACGACTGTGTCAAGTTCCACCAGCAAGTGCAAGTCTGCTAAGCCACTGACTGTGTGCATAGTTATGAGTTTAGCATCAGTTTCAAGTTTTAAAGCCAGAGAGAGACTGTGAGTTGTAGCCAAATGTGCAGCTCTAGTTTACAGGCAATCCTGTGCTTAAAATCCTGAGGCTCTAAGGGACTGTGAGTTAAAGAAATGTTTCCAGCAAGTGAAAAGTCCGTGGAAAATCATGTAAATGTGTTAGAAAGAGAACAGTGCAAGTTTGTGCAGTTTGAGCAAAAGCTATCAGTAGTGTGTGTAAATCAGATGCGCAGTGGCTTGACCCAATTTCTGAATGTTGATGCACAGGAGTGCTGCCGCCGCCATTACAGGGTGGGGTAGTAAAGTAAACACAGCAGCAGAGGAGCCATTTTAAAAGTAAAGAAGGTGTTCAGTAAACTGGGACTTTCAGTAACAGTGAGCATTTGTTTGTTTTTCTGCAGTTATGGCCTCAGGACCAGCTCGCTACCCGGATCATGCCCAGGCTGCAGTAACAGCAGCAGCAGTAAATAGATTAAGGGACACTGAAAGGTGTTATTATGGAGGACAACTGCCTCCTCATGTGGCGATTCCTGGATATCCAGTACATGTGTCAAATTTGCTTAAATGCTGGAAGGGACGTTTTCATGATACCTCACTGTTCTGGGTGCCTAGAAAAATATGGCTTGTACAAAGTGCCCCAGATTCGTTTGGCTCCCACATGGACAAAGGTTCAGGAGTCTGCAGTTGGCAGCACACAGCACCAGGCGGAGCCTGTTGAAGAAGGCCCCTCGAGGGAGTGTGGCACAAAGCTAGAGGGTGCAGATTTAGAGACAGAACCAGATGTTGAAGTTTCAGATGCTGGATCTCAGAAGGAAAATTCAGATAAAGAATCAGTAGACCCCTGGAGGGGGTGCCTAGCCCAGGTCTCATAGGAGAAGATGAGATGCAGGAGGCCTTTGAATGGGAGGTGTCGACCTCCACGCCTAGTGATGAGTGGATAGTCTCCGGAGTGAGGACGACTGCTCACTCCTGGGCTCAGATCCTCAGTGAAGAAGAAGATGAGGGGGAACCTATGTGGCCTTGTGAAAAAGGAACGGGTACACAGCCTCAAGCTCTTGCCTCGGAGGAATGCATGGAAGAGAGTGGTGATGCCACTGCCCTGGCTATGCAAGAAGAAGAAGTCAGGGATCCGTTTCTAATCTCGCTGAGGATGCGTAGCTGGCAGAACCAGGACTGGTCGCCCCCAAGTCAGGCCAGTGGTCTCAGGTTGACCAAAGCTAGTGAAGAGGAGAGACTGGTTCGTAGGAAGGCGAATAAGATCTATGGGATGACCTTTCCTCAGAGAGTCTGGGAGGAGATTGAGAACAGCAGGAAATCCTGGATCTGGGCTGAAGCAATGAAATGCGTGCATCCTGGTGCAAACAAGCATGTCAGAAGCAGACTGTTTCATGAGAAATATACCCAGTGGAAGAGAAGCAGGACACTGTTTATGGACAGAGTGCGAATAGTGGACGGAGAGGGACGTGAAACCTTCCACTGTGTGAATTATGTGCGCCCAGATGGGGTAACAATTCAAGCTCCTGATCCCCGGTACTATTGGCCTCAATGCAAGGACCTCCCAGCAAATGTGCCCATGCCTACTAGATGGAAAGCCGAGCAGTGGTAGTCAGTACTGCCACACCAGCCTGTGAAGTGCCTTTATTGATCCGCCAATGTGGACATCCAGGACTCAGGTGCCCCACATTCATCAGTTCTACAGTGTACTGGCCTTTCCAGAATCCATCGACTGGCCCACCAGATGACTTCAGATCCAGAGAGGACACCAGCCTAGCTGTATCCTGATCCATCGCCTGGTAATTGGATGACGTCAGACCAGCTGTTTTCCTTTTTTGTTCCTGTTCTAAGGTTCCATCTCCAGAGATAACATCACCCCAGCAGTTCCCAGATGTGCCCTCCTGTAGTTCCCAGAAGATGTCCTCCCAGCAGTATCGGAAGAAATGCTGCCAGGGAGAGTCTTCGGCTGAGGAGCAGGTTGGAGCAGATTTTTCCTTCTACAAGGGGCTGGAAAGTCCGACCTCTTCTATCTTTATGACACTGCAGTATACACCCTACACTAGCAGACTCCAGAATGAGTGAACTCAAAGACTCTCCCTTTCGGGACTTTGGCCTGCTAGAACTGTCCTTCCCCGGGCTCCGGCCCAGGAGAGACTCTTTAATGGACTAGCCTTCAGGCACTGTGGTCACTAGTTGGGACTTTTAGGTCACTCCATCCCCCAAATGTGTATTGTAAATAATGTCATTGTTTTCTACTGTTTTCTAGTGTATATACTGTTTTTCTACCGTTTCTTAAAAAAAAAAAAAAAAAAAAAAATATTTTTGGGATTCTCCAGTGTTTTGATGGTAGGGGTTTAGGTAGACTATGTATGCAGATTAGGAGTGTGTGTTGTCTTTCTTTTTCTTGCAGGCGTTCCTGAAGAAGACAAGAAGAGGAGGAGGAGGGCCTCATCGGAGTTTCTCACTAGTACTTTAGTGTGTAGTAATTTAAAGTACTGTGGTGTTGTTATTGTTGTTGTTACAGTATTAACCCTTTCCTTCCACAGGTGTGGTTGTGGGGGTAGGGAGGCAGTAAAGTAATATAATGGTATGGTATTAGTTTCTTGGTGTGTGGTTGCAGGGTGCCCAAGGTTGGGGAGGTTCCCGGGTTGTTTTTGTTTTGGGGTGTTAAGTTAGAGGCAGACAGATTTTCCCTAAAGGGCTAGGGGGGATAGACAGGCTGTGGTCCTGAACGGCCGTAGGGACTGCAGTGCTGAGCTATTAGAGCTATGCTCTGGACAGTTCTACCAGAGCCACTAGGCATCCATAGTAAGTGGGTAGAGTAGAGGCTGATATGTCAGCTAAAAGTCTCTAGGCCCTTAGTGTTGCCTGCCTATGCTCACGCATGGTAGGAGGGGGCCTGATCACCCCCCTCCGCGGGTAGCACATAGGGTGGGATGGCCTAAGCCAGGTAAACAGTAACTGCGGACCGTCATTTTCCTGGTCAAGGGCGAGTGTAACCCCCTTGTTACCCAGGGTTAATAGAATCCCAGTAAGACCTAGTGGTAGGCAGGGAAGGCAGCTTATAAAACTCCAGTTAAATGGATTTCACACTGTCTCACTCTGTTCTCAGTCTTATCTGAGACTGAGGGATGACATCACCATAGAACTATCGCAGCTGCATGAGCCACAATGGAATCTGCAGAAGGGAGTTAGAGTAGAATGTTGGGAGGTTTGAACAGTAGTCTGTGATCAGTTGGAGTTGGAGATTGTTGTGAGAGGAGCACAGCAGCTCTGCTCAGGCTGTTGGAGCCTCAGCCCTGAAATAGGGCTACAATTAAGGAAAGGTGTGTGCTTCCACCTAAAGAGAGACACAGTGAGCTATTTTTAAAGTGGTGGAGACAGCTGATTCGGGTCTCTGTGCCCCATCCCTTAGAGAATGGGGCAGGAAGGTTTGCCTGCATTTCCAGGGGCAACCCCCTGGGTACTGCTAGTGAAGAAGCTCCCTTATTTTGTCCACGTGTGTGGGGTACAAGAAGATTTTGAGATTCGCCTGTGGGGCACCTGCAACCGGAGGGTGAGTTCTGCTCTTTCTAAAGGGCCCATGTTTCACCCTGACTTGGGTTAAAGTAGGGATTAGACTACTGAAGTAGTGGGAGGCCTAGAGTAATAGGCTTAGCCGAAAGTAAAAGTATGTTCAAGTCCAGCACATAGGGGAAGTCAAGACATGTAGAGAAGATGTGACATACGTCTACCCAGTAATCTACATTGCCAAGCTTTCAGAAACGAGTTGTTTAGTTTCCAGAGAAATGGCCGGGTATTGATTTTGGGAGCTGGAGGTGGGAGACCCCCTATCTTTAGTAACCAGGTCCACCTCTACGGATTTGCTCTGTGGATTTCTACTTTGCCTCATGCACTTGGCCAGTGATGAGGGAAGTACCTAGACGTGGGATTGGAAGGAAAAATTCCCTCTAGGAGTCGAAGGCTCTAAGGTGGTTTGGGAGCCACCAATTGGAAGACTGGTTCATTCCCATAATGGACCATGGATCAAGTGGCCGGTGGGGAAGCCGGGCCAGTGGGGAAAACCCAAGTAGTGTACAAGTTGGGCTGTGCACCCAAAGCTGCGTGCAAGTCCAGGCTGTGTGCCTGGTGGGTTCAGAGCCTTAGGGCTGGAAATAGTGATAAAGTGTTCTGTTGTCTCTAATCTGCATTACCAGGAATGTAGCCTCATGGGGGTCCATCTATGCTTTGTTTGTTCAGTTTGGATGTGAATAAAAGCCACACTGTAGAATCCCATTCCTGGTTCTGGACATTACAGTTATTGCTTCCTGTGTTCGGATTTACTTGGGTGCCCCTGTGCAGAGTAGCCAAACCTAGGCCCCCTGTGCCGAGTAACCTTATCCTCCCCGAACCCAGTCCCCACCAGGTACTGCTGTCAGCTTCAACAGCATGCCACCTGTTGTTTTGCAAAAAGGCAGCGGTGAGGGGTTACATTCAGCATCACCAACGCAAAAGGTGCCAGCCAGCCGCATCTCACTAACTGCAAAAAAAAAAATTGAAATCTTTCCGAGTCGCCATCTTATTTTCTTCGGTAAATGTTGCCTGCTGTGCCACTCCGTTATTCCATAATTCGTAGTAAAAAACCAAAAATGCCAATTTTGCCAGAAATAAAAAACCTTTACAATATATTTCCCTCTACATCTTTCTAGCCGCAAACCCAGAAGCTAAACAGAAAACCACGATCTCGGACGCCCCACTCACAGCGCTGAAGACACCCCGCTCTCTGCCTGTTTCAGCCTGCCACCTATTCGCAACACGTTCACAAAGCTGACAGACACAAACTTTAAAAAAAAAACCTGAAGCCTGAAACCTTGCCTTCTGTCTTTAACTGAGCAACAACTGACATTTAATTTCCACACTGCGCTCTCTCCCTTCATTCGGGGAAAAGAAACGAAGCTTCACAGCCTCTCTCGCTTTCTGAGCTCCACCCCGCTGACCTCTCATTTGCTGTTCATTACAGCCCTCTCTTTCAGTCTCGTGTACAAATTACTCTCTCTCTCTATCGGAGAACACAATTATTTTTAAAAAACAAACCTTCGCAGTCTATCTCTCACCCTGCAGCATGCATGATCTTATAAGCCAGCAGAAATCAAATGGCTCCCCTAGCCTACACTTTTTTAACCCAAATATACTGGACTATTTTTTGTAGCGTAACAACAAATTAAATACAAACTTATAAAAAAATGAAAAATAATTATTTTTCTCTTAATTTTTTGACCAAAAAATGAAGGTGAACATTGTATAATTGCAATAAACCACTCCAGGGTGTTGGTGATGCTGGTTTTACCCATGCCTGACGAGGTTTACTCACTTGGCCTGCGGCCTCGTGACCAAACCACGCCAGGCGTGGGTAAAACCAGCATCCTCTTTACCTAATCATTTATTGCTTAAATATAGGTTACTGTTGAAGGATTGTAGGTGTATATATAGAATAGTGCATGGGGAACAGTTGACAACAGGGCTATTCTTTCACCGAGTTGGCACTATTTTTTATTTTAGTCTTTTGGTAACCGGGTAAGGCCCACTAGGCACAAGTGCCTGTTTTCAGGGGCGACCTGGGAGCACTGGGCAGTTAAGTGACTTGCTCAGAGTCACACAGTATTCAAGTGGAGGTATGAGAATCAAACTCAGGTCTAATCTGCTGGATGTACCAAGCTCGTTCACACCTCGTTCCTCTAACCTCTAGGCTATACTGCCAGCCGCACTATGACGACAGATTACCTCGAGAGCGCAGCTCGAGAGGTAATTCGTCATCATAGTGCCAACGAGGTGAAAGATGCCCTGTTGTCAACTGTTCCCCATGCACTTTTCTTTATAGTGTATGATGGAATGTTGTTTTTTGGGAAAAAAATCACTATAGAATGTTTCTGCTTCAAAACATTTTTACAGGGTTACTACAAGGAAAAAATAACTTTACATTTTGAATGTTTTCATGCTTGACATTTTAACTGTTTAAGAACTTTACATTTTGAACATTTTAACGCTAAACATTAGTACTGCTGCCGACATTGCTGCTTTCGCTATGTGTCCTGTCTATAGAGTGAGCCCTAACTGTCAAATGCTGCTCGAGGGCACAGTGTGTGACGTTCGTAGTGTAGTAGAAAAAATTGTTCTGCTGCACTGCGAACATCACTAGTGTAGGAGAACAACATTTCAGCAGCGATGTATTTTGGTGGGGAACGACGTTCCACCATACACTATAGTGGCAATAGGCCGTGGTGCACCCATAGAGAAGAATACTATAGTTTAGACATTTTAGAGTTTAGTTGTAACTGTTCAGATATTCATAATGCTGTCCACACTCCCTACTGTTTTTGTGGTTGGTATGTTTCTGTACGACCTCATAGAAACATAGATTTTGACGGCAGATAAGGACCGCTTGGCCCACCCAGTCTGCCCATTTCCCTACCTAATGGATAAGCTGCAGATCCTAGTTAACCAGCAGCCTACTTTTTCCTACCCCCACACCCTAGAATTGCCTTATGACTGTCCCATGCATGCTTGAATTCCACCACTGTTTTTGACTCCACAACCTCCTCCGGAAGGCCGTTCCATGCATCCACAACCCTCTCTGTGAAAAAATACTTCCTTAAATTACCTCTGAGCCGCCGCCCCTTCTATCTTCAAATTGTGCCCCCTTGTTCTTGCACACCTCTTTTTTTGAAAGATGCTACCCTCTTGGACTTTGTTGATTCTCTTGAGGTACTTGAAAGTTTCTATCATGTCCCCCCTCTTCCTCCTTTCCTCGAGGCTATACATATTTAGCTCCTTAAGTCTCTCTTTATATGTCTTCCAGTGCAGACCCAGCACCATTTTAGTTGCCCTCCTCTGGACAGTTTCCATCCTGTCTATGTCTTTGCGGAGATTGGGTCTCCAGAACTGCACGCAGTACTCCAGATGGGGTCTCACCAACTGTCTGTACAGAGGGATAATAACCTGTTTTCTACTGGTGATGCCTCTCCCTATGCATCCCAGTATCCCCCCAGCCCTCCTTGCTGCCCTCTCACATTGCTTGCCCACCTTTAGGTCATCTGATATGACTACCCCAGGTCCCTTTCCATTTTTGTTGTTGTTAATATCTCACCCTCCCATTGTGTACTCTTCCCCTGGGTTTTTGTTTCCCAGGTGCATTACCTTGCACTTCTTAGCATTGAATCTAATCTGCCATACCTTTGACCATTCCTCTAACCTTGCCAAGTCCCTTCTCATCCTTTCCACCCCACCTTGTGCATCAACTCTGTTGCAGATCTTTGTGTCATCTGCAAAGAGACATACTTTTCCTTCCAGTCCCTCTGCAATGTTGCTTATAAAGACATTGAAGAGGACCGGTCCTAATACTGAACCCTTCGGTACCCCACTAGTAACCCCCCTTTCTTTAGAGTGGACTCCATTTACTATTACCTCTGTGTCCTATTCTCCAGCTAATTCTTTGCCCAGGCTGTCATCTTGGGACCCACTCCCAGGCTGGCTAACTTGTATATTAATCTTTGTATGGGACTGTGTCAAATGCCTTGCTAAAGTGTAGGTAGGCCATGTCCACAGCCCTCCCTGATCTACTACTTTGGTTACCCAGTCAAAGAAATCTATCAGATTTGTCTGGCATGACCTTCCCGCTGTGAACCCATGCTGCCTTAGGTCCTGTGCCCTCTTTGCCTCTAGATACTCAACAATTATTTCCTTCAGAAGTGATTCCATCATTTTCCCTACCACTGAGGTTAAACTAACAGGTCTGTAGTTTCCTGCTTCTGCCTTGCTCCCACTTTTGTGAAGGGGAATCACATCTGCCCTTCTCCAGTCCTCGGGTACCACCCCATCCTCCCATGATTTGTTAAAGAGGGTAGTCAGTGGTGTCACTAGTTCTACCCTTAGTTCTTTTAGAATTCTGGGATGAATCCCATCAGGCCCCATTGCTTTGTCCACCTTCAGTTTTAAGAGTTCTTTCTTCTGTAAATGGGCTGGTATCAACTTCTGTATCCAGAGTGTTTCTACTGTTTGTTTTAGGTACCTCCCCCTCTTCCTTTGTAAATACTGAGCAAAAATGTTTGTTTAGTATCTCTGCCTTTTCACAGTCACCCTCCCTCCTCTTTATTAAGCCTCACTAACCCTCCCTTGGTCTTGCTTCGCTCCCTGATGTACCTATAAAAGGGTTTATCCCCCCTTCTCTCCCATGTCCTCCGTCCCCTCCTGTCTAATAAACGTCTTTGCTTCATCCAATCTCTGTGTACAACTCCTGCCTCTCCTTGTCGGGTGATTTCACCAGCCCAACCCCATTCGGACCTTAAGTGGCCCCTCACCATCCCACTTGCCATACCTCTCAACTGTCCCTGATTTTGCCTTCAAATTTTACTCTGTCCCTCCTAAAAATTGTGTTTCTGTGATTAAACAGTGGAAGTTGTAGGCACAAAATAATGTCAAACATTAACGTTACAGACTTGCTCTTCCTTAGAAAATGCATTATACACTAAGCTCCTTATTCTACCAGCTTCCTGAGTGGATATCACCAATTTTGAAGATGTGTCCCTGATCCTGGTCCTTTGTCCCTGATTTTTTAAGCCTTGTCCCTGATTTATGAGGCAGGAGGTTGAGAGGTATGCCACCTGCTGAGGGTGTCGCTGGCGCTGCTGGTAGTGAGATAGTTCCCTTCCCCACTCCTAGTGAAGAAACCCGAGGTCTACCAGTGCAGCGTCCATCACACAATCCACCGTAAAAAAAAAATCACTGTATTTAATCACAAGCGCGCCCAAGAAACAGTCAGTACACTAGAAGGGAACTTTAGGCAGCAAACCGCCGTGAGTGTAGCAGCTGAACAGCACCCATGGAACAACCACAACACAGCAAAATGCATACTGCTTTGTAGCGGAGGCGTTCCACTACATAATCCTGTATATTAATATCAAGTTCTGTGGGTCACCTACAGTTGTAGGTTGTCTCTGTACCTTTAAAACGTGAATTTCAAATCAGGCGCCGTCGCTACGAAACCTCTCGCCTATTGGTGCTTTCAAGGCCCTTCCTGTTCAGTGAGGTCCCTAATTGGCCCATGCTGGTTAGAGGAGTATGACAACAAAGATGGAGGGCAAGGCTCGGAGGTTGTTGTAACTGACTTGATACACGGATGTAAACACTGTGGAATGGGAAGCATGATGTAGACTGTCAGAGGCGACTGCCAACATATGTTTCGCGTTTGTCACAAGTATTCGTGTTCTCCACTCTGTGAATGGCAATTCCATTCGCCTTTCTGGAAACAGAACAGTGATCTGCACCTGCTCTCTTGTTCCAGTGGCACTATTTGATGTGTGTTAGAAAAGCCAAACCAACAGCAGAAACGCTGCAGTCACTGTCATTGTCTTTTAACATGCTTTGGCGGAACTGGCGACCAGGACTTGGTCAGTCTTGCACGTCGGAAGAGAAGATGCAGTATCGTGGAGGTTAAAGCTGCCTCTTGAGATTTGAACATGTAACAGTTTACCCTTTCGGTTACTGTTTCAAGTCAGTTGTTGCGATAGTTTAGTTTTGATCGGGATGCTTGGCTCTCAGCCCAGCTGTAGCACCGATCATGCGGCTTTACAGTCCAGATCCTCGCTAGCAAAGCTCCTAAAAAAAGTGACCCATTCCACCACTCTGCGAACTACGGTTCAGGATTGCGAGTCGGTGGCTGTTGTGGCAGTGCAGAGGTACTTGGCAGAGGTCAACGTCCAGCCCAGACCTGTTTCTTGTTATCGTTACTGTTATGATGTGACTGTCACTGATGGGGAACTCCAGGCGAAATGCTACCTTGCATCGGAACTGAACGTACTGGTGCACAGAAATTCTCTCAAGTCTGGCATCGAGATCAAAATTACACAGTGCTGCTATGTGTATGACGAGAAGAAGCTAAACAGTGGACTGGTATGCATAGAGAAGCTTGAGCTGGGAAGAGATGTTTCCCCTATCTTGTGCAATATTTCCGATCTAAACACAGTGCCCCACATTTTCAGTGTTCGTGGAAATATGTGTTTTATGAGGCTTCAGCCTGAAACCCCACTGAAAGGTGGAAGGAAGTACTATCTCCCACTCTGGAATAATGAAGATCCATATGGAGAAATATGGAATGTGATTAGACCGCCAGAACAGAATATCAATGTGGACAGTAAGTATCGCTACCCAGTAGTACCCATATGAATGGTAAGCTCAGTAAAGGCAAGCACATGATATTGTGTGTGTGTGTTATTGTAAGGGAAAATGCTCACTTTGGGTAGTGGTTGGGCACTTGTACCTTGTGCCACAACCATCTGAGACGTGCATTATTCTTGTAAAAAGTGAGCAGTTCATGGAGTGCATTATCTTGCTTATAAAATGGGCTTTTGTTTGTCAACAAATGTGTGAGAGAATAAAAAGTTTGTTGGCGGGCTGTAAACCGATATCAATAGTGTAGCATAGGCAGCCATACTCTATGCTGTTTGCCCCAGTTACATTTAGTAAACAGCTAGTGCTAGAGTAAAATGTTATGTTTACCTTTTTTTAATTTGTTTGAGTTGGAGGCTTGCCTTCCCCCTGTTTAAAATAAAAAAAGGGGGATGTGGGGGTGCTTAGCCAGTCTGTCCCTGACTAGATCCAATTGTGTTGTGTACTCGCTATGCTATTAATGCTGGTCCAGTGTGTTCCACCAGTGCATAAATATGCTTGGGGAGCGGAGCATCCCGCTAGAGCCAAGTACTCACTGTTAATTTGGGCAAGTTACTTAGCCTCCCAGTGCTCTAGTCCACAAAGCTGTGGAAATAGGCAGAGGCAGGAGCTGGACTCCTTTGTAAATGAGATGTTTCAGCTCTAGTGGGCTAGTCTGGCAAATAAGTTGTCATATATTATATGGTTGGGTCTTTGTCCCCCATAGAAAAAAATCTGCTATTTCCCCATATCTGACGGCACTCAGATATAAAATACACCAATTCATTTATTAATGCGTTAAACCTTAATAACCCTGTATCCCTAATGTACTATGAATTACCTTAGTGAAATCTTATTAACACATGCAACAACTAGCTTAGTAACACATGTTACAAACGGCTCGACAGATATAGTAAGGTAGAAAGGAAGCATGGAGGGATACTTAGGTGATTTTCCATTTTCAACCCAAAACAGTGGTAAAAACAGAATTTGACATTTTTAAACGAGCACTTGGGAGTCAGTTTTTCATGAAAAAACCTCTACTTGCACTACTTTATCATGCAAACAAACCCACTCTGTGCCAGCTTTTTGTGAAAATGCAACCATTTTGAACCAAATTTTTGTACAAAAGATGCTGATTTTGTCTTTGGTTTCAGAAAACACCCCTGAAAAAAAGGATTTAAAGATTTTGTCAAATGGAATTGGCCATTTTTGAAAACTGAAAATCATTGGTCCTGGTGAAAAAGGAAGCAAGGGAGTGGTATTGTTGTGCTACAGAAAGGGAGGTTTATAGAGGAAGATGAACAAACAGCCATCCTTAACAATTCTGCTCTGTCTTCACAAGGGAAGACAGTGGGCCCCTGCCTGAAGATGGCATCAAGGCAGCTCTCTGGGGAAGTCCTGAAACTAGGCATCCAATCTTTGCTAAAGAAAAGGTCCAGAAAGGACTAGAAGCCCTAAAGTTAGATAAGACCCCAGGGCCTGATGGGATACACCAAAGGTTGCTTAAGGAATTGGTAGCAGACCTGGCTGAACCCCTAGTAGGGCTATTCAGTAGTTCAGCTCAGACAGGGGGTAGTTCTGAAAAACTGGAGGGTAGCAGACGTAGTCCTGCCACACAAGGGGGGGGGGACAAGGAGCAACCCGGAATTACAGACCTGTCACTCTTACCTCTGTAGTGGGTAAGCTGATGGAAGGAAGTCACTGGTTAAAGATCACTTTGTGGACTACCTAGAGAGTAGCAGTCTACAGGATAGTAAACCACATGGGTTTGTGGCAGGGAGGTCTTGTCAGTCCAACTTGATAGTTTTCTTTGACTGGGTAACAATGGTGGTAGATATGGGCCACATAGGGATTTATTATACTTCAGTTTCAGCAAAGCTTTCAACTTGGTGCCACACAGAAGATTGGTGAGGAAGTGGAGGACATGGGCAAGGCTTGGGGGCATAGCTAGATGGGTGGGAAACTGGTTGAAGGAGAGACAGCAGAGAGTGATGGTAAACCAGGTCAGACTGGAAGAGAGGGAAGTCCTGAGCGGGGTGCCGTAGGGCTCTGTGCTGGGGCCTGTCCTCTTCAGTACGTTCATCAGTGACAGTTGGGAGGGCATCTGGGGCAAATTGTGTCTCTTCACAGATCACACAATGGTCAGTGCCGTAGGTGGATAGCAATGAAGGGATCATGGAGATGCAGAGGGATCTACAAAGGCTAGAGAGATGGTCTAAGGTTCAGCAGTTGAAAGTCAATGCCAAATAGTACAAGGTTTTGCATCTGGTGACAAAAACCCCAGGAGAGAGAGAGTACTGGATGGGAGGGTAAAACAGCTCTATGGCAAAAGAAAGGGACCTGGGAATCATCATCAGCTACTCTCAATCAAGCCAGTGTAATAAGGCCTATAGTAAGGCTAACGGGACGTTGGGGTGTATTGGAGGGGGTATTTGAAGCAGGAAAAAGGAGCTACTACTACCTCTCTATAGATCACTGGTGAGGCCACACCTGGAATACTGTGCTCAGTTCTGGAGTCCTCACTTAAAAAAGGACTGGGCATGCTGGAAACGGTACAGTGCAGGGTGTCCACAATGATTCTGGGCCAACAGAGCAGATCTTACAAGGATCGTCTCAGGGCTTTGAACATGTACTTGCTGTAGACTGGACAAGAGCGGGGAGATATGATAGAGACCTTCAGGTTCCTGAAGGGAATAAACAAGATGAACGGTGGCAAACTATATAGCAGGAGTAATGGTTCAAGAACCGAGGTCACAAGTGAAAACTGGTTGGGGTAAGGTTTAAGAGGGAGGTGAGGAAGTTGTATTTTCCAGAAAGGGTGGTTGGTAAATGGAACAGTGTGCCAGTGTATGTGGAGGGCAGCAACACAATAAATGCTTTCAAGCATGGCTTGGATGGAGTGAAGGGTTTGGTGGTTACTTGGGTTGGTAACAGTGGGGGCAGGGAGGGATAGAACCTTGTGTGGACAGTAGGTCCCAGGGCAGATAGGGAATTATGGGCAGATTAGATGACCCTTGGTCTTTTTTCTACTATCATTGTCTGTCTTTCTGTATTAACACATGTACTAACCACCATTATAAAAAGGGTCTGGGAAATGGAGCTTTCTGATTGGCTGCAAACATTCTAACAGCCTTATGTTAATCTTTTATTAACATACATGTAGAGCTTAGCCATATGCTGAACAAGGTTTAACACTGTTTAAAAACATTTTTTTATTATAATAGCAATAAGGCACTCCCATGGATTATGTTAATGGTCAGTTAATCACCCTCTAGGGGCATGGGGCATGTGGCCCTCGGCTACACCTCGTGCCACAGTACACCACTAGAAGGTGATTAACAGACCATTAACATAACCCTTGGTCATGCCTTATTGCTTAATTAAACCCTCCATAGCCATCAGCAACTACAGCCCTAGAAAAGAAAAATGCCACAAAAAATTCTACCTAACACACAAAAAAAAGGCCTAACCTGAAATCCTATCACTTACCCAACTCCCCCCTCCAGCCTCACTCAATAAACAACCATGTTCCTTGAAGCTGCAGCTCGTTCTCACAAAGGTTTGCCATACTGCTGCCAACTCCCACAGCATTCTATCTGCAAACATAATGCCTCTCATGACTGCTGCTCCGGATAGCGTTCATTACGGTACACCACACGCCACCAGAACCACTGCTCCCGATCACACTCTGCATGCTGCTGGCTTCAGACCATATGCCACACTGCTCCCCATCCTGTACAAAGTAAAGGCAGGACTGCCAGAGCCATGGCTCCTTTCATTGGATGCCCCTACCCTGTGGAAAACCTAAAAGGGCAAAACAGTAAAAGCCCGAAAAATGCCACTCCATTACAGGAGAAACTCCACTACACTGTGGAAGAAAGAACTCCAGCATACCATTGCACAACTGAAAAACACTACACTGCGAAAAAACACTAAGACTGGACTACCAGAAAGTGATCCCAAATACTTTAAATGGCCAATCTATTGTAATATATAAGACCCTTGATGACAAAGTTCCATATACTCGGACATCTCAGCCCCTAAAAACTCAAGACCACAAACTCTTCGGGTTTGTACACCTTTTGTGCCCCCCAAGATTAGGGTGTTATTTATGAGATAAAGGAGGAACAGAATAGGCAAGCAAGCCAAGGACACAATATGCTTGGCCAGTGGAGGGGGTTAGATATGACCCCTAGTACTGTCCATCAGGGCAGTATAGATGTGGGTGATGCACATTTGTGTCTCCTGGGGGGGGGGGTGTGTGCTGGGGCACACATTGACCTACAGATGTCAGAAGTTTCAGTCAAAGTAGGAAAGAGTACTTTTGTGAAGAAATTAGACTGTTCATGATCAGTGTGGTATAATTTATTTTGGATCATTTTAAGTGTGTGTGTGTGTGTGTGTGTGTGTGTGTGAGAGAGAGTGTGTGATCTGGGAGGTAGCAACAGAGGCCAGAAGTACTTTTTTTCTGCAGTGGGGGAGTGAACCTAAGGGGTGTAGATAACAGGAAGCATTGAGAACTTAGTTTGTGGGACGGAGTTTGTATTTTACTTTTAAGATGTGTCCCCAAATGCACCACAGAGTTTTAAAAACCTCAGTACTTTTGGGGGCATAGTAGGCCCCTAGATCTCCAGCCTTTAATTCAGACCCCTCGGAGAAAAAGAAAAGTCAACTCTTGTGCTTTGAACTGAGGTACAACAACTTTTTGCAAGGTATGGATTTCCATCCACAACAACGTCCAACCATATATTATAGTATTTTTTTTTCTGTCTACGGTGGCAGCTTACCTCTTGGTGAAAGCTTGTTGTTTGTGAACAGCATTTCCTGGGCTCTCCTAACAATAGCAGTAGTGGTGGCCTACTAGCCGTTTCAAAACTGGTGCTATAACTGCTAATTTACCTTGTTTATATTAGTTCATTCATTTTGTTTGTGACCCATTTCAAATACAAATTAATGCTGTAACAATGTATCTTGAAATTCCAAGTTGGATATAACACTCAAAGCAATTGTTTGGGACTTTGTCCATGACAGAAGGAAATTTATTCTGTAAATATCCACATACTTTGTTTACAAATAAATGTTGGTCTTGGTGAAGGCTGGATCTGCCGTACATAGCTACCATTTTGGTTGCAAGTGCTACTGAAAATTCAGTCTGGTGGTGACTAAAAAATGTGTCTTAGTGTCACCAGAAGCTCCTAAAAATACTACTTTAAAAAGTATTGTTATATTCATTTCACGTCTAAAGAAATTAGACTGCCAGTCAGATTTCTTCAGTTGGCAGCCAGTTGTAATCTACTGAAGAAAAAAAAAACCCAGACAGACAAGTTTAGTGCCCTGGTGGAAGCCTTGTGCTTTTCAGTCCTCTGAAGTCCATATGAATTAGTTTTTATTTCCCAGAATGCATTACAAAGACATCTTATGGGCAGTTCTGCTTTCCTGGTAAGGAGGGCATCCAGTTTATGACCCAGATCTTCTCACTCGAGATTCCCTTGGTTTGATGGGGATCTCAAGGCGATGAAGATCAAGATCAGGGGTCAGAAGTTCGAGCGCTACTGGTGGAAGACCTGGCTGGAGTCCAGAAAGCTGGCCCTGGGTGCGCACTATGCTGAGTACCAGGGGGCAAATTCTCATAAGAAGACAGAATTCTTGTTCAGGGAAATAGCTGAGGGGAGGAACAGACCATCTCAGCTGTTTCGGACGGAAGACAGGCTTTTACAGCCTTCCTGTCTGCAGCCAAAAAAAATTCATTTTTATCCACTGTATGTGAAGCGTTTGCTCTGTTCTTCTCTGACAGAGTGTCGGCTATCCGATTGGGGATTCCACCAGGTAGGCCACGGCCTAGCAGTGGCCGGGCTGGGGGGGATAGAGGCACTCCATCTGTCTAGGAAGAGTTTAGGCCAGTGGAGGTGTCTGAAGTGACTAAGGTGATCTTAGCTCTGAAGCACACTTTTTGTGAACTGGAACCGGCCCTGACATGTTTCTTAATGGGATGTGTTGAGGCTGTTGGCCCAGTGTTCGCCAGAATTTCCAGGTGCTTGATGGCGGAGGGGGTTTTCCCAGCTGCTATGAAAAAAGCGCTGGTGAGGCCCTTCCTTAAGAAACCTTCCCTTGACCCTGACATCCTGGCGAATTACCATCCTATCTCCAACCTGCCTTTCATGAGAAGTTGGTGGCACAGCAGCTCGAGGACTGCCTGGTGTACTCGGACATTTATACGCCATTTCAGTCAGGTTTTCGGGCTAGACACAGCACTGAAACAGCTCTAGTGAGGGTGCATAATGATCTGCTCAAGGCTAGAGATAGAGGAGACAGGTCAGTTCTTGTACTCCTCGATCTCTCATCAGCGTTCAACACTGTGGATCACATGCTGTTGGATCGGTTCTGTGAGTTCTATGGACGTGCCAGTACTGTCATCAGGTGGTTTGAGTTCTGTCTCTTGGATAGGGTACAGAGGGTGGTGACTGGGAATTTCTGCTCCTCCCCAATGCCTCTGTCTTGTGGAGTACCACAGGGCATGATCCTGTCGCCATGATGTTGAGCCATGTATATACTGCCCTAGGGGTGAGCACTACGACAATACAGGTGTGGAGTTTCACTGCTATGCGGATGACACCCAACTGTATTTGTTGTTTGCTCCCAGAACATCTGGTGCTTAACAACTGTCTGGCTAAAATCAATGACTGGATGGCTTCCAGCTGGCTGAGACTGAGCCCAGCTAAGACAGAGGTGCTGGTGATCGAGCCTGGTCATGGGCATGATGGGTTGCCTCCTGGGGCTGACTCTGGTCTTGTACTGGGTTTGACCTTGTTGGTGGCTTCCCCAAGGGTGTGAAATCTGGGCATGATCCTTGATAACAGATTGACTTTTGAAGATCAGGTGTCATCTGTTGTCAGCAGTGGTTTTTACCATCTGCGGAACATCGCCTGGATTAAGCCCTTATTTCTGCATGAGGACCTGCCAACGCTAGTACATGCCTTTGTTTCCACTAAGCTTGACTACTGTAGTGCTCTGTACTTCGGGGTTACGGGAGGGACCCTCTGCCAACTACAGCTGGTGCAGAATGCAGCAACCCAGTTGCTGACGGGTCTTTCAAGGTCCTGTCATGTAACCCTGGTTCTGTGTGCCCTTCACTGGCTGCCGGTCAGGTGGAGGGTCCTTTTCTTTTTTCAGATTGAATAAACTTTATTGAAAACACCAATAAAAGAAACAATATAACACAGAAAATGTCAAGTCTCGAGCACATTAACGAGGGTAAATGTTACAGAAATAAAAGCAGATGGTGTACAATTTTAAATTAAATACTCACACCCCCAATACCCCCCCAATCATCCAGAACCCAGGAGGACTCCCATAAGATAAAAAGAAAAAACATTGGGTACCCAGAAAGTATTGCACCTATACCGTAAAATAAAAAAAAAAAATTAAAAAGGCCAAAGAGAAAAAAACGACCTGAGGAAAGAATGGCTGGATTCCAATTGTTAATAGAACCTGTAAAGGTTCCCAGACCCAATTGTATTTGGATATTCGACCAGCCATGCTGGCAGTGAGGCATTCAGCTTGTAGGTTGAATAGAATCTCCCTGTGCCACTCAAGGAATTGGTGTATGCATTGATCCATCCAATGCCAAAGAATAACCTTCTTGGCACATGCTGAGATCAGGGCCATATGTGGCCTTTGATTCCCAACCAAGATGGTGGTATAATCCCCCAAAATACATATTTCAGGGAGAAAGGCCTCAGATAGCCCTAACAGGGGATCTAGGTGGGTTTGAATGGAGTCCCAGAAGCGGGCCACCCTCTCGCAGGAACACAAGATGTGAAGTAGAGTGCCCGGTTCCTTGCCACATCTGGAGCAAAGTTCACCAGGGAGTCTACCCATTCTGTACAGTTTAACAGGGGTATAATACAGATTATTAATAATTTTAAATTGCATAAAATGGTACCTAATCTATTTTATAAATTTATAAAGATGTTTCCAGATGATAGTCCAGTTCCTGGTAGGATTGGATGATGGGACGGATTGGTCCCAACAATAAAATCTTGGGCCTGCAGAAGTAGCCAGAAAGTTGTGTAATGCCAGATAGTAATATGAAATGTAGTGAGATATAGGGGCATGTTGAACTAGAGGGAAAACCAAATCACCAAATGAACAAGACCAGGGGCCACTACTGAAATGCTGGAGAAGCATGTGTGATGATTGAAGGTATCAAAAGAATGAGGAGGCAGGCCAGTGGTATTGGGCTTGGGTATCCTGAAAAGACAGCAATTTTTGATTGGAAACAAGATCACCCACTAGTTGTGCTCCCAATTTGGGCCAAAACTTCTGGGAAAGAATCTGCCTGGTTATACGAAAATTAGGATTCCCAAACAAAGGCTGGGATATATCTTTATATGGGCTGATTTTAAAGAAAGAGCAGAATTGCACATGGACGCAGAGAAGCATCTGGGGGTCCCGTAGCATGGAAGGGAGCTTTTTCAGAGGAAAATAAGGAAGTAGTCAGATATCTAAACTGTTGCCTGAGCAAAGGAAACGCTCATTGTCCACCCATTGCGGAACATAAGGGTGAGATGGGTCACTTCCTGATGGTCTCAGCCAGTGAGAAAGCAGACTGAAGTGAGGGGACAAACAGTATAGAAAGAAATTAGGCACCTGTAGCCCCCCATCCAGTTTAGCATGCATGAGTTTAACAAAAGCTCTATGGGCTACTTTACCCCGCCACAAAAAGGAAGAGAGAAGATGATGAACTTGGTTAAACCACAATTGGGGGAGGGGATAATTGTACATCTGGAGAGGATACAATAACCTAGGTAGGATGTTCAGTTTAATAATGTTCAGGCGGCCCCGGAGTGTCAGGGGTAACAGTGACCAGTGATTCAAGTCCACCTTGAAGCGAGTAACCAGGGTATCTATATTATATTTTCGCATCTTGGAGGGTGATACACTAAGATAGATCGCTAGGTGTTTCAGTTTATCTGATTTCCAAAGTAAGCTGAAATGGGCAATGTCAGTCTTAACAGTGCAGAGTTTTAAATAATTGATTAGCAGTTTTTTCCTTGGGACAATACGAACTGTACAGAATGCATTTATATAGGTTTTCTAGAAGTGTTATGTTTGTTAAACACAGTGAGGCAAGTGCTGTGCATTTTCACAATGTTTTAGGACTTTTATGAGCAAAATGCTAATCAATTTTTAGAGTTAAATAAAACCCTGCAGTGGTATTGTTAAGAGACATGACTTCAGTTTTGGAGAGGTTTAGTTTATAGTTTGAGATATCACTAAACTGGGAGATGATCTGTAAGGTAGCAGGTAGGGAAGTAGTGTGTGAAGAGATATGCAACAGAATGTCATTCACGTATACCGATAATTTATAAGCAGTATGTCCAATTGAAATGCCCGAGACCTGAGGGGAAAGATTAAATTTACCAATGAGGGGCTCCAGAAAAAGATTGTGGACAACCCTGACTGGTGCCTTGGTGGAGGGTGAAGGGTGATGATAAACCCCATTATAAAAAAATCCAGGCTGATGGAGAGGAGTAAAGCACCTTAATCCATTAAATAAATACTTAAGGAATCCGGTATTTAAGGAGGAGGGTAAACAAGTAGTCTCATGAGACCCAGTCAAAAGCTTTTTCAGCATCCAGGGACACCAGCACTGCAGGAGTGAAGGAATCCCTGGATACGGAGAAAAGATAGGACAACTTCCTAAGATGATCAGCTGAGAGTCTCCGTTCAACAAAGCTGACTGGTTCCCTACTAATAAGGGATTCCCATACAAGCCCCAACCTACAGGCCAGTACTTTAGCCAGAATCTTCATATCAACATTAATAAGGAATATAAGCCTATAGTTGGAGACCAGTAGGGGGTCCCTATCAGGTTTAGGGAGGACCACAATCGTCACAGCGGTAAGAGATAAGTCAGAAAGACCAGTCTTAAAGATATAGTTGTAAGTGTGCAAGAGGATGGGAGCTAGTTGGTCTTTACATGACTTATAAAAATTAATAGCAAAGCCATCTGGACCAGGGGCTTTGTCCGGAGCTAGGGAGTCAATAGCTTGTAAAATCTCCAGAAGGGTAAGCGGGGCTTGTAAAATGGCGACTTGTGGATCAGTCAATTTTGGGAGTGGCATGTCCTATAGAAAGGTCTCTAACTGCGCAGAGGAAAAGGGGGAGGAAGGAGAATCATATAAGCATTGATAGAATGTCTGGAAAGAATCCACAATATATTGTGGTGAATAAGAAGAGATCCAGAGTCCGTACGAATAGAAAGTACTGTCCTATCCATAGCCTCGGAATGTAGCTGAAGTGCTAACAATTTTCCGGCCTTCTCCCCCTGATCAAAATATTTCACTTTGGAACAGAGCGGAAGGTGTTCTGCCTTTTCCCCTAAGAGAGAACTGTATTGAAAATGGAGGTTTTCCAATTGTACCCATTCAGATTGAAGGGAGGTCTCTGAAAGACATGTCTCTAAATCCCATATCTGGGTTAGCAAAGAAGATAAGGTAGCCAAAATTTCTTTCTTCTGCTTCATCGTGATCCGGATTAGTCCCCCCCAAGGGCACACTTCAGGGCTTCCCATAGAATGTCTAGGGTAGGCACAGAAGGAGAGTTAATCTCCATAAATGAGGAAATAAAGGACTGGAGATGTCTCAACAGGTCACTCAATTTGAGTAATTGGTTGCTCAGAGTCCATACTTTGTCTCTAACTAATGAGGGGTTAAGATTTAACTGAAGAAGGGCAGGGTGGTGATCAGATATAACCTTGGCAGAATAATGATATAAAAGGACCCCAGGGAGATATTCTGCTCCAAGCAAAATAGAATCTGCTTGGGAGAAAACATGATGTAGGGGAAAATAAAAGGACAAATTTCGGGTAGTGGGGTTTAATGTTCTCCATGGGTCTACCAAACCCCCAGAGTCCATCATCTCCCAAAGTGCCAGTTGACTGTGGGAGAGCGCAGATCAGGGCCTGCCAGTTCAGTCAAGGTCATTGGATTGGAATAAATTCCAGTTCTTCCCTAATATAATTGGACGGGAGATTGAAGGAGCTAGAAGGGCCATTAGAGAGGTAAAAAAAAAAAGAGGGGTCTTTGGTGATAGGGCCATATAGCATGCCTCATTTCCGCATGGCCCAGCAAGGCATGAAGAAGTATATATCGGCCCTGAGGATCTGTAAGTTCCTGGAGAAGACAGAAGGGAATTCTCCGAGCCACTAAATTAGCAACCCCATTCTTCCAGGAATCTGATCCGGCTCCAAACACCTGTCCCACCCACGACTGCCTAAAAAGGAGGACCTGGGATGCGAGCAGGTGGGTTTCTTGCAGGAACACTATATCAGCCTGCAGTCTTTGTAGGTGGAGGAGAACCTTAGCCCACTTAGTAGGGGACTGAGCACCTTTAATATTCCAGGTACAAAACTTATAATTAGCCATTGGAAAGCGAACAGTCAAATCCAGGAGCCATAGTTAGGTGCAAAAGAACAAACCAGAAATGGAGAATTAACCATGTTAATTGGGACAAACTCCCGGGATAACCCTCCTCCCCATCCTTGTCCCCTGGTGGTGCCCCCCTCCCATAATATCTAATGCCAATGTAAAGGGAAAAATAAACGTTGTCGTCAGGTAAGGACAAGTAAAGCCCAATTAAAAGAGATAAGATTATACTTATATACTGTAGGATACCTCCGCCCGACAATAAAATAAACCCCCCTTCCCCCGTATCTAAATACCCAACTTCTCCCCAAACAAAATTCCCCGCATGAAAACAGAACCAGCCAGTGAAAAACAGCTCACACTGGTATCGGAGGAAGGAATCATCCCACCTCACCGGCTCGTGTCCACTTCTATATCAGTGGCATGAACCACTCAACCCCACCTACCACCCCAAGCCACTATAGTCGAAAGATGCCCCAGGTTAACAAAAATGCCCCAGGACAAATAAGAACCCTGACTGGCCTTAAAATATGTGATAAGGGCAGGGTCAACCAACTCCATCACCTGGAGCATTAAGAAGCAATTCTAAATTTGGCAGAGATATAGAAGCATATTAGCAATGCATGTGGCATATGAGCCATCAGTTAAAAAAAATAGTAGGAAAAGTATTCAGTTTTATAGACATTAATAACAGAGCTTCCCCTGAAAGGACATAAGAGCATATCAATTGACGTGGAGACAAAACCACCCCCAAACAATACAAAAAAAAATTGGTGGCAGGTCCACAAAATAAGCCAGAGTTGATCTTTCCCCAGGGAATAACGAGATGCTGCAGACTCAAGTAATGACCTCCATCGATCATAATCCAAGTAGAGATACAAACAGTGCCAAAAGACCAGGACCAAAGTCAACTGTTCCAGTGAAGAAAGAAAAAAAACAGAAGAAAACTCGACATATTGCAATAATCCAACAGTCTTACTTGTGAGGGGCTGGTCCGAAGCAAAATAAATTCAGGGCAGTGTTCCCAGCACTGAACGAAAAACATAGAAAAAGTTTGTAGGTCACTCTGAGACAATTGAAAACTCAGGATGGGCATCAGACAGTCCTTGGGGAGAAAAAATCACCTGTATTGAGCTGACGTCTCCCGTATTTAAAGAAAGGTGGGGCAGGGTGAGGCATTTGTGGTGTAAAGGAGAAGGTTGAACCAATGTGCTGTCTGTGACACTTGGACAGCTGGTTCTGATTACTCTAAGATTTTTGTAATATAAAAAAATGTAGTGTGGTTGTCTGTCATGACAAATTCTGTGATCCTTGGATGACCCCCCCCCAGGTATCACTTCAAATGACAGGATATGTTAAACAGCAGATCTCTGTAATGTGATTAACTTCCAAAGACTCACATTTTATGGTCTTGTTGTTGAGCTATGCTTCTTTGAAGGCCAGGAACTAAAATATCCATTTTATGATGTCTTCAGAGGAAAGAACATTTAATTTCAACTGGTGCTAAAAGAAACTATATGTCAGCTAAGTGGGAAACTGCAGAGTTGTAAAAGTTCTTTGATGTCTTTGAAAAGCAGGAAAACACACTAAATCAAAGAGGAGCAGGAAACCACTCCAGATCAGAGTCATATTGGAAATGAGTTTTTGCTTATGTCATCTTATTTAAAATACCTCCTGAGTGATGAGACATCCTGGTTGTATAATGTTTAATAAACAGAGGAGGAGCTGGGTGACATCATGGAGGAGGCCGGTTCAAAGTCAGTTTTTTAACTATGCTGTGGCTGACCTTTAGTGACATTCTTGTTTGGAGACTCTGAAGCAACATCTACTTCAAGCACTGTTAGAAGATATACATTAGATAGACAAGTCTAATTGTCTGGTGGTAGGAATTTGTTTGCACATTTTTAAACCTTGTTCTTTTTAAATGAATGTAGGCATTGTGATATATTGTTCTGTGTTTACATTTTTCATTTTATCTATTTTAAAGTAAACCTCTACTTGGTGTGCCTTCGGAATTCTTTATTTTGACAAGTGAAGCATATATGGTTAAAGTTGTGCATAACTTAATGGTAATACCAAACTGGGAAAAGGTAAGAGTTTATCTAAGGTCTTTCACAGAGTTTTTAAGGGTTCATTTTGTACACCTGGTTAGGTGCCCGTAGGCAAAAGATATCTGGCATCCCCCGAAGAGTAGAATTATCTGAGCCTGTACATTGGGTACGCTAGCAAGAGGTTCACAGTTTGAATCCCTCCTGAACTTGAGACCAAAGGTGATTGGAACCCACAAAACAGACAGGAGGGTTACCCTGTTCTGTTCCTGTTCACAATACTGCACTCGGAGGTTGGCACTGTGGGAGCAGAGGGCCTGACTTGCTGAGTGGGGTTGTGACACTGTCCAGTTCAATAACTGGGGGTCCACATACCCCAAAAAGACACTGCTGGAGTAATGAAATAAAAGGTGCAGTCATTAAAACCAGAAACTCACTATAATTTATATATCAGATGTGAAAGCTTTTAGAGAAGCTGTGGGGAAGGAGCACCATCCTCGAATGAAAAATCCTAGACGAAGTTTGGTACTAACATATTTAACTCTCAGAAGGATCCCGTTCCATCAGGGTACTGAATAGCTGTTATGACAGTTCTCCATCGCTACTATATAGCAGGACCCACAAAATGTATCTGAAAACAATGGAGCCAATAAGAATCTCAGATGTTAAACAGAAAAAAACATGGAAAAACATCCAACTTAACATCTTTAGGCAAACTGAGGAGAGAACATTAAATCAGTTATTAGGGAATAGATCAGGCAGGAGCCACTTCAGTTCCGTATTCGCTTGCTCCACCGACTCAAACGTGTGCCAAGAGGCTTTACAGTGGACTTGGAACTTGGTGAGGTACAGCATTCTGAATCGAATGCTGGCAGCCAGCAGTTTAACACAGATGGGATTAAATGCAGCTCTCTTTTGCCGAGTTGTAGCAGGTAGATCTTGTGATACTCTGATCCGGTGTCCCTCCCATGCAATTGTTTGAATCTCCTGTTTTTTTTATTTTGCAGTATATGCTGCTTATCTAAGTAATCGAGCAATTTCATAATAAATGGTTTAGGGGAGAGCCAGTGAGCAGATGAGGCCGCAAGGATCGATGTGCCCTCTCAACGATATAGCATGTATTGTTCGGGGAGGGTCCAGCAATACGTTTCAGGAACTTTTGTGCAAATTTAACTGATGTATTAGCCTCCGCCTCTTCTGGTATACCGAAAAAGACTATATTATTTTCCTGCTCCGTCCTTCGAGGTCCTTAAGTTTGTTTTCGACCTTGGACAGTTTTTGATGGAGCAGGATTATATCAAGGTCAACGCGGTCTTTCCAACCCTCCAGGGATGTGGCTCGTGCTTCAAGGTCACCAACTCTTCTTGAGGTGGTAGATGCATCCAGCTGGAGTGATTTAATCTCCTTGGTAAGTGATTTTAAGCAATCTTTTAACGGCTGTATTTCCGATAGAAATTTCTTCTCGGTAAGTGGAGAGGTGAGCGGTGTGGTAGTAGAGGAACACCTAGAAGAGGTACCTTCGCCTTGGATTTTTTGGAGTCCTTTTCTGGGGTCAGAGGCGGCATGTGGTGCAGCAGGGCCTGCTGCATCTCCGATTCCATCGCAATACTCAGACTTTGGCAAATTTAGACAGAATGTGATCTGTGTAAGTTTCGATGTGTTAGGAGAAGTTTTCTCAAGCACTTAGTTGATATCTCTGCCAAAAAGTAGTGTAATTAGGGCTAAGTAGATGGGAACAGTGGAGAAGTGCAGCCACTAGTTCAGAGGCATCCCGTGACTCCTGGAGGGTCCTTTTCAAGGTGGGTCTTCTCACCTTTAAGGCCCTATACGGACTGGGCTCTGGCTATCTGTCAGAGCTCCTGACATCAGTGACCTCTGCTCGCTCCCTCCGCTGCTCCTCGGGGGGCCTCCTGGACATTCCCAGGGTTTGGCTCAGGACCTTAGGAGATTGTGCTTTCAGCATTTCTGGGCGGACCCTGTGAAACTCGCTCCCATCTGCAGTCCGGAAGTCCCCTTCGGGAGAGGTGTTTAAGCGGAGGCTGAAGGCCCACCTCTTTAGCCTGGCATTTAATGACTACTGAACTACATCTTGTTTTTGTTCAGTCCCTGATTATGGCATCCTGAAAGATTTTTAATTTAATTTATATTTTATTTATATATTATCTTATTAATGTAATCTCACTTTAATCATTTTATTGCCTGTCTCATTGTATTTCTTTGTAAGGTGCCCAGAGCCTTCGCGCTTGGACGCCATATAAATAAAATTTACCTTGCCTTAACCCTACGATTTTTAACCCTAGCAATGGCTGATTGTGGCGGTGGATGGGGAGAGGTCTGAGGACCTGCTCTGCGGCTTTAAGATCCCTCTGTAGGGCTAGCTACTTGGCCTCTCTGAGTCTTCATTAGTGGGCAGCATATGCCATAATGTTGCACCTAAGGGTGGCCTTGAAGGCTTCTTATAACATGGCCTCTGACACCTCGCCATTGTCATTCAGCTGCCAGTATGATATGACCTCTTTTCATAAACATACAAAAATGCCAGCAAGTTAGGCCTTGAGGTCTATTGCGTCTGCGGCTCACAGTTTGAAAATTGCTACTGCTCCCCCATCCCTCCCCTGATTTCCATTCAGATTCCCCAGTGGTTTCTACCTGCCCTACCTGTACCCTGCCCATGCATCTATTCTATCCCTTCTTAAAACCTCCCACTGATTCCCTTGATATCAACTCCTCAGGCAGCGCATTCCAAGGCATCACCACCCTGTCCGTGAAGTAATGCTTTCTCAGGTCTGTTCTGTACCTCCCACCAACCAGTTTCAGGCTATGGCCCCTTGTGGTCCCTTCCCCCTTCAGTCTGAACACCCCCTCTGTGTTTACTCTGTTAATACTTTTCAAGTCTTTAAAGGTGTCGATCATGTCCCCTCAGAAGGGACTTCTGTTTTCCAAGGAGTACTTCCAAGAAGTATAAACAGTTATTAAAATCCAAATCCTCCAGGAGGGGGGATTTAACCTCCAAAAGGCGCTGCACATAACAAGTAGTTACAGTAAGAAATTGGAGTAAGATCCAGACTGAAATAAAGCATAATAAAACAAACACTTATTTTTCTAAGTTTCTTTAGTAAAGCATATTATTCCAAACAGTCTATTTTATCTATCAGTAGCACTGTCTAACATAATTTATTTTATCTTTGAATATACCTTGTTTGATTACTTTCTAATGTATTTTAGCTGCTGCTTTTTATTATTTATAATTTTATTTTTGTTATAAATTATCTTTCTCTAGTCAAGAGAGTGCACACTACAAATACATACATTTGTGTTGAGAACATGCATTGAAAATATGCACTGTGACCATTGAGATGGTATTGTGCTGAATAACATTCTAAACTAGATACCAGTGTATGATAGAACAGCTAAATAAAATCCTACAACAGCTAATATAACTCTTTGTGCACCTAAAACCTGATAAATATTCTTGGACCCCGCCTATCCTAGATATAGTGTGTGCTCCCCTCAGTCAGATACACTCATTAAAGAGCAGCTGATGCCATTTGGGGAAACTTTGGAAAAAGTAATATTTAGATACAGTTTAGCTTATATTTCATATAATTTCTATAGCGTTCTCCTTTCCAATATATATAACTGAAGAAATTCCCGCAAAACAAGATCTTTGTGCCAGAGAGAGTGTTAAGGATTTATCTCGGTGTGTAATTCTAAATCAGAGGAGCACAGTCAATCAAAACTGTACTCTAAAATTTGTGCTCCTTCGGATCTTGGCCATGCTCCTATCTACTTTTTATATTATTATTCAACAGGAATTCCCTCCGTGCATTCAGGTTACATCTGTCTGCTGACAGTAAAACTTTTTTTGCTCAGTCACCTCATTTTCATTTAACTGTTGGCCCACAGTCAATAACGTCATTCCTTCCTTGCTATCCTACCACACAAAAACACTTGTTTCCCACCAGCCTGTACGTTCCCTGATAGCCAGAGAGTACACATACACTCGTTCCCTGCCTGCTGCGGTGCCAGTTGTCCACACACTTGTTTCCAACCTGCCAATAAAAGCCACTGAAACCACACCCACTCATCCCCTACTGGCCCGCCTTCATGGACATTTGTCTACCAGCTGCTGTCATACTCTGTCTGCCCATGTACATAGTAGTCTGTGCTGGTTGTCAACACGCTTGTTCCCTGCCAGCATACCATAGCTCATAGTAACCTGCTGGCCCATCTACTAACTTGATGGCTTCCCGCTCACCCAATAGCTTCCCTTTCTAGCTTTGAACTCTGCCAAATTAATAACAAAAGCCTGATCTGCATCTCAGTGTTCTTTTTGGACTTCCCCACCACCCTCCCACTGCATGGAACCCCTGTCATTAACTGTGCTCCTGAAAGATGAGAGGTGCACAGATAACCGAATTTTCTACAACGAAAATGTGCTCTTGTAATCACTGACCATGCTTGGAGCGCAGAGCACACCCTTAACACTTCACATGGACAAGAGGTATACACTATAGCCTTAGTGTTCATCTGCTTCTGTAGCTTCTTCCCTGCTTGAAATTAAAATGCTTTGTTCTCTCTCCTAAGCTGGTCTCTGGGGGCTTTCATACAGATGGTCTATACCTCCTGATGCATATATGCAGGCAGGAACTAAGTTTTGCAGCTGGGGATATCCAGCCCTCCATTTCCTGTTTCCAGTTTACTTCCTGCCTTCCAACTAGCAGGTACTCTGCAGCAGAGCTCTGTCACCATGTGGCAGGGCTGAAGACATCAGACTGTAAGTCACAAAATTTAATTGGATTTGCTGAAGAATCTCAGCACTTTAGAGCACTCCTGCGTCGGCACCAGTTTCAGCCTTGCAAGCTGCATAGACTGGCCCCACTTTACCGCGGAGGTTTTCCCCGCGATTCTGGGCCCAACTCAGTGTTCATTGTAGCCTTGGAGTTCGTCTACTAGTGGATACCGTTTTTACAGGGATTGGAATGGCAGGGCCCTTTTTTTTTTCAAACAACATGAAGTCTTGCTGTATTCTGACTATTGCAGTTGGCTCCAGCTTTTAAACTGCCCCGGAGAACAAAGGGTTAACTTTTCTATGCATGGCATAGAATGCTGAGCTCGAGCTCAGTTGAGGTCTCTGTCTGTTTCCCTTTGAATTTAAACCGTCAGATTCTTTACTGCGCCTCACTGAACAGTCGCTCCGGAGATTTCTCCTACAGCTCGGTTCAAAAGTTGGTTAAAGTGTCTGTTTTAAACCGAAATTTATTCCGCATAGTCTGTTCAGTCTCTGTCTGCTGTACTGTGAGTACTAGATAGGTTTTGTTCTGATTTTCTGTGTGGAAATTGTAAAAGTGTTGGATCGGTTTGGCTGAACCAATCATTTGTAGTGAATCCTTGTGTTTTACTTTAGTGTGTGGTTACCGGTCCTTATCGGTTCTACAAAAAAAAAAAAAAATGTGTTTTGAACGATTTTTTCCAATACCGGTGACACGGTTAGGAACCGATAAGGGAGTCTTGCCTGGTGGTTGCCATAAAAAGGGTAAGTTGGTTAGGTTGGTCACGTCTGAGAAACCCAAGGAAAAAACTGGGCCCACTGGGTTTCAACACTGCAGTGAGTGTGGGGAGGTCTTTGCTAAGGCCGATCCCCACACCACCTGTGTTTATTGTCTGGGGTTTGAACACCTCGATACAGACTGCCAAATATGTAAACAATTTCCTAAATCTGCCATTGAAAAGAGACTAGGTAGACTGAGGGAAAAGGAGGCTGAGAAGTCCGCTGACTCGGATGGCCAGCCCGGTTCGGCTCATACCGAACCAGAAGGAGTGCCCTCTGACCACGGCGATACTTCTTTGGGCAAGGGGAGAGCCGATCCTCAGGGATCGGTTCCTACAAAAAGAAAACGCAAAGAGAAATTGACCAGTTCGGATCCAGAAGTTCATGTTCCGACTGTCGAGGAAATAGCCAGAGTGATTCGGATTGTGGAATCGCTTCGCCCAGTTCCGATCGATCCGGCACCTTTTGGCAGGGGTTCGGTTCAGTCGGTTCCCCGGTTCAAGATTATACCCCTGAAGACTTTTATGAACCGGATTTTGAGGAGGAGGGGGAGTTTGAAGATGGTGATGGTGAAAGTCTGGATGTGCCTGTGGAACCAGACATCTCCCCAGACAGACCTTCGGGTGTATCCCCTCCTAGGCTTTCTGAGTCCCCTTTCCACTTTCTGTTTTACAGAAAGGTGGCTGAAACCCTCCAGCTTCCTATGGAGGAGTCAATGGAGGATGAAGAGGAGCCTGATTATGTGGAAATGATGGACATCCCAGAGTCCAGGAGACTGTCTATTCCCCTTCGCAAATCTTTTGGGAAGCAGACACACAAAATCCTAAATTCTCCCAATTCTGTACCTCCTGTTGACAGAAGGATGGACAAGAGGTATACACTATCAGGCTCAGATACAGAGTTTTTATACCAGCAGTGCAGCCATGTTGGGGTAGTGCAGGCTGTTGCCTGTGACAAGGCAAACATTCCCTTGGCTTCACACCCTCCAGACAAAGACTCCAGGAAGATTGATGCCATGGCAAAAAAACAGTACATGGCATCTTCCTTGGGTCTCAGGCAGGTGAATTATATGGCCTATACAGCCAGGTACCAGAAGTCCAGGTGGGACACTGTACTGGCACAGCCAGGTACCAGAAGTCCAGGTGGGACACTGTACTGGCACTGGCTAAGCAGGCTTCCCCCCCAGCTGGCCAAGGAGCTGGAGGAGTTGGTTGCTGATGGGATGGAGGCATCAAAGATACAATTTCATGCTGCTGTGGACTCAAATGATGTGTCATCAAGAGTCATGGCTACATCTGTGGCTCTTCGGAGGATGGCTTGGCTCAGATGTACTAGCCTCTCACAGGACACCCAGGCTAAGGCCATGGATTTTCCTGTGGTGCGTAATTCTCTGTTTGGGAGACAGAGAATTACACGAAAAAGATGGATGAGTACAGGACCACTTATAGGAGTACTCAGGCCAGAGAAAGGCAAGCAACTCCTCAAAGGCAGCAGTCTAGGGGCAGGGGCAGGCCTTTTCATAGGTCTTTTTACCAAGCACAGGCCTCTTCTCCCTTTTCACAGAGGGTGTTCTTTAGAGGGAGAGGCAGAAGGGGGATGAGCAGGGCTGCATCCACCCCTCAGCCTAAGGCTCCTGCCAAGCAGACACCCTGATGGGTCTGCCCGGGTCGACTCTCCTATTCCTGTAGGGGGCAGGCTGGCTCACTATGTCCAGGACTGGATGTCTATTACTTCAGACAAGTGGGTCCTGGAAGTAGTAAGCCAGGGACTGGTTCTCAGCTTCAAAAAATTTCCAAGGATGAGAACCAGATCTTTTCCACCTGCAGGTCTCTCCGAGACCCTTGCCCTGGAGGCAGAGCTTTCATCTCTTCTGGCTCAAAGAGCCATAGAGAGAGTTCCTACCCTACACTGGGTCTGTACTCCAGATACTTCCTTACCCCAAAAAAAGACAGGAGAGTGGCGACCCATCCTAGATCTAAGATACCTGAACAAACATCTTCTAAAACCAAAGTTCAAGATGGTAACTCTGGGAATAATTCTTCCCTCTCTAAGGCCAGGGGACTGGCTAGTCTCCCTGGACCTCAAAGATGCCTACTGGCCGGCCCACCGGCGCAGCGGTTGGATTTCCGCTTGCGACGCCAGCGACCTGTTCAGGAACGAGCCCGGGTCACTGAGGGTTGGCTGGGGAGAAGGATTGAGCGTCCCAGGGATTGCTCTCCTTCTCGGGGTAGGGACTGGTCCAGCGCTGCTGGCTCCTAGCGGAGGCTGGGAGTATCACAGGACGCACGGCCCAATACTAGCTGGGGAGGAGCGGACGTCGGCGTATGCCGTGATGTCACTACGCTGCCCACAACAGAAAAGCCAGGAAAATCGCTCGCTGGCCCTCCGGATAACGGCTTTCTGTTCCTAAGGGCCTCCAGCGCCTTCCCGGTGCCTCCTGTTCCCCAGCAGCACCCCCGGGCCCTAGAAGGATGTGCTGGGACTACCCTCCCCCTGGTGCCGAGGGGACCCGCCCGGTGAAGGGATAGACCGGGATATCCCAGGGGTCGGCTACGATCTGGGAACTAGAGGAGGGCCAGGCAAGGACAGAAGAGGTCAGAGGGAACTTGTCAGAGCCTGAAGGAGTGGAGGACCAGCGAGCACGGTGGTGGAAAAATAGATAATACAAAAAAAAAAGATGCCTACTTTCACATTCCCATCAGGTGCTCCCACAGAAAGTACCTCAGGTTCAAGTTGCCCTCAGGCCATTATCAGTTCAAAGCAATGCCCTTTGGCCTAACATCAGCTCCAAGGGTCTTCACAAAGTGCCTGGCATTAGTTGTTGTCTTTCTAAGAAGGCAAAAGATTTCCATTTTTCCATATGTGGATGATTGGCTCACAGTAGGTCAGTCTCCAGACCAAGTCAAGTCAGACCTGCAAGCAACTCAGCAAGTGCTCACTTCTCTGGGTTTCCTTCTCAACCTCCCCAAATCAGTTCTCGAACCAGTTCAGCTCCTTACCTTTATAGGGGCAGAGCTGGATACTGTCGAAGCAAGAGCATTTCTTCCCCTGGAAAGGGCAAAGGGTTCTTATAGATCTGGCTTCGTTCTTCACCCTTCAGGTGTCCCGACCAGCAAGGCACTTCCTCCAGCTCTTGGGCCACATGGCAGCTTCCACAGCAGTGGTCCAAGGGGCAAGATTTCAGATGAGGGACATTCAGTTCCATCTGAGGGCCTTTTGGTCCCAGAGGAAGGACCCTCTTACCAAACTGATTCCAGTTACTCGAACACTGATCCAAGCTCTTCAGTGGTGGCTGGATCAGGACAATTTAAGGCAAGGGGTCCCTTTTGTCACTCAGTCTCATCCGATGGTCCTTACCACAGATGCTTACCTCTTGGGGTGGGGAGCTCATCTGGGGGATCTCACAGCCCAAGGACTGTGGTCTCCCCAGGAGTCCTTCCTTCATATCAATCTCCTGGAACTCAGGGCAGTGTTTCATGCACTGCAAGCTTTTTCCCAGTTGGGCAGAACAAGGTGGTTCAGGTCAGGACAGACAGTACCACCACCATGTGGTACATCAACAAACAGGGAGGCAGTCGGTCTACGGCCTTGTGCACTTGTAACCCCCCAACCCCATCATTTTACAAACAACAGGTGGTATGCTGTTTGAATCTGACAGCAGCACCAGGTGGGGACTGGGTTCGGGGAGGAATAGGTTATTCGGCACAAAGGCTAGGTTTGGCTACTCTGTACAGGGGCACCCAAGTAACTCCGAACACAGGAAGCAATAACTGTAATGTCCAATACCAGGAATGGGATTCAAAAATGTGGCTTTTATTCACATCCAAACAGAATAAGCAAAGCACAGATGGACCCCCATGGGGCTACATTCCTGGTAATGCAGATTAAAAGAATCAAGAACACTTCTTCAACACTTCAGCCCTCAGGCTCTGAACCCACCGGGCACACAGCTCGGACTTGCACGCTGCTTTGGGTACACAGCCCGAACTTGCACACTGATCTGGGTTTTCCCTGGCTCGGCTCCCTTGTTGGCCACTCGGACACCTTCCATATGTCATGGAAACATTTGCTGGTGGCTCCCTAAACCACCTAAGAGCACCTCAGCTCTATCAGGGAAACTTCCTTTTAATCCCACGTCTGGGTACTTTCCTCAGGCACTGGCCAAGTACCTGAGAGAAAGTAAAGGTGCCACAGAGCAAATCCGTAGAGGTGAATTTGGTTACTACTGATGGGGGGTCTCCCACCTCTCGCTTCCACAATTCATACCCGGCCATTTCTCTGGACAATAAACACCTCCTAGTGTAAAGCTTGGCAATGTAGATTAAGGCTAAATGTATGTCACATTTCCTCTACTTGTCTTGCTTTCCCTTTGTGCTGGACTTGAACATACTTTTACTTGGCATAGCCTATTGCTCTAGGGCCCCCCACTGATTAAGCACTCCAGTCCCCACTTACTTCACTCTTTGTGCTGGACTTGAACCTACTTGAGTTAACCAGCAGTGTCTATTACACTAGACCTCTTACAGATTAAGTAGTTCAATCCCCACGTTCCAACAGTTCAGGTGAAAAACATAGGTCCTATGTCAGAGCGAACTCACCCTTTGGTTGCAGGTGCCCCACAGGCGATTCCTCCACAGGAATTTCTCTCTCAGATCTTCTGGTGCCGCAGCACAACTTGAAATAGGCAGCTTCTTCCCTTAGCCGGAACCAGGAGGGTTACCCCTGGAAGACAGGCAAACCTTTCCACCCCCACTCCCTCAGGGATGAGGCACATGGACCAGTAACAGTGGTCTCCACCACTTCAACAATCAGCTTACTGTGTTCCTCTTTCGGTGGAAACACACACCTTCCTTACAGTAGCTCTTAAACAGAGCTTAAGGCTCTGAGAGCCTACACACAGACTGCTGTGCTGCTCCTCTCTCAAGACTGCACACACTCTGTTCAAATTTCCCAACATTCTATCCTAACTTCCAAGTGCAGCACTCCAGTGTGGCTCATGCAGCTGTGAGAGTTTTATGGTGATGTCATCCCTCAGTCTCAGCTGAGACTGAGAACAGAGTAAGACAGTGTGAAATCCATTTAAAAGGAGTTTCACCAGCTGCCTTCCCTGCCTACCACTAGGTCTTACTGGGATTCCAGTAACCCCGGGTAACAGGGGGGTTACACATGGAAGCCATGAAATTGTGGTCCCTGGCTTACTCCCAGCAGACCTCTCTGATAGCAGTCCACCTTCCAGGAAAGGACACTATGCTAGCAGATGCACTGAGCAGCATTTCCCAGGGCCATAACAAATGGTCCCTGGAACCCCTGGTTTTGAGAATGTTTTTTTCAAGGTGGGGCACTCCAGAGAGAAATTTCTTTGCAGCCCCAGACAATCACCAACTTCCTCTGTTTTGTTGCAGACCCCCAGTCTTGGGATCAGTCCCTCTGGATGCTCTGATTTTAAACTGGGAGGGGAAATTTCTATATGCCTTCCCTCCCTTTCCTCTCCTGTTCAAAGTCCTTGTCAAGATAAGGTCACAACCCTGCAAAGTCATCCTGATTGCTCCGGACTGGGCCAGTCAGCCTTGGTACCCCCTGCTGCTGTCTCTAACAGTCCATCTTCCCCTGTCTCTTCCCAGGAATTACAACCTGCTAACCTCCTCTCAGGGGAGGATTTGGTACCCCAATCTTCGGTCCCTCAAATCTCAAGGCATGGCTTTTGAAGAGCTAGAGTATGCAGATTTGCATCTGTCCCAAGGGGTTTGGGATATTCTCAAAGTCTCTCGAAAGCCTGCCACCAGAAAGGCTTATAACTCCAAATGGAAAAGATTCAGCATTTGGTGTTCCAGGAAGCATATATCCCCAGACACTGCTGAATTGCCTACAGTTCTGGATTATTTGGTCCATCTTAATGATTTAGGCCTTAGACCAGCTACTCTTAAGGTACACTTGTCAGCTGTTTCTGCTTTTCTGTCAGTGGGAAAACATTCCTCACTGTCATCTCATCCTGTATTCTGCAAATTTTTCAAAGGATTGCTTCATACCAATCCTCCCTTTAGGGATCCTGCCCCTGCCTGGGACTTAAATGTTTGCATTGCCCAACTTATGCAACCTCCTTTTGAGCCTATGTCCTCAGCAGAGCTTAAATACTTGACTTTGAAAACTGTGTTTTTGTTAGCCATCACCTCTGCCAGACGTATCAGTGAATTGCAAGCCCTGTCAGTGGAACCTGATTTTATCTCTTTTCATAGAGATAAAGTGGTCCTTAGAACCAATAGAAGGTTCTTGCCCAAAGTGGTTTCAGACTTCCACTTAAATCAGTCCATGTCTCTCCCTGTCTTCTTCACTGATCATTCTTCCTCAGGGGAGAGAAGGCTACACAGTTTGGATGTTAAGAGAGCCCTTAGCTACTACATACAGCATACCAAGGGTCACAGGTTTGAATCCCTCCAGTTATTCCTCACTTATGGGGAAGTGGGAAAAGGCAAACCTGCCACCAAGAGAACTATTGCCAGGTGGATTGTGTCTTGTATACAATTCTGCTATGAGAAACTAGAAAATATCCCACCCTCAGGCCTGAGGGCTCACTCTACAAGAGGTACAGCTGCTTCCCTGGCTGCTGCCAGGGATATCCCTCTCTTAGAAATGTGTCAAGCAGCCACCTGGAAATCATTCTATACCTTTACCAAGCATTACTCTCTGGATATCCAGGCTAGGAGTGATGCTCGGTTTGGCTCAGCAGTACTTCAGAGCCTATTCCCAAAGTAGGTTCTGTCTCTCCTCCATGGAGGTACTGCTTGGTAGTCTGCAATAGTCAGAATACAGCAAGACTTCATGTTGTTTGAAGAAAACATTACTCACCTCAGTAATTATGTTTCTTCTAATGGAGTCTTGCTGTATTCTGACCTCCCTTCCTGCCTCCCCTCTCAGAACCTGTTTTTGGGAAGTGGGTGGGCAGGTGCAGTGTTGCACCCTAGAGGTGTCTATTACACACCCTCCCTTTATTTGTTTGGGTGCTTTTTGATCTTACTTCGAGACACAGCTCTTGCAGCAGGTTACACCATTTGGACTGAAGCCGGCAGGCATCAGGACCCCATGGAAAAATTCTAGCTAGCTATCTTCAGTGGGGACCGCCCCCTGATGTCGGTCCGCCTCCGGCGTCTGATGTAGTACATAAAGAGGCGGTCCGCCAAATTCCCAGTTCTTTCCATGCGTCGACTTGCATGTCGACCCTTGGTTCCAGTTTCTAGCGGCTGGCGTGGTAAGGATTTTTCCTACGGGAGCTTCGTTCTCTTCAATCAGCCTTCGATCTCTGGGTATCCTAATCAACCACGAGAAGTCTCTCCTGGTACCGTCGCAGAAGCTGCAATTCATAGGCGCAGTACTGGACACCGTTCAAGGAAGAGCATTTCTTCCAGACGACAGAGCGGAGCGCATCAGATCCCTCATCAGGGAGCTTTCGTCGAACAAGACCGTACCAGCCAGGTCGGTCCTTCGTTTGCTCGGACACATGGCTGCGGCCATTCCTACTGTCCCTTTCGCAAGGCTCCACATGCGGGTAACTCAGTGGATGCTCAAGGTGCAATGGGACCAAAGGCAAGACCACATGCAGCATCCGGTCAGAATCACGAATTCCGTGATTCGAGACTGGCAGTGGTGGCTAGACCCAGGGACACTCTCTTTGGGCATCCCGTTTATAGCGCCGTCCCCGGAGGTAATCCTCACCATGGACGCCTCAGGTCTAGGGTGGGGAGCACACCTGGACGGGGTGAGGTCCCAGGGAACGTGGACCCCTCTGGAGGCCCATCTCCATATCAACGTCCTAGAGATGAGGGCGGTCCTTTGTGCCCTACAGGCATTTCAGTCAGAGATCCTGCCGAGTACTCTCCTGCTTCAGACAGACAACACGGCGGTGATGTATTACCTCAACAAACAGGGAGGCCATGAGGGTGTGGGATTGGGTAATCCGACATGGCGCAAACCTGATCGCAGTACATGTTCCCGGGGTGGACAACACAATTGCAGATGGCCTGAGTCGCTCCCAGGCCAGAGTCCACGAATGGGAACTTCTTCAGGAGGTAGCAGAGGATCTGTTTCTTCGATGGGGAACGCGAGAATTGGACTTGTTCGCTTCCCCATCCAATGCAAAACTACCCAATTTTTGCTCGCTAGATCCAGGGCCTGGTGTTTTCTGGTGAGATGCGTTGTCTCTCTCCTGGGCGGACAGATTCCTCTACGCTTTCCCTCCCTTCCCGTTGATCCAGAGAGTTCTTCTCAAACTGCGCAGGGAGCATGCTACAATGATCCTGGTGGCCCCTTTTTGGCCCAGACAGATCTGGTTCCCCTTGCTGATACAGCTATCCTGGGAACCTCCGCTCCCGTTGCCTTTCAGCTCCCATCTCTTGTCTCAGGAGGAGGGTTCACTGGTCCACCCGGACTTACGCTCACTGAACCTGCATGCATGGCTCCTAGAGACATAGCCATTTTGCGACACGGGGTCTCGCAAGAGGTTGCGGAAGTTCTTTCTGCAGCCAGAAAGCCGGCAACGCATGCGACGTACGCCATGAAGTGGCGCCGTTTTTGTTTATGGTCGCAAACACGCGGCCTCTCCCCTTTAGGTTGTCCGGTGAAGGCGGTATTAGAGTACCTGCTCTCCCTTTTCCGTTCGGGTCTCGCCTACTCCTCTATTAAGGTGCACCTCTGTGCCATTTCAGCTTATCACCTTCCGGTGGGACAGCGCACAGTGGCACAATTAGATGCCTGTCGGGAATTCCTGAGAGGGGTGTTACATCTTAGGCCACCCATTAAGGACCCAGTGCCTCCATGGGAATTGCTCTTTGTCTTGGAACAACTCACGCTCCCCTTTTGAACCTGCAGCGGATTGCGAGCTCAAATTTTCTGTCATTGAAGCGTTGTTTTTAGTTGCTGTTCGTCAGCAAGAAGAGTTTCTGAGCTTCATGCTCTCATGTGCAAAGAGCCTTATTTAATTTTCCACCGGGCAGAGTATCCCTGAGAGCAGAATCCTAAATTCTTGCCTAAGGTGGTTTCCACACTCACTCAATCAGGATATTGACCTGCCGGTCTACTTCCCTAATTATTCTAACAGAGGAGAGGCGCTGCTCCACACCCTGGATGTTCACCGCAGCTTAAGGTACTACCTGAGCAGAACTAAGCAGCTTCGTTCTTCAGAGCAACTTTTCGTTTCCTTTACTGAAAGGATGATGGGCCAACCAGTATCCAAACAGTCCCTGTCTCGCTGGCTTGTCCAGTGCATCTCATACTGTTATGATATTAAACGAAAGCCCCTCCCGGGATCAGTCCGGGGCCATTCCACTAGGGGTGTGGCCACCTTCTTTACAGCACTTCAAAACGTCTCCACCTCTGCCATTTGTGCTGCAGCCACTTGGAGCTCTGTACATACCTTTATCAGGCATTATAGCCTGGTCATCGCTTCACAGCGAAGAGCAGGCTTCGGCCTGGCGGTGCTACAGGGTCTCCTGTCCTAGATTCAGGACCTGGAATATTCTTTTAATTTCCTCCTCCCAGAGTGTTTGCAAGCGCTACTGCTTGGGAATCAGTCCTAATGGTGTAACCTGCTGCAAGAGCTGTGTCTCGAAGTAAGATAGTACAGTTACGTAAGAACTTACCGTAACAGTAGATCTTCGAGAACAGCTCTTGCAGCAGGTACCTTCCCGCCCACCTTCCCCCTTGGAGGAGGCATGGCTTAAGCCTTGACTAACAGGATTTTCCCCTTTTGACTTCTGACGGTGGATCCTCGGTCTCCCATTTCGATGTCAGCCTGCGGCCGGAAGTCTCCGGCGGGAGAACTGGGAATTGGTGGACCGCCTCTATGTACTACGCCTGTCGCCGGAGGCGACCCGCCGAAGATAGCTAGCTAGAATTTTTCTGTGGGGTCCTGATGCCTGCCGGCTTCAGTCCAAATGGTGTAACCTGCTGCAAGAGCTGTTCTCGAAGATCTACTGTTATGATAAGTTCTTACGTAACTGTACTTTATTGTTGTTGCCCCTTTTGGGGTTGGTTTTTGGTTTGGGGTTTTCCTGACTTGAGTCTTTTTTGGGGAATCCAAAACTCCTTGTTGCCAGTTGGCTAGTAAAGTTTTTTTACAATTTCCACATAGGATGGTTAGTGAGTTGTTGCTCGTAAGAATCTGACGGTTTACATTCAAAGGGAAACAGAGACCTCAACCGAGCTCGAGCTTAGCATTCTATGCCATGCTTAGAAAAGTTAACCCTTTGTTCTCTGGGGCAGTTTAAAGGCTGGAGCTAACTGCAATAGTCAAAATACAGCAAGACTCCATTAGAAGAAACATAATTACTGAGGTGAGTAATTTTTTCCTCCCGTCGATGACTGGCTTCCTGACTCTTTCAACTGCTCGTCGATGGTGGGCCTGCAGCTCCAATTCAGTTGTTCGTTGATGTTCCAGTGCTATCTTGTTGTTGAGTGCTGCATTTTACAAGGAGTACTGCTCAGGAATAAATGGAGTTTCTCACGCATACTGCAGGCCTCTTCCCCCCGCTCTAAGGGAGCAAGAAAGCACCAAGAGAGTAAGAAAATATTAACTAATCAACCAACAGTTTAAACAGCTCAGCTTTTTGCCCTTAAAGGGCCAGCAGCAGTGTTCCATTGGAGGCTTCAGCATTCTTCCAGACAAGCTCCCCCCCCCTCCCCCCGTATTATCAGGAATCCTACCGAGGGGAGTATGCAAAATCAAAGGGGATTAGAGCCATTTTCAGTCATGGCCTCAGACAAGCCTGCCAGGGGCAGAAAATGCTAGCGTTGCAAATCTCCTCTTCTAATCGCCCTCGCAGGTTTGCTTTGCCTAAAATGTGAGAAGGCAGTGTCTGCAAATGGGGAGGACATGATGGAGGCCTCCCTTTCTTCGGCTCAGACAGCCAACAGACAGACAGGTCTGAGCGGGCAGCAGCCATCCGGTCTGAGAGAGCAGCAGCCACCAGGGAGACCCATCAGTCTGCAGCCCCCCTCTCTATCCCTAGACCTCATAGACAAGCTAAATAGGGCCTTTTCTCTGGACGCTGCATGCTTCAACTGGCAACTTCCGGGATTACCAGATGTGAGGCCTCACAAGAAGGCAAAAAGGAAGAGGACCCCATCCCTGTCCTCATCCGAAGAGGGGCAGTTGTCCTCACATCACTACGATAAGAAAAAATCCTGATACAGGAGCAGATCCTCAGATGAGGAGGATCAGCATTCCTCATGCCACAAGAGAAAGAGAAGATCTTACTTCGAGAGGGCTCTTGCAGTAGGTAATTACATATAGGACTGATGTCGGCGGCGTCAGGACCAGCGAAGCATTTCTAGCTAGCAGTCTCTGGCGAGGACCGCTCCCACATCAGGTGATGGAGCGTCTGGCGTCACTATAAAGGGCGGACCCCACGCCGCCTTCCAGTTCTTTCCCACCGTTAGCTCGTGTCAGTGCCTCGCGGTAAAGTTCAACGCTTGTCAGCTCTCTCATTGGTAGATTTTACCGGCTTTTTTCGATTCTTCGATTAAAATTGTCAGGCATTCGTCAGTGTATGTCACCCCCTACACCTTCCGAGCACAAAAATAAGTGTGACTCGTGCAGCGCTCAACTCCCACATGAGGACGGCCATTCCCAGTGCCTCTTCTGTCTAGGCCTGGATCATCAGGTGGAGAAGTGCCAGCACTGCCTAAAATTCAACGCCGCCTCCCCGCAAATGGAGGCAGCAGTCCCTGGAGGCCCACATACTAAAGAAGAAAATGTCCTCCATGGAGAAGGAGTTAAAAAAGCTCCGGCAGGCGTCCACTTTCCCAGAAGACCACTGTAAGAAGAGAGACAAGGAGAAGCACTAGGATAAGGGCTCCTTGTCCACCGCGTCTTCTTCGGGAGTTGCCGTGCTACAGGTAACACTTCCAAAGTGGCATTGGCCTGCCCATCTGGCTCGTGCTCGGGCCCTTCGGGCGCCTCCAGGCTATTGGAGTTCTCCGCTCCCAGTAAAGCAGACACCGTGCGGCCTACTGGTTCGAGTGGCTCCAGTAAGCCGGATGTCGGCTCCTCTGACGCCCGCACGGAGACAGTCGATAAGTCGTCCGACCCTTCGGGGCGGAGCATGGCCCTTCTTCCGCCCTACAAGGCTGCTCCTCCTTCACGTCCTGCCTCGGGCGATGGGTCCGATAACTCGGACGTTGGTTCCTCCAGCGTCCGCACGGATTCCGCTGATAAGTCAGACGTCGGCCTGCCCGACGCCGGACCCTCCCACGTCTGCCGTTCCTGGCTCCCTGCAGCCTTCGCTGTCCTCCAGGGACCCTGGGTCTCCTCAGCCTAACCCTGGGGACTTTTCTCCTCCATCCCCGAGCGATGCCGAGGTTCCTGCTGTACCCCCCCGTCAGGCCGTCTGCCCTCTGATCTGACTGACCTGACATCAGTTCCCTGGATGCCGGCTCTGACGCCGGTCTTGCCGACGCTGGGTGACATCCTGCTTCCGGATGCCGCTCCAATGCCAGGCCTTCTGCCCAATGGGCCTTCTGCTCCAGGCCTGCCCATGGGCCCTCCGGCTGGACCGTCTCCAGCAGACCCCCCCCCGGCTCCCGGGTATCTGATGCCATCGTATCCGATGCCGTCTTACCCGGCTCCGCAGTATCCGACGCCCCAGTACTCAGTGCCTCAATACCCAACGCCGGGTTTCCCACCGTCGGGTTATGGATACGTGCCTTATGGGTACAATCAATACCCGTATCCCCCTCCTCCTTCACCGCCCTTTCAGCCACCCGTGGACTTGAAGGAGACTCTGGCCTACTGGTGGGCTGAGGCCAAGGCTCAACCCACCAGAGAGGTGAAGAGTCACCTCACAATGACTGTGCCGATTTTGGCTCCAGTACGTCTGTGATGACAGACTCCCTCCCC
This sequence comes from Neoceratodus forsteri, assembly GCA_016271365.2. Classification (NCBI taxonomy): domain Eukaryota; kingdom Metazoa; phylum Chordata; order Ceratodontiformes; family Ceratodontidae; genus Neoceratodus; species Neoceratodus forsteri. The sequence continues at coordinate 142,322,454 of JADMNL010000023.1, forward strand.
ACCTCCAGACACCAGGGGTGAGCCCTCTGGTTCCAGGGCGGGGCAGGATACGCTTCCCCGAGGACCTGCCAAGGGGTCCGTTCCTCCCCCTCGCCGGGAGAGGGAGTCTTCCTCTTCATCCTCAGACACCTCAGATGACTTCGATGGTTGCTCCAAGCTGGACGAAGAGCCACGCTCTCCATCTAAGCCCAGGCCTAGGACTCCTCCGAAGTCTCCTCCAGAGGATCCTTCCTTTACGGAGTTGCTACGCAAAATCCAGGAGGTTCACAAGTGGCATTCCTTGGAGCCAGATCCACAAACAGTGTAAGAAACTCACTGAACATCTGGACCTGCCTGAGACAGCTCCTACATTGGTGCCACCCTGGATTGAGCCTCATGCCAACCTTGTTTCCACAATTTGGAAGCAACCGTCGGTTTCAGCCCCACTTCCTCGGAAGTCGAACAGGCTATATCAGGCTCCCGAGGGTGTTGACTTTTTAGATTCTCACCCTTGAGCTGATTCGGTCGTGATTAGCGCTGCTCATGGCCAGACAGCTAACCCGAAACATCTTAGCTCGTCTCCACCTGACAAAGAATCCCATCTTCTGGACCAGTACAGGAACAAGATCTGTGCTTCTTCCACTCTGGGTATTAGGGCTCTAAATTATGTCGGTCACATGGGGGATTACCAGAAGGCAATTCTTAGTGAGGTGGAATCTAAATTGGACTCCCTTCCAGACTCTCAAGTCAAACAGGAAGTGACTGACCTCGTCTGCTCTGCACGTTCGGCCTGTCGGCACATGCTTCGTGCTACTCACGATGCAGTGGACACTGCTGGTAGGAGCTCCGCTTATGCCGAAGGCTTACGGCATTGTGCCTGGCTCCGTGTGTCAGGGTTGGTCCCAGAAGTGCAGTCCGCTATTCAGTAAGTGCCCTTCCAGGGTTCGATGCTGTTTGGTGGTGATGTCAAGGACATTATCACTGATCTGCAGGAGAAGGGACTGCACTGAAGTCTGTGGACTCCATGCATCATCCCCTTCAAATGCAGCGCCGTCCCTTTCACAGGCGGAATCGGCAAAAGGCAAAACCCCAGGGAAAGCAGGCCGCTAAACGCCAAGCCCCCTCCACCCAAAAAAGCAGCAGGTGCTTCAGCCGCGATGCTTCTCCACACCACCTGACTCCTTTCCTCTCCCACAGCCTCTGGGCATTCCGGAGGAACCGGTAGGAGGGAGGTTTCCCTCCACCTCCTGGGTTGGGAGAGGATAACTTCAGATTCCTGGGTGCTCCAGCTGATCGCAGAAGGACATTCAATAGAGTTTCTTCAGAAACCCCCTCCACACCCTTCCCAAGGTCATCATACTCTCGGGAACAACATCTTCTGGTCCAGGAAGAGATTTCAGCACTTTTGCTGAAGGAGGCGATAGAACCCGTCCCTATTCCTCTTCAGGGAACGGGATACTATTCCCATTTCTTCCTTGTCCCGAAGAAAAGGGAGTACGTGAGGCCGATTCTTGACCTCAGCTCCCTGAACTTGTACGTGGAGTACAAGAGGTTCAGGATGCTCTTGCTGCAGAGCCTTCTGCCCCTTCTTTGGCTGGGACTGTGGCTGTGCGCTTTGGATATGCACAATGCCTACCTGCATATCTCTATCCACCCTTCCTATCGCAAATATCTGCGTTTTGCGTTCCTGGGGGACCACTACCAGTTCAAGGCCCTCCCATTTGGTCTTTCCTCGGCTCCCCGAATGTTCACCAAATGCCTTTTGGTGGTAACGACCTACCTTCATACCTAGGGGGTGCATATTTTCCAGTACCTGGATGATTGGCTCCTGGCGGCCCCATCCAGGGAGAAACTCCTGCACGTCCTTTCCCTTACCCAGCAGGTCTTTGCCTGCCAGAGTATTACCATCAACCAAGCCAAGTCCCATATAATCCTGTCCCAGAGGCTCCAGTTTATTGGGGCAATCCTGGCCATGACCTCTGGCAGGGCCTTCCTGCCACGGGACAGGGCGGCCACTCTTCAGGCCCAGGTCAGCCTGTTGTCCAGCCGCAAGCGGGTCAGTGCCAGGTCAGTCCTTCGCCTCCTTGAGCTAATGGCGGCTGCGATTCCGACTGTCCCTCGCGCTCGGCTCCACATGAGAATCTCTTAGTGGACACTTCGGTCTCAATGGGATCAGCTGGTGGACGACCTAGATCAACTTGTCCTGGTCTCCACTTCCATGGCTCGGGACTTGCAGTGGTGGATGGTTCAGGAGAACCTCTGCTGGGGAGTTCCCTTCAGTCTCCCTCTCCCCTCACAGACGTTGACTATGGATGCCTCTGGCGAGGGTTGGGGAGCCCATCTCGGTCCTCACAGGACCCAGGGCTCCTGGTCCAAGCTTGAGAAGTCCCTCCACATCAATGTGCTGGAATTAAGGGAAGTACTGTATGCTCTTCAGGCTCTGCATCTGTATCTGTCTCCAGGTCACCTAGCGGTACAGACGGACATGTGTGTGGTCTGGTACATCAACAAACAGGGAGGAACTCGTTCCTACCCCCCTTTGCCGAGAGGCGATGCGAGTCTGGGATTGGGCAGTACAACACAACCTTCACCTCACGGCATCTCATGTCCCGGGGATCGAGAACATGCTGGCAGACAGGCTAAGCCAGTCATTTGCTCTAGCTCACAAATGGGAACTGGATCAGGGGTCGTGAGCGACATCTTCCTACACTGGGAACTCCACAGGTAGACCTGTTTGCTTCCCCAAAACAAAAACTTCCGTCTTCTGCTCGCTTGCTCCAGGGCATGGCATTTGTTGGAGAGACGCTCTGTCACTAGACTGGAAGAGCAGATTCGTCTGTGCCTTCCCCTCGATTCCACTGATTACGAAAGTCTTCCAGAAACTTGGTTCGAAAGGCGCTCGAATGATTCTGATCGCTCCTTTTGGCCCAGGCAAGTTTGGTTCTTTCTTCTGCAACAGTACTCAGAGGAATCTCCTCTTCCTCTTCCTCTGTCACTATTTTTGCTGACCCAGGATCAGGGACCTGGTCCATCCAAGCCTCAAGTCCCTTCAGTTGCACGCATGTCTCCTGCAGATGTAGCTCAGGCCTGATTAGGGGTCCTCCCCCCCCACCCCGAGTAGCTGAGATTCTGGTGGAAGTCAGGAAACCCTCAACCAGATCTATTTATGCCATGAAATGGAAGCGATTCTCTATTTGGGCTGCCTCCAATGATGTCGAGCCCTTCTTGTGCTCTGTCGGCCGACTTCTGGATTACCTGCGGCACCTCTTCAATCTGGGTCTCAGCCATTCATCCTTAAAGGTTCACATGGCGGCCATTTTGGCCTATCATGTCCTTTTTGCAGACAGAACGTTTGCTCAGCTGGAGGTCTCTAAGACCTTTTGAGAGGGTCCTTCACTTCGACCACCTACCGGGTTCCTGCCCTCCTTGGGATCTGAATTTCATTTTAGAGAATCTTACTCTGTCTCCTTTCGACCGGCAGCCTCTGTGGACCTAAAGTTCCTTTCTTGGAAGGCTCTCTTCCTAGTGGCCATTACTTCTGCTCGACGGATTTCCGAGCTTCAGGCCCTGATGTGTAAAATCTCGTATTTGAATTTTCACAAGGAACTGCGTACCAACCCTAAGTTTTTCCCTAAGGTGGTAGCGGAATCGACGCTGAATCAATCGATAGAGTTGCGTGCCTTTTTTACGCAGTACTCCAACCAAGGAGAGTATCTCCTGCATACGTTGGATGTTCACCGAATTCTCAGATACTACACCAACAGGACGAATGATCTGAGAAAGACTGATCAGCTGTTCGTCTCTTTTGCCCATAAAAGAGAAGGCAATGCAGTTTCTAAGCAATGCCTATTGAAATGGTTGGCTCATTGTATCAATTTCTGTTATGACAAGTACAAGACCCTGCCGGGTCAAGTTAGAGGCCACTCCACCAGAGGGGTCGCTGCCTCTGCGGTTTGTTTCAAGAACGTTTCAGCGGCTGACATTTGTGCAGCCACCACTTGGACTTCTGTCCATACCTTTATGAAACATTACAGTTTGGACATTGACTCTCGCCATAGGGCAGGCTTCGGGCTGGCTGTTTTGCATGGCCTACTTTCCTAAGGCCTTCACGACCAGAGTGTCTACTTCTGAGTAGCTTTCCTCCCCCCATTTGCTTCTCCTTGTTCCAGACTGCTTGGGACTCAGTCCTATATGTAATTACCTACTGCAAGAGCCCTCTTGAAGTAAGATAGTACAGTTATGTAAGAACTTACCGTAACAGTAGATCTTCGAGAGAGGCTCTTGCAGTAGGTAATACATTCCCGCTCTCCATCCCCCTAAGCTTTTTCAGCTCCTTTTCCAGGAGGAAATATCCACTTCTCTCATCTTGCCTTTTGGCCTTTGGGGAAAGAACTGGAAGGCGGGCATGGAGGACCGCCCCTTTATACTGACACACATGATGTCGATCATCTGACATGGGGCGGTCCCACGCCAGAGATTGCTAGCTAGAATTTTTTCCGTTGGGTCCTGACGCCAGCCAGCATCAGTCCTATATGTAATTACCTACTGCAAGAGCCTCTCTCGAAGATGTACTGTTACGGTAAGTTCTTACATAACTGTACTTTCTCGTTCTCGGAGTAGATCTAGGGGCTTCCAAAAGGGAAGTGTCATAGGGACTGTTCCCTGGACTCCTCAGACTCCAGTTCCTCTTCTCTAGAAAAGGGGGAGCTAGGGGACTCGTCCTCGGACTCTGATGACTCCCCGTCCAGAAACTTTGACCTGAAAGACCTAGATTTTTTTCATTAAGAAGGTCATAGCTGAAATTCATCTTGATTCTTCCCCACTGGCTCCAGCACAGCTGAAATGGGCCTTTGCCTGGCATCTGCTGCCAAACTGGCTACAGCCTTCCCTATTCCTCCAGCCATAGATAATTTGTTAAAAGAGGAATGGCAAGGTCCAGAATGCACCTATCCAGTGCCCTGGTGGATCTCTAAGCTCCTCAAGTTTGACAAGAAACAATCTGAAAACTGGCTAGACTGCCCCAAAATCGACCCTCTGATTTTGAACCTCACCAAGACTGTCATCCCAGCTAAGGGAGGAGCATCACTTAGGGACCCAGTGGACAGGAAACTGGATGCCTCACTCAAGAAGGCCTTCCAGGCATCAGCAACGTCTCTCAAGGCGGCAAATGCCATTCTTTTTTTGGCCAGAACTGCCCTGTCCTAGGCCTCAGAATTAGCTTTTCAATTCACTGAGGACCCAGAGAAGAACAAGGATATTATTCATCAACTGCAATCAGTGGGTTTGGCATCGGCTTATGCAACAGACGTATCGGAGGAGGCGGTCAGGTGCGCCACTTGGACCATGTTTTATCAAACTTCGGCTCGGTTCAACCTCTGGCTTTGGGCCTGGCAAGCAGACGCTTCCTCAAAGAGCCATTTAGTAAACACCCCCTATGAAGGTAATCTCCTGTTTGGCTCAGCTCTGAAGGAGGTGGTGAAGGAATCCAGGGAGACGGGTAGAGTGCATATGCCCCAGTCAAGAGGCAGGGGCAAATCATGGTCTTCAGGCCCCTGACGCAATTTTCGTGACCGAGGTTACAACAAGGGTCAAAATTCTAATTTCTCTGGAAAAAGAACATGATTCTCCTTGTGTAACCAGCGTAGCTTCAGAGGAGGCGGATCCAGTGGTAGCACCAGAAATGCCGGGAACAGCAACAAGAAGTCACAATGAAGCTATCCGGGCCCATCCTAGAGTAGGGAGCAGACTTTCAGAATTTCTCGAGGAATGGATCCAAACCACGTTGAACAGATGGGTCCTAGACATCATCAGCAAGGGTTACCTAAAAGAATTTGAATCCAACACCTCACTACCTCATGTGGTGCTCTCCCCTATCTCAGACAACCCGTCCAAGAGACAGGCGATGTTACAGGCCATTACAGACCTTCCTCAAGCAGGGCTATAGAGCAAGTTCCCCACAGAGATCTATTGGAGGTCTACTCCTGTTCTTCATCGTGCACAAAACACAAGGGGGGTTCAGGCCAGTCCTAGATCTATTCAGGAACCACACAGGCAATATCTCAGGTTCAAGGTGGGGAGTAGCACTTCCAATTCAAAACACTGCCATTTGGGCCTTCTTCAGCCCCAAGGACATTCTCCAAGGCACTAGTAGTGGTTACAGCTCACCTTCGGGAATGATGGCTACAACTAACCTTACTTGGACGATATTCTCATCAAGGCCCCGCAGCTTGACCAAGCAGTACAAGCAGTGGTGGAGGTAGTTTGGTGCCCACAGTTTTGACATCAACTGAGGAAAAAGTTCCCTAACTCCCAAGCCAGACCTTGAACCGCCTGGGGCAGACTTCATGGCACAAGCCAACAAGGTGTTTTCCCTAGAAGTGAAATCCAGGGCCAGCTGAAGCTCATCATGAAGTTTCACACAGCTCCTCAGCTGCCAGCTCACTCCTTCATGCAGCTTATTGGGACTCTAGTATCGCTGGTGGATTCAGTCCCTTGGGCTCTAGTCCACATGAGGCCCATTCAAACACAGTTGCTCAGGCTATGGTCCCAGTCCAGACACAGCCAGCAGCAACCAATCCCAATTTTTCAACAGATAAAAACTTCCCTCCAGTGGTGGAATCAGAGGACAAATGTCATGAGGGGTTGCAAGTTGGGCCATCCACACCAAATCTGAATCACGTCCTGATGCGGCCTTGGGGGTGGAGGCTCACCTGCATCAGATGTCAGCTCAGGGCAAGTGGTTGCTGTTGAAACAAGGTACATCATAAACGTTTTTGAGATGAGAGCAGGATGCCTAACCCTGATAGACTTTGAACAGCAAGTCCTCAATCGGGACGTTCTGATTCTAAGAGACAGTCAGACAACGAGGGCATACATTAGCCATCAGGGTGAAACAAGAAGCTCAAAAATGCTACAGGGGTCCCTGCTTCTCTTTCAATGGGCTGAGCAGCACCTGGCAAGCATAAGGGCAGTGTATATTCCAGGCAGGAAAATGTCACAGCAGACTGGCTCAGTCGCAAAGATGTACCAGGGGAATGGGAGCTGAAGGACAGTGCCTTCCACATCCTAACAGAACAGTGGGGCAATCCTCTGATAGATCTTTTTGTCTGCCAGCAAAAATCTAAGGTAAAGCAATTCTGCTCTTAGAGCAATCTTCGATCTGGTACTCTCAAATGGAGATGGAGAGAGGATCACAGATGTAGAAGTGGGTAGCTATCTGGGAACTATCGTCCATCGAACAGTATGGTTCACGATAAACACAGCAGTAGAGTCAAGCCATACAAAGGCAGAAGTACTGGACTTTAGGAGGGCTGACTTTGCTAAAATGAGTGAGTGCCTAAGGAATGCACTAGCAAATGGGCAGGAAGGAGTGGTGGAAGAACAATGGGGAATAATCAAACTGCCATCACAGAGGCAACAAGCCTTTGTGTGACGAAATAAACAAAACAAAACGATGTAAGAAACCACTATTAATTTTATTTATTGAATGCAATCAGAATTAATACCTTTGAGTCAGAGACTCCTTTACAAAGGGTCCATGTCATAGAAAACAATACAGAACATACAGTGTACAGACATCACAGTATAAATAGCGCTGTGGGAAATATCACATCTCTGAATGATACATGGTAAAATCAGACAGGTGGATGTGGTACAGGATAATTACAACAGTCCTAGACAATGCAGTACACAGGTAAAATACAATAAATAGAGTAACTACAGGGCAATCATACAGTAGTTGTTGAAGAGAAGTATTTATGACTGCAGTGGAGTCCAGTGAGTGTCAGCTAGTCTGAGGCTTGGGTAAGACCGAAACCAGGGACAAGCACTTTAGAAGCAGGACCAAGTGGGTCCATTGTCTTGGCATTTTTTTGGTTGTGGGTAGGTCAGGTACAGTCACAGGTGGAGTCACGCAAGATATTGCTATGGAGAAGGGATTTGAACAGTCCCAAGGTAGGAGCCAGGAGGACTGGTATGGGCACTATGGTTCTCAAAGGAGGTAGCAGGGAAGGTTTGAGAGAAAAAGAAAGCATTCAGGAAGTACAAGGAATCATAGAAGGAGCAGGGCAGTGAATTGTATCAGTTAAAGCAAAAGGAAGCTGGGAAGGCAAACAGAACAGCAAAGGCCTAAACCGAGGAAAAGATAACCAACTCAGTTAAGAAGGGGGATAAAACCTTTTATAGATACATCAGGGAGCGAAGGAAGACCAAGGGAGGGATAGTGAGGCTTAATAAAGGGGGTGGGTGGGCAGAGGGTGACTGAAAAGGCAGAGATACTAAACACATATTTTTGCTCAGTATTCACAAATGAAGAGGAGGAGGTACCTAAACCAAACAAATAGAAACACTGTGGATACAGGAGTTGATAGCAGCCCATTCACAGAAGAAAGGGTTCTGAAAGAACTATTAAAACTGAAGGTGGACAAAGCAATGGGGCCTGATGGGATTCATCCCAGAATTCTAAAAGAACTAAGGGTAGAACTAGTGACACCACTGACTACTCTCTTTAACAAATCATGGGAGGATGGGGTGGTACCTGAGGACTGAGGGGGCAGATGTGATTCCGCTTCACAAAAGTGGGAACAGGGCAGAAACGGGAAACTACAGACCTGTTAGTTTAACCTCAATGATAGGGAAAATGATGGAATCACTTCTGAAGGAAAGAATTGTCGAGTACCTAGAGGCCAGAGGGGCACAGGACCCAAGGCAGCATGGAGTCACAGCAGGAAGGTCATGTCAGATGAATCTAATAGATTTATTTGACTGGATGACCAAAATAATAGATCAGGGAGGGGCTGTGGACATGGCCTACCTAGATTTTAGCAAGGCATTTGACACTGTCCCACACAAAAGATTAATATACAAGTTAGCCAACCTGGGAGTGGGTCTCAAGATGGTAGCCTTGGTTAAGAATTGGCTGGAGAACAGGACACAGAGGGTAATAGTAAACAAAGTCAACTCTGAAGAAAGGGTGATTACTAGTGGGGTACCGCAGGGGTTCAGTACTAGGACTGGTCCTCTTCAATGTCTTTAGAAGTGACATTACAGAGGGACTGGAAGGAACATTATGTCTCTTTGCAGACAAACCAAAGATCTGCAACAGAGTTGATGCACAAGGTGAGGTGGAAAGGGTAAGAAGGGACTTGGCAAGGTTGGAGGAATGGTCGAATGTATGGCAGTTTAGATTTAGTGCTAAGAAGTGCAAGGTAATGCACCTGGGAAACAAAAACCCAGGGGAAGAGTACACAATAGGGGGTGAGATACTAACAACAACAAAAATGGAACGGGACCTGGGGGTTGTCATATCAGATGACCTAAAGGTGGGCAGGCAATGTGAGAGGGCAGTAAGGAGGGCTGGGGGGATACTGGGATGCATAGGGAGAGGCATCACCAGTAGAAAACAGGAAGTTGTCATCCCTCTGTACAGACAGCTGGTGAGACCCCATCTGGAGTACTGTGTGCAGTTCTGGAGACTCAGTCTCTGCAAAGACATAAACAGGATGGAGGCAGTTCAGAGGAGGGCAACTAATATGGTGCAGGGTCTGCACCGGAAGACAAATGAAGAGAGACTTAAGGAGCTTAATATATATAGCCTCGAGGAAAGGAGGGTGAGGGGGAACATGATAGAAACTTTTAAGTACCTCAAGGGAATCAACAATATCCAAGAGGGTAGCATCTTTCAGAAAAAGAGGTCTGCAAGAACAAGGGGGCACAATTTAAAGATGGCGGGGGCAGCTCAGAGGTAATGTAAGGAAGTATTTTTTCACAGAGAGGGTTGTGGATGCATGGAATGGCCTTCCGGAGGAGGTTGTGGAGTCAAAAACAGTGGTGGAATTCAAGAATGCATGGGACAGTCATAAGGCATTTCTAGGGGCTGGGGGTAGGAAGAAGTAGGCTGTTGGTTAACTAGGATCTGCAGCTTATCCATTAGGTAGGGAAATAGATAGACTGGGTGGGCCAAGCGGTCCTTATCTGCCGTCAAATTCTATGTTTCTATATTTCTGTGATCCCTGGCTAAGGACGAACTAGCGGTGGCTCAGGACACCTTTTCCCTAGACTGGGTTCAGTTTGGCCTCCTGTTTGCCTTTCCTCCAATACCACTTCTATCCAAAGTTCTCCACAAAGTGGCTCTGGACCGGGCAGAACTGTTTCTAGTCTGTCCCCAATGGCCTCATCGCCCATGGTTCCCGTTTCTCATTCATCTGTCAAGGCGACCACCTCTAGCCTTCCAGATCAGCCCCAACCTTCTCCATCAGGGTCCAGTACTGCACCTCGTTCTGAGAAACCTCTCCCTCTCAGCCTGGAGACTGAGCAGGAAACTTTCAAAGAGAGAGGCTACACAGCTCCTGTTATTGAAATGATGGTGCACTCACATTGCCCCTCTCCCTCTTAAGTATATTACAGAATTTGGAGAAAATTCTTGTTCTGGCTTCAATTCAAACATATACAGAACCAGCCAATATCATTGTCTGTACTGCTGCAGTTCCTTCAAGATGGGTTTGACAAAGGTCTGCAGCCAGCCACTTTAAGGGTTCAGGTTTCCATGCTGGGAGCACTCTTGTTGGTGGATTCAGGTGAATCATTGAGTTCACATCCCCATGTCAGGAGGTTTCTAAGGGCAGCAACATTAAAACGCCCTCCAATCAAGCCAATGGTACCACCTTGGAGGCTTAATCTGGTTCTCAGAACTTTGACCAAGGCTCCTTTTGAGCCTCTCAAGGAGACATCCTTCATGCATCTCACAGTGAAGGTCGCTTTTCTCATAGCTTTTACTTCAGCCAGGAGAATCCGTGAACTTAGGAGGCTTGTCCACCAAAGAGCCATGTACTGTGTTTCATCAGGACTCTGTGGTGCTCCGAACAGATCCAGGTTTTTCACCAAAAGTTATGTCTCCGTTCCATTGCTACCAGGAGTTGATTTTGTCTTCCTTCTGCCCACACCCAAAAAATGAAAAGGAAAGGGAATTTCATATGCTAGATCCAAGACGAGCGGTGAAAATGTATATCAAAAGAACGTATTCTGTTTGGAAAACTTAGTTTGTTCATTCTAACTGCAGATCAAAATATGGGTAAAAAAGCTTTGAAGGACACTCTAGCCAGGTGGATCCATTCTGTCATTACCACTGCTTATGATCAGGCTGGAGTAACCTTGCCTGGCCCAGTGAGAGCACATTCTACCCAGGCTATGGCCACCTCATGGGTGGCCTTCAGAGAAGCATCTCCAGCAGACCTATGCAGGGCGGCCACATGGTCATCCATTCACATGTTCACAAAGTTTGACAAACTGGATATGACGATCTCTGTGGAGGTGTCCTTTGGCTGCTGAGTTCTTCAGGCGGTGGTGGACCATTAAAGGCAATTACATTCTTCCCACCTGGGATATCTGGGGATGTACTGCTTTTGTATATCCCATCCGTATGGAAGCCCGGAGACAAGCTTAGGAGAGAGAAAATGAAATTTTAATACTTGTAAATTTTCTTTCTCTGACGGCTGGTCTCCGGGCTTCTGCTTCCCTCCCAGAATGTACAAAGTTGGCCAATCGGCCATGTATGGCTTAATTTTCTTGTTTTTGTTTCCAAGTTCAGATAATACTGCCACATTTGGACTGCTTTCAGTAGAACTGGTGGAAACAGGAAATGGATAGCTGGATATACCCAGCTGCAGAGCTTAGTTCCTGCCTGCATATCTGCATCAGGAGGTTCAGCCATTTGTATGGAAGCTTGGAGACCAGCCATCAGAGAAAGAAAATTTACAGGTATTTAAATTCCGTTTATGACATTAGTCTGTTACCATGGGAATAACTGTGATGTCACAAGTAGAGTATTATGACATCCGGTTGGAAAGAAGATATAGGAGCCAATTAACCCTCAAGGAAAAATTATACTGTTTTCACACATATGACCTCTGTATAAATTATGGGATAAGAAATACAGAGTTTATGAGACTATAAACTGATTTGTGTCTTAATATTATATTTTTCAAGGGTTTTGAAACCACCAGGGGTAATGGGGCAAAATACAATATATTAGACCATTAAAAATGCTATTCCTAAGCTGACTTCTAATGCTCACCAGATTTTGTTTTTTGGGGGTGCAGAACTAGGAATTCCCATTTCGGAGCAAGCTTGGAGACCTTGCTGGAGAATGGCCCACAGGGGCAAGTGCAATTTCCTTAACCAGAATAAAATCCTTCACAGATTGTATAGATTCCCACAGTTGCTTAAACAGATGTGACTTTTACCCCAGGACACCTGCTGGAGATACGAGGGGAGGTCCTTGTTGCACATACAGTGGTCTTGCCCACCAATTTGGCCTTTCTAGAGAGGGGTCTTTTTTTTTTTTATCTAATCATATGTTAACTGGGTAAGGACACTGGACTAAAAGCCCTTTTCAGGTCCGACCCAGATAGCCAAGAATACAAGTTACAAAATATCAGACAAATACATCAAATCACTTAATACATGCACAGATTGATTTTGTCACTAAAACTGTTTAAACAAAGACTTAAAATACACAGCAGAATTAGCCTGACATATTGACACTGTAGAGTTCCAAAATTGTGGTACAGAAATCTTGAAAGCACGAGACCCTAATTTTTACTTACACATTGTAGTTTCAAGCAACAAGCGATTTGCAGCCCTAAGCATTGATGGGACTCTACAAACCGTAATTAAATCAGACAAAGAAAATAGCACACTTAAAGAAATGGATTTAAAAATTAAACATCCATAAAAATATTCAATTCTTGAACTAAAAGACATCCAGCCTAACTGAGAATACAAATCACAGCGATGGGTACGGTAAGGGACAGATAAAACAAAACCAAGACTGGGGAGAAGAGACTCTGTGGCTATAGATTTCCTTGTTTCAAGGGTGAAATATGTCTTAAATTTATACAGAAGACCCAATTTCTGATTTGTCTTTTTACTAACTGAAATAACCTGCAAAGAAAAATTCAATGTGCTGTCCAACAAAACGCCAAGATACTTAAACTGTTACACTTGTTGAATGGTTACCCCAGCCTGGCCATGAACCTGGAAATTGGGATTACCCCTTAACATAGAATTTGTTCCAAACAACATCAATTTTGTTTTCTTTGAGTTTAATACCATTGAATTGTTTGTAAACAATTACAAATAATATTAAAATCCTTTTGGATTGAGGAAACAATTGTAGAAGTTGAATTAGCTTGATAAAGCAAAACCAAGTCATCAGCTTAAAGAATAGTTTCGCAGACTGAACATTGGGATGGTAATTGGTTTACAAACAAAGTAAACAATGGGTGGGCCTAATATGGACCATTAGGAACCCACAATTGATGGAAGACTCCTGGGACTCAACAGGACCAACATATACCACCTGGAGACTGTCTGGATAAGTAATCCCTAACCCAAGCCTCAGAGGCATCTAAAAACCCAATTACAGCAACTTAGCACAAGCCAAATCATGCTCAATAAGATCAAATGCCTTGGTCAGATCCACAAACACCGCACCTGTCCTTAAACCACTTTCAAACCCTCTCAGGATGGTGTTTGTGAATCTGACTAAGGCTGTTCCAGTTCCAAAGTTTCTCGAACCCATGCTGTTCTGTGCAAAGCACACTGTAATCTCAAGATAATAATTTATCTGATTGGCCACCATTTTTCCATCATTTTACTTAAAGGGTTAAGAATTGAAATTGGTCGAAAATCCTCCAGTTGTTCAGCATGTGTTTTTTTTTGGGACTAGGTGCAACCCTTGTACGTTTCCAGTTTGAAGGGAATTGTTGGGAAATTAAAAATAAATTAAAAATATAACAATGAGGGTCAGCAATATAGGGAATGGTTAATTTAAGAAAGTGACCATCCAGTCCTCCCCCACTATCACTGAATTTGCTAGATAGTGTATGCAAAAGTTTTAACACTTCACCTCCATCAACCGTCTTAAAACAAAACTTAGGTCTGGTCAATTTCAAGAAATCAAAACCAGAATCAACCATATGATCTCATGATGAAGTCTTTCTATGATTGGACAAATTAGTAAACTTTTCATTTAAAAGATCAACAATCTCAGTTGTATCAGTTACTTCCTGGTTATCTATTTTCAATTTCTGTATTGAATTTCTTAATTTGGGGGACATCAAAGAGTTACCATTAGCCCAAAATTTCTAGGATCTGACAAATTAGACTCAAAATGATCATGAAAATATTTCCTTTTGGCGGTTCTAACCATTTTAGAGACTTGATTTCTTAAATGGCGGTAGACAGTGATAGCGTAGGGGAGTTTAATTGGACCCACTTGTGTAAAAAATGTGGGTCTAAACATAACCAGTGGCATATTTTGAACAGTTCATGTTACCTTCCTTTAGATATTGTTATAAAGTAGTTGCGTCAATTTGGATCCACTGGCAAAGAAAAGAGGGGTAATTTCTGGGCAGGATGCAATGTTTGCCCTTTTGGTGCATGTTAGTGCTGTCTCTGGTAGTAGATATTCAGAAATGAAGTAGTTAAACTTTTCTTATAGGTTTCCCACACTGAATTCCTCAGTTTAATCTTTTGTTTTATTTCAGTAGTAAACCATTTATTATGAATACCTCTAAGTCTTAAGTTATGCAGGAGGCAGAAGAAGTTCTGCACTGGTAACAATAAGTCACAAAAATAACCAAGAGCCAAATTTACATCTGGAATACATTCCAGGTACTGTATGAACAATCAAGTGATGACAGATGGGCAAATAACATCCAACTCAACTCTATTATAAAGTTACGGACCTGTACAGTATGAGGGTGAGTTTTGAATTAGCTAAAGTTTAACACACAGAATGTTGCCATGTGATCACTCACAGATTCAGGTAATACTCCTGAGGAACCCAACATACCTTCCCTATTAATGATAATCCAATTCAAAATTGAGTGGTTAAATGTTTGCAAATTTAAGCATGTAGGTTCATTAATAATCTAAATCAGACCATAAGAATATAACAAAGATTCAAGATCTAAGTTGTCTTTCTGCAACCAATTTAGATTTATGTCACCTACCAACAAAGGAATCATGACCTTCTATCAACGGAGCTGTTTTTCAGATAGTCTTTCAGCCCATCAAGCCCACAATAAGGAGAGTTATACAAACAAACACAACATGACCCCCACCCAAAGCAATGTTTAACCAATCAGTTTTTGTGTTGCTCTCAGTACTTGTTCTTACTACTGATAACTGGAATTTTCTTTACAATACACAACAACCCCATCACCTTTTTTTTTCCCTTTCCTGTCTGCTCTAAACACTTTATAACTTCATTAAAATTACAGATACAGGCCCCATATTCAAAAGCCCCCTGCAGAAATGCGCAAGTGCCTGTGCGCACATTTGATATGCGCTAGGCCAATATAAAGAGATATTCAGAAGATGCGCCAGGAGATGCGATCACGCATGTCTAGCTGAATATCCCGCACATGCGTGATAGTGCAGTGGGAGATGTGCGGCACAACAGGTGACCTGAGCTCTATGCAGAGCATGGAGAAATGCGCGATGCAGAGCCACTTGCCCGGTGCACAAAAGTGCAATATTCAGCCGGCATATGCAAATGACCTCATTGCACATTCCAAACCTATCTTCCACATGCTGGAGCTCATTACTGGAATGTATTCAGTCCATTTGCTTACCCCAGGTATGCTCAGTACCAGCTTTGCAGGGCTGCCCCACCACTCCACAGAGGTGAACAGGAGGAACTGCAGCCTATCAGCCAGGTGTGATGGAATGTTTGTGTGTGGGAAGGTGGACTGCATTGGCCTTGGTACAGTGGTACACCCCATAGCCATGTTCAGGGCAGGACAGGGGAACAGGGGGCCCAACTGGACAGTGGCAGCAGGGGCCACCTGGACATACAACAGGGGCGTGCACTGGGTAACGCAGGATGCTTGGGCTAGCACAGCCTGCAGCCAAGTAGGAGGTCGCGAGTGACTGCTGCTGTAGCCCTCCGCACCCCGATTTTTGAAAACCCGACTGAATTTCAAGGTAGACTCGTTTGGAAACACTCGACCCACACAAGGAGGATCTCTGTGTTTACCCCGCCGACGCAACCTTGGTGGACTTGACATATATAGCCTAGAAACCATGCCCATCTAGTCCTTTAACCTATCAGCCAGCTTTCCCATTTGCAGCTTATATTTTCCCACCACTAGAGGTCCATTTCCATTCTATGCTCCTGACCTTACTTCCTATTGCAATAACAAAGCTGTCTAGCCCCACCATGCTCCTACATTCCCTCATTACTCTCCCTCTACTGCTCCCACTAACATCCCACCCTCCCTCTCCAAATGTTGGAAAGTAGGGCATAACTACCACACCCTATCCTCATGTAGACTGGCACTCCCCACCTTGCTCCCCCCTTCCCATGCTGCACATGAGCAGCGAGCTTTTACAAGCATAGGCAAGTACCCAGTTGACGACACCCCCCCCCAATACTCCACAAACATAAGCATAAACCTCATCATCTTCTCCCTCCCCATAGCTGTCATCTCCCATGGCAAGTGACCTCTGGAGCCCCTCCTTCGCTTGCCAACCACCTACCATATCCACACCACTGTGCATTCCCCCCTTCCCCACTTTCTTCTGCTGCCAGCCCCCCCATAGCCTGAAACTTCCGATACCCACCGTGGGGTACCCGCAGCGAGTATACCAACGACCAGTTACCTGAGCGAGTAGCAATCGACTCAGGTCACTCGGCCGTCTTCTGCTCCTGATGGGCAATGTCCACCCCAACCCAGGCCCGCAGAATTCTCCACCATCCCACCAATCATCAGTCAATGGGCTGCGCATTGCCTCTATCAGCATCTGTAGCCTTCAAAAAAAAAAATGGGACTCTTTTCAGGGGTGGGTACTCCGGCATCACCCTGGCATCATAGCACTGGGTGAAACCTGGCTCTCCCCCTCTGTCACTGACTCGGCGGCTAACCTCCCTGGATATCTCTGCTCTCGTTCCGACAGGGTGGGTAAGCGAGGGGGTGGGTGTGCTCTCTACCTTAAGGACTTGCTTTCAGGCCATTTGCTCCCTCTGCCCCAACTAACATCCAGGGCTCAGGTCCTCACCTTAAAATTAACCCTAGGCAAGTCAACCTCCCCTCTCCTCCTCACCACTGCCTACATCCCTCCCCGGGACCAGAAGCAAGCCTTCCAAGCCATCCTGTCTTATCTCTACTTTCCCCCCACAGCATGAAAAATTACTTATGGGTGACTTCAACATAAATTGGCTGGCCAAGACAGCTGCCCTGTTCATTGACGAGGCTGCTGCGCTCGATCTCACCATGAGTAGTCACAATCCCCACCAGATTAACACCCGCACGGGACATCCTCTCTCTCCTCTAGATCTAGTCTTCACTAACCGCCCCCATAGAATAACCAGCACCCTGATACTCCCTGACACACTAACTGACCACTCTCCAGTACTCTGCAACTGGTCTTGCACTGCCTCCAAAACCCCACCTAAAATTACCTCACAATGCAAACGTGGGCCTGGTAAACCAGCCCAACTTAATGCCCACCTCAGAGACTGGGACTGGACACCCCTAGCAAACACCCTCGACCCGGATCATGCGCTTGATCTATTTATCACCACATTCAGTGCTGCCTGTGACGAGTTCTCACCCCTCACCAAGAGTATGTCCAAAGGTAACCATGCCCCCTGGTTCTCGGGCCACCTCCTGGGCCTACTACGACAGCGTGATGCCCTATGGCATCTAACTAATGAGACCCAATGACCTACGGACAGGCAGTGGTATAGGGAGGCCCGTAACAAGTGCACATGGGCCATATGCACCGCCAAAGCAGATTATTACAAAGCCACCTTAACCTCCACCTGGGGCACCGGGCGCACATTTGGAATAATATTAAGGAACTCTGTGGCAGAGCCCTAATCTGCCCCCAGACCAAATGGTAATAGACGGTAACCTCCTCAGACCCCTCAGTATCAGCCTCGGCCCTAAACTCTGCCTTCACTGATCTCAGCCATGTCCTCCCCAATTTCTTTGACCCCACCTGCCCAAATCAACCCCCGTCCACCCCTTGCTCCACCCTTTTATCTACGTGTCCTTACCCCGGAGGCAGCCAAGCCCTACCTTGCTCATGCCCTTAGCCACTCTCATAATAGTAACGATTCCCTTGACCTGAGACTTCTCCGCCTCACCCTCCTGGAAGTCCTAGCCCTGCTCACCCACATTTTCAACCGCTCCCTCTGTCATGGGAAATTCCCCTCCATAAGAGTGGGGACTGCACATTCACTAACAACTATCGCCCCATCTCCATTCTACCGCCCTATCTAAAGCACTAGAGCGCATAGTCGCCGATCAACTTACTGATCACCTTACTAAATATAACCTTCTATGCAACCAGCAACACTGCTTCCGAAAGGGTCATAGTACCACCACCGCCCTCCTTGAATTCACCTCCCATGTCCACTCAGCCTTGGACCATGGCCACCGTACCTTTCAACCCCTTGCCTCATAAATCAGGGATAAGGCTTAAAAAAATCAGGGACAAAGGACCAAAATCAGGGACACATCTTAAAAATTGGTGATATCTTCTCAGGAACCTGGTAGAATAAGTGGCTTAGTGTAGAATGCATTTTCTAAGGAAGAACAACACTGTAACTTTAATGTTTAACATTATTTTGTGCTTACAACCCCTACTTGTTTGGTCACGGAAATACAATTTTTAGGAGGGACAGAGTAAAATTTTGAGGTAAAATCAGGGACATCCCTGAAAATCAGGGACAGTTGAGAGGCATGATGGCCACTTCACAGGTGCCATCTTCGTGGACCTCTCTAAGGCATTTGATACCGTCACCCATGCCCTCTTACTGAACACCTTCGCCTATAGTGGCTTCTCCAATGATGCCGTGAGCTGCTTCACCAGCTATCTCTCTGATAGAACACAGCTAGTCAAGGTAGGTACCGTCCTGTCCCCTAGCCTCCTAGTCCGCTCCGATGTCCCACAGAGATCCATTCTTGGCCTCTTGCTATTCAGTCCATACCTAAACTCCCTCCCATCAGCCTCCCCAGGCAGCCTGCTCCTATACGCGGACGATGCTGTCCTATTCGCCTCTGATACTGACCCTCTTAAACCCCACCTAACTTTCCAACACTCCTTCCGTGAAACCGAACAATGGCTCACCACCCAGCGTCTAATAATTAACTGCAATAAGACAAAAGTCATGATCTTCTCCCATCCCCAGAACCCACTCTAGAGCTTCTGCCCCCAAATTCTTACTGTTAATCAAATCCCCTAGAACAAGTAAGCACCTTTAAATATCATGGGATCACTCTAGACCCAGCCCTCAACTTTAATCAACATATCCTGCACCTATCAACTGCCCTTAGCTCTAGATTAGGCATACTTTATCGGTACAAACACTGCCTCACCCCTGAGGCACTACGACTTACCATAAACTCCTCTATCCTCTCTCTGCTACACTACGGTATTCTCATCTACAGTACCGCGCCCACCTCAGCCCTCAATAGACTCTGGCTCGTGTTTAACAAGGCCTGCCGTCTCATCCTTGGATGTGATTGCTTCACACACATCTGCTCCCTCCACAGTACCACAAACTGGCTAAACTTAGACAACAGAATCAGGTACCACACCTGCCTAATGACCAAAAAGATAATTCTAGGCCTCACCGCCCCCTCCCCCCGCCCTTGACAAAATTATCCTCTCAACATCTCCTCGCAGAACCACCCGTAACTCGAACAAACCACTGCTATGGGTACCCTGTTGCCGGACTTCCCAATTCCAACGATCCTTCAGCTACAAAGCCCCTTCCTGGACAAACTCTCTCCCAAGCCTAATAACTGATGAAACAAGGTTTGGCCCTTTTAAATCCAGGCTAAGGAAACACCTCCAGGCCTCTAACCTATGTGACTGCAACTGACACTCGCCCCTAATGACCTAGAACAACTTTTGTGTTCTCCATATCTAATGTTATATGAGCCAATTATTTGACAAACAGCCTTCTTCAGAACCTCTCTGCTACCTTATGGCTGTGCTAATCATTGTAAATCATGGTATCTTGGAATGGTAGTCACTCAGTGAACAAGTGTGTATCCATTACTTGTTATGTAATGTACTGCAATCTGTAACAAATATTGTCCCTGTACCTTCTATGTATGACGTGGAACCTTTGTAAATGAGTCTTTGGCTCAAAGGTCTTTCTAAATAGCTCAGTAAATAAAAGTACACCAGCTCCTTATGCTGCATACAATTACCTGCAGTGCTCCACACACCCAAGTATGGGAGTTATCTGGTGGACACTGCCAGGGATGGCTGTATGCAGACAGTGACCGGGTACCTCGGTGGGTGGGTCCCTCCTGTGTGCACCCTAGGGGTACCACCATGGGTGTGTGCCACAGGACGGTCCCTGGCCTGTGCCATGTGGCCACTAGTGCCACCGGACAACATGGGCACCATTGCCACAGATGCCATCCTGGGTGCATGCCACCACTGGGTGGCACCCTGCAGGCCGCATTGGTGCTGGCCATGGCCCCTGGTACTTGTGCCGCAGTGTGGCTGTCCACCCCGCTGGCGCACCCGGGAGGGGGTTACATGACAACACTGGCATGTGGCTGCTGAATGTCTATGTCCAGGTGCCAGTGGTGACACGGCACCTGTGGCTCAGGGTCATCCATCCTGGCATGACTGCTGTGTGTTGGTGCCTGGAGCATGTCCTGGTGCACCTCCTGGCCATTTAGGCATGCTTTTTCCATGCCTAACTTTGGGTGACTCATTTCTGAGATGTGCTGCATATTTTGACTGACTATAGGGATGTGCTGTATATTCATGGGAATGCCCCCTCTACATGCTCCGCTTACGTTATAGATGCACACTGGTGCATCTGGAAATGTGGACATCTCTCCCTTTTGAATATCATGGTTCTGCTCTTTTCTGGGATGCATGGCGCATCTAAGTAGCATCTCCTTTGAAAATGTGGGCCACTGTCTTTAGAACTTGTCACTGGATGATGGGTCCTCTTTCTCCTTTTGGACTCTGTTTTCATACTAATTGACTCCTTGCACATGGCGGAAACTTCAGCTGGGCATGAACTGGCCAGTAGTGAGGCCAAACAAGATCACCTAGAGTTCAAGTCAGGATCCCTACCATGGGAGTTCTGGTCAGCCATGAGCAACTCCGATAGTCGGTGATAGACTGACTGCAGCAATACTACATGGTTTACTGGGCCCATATCTAAACTCTTCTGTGTGGGACCCTACAGCCTGCCCCATGCAGGGGCAGTAGCTGCTGATTATTCCCTGTGACAGGGTAGGTTTAGTCAGACCCAGTGTGTCTTGAGTCCTCAGACAATAAATGAAACATTAACAATCTGATATCAGGCAGTTGGATGAGATATTTCTATGCAATGGTAATAAGTTTAGATATTTGCATTGCCGAATATGTCATTGCATGTATTTGCGAGAGGCACTACAGAGAAGTGCAGTTGTTTAGGCTATAAGTACATTTTGCTGTACAATGTAATCTTTTATGTCTAGAATCTAATTAAAATGTAACTATAAAAAACTGTGAAAAGTTACAGTTCCAAGAATGTAATAGTATTGTTACCTGTCCTTGTCTCCTCCTGCCTCCCAGTTCACTCCTTCAACCATGGTTCAGCATATTTTTTTTCTAGATTTATTTAAGTTACTCTGGTACCTACCAGCATATGATTATTTTTCCCTCCCCAGCAAAATTACCATAAGTCTCCAGATACACAGTGTATCCTACCTACATCGGCCAGACCCCTTGGAATGCCTCCCTAGTAAGCCTTACATCTGCCATGGTCATTTTCATAGTACACTGTGTAACCATTTTAGTTGCCCTGTCCACTTTGATACAGGTTGTTGTACAACTCTATGGCAGTTTATTATAATTCATTTTATTGCTGCTGTACACATCAGTTGAAGAGCCTGTCTTTCTCAGAGGAGTGGCCACTGGAATGCCCAAAAGGAAATATTTGGCCTCAAATGGGATAATACATTGACAAATCTTTTCCAACTCCGAGTGGACATTTACCAATATAGATGGGTGTATTGTTGGGGGGGGGGGGGATAGTTACAAAAATATGCAGTTACATCAGTAATCCTGTGTCCGGTTGGCCTAGTGCAGTGCCTGTGAAGCAGCTCTCATTTCCCACTGATCACCAGTTTCCTTGTGAGGGTCCCTTTGGGCTCGCTCTCTTCCACTTTATATACTGAAATTTATGTAAACCTATTTCTATGATATGAACAGGTCTCCAACAGGAACCCACAAATAATTGTTCATACTTTTGCATGCTATTCTACCACTTTTTGGTACACTTTGTAGGTAGCACTCTATAGCTAAGTGTTAGGCCATATACATTCATTCTGGGCGGCTGGAGAGCCCTCTGTTACCTCAGCATGGGCCTGACTTCAGGAGTGCGGTCTTGGAATGGGAAAAGATTGGAAACAGTATTTAGTGGTATTCTGGTTCATTTTGGTACCAAATTTCATGCTGGAATATCAAAATTGACCCTGGCATCCCACTTAAAATACTAGATTTTTCTCGTTATCAGCATGCAGTACCAGCTCTTGACCACAGACAAATAAAGGGAGAGAGAGCGACATCAGTGGAACTTGTCAGACATCGAGGCATTTGGGAAGTACCTGTACAAACCAGTAGGAGCAACATTTCTAAAGGTTGTCACACCACTTGTCCCCTGCATGACACCGCTGCACCAAACTCCATTATTTTCTTTATTCCGTTAACAGAGAAACACCGCACGGGGAACTGGGTTCTGCCGTAGGGGACTGCAGATTCATTCAGGAAAAAATGGACTCATCACCTTTCAAAGAATCCAGAATGCCTAGTCTGTAGTTGTCAGCCCTTTATTGAGTGGAACAAATATCAGATTAATCTGTAGTCCCTTACAGTAGCACCCAGTTCCCTGTGCGGTATTTCTCTGTCAACAGAATAAAATAAGTAATGGAGTTTGGTGCAGTGGTGTCATGTGGGGATGAGTGGTGTGACAACCTTTAGAAATGGTGTTCCTTCTGGTTTGTACAGGTTCTCCGCAGATGCCATCCTCGATGTCTGCCAACTTTCTCTGATATATGTGTGTGTGTCTCTCTCTCTCTATTTGCCTATGTGGACCATGATTGCAAGACTGAAGAAAACAAAACAAAATACAAATTCGCACTTGCTCTTTATCTCTCTGCCCTCTTACAGTAAGGTGCAAGTGTCTCAGAATACAGTATTGTAGCAGAGAGAGAGAGAGAGGGGTTGACTTGACCAAGGAGGGAAAAAGTCACAAAAAAAAGTAATTTTCCAGCCAGCCCAGTGGCATGGGGAAGAGGCATCGCTGCTTACCTCCTGCCATCCTATATTTACAATGTGAGCAGGTCACGGGGTCGGCTGGGGAGTATCAAGTATCCTGAGGACAGCTATCCTGTCCTGGGGAGGGGTGGGGATGGAGTCTGCTGCTTGCCTAGCCCTTAGCGGTAGCTGGGGGCTGACACAGTGGACAGAGGGGGCACACGCAGAGCAGACTCCCAGTGTGTTGCGTGCAGAAGCACATGCAGCTCGGCCGTGTCACACTCAGGAGAAAACAGCGGCCAACTGGCAGAATGACACTGGTCCCCCGCAGGCTCCGCACACGGCCAATTGGGCACCTCAGAGGAGCAAGAGAGGTGAGTCCCAGTCAGGGTGGGACAAATAGGGTCGCCAGATCGCCAAATGCGACCTGGCTAATCATTATGGCCACCAGTTTTCTTTAAATACTCGCCATTCTGGCGAGTGGTAAGCTGCGATGTCTCTGCACATGCACGGTAGCTCAGCATGCTTGTCAGTCGTGAGCTGAGCTGCCGCTGTTGCACATGCACAGGATCAGAGCTCCATTGGGGAATGCATGGCCATGAGAGCGCGGTCACAGAACAGCCACCCGCAGCGCGCTCTGCCGACTGTAATGCGATCCACCGTCAGTCCAGCTGCTGGCACCCACCTGTGAGTTTATGCAAAACTCCTAAGAAAGACAACTCACAAGGTAAGTGACTGGGTGTTCATGTGGGTGGTGGGAGATGCATTTCTAGGGACGTTGAGCTGAAGACCGCCATTCTGAAGGAGACAGAGTAAGAGAGCATACCTTTGCTCTCTGGGGGGGGGATCAGATCTATCGCAGGCATCAAGACTTGCACAGTTGCACCAAAAGCCCTTTAAAGGGCTGTGAAGTGTAAAAAGGCCTATCTCAGCACTCAAGTCCATATAGGACGTTTATTCAATTTCAGGGACATATTTAATTAATAATTTTCCTGTGAAACCGACAATTCAATTCCGACAACGTGCTGACTGGGGGGAGGTGAGGGAGAGCCTTCTTAGTGGTCTGGGGGAGCTCTGTAATACAGCTTGTTTGGACAGACTATGGAGGAAAATAGCTGTGAGGAGAAAAAATAGTAAAAATAAAATCTCCAGTAGTGTTGCTGCTGTCACACAAGACGACAGCGTGCTGACTGGGGGATGGGACGGAGAGCCTGCTTGCCATGGTGGTCAGGGAAGGAGCCCTGACTTTTGCCTTTCTGTGGAGGGAAATTAAAGAAAACTATTACTGATAAGTTGCTGCTGTTACTTGTTTAGGAGGCTTGGTTTAAAAACTAAACCTGTGTACTTAGCAAGTGAGAGACTTACAAAACTGACGGCAGCTGAGTTAATATCAGTTTGTTTCTGATACTGTTTGCCTGCAGTCTTGATTGAAAAAGTGAGAGAACTTGATCCATCTTCATCGGATCTTTTTTTAGTACCTCTCAAGTCAGTTTGAAACAAACCTACTGTAGATCAACTATCAGGAGTTGTTTGTATCAGAATAAAAAAAACTTAAAAGACGTTTATCATGGTTGAACTGAGAGAGACATCTTGCTGAATGAAGTAGGGTGGAGGGGGGAGCTTGTTGTATAATAAAAAAAAAACAAAAAAACAACCAGTGTACACTTTCAGGACTTGTTTCCACTTGTAAATCAGCAAGATCTGGTCCAGCCTGGTCACAGTGTTTCTCCGACAGTTCCAGCTTCAGTAGTCATCCTCTTGGTGATTTTTATCTTGTTTTCTCAGTTGTGACTTCCTTTTTCGGATTAGACAGGCAGCACTTTCAGTTTGCACTTTATAAATTCTCCCTCTTGTGTAATACTTGATGCTGTTTTGGCCGGCTACTTCTCATCAGGATCTCTGGTAATGACTTTCCCAAATGTAGGTTGATGGACAATTCCTCGGCTGAAAGGCAAGTTAAAAAAATGGCCACCAGCTTTTATAGTCCAGTGGCCGTAAAAAATGACCACCTAAAAACATTTTTGCCCACCAGGTTTTGGTATGGTGGCCAAACTGCCACCAGGTCAAAAGTGATTTGTCCACCCTGGTCCCAGTAGACACCAGGGTGATGGGGCTGGGGAACCGTGGATGGAGGGTCGGCTGACAGGGACAAAAGAAAGTAGAAAAAAAAGTAACTTTCCCAGATAGAAGACTCTGAGCAGGAAACATCCTGATCACTGTTACTGGGGGTAAAAGGGGAGAGAGAGAGAGAGATTGTGACACTGTGCGCAGTGGTACAAGAGAGATAAGGCTTTATACCTCAAACTCAGAATCACACCCCGCCCTAAACACACACACACTCCAAGCTGGTATGCCTGCAGCCTAAAACAGCATCTTAGAAGCCACCTTATATGTGTCAACTGAGAATATAATAAAAAAAAAAAAAAAAGACTAGAAGAGACATACAAATCATTTATTTTTGTCAAATGTGTTTATTTTGGGGAGGGTCATAAAGAAATTTGGTGTATTTCAAATGTTCTAGTTTTAAACATATAAAATCTACAGAAATTGGGCAGAATACTAAATTTCTTGGTGGAATACCAAAATTCTGAGTTTGGTATTCTGCCAAGAATACCACTTGTTTTCTTAAATTCTACCTCTGTTAACGGTTAAGGTTGCCCAAGTATCTTTTGGTTTGTATTGTTTTTATATTACTTGTGTTTCAGTTTTTTGGGGAGAAGTTTATGAGTGCAGTCCAACCCTTTTCTGTCTGCAGTGGGACAGGATATACAGTATATGGACATCATTACTCTGTTACATAATCCATCTTATGTCAGTTAGCCTGAAGTTCACCACATGGAATGTCAAAGCAGGAATAAGACCAAATGTTATTAAATCATTAAACATTTGGCTCAATTGATATTCAGGTGGCATATCTGCAAGAAACCCATTTACTGCCTTCTAAATGCCATCTTTTAGATGCGATCATCTAGGACAGGTTTATGGTACAGGGATAGTACTAGACAAAGGGAGTGGCTATTTTATTTGCAAGGTCAGTGTTTTCTCTTATTACCAGTGATGTGGACCAGAGGGATGTTTTATTTTATTACAGGACATTTTAGGTCAGGCTCACGGCTCTACTCCGGCTATGTCGCCCCAGTGCCGACTCCTCCCTCCTCCTCCTTTATGACTCTAATGACAGTCTTGCCCTTTGCCCATTCTCCTGGGAAGGGATTGGAATATCACTTTATTATGTGTTATAGATAGAACTCGTAAGCCAGCGGCAGGTCTTTCCCCAGCACAACGGTCCCTGCTGGATCTGATTGACTCCTTCAGTGTTTGTGATCCCTGGAGAGTTCTTAACCCCACAATCAAACAATATACATTTTTTTTCCTCCGATTCATAAATCCTACTCTAGAATTGATTTTTTCTTTGGTAAGCCGGTCCATCTTAGTAGGTCTTTTCACATCTGTGATTGCTCCCCGGGTACTGTCAGACCATTCCCTGGTTTGGCTGCTTTATTCTTTTACCCCAGACAATGATAGAGACTCTGCTTGGAAACTCAATAACCAACTTTTAAATGACTCCTTTGTGGTTGAATTCATCAAACAACTTTTCTTGGCTTATCTAGAAGATTTTTTATTTTAGTCTTTGGTAACCGGCCAAGGCCCACTAGGCACAAGTGCCTGTTTTCAGGGGCGACCTGGGAACACTGAGCAGTTAAGTGACTTGCTCAGAGTTGCACAGTATGCAAGTGGAGGTTGTGAGAATCGAACTCGGGTCTGGTCTGCTGGATGTATCAAGTTTGTTCACACCTCGTTCCTCTAACCTCCAGGCTGTACTGCCAGCTCAATGTGATGTCAGAAGTAGGAACCCTCCAGCCAGCCCAATGTGACGTCAGAAGTGGGAGCCCTCCGGCGTAGAGATATGGAATGGGCAGCATGTAAGGCATTTCTTCAGGGGGAGTTTATTAGACTAGCTGCTAAACAGAAGAGAATACGTCGGGAGAAATTGTCGACTTTACATAATAAGATCAGACTTTTAGAAAAGGCTTTGAACTGTTAGACCACAACAGCAACTAGGGCAGAATTGGAAGTATTGTGAGATCAATACGCTGATCTCTTGAGGGAGCAAGCAGAGTATGCCGCCTTTAAAACCAAATCAAAATATATTGATCAGGGGTAAAAGGCTGGGAAACTAATGGCATTAAGATTGTGTAAGCAGGAAAATTCCAGATTAATCCTGCCAATCCGATAGCTAATGGATAGTTAGTTCCCTTACCCCCCCCCCACCCCGGACAATGCTTTAGAATTTTTTGTCCGTTACAAATCCTTATATGGCCTGATTGCTACACCAGCATCCCCAGCTGCTTTCACTGATTATTTGGATCCGATGGCCCTCCCCATTCTATCTGAAGTACAACAAATAGGGCTTTCTTGACCTATCTCACTGTCGGAAGTTACCTCAGCTATATCATCATTGAAACATGATAAAGCTCCTGGCCCAGATGGCTTTACCACCAATTTTTGTAAAGCTTTTGTTCAGAATTTGGCACCCATTTTAGTCCAGGTTTTTACAGATATATTAGATAATGGTATATCGGACCCTTCACCAGAGAAAGCCCTGATAGTTTTGTTACCAAAACCGGGTAGAGACCCTGAGCAGGTATCCCATTATCGTTCGTTTATTTATTTATTTAGTTTTTGTTGACCAGGTAAGTGCACTAGACAAATCCTGCCTATTTACAGGCACGACCCCGGGGGAGGGGGATACAGATGAATGCCAACTGGCCTTGAACCAGATTAAGCTGTCGGTGGTATTTTTAGTGAATGAGAGGAATTTTGGCCAGGACACCGGGGAAATTCCCCCACTCTTTTCAATAAGTGCCATGGGATCTTTAACATCCACCTGAACTACCACCAATCCAGGCAGATGGGACCTTGGTTTAACGTCTCATCCGAAAGACGGCACCTCAGAAGTGCAGCACCCCTCTCATGCTGCACTACAGTGTCAGTACTGGGATATTAACCCAAGTGCCAGATGTGGGAACTGAACCCACAGCCCTCTGATCTCTCGGCCTCAGAGACGAGTGTGCTACCTACTGAGCCACTGACACTGACAGTTCAGTTTCTTTGATGATCCAGGACCTTAGCAAAATTCTTGCTACTCAGATCAATAGTGTCTGGCACTCTTTAATTGGACTGGAGCAGGTGGATTTTATGCCATCTAGGCTGGCTGTTTATCAGTTGCGTAAGCTCGCTCAGATATTGTCAGTGTCTCAGGATCTGGGGGGAATAGCAGCTGTGGTCTCCCTCAATGCCGAGAAAGCATTTGACCGTGTCTCGTGGCCTTTCTTATTTGCAGACCTAGACAAATCTGGCTTTCCCTCACAGTTTTTAAAGTGGCTTCAAGTTTTATTTATTTGGAAAATGTTTCACCAGGAAAGGCGTTAGGTAAACAGCTCATTTCCAGAAGCATCCTGGGGAGGTGGGGGTACAAGAATTGGGAGAACAGGCAAATACATAGCAATAAAAGAGCAATACAAGTACAATGCAAAACAAAACAGTGTAGTACAATTACAGAGCAGAAGTAACTCAGGTAGCAATGGGAGTGAAGCAAATAGTACTGTATTCTTGCCCAACAATAAAAAATATATTGTAATGGCATATTTTCTCCATTATTTTCTCTATGTTGTGGACTCCGACAGGGCTGTCCCTCATCCCCTCTTTTGTTTAATTTATATCTGGAACCCCTCTTGTGGAAATTAAAGAATCACCCACTTATTACTGGTATTCCTTTAGGTGCTTCTAGCTATTTACTTTCAGCCTACGTGGATGATATTTTACTCCATATTATTCACCCGGTTACATCCATACTGGCCATTTTTGACACAATTAAACAGTTCAGTTCCCTGTCCAACTATAAATTAGACAAGAATAAGACAGCTATAATGCCCTTAAATATTTATATTACACAGGCTGAAATTTCCCAGTTCGGTCTTCTTTGTTCCCCATGTACTCTTAAATATTTGGGGATACAGTTAACAACAGACATGTCCCAGCTTAAAAAGTTGAATTCAGATACTCTGCTCATTTCCATTAAAACTGACTTAGAACAGTGAACTACTTTGCCCTTTACTTTGTGGGTCAGAATTAAAATAATTAATTTGAATATACCCCACAGGATCTTCTACCCACTAAATATGTTGCGGGTGTTTATTCCCCTATTTTGGTTTAAAGCAGTTCATTCTATAATCTCCGGCTTCATCTGGGCCCATAAGTCCCCACATTGCATAAGTTGTCCTATGCTGAAGTATTAGGCGGATTACAGCTTCTGGTTTTATTACTGGGCTTCACATGCTATTAAATATTGTTCTTGGTCTTATACAGATATTACAGATGATGCCCCTCCATATACTCCTTTATGGATTAAAATAGATCAGGAGTTGATATGCTCACATGATGTAACTCCCAAGTCAA
This sequence comes from Neoceratodus forsteri, assembly GCA_016271365.2. Classification (NCBI taxonomy): domain Eukaryota; kingdom Metazoa; phylum Chordata; order Ceratodontiformes; family Ceratodontidae; genus Neoceratodus; species Neoceratodus forsteri. The sequence continues at coordinate 142,352,184 of JADMNL010000023.1, forward strand.
TTTCTTATTTCGTACCAAAAATATCACTCCCTCATTCGATACAGCAGTCAGTGGTGGGTATATCAATGTTGGTGCATAAACAAATGTCTAGGGCAATGCTTTTGAACTTTACAAAAGATCCCAAACAGCCCATAGCTAGAAATACAAATTTTAGAATCGCAGGCAAAAGCATTTTGCCAGGTTGGTTGCCATTTTATGATAATTTATCAGTATCAGCATTACTCCAAGGAGGGTCATTTGCTCAGGCCAAAGATCTTTTTGGGATCCCTAATGTGTCTGCTGTTAAATTTTTTCATGCCATAGTATCACATGGGTCCCCTCCAGTGCCCCCCAATGAACTGAGTTCTACATAACTTTTTTTTCTACAGTACATAAGCTGGCATTTCAAACAACATGAAGTCTTGCTATATTATGACAGTAGCAGTTTGATCCACCACCAGAACTGCTCCGGAGGAAATAGTAATACCATTCCAAAATAGAACTTTGAGCACGAGCTCTAGAAGCAGCTCTATCTGTGTAATTTCAAACCTGAACTGTCAGATTCTTTACTCCGCCTCAGTGAACAGTCTCCGAGATTTCTCCTACTGCTCGGTTCATTTCTCGGTTTAAACAGTGTTTTCTCGGTTCGATTCAACCGAGAATAGTTTTATTTTAACCGCAAAACCGTTCGGTTCAAGCTCTATCTGTGGTAACCGTAAGTAAATTAAAGGTTTTGTCTGTGTGGAACTTGTAAGTTTATCGGTTCGGTTTTGAACCGATCAGCTGGGTTTAAAACTCATTAAATTTAAAAGTTAACATTTTAGAGTGCGGTTCCGGTTCTTATCGGTTCTAAAAAGCGGTTTTATTCGTTTTCCAATACCATGACATGGTTAGGAACCGATAAGGGTGTCTTTGCCTGGCACTACCGTTTAAAGGGCAAGTTTTCTGGTTAGGCTGGCATTATGTCTGAGAAACCCAAAAGAAAAACCGGGCCCACTGGGTTTCAACACTGTGATGTCTGTGGGGAAGTCTTTGCCAAGGCTGACCCACACACCACATGTGTTTATTGTCTGGGGTTTGACCACCTCCAGTCAGACTGCCAGATATGTAAGAATTTCCCTGCAGCCACCCTGGAAAAGAGATTGGGCAGGCTCAGGGAACGAGAGGCCAAAAAGTCCGCTGACCCGGATGGCCAGCCCGGTTCAGTGCCAACCGAACCGGAGGGAGTGCCCTCTGACCAGGGCAAGACTTCCTCGGGCCAAAGAAAAGCTGGTTCTGAGGAACCAATTCCAATAAAGAAAACAAGAAAGTCAGCAGGTTTGGAGTCCAAAACCCCTTCTCCAACTGCTGCAGAGATAGCAAAAGCCATACAAATTGTCCAGTCACTGTCTCAGGGTCCGTCCGAACCGCCACTATCTGGCAAAAGGTCGGTTATCCGGTTCCTGTGGTTCAGGAATATGATATTGAGGAATTTTATGAACCAGAGGAGGGGGAGGATGATTATGAACAGTATTAATGTGGCTGGGAAGGTCTGGGTGTGCCCATTGAACCGGACATTTCCCCAGACAGACATTTAGAATCTCCCCCTATGCTATCTGAGTCCCCATCTCATTTTATGTTTTCAAAAAGTTGCTGAAACCCTCCAGCTTCCCTTGGAAGAAGCTGTGGATGAGCAAGAGGAGCCTGAATTTGTAGAAATGATGGATATTCCAGAGTCTAGGAGATTGTCTATTCCTTTGCATAAGTCTTTTAGGAAGCAAACAATAAAAATTTTAAAAGCTCCTAATTCTGTGCCTCCTGTAGATAAAAAGATGGACAGAAGGTACACATTGTCAGGTCCTGATACAGAATTCCTTTCTCAACAATGCAGTCATGTTGGGGTAGTTCAGGCTGCAGCCTGTGATAAAGCTAATATCCCCCTGGCTTCACATCCTCCTGACAAGGATTCCAGGAAGATTGATGCCATGGCGAAAAAACAGTATATGGCAGTCTCTCTGGGACTCAGGCAAGCAAATTATATGGCTTATGTAGCTAGGTATCAGAAATCTAGATGGGATACTGTTATGGAATTAGCCAAGCAAGCCCATGGCCAGCTGGCTAGCGAACTAGAACAAGTGGCTGCTGATGGCATTGAGGCTTCTAAGTTTCAGTTTCATGCTGCTGTGGATGTTAATGATGTTTCCTCTAGGGTCATGGCCACATCTGTAGCCTTTCAGTGAGTTGGCCTGCACAGGTGTACTAGTCTGTCACAGGATACCCAGACTAAGGCTATAGATTTTCCTGTGGTGGGAAATTCTCTGTTTGGGGAGCAGACAGAGAACTACATGAAAAGATGGATGAATATAGGACTACTTACAAAAGTGCCCAAGCTAAGGGGCAAGCCACTCCTCAGAGGCATACCCCCAGAGGTAGGGTAGGCCTTTTCACGAGACCTTTTCCAGACTCAGGCCTCCTCTGCCTATGCTCAGAGGGGCTTCTTCAGAGGCAGAGGCAGGCGAGGCGGGCAGGCCTGCTCCCACCCCTCAGCCTAAAGCTCCTGCTAAGCAGGCACCCTGATGGGGTGCCCAGGGCCGATTCTCCTGTACCGGTAGGGGCAGGCTGGCTTACTTCAGTCAGAACTGGGCTTCTTTAACCTCAGACAAGTGGTTCTGGAAGTAGTAAGCCAGGGTCTGGTTCTCAGCTTCAGAAAGTTTCCCAAGTTGAGAGCCAGACTTTTTCTACCTGCAAGTGCTTCAGAGACCCTTGCTCTAGAAGCAGAGGTCTCAACCCTGTTAGCTCTCAGAACAGTGGAAAGGGTTCCTCCCCTGCACCAGGGCAGGGGTCTGTATTCCAGATACTTCCTTACCCCAAAAAGACAGGAGAATGGCGGCCCATATTAGACCTCAGATATCTGAACAAGCATCTTTTGAAACCAAAGTTCAAAATGGTAACTCTGGCAATGATTTTACCCTTCCTAAGGCCAGGGGACTGGTTAGCCTCCCTGGACCTCAAGGATGCCATTTCCCGTCTAATCAGAAGCTCCCATGAAAGTACCTCAGATTCGAACTGCCCTCAGGTCATTACCAGTTCAAAGCAATGCCCTTCGGCCTTACCTCTGCCCAAGGATATTCACAAAGTGTCTAGCAGTGGCAGTGGCTCACTTAAGGAGGCAAAGGATTGCTATTTTTCCCTATCTAGACGATTGGCTCATTGTAGGCCAGTCCTCAGAGCAGGTAAAATCTCACCTGCAAGTCACCCAGCAGCTTCTCACCTCCTGGGCTTTCTGCTAAATCTACCAAAGTCGGTTTGGAACCAGTCCAGGTACTCACCTTTATAGGGGCAGAATTGGACACAAAGCTAGCCAGAGCTTTTCTTCCCTTAGAAAAGGGTAAGGAATTTAGTGGCTCTGGCCTCTTCCTTCACTCTGCAGGTCTCGACCAGCAAGACACTTTCTGCAGCTCCTGGGGCACATGGCTGCATCCACAGCTGTTGTGCAGGGGCAAGATTTCAGATGAGAGACATTCAGTTTCACTTGAGAACCTATTGGTCTCAGAGAGAGACCCCTTTCAAGTTGGTCCCAGTGACTCGAACCTTGATCCAGGCCCTCCAGTGGTGGCAGGATCAGAGCAATTTAGATTGGGGGTCCCTTCATTCCCCTCACAGTTTGACTCTCACTACAGATGCTTCCTTCTGGGTTGGGGAGCCCACATGGGCGACCTTTCCACTCAGGGAGTGTGGTCCCCAGGAATCTCTGCCCCATCAATTTGCTGGAACTCAGAGCTGTCTTTTTAGCTCTTCAAGCATTTTCTGCATCTGTCACAACAAGGTGATACAAGTCAGAACAGACAACACCACAACAATGGGTACATCAACAAACAGGGGGCACTCGGTCTTGACCTTGTGCACGAGGCAATGAAGTTGTGGTCTCTGGCCTATTTCCTGAACACTTCCCTCATAGCAGTGCATCTTCCAGGGAAGGACAATGTCCTAGCGGATGCTCTCAGCAGGATTTCCCAGGGCCATCACGAATGGTCCCTGGATACTCAAGTGCTGGGGATAGTCTTTGCCAGATGGGGCACCCCTCAGATAGATCTTTTTGCAGCCCCAGACAATCACAGACTTCCTCTGTTCTGTTGCAGGCCTCCAGTGCTGGGCTCAGTTCCCCTGGATGCCCTTCTCCTGGATTGGGAGGGGAAGTTTCTTTATGCTTTCCCTCCCTTCCCTCTCCTATTCAAAGTATTAGTCAAAATCAGATCTCAGCCTTGCGGGGCGATTCTGATTGCCCGGATTGGGCCAGGCAGCCTGGTACCCCTCCTTCTGTCACTGACAATCCATCTTCCCTTTGCCTCCCCAGGAACCACAACCTGTTAACTTGTGCCCAGGGAAGGGTTTGGTATCCGGACCTCAAATCCCTCAACCTCAAGGCCTGGCTCTTGAGGAGTTAGAGTTGCTGATTTACACCTCTCTCAGGGTGTTCTTGAAATCCTAAAGGCTTCAGAAAGCCTTCCACTAGGAGCTACTTATAGTTCTAAATGGAAAAGGTTTTCCATTTGGTGTGCTGGAAAAATATTTCCCAGAATCTGATTTGCCCATTGTGTTAGATTACATGGCACATCTTAATTCCTTGGGTCTCAGACCAGCTACCCTGAGGGTCCATTTGGCAGCTGTATCTGCTTTTGAGTCAGCAGGAAAGTCATCCCTCTTTCCTCTCACCCTGTGTTTTCCAAGTTTTTAAGGATTACTCATCTAATCCACCCTTTAGGAACCGGCCCTGCCTGGTAAATGTTTGCATTGCTCAGTTAATGCAACCCCTTTGAACCTCTGTCTTCTGCAGAGCTTAAGTACCTAACTTGGAAAACTGTTTTTCTAGTGGCTATCACTTCTGCCAGCGCATAAGTGAGTTGCAAGCCTTGTCAGTGGAAACTGACTTTATTTCTTTCCACAGGGATAAGGTAGTCCTTAGGACTAATAGGAAGTTTTGCCTAAGGTGGTTTCAGATTTCCATCTTAATCAATCTATCTCCCTTCCAGTATTTTCACTGATCACTCCTCTTCTGGTGAGAGGAGGTTGCACAACCTGGATGTAAGAGAGCTCTTAGTTTACTATACAGAGCGTACCAAAGGTCACAGGTTCGAATCCTCCAACTTTTCCTTACCTATGGTGAAGTTGGGAAGGCAAACCTGCCACTAAGAGATCAATTGCCAGGTGGATTGTCTCTTGTATCAATTTTGTTATCAGAAACTGGGCAGAGTTCCCCCTCAGGCTTGAGGGCTCATTCTACCAGGGGTACAGCTCGTCTTAGCTGCTGCCAGAGACATCCCATATTAGAGATTTGCCAGGCTGCTACTTGGAAAGCGGTACACACTTTTACCAAGCATTACTCCCTGGATGTCCAGGCCAGGAGAGATGCTCGGTTTGCACAGCTGTTCTTCAGAGCCTATTCCTAAGTAGGTTCTGCCCTCCTCCATGGAGGTACTGCTGTGTAGTCTGCTACTGTCATAATATAGAAGACTTCATGTTGTTTGAAGAAAAATTACTCACCTTAGTAATGTTGTTTCTTCTAATGGAGTCTTACTATTATGACTCAACCTGCCCCTCTCAGAACCTCTCTACTTGGGTGGGTCACGGGCAACTTAGTGTGGGCACTATTTTATGCCCTTTTGACGTTTCTCCCTTTTTGGGGTTTGGGGGTGTGTGTGTGTGTGTGTGTGTGTGTGTGTGTGTGTGTGTGTGTTTTATTATACTGTTGTTTTATTCTCATATTGTTAGAATTGTGTTATGAGTTCTGGTCCCCTGACTCGAGTCTTGGGTGTTGGGACCAGCAATGGTTGTTAATATTTAGGTAGCCATTTGGCTAGTGTAGAGTTACAGCTTCCACACAGACCTTAGTGAGTTTTGGCTCAGAAGATCTGACAGTTCAGGTTTGAAATTACACAGATAGAGCTGCTTCTTAGAGCTCGTGCTCAAAGTTCTATTTTGGAATGGTATTGGCCATTTCACCTCCGAAGCAGTTCTGGTGGATCAAACTGCTACTGTCATAATATGTAAGACTCCATTAGAAGAAACAACATTACTAAGGTGAGTAATGTTTCTTCTCCATTCAGATCGTGGTCCTTCATATCTGGTCCCCATACCAAGGGCTCCCTATTTCAGGGCTGGTACCCAGCCGGTTCCAGAGTCTAGTCCATCTCGAGTGGTGTTATGCAATGCCAAGTCTATAAAGAACAAGACAGCTATTATTACTGATCTTGTTGGGACAGCTGACCTGGTGTGTATCACGAGACCTGGCTGGATGAGAATGCCAGCCTGATTTTGAGGTGGCTATTCCTGCCGAGTTCCGGTGATACACCACTTGAGATTGGACTGCAGGGGCGGGGTGTAGCTACTTGTTTTAAAATGGAATTGGGCCTTGCAGAGGTTCCAGTTGAGGTTCCCAGATCATTTGAGTATACTGCAGCTGCAGGTGTGGATGCAGGATCATTCTCATCTACTGTCCACCTGGGGTGAGAAATTGTTTCTGCAGGAGTCGCGGACTTCGTTGCCAACATGGCTTAGAGTCGCCCAGGTTGATGGTGCTGGGCAACTAGCGCCTGGGTCAATAATGAACTCTCCCAATTTGGTCAGGACTTCCTCCAACTTATGAATTTGTTGGGCTTCACACAGGTACTTGTCTCTGCAACCCATAATCAAGTCACCCACTCGACCTGGTTTTCCCCCTGGGGACAGGGCCTCCGACTTGGTGGTGGAACCAGTTGCATGGTCTGACCATCATACTGAGGTTCAGTTTTGAGCTCCCTAGGCCTGCCTATGTGGAGATGGTCAAATACTAAATACTACCCTTTGAGAGATGTTACTCCCGATGATCTTTTGGTGGTGTTAGACCTATCAGTATTACCAGATGCTAGGGGCCCAGAGAATCTGGTCCAAGCCTATAATATGGCTGTGGTGGGCGCTGTGGATTCTATCGCTCCTGTCTGAGTTTGTTCACTCACTCTTAGTCCTCGGTCCCCTTGGTTTGACTGGACCTTGAAGTCGAGGCGGAGTGGGACAAAGGCTAGAAGCTGGCAGAGATCTGCCCCTGCATCCGATGGGCTTAGATTGATGGAACATTATCGTGTCTATCAATCAGCACTGTCCCATAAGAAGGCAGAGTTCCTGTCCAGGGAGATTGCTGCAGCTCAGAATCCACCGGCTCAGCTCTTTTGAACTGTCCACAGGCTGTGCAATTCAGCCTGTCGACAAGCTCGAGAGAAGAGCATTTTCACAGGATAAGTGTGATGAGTTTGCTCAATTCTTTGCTAATAAGGTGGCTGACATTAGGGCGGAGATCCGATCACCCCTCTGTGGGGTTGGCATGATCGTTGCCACGATTACTATTCCCTGGTTTTCTTGGGTGCACTTCAACTGGCTGGCAATCTCCGATGTCATGTGGATTGTCCAGAGTATGTGGCCGACCTGCTGTAGTTTGGACTCGGACCCTACGCGCCTCATTTTGGGGTGCATAGATACCATTGGCCCTGTCTTGACAGAGATAGTTTGTTGCTCTTTAGAGTCGGGTGAGTTTCCGAACTCCCTGAAGGGGGCTGTGGTAACATCACTCCTTAAAAAAAATCTTCTCTGGACCCAAACTGCCCTGCCAACTACAGACCAATCTAACCTTCCCTTTATTGGGAAGGTGATTGAAAGCTGTTACCCTGCAGCTGGAGAACCACTTGACCATCCATGACATCTAAGATCCCCTCAATCCGATTTTCGGAAGAGGCATAGTACTGAGACCACTCTGGTTCAGGTGCTCAATGATCTCCTGATTGCAGAGATCAGATCGCCATTCAGTCATGGTTCTTTGATCTCTCATCAGCCTTGACACCATGGACCATGGGGGCTGCTGGAGTGCCTGGGTGACCTGTCGAGATGCGGACCTCAGATGGTCTAGATCTTTCCTCACTGGCAGAACTCAGGGTGGTGTCTGGGATTTATTCACATTTATTCTCGGCTATGTGGGGTTCCTCAGGGCTCTGTGGTGTCCACTTTGTTGTTTGCGGTGTACTTGCTGCCATTGGGAGACATTGTGAGACGGTATGGGCTGAGGTTTCACTGCTATGCAGATGACACCCAGTTCTTTCTGTCCTTTGCACCCGACCAGGATAGTGAGATCTCTGTCTTTAATAGCTGCCTTGTTGAAATCCAGGATTGGATGTGGGCCAGCTGATTGAGGTTGAATCCCGATGAGACTGAGGTGTTGGTGGTGGATCCAGGTCACAGGATAGAGAGGGCGGTGGCAGGGTCTGCCTCTGGGCTTTGGCTCGGGGGTAGCCAGCTCCTGCCCTCTGTTCAGGTGTGGAATCTAGGTGTGATTTTTGATGAGGGGCTGACACTGCGATTGCAGGTGTTGGCAGTAGCCAAATCCTCTTTTTACCATGTGAGGAACATTGCCTGGATTAAGCACCTTGTTCCGTCTTGCGACCTTCCAACGTTGATCCATGCCTTTGTGACCTCGTAGCTTGCCTACTGCAATTCCTTCTACCTAGGGCTTCCGGGGGTTGATATCCGTTGCCTGCAGCTGGTGCAGAATGTGGTGGCCAAGTTGTTGATGGGGGTTTACCAGGTCAGTCATATCACACCTGTGCTGCGTGAACTGCACTGGCTGCCTTTACAGTGGCGGATCACCTTCAAGGTCGGTTTGCTGATCTATAAGGCCCTACACAGACAGGGTCCGGGCTACCTGCAAGAGCTCCTGGTTCCCTGCTGCCCCTCCGACCTCTTCTCTCAGCTGGCGAGGGGTTGCTAGAGGTTTCTAGGGTTAGACTGAAAACTTCAGGTGCTCGAGCATTTTCATATATGCAGCCCCTACCCTATGGAACTCTCTACCTCGTCGGATGCAAGAGTGCCAGACTGTGGAGAGCTTTGAAGTGGCATTAAAGACATATCTGTTTTATCTTGCTTTTGAGGATTGTCTTTGAGAGAACTATTTATTGAAAACTGGATTAATGCTGGAGCTATGGTTTTACTGTTTTATCTCTGATTTTATTGTTTTATTGTATAGCACTTTGATAAACTTGAATTGCACTCTATAAATAAATATTATTATTATTCTGTATCTAAGATATACCAAGCCCATTTAAGGGAAATCACTAAACTTCAAGATGGTTCCTGTCGATATTGGCAAACTACCCTCCCCAATGTTCCCTTCAATTGGTTGAAAATATGGAAGCACCTCTTTAGATATCTTACCCAAGACAGGTTACGGCTAACTCAATTTTACATTCTCCACAATCTCTACTATATCCCCCAGAAATTAGTGAAAATGGGTAAATGTCCCTCCTCCCTGTGTGTTAGGTGTGGAACAAGTGAAGGTCACTTACTACTTGTTTTGTGGAAATGTAATAGCATTAGCCCTCTTTGGGAAGAGATTGGAGTGAAACTTGACCCCCTTCTGGGTCTAGCTGATTATTTCACTCCAGAAATTTGCATAGCCGGAGACTTTCATGTTATAGGTTCTGAGGAACAGAGATATTATGGCACTGATATCTGGGCAGTAAAAAGTGATCCTTCAGCATTGGAAGGACCAAGTTTCGATTTCTTATGCAGAATGGCTTCAGGAGCTGTTGAATACCCTTACGTGCAGAGAAGGTGATAGCCAGTACTGACACAATATGCCATCTTCTGAGAAGAAATGGTCTATATTGCATACTTTATGTATTCTCCCATTGCATTAACATCCTGACTTAGCTGACATAATGGAGTTTTTCTTCCCTTGTTTCTGGTAGTGATATGTCACACTGTTCATCTCAGCATCAGGAGAAAAGGTGTACTTGTATCAATGTCCTTAGGGTTCTCGGTTTTTTTGTTGTGGTTACACTTATCCTTCAATGTGTTTACATATTCTGTGGGTTGGTTTGCACTAATTTAGGTATTTGTGCATAGTTCTTATTGCTGTTTTATTGTTCGTTTGTTGTATCTGTTTTGTTTGCAGTTGATTGTGTGTGGTATCACGTTATAAACCTCAATAAAGTATGTTAAAATTAAGAAATCATCAATTTCCGTAGTATCATGGTGCCTGCCTTCCCAGTACAGAACCATCATGGAGAAACAGCATAGCCATTTAGATAATGCTTTTATCTAATAAAGAGAGGAAGAAATTTTTTATAGTGACTTTCATAAACACTGTATCCCAAAGAACTTTCCAATCCATGAACAGCAGACTGCAGTCATTAGGTGTGTACAGATAGGTCAAGGAAACTTTGATGTTTGATAGAGGTAGAGGAGGTTAGTTTACTTGCTGAGGTTCACAAAGTAAATGTATGGCAGTTGTGTGATTCAGACCTAAATCTCAGATTGCCAGTTCACGTTCAACCACTGAGTTATGCTGTGTCCCACTTATGACTGTTATTTAGAACCCCTGGCAGCTGCCGGCCTGTCTGTGCAACAGAAGGGCTGCTGCTTGCAATGCTGAGAGCTGGATTCAGGAAAAGCCTGGGACCCTGGGGCCAGCTGAGGTGGAGGATTGAGCATCTCAGAGGATGCTGTCCTTTGAGGAGGTAGGGCTGTGTTACGGTCTGTCGCCACTTGTAGAATATGGGTAGTACTGCAGGCGGGCAGGGCGACAGGGAACTGTTGCGGATCACGAGCAGGGCATGCACATGTATATGTTTCTCCTAGCACAACTGTCTTTGAGCCAGCATCCTTCTGCGGTGGGTTTAGATGTTAGAGGTAACTAAGGAGTAAATCCCCTCTGTCCGGCTCCATAAAGGACAATATGGCTAGAAAGGTGGTATATCTGCCCAGCTGTATGCATGAGCAAAAACGAAAGAAACCTGTGTAGTTACCTAAAAGTCATGCTGAGGGTCACATTGCCTTGTGAGACTATTAGCAGGTGTTTATTGTAAGATTAATTAATTTATTTATTTTAAAAGGTTTACTGGGAGAATTGTACTGAGCTAGTATCCGCTCATTTCCAGATGTATCCTGGGGGGAGGGGCAAGAGAAGAGAACAGAAAAGATACAAAGTACAATGTATAAAAATAATACAATAATATGGAAATAAATATAACAAAATATATAACTATCAGAAAACAGTTCAAGAATAAAATTGTCGTACAGTAAATTACCATAGATAAAGTTTGAAAACAGATAAAACAGCATTAAACAGTGAGCAACAAAACAATAATAAGAGGAGCAAGGAGTAGTAGTAATCTACTTTTTGGAGCTTGCCCAGATTAGTGCAGTTACCTATACCTGTCTGTGCTGGCTAGTGTGGAGAATTGTGCTGAAGTTACTGCGCTTCACTTGGGAATTTCACAATTGTTTTACTTCTTTTTGAAATTCAATTTTATTAGTTTTAGCAAATATCACAAAACAATGAATCCACACAGAGCTGTACATGGAGTAGGAGGAGGAAAACAAAACATTTAACAACTCAAGAGACAAAAAAAAGGGAACAACAAACCCCTCCCACAAGACACCCTCTACAGCATTTAGGATTCTGTAACAACAGGACTACATTATTATTGTCCACCTAACTTCCAGTGTGCTTTGTATTTGTTAGACAGGCTATGAATGAGCCAGAATTGATACCTTGGGATAGGCTTAGAGCTGGAGGAAAAAGAGAAAAAGGAGGAGATGGGGCACAGTAGGTATCAGTGCCCGAACCAAGAGGTCAATGGTGTAGATAAAGCGTGTATAAACTTGTCCCATTTTTGTGAAACAAGTCCATACGGTTACAGGAGCTAGCAGCGAGCCTCTCCATGTTAAAGCACGTTGATAAGTCTTTTAACCATTCGGTGTATGTTATGCTTAGTTGATCAGTCCAATGCTTGAGGACTAGCCTTTTGACCACCATAGAGATTAAGGCAATATGGTACCTACGTTCTTGACAATCTATGGTGGCGTAGTTGCCTAGGATACAAACCTGTGAAAAGGTTATCAAGGCCTAAAAGAGGGTCCAGGTTGTCCTGAATAGAGCGCCACAAGGGGGCAACCTTGTCACATTGCCAGAAAATGTGAAGCGAGTTCCCCTTAGCTTGTGAGCATCTGGAGCATAGGGAGAGAGTTTTTTAGGCAGGACAATTTGACTGGTGTAGTACATGTTGTTTAGTATGTGATATTGGGTAAGTCTGAATATGTCTTGGGTATGGTATTTGTGCAGATCCTTCCATAGATGGGGCCAGCTGGGTGTGGAGTCGGTAAAGAGAGCCAAATCGAGAGCCTTGACGGGTTGGAATTTAAGGTCCAGCAGGTAGGAGTATATTAATGAGATGGAGTGAGATCTGGGAGCTAGAGTATCAATTTGAGAAAGGAAGGACTGACCTGTGATTCACGAGAAACCGGACGAAACTAGCATTGATAAGATGCCTTAGTTGGTATATCTTGAAAATCATATTGTTGGGAAGATCAAATTTGGCTAGTATGTCAGGAGAGAAGAAGGATACCCTGGGGTAGAAGTTCCTACTGTTGCTTCCTTAATTTGTGGGAGCCAGCCAGGAGCAATTAGCGAGCTTCCCAGTCTAATATTGGGGTTAAGGATAATGGGTTGTGCTAGATCTGTTTTGGGTGGGATTTTAAGGAAGTAAAGACATTGGGAGAGGGTTTTAAGAGATGTAATGATGGTTGGGTTTGAGATCCAATGTGTAAGCACCGGGACAGGGGTGTAGAAGATTGTTTTTGGACCTATTTTGGCCTCTAAGAGAATTTGCCTCTCGATCAGAAGCCAGATCGGAGAAGGACCGGCAGTTGAATCTGAGAACCATCTGCCCAGCTTGGAAGGTGGGCAGCCCAGTGATAGATTATTAGATTGGGGGCGAAGGCCTCCTTTATCTTAAGGAGGCATAATTTAGAGAAGGGCGTCTGACAGCTTTATTTTGCCAGATAAATTGCGAAAAGATAGAGTGGAATTGTCGTAGATATGAGAGCGGTAGCCAGAGGCCTAATAAATTGAGAGGGTAAAATATACGGGGAAGGACATTCATCTTAATAATGTTAATTCTGCCCCAAAGAGAGATGGGAAGTTTAGACCATCTTTGTAAGTCCAACTGAATATTGGCCTTGAGGTCATCTAAGTTGAGCTTCTTGAGCAGATTTAGATCCGAAGTAAAGTGTATGCCCAAATATTTGATTGACTTGGGGGACCATCTCATACCAAACTTAGTGAGGTCTTGTTTATGTGTAAAGGAGTTCAGAGGGAATGCTTCTGATTTTGATATGTTCAGCTTGTAATGGGAGAGGCGGCCATATTGGGTGATAATTTGGAATGCATGCTCTAGTGATTTGGCAGGTTGGGCAACATGAAGCAAGATGTCATCTGCGTAGACAGCTAGCACCAGCTCCTGTTGTTGTACCGGACACCCATGGATGTGTGGGGAGCGTTTGAGTTTGAGAAGAAGAGGTTCTAAGTACAGGTTGAACAAAAAGGGAGAGAGCGGGCAGCCTTGTCTGGTGCCAGTGTGGAGGTAAAAGATTGAGGAAAGGACACCGTTGCAATAGATCCTAGCCGAGGGGGAGTTATATAGGACCTGGATCCACTTGAGGAAGACGGGTGGGAAGTCCATTTTGGCCGGAGTTGCCCAGAGAAAAGTCCAGTTGACTCTGTCGAATGCTTTCTCAGCATCTAAGGAAATCAAGGTCATTGGGGTATGGGATAGTTGGGCAGCGTGTGAGATGTGAGAAAGAGTCCTGAGGTGGTCCGCTGGGGAGCGGGCTTGAACGAAACTGACTTGTTCGGGCTGAGGAGATGAATCCAGACCTTCTTGATCCTCTTGGCTAGGATCTTGGATAGGATCTTCATATCGCAGTTTAGGAGAGAAATGGGAGCTACATGGGGTCTTTAGGTGGTTTATCAGGCTTAAATTAACACAGTTGTTGCTTGAGTACAGTGGGGTCCATTGTCTCAGCATTGAACATATAGTTGTACAGTTTAAAATTAAGGGGCAAGTTCTTTAGAAAGTTTGTAGAAGTTGAGGGTAGCCATCAGGACCAGGTGCCTTGTCCGGAGTGAGAGAGTAATGGCATCTTCGATTTCAGAAAGGATAATAGGGAAGCAAGGGTGTTTTTGTGGTATCCTGAGAGGTGGGGAAGGTTGAGGTCTGCTAGATAAGTCTCTATGTCCAGAGGGGACACGGGGAGGGGGAGGGGATGACTGCTATAGAGATTTTTATAGAAGTCCTCAAAGATCTGTGTGATTTCTCTGGGGGTAGTTTTGGTTAGGCCCTCAGGGGTTTGCAAAGCCGGGATTAGTCTTGAGCTCTCTATCGTGCGTAATCTTAAGGCCAAAAGCCTGCCGGCTTTTTCGCCTTGCTCAATGTATTTAGATTGGGTTTTTAATATGGTGTACTCAGCTCTCTCCTTGAGTAGGTCAGCATACTCATTTTTTGCTGTTGAAAGGGATTCAAGAGAGGCTAGGGGAGAGGAGGGAGTGTAAGAGCTTTCCAATTCCTTAATTTTGGTCAGTAATAGGGAAGCACATGCCTGCCTGTTTTTTCCTTACGAGGGCTAACTAATTAATTCCCTCTGAGGTACCATTTCAGGGAGCACCAGATGATGTCAATCCTTGGGGTGGAGTTCATATTGATCTCGAGAAAATTAGAAATGAGAGTTTTTATGCGGGAAACGGTCTGGGGTTCTTTAAGGAGCTGGGTGTTGAGTTTCCAGACCGTGTCACGTTGAAAGTTGGGGTCAGGAGAGATCTTTGCCCAGACTGTGGCATGATCGGACAGTATTATGGGTTCAATGCCGTCTGGAGAAGGCCAGGAAGGAGAGATTTGCTAATTAAAATATAATCTATTCTGGACCAGGGTGATGGACTTGGGGAAAAAGGAGAAAGATCGGAGGGGGGGTTAGTGGCGCCAAGGGTCACATAGCCGTAATAGCTGCACAAAGTCCGCTAAGGACTTTTGAGCGGAGTTGCTGAGGCGTTAGAATCTTGAGATCTATCCAGGGAATGGCATGGTGGGACATTCAGTCCCTCCCAAAATGAGTTGGATGGTAAGAGGGTACCTAATTTGTCTGCTAGAGTCATAAAAACTCAGGGCTCCCACCTACTGGACCATAAATTGAACCAAGGACTACCTTACAGTTGTTAAGGGAGCCTTTGACCAGGATGAATCTACCGTCTGGGTCAGTCAGTGTCTCCTCTGCCAAGAAGGCAACGTAATTTTTGATAAGGATGGCAACCCCCTGCTGGATCCTGACCCGCTCGCTGTAAAAACGTGGGAGAAGCCAGATCTAACCAGCCATTTTTCTTCACTCTTAAATAAATGGGTTTCCTGAAGCATAAGTATCTCAACTTTAAGTAAATCACGATTAAACACCTGAATCCTCTTGGTTCTTTCCTGAGCCCTCGCACATTCAAGTAGTCAGTTTAATTGAATTTATAGCCATTTCAAAAACAGGATAGATAAAAACACAGTAAAGCCTCTGACATTATTCGGAAAGAAAAAGCACACTCTGACCCCCTAACAGTCTGGCTAGAGACTGTAAAAAACCAATCAAGTCCCTGGTGTGTAACAATCCAACAGTAGGAACACATATTAGCATGAAACATCTGAAGTTTTGGACAGTCCAGCCACACAGAACCCCCGTCCCCCAAAAAGCCTAGTGAACTATGTACATCCTGGTACCAGGCGTATCCAGTAAGAGATTGGGAAACCGAGTGACATGAGTCTGGAGACCAGTACCCGATGGCAGACCCCAGGGCTATCATAGCCGATGACCAGAAGTACTAAAGGTTCTCGAGGAACATGGGAACAAGTTGCAGGCAAGAAATAGCCAGCTAAAATTACCAAGAGAACTCCAGCCAAAGGACTTGGGTAGCCATATTCCCCTCTGTAGCTCGTGAGGCAGCTTCCCACTTAGTCGGCGTCTCGGGATCTCTCCCACACCAGCCCTTCTCTTTAGGCCACAGTCAGGCAGCCCTTAAGTAACCGTGGGTACAACAGGAGTGAAAATAACCAGGGAGGTATCTTCTTAAGTGGTGACCGCCTGAGTCAGCTGCATGAGAAGGACAATGCACCGGACTTACCCCCTTGTGTAAGAATCAGCAGTCCACGGGAGGTTGAGTGCTAGGAATGAGAGTGGGGTCAGGACAAGATAACGAGGATGATTTGGATGCTGTTCCCCGGGGGCAGATTATGCTGTGGGACCAAAACCGGTCCGCCTCCAAATCTGTCAGGCAGAGCAATGAGACAACCTCCCAGTGGTTCCGACATTGCTACGGGGACCGAAAGAACCGTGGCCTACCTCTACTAGTGCTGAAAACCCCTGGATACCCCCGCCTCCCAGAACATGAGAGAGCTATCGATTACAACAGGTAAATTAGGATTGCTGGCACAACAACGTGTAAATTCCGAAACACAGGCAACAAGCCTGGCCACTGGGTTAATATTAGTCTAGTCATTTGTCTTTAAACAAATTAGGTAGCCTGGAAATTAAGTCTTTGGTGGCAAGCTCAGGTGAATCATAGGTCGAAGAAGAGCCATCGATCGTGACCTTAAGGGTGGCGGGATATAGCATCCTGAAAGGGATACCTGCCACGATGAGTTTCTGTACCACAGGGTGGAACGCCGTTCTCCTCTGTGTGGTCTCCGCTGGAAGGTCTTGGGCAATTTGTAGTTTAGCAGGGCCCCACATAATAGCTTGCAGCTCACGAGCCTTCGTGAGTACGTGTTGTTTTTCGATGTAGCTGAGGAATTTGACAATATTGGCCGAGGAGGAGAGTCTGGTGGGGGCCTTGGCCTCAGGGACCTATGGGCTCTTTCCAAGTGATAGTGAGGATTGAGAGGCGAGGGGCCGACGATTTTTGTCAGAAACTTCTGGAGGAAGGCAATGGGATCTGCGCCCTCTTCTAGCTCGGGCAGGCCCAGTATTAGTAGGTTGTTTCGCCTGCTACGGCCCTCCAGGTCTTCGGTTTTAAGTTGCAGTTTCTTCACCTGTTGTTTTAAAGCGACGATTTCAAGGTCAATTGTACCCCTCCACTTTTCTTGTGACAGGATCCTGGCTTCGGGGTCGGACACCCTGGTTGTGAGGGAGGTAAGATCTCCCCTGATCGACTTTAGTTCACTCGTGATGCCATCCAGCACTTCCCGTAGTGGCGCGATTTCTTGCAAGAATTTCTCTTCAGTAAGAGGGCTCGCCGAGGAAGCAGCGCCGACCGATTTGCCTGAGTTGTTGTTGGTCTGGCTCCTCGCCTTTTTGGGTAGCTTTTCCGGCGTAGTAGGAGGAGTGTGGCGCATCGCGGCCTGCTTCATCTCTGCCTCCATCCTTAATTATAGTAGCAGGATGCAGTAAAAGAACGCACAAAGGCCGACAGGCAGAGGACAAGAAGCAGCTTGATGCAGTTATTTCCCGTGTTGGTCGTTTAGAACCGCTTTAATAAGAAGTTGAGGCTGATGGGTGGTGGGAGCCCAGAGACAGCACCGCTGTTCAAGGAGCTAGCTTCACGTGACCTCCTGTTTTACTTCTAAGGGGCAGGTAAAGTACTAATAAATTAAACTGCCTGTTTGAATTTCTTGGACAGAATTGCTTTATGGAGCGGGTTGTGGATAGGTGGAGCCATAAACTCAGAGGTATGATTAATGTGGAGATGATTACAGGCTTCATAAGAGGTGTGATAGGTACTTGGGATTGGTTGACACGGCGATGGGGGTGGGAGTCATGAGGTTTAGACTCTGTACAAAGCACGTAGAAATCTTGCCATCAGAGCAAGGCCAGGAGGCTGCTGACTAAGGAGCTAGAACTTTACTACTAGAACACTTCTGACTATGGAGTAAGCAGACAGATACTTTATTAGAAGTGTAGGGTCTGCAAGGTAAATTGAGACCTTCAATTAGGGTAAAAGAAAAACACAAGAGTCGGTGTGCTTGTCTGAGTTGGGGTAAGGAACTGTTAATCATCTTTGCAGTTAGCTAGGTGAGGAGCAGAGCTGTAAATTGGGGTGTATGGCGTGGGCAGAAGTGAACCAGGTGACTGCATTAGACTTCCCAAAGCAATCTTGCTATCAGAACAAGGCCAAAGCGGCAGCTGACTAAGGAGTTAGAATTTTACTACTAGAACACTTCTGACTAGGGGTAAGCGTGCAGCTCAGTGGCATACTGAATGTATCTTGACTTAGCAGGCAAAGGATCAGTGGTTTAAATTCTGGTAGTCATACTTTGAATCTGGAAGGGCCTTAAACATTTGCCGTAAGAGGGGATCCAGAGAATGTGCATCCAGGAATTCACTACTGAGAGGGTCAGGAAGGGCCTTTCAGATATCAGACTTGACAAGGCCACGGGCCCTGATGGTTTGCACCCCAGGATGCTGATGGAGCTGGCGGAGGAGCTAGCAGCCCCTCTCGCGCACCTATTCAATAGGTCACTTAAGTCCGGGATTGTACCAAGGGACTGGAGGGTGGCGGACGTGGTACCACTCCATAAGAGTGGAGATAAGTAGGAGACCGGTAATTATAGACCGGTCAGCCTCACCTTCGATAGTGGGCAAGCTGATGGAAACACTTATTAAACAAGATCTGGTAGAATACCTAGAAGAAAAATCACCTCCAGAATGATAAACAGCACAGGGTTGTGGTGGGCAGGTTATGTCAAACGATCTTTATTACTTTCCAGGGTTTTATTTAACTCTAAAAAATTGATTAGCATTTTGCTCATAAAAGTTCTAAAACATTGTGAAAATGCATAGCACTTGCTTCACTGTGTTTAACAAACTTAACACTTCTAGAAAACCTATATAAATGCTTTCTGGACAGTTAGTATTGTCCCAAGAAAAAAAGTGCTAATCAATTATTTAAAACCCTGCTTTCTTCGATCACGTGTCCAGGGAATTGGATAGGGGCCATGCAGTGGACCTGCTTTACTTTGACTTTAGTAAGGCATTTGGCACAGTCCCGCACAGGTGCTTCTTAAAGAAGTAGGATGACCTGAGAGCAGCAGAGCAGATAGTAAGGTAGGTGCAAAATTAGCTGTACCACAGGAAACAAAGGGTAGTAGTAAATGGGGGGGGGATCTACCGAAAGGTATGTCACTAGTGGGATGCCTCAGGGATCAGTCCTTTTCAACATATTCATCAGCGACATCAGTGAGAGTTTAAAGGGTAATGTCGCCCTGTTTGCAGACAACACGAAACTTAATGGTAGAGAGGACAGCATGGAGGGAGTCCGAGAGCTTCAGGAGGATCTTAAAAAATTAGAAAGGTGGACACACATATGGCAGTTGAAATTCAGCGCTAAGAAGTGCAAGGTGATGCACCTGGGTAGCACTAACCCTAAGACAGAATTCTGGCTAAACGGGGTCAGACTTAGCTCCTCTGCTGAGGAACGGGATCTGGGGTCATCATTGGGACAACCTCAAGCAGCAAAGCCAGTGTAATAAAGCTTACAGTAAGGCTAACAGAGTACTGGGATGTATTGGACGGGTGTGAGACAACAGGGACAAGGAGGTGATATTGCCCCTCTACAGTTCTTAGTGAGGTCTCACCTGGAGTACTGTGTCCAGTTATGGAGGCCTCACCTTAGAAAGGATATTGATAGGTTGGAGGTGATCCAGAGAAGGGCAACAAAGATGATACTTGGCCTTCGGGGAGTCACCTCTGAGGAGAGGCTAGGGACTTTGGACATGTACTCATTGGAAACTAGGAGGGACAGAGGGAATAAGATCGAAACCTTCAAGGTTCCTTAGAGGCATAAACAAAGCGCTGCACACTGTGCTTTTCAACAGGAACACCAGTTCTATAACACGAGGGCACGAATGGAAATTAAAAGATGGGAATTTCAGGTGAGACATCAAAAACTATTACTTCTCGGAGAGGGTGGTGAAGCCCTGGAATAGACTGCCACCCAAGGTGGTGGCTGCAGAGTCAGTGTTGAGTTTCAAGTGCATGTGGGACAAGGCTTGGGCACAACAACATAGTACTGGAGAAGGCTAGGCTGGACATCTTGAGGGACAGGACCCTGATGTGACAGTAGGTTTTGGAAAACCATGTTTGGGCAGACTCGATGGACCACAGGTCCTCTTCTGCCATCATTTTCTATGTTTCTAAGCAGATAGATACTTTATTGGAAGTGTAGGGTCTGCAAGGTAAATTGGGACCTTCAGTTACTAGTGACACAGCAAGAGAGTCAGAGCCTGTTCCACAATAGAAAAGTGGGACTTTCCGCTACTAGTGACACAGCGAGAGAGTTGGAGCCTGTTGCATGATGGTAAATTGGGACCTTCAGTTACTAGTAACACAGCGAGAGAGTCAGAGCCTGTTTCCGACTGTACTGCCTTCCCTCTTCGCCAGTTCCACTTTTATGGGCACTGGATTTGACTGACAACAGGAAGTTTCGTTTTGGGAGCAGGAAGGGATGGATCACTTAGATGCATAAGACTCGCCATCCTTGAAGGAAAGAGTAGTACTCCCCCACCCAGTTGCTGGAGGTCTGACTCTGAGCAAGGAAGAAGGAGACTACCGAGGAATACAGGAACTTCTTGTCCCAAAACGGGAAGGGCGGGAGCTGAAAGGGCAAAGAGGCAGTAGGAAAGTAGGGAGCAAAACAAACAAACCAAAAAAAAAAAAAACAGAGAGGAGAGAACAAGAATACAAAGCAACAGGAAAGGGACCACAAATCAGACATGATGGGAGTAGTGCAGTGGCTGTGGGATGGCAGTCTTCTGGGAGACATTCTGGAGGATGCAGCTGGGGTTGACAAATTTCAAATTTACGTGCTAGTCCAAGGACAAGTGGCCTGGACAAAAATGGTAGTCCCAGTGTTGCAGTGGCAGTCCATGGTCGGCAGGCCATATTTAAGAGTCTGTTTTTATTCGTTTGCATTGTCATCTTTCTTTCACACTTGTTTTATTGACTGCAAATAAAATGTATTTACAATATCTTACTGTGTGCGTGTTCTTGACTGAGTGGGATGGGGAGGGATGAGGGTGGTGGGTACACACTACTAGGCAAACTTTATTTCGAGGCTTTATGCTCAAAGCTTAAGTGACTTCACTGCAGGCAGCTGGAGTCAGGGAGGTAGTGGGAAGGGGAATGCCGTATGCCAGTGATATGTTTGTGCTTCACTTGTTGTATAAACTGCTGTTATTATGCAGCAAGTTCCCCAGCAGGCCAAGGCCATATTAGCCCCCCTTCTTTTTCAATTTACAGTTTTTTTTTTTTTGTTTTTTTTAACAGTTTTCATTTATTTTTTTGTTTGCAGACTTATCCCCCCTTCCCCAGATGTAAGACATACAGTCGTACTCCACTTACTTAGTCAACCCACTGCTGCCACACTCCAACAAAGCAAATGCAACCTGGGCTGTCCCCTCTTATCAGTCAGGGTAGGGTGGCGAGTACTGGGCTTGGCTAATAACTTATATGGGCTTGGCTACTAATAAACTTATATTTTTAAAGTAAAAGTACTGTACACTGTAGTTTCTTCAGAATATCCTTTGTTTTATACTTCTGTCTGTACTTCTGCAACCTTAAAAACAATCAGACTAGGCTGAGAATGGCACACAATATAAATTTATTCCACAAATCTGACCTTTTGCCTCCCTCCCGAGTCCCTCACCCAACACCTAGGCAGTTGATGTCTCTCACACGCCACTGATGGAGTGGATGGACATGGACCCCCTCCCCTTTTCTAGTCCTTTCCAGTTTTTCCTTTGGCTTTGCTGTTTCTTGTTTTAATTTCCTTTAGCATTTTTGTTTACATCAAGACAGATCACAGTTTAGTTCAACCCAGCAATGTTCCTAATAAATTTTTAGAAGGGTCCAAGCTCAAGCTCTGTCTGCTGCATGTCCTTTCCACAAGATGCATGTCCCATTAAGGAATGGAATTATCGCATTGCAAGCCACAGCATTCATTGCCTCGCTCCTTTCCCCACCTCTTCCAATGCTCTAAGCAAATACTGGCGGCGTGACCCTCCTATCTCGATCTTACACCTGACCCCCTCCATCACTGGGCAACCGCACTCCTCCAGTACTCAGCTGCACCCTGCTCCAGTCCATGCCCTTTACTCTTACCTGCTGACTGCAAGGAAACACAGCATGTGACTTGCCAAGGATGCCATCACCCAACATCCCTACATGCTTGTTCACTCAGCCACCTACATCACAGAGATCCCTCTGGTGATTTCGCTTATACCACAGTCGTGCTGCGCATGTATGTTTCCCTAAAAAAAAAAAAAACAGTTCCATGGCTCACTTCAGAGGCTGCGACAATGCGACCCCTCCTGGCCGGATGACAAAATGACAGGTAGTCAGGTACACATTACAAATGAATGCAGAGACTCACACTTGTCCGTGGGCAAGTGGCCAACTGAAAAGTGCTTGTCCACAGCAGCAATTAGGTAGCTTGGGATGTCGGGCTATGGGATTTGTCAAGCCCTGGGATGCAGTGCGGTCCCATCTGCAGACACCCGTCTGGGCTGAGGGAGGAGGTTGCTGTTGCTGGTCTCCAGGCCAAGTTGGCCAGGATTCAGGGGACCTCCTCCTTCATTCAGGGACCGCTGAGTCTACTCCTGCTGCCTTAAAGGTTGCCTAGGCTGAGGAGCGGCTGGACTATGGTGGGTTCGGGAAGGGTGAGGGTGGTGGGGCAGAGGCACATCCCGCCTATGGTTACACTCCACAACTACTATGCTGCGCTGGCAGGGTGGGACTGTCCCAAGGAGGCACCCGCAGTGGAGGCCAAGGAGGATGTGGGGGTCCTCCATGGTGGGGAGCCCAGGGGGGAGGCAAAGGACTGAGGAAGAGGAGGAGAAAGAAGCAACTCCTGGTGGGAGATTCTATTGTTGGGGGGTAGACTTGGGGGCAGATGGAGTGGGAGAGAGGGAGGTTAAACCCGGCACCATGGCTTGGAGATGGAAAGCGTATCCAGAGGATCGTTGGGGCAGCAGAACAGGAGGAGAGCTAGACATCATTGTCCCCTGAGGATGAATGACCTGGCTGGTAATGAGGTTATAGTAGTGCAGGAGGACTTCAGGGAGCTGGGGAGGGGTCTTAGACAAGTGGCATGCACTGTAACCTTTTTGGAGATGCTACCAGTCAACAACAAGGGGGAGGACTGGGCACTCAGCACCATGAGATTCAACGCATGTTTGAATGGTGCAGAGCAGAGGGCTTCAACTTCATTGGAGACTGGGGTCCCACCTGGAGGGATGTAAGCCTATACAAGTGGGATGGACTGCATCTATTGGAAGTGCCCAAGATCCTCAGTGAGAGTTTAAATGCTTCATTGGCAAGCATGTAAACTAGCCAAGGTGAGGGTGAAAGTAGGCAGGAAGAAGCTAACTACCCCGGATGAAGCAGTCGTAGGGAGGACTCTAGGGTAGAGAAATCAGCACTAAAACCTGAAACCAAGATAGGTAGAATGGCAAAGATAAGGTAGAATTGGAGCAAAAACAGGAGGGGAAGGGAGGGGAAGGAAGCCATGGGAATAGGAAGGGAGCTGAGCTACTAGAAGAGTAGATTGCAGAACTTGGAAGGCCATGTGCATGAATGCCCACAGCCTGGGAAATAAAATCTTGGATCTAGTGGCCTTGGTGGCAGAGGCGGACCTGGACATTGCTGCTGTTACCGAAATATGGTACACTGGGAACCACGAATGGGATATAGCCATTCTAACCCCAGGAATCCACTAATATTATTACTCTTTGCAGTGCTCCTTTAAGCCAGCACTGCCCCGGAGCCAAACAGAATGCTATGCTAATTATGGAATGTTTAGCTCGTGCATTCATTTTCAAACTGCCCTATTCTAACTGCCTGCATTCTGTCTCAGATTTTTTGTGTCCGCTGCAAAGTTCAGGCGCCCCAAGGTTTCTCTCTATCAAGATCGTCTAAATTGTGCATAAGCTCACAAAAAACTTAAGTATTTTGTCTCATTTTTCATTACTGCCTTATTCTTATTGTTAGTGTTTTTACCTCACAGTTTAAATTCTCTAGTTTTTATTAGTTCCTGCAGTTCCTTTGAACCGAGGGTAACCCGATCGCTTTGTAAATTTCACAGAAAGCGTTTAGGTAGGTTTCCAATTATTTTTCTTTAAAGTATTTAATTTAACTGCTTTTGAAACGAGGTGGTTCTTGTTCTCCAAGCGGTTTCTCGGTTCCGGAACCGTGGTTCTGTTTAAATTTATCGGTTTCTGAACCAATTGCTTTATTATTTAAACCAACTGCATATTTTTGAATCTTGTTCTATTTAGCAGTTTTTGAGTCCTGTTTCTATAATGGTGGATAAACCTGAAAAGAACACAGGACCTACAGGTATTAAGAATTGTATTAAATGTTCTGAGGTATTTGCAAGACTGACAAACATGACCTTTGTCTACTCTGCCTTGGTGTTAAACATTTCAGTGAGGATTATGAGATTTGCAAGTCTTTCCCTGAAAAAACTGTGGAGAAGCACAGGGAGAGGCTTAAGAGAAGACTTGAAGAAGGGTCCCTGGGCTCTGACCAGTCCACCCCCTCAAAAAATGTGGCAATTCCTTCTTGAGCTTCCAAATCCACCCCTGATACGGGTGAGGGCTCTAGTAAGAGAGGCAGTCAGCCGGCTGACTCCCCGGTGTCTGCCAAAAAGCTAAGAAAAAGTAAGCACAGTGACACACCGCTGAAACGCCTCAAGGTGTCCTCAGGTGCCCACATACTCCCTCTCCTGCTGATATTTCACAAGTTCTGGCTTTGTTACAGTGTTCCCTCCGCAACCTGTAACTGTTTCAGCTGATAAAGCAGCTCCTGCTACTCCTCTTGTGCCTGTTCCGCAATGGGTGGTGGTGGTGGTGGTGGTGGTGGTGGTGGTGATGATGATGATGATGATGATGATGATGATGATGATGATGGAATAGAGGCGGAGGCAAGACTGGTTCCTCCTAGGCCCTCAGAGGATTTTTCTGCCATTTTCTTTCATTAAGAAAATGGTGAAACACTGGACCTCAGACAATTAAGGAAGTGCAGGATGAGGAAGAGGTTCAATATATGCAACTAATGGGGCTAACACCCTCAAGATGACTTATCCTTCCTGTTTACAAATTTTTCAGAAAAGACATTCTGGAAATTTTAAAGCTCCTCAAACTGTCACATCTATTGACAAAAAATGTGACAAAAAGTACCGACTGGAGAGATCTGGTGCTAAGTTTTTATTCAGTCACCCAGATCATCAGGGCATTGTACAGCAGGCAGCCTGTGAGAAAGCCAAAAACCCCTTGTCTTCTCATCCACCTGAAAAAGACTCCAGAAGGGTGGACAGTATGGCTAAGAGAGGGTACCTCTCAGCATCCCTTGCTATCAGGCAAGCCACTTACCAAGCATATGCTGCCCTTTACCAAAAGGCTTTATGGTAGTCTGTGGTGGATAATGTGGGGGCAAATCCCTCCCTCACTGTTTCGGAGTTACTAGAGACAGCCAAATTGGGTTTGGATGCTTCCAAATACCAATTCCAGATGGCACAGACACAAATGACACTGCTGCCAGATGGATGGCTGATTACTATAGTTATGAGAAGGTTAGCCTGGCTGAGGGCTACCAACCTCATCCAGGACACTCAAAACAAAGCAGTGGATTTCCCAATTGAGAGCCATTCCCTTTTTGGTGCACAAACTGAAGCCTACATGAAGAAAGTAGACTAATACAAGGCTACTTTCAGAAGTAATTCCACCAGGGACAAACCTTGTCCTTCCACTTCTTATTCTAGGGGAGGCAGGGGCAGGTCTGCTTTTAGAAGACCTTTCTTTCAGGTGCAAGCTGCTCCTCAGATACAGTACCAACCCCAGCGGACAGGTTTTTAAAGGGCCTTGGGCAGAAGAGGCTCCCGCAGAGGGTCTCATTGTACCCAACCTCAACAACAACAAAAGCAGAACCCCTGACTCTTCCCTTCAGGCTGCCTCTCCACATCCAGTAGGGGGCAGACTTTCCCACTATTTCTAGCACTGGTCAAAAATCACATCAGACAGGTGTGTCCTGGAAATAGTGGGTCAGGGTCTCTCTCTTTGTTTCAAGTCCCTTCCCCCTCCAAGGGTAAAACATTTTGCATCAGTTCCTCCCTCACAAAGAAAACTGCTGGAGCAGGAAGTAAAAAACGTATTACTGACAAAAGCAGTCGAGCCTGTCCTACATAATCAGAGGGCAAGGATTCTACTCCAGGTGTTTCCTAACAACAAGAAAGACTGGAGAGTGGCGGCCTATACTAGACCTCAGACATCTAAACAAGTACTTGGTGAAACCCAAGTTCAAAATGGTCACAATGGCAAAAATC
Organism: Neoceratodus forsteri; assembly: GCA_016271365.2. Classification (NCBI taxonomy): domain Eukaryota; kingdom Metazoa; phylum Chordata; order Ceratodontiformes; family Ceratodontidae; genus Neoceratodus; species Neoceratodus forsteri. The sequence continues at coordinate 142,378,345 of JADMNL010000023.1, forward strand.
CTGCCAACACTACAAAAAAGGGACTGGCTAGCCTCTTTGGATTTAAAAGATGCATATTTTTACATCCCTGTCAGAATCACACAGAAGATATCTCAGGTTCACTCTCCCCTCAGGCCACTACCAGTTCTCAACACTTCCTTTTGGCCTTCCCTCTGCACGAGGTGTTCACAAAATGCATAGCAGTAGTAGTGGCACATCTCAAAGCTGGGTGTCACAGTTTCCCCATATCTGGACGACTGGCTGATTGTAGGAAAAATCAACAAGAAGTGTCAGAACACTTACTGCTAGCTCAAGGTGTTCTCTCCTCCCTGGGTTTCTTCTAAATGCCAAGAAGTCAGTTCTCATGATGATCCAAGTATTGCAGTTCATAGGGGCAGAACTCAGTACAATTCTGGGAAAGGCTTTTCTACCCATGGAAAGGGTACAGGCTATTCAGCTTCTGTCAAGCTCATTCGTCCTGGGCAGGCCAAAACCAGCAACTCAGTTTCTACAGCTGTTGGGCCACATGGCTTCAGCAACAAGCACAGTCATGGGTGCCAGATTATCCATGAGGGTCATGGATATTCAGTTTCACCTCAGGGCCCATTGGTCCTAGAGGCGATATCCACTTTCAGAACTCGCCCCTGTAGCAAAAACTCTTCTACAGGTCCTCTAGTGGTGGAGGGATCCAGATAACCTAAGGGAAGGGGTGCCTTTCCAGCAGGAGCCCCTCCTTAGTGCTCATAACAGATGCCTCCCTTCTAGGATGGGGTGCCCACCTAGGGACCACACAGTTCATGGCTCCTGGAACAGTGCAAAGTCCCTCCTGCACATAAATCTCTTGAGTTAAGAGCAATTTACATGGCTCTTCAGGCCTTCACTCATCTTATAAAGGAAAAGTGGTTCAGATCAGAACAGACAATACCACCACAATGTACTATATCAACAAACAAAGAGGACAAGATCCACTCCACTTTGCACAGAAGAATGCAAATATGGAGCCTAATTTACTCTAAATGCCTCCATACAAGCAATTCATCTGCCAGGAAAAGACAATACCCTGACAGATGCTTTGAGCAGGATAAACCAGGCTCATCGAATGGGCACTGAACAGCCAAGTAGTGCAGGTCCTATTCAGGCGATGGGGAACCCCAGAAATGGATCTTTTGCTTCCCACCAGGATCACCATTTACCCCTTTATTGCTGCAGGGCTCCAGTGAAAGGGACTGTTCCTGTGGACGCCCTGATTCTCAATTGGACAGGCAAATACCTTTATGCCTTCTCTCCTTTTCCTCTGATTCTCAGAGTACTCATCAAGCTCAGGTCACAGCCAGCCTCGATGATTCTGATAGCCCCAGAGTGGCCAAGACAGCCATGGTACTCCCTGTTGCTCTCAATATCGGTGAGCAAACCGATCTACTTCCCTCAGAGGTACAATCTACTGATTTCCTTTCAATGCAGGGTGGTGTATCTCAATCTCAGGGCTCTCAGACTCAAAGCTTGGCTCTTGAGGACTTAAAGTATTCAGATTCGAATACTGCCAAGCAGTTTAGAAGTCCTCAAGTGTTACAGAAAACCTTCTACTAAGAAAACCAGGGACACTGGTTTACAGGATTGAGAAAGGGCATATTCCGTTTTGCACATTGTAAAAATGGTATTGTCACGGTGTTTGCTAAGCAAAATCCGGTTTTACCGGTATTGGTTTTGTGTACTTTATTTAACAATGTTTAACTCTGCTAACATGCATTTAGCAATTTTGACCTCCACTATTATACACCCTTCAAGCCTTGTACCAATTTAAAGTTATTTTAGCTACAAGATGTGATGGCAGCAGCAGCACTATAACCCCATCACTAAGGTGTGATGGAAGCAGCACTACGCCCATCCCTCAGGTGCGATGGCAGCACCAACAGCACTATGGCTCCCATCCCTCTGGTGTGATAGCAACAGCACTACAACCTCCCTCCCTCAGGTGTGACAGAAGCAGCAGCACTGTGGCCCCATATCTTAAGTGTGATGGCAGCAGTACTACATTCCCCATCCACCAGTGGTGATGGCAGAAGCACTACAGCTCCCACCCCTTCGGTGTGATGGCAGTAGCAACAATGCAGTCCACACCCCTCTGGGGTGATGGCAGTAGTGACAGCACTATGATCCCCTTTCTTCAACACCCACACCCCACATGCACAAGTTACAAATGACTTGGTCTCTTTGCTTGTTAGTACTCAGATGTGAATTAATCTGAGCCATCACCGTTAAAGCGGACTACCTTTGTTTTCCTATCTATAATTTAACTGCCTGAATTGATTTCTGCCTGTGACACCGCTGACCAGGGTTAGGGAACAGACTTGGGTGTTAGAGGGTCAGCTGGTGGGTGAAGGCTTGAGTGTCCAATGACCACTCACCTTCTCCTGGGATGGAGGGTTGAGTTCATGGCTCAGCATTTGTTGGCCCCTGATGGAGGCCAGAGGCATGACAACATGTCTGCCCTCACTGCGGGAGGGAGCGTGACGGACGTTGGCTTGTGCCTTGACATCATATGGCCTGTCACGCTCCCAAGAAAATGGAAAAACACCCGCTGGCCAACCAAAGGACGGCTGCTGGTCCCTTCATAAGCTGGAAGCCCCAGACATGCATGTGTTCTGACCCCTGCCATGCCCAGGATACACAGGAAGCTCTTTGGGGCAATTCTCCTCCCTGGTAGCCTCCCACATGGGTAGGGGCCCCACTCAATGAAGGGTTACTTTTGGGTTACCTGGTAGCACAACAGTAAGGGGCAGTGGATGGTGGTCGGGACTCAGCAGCAGTGGTAGGGGGCCTTGGCAGGCCTGAAGGAGTGAATGGCCGATGGGTAGGAGGAGCAAAAAAACAGAAACTGCTTGAATTTGCTTCTTTGAAATAAAGTGTCTTCACCTAACAAATCCACAAGTGATTAGCGGAGGACCTTCAAATGGATTTGTGCATCTCCCAGACATGTGGATGCTTTTGTTTTTACTTGGTGTCTATGAAAAGGGTGTCTCCCAGTTTTCATGTCATTGCTCAGATGTGAATTGAGCACCAGTCTGCCCACCAGCATCATACAGCCCCTTGGGTCTTACCTTCTGTATGTCATTGAATGTGCTTTCAACATCCACTGGCCAAACAGAAGTACATTTAAATACTTAACATTTGCATTTTGTTGAAGCAGTCTATCAGAAAACTTTTTGTTGTCACAGAGACTGAAACAGCTGGTGAGAGAAAAGGTGCAAATGATCCAATTCAGCTAAACTGGGTGCTGACTGTGAAGTATTTCCATAAGTAGTAAGGCATTTTTTTTCTTGTGAACATACTTTCATTCAGACTAGTTTTCAGTCAAACAACTGAGGAGCCCACAGGAGCTCCTGAGCATTGCCTGGGGTGAAGCTAGGGGATACCCAGCCTAGGGATCTCTGAAAAGTGGAGACTGATGCTGTGAGAAGGGGGCATAGAAAGAGACAATAAAAACATTTAAAACGATGCTGAAATCTTAGGGATTCTGTGCAGTGACATGCAATTTCTGTGAGGCACCGGTACAAGAATTCAAAATCCATGAACCAAGCAGGATTCTGTGACTGTTACTGGTAAAAATGGAAAACCAGGGTCCCTGAAGAAAACTTATGCTTCAAAATGGAAAAGATTTTCTGTTTACAGACAAGGGCATAATCCCAGCACAGGCTGGCATTCCAACCCTCCTAGATTATTTGTTTTATCTGCATTCCTTGGGATTGCAGCACTCAACTCTGAAGGTTCATCTGGCTTCACTTTCAGCTTATCTCTCTGTAGGGAAAGAGGTATCCCTAGCTTCAAATCCCATATTTAGAAGGTTATTTAAGGACCTTTACATCTGTTTCCCTCAGAGGGAACCAGTGCCAGCTTGGGACCTCAGCATTTGTAATGCCCAGCTAATGCTTCCACCATTTAAACCCTTAGCTTCTGCAGAGCTTAAATTTCTTACCTGGAAGGTAGTTTTCTTAGTGGCATTTACCTCTACTAGGAGGATAAGTGAGTTATAATCCCTATGTGTGGAGAAGGACTATATTTATTTTTACAATGATAATGTAGTGTTGAGAACTAATAGAAAATTTCTTCCCAAAGTGGTTTCTGACTTTCATTTAAACCAGTCCATTACCGTACCAGTATTTTTTACAGCACACGCTAGCTCTGGTGAGCGTAGGCTGTATAGTTTGGATGTGAAGAGAGCACTGAGTTATTATATAGCCAATACCAAGGATCATAGGCAGGGCAGACAACAACTGTTCCTTACCTATGGAAAAGTAGGTAGGGGATCTCCTGCTTCAAAGAGAACTATATCTCAGTGGATAGTCCAGTGTATTCAGTTCTGCTATTCAAAGGTGGGCAAGATCCCGCCTTCAGGTCTTTGGGCCCATTCCACAAGGGGCACAGCTGCCACCATGGCAGCTGCCAGAGAGATCCCTCTGTTGGAAATTTGTAAAGCAGCTACCTGGAGGTCAGTCCACCTCTTTACTAAACACTGCAGCCTGGATACTTGGGCCAGGAGTGATACCACTTTTGGAAAGTCTGTTTTGCAGGTCTTTTTCCTAAATAGATTCTGCCCACCTCCTAGTGGTACTGCTACATAGTCTGCAAAGAGTAATAATATAAGTGGATTCCTGGGGTTAGAAGAAAAGTTATTCACCTGTAGTAATCTTGTTTCTTCCCATGCATCCACTAAAATTATACTCCTGCCTATCCTCCCCTTAAAATCACAGAAAAATACTCTGTGCAGGTGAGATGCTGCTCAATATGAAGGGTAGCTCACCGGCTGGCCCATTTAGGTAATGCTTAGCTGGTGGGTTCTTTTCTAAGGGTATATCTGGCTCAGAAAAGAGAACTCCTCCTATTACTGTGTTTTTGTTGGCCCTTTTTTTGGCCTATTACTTCTTTTTTTACATGGCCCTGTTGGGCATTAGCATTCTAAAATTGTTATATATATTATGGCCTCTTTGCAGGCTTCACAGAAATCTGAGGTAGAATGCAGGCAGTTAGAATAGGGCAGTTTGAAAATGAATGTACCAGCTAAACATTCCATAATTAGCATAGCATTCTGTTTGGCTCTGGGGCAGTGCTGGCTTAAAGGAGCACTGCAAAGTAAAGTAATAATATTAGTGGATCCCTGGGAAGAAATGAGATTACTACAGGTGAGTAATTTTTCTTCCAGGTTATACTATTTAGAAAAGAGAGGGTAGGGGAAAAATGGGTGGAGGGGTGGCTAGCTACGCCAGGAGTGAATTTAATGAACTGAAGTACAGGAAATGCCGGAGGGAGCAGAAGCACTGTGGGCCATCCTGGAGACAGGAAATGGCACCACCATTCACACTGGCATGATCTACAGACCTCCAGCACAAGGGGAGATCATCGACGGTATACTGGTGGAAGCCATCCACAAAATGACAGCCAAAGATGAAGTGCTGCTGGTGGGAGACTTCAGTTTGCCTGATGTGGATTGGAGCACCCAGGCTGCAGCCACAGCCAGTTGCAGAGGCATTCTGGATGTCCAGCAGAGGGTGTGCCTCAAGCAGCTTGAGGCGGAATCCACCAGAGAAGGAGCAATATTGGACCTGGTACTCACCAATGGGGACAGAGTCACAGATGTAATGGTGGGTAGCCACCTGGGGTCCAGTGATCATCATACAGTGTGGTTCAATGTTAAACAGTGGAGGAGTCCAACCACACAAAAGCAAGGGTCCTGGATTTCAGGTGGGTTGACTTTGCAAGAATGGGGGAATCTCTCAAGGAAGCCCTGGCAGGGGAAGAAGAAGGAGGGAATGTAAAGAAACAATGGGCTATCCTTAAGAGAGCCATAGCAGAGGCAACAAACCTTTGTGTTAGGCAATTAAGCAAAACAAAGAGAAAGAAAAAAACACTATGGTTCTCAAAGGACATTGCCGGAAAAGTTAGAGAGAGAAAAGGGTAGCTTGCAGGAGGTACAAGGAAACACGGGGGGGACAGGGAACTGGAATTGTATCTGGAACAGCAGTGGTTGGCAGGGAAGGCAGTCAGGAACACAAAGGTGCAAAAGAAGGAAATATAGCCCAGGCAATTGATAAAGGAGTTCAGACCTTTTTCAGGTACATTAGAGAAAGAAAGAAGACCAGGGATGTGATTGTGAGGTTAAAAAGGTGTGTGTGTGGAGGGGAACCTAGAAAAGCAACAATTGTGCTTCACAGAAGAAGAAGGACCACTATTGATTGATTGCAACAATTTTATTTTATCCAGGTACAAACTTTGGGATGAAATCCATGTTTTCAATAAGAATACCCTGTACAATAGAACAATACTACAAACAACAGTTTATACCACATGCAATACAACACCAGTTACAAAAAATATAAAATTTGTTGGACATTCAAAACTATTGCACATAATCATCCCATCCATAAGAATCATGTGTAGCAGTTACATTGCAATTTAAAATGTGTTCTCAACGCTGTCTGGAATTTAAATAATGAGTTTTTGGCCTTTAGTTCTAATGGTATAGCGTTTCATGTTTGTGCCACCATAGTTTGCAAAGCAGTATCGCCAAACCTGTTATTAGATCTGGGTCAGGGAATGTGTGCTGTATTTTTCCTCAGCAAATATTTGTTTTCATGCCTAGTTCTAGTAGATACCAGATATCGTGAGGGATGTACACTTTTAGTGTTAAATAATTTATAACCCAAACTATCCATCTAATGTCCCTTTCTGTTCAGGTCCCATCCAACCAAAATCTGCATAAACTTTATAGTGGTGTGTTCCATATTTTCTAAAATTGACAACTCTAGCTAACTTATAAGTCTGGTCCACCTTTTCAATGCTTTCTTTGGAGCACACATATATAAATCAGCCCCCAAATATTCCTGCATTGTTTTTTGTTTTTGAGATTCATTAGTAGTTTGGATTCATGGAACCATGATTCCATCCTGATAACATCTTCCTGTAATTTTTGCTCTAGTGAGATATGGCTGCCATGGATGCCACAAAACTGTGTAGATCACGTACAGCCTGACTACACTATTTTTAAGATTTCTGGTAGCCTGTTTACATAAATATTAAAAAGTAATGGGCCTAAAATTGATCCCTGTGGGACTCCTCGTTTTCTCTCTCCTAATGTAGTCATTACTGTTTCCACAGAAACACATTACCTCCTGGTTGCTAAATATGACTTAAACCATTGTAAAGTTTCTGTGTGGACCCCCATTTCATGCAGCCTCAACAACAAAATCCTATATTCTACCAAATCAAAAGCTTTACTGAGGTCCACGAACACAGCCTCCGTGCTATACCTTGAATTTACAGATGTTGTTATAAAGTTATTAAAGTCCACTAGGGCCGTGTCCGTGGACCTCCCCGCCCTAAAACCATGTTGACAATATGTTATTAGACCGCACTGGTCCATTTACTGGCTAAGCTGTTTATGTACGAACCTTTCCATTAATTTTGATAATATGGGGAGCAAAGTTATTGGTCTAGAGATTGAGGCAAGTAGGGGGTCCCAAAATTGGGGCCCCCTTTCCTACTTTCCATATATCTGGAAATAATGCTGTGCTAAGACTCCAATTTAATAAATGTGTTATTACATTGTTAAAACATCAGCACCCAATTTCAAGAATTTTGATTCCATCCCATCTAGACCAATGGGAGAGGTGGACACCAACCCATTTATGGAGGAAAGAGTCCTAAAGGAACTCAAGAATCTGAAAGGGGACATGGCTATGGGGCGGATGGAATATGTCCAGAATATTAAAGAACTTTAGAAAGGTGCTAGCAGCACCACTAACAACCCTATTTGAAAAACTGATAGAGGCAGGTGGCTTTGGAGGACTGGAGGAGGGTGAATGTAGTCCCTGTCCACAAAAGTGGGAAAGGGAGGAGGCTGGCAACTACAGGCCAGTCAGCCTGACCTCAGTGGTGGGGAAATTAATGGAGTCATTGCTAAAGGAAAGGATTGTGCTATTTCTTGAATCCAGCAGAACACAGGATCTGAGGCACCATGGATTGACAGCGGGAAGGTCTTGTCAAACAAATCTGATAGATTTCTTTGACTTGGTTACTAGGGAGGTAGATCAGGGAGGGGGCAGTGGATATGGCCTACCTAGATTTCAGCAAGGCCTTCGACACTGTGCCACATAAGAGGTTGGTAAATAAGTTGGTCAACCTGGGAGTGGGCCCCAAGGTGGTAAACTGGGTCAGAAACTGGTTGAGTGACAGGAGACAGAAGGTGGTGGTAAATGGCATTTAGTCCGGGGGGGGGGTGACCAGCAGGGTGCCACAGGGATCCGTGCTTGGGCCAGTCCTCTTTAATGTCCTCATAGGCAACATTGCAGAGGGACTGGAGAGGAAGGTGTGCCTCTTTACAGATGACACTAAGATCTGCAACAGGGTCGACACTCCGGGGTGGTGGAAAGAATGAGAAAAGAACCTAAACATGCTTGAGGAGTGGTCGAGAGTGTGGCAGCTAAGATTAAATGCAAAGAAATGCAAAATCATGCATTTGGGTTACGTAAATCGAAGGGAGTACAGGATGAGGGGAGAGGTACTGAAGGCCACCAGTCAAGAAAGGGACCTGGGGGTAATCATATCTGATGACCTAAAGGTCACTACGAAAACACCCCACCCCCAGTCAAACTGGAACTCCCCACTCTCTTTCACCATCTCTAACCTGCACTTGAGCAGCATGTGGTTACAAGCCCTGGCTAGCATCCAGCTGCCCTCCCCACAGCCCCACTAATATAAATATTAACCTTGCCATCTCCACCCTCCCCTCAAATGGCACATACCCAGGCAAATGACACTGTGGGGCACCCCTTTCACATGCCAACCTCAGACAGTATTCCTACCACGTGCCTTTCCCCACTTCTTCCTCTTATCAGTACCCCATATCCTGAAACTCGCATTCCCACCATGGGGTACCCTCAGCGTACATACCATCGCCTATACACCCAATTAGGCTACTGTCGTCTCAGGTCACTCATCCTCCTCCTTCTCCTTTTGGGCAATGTCCCCCTAATCCGAGCCCTCAGAATACTCCCCTGATCCACCCAGCATCAGTCCATTAGGCTCTGCATTGCCTCTATCAACATCTGCAGCCTACAAAAGAAATGGGACTCCCTTTCAGAGGTGGGTACTCCAACACCACCCTGACATCATAACACTAAGCGAAACCTGGCTCTCACCCACAGTAAACCTCCTGGGTATCTCCTCTTTCGATCAGATGAGTGGTAGCGAGGGGTGGTTGCACTCTCTACCGTGAGGACTCGCTCCCAGCCCAAGTACTCCCTCAGCCACACCTAACATCGAGGGCCCAGGCTCGTATCCTAAAATTAACCCTAGGCAAGTCTACTTCCCCTTTCATTCTCACCTCGGCCTACATCCCTCCCCGGGACCAGAAACAAGCCTTCTGGGACATTCTGTCCCATCTCTCCACTTTCCCCACGTATATGAGAAAATAATTACGGGAGATTTCAACATAAATGGCTGGGCAAGACAGCCGCACCGTTCATCGATGAAGCCGCAGGGCTCAATCTCACCCAGGTAGTCACTGCCCCCACCCGGGTAAACGGCCGTACTGGGCCATTCTCGCTACTAGATCTAGTCTTCACTAACTGCCACCACAGAATAACCAACACCTTGGTTCTCCCTGACGCACTTAGTGACCACTCCCTGGTACTTTTCACCTGGTCCAGCACTGCCCCCAAAGCCCCCCCTAAAATGATCTGTCTATGTAAACTTAGGCCTGGTAAACTAGCCCAACTCAAGGCCTACCTCAGAGACTGAGATTGGACACCTAGCCAATACCCTTGACTGAGATCATGCGCTTGATCTATTTATCAACACTTTCAACACAGCCTGTGATAAGTTTGCCCCCTAACCAAGAGGATATCCAAAGGCAACCATGCCCCTGGTTCTCGGACCACCTCTCAGGCATGCTGCATCACCGTGATGCCCTCTAGCACCTAGCTAATGAAACCCAACAGCCCAAGGACAGACAACGGTACAGGGAGGCCTGTAACAAATGCACATGGGCCATTCACACCACCGAAGCAGAATACTATAAAGAAACCTTAACCTCCACCTGGGGCTCCGGGCGAAAATTTTGGAACAATATTAAGGAACTCTGTGGCAAATCTACTAATCTCCCCCCAGACCAAATACTAATCAACGGTAACCTCTCCTCAGATCCCCTCAGTATAGCCTCGGCCTTAAACTCCGCCTTCACTGATCTCAACCATGTCTTCCCCCCTAACTTCTTCAACCCGCTGCCTGCCCTTACACATCCCCCTCCACCCTTCTACTTACGCATCCTTGCCCCTGAGACTGCCAAACCCTACCTTGCCAATGCCCTTAACCACTCACACTTTAGTAGTGATTCCCTTGACCTGAGACTTCTCCGCCTCACCCTCCTGGAAGTTCTTACCCCACTCACCCATATTCTCAACCTCTCCCTCTGCCAGGCAAAATTTCCCTCACAATGGAAATCTGCTTTCATCGCCCCCATTCATAAGAGTGGGGACCGCACCGCCCCATCTCCATTCTGCCCCCTCTATCTAAAGCATTAGAGCACATAGTCGCTGATCAACTCACTGACCACCTTACTAAATATAACCTCCTATGTAACCAGCAGCCCGGATTCCGTAAGGGACACAGTACCACCACCGCCCTCCTTGAATTTACCTCTCATGTCCACTCCGCCTTGGATCATGGCCACATCACAGGAGCCATCTTCGTGGACCTCTCAGAGGCATTTGATACCGTCAACCATGCCCTCTTACTGAACACACTTGCCTATAGTGGCCTCTCAAATGATGCCTTAAACTGGTTCACCAGCTATCTCTCTGATAGGACAGTGCCTACCTTGACCAGCTGTGTTCTATCTCCTGGCCTCCCTATCCACTCCGGGGGTCCCACAGGTTCCTGTCTTGGGCCCCGCTATTCTTCCTTTACCTAAACTCCCTCCCATCGGCCTGCCCCAGCAGCCTGCTCCTCTATGCGGATGATGCTGTCCTGTTCGCTTCAGATCTGGACCCCCTTAAGCTCCACCAGTCACTCCAGCGCTCTCTACGTGAAACTGAATACTGGCTCACCACCCAGCGCTTAATTACTAACTACAATAAGACTAAGATCATGATCTTCTCTCATCCCCAGAACCCACTAAAGAGCCTGTGTCCCCAATTTCTAACTGTAAATCAAACCCCCCTCAAACAAGTGGACACCTTTAAATACCTAGGGATCACTCTAGACTCGGCCCTCAACTTTAAACAACATGTTCTGCTCCTATCAGCTGCCCTTAACTCCAGACTAGGTGTACTTTTTCAGTACAAACACTGCCTCACCCCTGAGGCCCTATGGCTCACCATAAACTCCTCTGTCCTCTCTCTGCTAGACTACGGCATCCTCATCTATAGTGCCGCTCCCACCTCTGCCCTCAATAGTCTCCAGCTCGTTCTAAACAAGGCCTGCCACCTAATCCTCAGATGTGAGCGCCTCACCCACACCTGCTCCCTCTACAGTTCCACAAACTGCCTAAAATTAGACAGCAGAATCAAGTATCACACCTGCCTAATGACCAAAAAGATAGCTCTAGGCCTCACCCCCCCCGGCCTAAACAAAATTATTTTCCCTGTATTACCTGTCAGAACCACCCGTAACATGAATAGTCAGTTACTTTGGGTACCTCCCGGAACTCCCAATTCCTAGGAACCTTCAATTTCAAAGCCCCCTCCTGGACAAATGCGCTCCCAAGTCTAATAACTGACAAATTAAGAATAGGTCCTTTTTAAATCCAGGCTAAGGAAACCCCTCCAGGCCTCAAACCTATGTGACTGCCCTGACCCCCCCTTGAGGACCTAGGCCAGCACCTTGCCGGTCTCCAGACCTAATTCTTCGAACTGCTAAGCTGACAAACAGCCTCACTGCTTTTTTTATTGGCTGTGCTGTAACATTGTATTCATGTGATCCGTGCCTATTTCAGTCACTTTCTGTATCGAGTTGTGTATCCTGTTCTGTGACGAGTTGTAATGCTTTTAAATCTGTAATTAATGTCATCCCTGTACCTCTCTATGTATGATATGGAACCTTTGTAAATGAGTCTTTGACTCAAAGGTCTTTCTGAATATTTCAATAAAAAAAAAAAAAAAACGTGAGAAGGCTGTGGGGAGAGCCACTAGGATGCTAGGGTGCATAGGGAGAGGTATCACCAGCAGAAAAAAGGAGGTGGTTATGCTACTGTATGGATCACTAGTGAGACCTCATCTGGGGTACTGTGTCCAGGTTTGGAGGCTGCATCTCTGGAAGGACATAGACAAAATAGAGGGAGTTTAGAGAAGGTAACAAAATGGTACAAGAGCTGCACCAAAAGTCATATGGGAATGACTAGAGGACCTCAGTATGTATTCCCTGGAGGAGAGAAGGGGTTTATGATAGAGACATTCAAGTATTTCAGGGTATAAATGAGGTACAGGAGAGTAGCATCTTTCAGAAAAGAAGGTGTACAAGAACAAGGGAGCATGATATCAGGCTAGAGGGTAGGCTCTGGGGCAATATAAGGAAGAAGTTTTTCACAGAAAGAGTAGTGGATGCTTGGAACAGTCTCCCTGCAGAGGTGGTGCAGTCAAAAATGGTAGGAGAATTCAAGAATGCATGGGATAGACATAAGAGTACTCTCACAATAGGAAAGAGAGGGTAAGCCGTAGATCAGCTAGGGTCTATGGTATTGCATTAGGGAGGGAAAAGGGGCAGACTAGGTGGACCACACGGTCCTTATCTGCTGTCACCTTCTATGTTATGTTTCTACCAGCAGGGAGCATCACGAGGCCCTACCAGTACTAGACTGGAGGAACTAAAGTAGGGACCAGGCAGACTAGATTGAGAGCTCCTCCCAATTAAGACATCTGCACCAAAAGAAACACCCAAGCCAAGGTGTAAGAAACTGCAGTACAAATTTTTTGAAAATAACCTGGTATTCTGTGGTCCAGCCCCTTCATGGCTACGTCAGCAGGACAAGCAAAGTAACTCCACCCAGTTTCGCTTAAGGCATCATCAAGGATTGTGAATGGCAGCCCAGCTACACAGGTATTTAAACTACCATCTTAAAGTGTCAGTTTCTGCTGGCACATTCGTGATGTTCATATGTATGTCAGTGTATAAATAGAATCTGTTTAAATAAATCCATGTACCGTAAGTATAAAACTATGGACATCATGTGTGCATGAGTGAAAAATAACAGTGCAAATATCGTTTAGAACCTAATAAAGTGCACAACAATAATGTAAAATAGCAGCGTTAGTGGCAGAGTTGGCTGGTAGCCAAAAACTTGGTGCTAGTAGCCCAACAGTAATCAAAGTCACATGGCGTTGTACAAACCAGAAAATTTAAAAGATGTAAAATAATTTCAATTAATTAACGCACCCATAACCAAGGACTGCTGCTTTCCATTATTGTTTGTCCCTTGTACATCACAAAACTACACTAAGGATGAGAAGGGAGGGTGTAGTGAGGGAAAAGGAGTAATATATCTGAACTGGAAGGCAGGATTAAGATGTGCACTACAAAAATGTGTATAAAACCGAAGAGCTACCGTAAAACCACCAGTACATTACCAAAACCATTACCTAAATAAAGCAAGCATTTGTCAATGCCGAATGTTGTCTTGCTCGCATTGGCATTGGTAGTGCAGGAGTTAGAGAGATGCATAATAGGAATGGCAGTGAAGTATGGAACTCATACCAACCCACATCATCCAGAGACTGACAGGCATTGAGGTGTGCCTTTGGATCATCAGCTATAATGCTCATGCCATTTCACCTCACCCCACCCTGCAGACTCCGACAAGTGTTGCGTTATGCCTTGGGGTCATCGGGCCTTATGCTCACCCCATTCCATAAGGAAATACATTGAGATGGGTGCAGTATAGGAGAATGGGGTGAACTTTGGGGCCAAAGAGTCCAAGGCACACCTTGATGCCTGATACTGGCTGCAGGGTGGGGGTGGAATGGCATGAGCATTACAGCCGACAGTCCAAAGTCACACCCCTGACGCCTTTCTGTCTCTATAGGGTGGACATTACGATTAGAAACCCTAATGTGTTTGTTGGTATTTGCACTCCAGATTTTTAACATGGGCTTTTTGTGACCCTACCTCATGAAAGTGTAACCCCTAGATGGCGCTATCCCAGGGGCTACTACCCCTGCCTGATTTGCCACTAACAGGTTGAGGGGCCTGGATCCAATGGCGGGTGCCTCCACCCAGAGGTCAGGGTTTGCAATAGTTAAACTAACTTGGTCACAGCCCTCTGGGACACTGCAACCCCCCTTTCTTCTCACTAGTGGCCCACACAATATATCAGAATTACCTTCACAGTATACACTTACCCCCAGGTCTGGTTCCGGCACTGGGACCTCCTGTGAAATGAGATACAGTGCAACAATCACAGTACAGTACTTTAACATAGACAAATACCTCAGGCAGTATAACTTTGCTGAAACAAGCAGCTCTGATTTATTTAGGGGGATATAACAAGGACAGGGGGAAATCAGGTTAATTAGCTTATCACTCTAATAATCTACAGTGGCGTGAAAAAGTATTTGCCCCCTTCCTGATTTTCTCTATTATTGCATATTTGTCACACTGGATGTTTTCAGGTCTTTAGACAAAATGTAATATTAGATAAAGGGAACCTGAGTGAACAAATAACACTTGTTTTTTTTTTTATTTCACTTATTTAATGAAAAAAAGTTAACCAACACCAATTGGCACTGTGTGAAAAAGTAATTGCCCCCTTACACTTAATAACTGGTTACTCCACATTTAGCTGCAATGACTGCAACCAAACACTTCCTATAATTCAATATCAGTCTTTCACATCGCTGTGGAGTAATTTTAACCCACTCTTCCTCGCAGAACGTCTTTAATTCAGTAACATTTGGTAGGTTTTCGAGCATGAACTGCTCGTTTCAGGTCCTGCCACAGCATCTCTATTGGGTTTAAGTCTGGACTTTGACTAGGCCACTCCAAAACTTTAATTTTACTTCTTTTTAGCCATTCTGATGTGGATTTGCTTTTGTGTTTTGGATCATTGTCTTGCTGCATGACCCAACTACGCTTCAGCTTCAGCTGACGGAAGGATGACTGGACATTCTCCTTAAGAATTTTCTGGTACAGAGCAGAATTCATGGTTCCTTTAATTATGGCAAGTCATCCAGGTCCTTAGGCAGCAAAGTATCCCCACACCATCACACTACCACCACCATGTTTGACTGTTGGTATGGTGTTCTTACTGTGGAATGCTGTGTTTGCTTTACGAGACATTATGGGATCCATGTTGTCCAAAAAGTTCCACTTTGAACTCATATGTCCATAGAACATTTTCCCAAAAGGCTTGTGGATCATCCAGGTGCTTCTTGGCAAATGGTGTGAGCATTTATGTTCTTCTTGGTTAGCAGTGGTTTCCTGTTGCTACTCTCACATGAAGCCCATTTTGCCCAGTCTCTTTCTGATTGTGGAGTCATGAACACTGACCTTAGCTGAGGCAAGAGAAGCCTGCAGTTCTTTGGATGTTGTTTTAGGATCCTTTGAGACTTCTTGGATGATTTTACATACGCCCTTGGAGTAATTTTGGCAGGCAGCCCACTCCTGGGAAGGTTCACTACTGTTCAAGTGTTCTCCATTTGGAGATTATGGCTCTCACTGTGGTTCGATGGAGTTCCAGAACCTTAGAAATAGCTTTGTAACCCTTTCCAGACTGATAGAGGGCAACAAAATGTTTTTCTGATCTTTTCAGGAACTTCCTTTGATCATGGCATAATGTGCTTGTTGAATCTTTGTGCTGGCAATGTGACTCTGATGGTAAGGGCCAAAATAAGTGAGGTTTATATTGAGCAGGGCTGGCTGTAATCAAGCCTGGCTGTGTTCAATCACTGACTCTAATTATCCCTTTAATTGGGTTGATTTAACTAGGGGGCAATTACTTTTCACACAGTGCCAGTTGGTGTTGGTTAACTTTTTTCATTAAATAAATGAAATAAGTAAAAAAAAAAAGTGTTATTTGTCCACTCAGGTTCCCTTTATCTAATATTATATTTTGTCTAAAGACCTGAAAACATCCAGTGTGACAAATATGCAATAATAGAGAAAATCAGGAAGGGGGCAAATACTTTTTCACGCCACTGTACCTATGGCTCTGTGCACAGGCCTATCCCTATCAGTTACTGTCCCTGGGTACCCAAGCCCTAGTGGCTAGTCCAAACCGTGGCAGCTGGTAGGGGCCCTTTCACACAGAGAAAAGGAGAATTAAACAGTCAGCAGTACAGTAATTCCATTTGGATTTAATGTGGCAATTCAACAGGGAGCGACCCTGAATTAGTACTCACGACCTCAAATAAGATAGGGTCCTTCAATGTCAGCAGGGCTCACTTGAGGTACACAAACCTCTTCACACATCCATATAAAAGAAAGCACTATACCAGGCAGGCTGCATCTGTATCCGATCGCAATTACTGCACAATACCCAGGAGAACACAGCAGATTCAGTTCCTGACAGACCGAGTGTAATTTTCAGCAATTCCTCCAGTCTTCTACAGGGTGAGCCTGGTTTCTACTCTTCAGAGATCCTTTGATTCTTTTCACAGGATGGATTCAGTCCTAACAAGCTGCAGACCGGAACTCTGGGCCTTACACGCTTTTTGACTAAAACTGCACACTGAAAAGTACAGGGCTCCTTCCTTCTTCACTGCCAAAGCTCAACTGAAACTCCAACTGACAAAACCGGGCTCTTCCTTTGAGTTCCTCCCAGTTCTTGACTGGATTGGCTGTCACTCACAATAGACTGCTGCTGTTGGTCCAAAAGGCACTGAAGTCTAAACTACATCTCCCAGAGTCACTGCCCATACAATCCTCTTGTGGCTGGCTCAGATTATGAGTCAAGTTCTGATTCGTCCAAGGCACCATTTTAGAGCTAGCTTACCCCACACTGATTGGTCCAGTTCAGCAGTTCAAAACTAGAATGGGAACTAGCAGACACAGTTCTGACTGCAGAAAGCAGGTTAGACAAACTGTAATTTCATTATTACTCTAAATAATTTCTGGTAAACAGTTACATCTTTCAGATAGGTTCCCTTTGCACCCTAGTGACTGCAAAAATTAAGTGAATTAGCAGCAGCTCGAGTGGTACTGGAGAAGCACACAGTCCCCATACAAACTAATTATGTCTGCAAGCAGACAGCTCTTAAAGAGACAGTACCAGAGGCTCTAAAACACTCACTGATAAATGGCTTAAATGCCAAACACCATTCAGGCTTGGAGCATTCAAGCAAGCTCCTGGAAGTCTTTTTGGGAACCCCCATTGCAGGGGTTACACAAGCATCTGGGACCTCCGCCTCATGAACAGTGGCACTGTGATTTTGTGAATCTGTCCTGAATGTTGATGTCCCACAGCGACCGTGCCATTCGCACCAGATGCCAGATATGCGAAACACATTTCGGGCAGGATGTGAAAAAGACAGCTATACTGTTCATAAGGAGGTGTGAAGAAGCAATGTTGAAAATCTGGGTGAAAATATAAAACATTCTCGAAATTACGAGCGTACATGGAAACTACTAGCATGCGCTCGTAACAAAGTCATGTTTTGGAATTTTTCACCAAATTTTCAACATAGGCATTTGGGACCTCTGCTCATGAACAGTGAACAGTGTCACTGATTTTCTTAATCGGTCCAACATGATTCCCCACAGTGATCGTGCCATTGAGCGTGAGATGTGCAAAACACATTTTTGGCAGGATGTGAAAATGTGAAAAATGACAGCTATATTGTTCATAAGGAGGTGTGAAAAAATGGCAGTGTTGAAAATCTGGAGTGAAAATATTTAAAATTCTCAAAGTTGCTAGCGTGCATGAAAACTGCGCAACGCACACTCATAACACAGTCATTTTTTAGAATTGTTTCACCAAATTTGCAACATAGGCTTTTTGGGAGCCCACCTCATGAACAGTGGCACTGTCATTTGATTAATCGGTCCCAAAAAGTGATTCCATGCAGTGAGGCGAAATCACCTTCGGGACAAAATAAACAAAATTACAGTGACTGATTTATGAAGTGGGGTCCCAAGAACCCCATGTTGAAAATTTGGAGCCAAAAGTCAAAAAAATGGCAGAGATATCCACTGAAGTTGCCCTCCCCACTGATGCCATTATACAGCTTACCGGCATTTCTTCAGTTCGCGGTTGGCTTTGAAGACTGCAGATGTGTTCCCGCTCCAGTGAAGATCACGACGGCGGACATCTGGAGGTAAATATGGAGTGGGTGTTTGTGGGGAGGTGGGATGTGCAGAGGGTGGTTGTGGGTTGGGGAGGGGGTGCTCCAGACTCAATGACTGGCCGTTTTCTTTTTTTCAGGAACGGACATCGCGGGAAGGTTTTCTTTATTTACAGGTGAAATAAAACAACTGTTGGGCACACTGGGGCGAGCTCCCAGTATGCCCCATGACTTTGGGAGGGTTATCTTGGCCTCACTGGGTGAGCTCCCAGTGTGGCACACAGTGGGGTGGGGTGGGGCAGGAACATACTGGACGTGGTCAGCTTGAGACACCAAAGCACACTGTGCGGACTCCCAGTGTGCTACACAATCTTCAGGGGTTATAAACAGGCCAACACCAAGAAAACATACAAAGCAGCAAAGAGGTAAATATTATCAACTTCTGTAATTTTGAGCTGACTGCTCCACAAATGACCATTTTGAGTAAGGGCCTCAATTTCATCCCCACCTCCGATGTGAGGTTATTTGACCCATTGCTGATTTGAAAAAATTGTCAAGAAAGTTAAATCTTTACGTATTTTCCAAGTGAGAAATGAATAATAGCAACACAATGGTCCTGAAATGCCCCATGTAGCTAATAACTTTCAAGGACAGCCAGGCTTGTTAAAGCCTGTTTGGCATTAATTCCTCCTTATTCCCCTCTGTATCAGTTTTTGAAAAGACCTGCCTTTAGGATTTTTAAAACATTTTCCATTGGGTTTGTACTGGAATTTGTGAACATTACTGCAAGAAAGAGGGAAGCAATAAAAGAACTGCAGGACAATCCTTTGCTCACAGTCAAGCCAGCCAATAAGGGGGGTTTGTTTGTTCTGATGGGCTCATTGCAGTTAGAGATGTGCAAAGTTGGAAAACTGTGCTCTGCGCATTAATTCGTGGATTTCCCTCATTTCACAGAGTCAGTCCACTGTGCAGAGTCCAAATTTGCGCTAAACTGATAACTCCATGAAATGTGGAGTTTGGCAACACCGCCAGTGGAGTTAGGTACAGAAGAAGTTGTTCAAAGTAAAACTGTCCCTGTTGTCTAGTGGTCCCCCCAACCCCCGATCGCCAGCCCAGTCTTTCCTGGTGTTTAGTGGTCCTCCCCACCGATTGCTGGCCCATCGTTAAAGAATAATCTTTACCTGGTGTCTAGCAGTCCCTCCCTCACCTGCACCCATGACTCATGTTAGCTATAGTATTTCCTGGTGTCCAGTGGTTCCTCCCAAGCCGATCACCCGTGATATCATTTAAAATTTATATAGTGTCCAGTGGTCCCTTCCCAACCCGATCACCTGCCTGAGATAATGTAACATTTTTCCTGGTGTCCAGTGGTCCCTCCCTCACCTGATCACCCACCCGACATAATGTTACACTTTCCTTAGTGTCCAGTGGTCCTTCCATAATGTTACACTTTCCCTGTTATCTGGTGGTCCCTCCATCCCACTCCCCTGTAGTAGTTAATTCCCTTGTGTCTAGCAGACCCCTCTCTATCCTTCTACCCTGTAATAAAGAAAAAAACAAGTAGTCCATTCCCTTGTCTAGCAAACCTCCTAGTGCCCCTCCACCCTGCTCCCCACCCCCGACTCCGAGCAGTCGCACCGGCACAAGCCTCCGCTCTCCACTATGGCCTGCTGCTGACTGAGTTGTCAATGAATGAAGTACACGCTCATTCATTGACAGTTCAGTCAGTGGCTGGCTGTGGTGGAGACAAGATCTGAGGGCGGTGCCAGTTGCCGGCTTGGGGTAGTAATGGGGGGGGTATGGCATGGTGGGTCACCGGCCACCAGCACAGTCCTCTGCTCTCCACCACGGCCGGCCGCCATGTCAATGAATGAGCATGGACTTGTACCAATATGCACTCATTCATTGACAGCTCAAGTCAGTGGCTGGCCACGGTGGAGAGCGGAGAGGTGTGCTGTTCACTGACTCAAGAGTCGGGGTGGGGGAGATACTGGCTGTCGGGGTGGGTGAGTCTGCTAGACACCAGGGAATGGACTACTTGTTTATTTTTTTTTTATTTTAATATTACAGGGGATCGGGATAGGAAGGGGGTCTGCTAGACACCAGGGAATTAACTATTATAGGGGATCCAGATGGAGAGGACCACTGGAAACAGGAAAAGTGTAACATTATGTCAGGTTGGTGATCAGGTGGCAGGCGGACCATTGAATACAGGGAAAGTGTAATATTATGTAGGGTGTGGGGACCAATGGACACCAGGGAAAGTGTAATATTATGTCAAGCAGGTGATCAGGTGGGGGAGGGGGCCACTGGACAACAGGGAAAGATTTATGTTTAACATAGGGCTGGCGATTGGCGTGGTAGGGGGACCACTAGACACAAAACTGGGTGGCAATCGGGGGGGGTGGAATTCGCCATTTTTAGCTTTGCCTTGCTTTGGGGTTTTTAAATGCAATTTGCACTTAAAAAAACAAAACAAAAGCAAGGTGAAGTTACAAATGACAGATTTCCTGTTAAATAGTAACATTTTGCGAAGCATTCTGTGGAGGCGGATTTGTCGACTTTGCTGGAAATTAGCTGCTGAATTAAAACTTCACTGCATCTCTAATCACAATATATTAGCTAAATTTTGAGGCAGTTGTCCAACAGTGTCTTTTACATTGTCCTTATGTCTGACTTGACAGAACAGTTCAAGAGAGAGATACTGATTCATTCTTCCTAAGTTGTTTTGAATTGGGGAATATTTCATACTCTTGAATACCTAACACTTAATCACCCTGTGAGACCAACAGTATACTGTATGTTTCACCAGAGGTTGATAAAACCTTACACGAACCCCTCCCCTGCCATCAGATGCCATATTGTATCGGGTAGTAGGGTGCCTTACCAAGGTGTTGTCTGGGTTCATGGATGAACATGTTTTTTCTTTTTACTTCTATTTATGCACCCCCTGCCACTAAACTCTCTCCAGCGAGGTCTCTCAATTACTGGCTCTGCCTGTCTGCCTGAAGCTCTGACATTCCTTTCCAGGTTGAAGGGGGCCTCCTCCTATGGGCTCGCCTTAACCCCTCGGCTCTGAGTCCCCCGTGGAAGGACCGCCACTCCTACTGGTGCTCTGTCTAATAGTGCTGGCAGGTTTGCTTCAGGAGGAGGAACCAGGATGGATGTCGGACGCCCGGCATTGGATGTGGGGGCATAATCACTGGGCTCGCCTTCATCTTGCAGTGGAGGTAGGGGTTCCTTAAGTACCCCTATGGGAGCGTGGACGTACAGGATGTCCAGCACAACATGGGTGCGCTTCCGCACCCGCTTGCAGGATGTCAGACAATGTCCCCTGACCCTGTATGCGCTCCATGCATACTGCATCTGCCATGAGCCACTAGAGCTGCGTGGAGTGGCAGTCCCCTCTCCCCAGGAGAAGAGAGCAGTCCATCAGATGCTCAGTCCTCTCCTGCCCCAGTGCCCAAATCTGTTCCCGAACCCAGGTCACTGGCGTGGCGTGAGGTGTGGCATCCAGTGCCTCAACCCACCACGCCACTGAGCCGGCCCATGGATGAACATGTCAAACACATGATTCCCTTATTACCATTTTATATTACGGGCACCATTCAGATCTTGTGCATCCTGAGGGAGCTGTCACTTGACTACCATTGTTTTTTTTCCATTCTCTTTATGCACTGGGGACCAGGGCATCTCTGAGTGATCCCACACAGCCACCTCTACTCCCAGCCTGAAACCACCTTTTCCCTGGGAGACACATTACAGAGCACCCCTTCCTGGACCCATGGACTTGTCCAGCCCCGGATCAACCTCCCCGGGGAGGTCCCACCTCACCTACCTGGCAGCCTTTCTGTGATTAAGCGGATGGTCCTGGACTGGGTTGAGGGCTCTGGAGAGCAGGAGGAAGGCTGGTCTGGCTTTCGGTTGTGGGCCTGAGCTCCCAGGGCCTCCATTGCTTCCCTGAATCCACCAGGGACTTTTCTTGTATGTTCCCCCCCCCCCCGGAACACGGCGTGTGGAGATTTCTGCTTGGCTTTCTCCACTCCTCTGCCACTGGAGTTTACTGGATTTACTGGATAGAATGGGACAAAAGAAGGCACCAGGCCCATCGAGATTGTCCCCCTCAACAGTGACTCATTGATTACTTTGATATTGAGAAGTAAGCCATACATCTAACTGAGATTTAAATGCTTCAAAACTAGCTATATTAATAAAATCTTGTGGTAGTGAATTTCAATATTTTATTGCTCTTATAGAAAAAAAATTATCACGTTTGTTTGTGTTAGCCCAATCCACTACTAATTGCTGGTTGTGAAGTCTACCCATTATACATTTGTTGGCTAAGATAAGGCCACATTGATCCATTAAGATGGGTGATTTAAGTAGTTTGTAGGTAAAAAGAATGTCCCCCCTGTGTCTTTGAATATCTAGGGGATAGAGACCTGTTTCTCTTAGGTGAGATTCGTACTTGAATGACTTAAGCCTTGGAACCATTTTTGTGAGTTGTCTCTGTATTTGCTCTAAGCGAATGATGTTTCCCTTAAGATAAGGTCTCCAGAATGGGGATCCATAGTCCAGTTGAGGTCTATCATAGGCCCTGTACAGGGACACTAGGCAATGCTCAGACTTACTGATAAATGTTCTTCTAATTTGTTTTAAGAGAACATTAGCTGATCTTACCACTTTATTACAGTGATGATTTAAAGTTAAGTTATTAGTTATGATGCCTAGATCTCTTACGTTAGTTGTTGATTTTATCATGGTGTTATTTAAATAATATTTAACCTGTGGATTTTTATTACCAAAATGAAAGACAGAACACTTTTCAGTATTAAAAATCATAGAGTTAGTCTGTGCCCAAGGTTCAGTATGAAGAAGGTCAAGTTCAAGGGATCTTATGGCTGATATAGTGTCAACCCTACCTCCCAATTTCGTATCATCTGCGAATCTGGAGAGATGATTATTTTGAGACACATTCATATCACTTATGAAAATGTTAAACAATAAGGGTCCCAGCACAGAGCCCTGAGGAACACCGCTAGTAACTCGGCCAGTGTCTGAAAGGGAACCATTGATGTTTACCGTTTGGGTCCTATTTTGCAACCACCTAGCAGTCCAGTTAACTAGACATGATGAAAAGCCAGGTTTATATAGTTTATTAATTAGTATAGAGTGAGATAGTTTGTCAAAAACCTTGCTGTAATCAAGTAATATGACATCAGATGGAACTTTATCATCCAGGTTCTTGCTTATGTTGTTATAAAAGGAAATTAGGTTAGTTGTTCAAGAATGGCCTTTTTTAAAGCCATGTTGTGTTGTATCCTGGATACCTAAGTTGTCCATTTCTTTTTCAAGCAAGTCCATAACTAGACAATCCATTACTTTCCCTATTATTGATGTTAAACTAACAGGCCTATAATTTTGTACATTTGATTTATTTCCTTTTTTGTGACTAGGAATAACGGTAGCTAATCGCCAGTCATCTGGGACATCATTCTCAAGCAGAGATTTATTAAACAACAGCATTAATGGTGTTGCCAGCGATTTAGCTGATTCTGATATGAACCTTGGATTTATGTTATCAGGGCCCGGACTTGAATTTTTTTTAATGATAATAATGCATGCAGGATCTCATCATAAGTAAAGGAAGAGGGTAGGGAACATATCATTTACTGTTATGGGGGTGCATCTGATGAATTGAAAACAGAGCCAAAATAGGTGTTGAAATGATTAGCAGGTTCCACATCTGTTTTAATTGGGTTCCCATTAATCAGTAATGGGCCTAATGTTTTATTATTATCTTTTTTTACCATTGATATATGAAAAAAGTGTTTTGTGACTTGTCTTGGAATGGGCTAAGTTAAATTCGATTTTCAGTTTTGCAAGTTTAATTGCTGTTTTAAGTGAGGAAACCACAGATTTGTATTGATGCTTGTTATACAGATTTGAATTCTTTTGAGTTTCTTAAACAAAACCTATTTTCTTTTAATTAGTTTATTAATGGATTTATTAAACCAAATAGGGATGTTACCCTTTTTGTTATTTATTTTTTGTAACAATGAAATTTCTTTCCAGATAACATATAAAGTCTTTTAGCTCAATCCATGCACTGGTAACCGACATATCCCTAAATTTGTCCTCCCAGTCAGTTTCGGTGATTTTGGTATTAAGTCAAAATTAGCATTGTTATGGTCCTTGTGTGTAGTATTATTTAAGGGTTTAGGATTGTTTATATCTATATTAAAGTTGACTCTGTTGTGATCACTATTACCTATTGGTGCTAATATTTTCATATCAGAAATTTTGTTCTCAATATTAGTGATAACTAAATCAAGTAAGTTACACCCTCTAGTAGGTTGATCCTCTAGTTGTTCAAGGCCATGATCCAAGCATGTTAGTTGCAAATAATTTTTCTTGTTCTGAGCTACCAGAAAGGATTCCCAATTTAAGCTTGGGAAGTTGAAATCTCCCAGACTCAAACAGTCTCCTTAGCAGCCATATCAGATATAATTTTGTCAAGTCAGAGGTGTAAGACATATCTGCAGATGGAGTCTATAGTATATACCCAATATAAGTTTTGGGTGGCCTTTAAGTTGAATTATCACCCATAATGATTCAGTAGATGTAGATGTTGAATTTGTAAGATGGATATCTTCTCTAATATAAAGACATACTCCCCCAACCGATTGTCTCTATCCTTATGATAAAGTTTAAAATTTGGTTTTGCCTAGTCCACCCTGAGGATGAGTCCCACAAGTCTCAGTAACTGCTATAATGTGGAGATCCAGTTGAGTACATTTGAGTTATAATTCAGACTTCCTTAAATAATTTAGAGATCTTGCATTAAAATATAGAAAGTTACAATCCCTACTAGTGAAATATTCCTTAGTCCCAATTAGAGAATTGGCTGGGTGCCCATTCTCCCCCGAACACATTAGTTTAAATGTTTGTTTATAACAGAAGTTAAGGTTTTGCCCAATAGGGAACTCCCTCTTCTGCTGAGATGAAGGCCATCCCAACAGAATAATGATTCAAACAACATGAAGTCTTACTATATTATAGACATTAGCAGTTTGTTCCAGCTCTAGAACTGCCCCGGAGTGAAATGGTTAAAACCATTCCAAAATAGAATTTTGGCACGAGAGCAGCTCTATCTGTGTCATTTCAAACTTGAACTGTCAGATTCTTTACTCCGCCTCAGTGAACAGTCGCTCGGAGATTTCTCCTTCTGCTCGGTTCATTTCTTGGTTTAAAAGTGTTTTCTCGGTTGGATTTAACAGAGAATAGTTTTATTTAACATAAAACCGTTAGGTTCAAGCTCTATCTGTGGTAACCGTAAGTAAATGAAGGTTTTGTCTGTGTGGAACTTGTAAGTTATCGGTTCGGTTTTGAACCGATCAGTGGGTTTAAAACTCATTTAAAACTAAAGTTACTATTTTAGAGTGGGTTCCAGTTCTTATCGGTTCTAAAAAAGCAGTTTATTCGTTTTTTTCAGTACCGTAATACGATTTAGGAACCCGATAAGGTGTCTTGCCTGGCACTGCCGTTAAAGGGCAAGTTTTTGGTTAGGCTGGCATTATGTCTGAGAAACCCAAAAGAAAAACCGGCCCACTGGGTTTCAACACTGTGATGTTTGTGGGAAGTCTTTGCCAAGGCTGACCCACACACCACATGTGTTTATTGTCTGGGGTTTGACCACCTCCAGTCAGACTGCCAGGTATGTAAGAATTTCCTGCAGCCACCCTGGAAAAAGATTGGGCAGGCTCAGGGCGAGAGGCAAAAAAGTCCGCTGACCGGATGGCCAGCCGGTTCGGTGCCAGCCGAACCCAGAGTGCCCTCTGACCAGGGGCCAGACTTCCCGGGCAAAAGAAAAGCTGGTTCTGAGGAACCAATTCCAGTAAAGAAAACAAGAAAATCAGCAGGTCTGAGTCCAAAATTCCTTCTCCAACTGCTGCAGCGATAGCAAAAGCCATACAAATTGTCCAGTCACTGTCTCAGGGTCCGTCCGAACCACCACTATCTGGTAAAAGTCGGTTCGTCCGGTCCCAGTGGTTCAGGATTATGATATTGAGGAATTTTATGAACCAGAGGAGGGAGGAAGATTATGAACAGTATGAATGTGGCTGGGAAGGTCTGGGTGTGCCATTGAACGGACATCTCCCAGACAGACCTTTAGAATCTCCGCTATGCTGTCTGAGTCCCCATCTCATTTATGTTTTATAAAAAGTTGCTGAAACCCTCCAGCTTCCTTTAGAAGAGGCTGTGGATGAGCAAGAGGAGCCTGATTTTGTAGAAATGATGGATATTCAGAGTCTAGGAGATTGTCTATTCCTTTACATAAGACTTTTAGGAAACAAACAATTAAAATTTTAAAGCTCCTAATTCTGTGCCTCCTGTAGATAAAAGATGGACAGAAGGTATACATTGTCAGGCCTGATACAGAATTCCTTTCTCAGCAATGAAGTCATGTTGGGGTAGTTCAGGCTGCTGCCTGTGATAAAGCTAATATTCCCTTGGCTTCACATCCTCCTGACAAGTTCCAGGAAGATTGATGCCATGGCAAAAAACAGTATATGGCAGCCTCTCTGGGACTCAGGCAAGCAAATTATATGGCTTATGTAGCTAGGTATCAGAAATCTAGATGGGATACTGTTATGCAATTGGCCAAGCAGGCCCATGGCCAACTGGCTAGTGAACTAGAACAGGTGGCTGCTGATGGCATTGAAGCCTCTAAGGTTCAGTTTCATGCTGCTGTGGATGTTAATGATGTTTCCTCTAGGGTCATGGCCACATCTGTAGCTTTTCGTAGGTTGGCCTGGCTCAGGTGTACTAGTTTGTCACAGGATACCCAGACTAAGGCTATAGATTTTCTTGTGGTGGGAAATTCTCTGTTTGGAGAGCAGACAGAGAATTACATGAAGAAGATGGATGAATATAGGACTACTTACAAGAGTGCCCAAGCTAAGGAGCGGCAAGCCACTCCTCAAAGGCATGCCCCCAGGGGTAGGAGTAGGCCTTTTCACAGGCCTTTCTACCAGACTCAGGCCTCCTCTGCCTATGCTCAGAGGGCTTCTTCAGAGGCAGGGGCAGGCGAGGGGTGGGCAGACCTGCTCCCACCCCAGCCTAAAGCTCCTCGAAACAGGCACCCTGATGGGTGCCCAGGCCAATTCTCCTGTACCAGTGGGGGCAGGCTGGCTTACTTCAGTCAGAATTGGGCTTCTTTAACCTCAGACAAGTGGGTTCTGGAAGTAGTAAGCCAGGGTCTGGTTCTCAGCTTCAAAAGTTTCCCAAGTTGAGAAGCAGACTTTTCTACCTGCAAGTGCTTCAGAGACCCTCGCTCTGGAAACAGAGGTCTCATCCTGTTAGCTCTCAGAGCAGTAGAAGGTTCCTCCCTGCATCAGGGCAGGGGTCTGTATTCAGATACTTCCTTACCCCAAAAAGACAGGAGAATGGCGGCCCATTTTAGATCTCAGATATCTGAACAAGCATCTTTTGAACCAAAGTTCAAAATGGTAACTCTGGCAATGATTTTACCTTCCTAAGGCCAGGGGACTGGCTAGCCTCCCTGGACCTCAAGGATGCCTATTTCCATGTCCTAATCAAAGATCCCATCGAAAGTACCTCAGATTCGAGAACTGCCTCAGGTCATTACCAGTTCAGAGCAATGCCCTTCGGCCTTACCTCTGCTCCAAGGGTATTTACAAAGTGTCTAGCAGTGGCAGTGGCCCACTTAAGGAGGCAGAGGATTGCTGTTTTTCCCTATCTAGATGACTGGCTCAGTGTAGGCCAGTCCCCAGAACAGGTAAAATCTCACCTGCAGGTCACCCAGCAGCTTCTCACCTCCCTGGGTTTTCTGCTAAACCTACCAAAGTCGGTTCTGGAACCAGTCCAGGTACTCACCTTTATAGGGGCAGAATTGGACACAAAGCTAGCCAGAGCCTTTCTTCCCCCAGAAAGGGTAAGGAATTTAGTGGCTCTGGCCTCTTCCTTCACTCTGCAGGTCTCTCGACCAGCAAGACACCTTCTGCAGCTCCTGGGGCACATGGCTGCATCCACAGCTGTTGTGCAGGGAGCCAGATTTCAGATGAGAGACATTCAGTTTCACTTGAGAACCTTTTGGTCTCAGAGAGAGACCCCTTTCAAGTTGGTCCCAGTATTTCGAACCTTGATCCTAGCTCTCCAGTGGTGGCAGGATCAGAGCAATTTAAGGCGGGGTCCCTTCATTTCCCTTCTCACGACTTGACTCTCACTACAGATGCTTCCCTTCTGGGTTGGGAGCCCACATGGGCGACCTTTCCACTCAGGAGTTTGGTCCCCAGAATCTCTGCTCCACATCAATTTGCTGGAACTCAGAGCTGTCTTTTAGCTCTTCAAGCTTTTTCTGCATCTGTCCACGACAAGGTGATACAAGTCAGAACAGACAACACCACCACAATGTGGTACATCAACAAACAGGGGCACTCGGTCTTGACCTTGTGCACCGAGGCAATGAAGTTGTGGTCTCTGGCCTATTCCCTGAACACTTCCCTCATAGCAGTTCATCTTCCAGAGAAGGACAATGTCTAGCGGATGCCCTCAGCAGGATTTCCAGGGCCATCACGAATGGTCCCTGGATCCTCAAGTGCTGGGGATAGTTTTTGCCAGGTGGGGCATCCCTCAGATAGATCTTTTTGCAGCCCCAGACAATCACAAACTTCCTCTGTTCTGTTGCAGGCCTCCAGTGCTGGGCTCAGTTCCCCAGGATGCCCTTCTTCTGGATTGGGAGGGGAAGTTCCTCTATGCTTCCCCCTTTCCTCTCCTATTCAAAGTACTAGTCAAAATCAGATCTCAGCCTTGCAGGGTGATTCTGATTGCCCCGGATTGGGCCAGGCAGCCCTGGTACCCACTCCTTCTGTCTCTGACAGTCCATCTTCCCCTGTGCCTCCCCAGGAATCACAATCTGTTGACTTGTGCCCAGGGAAGGGTTTGGTATCTGGATCTCAAATCCCTCAACCTCAAGGCCTGGCTCTTGAGGAGTTAGAGTTTGCTGATTTACACCTCTCTCAGGGTGTTCTTGAGATCCTAAAGGCTTCCAGAAAGCCTTCCACTAGGGCTACTTATAGTTCTAAATGGAAAAGGTTTTCCATTTGGTGTGCTGGGAAAAATATTTCCCCAGAATCTGCTGAATTGCCCATTTTGTTAGATTACATGGTACATCTTAATTGCTTGGGTCTCAGACCAGCTACCCTGAGAGTTCATTTGGCAGCTGCATCTGCTTTTGTGTCAGCAGGAAAGTCATCCCCTCTTTCCTCTCATCCTGTGTTTTCCAAGTTTTTTAAGGGATTACTCCATACTAATCCTCCCTTTCGGGAACCGGCCCCTTCTTGGGACCTTAATGTTTGCATTGCCCAGTTAATGCAACCCCCTTTTGAACCTCTGTCTTCTGCAGAGCTTAAGTACCTAACTTGGAAAACTGTTTTTCTAGTGGCTATCACTTCTGCCAGACGCATAAGTGAATTGCAAGCCTTGTCAGTGGAGACTGACTTTATTTCTTCCACAGGGATAAGGTAGTCCTTAGGACTAATAGGAAGTTTTGCCTAAGGTGGTTTCAGATTTCCATCTTAATCAATCTATCTCCTTCCAGTATTTTCACTGATCACTCCTCTTGGTGAGAGGAGGTTGCACAACCTGGATGTTAAGAGAGCTCTTAGTTATTATATAGAGCGTACCAAAGGTCACAGGTTGAATCCTCCAACTTTTCCTTACCTATGGTGAAGTTGGGAAAGGCAAACCTGCCACTAAGAGATCAATAGCCAGGTGGATTGTCTCTTGTATCCAATTTTGTTATCAGAGGTGGGCAGAGCCCTCCCCGGTTTGAGGCTCATTCTACCAGGGGTACATCTGCGTCTCTAGCTGCTGCCAGAGATATCCCTTTATTAGAGATTTGCCAGGCTTCTACTTGGAAAAGCGGTACACACTTTTACCAAGCATTACTCCCTGGATGTCCAGGCCAGGAGAGATGCTCGGTTTGGCACAGCTGTTCTTCCGAGCCTATTCCCAAAGTAGGTTCTGCCCCTCCTCCATGGAGGTACTGCTGTGTATTCTGCTAATGTCTATAATATAGCAAGACTTCATGTTGTTTGAAGAAAAAAATTACTCACCTTAGTAATGTTGTTTCTTCTAATGGAGTCTTGCTATATTATAGACCTCCAACCTGCCCCTCTCAGAACCTCTACTTGGTGGGGTGTGGGCAACTTAGTGTGGGCACTACTTATGTCCTGTTAGCATTTTGTCCCTTTGGGACTTTGGGGTGTGTATGTGCAGCGTGTGTGTGTTTTATTATACTTATGTTCCATTTTCATATTATTAGAATGGTGTTAGTATTTCTGGTCCCCTGACTTGAGTCTTGGGTGTTGGGACCATCAATGGTTGTTATTATTTAGGTAGCCATTTGGATAGTGTAGGTTACAGCTCCACACAGACCTTAGTGAGTTTGGCTCGTAAAGATCTGACAGTTCAAGTTTGAAATGACACAGATAGAGCTGCTCTCGTGCCAAAATTCTATTTTGGAATGGTTTTAACCATTTCACTCCGGGGCAGTTCTAGAGCTGGAACAAACTGCTAATGTCTATAATATAGCAAGACTCCATTAGAAGAAACAACATTACTAAGGTGAGTAATTTTTTCATCCCTACCGTAAACACTCTCCCAATGCGGGATACAATATATGTTCTGTTTAAGACACCACTTCTTTAACCATTCATTTGTTGCTTTAATATTGGCAGTAAAGGTGTTTGTTGCCCTCAGCAGTGAGTATTTCAGAAAAACAAAGAGTGCACCCCTTTTCCACAAGAAGGTTGTATATTGCTACATAATCTTTTTTTTAATTGGGAAGGGCTTATGCTATTAATATAATTGATATCTGCATGTATAATAAGTGGGTTATGCCCCGCATTGGAAAGAAGTTTTGTTACCGTATTTGTAATGTTAGAAATCTTTGCACCCTGGAAACTTGAGCATGTTTGATTTGCTTTTCCTGGGTTGCAAATAGCCCTATCAAGATGTTTGATTATAGAGTCATCTAGTACATAAACTTGCCGAGATGGGCTCCTAGAAGTGGATGGGTCACATGTATCCATAGGTATATTGGATTGTAGGTGTTGATTTAAGGTGGAATTACTTTCCAACCTCGAAGAATTTGATAGTAATAAGGTGTCAGACTTTAATACATCTTTTACTAGCTGGGGAGCATTGTGAAGATGAGATTTTGTTGGAATCAGTGGCAATGGAACTGGGGTATTGTTTAGTTGAACATAGGCTTATTGAAAGCCTCCCTATTTGTCCATATTGGGGGTGAGAAGAGCTGAAGGCTCTGAGAGTACTGAAAAAGAATTCTGAGTTGGAATGAAGAACTGTTCTGCCTTCCGGCTCTTGTTCTGGGTCTTCTTCACTGTCCTCATCTTCATCTCTACCCCCGCTTCCTATGCTGGTTTGATATTGCGGTTGTATCTTGATCAATAGTGGCACTGGTGACAAGAAAAGAGGTGGTGCTAAGTAATGATGTGGTGTTATTTAGGTTCTGTAAAGATGAAGGTGGCTGGCTAATGATAAGAGTATCTTCACTAAGTGAGGGGCCGGCCTGGGGGGCATTGTCTAACTTTGTAAATCTGAGTAACATTTCCTTCTGGCTATTTTCTAATTGCATTAGCCTAGCTCCAAATGTTGCAATCTCCTTGTTTAGTTCCTTGTTAGTAATACATTTCTTACAAATGAAGGCCGAACTCGGACAAGGCAGTACCTGGAGTCTGCCATCGCCCTGCCCTGCGTCCCTGCCGTTTGCTTCCTTCAAACTCCACTAGAGGCCGCAGAAGAGCTGGGAACTCCCCGGAATCCACCCTGGGAGAGGAGAGCAGTCCTCCGGACACTCAATCCTCTCCCTCCCCTGCTGACCCCTGATGACCCAGGTCCGTTCCTGAACCTGGGTCGCCAGTGTGGTGCGTGATGTGGCGTCCAGCGTCTCAACCCTCCGTGCTACCGGGTCGGCATCCCATTGTTTGTTAGTGACGATGGATGTTGAGTCGCTATATACAAATGCCCCCCCACCATGATGGAGGACTCCATGCACTATGTACTTGGCTTGACATGTCATCCAACTTCTGTGAAAATTTCAAAGATTTCTTGCACAGGTTGGCAGAATTTGTATTAAAATGGACCTGTTTCTGGTACAGGGTCGGTTCTTCCTACAGGTCAAAGGCATGGTGATGGAGGCAACATCTGCCCCCAGCTATGCCAATTTGTACCTTGGCCTGTGGGGAAAAATGTGTTATTGGACTCCATTGCAAATGTCTTTTTTGAACAGTTAGGACTTTGGCATTATTTCATTGATGACATATTGGTGGTGTGGCATTGGTGGGCTGGTGGTGAAGAATCTGCAGGCAATTTGTCACTTTTCTTGAACAATCAAATTCTAACTTGAAAATGTCTGTTACCTCCCATCCAAACAGCATTCATTTCTTTGATCTGGATACATGTAGAACAACAGAGTATACCACTGACACTGATTTGTTCAGAAAACAAACAGATAGAAATAACCTCTACTCCAGTAGTTGCCACCTGCACTACACCATTAATAAGATTCAAAATCTCAGTTCCTCCATGTTTGAAGAAACTGCTTCCCAGATGGGATGTTTAAACAGAGGCCCTCAGAAATGGAACAGCGGTTTCTGAATAGGGGATATGGTTTTGAGTCAGTCACTAAAATAAGGTATGAGTGGGAAACACCCTCAGAGCACAATTGCAGCAGTACAGGAAAAATGGATAGAAGAGCGGAGGCGTGAGCTTCATCACACAGTATTGTTCCAGATCTGCCAGCATCAGGGAAGTTGTCTCAAAAAACTGGTACATTCTGTCTACTGAACCAGCACGGAATGAAATCTTGACTAATTCTCCTAAAATGGTCTACAAGTGGGGTGTTAACCTGGGTGTAATGCTTGTACACAGTTTCAACCAAATGGCAAAACCACAATTCAGGAATTGGCTATCTTTACCTTTATGGGGATGTTTTACTTGTTGCCACTGCAGTTTCTGTAGGGTAGTCCAGAGGAGTAAAACATTCTGTACTATTAATGGTCTCAGGATGTATGAGATCTCTAGGTTCATCATTTGCAGTAGTCAAGGTGTCATCTACCTGGCAACCAGCACCAGACATTCCTTTTATGCAGGCATGACTAAGTGGGCATTTAAGATCTGGATAGAGGAACATCTCAGTGTCATCGCTAGCAGGGTAAGCATAATGTGCTCTTTAGACATCTGATCAGTACACAAGAGAATGAGACACTTTTTTTTTTCCTGCGGCATAGGAAGAGTTGAGATGGGCCCGAGGGGGGGAATCCGTGATTCAAAACCATCAAGAAGAGATCCTTTGATTTTTGAGCTGGGTGGTGTTTGAAAACCGGGGCTAAATGATAATATTGAATTAAGAACTTTTCTGTGATAAGAGCTTTGACTTTAGTGGACTATGCAATTGTGCTGCATCGCAATGTCATTGTAAATAATATTGATATTGCTCATATGGGTTCAAATATTGATGTGGCAGGTTTCAAACCTTTAGGCTGTTGTAGTATTAAACATAACAGTCCGTGAGAGTGCAGTTTATTTATTATGTCTTTCAAGTGATGACATAGAGTTATTGTGTATGAAATTATTAGGAGTGCTATCTGTTTATAAATCATGGTGCTAATATTATTTTTTGTACACCATAACTTTCCTCCCCTTGTGTGTGTGTTTTTCTTACCCTTTTAGAGCTGCAAAGCAGAGCTACGCTGGCGTCTTGTTATTGCATATGTGTATATATATATATATATATATATACACACACACGTGTGTGTGTGTGTGTGTGTGTGTATATATATATATATATATATATTATATATATGGAGAGAGAGAGAGAGAGAGAAAGAGGCTCGTCTTTCCACAGTGAAGTTGAAGCACATGCGGTCCTCTTCATTCACCACAGTACTGTTCCTTTGTGTCTGTCCTCCTCCACTCTGCCGCCACACTATTTTCTTGTAGTGACTGCTGGTAGTGCTGGACCTTGTCATTTCCTGATATGGTGCCACAGCATCAGTACAATTGTTCCTGAGCACGTTCTGTTTTATACAAGAAACTGAGGTTTTATAGTATATATACTTACATGGTCAGTACTGTCTTTCGCAGTATGACTTTTAATGCAAAACTATTGCTACTTGTAAAAGAAATTGCACTTTGAAAAGTCGAGCCATTACTCTGATGTGCATGCCTGGCATCACGACTTGACTTTTCAAAGTGCAGTTTCTTTTACAAGTGGTGATCATTTCTCATTAAAAGTCATATTGCCAAGGACAGCGCAGAACATATTAGTATATATGCTATAAAACTTTAGTCTCTTGTTTTATATTATTGCAGCTCCTTAGTATATTGTAATAGTTGAACTTTTCTTCTACATTCCTTTGTGGAACTCCGCTGGGACATTTGCTTTGTCCGACAGTTTTATGCCAGATCCTGTCAGCCCCATATCATCAATAAAAATTGTCTACTCTCATCATCTGATTCTTTTGCTGCTTTGTCTTCTGCCGATTAAGGTGGGGGAGGAACTCCTAATGGCTCCCCACTCTTAAGTCTCGCATGAAGAATCTCCGCTTACCCTCAGTTTCTGTTTGTCCTGGACCCCTCCTGGAGTGTGTCTGGCAGCTGCTTATATTAGTCTGGGAGGAGCCATTTATAGGGGTTGCTGCACCCATTGTTTGCAGTCCTGGGTCCCGCTCAGAGTGTATCCTCCTGTTCCGCCTCCATTGGTGGATCTTTGCTCCAGACCTCTTGGCCTATCTCCACTCCCCACTCTCCAGCAACCTGATGGCACATACCTAGCCAAGCAGGAGTACCGTTATGGCCAGGGGGGCATCTAGGAGTCCACACTGCAGCTCAAGCTGGTCTCGGTCCATAAAACCGTGGAAAAAGGGTTGCAAATTTATCAAATGGGACAAGGTGAGCTCCAGTTTCTTATTCCCCCCATTCTGCCCTACTGTGTTTTCTGCAGTGCCTAAAAGTGTGCATTCTTATGTGTGTCTATACTGGATGTCCAGAGCCAACAACAGGTGCTTCTGCATTACCTTGTTGTTATAGTTATTCTATTACTGTGATGCATAGCAGGAATTTTATCATCACAATAATATTTTATTTATTTATTTAGTTTATGTTTACGGGTAGATGCGCTAGCCATGGCAGTGACTATTTTCAGGCACTACCGGGAGGGTACAGAAGACAAAAGCGTATACAAAGCATAACATAACAAATTGTTTACAGCAGGTCATTATATTCATATGAACATCTTGCAAAGGTGGGAATACATTGAAGCAGGAGTAAATTAATATCAAGCAGAGTAGGAATGTACAACACAGTAAAACATCATATGAGAGGGAGAAGCAAAAACAGTTTCTAAGGTAATGTGAGCAGGATCCCAGTCAGATAAGGTTAGGATAAAGCAAAGAAAGGCTGTAACATAAGCGTAGTCATATAGGATAGGTATCGGAGAATAAGGCAGTAGCAGTGACGTTGGAAAGAGGGATAGAGGACAGTGCAGAGAGGGAAAATAGAGACAAGGGAAGATGAGAGCACCAAGAGTAATTGAGAGTAGGCCATACAGGTAAGCAAGAAAGAAGGAAGTGCTGAGCATTTCTTGGGGAAAGACTGGAAACAAAGTGGCTAAAGTCATGGTAGGAGGAGAGGAACAAGCTAAGGTGGCTGGAAGCAAGAGTAGTTACATGAATCAGCTAGATATCTGCTTAGTAGTCTTTTGAAAGAGGCATGGGATGGAGCAAGGTGTGTAGTTAGGGAAGTTCCAGTATTGGGGGCATGACACACAAAGGCACTAGCCCCTTAGAGGAGTGATGCCTAGGGATGAGAACAGGCACATTGTCCATGCAGCAAGCCATAGTCAGATGTATGATTTAGAAATAGCCCGCTTAGGGCTTTGGTATGTGGGTTCTGGTGATGTCAATAAATGAACCTTGTGCAAAAGACCTGGATGCAAGAGGCGAAAGCCAACCAAGTTCAGAGTAAAGGAGACAATGGTGTTTAAGCTGGTGAGAAGAGGAGGCATAGTAACAGATGTTGTTATAGGTAACATCCCACTTCCGAAGACTAGCTTTACTTGCGGCAGCATAGGTTGCAACCTCATAGGAGAGGGATGGGAGGAGAATGCCACAAGCTATGGCTAGTCTAGCAGAGTGAGTAAGCGCATAGCTGGAGCGGTAGGCAATGCCTGTGTTTCATATTTACAGGTCTGCTGGATGTGAAGGTCAAAAGAGACGGGTCGAGGGTGATACTCAGATGTTTAAATGAGTTGGTCACATGTACAGATGTACCATTAACTGTGGAGACATTGAAATAAGGTAGGGAGTGTTTAAGTTTGGTATTAGAACAAAATAACATGGCTTGGGTTTTAGATGCATTCAGAACAAGTTTATGGTTAGACAGCCAGTGCTGAATTAGTTCAAAGTCCTCAGAGAGACATTGGTTGATGTCAGCAATACTTTCAAAGCTGGAGTGCAGGATTATGTTGTCTGCGTATAACAGGGAGGAAGTCTGCTGGAGGTTGGTGGTGACATTATTTATAAATAAGGAGAAAAGCAGGGAACCAAGGCTAGACCCTTGTGACACTCCAATATTTATAGAGATTATATCCGAGAGGGTGGAGTTGTATTTAACTATTTGAGTCCTATTAGATAAGTAGCTGCCAAACCACTTAACTACGTTTCGAGAGAAGCCTAGAGAACTCAGCGTTGTTAAAAGTAAGGGGTGGTCCACTAGGTCAAAAGCTTTCGTCACGTCAATAAAGATTGCCTTAGTTAAGGAGCCAGAGTTCTTGGCAACCAGGGTATCTGACATAAACTTGACTAGTGTAGTGGTTGTACTATGACCCTTGTGGAAGCTATGCTGGGCAGATGTAAGAAGGCCATGTTTATGGAGAAAGTCAATGGTTTGGGAGGCAATGAGTTTCTCAAGTATTTTGCTGAGAACTGATAAGATAGCAATGGGCCTATAATTTGATGGATCTTTACGATCTCCTTTTTTTAAAGACGGGTTACCCTTGGTGCCTTCCAGATGTCAGGAACTTGACATTGACACAGGGAGAGGGTAAAAATCTTGGCTAGAGGTGCAGCAATGAATGGGGCAGCAAGTTTCAAAAGCTTAGGTTCAAGATTGTCAGATCCAGCCGCAGTGAACTCAGATATGTTGTTTAACAGTTTGAGCACTTCACAGTAGGAGACAGACTTAAAATGGAAGGTGGGTCCAGAGACGTCGGGTTGGGCGGTCAGGGTCAATTGGGCAGGAAAAGAGGTGGTATATTTAGAGAGGTCAGAGAATTGAGTATTGAAAAAGTTAGCAATGGTGCTGGGATTATTGCAGTGGACCCCATTTAAAGACATATCTGTAGGAGTAGGGGCCGGATTGGAACCTAGGAAGAGCTTTATATGGGACCAGAACTTCTTGGAGTCCCCATAAGAGTTGGTCAGTAGTACAGGGTGATGAGTACCAATGCTCATAGTCTGTGTAACAAGCTCCCTGAACTAGTGGCCTTGATGGAAGAGGGTTGCCTGGATATTGTGGCAGTCACAGAAACATGGTACACAGAGAACAATGACTGGGATGTCAACATACCAGGATACACAATCTACAGGAGGGACAGGGACTGTGAAAGAGGAGGAGGAGTAGCTCTCTATGTAAAGGAAGGGATCAAAGCAACAGAACAAAAGAGTAAACAGAAAGCAGATGAGGCACTCTGGGTCACCCTGGAGACAGGAAATGGCACCACAATCCGCATGGGGGTTGTATACAGACCCCCATTTTAGGGGGAAGGAATGGACAAGGAAATGATAGAAGACATCCTTAGAATGGCAGAAAAAGGGGAGATATTGTTGATGTAGACCCCGGAGTCAGTTGAAGAAACAATTATGACTGACTTACCACACATTATGACTGATTTTTTTTCAACTAGTATGACATTTCTGACTTCAACTAACTAAAGAAAATCCAACCAATTTTTTCAACTTTCACCATCATTGAATTTTATTATGTAGTAGTTTGTCATACTTTTTTAACTTTGTGTCGTTTTTTTATTTAAATTTTGACTATAAAAGTTAATAAAATGTATGGAAAAGTCCTCCCCACCAAAAAATCAATGGGGCATGTGCACACACAGCCTTCACCTTCTGATATCACAGAATGGGGCTGCATGTGCCTACGTTGGGGCATGTTGGTGGGCTAAGGTCAGGAAGCAACTCTGTTTTTAGTATTTGGGATTTAACAGTATTATAACATCATAAATGGTCAGAAACAAAAGGAATTCTTTATGCCCCTCAACCCTAGGGCAGGTGAGGTATTGCATATGTTGGAGGGAGCAGCAACTAGTCAGCAGCAGCTAAGAAGCTGGCTGCTCTTTAAAATGCTAATACAAAGTGCAGTGAAACAAATCTACACACAGTAGGGACCCACTGAAGCACAATAACCAGTCAAAACAACAACAAAATATACTAAGCCCCTGAAAATAAGAAGTTGAAGCAGGGCAGTAAAACAGTATACGATATAGAAAAATAAGCAGCAGTAATACTAGTTACTTAGAAAAAGAACTGTGAGTCTAAAATACTGTATAGGTAGGGCCTCTTAAACACATCACAGAAGCTAGAAGGTACCTTTTTGCAAATAGAGCTAACCATCAATATATGTTAGTTTACTAGTAGTCATAGAATCTGTGAGACTAAAAACAGTTTATGGGAGGACCCCTAGAAATATCTCCTGTATGGTATACTGGTATGCCACCCTTATGGCAACACCAACCCAGCAAAATACATACCTGTCGGCAAAATCAACACTTTGCCGACAGGTCGCTGTCTTGATGTGCCTGAGACAGGGGTATGCTGTCTCCAGGTCATGCACCCCTTCCCCAAATCAACTCCGACTGGAGTTGAGAATCCAAATGATGGGGGGCTGGGGGGCTAACAGCCCCAATAAAAAAACAGGACCGGGAGACATACAGGAATCATGTAGACCACAACTTGCAATCGACTTGATTCCTGTTGCCGTAATGCCGGTCGACATAAAGAATGTAGAACCGGTATGGTAGAGCCAGGTATACCTGAACTGAGATGTATCTATAGGTTAAATTGAAAACTAAAAAAAATTCATGCATTTTAAAAAAATATATATTTTCTGACAGTTTCTGAACTTGTTTTGGCTTTCAGCATGTACACTAATGTTTTGTTTTTTAATTTTATTCATCTTGCCATGAGGACTTTAATATTTAATCTGTCTGATTCCTACAGTGGCAATCAACCATTGGACCAGACCAACCATGCTGCGTGTTCTGGCCTTCTATTAGTCCTGGAACTCACCAACTGTCCACCTGCCTGGCCTGCTCTATGACCTCGTGGGAGTCTGACTTACTCACAATGCCACCACAGTCAGAGAGAGAGAGTCCAACCAAGCCGCCAGCAGTAGATCAATGGTGATTGATCACCTTGGCTTTTCAAGTTCAGCCCCGTGCCCCAAGCCTCAACCACCCAGACAAGCCAGTCCAGCATGCAGCAGACACACAGACAGACTGAGCAGTCTGTGAGAGACCATCCTCTTCCTTCCTACTGCGCAATGCCCAGCCCTGGCGGGACTTTCATACACATCCCATTCAGTACCTTGCTCACTTGTAGCAGCCTGTTGCCAGTTCGGTCAGGTGTTGGGTGATGATTCGGCAGCAGTGGTGGGTGGCTCCATGGGTCAGGCTGCCACTGCTGCTCTACTTGGTGGTGGTGCTGGTGTTTTTTGGAGCTGTGTGCTCCCTCCTCCCAACAAGCACAGTTGGTCCCAACCCAGACCCACGTCCCCACTCCGGCACTCCACGCAGTGGAACTAGTGCACCTACCACTCCTCCTTGCCAACTCTGAAAACCTGACTCAGGGCTAAGTGAGAGTCACGCAATGGCCCAGCCAATAGGATCACGGGCTGATCCTGACCATGACGAGACCACTGACTTGCTGCCTTCACACGATTGCTGCTTGACTTTGCTGGAGGACTGACTGGGACCTGCACAGCCACACACTAGTCTCTCTCTGGGCACTGGACACATCAGGACAGTGGACACAGCTAACTTATTTTTAAATTAATGGCCGAACAACCAAACTTCACTGGTGCAGAAAAACGCTGCTCGCTCTGTTGCCCACACAGCACAGATGCCTCTTCTCCTGATGGTCTCCTCTCCTACCAAGGCATGCCTTCCCTGCCATCTCATGCAGCCAGTCACAGACACTCTCAAGCTCCTGGTTCCTCCTTCTGTCTCTCCTAATTGGTGGCGCTTCATATCCAGGAGCCAGGGGTGCATTTATTGGCTGTAGGCACAGTGTTGGCGTGTTGAGGACTGTTAGTTATCTGGCGGCCCCAGCCCCTCCTACCCCAGAAAGAAAAAGAGAAAACACACTGCAGTACACCATAAAACAAACCTAGATGGGTCATGGAATCATCAACTGCAGTGGATTTCAACTCCACTATTTTATGACTGTAGTCAATGCATTGCAACTGCTTGCAACTGCACTGGATTGCAACTGACTATTTCAACTGCTGATGACTGCTCCGGGGTCTATGTTGATGGGGTACCGAATATGCCAGATGTTAACTGGAGCACCTTTGCTGCAGGCACATCCAAGAGCAGGGTCATTCTTGATGCCCTACAAGGGCATGCCTCAGACAGCTGGTATTGGAACCACTGGAGGGAACAATCTTAGACCTGGTACTCTCAAATGGGATGGAGAAAGAATCTCAGATTTAGAAGTGGATAGCCATCTGGGAACAAGCGACCACCAAACAGTGTGGTTCACGATAAACACAGCCATACAATCAAGCCATACAAAAGCAAGAATATTGGACTTTAGGAGGGCTGACTTTGGGAAAATGAGAGAGTGCCTCAGAAAAGCACTAGCAAACAGGCAAGAAGAAGGGGTGGAGGAACAATGAGGAGTAATCAAAACAGCCATCACAGAGGCAACAAGCCTTTGTGTAAAGCAAATCAGCA
The DNA here is from genome assembly GCA_016271365.2 of Neoceratodus forsteri. Taxonomy (NCBI): domain Eukaryota; kingdom Metazoa; phylum Chordata; order Ceratodontiformes; family Ceratodontidae; genus Neoceratodus; species Neoceratodus forsteri. The sequence goes on from JADMNL010000023.1 coordinate 142,419,661, forward strand.
AAATACAACGAAGGAAAAAACCACTATGGTTCTCAAAAGAGGTGGTAGGGAAAGTTAAGGAGAAAGGGATAGCATTCAGGAAATATAAGGAAACAGAAGGAGCAGGACAGAGAACTTTATCAGTTAAAGCAGAAAGAGGCAGGAAAGGCAGTCAGAATAGCAAAGGCCCAAACCAAGAAATGTATAGCCAACTCTGTTAAGAAGGGGGATAAGACCTTTTATAGATACATTAGGGAGCGAAGAAAGACCAAAGGAGGGACACTGAGGCTTAATAAAGGGGAAGGAATGTGGGAAGAGGGTGACAGTGAAAAAACAGGGATACTGAACGAATATTTCTGCTCAGTATTCACAAAGGAAAAGGACGGGGAGGTACCTAAACCAAACAAGAGAAACACTCTGAAGATGGGGGTCAATACCAGTCCAATTACAGAAGAAAGGGTTCTGAAAGAACTAATAAAATTGAAGGTGGACAAAGCAATGGGGCCTGATGGGATTCACCCAAGAATTCTAAAAGAACTAAGGGTAGAACTAGTGACACTGATGACTACTCTCTTTAACAAATCATGGGAGGATGGGTTGGTACCTGAGGACTAGAGGAGGGTGGATGTGATTCCTCTTCACAAAAGTGGGAGCAGGACAGAGGCAGGAAACTACAGACCAGTTAGTTTGACCTCAATGGTAGGGAAAATGATGGAATCACTTCTGAAGGAAAGAATTGTTGAGTACCTAGAGGCCAGTGGAGCACAGGACCCAAGGCAGCATGGATTCACGATGGGAAGGTCGTGTCAGACTAATCTAATAGATTTATTTGACTGGGTGACCAAAGTGGTAGACCAGGGAGGGCTGTGGACATGGCCTACCTAGATTTTAGCAAGACATTTGATATAGCCCACACAAAGATTAATACACAAGTTAGCCAGCCTTGGAGTGGGTCCCAAGATGGTAGCCTGGATAAAAATTGGCTAGACAACAGTATGCAAAGGGTAGTAATAAACGGAGTCCACAGTGAGGAAAGGAGGGTAACTAGCAGGGTACCGCTGGGTTCAGTACTGGGACCGGTCCCTTTTAATGTCTTTATAAGTGACATTGCAGAGGAACTGGAAGGAAAAGTATGACTCTTTGCAGATGACACAAAGATCTGCAACAGGGATTATGCACAAGATGGAGTGGAAAGGATGAGAAGGGACTTGGCAAGTTTGGAGGAATGGTCAAATGTATGGCAGCTCAGATTCAATGCAAAGAAGTGCAAAGTAATGCACCTGGGAAGCAAAACCCAGGAGAAGAGTACACAGTTGGGGTGAGATACTGACAACAGTAAAATGGAAAGGGACCTGGGGTAATTATATCAGATGACCTAAAGGTGGGCAAGCAATGTGAGAAGGCAGTAAGGAAGGCTGGGGGATACTGGGATGCATAGGGAGAGGCATCAATAGTAGAAAACAGGAAGTTGTTATCCCTTTGTACAGACAGTTGGTGAACCCCATCTAGAGCTAACTGTGCAGTTCTGGAGACCCCATCTCCGCAAAGACATAGACAGAGTTTAGGCTGTCTAGAGTAGGGCTACCAGAATGGTGCAGGGTCTGCACCAGCAGACATACGAAGAAAGACTAAAGGAGCTTAATATGTATACCCTTGAGGAAAGAAGGGAGAGAGGGGACATGATAGAAACTTTTAAGTATCTCAAGGAAGTTAACAAAGTCTAAGAGGGTAGCATCTTTCAGAAAAAGAGATGTGCAAGAACAAGGGGGCACAATTTGAAGATAGAGGGGGGACAGCTCAGAGGTAATGTGAAGAAGTATTTTTTCATGGAGAGGGTTGTGGATGCATGGAACAGCCTCCCTGAGGAAGTTGTGAGTCAAGAACAGTGGGGAATTTAAGAATGCATGGGACAGACATAAGGCAGTCCTAGTGGGGGGAGGAAGTAGCTGTTGGTTAACTAAGATCTGCAGCTTATCTGTTGAAGTAGGAAAATGGGCAGCCTAGGTGGGGCCAAGCGGTCCTTATCTGCTGTCAAATTCTATGTTTCTATGTTTCTTGCAGTAGGCACTTTTAGCCTTTTGATTTCCTTCTTGCAAGAATTGCAAAGGGTTCTGTAAGCAATTAGGTCAGCAGTCAGCCCAGAACTTTTATATTGGAGCCAGCTTTTGTCCCTGGCGGAGTTTAAAGAGTAGGTCGAATTTCAGCCAGCGGGTAGGTCTATTTTTATCCTCCGGGTTATGAGTGGGCAGTGTTTATTCTGTATTGCCAGAAAGTTGGTCAGAAAGAGATTAAGGGCAAACTGAGTGTCACTTGAGTTAAAGTGGGGGGACCAATCCGTGGTGGCGATATCCTGTAGGAAGGACTGTGCATCAAGATGAGCATAGTTGCGGAAATTATTAAAACGTGGCTATGATGGAGCAGCCCTAGCCTTTCCCCAGATACAAAAGGTGGAGAGTGGCCAGAAATGGAGTCGGCAAGTATGCCCGAAGCGATAATGTTTTCTGGGTGGCTGGTCATTATCCAGTCCAGCAGGGTACTGGAGTTACAGCGCTGTGCTATCCTGGTGGTGTCATTGATCAGCTGGTGTAAGTTTGAATTTTGAAGCCTAGTCAGTAGTGAGTGTTGAGAATTTCCTAGCCAATTTAAGTTAACATCACCAAGTAGTAGAACCTCATGTCTACCTGAAAGGAGAGAGGTTTGATCAAGCACTTCATCAAGACGTTTTTTGGCTGCTTGGGGGGTTGTAGAAGCATACAATATGTAATTCTTTGGAACCAAGGGATAGAAGGACATGTATGGCTTTGCAGTGAGTTAGGGGAGATGAGCAGATAACTGAGAGATGTAGATGAGCTTTAAAATAGATGGCTGTACCGCCCCCTCTTTTTGGAGCAGGTCTATCAAACCTGAAAAGATTATAAGAAGGAAGGGAGGAGAGTGAATCAGGGGGTGAACGGTTTGAGCCAGGTCTCAGGCAGATGATGTCGGGATTATAGAGGTTGGTCCAGGACTCTAGTTCTGTGAGGTTGTGCAAGAGCTCCTGATATTATGGTAAACAACAGTTAGACCTTTGGCATTGGTAAGGTACTAGGTAAAGTAGTATCAGGTCCAGTGTTAGAGTGAACATCTTCTGAGAGCAATAGGGCCAGTAGGTGGAGATACCAGAGTTTGCGTCACATAAATGGGCTGGCTGGCGTTTGTGTGCAAGGGAACATTTTTTGGTGTGGGCAGCCAGGTGGATCCAGACCCTATTTATCAGTAGAGGAGAAAGGTCATGTTGGAGAGTGGGCAGTAGGAGAAACTTGAGAAAAGGAATTCATGTGGCTGGAAAGTAGGGGTGGCTAGGAGGGCACAAGGAGCAGAAGGCAGGGTAGAGGGAGTAAAGATGTAATGGGTATTAAAGCAAGTAAAAACATGTGAGTGTTTATTTTAGCAGTCCCAGGGATTTGCTAGGGAAACAGGAAAGAACAAGAGAAAGGGTACACCACTAGGATCTATCTAACCGTGTGTTGAAAAAAATAAGAGCAGCGAGGATCAGATTACCCTATCAGTTATTTGAGAAAACAGGTTTGTAGTTAGCTAACAGGACAGGGAGGCGAGGCGGAGACAATTAATTTAAAGGAGGCCTGGGTGGAGGGGCAGGAGAAAAGACCAGGGAGGCTTATCTTAAGTCCAAGTATAGCTAAGCAGCTCCAAAGGCAGTGTAGCACTGAAAAGTCAATGGAAAAGCACCAATCAGCTTGGGTCTTGGGAGCAGGGTGACTAATAGAACACAGCCTCCCAGGCGCCGCACCAATCAGAGGCTCCGGCTTGAGCTGGCTTCATGAAGAAGTGGTGGTAGTACCTGGCAGTGAGATCCATTCCAGGATCAGGAGGCGGCCAGGATGAGTCAACTTCAGCAGCGTTAGCGGCCGTGGGATCGGCCGACGATTTTGTTGCCACCACTCAGGCGCAGGTCCTGGGGAAGAGGAAAAGAAACAGGGACTTAAATATAGTTGTACCAGGATCGGAGGATGGCTGGCGGCACTAAAGCGTCAGCAGGGGTGGGGGTGGGGTGGGGGTGAGATGAGGACTTACAAAGGCAAATCTATCTCCTAGAAAAATGGCTGGGGTGGGGTCAGCAGAGACAAAGGGCAGTGGGAGGAAGTGAGGACAATGAGGTGCTAGGTAGTGGAGAGATGGGGGAAGGGATTGCAGACAGGGAAAGTTAAGATGAGGACAGTTAGAAAGGTGTGGTAGGAGAGAGCTACAAGGGGGGGCAGAAAGGAGGAAGTCACAGGGTCCTTGGGAGGATTTAGAAAAAAGAAAAACATTGGTAGGGCTCAGGAGAGAGAAGAGGTTCAAACAACATGAAGTCTTGCTGTATTCTGACATATGCAGTTAGGTCCTGCCTTTCAACTGCCCCGGAGAACAAAGAATTAAACTTCATGGCCAGCATCATCGCGAGTTTGGTTGAAGCACCTGTCTGCTGTTGTTTAAACTCCAACCGTCAGATTCTATACTCCGCCTCACTGAACAGTCGCTCAGAGATTTTCTCCTTGCTCGGTTCAAAAAGTCGGTTAAAGTGTCGTTTAAACCGGTTTCTACCGAATTGCTGCTACCAAATCTGTTAGTTTAAGTCTCTGTCTGTGGTACCGTGAGTACTAGATAGGTTTTCTATTTAGTTTCTGTGTGGAACTTGTAAATTGTGGATCGGTTGGGGCTGAGCGATCAGTTCAGGTAAAAAGTTTGTGAATTTACTTAGAGTGTGGTAACGGTCCGTGCTCGGTTCTAAAAAACAAACAAAAAACTGCTTTTATTACTGTTTTTCCAAGACCCGTAACACGGTCAGGAACCGATAGGGAGTTTTCCTGGCGGACTGTCGAAAAAGGAGCAGACAGAGAACTACATGAAAAAGATGGACGAGTACAGGACCACTTACAGGAGTGCTCAGGCCAAAGAAAGGCAAGCCACTTCTCAAGGCAGCAGTCCAGGGGCAGGGGCAGGCCTTTTCAAAGGCCTTTTACCAAGCTCAGGCCTCCTCTTCTTATTCTTAGAGGGTTCTTCAGAGGAGAGGCAGGCAGGGGATGAGCAGTCCTGCATCCACCCTCAGCCTAAAGCCCTGCAAAGCAGACACCTGATGGGTCTGCCGGGCCGATTCTCCAATACCAGTAGGGGCAGGCTGGCTTACTTTGTCCAGGACTGGAAGTCTCTGACATCAGAGAAGTGGGTCCTGGGGTAGTAAGCCAGGGACTGTTCTCAGCTTCAAAACATTTCCCAAGATGAGAACTAGATCCTTTCCACCTGCAAATCCATCAGAGACCCTTGCCTTAGAGGCAGAGGTTTCTTCCTCCCTAGCTCTCAGAGCCATAGAGAGGTCCCACCCTACGCAAGGGCAAAGGATTGTACTCCAGGTACTTCCTAACCCCCAAAAGACAGGAGAATGGTGGCCCATCCTGGACCTAAGATATCTGAACAAACACCTTTTAAAACCAAAGTTCAAAATGGTGACTCTGGGAATAATCCTTCCCTCTCTAAGGCCAGGGGACTGGCTAGCCTCCCTGGACCTCAAAGATGCCTATTTTCACATTCCTATCAGGTGCTCCCACAGAAAGTACTTCAGGTTCGAGTTGCCCTCAGGCCACTATCAATTCAGAGCAATGCCCTTTGGCCTAACATCAGCCCTAGGGTTTTCACAAAGTACCTGGCAGTAGTGATTGCTTTCCTAAGGAAAAAAGATCTCCATCTTCCCATACTTGGATGACTGGCTCATAGTGGGTCAGTCTCCAGACCAAGTCAAGTCACATTTGCAAATAACTCAGCAAGTGCTCACTTCCTTAGGATTCCTTCTCAACCTTCCAAAGTCAGTTCTCGAGCCAGTACAGCTCCTCACCTTCATAGGGGCGGAGCAGGATACAGTAAGGGCAAGAGCCTTCCTTCCCCTGGACAGGGCAAGGACCCTTATAGAACTGGACTCTTCATTCACCCTACAGGTGTCTCGACAAGCAAGGCATTTTCTTCAGCTTCTGGGCCACATGGCAGCTTCCACAGCAGTGGTCCAGGGAACAAGATTCCAGATGAGGGACATTCAGTTCCACTTAAAAGCTTTCTGGTCCCAAAGAAAGGATTCCCTTACCAAACTAGTCCCAGTGACTTGATCCAGGCCTTGCAATGGTGGCAGGATCAGAACAATTTGAGACAAGGAGTTCCTTTGTCACTCAGTCTCATTCAATGATACTCACCACAGATGCTTCCTGCTGGGCTGGGAGCCCATCTGGGAGATCTTACCACCCAAGGGCTGTGGTCACCTCAGGAATCTCCGCTTCACATCAATCTCTTGGAACTCAGAGCAGTGTTTCTGGCACTGCAAACCTTTTCAAATCTGTACAGAACAAGGTGGTCCAGGTCAGAACAGACAACACCACCACCATGTGGTACATTAACAAGCAAGGAGGCACTCGGTCTCGTGCCTTGTACACAGAAGCAATGAAGTTGTGGTCCTCTGGCCTATTCCTGCAAACCTCTCTGATAGCAGTTCACCTCCCAGGGAAGGACAATGTCATAGCGATGCTCTCAGCAGAATATCCCAGGGCCATCACGAATGGACCCTAGATCCCTAGTTTTGAAAGTGATTTTCTCGAGATGGGGCACTCCACAGATCCTGAATTGGGAAGGACATTTCTGTATGCTTTTCCCCCTTCCCTCTCCTGTTCAAGGTGTTAGTCAAGATAAGGTCACAGCCATGCAAAGTGATTCTGATTGCTCCAGACTGGGCCAGACAGCCCTGGTATCCCTGTTGCTGTCCTTAGCAGTCCACCTTCCCCTGTCTCTTCCAGGAATTACAACCTGTTGACATCCTCTCAGGGAGGATTTGGTACCGAACCTCAGGTCTCTCAATCACAAGGCATGGCTCTTGAAGAGTTAGAGTTGCTGATCTGCATCTTTCCCAAGGGTTCTGGATATCCTTAAGGCTCTCGAAAGCCTTCCACAGAAAGACTTACAATTCAAATGAAAAGGTTCACTATTTGGTGTTCTAATAAGAATATTTTCCAGAGTCTGCTGGGTTGCCTATGGTTCTGGACTTTCAAACAACATGAAGTCTTGCTGTATTCTGACTATTGCAGTGATATTCAACCTTTGAACTGCCCGGAGAAGAAAGAGTTAACTTTCCATGCAAGGCATGGAACGCTGAGCTCGAGCTCGGTTGAGACTCTGTCAGTTGTTGTTTGAACCCAAACCGCCAGATTCTTTACTCTGCCTCACTGAACAGTCGCTCCGGAGATTTCTCCTTCGCTCGGTTCAATTTAGTTGGATAAAGTGTCATTTTTTCCCTCGGTTCAACTGAATTTCTTCTATCTAACCTGTCGGTTCAGTCTCTGTCTGTGGTACCGTGAGTACTAGATAGGTTTATTATTATTAGTTTCTGTGTGGAACTTGTAAACATCGGATCGGTTCGGTTTGAACCGATCAGGGTTGTAAAAAAGTTTGTTCTGCTTTTTTGAGTGTGGTAACCGGTCCTTATCGGTTCTAAAAAAAAAAAAACCGGATTTCATTACATTTTTTTCCACGACCCGTAACACGGTCAGGAACTGATAGGGGTGTCTTGCCTGGCTGATTGCCAAAAAAAGGGTAAGTTTGGTTAGGACTGGCCATGTCTGAGAAACCCAAGAAAAAACAGGGCCCACTGGGTTACAACACTGTAGTGTGTGTGGGGAAGCCTTTGCTAAGGCTGATCCCCACACCACCTGTGTTGTGTCTGGGGTTTGACCACCTCGATTCAGACTGCCAGATTTGCAAAGAGTTTTCCCACAGCTACCCTGGAAGAGAGTAGGTAGGCTGCGGAAAGGGAGGCCGAAGTCCACTGACCCAGATGGCCAGCCGGTTCGGGTTCCGATCAACCAGAAGGAGTGCCCTCTGACCAGGCGAAACTTTTCAAGAAGGAGAACCACTCTGAGGAGTCGGTTCCGAAAGAAAAGAAGAGATAAGTCAGCGGTTCGGATCCACAAGTTCTTTCTCCGACCGCTGATGAAATATGCCAAAGCGATAAGGATTGTTCAGTCGCTAACCGGTTCCGACTGAACCGGCACCATCGGTTAGGGGCTCGGTTCGGTCGGTTCACCTGGTTCGGATTATAATTTAGAGGATTTTTATGAACCGGAGGAGGAGGAGGAAGTATGAGGATAGTGATGGTGATTATGAAAGTCTGGATGTGCCCATTGACCCGAACATCTCCCCAGACAGACCTTCAGGTGTTTCTCCTCCTAGGCTTTCTGAGTCCCCTTCCCACTTTATGTGTTACAAAAAAGTGGCTGAAACTTTCCAGCTTCCTATGGAGGAAGCAGTAGAGGATCAGGAGGAGCCTGATTATGTTGAGATGATGGACATCCCAGAGTCCAGGAGACTGTCTGTTCCCCTCCATAAGTCTTTTGGGAAACAGACATTTAAAATTTTAAAGACTCCTAATTCCATACCTCCTGTGGACAGAAGAATGGACAAGAGGTTTACTCTTTCAGGCTCGAATCGGAGGTTCCTTTCCAGCAATGCAGCTATGTTGGGGTAGTGCAGGCTGCTGCCTGTGATAAGGCAAATATACCCTGGCTTCACACCCCCAGATAAGGACTCCAGGAGGACTGATGCCATGGCAAAGAAACAGTACATGGCAGCATCTTTGGGACTCAGGCAGGCTAATTATATGGCCTACACAGCTAGATACCAGAAGTCTAGATGGGACACTGTGATGGCTCTAGCTAAACAGGTCCCTGACCAGCTTGCAGGAGCTGGAGCAGGTGGCTGCAGATGGTATTGAGGCATCCAGGCGCAATTTCATGCTGCAGTGGACTCCAATGATGTTTCATCTAGAGTCATGGCTACATCTGTGGCCATGTAGGATGGCTTGGCTCAGATGTACTAGCCTGTCTGGGATACCCAGACTAGGGCCATGGATTTTCCTGTTATTGGTAATTCTCTGTTTGGGAGCAGACAGAGAATTACATGAAGAAAATGGATGAGTACAGGACCACCTATAGGAGTGCTCAGGCCAGGAAAGGCAAGCCACTCCCCAGAGGCAGCATTCCAGGGGCAGGGGCAGGCCTTTTCATAGGCCTTTCTACCAAGCCCAGGCCTCCTCTTCTGCCTTTGCTCAGAGGGGGTTCTTCAGAGGGAGAGGCAGACGGGGTATAAGCAGGCCTGCTACCACCCCTCTGCCTAAAGCCCCTGTCAAACAGGCACCCTTATGGGTTTGCCCGGGCCGATTCTCCACTACCCATAGGGGGCAGGCTGGCTTACTGTGTCCAGGACTGGATGTCTTTAACATCAGACAAATGGGTCCTGGAAGTAGTAAGCCAGGGACTGGTTCTCAGCTTCAAACAATTTCCCAAGATGAGAACCAGATCCTTTCCACCTGCATATCCTTCAGAGGCCCTTGCCCTAGAGGCAGAGGTCTCTTCCCTCTTAGCTCTCAGAGCCATAGAAAGGGTTCCACCCCTACACAGGGGAAAAGGATTGTACTCTAGGTACTTCCTAACCCCCAAAAAGACAGGAGAATGGCGGCCCATCCTGGATCTCAGATATTTAAACAAGCACCTTTTAAAGCCAAAGTTCAAAATGGTGACTCTGGGAATAATTCTACCCTCTCTAAGGCCAGGGGACTGGCTAGTCTCCCTGGACCTCGAGGATGCCCTGTTTCCACATTCTCATCAGATGCTCCCACAGAAAGTACCTCAGGTTCGAGTTGCCCTCAGGCCACTATCAATTCAGAGCAATGCCCTTTGGCCTAACATCAGCTCCAAGGGTGTTCACAAAATGCCTGGCAGTAGTGGTTGCTTTCCTAAGGAGAAAAAGATCTCCATCTTTCCATACCTGGACAACTGGCTCATAGTGGGTCAGTCTCCAGACCAAGTGAAGTCACACCTACAGATAACTCAGTAACGGCTCACTTCTCTAGGATTCCTCCTAAGTCTTTCAAAGTCAGTTCTAGAGCCAGTGCAGCTCCTCACACCTTCATAGGGCGGAGCTGGATACAACAAGGGCAAAGAGCCTTTCCCTGGACAGGGCAAGGACCCTTGTAACACTGGCCTCTTCATTCACCCTTCAGGTGTCTCGACCAGCAAGGCATTTTCTGCAGCTCCTGGGCCACATGGCTGCCTCTACGGCAGTGGTCCAAGGAGCAAGATTTCAGATGAGGGACATTCAGTTCCACTTAAGAGCCTTCTGGTCCCAGAGAAAGGATTCTCTGACCAAGCTAATCCCAGTGACTCGAACCCTGATCCAGGCTTTGCAATGGTGGCAGGATCAGGACAACCTAAGGCAAGGAGTTCCCTTTGTCACTCAATCTCATTCTCTAATCCTTACCACAGATGCCTCCCTCTTGGGCTGGGGAGCCCACTTGGGGGATCTGACCACCCAAGGGTTGTGGTCACCTCAAGAATCTCTGCTTCACATCAATCTCTTAGAACTCAGAGCAGTGTTTCTAGCACTTCAAGTTTTTTCCAAGTCTGTTCAGAACAAACTAGTTCAGATCAGGACAGACAATACCACCACAATGTGGTACATCAACAAGCAAGGGGCACTCGGTCCTACGGCCTTGTGCACAGAAGCAATGAAGTTGTGGTCTCTGGACTATTCCTGAATACCTCTCTGATAGCAGTGCACCTCCCAGGGAAGGACAATGTCTGGCAGATGCTCTCAGCAGGATATCTCAGGGCCATCATGAATGGTCCCTGGATCCCCTAATTTTGAAGGTGATCTTCTCCAGATGGGGCACTCCACAGATAGATCTTTCTGCAGCCGCATACAATCACCAACTTCCTATTTTTTGCTGCAGACCCCCAGTGTTGGGCTCGGTCCCCCTGGATGCTCTTGTTCTCAATTGGGATGGGAAATTCCTGTATGCTTTTCCCCCCTTCCCTCTCCTGTTCAAGGTACTAGTCAAAATCAGGTCTCAACCCTGCAGAGTGATTCTGATCGCTCCAGACTGGGCCAGACAGCCCTGGTACCCTCTCTTGCTGTCCTTAGCAGTCCACCTTCCCCTGTCTCTTCCCAGGAATTGCAACCTGTTAACATGTTCTCAGGGGAGGGTTTGGTATCTGAATCTCAAATCTCTCAATCTCAAGGCCTGGCTCTTGAAGAGTTAGAGTTTGCTGATTTGCATCTCTCTCAAGGTGTTCTGGATATTCTAAAGGCTTCTGAAAGCCTTCCACTAGAAAGACTTACAACTCCAAATGGAAAAGGTTTACTATTTGGTGCTCTGGTAGCATATTTCTCCAGAGTCTGCTGGGTTGCCTACAGTCCTGGACTATATGTCTAGCGCCATCCCTTTCGCTGGTGGAAGCACTCACAGGAGCATCATCTTCTGGTCCAGGCAGAAATTTCCTCCTTCTCTTGAAGGCTGGAGGCGATAGAACCTCCGTCCCTATTCCTCTTCAGGGAACGGGATACTATTCTATTTCTTCCTTGTCCCGAAGAAAAGGGGGCAGTGAGGCCGATTTCTGACCTCAGCTCCTGGAACTTGTACGTGAGTACAAGAGGTTCAGGATGCTCTTGCTGCAGAGCCTTCTGCCCCTTCTTTGGCTGGGACTGTGGCTGTGCGCTTTGGATATGCACAATGCCTACCTGCATATCTCTATCCACCCTTCCTATCGCAAATATCATGCTTATGCTCCTGGGGACCACTACCAGTTCAAGGCCTCCCATTTGGTCTTTCCTCGGCTCCCCGAATGTTCACCAAATGCCTTTTGGTGGTAACGACCTACCTTCATACCTAGGGGGTGCATATTTTCCAGTACCTGGATGATTGGCTCCTGGCGGCCCCATCCAGGGAGAAACTCCTGCACGTCCTTTCCCTTACCCAGCAGGTCTTTGCCTGCCAGAGTATTACCATCAACCAAGCCAAGTCCCATATAATCCTGTCCCAGAGGCTCCAGTTTATTGGGGCAATCCTGGCCATGACCTCTGGCAGGGCCTTCCTGCCACGGGACAGGGCGGCCACTCTTCAGGCCCAGGTCAGCCTGTTGTCCAGCCGCAAGCGGGTCAGTGCCAGGTCAGTCCTTCGCCTCCTTGAGCTAATGGCGGCTGCGATTCCGACTGTCCCTCGCGCTCGGCTCCACATGAGAATCTCTTAGTGGACACTTCGGTCTCAATGGGATCAGCTGGTGGACGACCTAGATCAACTTGTCCTGGTCTCCACTTCCATGGCTCGGGACTTGCAGTGGTGGATGGTTCAGGAGAACCTCTGCTGGGGAGTTCCCTTCAGTCTCCCTCTCCCCTCACAGACGTTGACTATGGATGCCTCTGGCGAGGGTTGGGGAGCCCATCTCGGTCCTCACAGGACCCAGGGCTCCTGGTCCAAGCTTGAGAAGTCCCTCCACATCAATGTGCTGGAATTAAGGGAAGTACTGTATGCTCTTCAGGCTCTGCATCTGTATCTGTCTCCAGGTCACCTAGCGGTACAGACGGACATGTGTGTGGTCTGGTACATCAACAAACAGGGAGGAACTCGTTCCTACCCCCCTTTGCCGAGAGGCGATGCGAGTCTGGGATTGGGCAGTACAACACAACCTTCACCTCACGGCATCTCATGTCCCGGGGATCGAGAACATGCTGGCAGACAGGCTAAGCCAGTCATTTGCTCTAGCTCACAAATGGGAACTGGATCAGGGGGTCGTAGACGACATCTTCCTACACTGGGGAACTCCACAGGTAGACCTGTTTGCTTCCCCCCAAAACAAAAAACTTCCCGTCTTCTGCTCGCTTGCTCCAGGGCATGGCATTTGTTGGAGAGACGCTCTGTCACTAGACTGGAAGAGCAGATTCGTCTGTGCCTTCCCCTCGATTCCACTGATTACGAAAGTCTTCCAGAAACTTGGTTCGAAAGGCGCTCGAATGATTCTGATCGCTCCTTTTGGCCCAGGCAAGTTTGGTTCTTTCTTCTGCAACAGTACTCAGAGGAATCTCCTCTTCCTCTTCCTCTGTCACTATTTTTGCTGACCCAGGATCAGGGGACCCTGGTCCATCCAAGCCTCAAGTCCCTTCAGTTGCACGCATGTCTCCTGCAGATGTAGCTCAGGCCTGATTAGGGGTCCTCCCCCCCCACCCCGAGTAGCTGAGATTCTGGTGGAAGTCAGGAAACCCTCAACCAGATCTATTTATGCCATGAAATGGAAGCGATTCTCTATTTGGGCTGCCTCCAATGATGTCGAGCCCTTCTTGTGCTCTGTCGGCCGACTTCTGGATTACCTGCGGCACCTCTTCAATCTGGGTCTCAGCCATTCATCCTTAAAGGTTCACATGGCGGCCATTTTGGCCTATCATGTCCTTTTTGCAGACAGAACGTTTGCTCAGCTGGAGGTCTCTAAGACCTTTTTGAGAGGGGTCCTTCACTTACGACCACCTACCCGGGTTCCTGCCCCTCCTTGGGATCTGAATTTCATTTTAGAGAATCTTACTCTGTCTCCTTTCGAGCCGGCAGCCTCTGTGGACCTAAAGTTCCTTTCTTGGAAGGCTCTCTTCCTAGTGGCCATTACTTCTGCTCGACGGATTTCCGAGCTTCAGGCCCTGATGTGTAAAATCTCGTATTTGAATTTTCACAAGGAACTGCGTACCAACCCTAAGTTTTTCCCTAAGGTGGTAGCGAATCGACGCTGAATCAATCGATAGAGTTACAGTGCCTTTTTACGCAGTACTCCAACCAAGGAGAGTATCTCCTACACGCTGGATGTTCACCAATTCTCAGATACTACACCAACAGGACTAATGATCTGAGAAAGACTGATCAGCTGTTCGCCTCTTTGCCCATAAAAGAGAAGGCAATGCAGTTTCTAAGCAATGCCTATTGAAATGGTTGGCTCATTGTATCAATTTCTGTTATGACAAGTACAAGACCCTGCCGGGTCAAGTTAGAGGCCACTCCACCAGAGGGGTCGCTGCCTCTGCGGTTTGTTTCAAGAACGTTTCAGCGGCTGACATTTGTGCAGCCACCACTTGGACTTCTGTCCATACCTTTATGAAACATTACAGTTTGGACATTGACTCTCGCCATAGGGCAGGCTTCGGGCTGGCTGTTTTGCATGGCCTACTTTCCTAAGGCCTTCACGACCAGAGTGTCTACTTCTGAGTAGCTTTCCTCCCCCCATTTGCTTCTCCTTGTTCCAGACTGCTTGGGACTCAGTCCTATATGTAATTACCTACTGCAAGAGCCCTCTTGAAGTAAGATAGTACAGTTATGTAAGAACTTACCGTAACAGTAGATCTTCGAGAGAGCTCTTGCAGTAAATGTCCCTTCTCATCCCTAAGCTTTTTCAGCTCCTTTTCCAGGGAGGGAAATATCCACTTCTCTCTCATCTTGCCTTTTGGCCTTTGGGGGGGAAAGAACTGGAAGGCGGGCATGGAGGACCGCCCCTTTATACTGACACCGCATGATGTCGATCATCTGACATGGGGGCGGTCCCCCGCCAGAGATTGCTAGCTAGAATTTTTTCCGTTGGGTCCTGACGCCAGCCAGCATCAGTCCTATATGTAATTACCTACTGCAAGAGCCTCTCTCGAAGATGTACTGTTACGGTAAGTTCTTACATAACTGTACTTTCTCGTTCTCGGAGTAGATCTAGGGGCTTCCAAAAGGGAAGTGTCATAGGGACTGTTCCCTGGACCCTCAGACTTCAGTTCCTCTTCTCTAGAAAAGGGGAGCTAGGGACTCGCCTCGGACTCTGATGACTCCTCATCAGAAACTTTGACCTGAAAGACCTAGATTTTTTTCATTAAGAAGGTCATAGCTGAAATTCATCTTGATTCTTCCCCACTGGCTCCAGCACAGCTGAAATGGGCCTTTTGCCTGGCATCTGCTGCCAAACTGGCTACAGCCTTCCCTATTCCTCCAGCCATAGATAATTTGTTAAAAGAGGAATGGCAAGGTCCAGAATGCACCTATCCAGTGCCCTGGTGGATCTCTAAGCTCCTCAAGTTTGACAAGAAACAATCTGAAAACTGGCTAGACTGCCCCAAAATCGACCCTCTGATTTTGAACCTCACCAAGACTGTCATCCCAGCTAAGGAGGAGCATCACTTAGGGACCCAGTGGACAGGAAACTGGATGCCTCACTAAGAAGGCCTTCCAGGCATCAGCAACGTTCCTCAAGGCAAATGCCATTCTTTTTGGCCAGAACTGCCCTGTCCTAGGCCTCAGAATTAGCTTTTCAATTCACTGAGGACCCAGAGAAGAACAAGGATATTATTCATCAACTGCAATCAGTGGGTTTGGCATCGGCTTATGCAACAGACGTATCGGAGGAGGCGGTCAGGTGCGCCACTTGGACCATGTTTTATCAAACTTCGGCTCGGTTCAACCTCTGGCTTTGGGCCTGGCAAGCAGACGCTTCCTCAAAGAGCCATTTAGTAAACACCCCCTATGAAGGTAATCTCCTGTTTGGCTCAGCTCTGAAGAGGTGGTGAAGGAATCCAGGGAGACGGGTAGAGTGCATATGCCCCAGTCAAGAGGCAGGGCAAATCATGGTCTTCAGGCCCCCTGACGATTTTGGACCGAGGTTACAACAAGGGTCAAAATTCTAATTTCTCTGGAAAAGAACATGATTCTCCTTGTGTAACCAGCGAGCTCAGAGGAGGCGATCCAGTGGTAGCACCAGAAATGCCGAACAGCAAACAAGAAGTCAAAATGAAGCTTATCCGGCCCATCCTAGAGTAGGGAGCAGACTTCAGAATTTCTCGAGGAATGGATCCAAACCACGTTGAACAGATGGGTCCTAGACATCATCAGCAAGGGTTACCTAAAAGAATTTGAATCCAACACCTCACTACCTCATGTGGTGCTCTCCCCTATCTCAGACAACCCGTCCAAGAGACAGGCGATGTTACAGGCCATTACAGACCTTCCTCAAGCAGGGCTATAGAGCAAGTTCCCCCCACAGAGATCTATTGGAGGGTCTACTCCCTGTTCTTCATCGTACCAAAACACAAGGGGGGGGTTCAGGCCAGTCCTAGATCTATTCAGGAACTACACAGGCAATATCTCAGGTTCAAGGTGGGGGAGTAGCACTTCCAATTCAAAACACTGCCATTTGGGCCTTCTTCAGCCCCAAGGACATTCTCCAAGGCACTAGTAGTGGTTACAGCTCACCTTCGGGAATGATGGCTACAACTAACCTTACTTGGACGATATTCTCATCAAGGCCCCGCAGCTTGACCAAGCAGTACAAGCAGTGGTGGAGGTAGTTTGGTGCCCACAGTTTTGACATCAACTGAGGAAAAAGTTCCCTTACTCCCAAGCCAGACCTTGAACCGCCTGGGGGCAGACTTCATGGCACAAGCCAACAAGGTGTTTTCCCCTAGAAGTGAAATCCAGGGCCAGCTGAAGCTCATCATGAAGTTTCACACAGCTCCTCAGCTGCCAGCTCACTCCTTCATGCAGCTTATTGGGACTCTAGTATCGCTGGTGGATTCAGTCCCTTGGGCTCTAGTCCACATGAGGCCCATTCAAACACAGTTGCTCAGGCTATGGTCCCAGTCCAGACACAGCCAGCAGCAACCAATCCCAATTTTTCAACAGATAAAAACTTCCCTCCAGTGGTGGAATCAGAGGACAAATGTCATGAGGGTTGCAAGTTGGGCCATCCACACCAAATCTGAATCACGTCCTGATGCCGGCCTTGGGGGGGGGGGCTCACCTGCATCAGATGTCAGCTCAGGGCAAGTGGTTGCTGTTAGAAACAAGGTACATCATAAACGTTTTTGAGATGAGAGCAGGATGCCTAACCCTGATAGACTTTGAACAGCAAGTCCTCAATCGGGACGTTCTGATTCTAAGAGACAGTCAGACAACGAGGGCATACATTAGCCATCAGGGTGAAACAAGAAGCTCAAAAATGCTACAGGGGTCCCTGCTTCTCTTTCAATGGGCTGAGCAGCACCTGGCAAGCATAAGGGCAGTGTATATTCCAGGCAGGAAAATGTCACAGCAGACTGGCTCAGTCGCAAAGATGTACCAGGGGAATGGGAGCTGAAGGACAGTGCCTTCCACATCCTAACAGAACAGTGGGCAATCCTCTGATAGATCTTTTGTCTGCCAGCAAAATCTAAGGTAAAGCAATTCTGCCTTAGAGCAATCTTCGATCTGGTACTCTCAAATGGAGATGGAGAGAGGATCACAGATGTAGAAGTGGGTAGCTATCTGGGAACTATCGTCCATCGAACAGTATGGTTCACGATAAACACAGCAGTAGAGTCAAGCCATACAAAGGCAGAAGTACTGGACTTTAGGAGGGCTGACTTTGCTAAAATGAGTGAGTGCCTAAGGAATGCACTAGCAAATGGGCAGGAAGGAGTGGTGGAAGAACAATGGGGAATAATCAAAACTGCCATCACAGAGGCAACAAGCCTTTGTGTGACGCAAATAAACAAAACAAAACGATGTAAGAAACCACTATTAATTTTTATTTATTGAATGCAATCAGAATTAATACCTTTGAGTCAGAGACTCCTTTACAAAGGGTCCATGTCATAGAAAACAATACAGAACATACAGTGTACAGACATCACAGTATAAATAGCGCTGTGGGAAATATCACATCTTGGGAATGATACATGGTAAAGTACGACAGGTGGATGTGGTACAGGATAATTACAACAGTCCTAGACAATGCAGTACACAGGTAAAATACAATAAATAGAGTAACTACAGGGGCAATCATACAGTAGTTGTTGAAGAGAAGTATTTATGACTGCAGTGGAGTCCAGTGAGTGTCAGCTAGTCTGAGGCTTGGGTAAGACCGAAACCAGGGACAAGCACTTTAGAAGCAGGACCAAGTGGGTCCATTGTCTTGGCATTTTTTTGGTTGTGGGTAGGTCAGGTACAGTCACAGGTGGAGTCACGCAAGATATTGCTATGGAGAAGGGATTTGAACAGTCCCAAGGTAGGAGCCAGGAGGACTGGTATGGGCACTATGGTTCTCAAAGGAGGTAGCAGGAAGGTTTGAGAGAAAAGAGCATTCAGGAAGTACAAGGAATCATAGAAGGAGCAGGGCAGTGAATTGTATCAGTTAAAGCAAAAGGAAGCTGGGAAGGCAAACAGAACAGCAAAGGCTCAAACCGAGGAAAAGATAACCAACTCAGTTAAGAAGGGGGTAAAACCTTTTATAGATACATCAGGGAGCCGAGGAAGACCAAGGAGGGATAGTGAGGCTTAATAAAGGGGTGGGTGGGCAGAGGTGACTGAAAAGGCAGAGATACTAAACACATATTTTTGCTCAGTATTCACAAATGAAGAGGAGGAGGTACCTAAACCAAACAAATAGAAACACTGTGGATACAGGAGTTGATAGCAGCCCATTCACAGAAGAAAGGGTTCTGAAAGAACTATTAAAACTGAAGGTGGACAAAGCAATGGGGCCTGATGGGATTCATCCCAGAATTCTAAAAGAACTAAGGGTAGAACTAGTGACACCACTGACTACTCTCTTTAACAAATCATGGGAGGATGGGGTGGTACCTGAGGACTGGAGGGGGGCAGATGTGATTCCGCTTCACAAAAGTGGGAACAGGGCAGAAACGGGAAACTACAGACCTGTTAGTTTAACCTCAATGATAGGGAAAATGATGGAATCACTTCTGAAGGAAAGAATTGTCGAGTACCTAGAGGCCAGAGGGGCACAGGACCCAAGGCAGCATGGAGTCACAGCAGGAAGGTCATGTCAGATGAATCTAATAGATTTATTTGACTGGATGACCAAAATAATAGATCAGGGAAGGGCTGTGGACATGGCCTACCTAGATTTTAGCAAGGCATTTGACACTGTCCCACACAAAAGATTAATATACAAGTTAGCCAACCTGGGAGTGGGTCTCAAGATGGTAGCCTTGGTTAAGAATTGGCTGGAGAACAGGACACAGAGGGTAATAGTAAACAAAGTCAACTCTGAAGAAAGGGTGATTACTAGTGGGGTACCGCAGGGGTTCAGTACTAGGACTGGTCCTCTTCAATGTCTTTAGAAGTGACATTACAGAGGGACTGGAAGGAACATTATGTCTCTTTGCAGACAAACCAAAGATCTGCAACAGAGTTGATGCACAAGGTGAGGTGGAAAGGGTAAGAAGGGACTTGGCAAGGTTGGAGGAATGGTCGAATGTATGGCAGTTTAGATTTAGTGCTATAGCGAGGTAATGCACCTGGGAAACAAAACCCAGGGAAGAGTACACAATAGGGGTGAGATACTAACAACAACAAAATGGAACGGGACCTGGGGGTTGTCATATCGGATGACCTAAAGGTGGGCAGGCAATGTGAGAGGGCAGTAAGGAGGGCTGGGGGGATACTGGGATGCATAGGGAGAGGCATCACCAGTAGAAAACAGGAAGTTGTCATCCCTCTGTACAGACAGCTGGTGAGACCCCATCTGGAGTACTGTGTGCAGTTCTGGAGACTCAGTCTCTGCAAAGACATAAACAGGATGGAGGCAGTTCAGAGGAGGGCAACTAATATGGTGCAGGGTCTGCACCGGAAGACAAATGAAGAGAGACTTAAGGAGCTTAATATATATAGCCTCGAGGAAAGGAGGGTGAGGGGGAACATGATAGAAACTTTTAAGTACCTCAAGGGAATCAACAATATCCAAGAGGGTAGCATCTTTCAGAAAAAGAGGTCTGCAAGAACAAGGGCAACAATTTAAAGATGGCGGGGCAGCTCAGAGGTAATGTAAGGAAGTATTTTTTCACAGAGAGGGTTGTGGATGCATGGAATGGCCTTCCGGAGGAGGTTGTGGAGTCAAAAACAGTGGTGGAATTCAAGAATGCATGGGACAGTCATAAGGCATTTCTAGGGGCTGGGGTAGGAAGAAGTAGGCTGTTGGTTAACTAGGATCTGCAGTTATCCATTAGGTAGGGAAATAGATAGACTGGGTGGGCCAAGCGGTCCTTATCTGCCGTCACAAATTCTATGTTTCTATATTTCTGTGATCCTGGCTAAGGACTAACTAGCGGTGGCTCAGGACACCTTTCCCTAGACTGGGTTCAGTTTGGCCTCCTGTTTGCCTTTCCTCCAATACCACTTCTATCCAAAGTTCTCCACAAAGTGGCTCTGGACCGGGCAGAACTGTTTCTAGTCTGTCCCCAATGGCCTCATCGCCCATGGTTCCGTTTCTCATTCATCTGTCAAGGCGACCACCTCTAGCCTTCCAGATCAGCCCCAACCTTCTCCATCAGGGTCCAGTACTGCACCTCGCTCTGAGAAACTCTCCCTCTCAGCCTGGAGACTGAGCAGGAAACTTTCAAGAGAGAGGCTACAGCTCCTGTTATTGAAATGATGGTGCACTCACATTGCCCTCTCCTCTTAAGTATATTACAGAATTTGGAGAAAATTCTTGTTCTGGCTTCAATTCAAACATATACAGAACCAGCCAATATCATTGTCTGTACTGCTGCAGTTCCTTCAAGATGGGTTTGACAAAGGTCTGCAGCCAGCCACTTTAAGGGTTCAGGTTTCCATGCTGGGAGCACTCTTGTTGGTGGATTCAGGTGAATCATTGAGTTCACATCCCCATGTCAGGAGGTTTCTAAGGGCAGCAACATTAAAACGCCCTCCAATCAAGCCAATGGTACCACCTTGGAGGCTTAATCTGGTTCTCAGAACTTTGACCAAGGCTCCTTTTGAGCCTCTCAAGGAGACATCCTTCATGCATCTCACAGTGAAGGTCGCTTTTCTCATAGCTTTTACTTCAGCCAGGAGAATCCGTGAACTTAGGAGGCTTGTCCACCAAAGAGCCATGTACTGTGTTTCATCAGGACTCTGTGGTGCTCCGAACAGATCCAGGTTTTTCACCAAAAGTTATGTCTCCGTTCCATTGCTACCAGGAGTTGATTTTGTCTTCCTTCTGCCCACACCCAAAAAATGAAAAGGAAAGGGAATTTCATATGCTAGATCCAAGACGAGAGGTGAAAATGTATATCAAAAGAACGTATTCTGTTTGGAAAACTTAGTTTGTTCATTCTAACTGCAGATCAAAATATGGGTAAAAAAGCTTTGAAGGACACTCTAGCCAGGTGGATCCATTCTGTCATTACCACTGCTTATGATCAGGCTGGAGTAACCTTGCCTGGCCCAGTGAGAGCACATTCTACCCAGGCTATGGCCACCTCATGGGTGGCCTTCAGAGAAGCATCTCCAGCAGACCTATGCAGGGCGGCCACATGGTCATCCATTCACATGTTCACAAAGTTTGACAAACTGGATATGACGATCTCTGTGGAGGTGTCCTTTGGCTGCTGAGTTCTTCAGGCGGTGGTGGACCATTAAAGGCAATTACATTCTTCCCACCTGGGATATCTGGGGATGTACTGCTTTTGTATATCCCATCCTATGGAAGCCCGAGACAAGCTTAGGAGAGAAATGAAATTTTTAATACTTGTAAATTTTCTTTCTGACGGCTGGTCTCCGGGCTTCTGCTTCCCTTCCAGAATGTACAAAGTTGGCCAATCGGCCATGTATGGCTTAATTTTCTTGTTTTTGTTTCCAAGTTCAGATAATACTGCCACATTTGGACTGCTTTCAGTAGAACTGGTGGAAACAGGAAATGGATAGCTGGATATACCCAGCTGCAGAGCTTAGTTCCTGCCTGCATATCTGCATCAGGAGGTACAGCCCATTTGTATGGAAGCTTGGAGACCAGCCATCAGAGAAAGAAAATTTACAGGTATTTAAATTCCGTTTATGACATTAGTCTGTTACCATGGGAATAACTGTGATGTCACAAGTAGAGTATTATGACATCCGGTTGGAAAGAAGATATAGGAGCCAATTAACCTCAAGGAAAATTATACTGTTTTCACACATATGACCTCTGTATAAATTATGGGATAAGAAATACAGAGTTTATGAGACTATAAACTGATTTGTGTCTTAATATTATATTTTTCAAGGGTTTTGAAACCACCAGGGTAATGGGGCAAAATACAATATATTAGACCATTAAAATGCTATTCTAAGCTGACTTCTAATGCTCACCAGATTTTGTTTTTTGGGGGTGCAGAACTAGGAATTCCCATTTCGAGCAAGCTTGGAGACCTTGTTGAGAATGATTCAGGTGCAATTTCCTTAACCAGAATAAAATCCTTCACAGATTGTATAGATTCCCACAGTTGCTTAAACAGATGTGACTTTTACCCCAGGACACCTGCTGGAGATACGAGGGGAGGTCCTTGTTGCACATACAGTGGTCTTGCCCACCAATTTGGCCTTTCTAGAGAGGGGTCTTTTTTTTTTTTATTTAATCATATGTTAACTGGGTAAGGAC
The DNA here is from genome assembly GCA_016271365.2 of Neoceratodus forsteri. Taxonomy (NCBI): domain Eukaryota; kingdom Metazoa; phylum Chordata; order Ceratodontiformes; family Ceratodontidae; genus Neoceratodus; species Neoceratodus forsteri. Next base: position 142,441,905 of record JADMNL010000023.1, read on the forward strand.
ACTGGACTAAAAGCCCTTTTTCAGGTCCGACCCAGATAGCCAAGAATACAAAGTTACAAAATATCAGACAAATACATCAAATCACTTAATACATGCACAGATTGATTTTGTCACTAAAAACTGTTTAAACAAAGACTTAAAATACACAGCAGAATTAGCCTGACATATTGACACTGGCAAAGAGTTCCAAAATTGTGGTACAGAAATCTTGAAAGCACGAGACCCTAATTTTTACTTACACATTGTAGTTTCAAGCAACAAGCGATTTGCAGCCCTAAGCATTGATGGGACTCTACAAACCGTAATTAAATCAGACAAAGAAAATAACACACTTAAAGAAATGGATTTAAAAATTAAACATCCATAAAAATATTCAATTCTTGAACTAAAAGACATCCAGCCTAACTGAGAATACAAATCACAGCGATGGGTACGGTAAGGGACAGATAAAACAAAACCAAGACTGGGGAGAAGAGACTCTGTGGCTATAGATTTCCTTGTTTCAAGGGTGAAATATGTCTTAAATTTATACAGAAGACCCAATTTCTGATTTGTCTTTTTACTAACTGAAATAACCTGCAAAGAAAAATTCAATGTGCTGTCCAACAAAACGCCAAGATACTTAAACTGTTACACTTGTTGAATGGTTACCCCAGCCTGGCCATGAACCTGAAATTGGGATTACCCTTAACATAGAATTTGTTCCAAACAACATCAATTTTGTTTTCTTTGAGTTTAATACCATTGAATTGTTTGTAAACAATTACAAATAATATTAAAATCCTTTTGGATTGAGGAAACAATTGTAGAAGTTGAATTAGCTTGATAAAGCAAAACCAAGTCATCAGCTTAAAGAATAGTTTCGCAGACTGAACATTGGGATGGTAATTGGTTTACAAACAAAGTAAACAATGGGGTGGGCCCAATATGGACCATTGCGGAACCCCACAATTGATGGAAGACTCCTGGGACTCAACAGGACCAACATATACCACCTGAGACTGTCTGGATAAGTAATCCCTAACCCAAGCCTCAGAGGCATCTAAAAAACCCAATTACAGCAACTTAGCACAAGCCAAATCATGCTCAATAAGATCAAATGCCTTGGTCAGATCCACAAACACCGCACCTGTCCTTAAACCACTTTCAAACCCTCTCAGGATGGTGTTTGTGAATCTGACTAAGGCTGTTCCAGTTCCAAAGTTTCTCCGGAACCCATGCTGTTCTGTGCAAAGCACACTGTAATCCTCAAGATAATAATTTATCTGATTGGCCACCATTTTTTCCATCATTTTACTTAAAGGGTTAAGAATTGAAATTGGTCGAAAATCCTCCAGTTGTTCAGCATGTGTTTTTTTTTGGGACTAGGTGCAACCCTTGTACGTTTCCAGTTTGAAGGGAATTGTTGGGAAATTAAAAATAAATTAAAATATAACAATGAGGGTCAGCAATATAGGGAATGGTTAATTTAAGAAAGTGACCATCCAGTCCTCCCCACTATCACTGAATTTGCTAGATAGTATGCAAAAGTTTTAACACTTCACCTCCATCAACCGTCTTAAACAAAACTTAGGTCTGGTCAATTTCAAGAAATCAAAACCAGAATCAACCATATGATCTCATGATGAAGTCTTTCTATGATTGGACAAATTAGTAAACTTTTCATTTAAAAGATCAACAATCTCAGTTGTATCAGTTACTTCCTGGTTATCTATTTTCAATTTCTGTATTGAATTTCTTAATTTGGGGGACATCAAAGAGTTACCATTAGCCCAAAATTTCTAGGATCTGACAAATTAGACTCAAAATGATCATGAAAATATTTCCTTTTGCCGGTTCTAACCATTTTAGAGACTTGATTTCTTAAATGGCGGTAGACAGTGATAGCGTAGGGGAGTTTAATTGGACCCACTTGTGTAAAAAATGTGGGTCTAAACATAACCAGTGGCATATTTTGAACAGTTCATGTTACCTTCCTTTAGATATTGTTATAAAGTAGTTGCGTCAATTTGGATCCACTGGCAAAGAAAAGAGGGGTAATTTCTGGGCAGGATGCAATGTTTGCCCTTTTGGTGCATGTTAGTGCTGTCTCTGGTAGTAGATATTCAGAAATGAAGTAGTTAAACTTTTCTTATAGGTTTCCCACACTGAATTCCTCAGTTTAATCTTTTGTTTTATTTCAGTAGTAAACCATTTATTATGAATACCTCTAAGTCTTAAGTTATGCAGGAGGCAGAAGAAGTTCTGCACTGGTAACAATAAGTCACAAAAATAACCAAGAGCCAAATTTACATCTGGAATACATTCCAGGTACTGTATGAACAATCAAGTGATGACAGATGGGCAAATAACACATCCAACTCAACTCTATTATAAAGTTACGGACCTGTACAGTATGAGGGTGAGTTTTGGTGCGCTTAAAGTTTAACACACAGAATGTTGCCATGTGATCACTCACAGATTCAGGTAATACTCCTGAGGAACCCAACATACCTTCCCTATTAATGATAATCCAATTCAAAATTGAGTGGTTAAATGTTTGCAAATTTAAGCATGTAGGTTCATTAATAATCTAAATCAGACCATAAGAATATAACAAAGATTCAAGATCTAAGTTGTCTTTCTGCAACCAATTTAGATTTATGTCACCTACCAACAAGGAATCATGACCTTCTATCAACGGAGCTGTTTTTTCAGATAGTCTTTCAGCCCATCAAGCCCACAATAAGGAGAGTTATACAAACAAACACAACATGACCCCCCCACCCAAAGCAACGTCTTAACCAATCAGTTTTTGTGTTGCTCTCAGTACTTGTTCTTACTACTGATAACTGGAGATTTTCTTTACAATACACAACAACCCCATCACCTTTTTTTTTTCCCTTTCCTGTCTGCTCTAAACACTTTATAACTGGGTAAATTACAGATACAGGCCCCCATATTCAAAAGCCCCCTGCAGAAATGCGCAAGTGCCTGTGCCGCACATTTGATATGCGCTGGGCCAATATAAAGAGATATTCAGAAGATGCGCCAGGAGATGCGATCACGCATGTCTAGCTGAATATCCCGCACATGCGTGATAGTGCAGTGGGAGATGTGCTGCACAACAGGTGACCTGAGCTCTATGCAGAGCATGGAGAAATGCGCCATGCAGAGCATTTCATGTGCACAAAAGTGCAATATTCAGTCAGCATATGCAATGACTCATTGCACATTCCCAAACCTATCTTCCACATGCTGGAGCTCATTACTGGAATGTATTCAGTCCATTTGCTTACCCAGGTATGCTCAGTACCAGCTTTGCAGGGCTGCCCCACCACTCCACAGAGGTGAACAGGAGGAACTGCAGCCTATCAGCCAGGTGTGATGGAATGTTTGTGTGTGGGAAGGTGGACTGCATTGGCCTTGGTACAGTGGTACACCCATAGCCATGTTCAGGGCAGGACAGGGGAACAGGGGCCCAACTGGACAGTGGCAGCAGGGCCACCTGGACATACAACAGGGCGTGCACTGGTACGTGGATGCTTGGGCTAGCACAGCCTGCAGCCAAGTAGGAGGTCGCGAGTGACTGCTGCTGTAGCCCTCCCGCACCCCGATTTTTGAAAACCGACTGAATTTCAAGGTAGACTCGTTTGAAACACTCGACCCACACAAGGAGGATCTCTGTGTTTACCCCGACGACGCAACCTTGGTGGACTTGCACATATATAGCCTAGAAACCATGCCCATCTAGTCCTTTAACCTATCAGCCAGCTTTCCCATTTGCAGCTTATATTTTCCCACCACTAGAGGTCCATTTCCATTCTATGCTCCTGACCTTACTTCCTATTGCAATAACAAAGCTGTCTAGCCCCACCATGCTCCTACATTCCCTCATTACTCTCCCTCTACTGCTCCCACTAACATCCCACCCTCCCTCTCCAAATGTTGGAAAGTAGGGCATAACTACCACACCCTATCCTCATGTAGACTGGCCTCCCCACCTGCTCCCCCTCCCCATGCTGCATATGAGCAGCGAGCTATAAGCATAGGCAAGTACCCAGTTGACTTACACCCCCCAATACTCCACAAACATAAGCATAAACCTCATCATCTTCTCCCTCCCCATAGCTGTCATCTCCCATGGCAAGTGACCCTCTGGAGCCCCTCCTTCGCTTGCCAACCACCTACCATATCCACACCACTGTGCATTCCCCCCTTCCCCACTTTCTTCTGCTGCCAGCCCCCCCATAGCCTGAAACTTCCGATACCACCGTGGGGTACCCGCAGCGAGTATACCAACGACCAGTTACCTGAGCGAGTAGCACCGACCCAGGTCACCGGCCGCCTCTGCTCCTGATGGGCAATGTCCACCCCACCCAGGCCCGCAGAATTCTCCACCATCCCACCAATCATCAGTCAATGGGCTGCGCATTGCCTCTATCAGCATCTGTGGCCTTCAAAAAAAAAATGGGACTCTTTTCAGGGTGGGTACTCCGGCATCACCCTGGCATCATAGCACTGGGTGAAACCGTCTCCCCTCTGTCACTGACTTCGGCTAACCTCCCTGGATATCTCTGCTTCGTTCCGACAGGGTGGGTAAGCTAGGGGGTGGGTGTGTTCTACCTTAAGGACTTGCTTTCAGGCCATTTGCCCTCTGCCCCAACTAACATCCAGGGCTCAGGTCCTCACCTTAAAATTAACCCAGGCAAGTCAACCTCCTCTCCTCCTCACCACTGCCTACATCCCTCCCCGGGACCAGAAGCAAGCCTTCCAAGCCATCCTGTCTTATCTCTACTTTCCCCCCACAGCATGAAAAATTACTTATGGGTGACTTCAACATAAATTGGCTGGCCAAGACAGCTGCCCTGTTCATTGACGAGGCTGCTGCGCTCGATCTCACGCAGGTAGTCACAATCCCCACCCAGATTAACACCCGCACGGGGACATCCTCTCCTCTCCTCTAGATCTAGTCTTCACTAACCGCCCCCATAGAATAACCAGCACCCTGATACTCCCTGACACACTAACTGACCACTCTCCAGTACTCTGCAACTGGTCTTGCACTGCCTCCAAAACCCCACCTAAAATTACCTCACAATGCAAACGTGGGCCTGGTAAACCAGCCCAACTTAATGCCCACCTCAGAGACTGGGACTGGACACCCCTAGCAAACACCCTCGACCCGGATCATGCGCTTGATCTATTTATCACCACATTCAGTGCTGCCTGTGACGGTTCTCACCCCTCACCAAGAGTATGTCCAAAGGTAACCATGCCCCCTGGTTCTCGGGCCACCTCCTGGGCCTACTACGACAGCGTGATGCCCTATGGCATCTAACTAATGAGACCCAATGACCTACGGACAGGCAGTGGTATAGGGAGGCCCGTAACAAGTGCACATGGGCCATATGCACCGCCAAAGCAGATTATTACAAAGCCACCTTAACCTCCACCTGGGGCACCGGGCGCACATTTTGGAATAATATTAAGGAACTCTGTGGCAGAGCCCCTAATCTGCCCCCAGACCAAATGGTAATAGACGGTAACCTCCCCTCAGACCCCCTCAGTATCGCCTCGGCCCTAAACTCTGCCTTCACTGATCTCAGCCATGTCCTCCCCAATTTCTTTGACCCCACCTGCCCAAATCAACCCCGTCCACCCTTGCTCCACCCTTTTATCACGTGTCCTTACCCCGGAGGCAGCCCAAGCCCTACCTTGCTCATGCCCTTAGCCACTCTCATAATAATAGCGATTCCCTTGACCTGAGACTTCTCCGCCCACCCTCCTGGAAGTCCTAGCCCTGCTCACCCACATTTTCAACCGCCCCTCTGTCATGGGAAATTCCTCCATAAGAGTGGGACTGCACATTCACTAACAACTATCGCCCCATCTCCATTCTACCGCCTATCTAAAGCACTAGGCGCATAGTCGCCGATCAACTTACTGATCACCTTACTAAATATAACCTTCTATGCAACCAGCAACACTGCTTCCGAAAGGTCATAGTACCACCACCCCTCCTTGAATTCACCTCCCATGTCCACTCAGCCTTGGACCATGGCCACCTTACTTTTCAACCCCTTGCCTCATAAATCAGGGATAAGGCTTAAAAAATCAGGGACAAAGGACCAAAATCAGGACACATCTTAAAATTGGTGATATCTTCTCAGGAACCTGGTAGAATAAGTGGCTTAGTGTAGAATGCATTTTCTAAGGAAGAACAACACTGTAACTTTAATGTTTAACATTATTTTGTGCTTACAACCCCTACTTGTTTGGTCACGGAAATACAATTTTAGGAGGGACAGAGTAAAATTTTGAGGTAAAATCAGGACATCCTGAAAATCAGGGACAGTTGAGAGGCATGATGGCCACTTCACAGGTGCCATCTTCCTGGACCTCTCTAAGGCATTTGATACCGTCACCCATGCCCTCTTACTGAACACCTTAGCCTATAGTGGCTTCTCCAATGATGCCGTGAGCTGCTTCACCAGCTATCTCTCTGATAGAACACAGCTAGTCAAGGTAGGTACCGTCCTGTCCCCTAGCCTCCTAGTCCGCTCCGATGTCCCACAGAGATCCATTCTTGGCCTCTTGCTATTCAGTCCATACCTAAACTCCCTCCCATCAGCCTCCCCAGGCAGCCTGCTCCTATACGCGGACGATGCTGTCCTATTCGCCTCTGATACTGACCCTCTTAAACTCCACCTAACTTTCCAACACTCCTTCCGTGAAACCGAACAATGGCTCACCACCCAGCGTCTAATAATTAACTGCAATAAGACAAAAGTCATGATCTTCTCCCATCCCCAGAACCCACTCTAGAGCTTCTGCCCCCAAATTCTTACTGTTAATCAAATCCCCTAGAACAAGTAAGCACCTTTAAATATCATGGGATCACTCTAGACCCAGCCCTCAACTTTAATCAACATATCCTGCACCTATCAACTGCCCTTAGCTCTAGATTGAGGCACTTTATCGGTACAAACACTGCCTCATCCCTGAAGTCATTCGACACCATAAACTCCTCTATCCTCTCTCTGCTACACTCACGGTATTCTCATCTACAGTACCGCCCACCTCAGCCCTCAATAGACTCTGGCTCAGTGTTTAACAAGGCCTGCCGTCTCATCCTTGGATGTGATTGCTTCACACACATCTGCTCCTCCACAGTACCACAAACTGGCTAAACTTAGACAACAGAATCAGGTACCACACCTGCCTAATGACCAAAAGATAATTCTAGGCCTCACGCCCCTCCCCATATGACAAAATTATCCTCTCAACATCTCCTCGTAGAACCACCCGTAACTCGAACAAACCACTGCTATGGGTACCCTGTTCGGATCCAATTCCAACGATCCTTCAGCTACAAAGCCCTTCCTGGACAAACTCTCTCCCAAGCCTAATAACTGATGAAACAAGGTTTGGCCCTTTTAAATCCAGGCTAAGGAAACACCTCCAGGCCTCTAACCTATGTGACTGCAACTGACACTCGCCCCTAATGACCTAGAACAACTTTTGTGTTCTCCATATCTAATGTTATATGAGCCAATTATTTGACAAACAGCCTTCTTCAGAACCTCTCTGCTACCTTATGGCTGTGCTAATCATTGTAAATCATGGTATCTTGGAATGGTAGTCACTCAGTGAACAAGTGTGTATCCATTACTTGTTATGTAATGTACTGCAATCTGTAACAAATATTGTCCCTGTACCTTCTATGTATGACGTGGAACCTTTGTAAATGAGTCTTTGGCTCAAAGGTCTTTCTAAATAGCTCAGTAAATAAAAGTACACCAGCTCCTTATGCTGCATACAATTACCTGCAGTGCTCCACACACCCAAGTATGGGAGTTATCTGGTGGACACTGCCAGGGATGGCTGTATGCAGACAGTGACCGGGTACCTCGGTGGGTGGGTCCCTCCTGTGTGCACCCTAGGGGTACCACCATGGGTGTGTGCCACAGGACGGTCCCTGGCCTGTGCCATGTGGCCACTAGTGCCACCGGACAACATGGGCACCATTGCCACAGATGCCATCCTGGGTGCATGCCACCACTGGTGGCACCCTGCAGGCCGCATTGGTGCTGGCCATGGCCCCTGGTACTTGTGCCGCAGTGTGGCTGTCCACCCTGGCGCACCCGGGAGGGGTTACATGACAACACTGGCATGTGGCTGCTGAATGTCTATGTCCAGGTGCCAGTGGTGACCACGGCACCTGTGGCTCAGGGTCATCCATCCTGGCATGACTGCTGTGTGTTGGTGCCTGGAGCATGTCCTGGTGCACCTCTGGCCATTTAGGCATGCTTTTTCCATGCCTAACTTTGGTGACTCATTTCTGAGATGTGCTGCATATTTTGACTGACTATAGGGATGTGCTGTATATTCATGGGAATGCCCCCTCTACATGCTCCGCTTACGTTATAGATGCACACTGGTGCATCTGGAAATGTGTGACACATCTCTCCCTTTTGAATATCATGGTTCTGCTCGTTTTCTGGGATGCATGGCGCATCTCCACTTTGCGTGGCACATCTCCTTTGAAAATGTGGGCCACTGTCTTTAGAGCTTGTCACTGGATGATGGGTCACTCTTTCTCCTTTTTGGACTCTGTTTTCATACTAATTGACTCCTTGCACATGAGCGGGAAACTTCAGCTGGGCATGAACTGGCCAGTAGTGAGGCCAAACAAGATCACCTAGAGTTCAAGTCAGGATCCCTACCATGGGAGTTCTGGTCAGCCATGAGCAACTCCGATAGTCGGTGATAGACTGACTGCAGCAATACTACATGGTTTACTGGGCCCATATCTAAACTCTTCTGTGTGGGACCCTACAGCCTGCCCCATGCAGGGGCAGTAGCTGCTGATTATTCCCTGTGACAGGGTAGGTTTAGTCAGACCCAGTGTGTCTTGAGTCCTCAGACAATAAATGAAACATTAACAATCTGATATCAGGCAGTTGGATGAGATATTTCTATGCAATGGTAATAAGTTTAGATATTTGCATTTCGAATATGTCATTGCATGTATTCTAGAGGCACTACAGAGAAGTGCAGTTGTTTAGGCTATAAGTACATTTTGCTGTACAATGTAATCTTTTATGTCTAGAATCTAATTAAAATGTAACTATAAAAAACTGTGAAAAGTTACAGTTCCAAGAATGTAATAGTATTGTTACCTGTCCTTGTCTCCTCCTGCCTCCCAGTTCACTCCTTCAACCATGGTTCAGCATATTTTTTTTCTAGATTTATTTAAGTTACTCTGGTACCTACCAGCATATGATTATTTTTCCCTCCCCAGCAAAATTACCATAAGTCTCCAGATACACAGTGTATCCTACCCACATCGCCAGACCCTTGGAATGCCTCCTAGTAAGCCTTACATCTGCCATGGTCATTTTCATAGTACACTGTGTAACCATTTTAGTTGCCTGTCCACTTTGATACAGGTTGTTGTACAACTCTATGGCAGTTTATTATAATTCATTTTATTGCTGCTGTACACATCAGTTGAAGAGCCTGTCTTTCTCAGAGGAGTGGCCACTGGAATGCCCAAAGGAAATATTTGGCCTCAAATGGGATAATACATTGACAAATCTTTTCCAACTCCGTGGACATTTACCAATATAGATGGGTGTATTGTTGGGGGGATAGTTACAAAAAATATGCAGTTACATCAGTAATCCTGTGTCCGGTTGGCCTAGTGCAGTGCCTGTGAAGCAGCTCTCATTTCCCACTGATCACCAGTTTCCTTGTGAGGGTCCCTTTGTGGCTCGCTCTCTTCCACTTTTATATACGAAATTTATGTAAACCTATTTCTATGATATGAACAGGTCTCCAACAGGAACCCACAAATAATTGTTCATACTTTTGCATGCTATTCTACCACTTTTTTGGTACACTTTGTAGGTAGCACTCTATAGCTAAGTGTTAGGCCATATACATTCATTCTGGGGGCGGCTGGAGAGCCCCTCTGTTACCTCAGCATGGGCCTGACTTCAGGAGTGCGGTCTTGGAATGGGAAAAAGATTGGAAACAGTATTTAGTGGTATTCTGGTTCATTTTGGGTACCAAATTTCATGCTGGAATATCAAAATTCGAGCCCTGGCATCCCACTTAAAATACTAGATTTTTTCTCGTTATCAGCATGCAGTACCAGCTCTTGACCACAGACAAATAAAGGGAGAGAGAGCGACATCAGTGGAACTTGTCAGACATCGAGGCATTTGGGAAGTACCTGTACAAACCAGTAGGAGCAACATTTCTAAAGGTTGTCACACCATTTGTCCCCTGCATGACACCGCTGCACCAAACTCCATTATTTTCTTTATTCCGTTAACAGAGAAACACCGCACGGGGAACTGGGTTCTGCCGTAGGGGACTGCAGATTCATTCAGGAAAAAATGGACTCATCACCTTTCAAAGAATCCAGAATGCCTAGTCTGTAGTTGTCAGCCCTTTATTGAGTGGAACAAATATCAGATTAATCTGTAGTCCCTTACAGTAGCACCCAGTTCCCTGTGCGGTATTTCTCTGTCAACAGAATAAAATAAGTAATGGAGTTTGGTGCAGTGGTGTCATGGGGATGAGTGGTGACAACCTTAGAAATGGTGTTCCTTCTGGTTTGTACAGAAGTCTGCAGATGCCATCCCTATGTCTGCTAACTTTCTCTGATATATGTGTGTGTCTCTCTCTCTATTTGCCTATGTGGACCATGATTGCAAGACTGAAGAAAACAAAACAAAATACAAATTCGCACTTGCTCTTTATCTCTCTGCCCTCTTACAGTAAGGTCCGGTTCAGAAATACAGTATTGTAGCAGAGAGAGAGAGAGAGGGGGTTGACTTGACCAAGGGAGGGAAAAAAGTCACAAAAAAAAAAAGTAATTTTCCAGCCAGCCCAGTGGCATGGAGGGAAGAGGCATCGCTGCCTTACCTCCTGCCATCCTATGTTTGCAATGTGAGCAGGTCACCGGGGGTCGGCTGGGGAGTATCATATCCTGAGGACAGCTATCCTGTCCTGGGGAGGGGTGGGGATGGAGTCTGCTGCTTGCCTAGCCCTTAGCGGTAGCTGGGGGCTGACACAGTGGACAGAGGGGCACACGCAGAGCAGACTCCCAGTGTTGCGTGCAGAAGCACATGCAGCTCGGCGTGTCACACCCAGGAGAAAACAGCGCCAACTGGCAGAATGACACTGGTCCCCGCAGGCTCCTGCAGACACGGCCAATTGGGCACCTCAGAGGAGCAAGAGAGGTGAGTCCCAGTCAGGTGGGACAATAGGGTCGCCGATCGCCAATCGCGACCTGGCTAATCATTATGGCCACCAGTTTTTAAATACCGCTGCCATTCTGGCGAGTGGTAAGCTCTCATGTCTCTGCACATGCACGTAGCTCAGCATGCTTGTCAGTCGTGAGCTGAGCTGCCGCTGTTGCACATGCACAGGATCAGAGCTCCATTGGGGAATGCATGGCCATGAGAGCGCAGGGTCACAGAACAGCCACCCTGGCAGCCGCTGCCGACTGTAATGCGATCCACCCGTCAGTCCAGCTGCTGGCACCCACCTGTGAGTTTATGCAAACTCCTAAGAAAGACAACTCACAAGGTAAGTGACTGGGTGTTCATGTGGGTGGTGGAGATGCATTTCTAGGGACGTTGAGCTGAAGACCGCCATTCTGAAGGAGACAGAGTAAGAGAGCATACCTTTGCTCTCTGGGGGGGGGATCAGATCTATCGCAGGCATCAAGACTTGCACAGTTGCACCAAAAGCCCTTTAAAGGGCTGTGAAGTGTAAAAGGCCTATCTCAGCACTCAAGTCCATATGGACGTTTATTCAATTTCAGGGACATATTTAATTAATAATTTTCCTGTGAAACCGATAATTCAATTCCGACAACGTGCTGACTGGGGGAGGTGAGGAGAGCCTTCTTAGTGGTCTGGGAGCTCTGTAATACAGCTTGTTTGGACAGACTATGGAGGAAAATAGCTGTGAGGAGAAAAAATAGTAAAAATAAAATCTCCAGTAGTGTTGCTGCTGTCACACAAGACGACAGCGTGCTGACTGGGGGATGGGACGGAGAGCCTGCTTGCCATGGTGGTCAGGGAAGGAGCCCTGACTTTTGCCTTTCTGTGTGGAGGGAAATTAAAAGAAAAACTATTACTGATAAGTTGCTGCTGTTACTTGTTTAGGAGGCTTGGTTTAAAAAACTAAACCTGTGTACTTAGCAAGTGAGAGACTTACAAAACTGACGGCAGCTGAGTTAATATCAGTTTGTTTCTGATACTGTTTGCCTGCAGTCTTGATTGAAAAAGTGAGAGAACTTGATCCATCTTCATCGGATCTTTTTTTAGTACCTCTCAAGTCAGTTTGAAACAAACCTACTGTAGATCAACTATCAGGAGTTGTTTGTATCAGAATAAAAAAAACTTAAAAGACGTTTATCATGGTTGAACTGAGAGAGACATCTTGCTGAATGAAGTAGGGTGGAGGGGGGAGCTTGTTGTATAATAAAAAAAAAACAAAAAAACAACCAGTGTACACTTTCAGGACTTGTTTCCACTTGTAAATCAGCAAGATCTGGTCCAGCCTGGTCACAGTGTTTCTCCGACAGTTCCAGCTTCAGTAGTCATCCTCTTGGTGATTTTTATCTTGTTTTCTCAGTTGTGACTTCCTTTTTCGGATTAGACAGGCAGCACTTTCAGTTTGCACTTTATAAATTCTCCCTCTTGTGTAATACTTGATGCTGTTTTGGCAGGCTACTTCTCATCAGGATCTCTAGTAATGACTTTCCCAAATGTAGGTTAATGGACAATTCCTCGGCTGAAAGGCAAGTTAAAAAAAATGGCCACCAGCTTTTATAGTCCAGTGGCCGTAAAAAAATTGACCACCTAAAAACATTTTTGCCCACCAGGTTTTGAGGTATGGTGGCCAAACTGGCCACCAGGTCAAAAAGTGATTTGTCCCACCCTGGTCCCAGTAGACACCAGGGTGATGGGGCTGGGGGAACCGGTGGATGGAGGGTCGGCTGACAGGGACAAAAAGAAAGTAGAGAAAAAATAAAAGTAACTTTCCCAGATAGAAGACTCTGAGCAGGAAACATCCTGATCACTGTTACTGGGGGTAAAAGGGGGGAGAGAGAGAGAGAGAGATTGTGACACTGTGCGCAGGGTGGTACAGAGAGATAAGGCTTTATACCTCAAACTCAGAATCACACCCCCGCCCCTAAACACACACACACTCCAAGCTGGTATGCCTGCAGCCTAAAACAGCATCTTAACGGAAGCCACCCGTTATATGTGTCAACTGAGAATATAATAAAAAAAAAAAAAAAAAGACTAGAAGAGACATACAAATCATTTATTTTTGTCAAATGTGTTTATTTTGGGAGGGTCATAAAAGAAATTTGGTGTATTTCAAATGTTCTAGTTTTAAACATATAAAAATCTACAGAAATTGGGCAGAATACTAAATTTCTTGGTGGAATACCAAAATTCTGAGTTTGGTATTCTGCCAAGAATACCACTTTGTTTTCTTAAATTCTACCTCTGTTAACCGGTTAAGGTTGCCCAAGTATCTTTTGGTTTGTATTGTTTTTTTATATTACTTGTGTTTCAGTTTTTTTTGGGGGGGAGAGAAGTTTATGAGTGCAGTCCAACCCTTTTCTGTCTGCAGTGGGACAGGATATACAGTATATGGACATCATTACTCTGTTACATAATCCATCTTATGTCAGTTAGCCTGAAGTTCACCACATGGAATGTCAAAGGGGCCAGGAATAAGACCAAATGTTATTAAATCATTAAACATTTGGCTCAATTGGATATTCAGGTGGCATATCTGCAAGAAACCCATTTACTGCCTTCTAAATGCCATCTTTTTAGATGCGATCATCTAGGACAGGTTTATGGTACAGGGATAGTACTAGACAAAGGGGAGTGGCTATTTTATTTGCAAGGTCAGTGTTTTTTACTCTTATTACCAGTGATGTGGACCAGAGGGATGTTTTATTTTATTACAGGACATTTTAGGTCAGGCTACGGCTCTACTCGGCTATGTATACGGCCCCAGTGCCGACTCTCCCTCCTCCTCCTTTATGACTCTAATGACAGCCCTTGCCCCCTTTGCCCATTCTCCTGGGAAGGGATTGGAATATCACTTTATTATGTGTTATAGATAGAACTCGTAAGCCAGCGGCAGGTCTTTCCCCAGCACAACGGTCCCTGCTGGATCTGATTGACTCCTTCAGTGTTTGTGATCCCTGGAGAGTTCTTAACCCCACAATCAAACAATATACATTTTTTTTCCTCCGATTCATAAATCCTACTCTAGAATTGATTTTTTCTTTGGTAAGCCGGTCCATCTTAGTAGGTCTTTTCACATCTGTGATTGCTCCCCGGGTACTGTCAGACCATTCCCTGGTTTGGCTGCTTTATTCTTTTACCCCAGACAATGATAGAGACTCTGCTTGGAAACTCAATAACCAACTTTTAAATGACTCCTTTGTGGTTGAATTCATCAAACAACTTTTCTTGGCTTATCTAGAAGATTTTTTATTTTAGTCTTTGGTAACCGGCCAAGGCCCACTAGGCACAAGTGCCTGTTTTCAGGGGCGACCTGGGAACACTGAGCAGTTAAGTGACTTGCTCAGAGTTGCACAGTATGCAAGTGGAGGTTGTGAGAATCGAACTCGGGTCTGGTCTGCTGGATGTATCAAGTTTGTTCACACTGCCTCTAACCTCCAGGCTGTACTGCCAGCTCAATGTGATGTCAGGGTAGGAACCCTCCAGCCAGCCCAATGTGAGCGTCAGAAGTAGGAGCCCTCCGCGTAGAGATATGGAATGGCAGCATGTAAGGCATTTCTTCAGGGGAGTTTATTAGACTAGCTGCTAAACAGAAGAGAATACGCGAGAAATTGTCGACTTTACATAATAAGATCAGACTTTAGAAAAGGCTTGAACTGTTAGACCACAACAGCAACTAGGGCAGAATTGAAGTATTGTGAGATCAATACGCTGATCTCTTTGAGGGAGCAAGCAGAGTATGCCGCTTTAAAACCAAATCAAAATATATTGATCAGGGTAAAAGGCTGGAAACTAATAGCATTAAGATTGTGTAAGCAGGAAAATTCCAGATTAATCCTGCCAATCCGATAGCTAATGGATAGTTAGTTCCCTTACCCCCCACCCCGGGACAATGCTTTAGAATTTTTGTCCGTTACAAATCCTTATATGGCCTGATTGCTACACCAGCATCCCCAGCTGCTTTCACTGATTATTTGGATCCGATGGGCCTCCCATTCTATCTGAAGTACAACAAATAGGGCTTTCTTGGACCTATCTCACTGTCGAAGTTACCTCAGCTATATCATCATTGAAACATGATAAAGCTCCTGGCCCAGATGGCTTTACCACCAATTTTTGTAAAGCTTTTGTTCAGAATTTGGCACCCATTTTAGTCCAGGTTTTTACAGATATATTAGATAATGGTATATCGGACCCTTCACCAGAGAAAGCCCTGATAGTTTTGTTACCAAAACCGGGTAGAGACCCTGAGCAGGTATCCCATTATCGTTCGTTTATTTATTTATTTAGTTTTTGTTGACCAGGTAAGTGCACTAGACAAATCCTGCCTATTTACAGGCACGACCCCGGGGGAGGGGGATACAGATGAATGCCAACTGGCCTTGAACCAGATTAAGCTGTCGGTGGTATTTTAGTGAATGAGAGGAATTTTGGCCAGGACACCGGAAATTCCCCACTCTTTCAATAAGTGCCATGGGATCTTTAACATCCACCTGAACTACCACCAATCCAGGCAGATGGGACCTTGGTTTAACGTCTCATCCGAAGAGCGCACCTCAAAGTTGCAGCACCCTCTCATGCTGCACTACAGTATCAATGCTGGGATATTAACCCAAGTGCCAGATGTGGGAACTGAACCCACAGCCCTCAGTCTCGGCCTCAGAGGCAGTGTGCTACCTACTGAGCCACTGACACTGACAGTTCAGTTTCTTTGATGATCCAGGACCTTAGCAAAATCTTGCTACTCAGATCAATAGTGTCTGGCACTCTTTAATTGGACTGGAGCAGGTGGATTTTATGCCATCTAGGCTGGCTGTTTATCAGTTGCGTAAGCTCGCTCAGATATTGTCAGTGTCTCAGGATCTGGGGGGAATAGCAGCTGTGGTCTCCCTCAATGCCGAGAAAGCATTTGACCGTGTCTCGTGGCCTTTCTTATTTGCAGACCTAGACAAATCTGGCTTTCCCTCACAGTTTTTAAAGTGGCTTCAAGTTTTATTTATTTGGAAAATGTTTCACCAGGAAAGACGTTAACGGTAAACAGCTCATTTCCAGAAGCATCCTGGGGGGAGGTGGGGGGGTACAAGAATTGGGAGAACAGGCAAATACATAGCAATAAAAGAGCAATACAAGTACAATTACTAAAACAAAACAGTGTAGTACAATTACAGAGCAGAAGTAACTCAGACCAACCGGCCAGGGTAGACGAAGCCAAGTACTGTATTCTTGCCCAACAGCAAAAATATATTGTAATGGCATATTTTCTCCATTATTTTCTCTATGTTGTGGACTCCGACAGGGCTGTCCCTCATCCCCTCTTTTGTTTAATTTATATCTGGAACCCCTCTTGTGGAAATTAAAGAATCACCCACTTATTACTGGTATTCCTTTAGGTGCTTCTAGCTATTTACTTTCAGCCTACGTGGATGATATTTTACTCCATATTATTCACCCGGTTACATCCATACTGGCCATTTTTGACACAATTAAACAGTTCAGTTCCCTGTCCAACTATAAATTAGACAAGAATAAGACAGCTATAATGCCCTTAAATATTTATATTACACAGGCTGAAATTTCCCAGTTCGGTCTTCTTTGTTCCCCATGTACTCTTAAATATTTGGGGATACAGTTAACAACAGACATGTCCCAGCTTAAAAAGTTGAATTCAGATACTCTGCTCATTTCCATTAAAACTGACTTAGAACAGTGAACTACTTTGCCTTTACTTTGTGGGTCAGAATTAAAATAATTAATTTGAATATACCCCACAGGATCTTCTACCCACTAAATATGTTATGGGTGTTTATTCCCTATTTTGGTTTAAAGCAGTTCATTCTATAATCTCCGGCTTCATCTGGGCCCATAAGTCCCCACATTGCATAAGTTGTCCTATGCTGAAGTATTAGGCGGATTACAGCTTCTGGTTTTATTACTGGGCTTCACATGCTATTAAATATTGTTCTTGGTCTTATACAGATATTACAGATGATGCCCCTCCATATACTCCTTTATGGATTAAAATAGATCAGGAGTTGATATGCTCACATGATGTAACTCCCAAGTCAATTTCTTATTTCGTACCAAAAATATCACTCCCTCATTCGATACAGCAGTCAGTGGTGGGTATATCAATGTTGGTGCATAAACAAATGTCTAGGGCAATGCTTTTGAACTTTACAAAAGATCCCAAACAGCCCATAGCTAGAAATACAAATTTTAGAATCGCAGGCAAAAGCATTTTGCCAGGTTGGTTGCCATTTTATGATAATTTATCAGTATCAGCATTACTCCAAGGAGGGTCATTTGCTCAGGCCAAAGATCTTTTGGGATCCCTAATGTGTCTGCTGTTAAATTTTTCATGCCATAGTATCACATGGGTCCCCTCAGTGCCCCCCAATGAACTGAGTTCTACATAACTTTTTTTTTTTCTACAGTACATAAGCTGGCATTTCAAACAACATGAAGTCTTGCTATATTATGACAGTAGCAGTTTGATCCACCACCAGAACTGCTCCGGAGGTGAAATGGTCAATACCATTCCAAAATAGAACTTTGAGCACGAGCTCTAAGAAGCAGCTCTATCTGTGTAATTTCAAACCTGAACTGTCAGATTCTTTATCCGCCTCAGTGAACAGTCGCTCCGAGATTTCTCCTACTGCTCGGTTCATTTCTCGGTTTAAACAGTGTTTTCTCGGTTCGATTCAACCGAGAATAGTTTTATTTAACCGCAAAACCGCTCGTTCAAGCTCTCTGTGGTAACCGTAAGTAAATTAAAGGTTTTGTCTGTGTGGAACTTGTAAGTTTATCGTTCGGTTTTGAACCGATCAGCTGGGTTTAAAACTCATTAAATTTAAAAGTTAACATTTTAGAGTGCGGTTCCGGTTCTTATCGGTTCTAAAAAACGGGTTTTATTAGCTTTTTTCCAATACATTGATATGGTTAGAACCGAGTAATGGTGTTCCTATTGGTACTACCGCTTAAAGGGCAAGTTTTCTGGTTAGGCTGGCATTATGTCTGAGAAACCCAAAAGAAAAACCGGGCCCACTGGGTTTCAACACTGTGATGTCTGTGGGGAAGTCTTTGCCAAGGCTGACCCACACACCACATGTGTTTATTGTCTGGGGTTTGACCACCTCCAGTCAGACTGCCAGATATGTAAGAATTTCCCTGCAGCCACCCTGGAAAAGAGATTGGGCAGGCTCAGGGAACGAGAGGCCAAAAAGTCCGCTGACCCGGATGGCCAGCCCGGTTCGGTGCCAACCGAACCGGAGGGAGTGCCCTCTGACCAGGGCAAGACTTCCTCGGGCCAAAGAAAAGCTGGTTCTGAGGAACCAATTCCAATAAAGAAAACAAGAAAGTCAGCAGGTTTGGAGTCCAAAACCCCTTCTCCAACTGCTGCAGAGATAGCAAAAGCCATACAAATTGTCCAGTCACTGTCTCAGGGTCCGTCCGAACCGCCACTATCTGGCAAAAGGTCGGTTCGTCCGGTTCCTGTGGTTCAGGAATATGATATTGAGGAATTTTATGAACCAGAGGAGGGGGAGGATGATTATGAACAGTATTAATGTGGCTGGGAAGGTCTGGGTGTGCCCATTGAACCGGACATTTCCCCAGACAGACATTTAGAATCTCCCCCTATGCTATCTGAGTCCCCATCTCATTTTATGTTTTTCAAAAAAGTTGTTGAAACCTCCAGCTTCCCTTGGAAGAAGCTGTGGATGAGCAAGAGGAGCCTGAATTTGTAGAAATGATGGATATTCCAGAGTCTAGGAGATTGTCTATTCCTTTGCATAAGTCTTTTAGGAAGCAAACAATAAAAATTTTAAAAGCTCCTAATTCTGTCCTCCTGTAGATAAAAAGATGGACAGAAGGTACACATTGTCAGGTCCTGATACAGAATTCCTTTCTCAGCAATGCAGTCATGTTGGGGTAGTTCAGGCTGCAGCCTGTGATAAAGCTAATATCCCCTGGCTACATCCTCCTGACAAGGATTCCAGGAAGATTGATGCCATGGCAAAAACAGTATATGGCAGTCTCTCTGGGACTCAGGCAAGCAAATTATATGGCTTATGTAGCTAGGTATCAGAAATCTAGATGGGATACTGTTATGGAATTAGCCAAGCAAGCCCATGGCCAGCTGGCTGATGAACTAGAACAAGTGGCTGCTGATGGCATTGAGGCTTCTAAGTTTCAGTTTCATGCTGCTGTGGATGTTAATGATGTTTCCTCTAGGGTCATGCGCCACATCTGTAGCCTTTCTGAGTGGCCTTGCACAGGTGTACTAGTCTGTCACAGGATACCCAGACTAAGGCTATAGATTTTCCTGTGGTGGGAAATTCTCTGTTTGGGGAGCAGACAGAGAACTACATGAAAAGATGGATGAATATAGGACTACTTACAAAGTGCCCAAGCTAAGGAGGCGCAAGCCACTCCTCAGAGGCATACCCCAGAGGTAGGGTAGGCCTTTTCACGGCCTTTTACCAGACTCAGGCCTCCTCTGCCTATGCTCAGAGGGGCTTCTTCAGAGGCAGAGGCAGGCGAGGCGGGCAGGCCTGCTCCCACCCCTCAGCCTAAAGCTCCTGCTAAGCAGGCACCCTGATGGGGTGCCCAGGGCCGATCTCCTGTACCGTAGGGGCAGGCTGGCTTACTTCAGTCAGAACTGGGCTTCTTTAACCTCAGACAAGTGGTTCTGGAAGTAGTAAGCTGGGTCTGGTTCTCAGCTTCAGAAAGTTTCCCAAGTTGAGAGCCAGACTTTTTCTACCTGCAAGTGCTTCAGAGACCCTTGCTCTAGAAGCAGAGGTCTCAACCCTGTTAGCTCTCAGAACAGTGGAAGGGTTCCTCCCTGCACCAGGGCAGGGGTCTGTATTCCAGATACTTCCTTACCCCAAAAGACAGGAGAATGGCGCCCATATTAGACCTCAGATATCTGAACAAGCATCTTTTGAAACCAAAGTTCAAAATGGTAACTCTGGCAATGATTTTACCCTCCCTAAGGCCAGGGGACTGGTTAGCCTCCCTGGACCTCAAGGATGCCCATTTCCACGTCCTAATCAGAAGCTCCCATCGAAAGTACCTCAGATTCGAACTGCCCTCAGGTCATTACCAGTTCAGAGCAATGCCCTTCGGCCTTACCTCTGCCCCAAGGATATTCACAAAGTGTCTAGCAGTGGCAGTGGCTCACTTAAGGAGGCAAAGGATTGCTATTTTTCCCTATCTAGACGATTGGCTCATTGTAGGCCAGTCCTCAGAGCAGGTAAAATCTCACCTGCAAGTCACCCAGCAGCTTCTCACCTCCCTGGGCTTTCTGCTAAATCTACCAAAGTCGGTTTTGGAACCAGTCCAGGTACTCACCTTTATAGGGGCAGAATTGGACACAAAGCTAGCCAGAGCTTTTCTTCCTTAGAAAGGGTAAGGAATTTAGTGGCTCTGGCCTCTTCCTTCACTCTGCAGGTCTCTCGACCAGCAAGACACTTTCTGCAGCTCCTGGGCACATGGCTGCATCCACAGCTGTTGTGCAGGGAGCAAGATTTCAGATGAGAGACATTCAGTTTCACTTGAGAACCTATTGGTCTCAGAGAAGAGACCCCTTTCCAAGTTGGTCCCAGTGACTTCGAACCTTGATCCAGGCCCTCCAGTGGTGGCAGGATCAGAGCAATTTAAGATTGGGGGTCCCTTCATTCCCCTACACAGTTTGACTCTCACTACAGATGCTTCCCTTCTGGGTTGGGAGGCCCACATGGCGACCTTTCCACTCAGGGAGTGTGGTCCCCAGGAATCTCTGCCCCACATCAATTTGCTGGAACTCAGAGCTGTCTTTTTAGCTCTTCAAGCATTTTCTGCATCTGTCCACAACAAGGTGATACAAGTCAGAACAGACAACACCACAACAATGTGGTACATCAACAAACAGGGGCACTCGGTCTTCGGCCTTGTGCACGAGGCAATGAAGTTGTGGTCTCTGGCCTATTTCCGAACACTTCCCTCATAGCAGTGCATCTTCCAGGGAAGGACAATGTCCAGCGGATGCTCTCAGCAGGATTTCCCAGGGCCATCACGAATGGTCCCTGGATACTCAAGTGCTGGGATAGTCTTTGCCAGATGGGGCACCCTCAGATAGATCTTTTGCAGCCCCAGACAATCACAGACTTCCTCTGTTCTGTTTGCAGGCCTCCAGTGCTGGGCTCAGTTCCCTGGATGCCCTCTCCTGGATTGGGAGGGAAGTTTCTTTATGCTTTCCCTCCCTTCCTCTCCTATTCAAAGTATTAGTCAAAATCAGATCTCAGCCTTGCAGGGCGATTCTGATTGCCCCGGATTGGGCCAGGCAGCCCTGGTACCCCTCCTTCTGTCACTGACAATCCATCTTCCCTTTGCCTCCCAGGAACCACAACCTGTTAACTTGTGCCCAGGGAAGGGTTTGGTATCCGGACCTCAATCCTCAACCTCAAGGCCTGGCTCTTGAGGAGTTAGAGTTTGCTGATTTACACCTCTCTCAGGGTGTTCTTGAAATCCTAAAGGCTTTCAGAAAGCCTTCCACTAGGGCTACTTATAGTTCTAAATGGAAAAGGTTTTCCATTTGGTGTGCTGGAAAAAATATTTCCCCAGAATCTGCTGATTTGCCCATTGTGTTAGATTACATGGCACATCTTAATTCCTTGGGTCTCAGACCAGCTACCCTGAGGGTCCATTTGGCAGCTGTATCTGCTTTTGAGTCAGCAGGAAAGTCATCCCTCTTTCCTCTCACCCTGTGTTTTCCAAGTTTTTAGGATTACTCATACTAATCCACCTTTTGGGAACCGGCCCCTGCCTGGGACCTTAATGTTTGCATTGCTCAGTTAATGCAACCCCTTTGAACCTCTGTCTTCTGCAGAGCTTAAGTACCTAACTTGGAAAACTGTTTTTCTAGTGGCTATCACTTCTGCCAGACGATAAGTGAGTTGTAAGCCTTGTCAGTGGAAACTGACTTTATTTCTTTCCACTAGGATAAGGTAGTCCTTAGGACTAATAGGAAGTTTTGCCTAAGGTGGTTTCAGATTTCCATCTTAATCAATCTATCTCCTTCCAGTATTTTTCACTGATCACTCCTCTTCTGGTGAGAGGAGGTTGCACAGCCTGGATGTTAAGAGAGCTCTTAGTTACTATACAGAGCGTACCAAAGGTCACAGGTTCGAATCCCTCCAACTTTTCCTTACCTATGGTGAAGTTGGGAAAGGCAAACCTGCCACTAAGAGATCAATTGCCAGGTGGATTGTCTCTTGTATCCAATTTTGTTATCAGAAACTGGGCAGAGTTCCCTCAGGCTTGAGGGCTCATTCTACCAGGGTACAGCTGTCTCTAGCTGCTGCCAGAGACATCCCATATTAGAGATTTGCCAGGCTGCTACTTGGAAACGGTACACACTTTTACAAGCATTACTCCCTGGATGTCCAGGCCAGGAGAGATGCTCGGTTTGGCACAGCTGTTCTTCAGAGCCTATTCCTAAGTAGGTTCTGCCCCTCCTCCATGGAGGTACTGCTGTGTAGTCTGCTACTGTCATAATATAGCAAGACTTCATGTTGTTTGAAGAAAAATTACTCACCTTAGTAATGTTGTTTCTTCTAATGGAGTCTTGCTATATGTATGACCCATCAGCCTGCCCCTCTCAGAACCTCTACTTGGTGGGTACGGCAACTTGGTGTGGGACTATTTTATGCCCTTAGCGTTTGGGTGTGTGTGTGTGTGTGTGTGTGTGTGTGTGTGTGTGTGTGTGTGTTTTATTATACTGTTGTTTTATTCTCATATTGTTAGAATTGTGTTAGTAGTTCTGGTCCCCTGACTCGAGTCTTGGGTGTTGGGACCAGCAATGGTTGTTAATATTTAGGTAGCCATTTGGCTAGTGTAGGTTACAGCTTCCACACAGACCTTAGTGAGTTTTGGCTCGTAAAGATCTGACAGTTCAGGTTTGAAATTACACAGATAGAGCTGCTTCTTAGAGCTCGTGCTCAAAGTTCTATTTTGGAATGGTATTGGCCATTTCACCTCCGGAGCAGTTCTGGTGGATCAAACTGCTACTGTCATAATATAGCAAGACTCCATTAGAAGAAACAACATTACTAAGGTGAGTAATGTTTTCTTCTCCCACATTCAGATCGTGGTCCTTCATATCTGGTCCCCATACCCAAGGGCTCCTGTATTTCAGGGCTGGTACCCAGCCGGTTCCAGAGTCTCGTCCATCTCGAGTGGTGTTATGCAATGCCAAGTCTATAAAGAACAAGACAGCTATTATTACTGATCTTGTTGGGACAGCTGACCTGGTGTGTATCACCGAGACCTGGCTGGATGAGAATGCCAGCCTGATTTTGGAGGTGGCTATTCCTGCCGAGTTCTCGGTGATACACCACTTGAGATTGGACTGCAGGGGCGGGGGTGTAGCTACTTGTTTTAAAATGGAATTGGGCCTTGCAGAGGTTCCAGTTGAGGTTCCCAGATCATTTGAGTATACTGCAGCTGCAGGTGTGGGATGCAGGATCATTCTCATCTACTGTCCACCTGGGGGTGAGAAATTGTTTCTGCAGGAGGTCGCGGACTTCGTTGCCAACATGGCATTAGAGTCGCCCAGGTTGATGGTGCTGGGCAACTTCAGCGCCTGGGTCAATGACGAACTCTCGCAATTTGGTCAGGACTTCCTCCAACTTATGAATTTGTTGGGCTTCACACAGGTACTTGTCTCTGCAACCCATAATCAGAGTCACCCACTCGACCTGGTTTTCCCCCTGGGGACAGAGGCCTCCGACTTGGTGGTGGAACCAGTTGCATGGTCTGACCATCATACTGTAAGGTTCAGTTTTCGAGCTCCCCCCTATAGGCCTGCCTATGTGGAGATGGTCAAATACTAAATACTACCCTTTGAGAGATGTTACTCCCGATGATCTTTTGGTGGTGTTAGACCTATCAGTATTACCAGATGCTAGCGGGGCCCAGAGAATCTGGTCCAAGCCTATAATATGGCTGTGGTGGGCGCTGTGGATTCTATCGCTCCTGTCTGAGTTTGTTCACTCACTCTTCGTCCTCGGTCCCCTTGGTTTGACTGGACCTTGAGGGAGTCGAGGCGAGTGGGACAAAGGCTAGAGAAGCGCTGGCAGAGATCTGCCCTGCATACCGATGGGCTTAGATTGATGGAACATTATCGTGTCTATCAATCAGCACTGTCCCATAAGAAGGCAGAGTTCCTGTCCAGGGAGATTGCTGCAGCTCAGAATCCACCGGCTCAGCTCTTTTGAACTGTCCACAGGCTGTGCAATTCAGCCTGTCGACAAGCTCGAAGAGCATTTTCACAGGATAAGTGTGATGAGTTTGCTCAATTCTTTGCTAATAAGGTGGCTGACATTAGGGCGGAGATCCGATCACCCCACTCTGTGGGGGTTGGCAGCGGTCGGTGCACGGTTACTATTCCCTGGTTTTCTTGGGTGCACTTCAACTGGCTGGCAATCTCCGATGTCATGTGGATTGTCCAGAGTATGTGGCCGACCTGCTGTAGTTTGGACTCGGACCCTACGCGCCTCATTTTGGGGTGCATAGATACCATTGGCCCTGTCTTGACAGAGATAGTTTGTTGCTCTTTAGAGTCGGGTGAGTTTCCGAACTCCCTGAAGGGGGCTGTGGTAACATCACTCCTTAAAAAAAATCTTCTCTGGACCCAAACTGCCCTGCCAACTACAGACCAATCTCTAACCTTCCCTTTATTGGGAAGGTGATTGAGAAAGCTGTTACCCTGCAGCTGGAGAACCACTTGACCATCCATGACATCTAAGATCCCCTCCAATCCGATTTTCGGAAGAGGCATAGTACTGAGACCACTCTGGTTCAGGTGCTCAATGATCTCCTGATTGCAAGAGATCAGATGCGCCATTCAGTCATGGTTCTTCTTGATCTCTCATCAGCCTTCGACACCATGGACCATGGGGGGCTGCTGGAGTGCCTGAGTGACCTGTCGGGTACGGACCTCAGATGGTCTAGATCTTTCCTCACTGGCAGAACTCAGGGAGTGGTGTCTGGGATTTATTCACATTTATTCTCGGCTATGTGGGGTTCCTCAGGGCTCTGTGGTGTCCACTTTGTTGTTTGCGGTGTACTTGCTGCCATTGGGAGACATTGTGAGACGGTATGGGCTGAGGTTTCACTGCTATGCAGATGACACCCAGTTCTTTCTGTCCTTTGCACCCGACCAGGATAGTGAGATCTCTGTCTTTAATAGCTGCCTTGTTGAAATCCAGGATTGGATGTGGGCCAGCTGATTGAGGTTGAATCCCGATGAGACTAGGGTGTTGGTGGTGGATCCAGGTCACAGGATAGAGAGGCGGTGGCAGGGTCTGCCTCTGGGCTTTGGCTCGGGGTAGCCAGCTCCTGCCCTCTGTTCAGGTGTGGAATCTAGGTGTGATTTTTGATGAGGGGCTGACACTGCGATTGCAGGTGTTGGCAGTAGCCAAATCCCTCTTTTTACCATGTGAGGAACATTGCCTGGATTAAGCACCTTGTTCCGTCTTCCGACCTTCCAACGTTGATCCATGCCTTTGTGACCTCAGTAGCTTGCCTACTGCAATTCCTTCTACCTAGGGCTTCCGGGGTTGATATCCGTTGCCTGCAGCTGGTGCAGAATGTGGTGGCCAAGTTGTTGATGGGGGTTTACCAGGTCAGTCATATCACACCTGTGCTGCGTGAACTGCACTGGCTGCCTTTACAGTGGCGGATCACCTTCAAGGTCGGTTTGCTGATCTATAAGGCCCTACACAGACAGGGTCCGGGCTACCTGCAAGAGCTCCTGGTTCCCTGCTGCCCCCTCCGACCTCTTCTCTCAGCTGACGAGGGGTTGCTAGAGGTTTCTAGGGTTAGACTGAAAACTTCAGGTGCTCGAGCATTTTCATATATGCAGCCCCTACCCTATGGAACTCTCTACCTCGTCGGATGCAAGAGTGCCAGACTGTGGAGAGCTTTGAAGTGGCATTAAAGACATATCTGTTTTATCTTGCTTTTGAGGATTGTCTTTGAGAGAACTATTTATTGAAAACTGGATTAATGCTGGAGCTATGGTTTTTACTGTTTTATCTCTGATTTTTATTGTTTTATTGTATAGCACTTTGATAAACTTGAATTGCACTCTATAAATAAATATTATTATTATTCTGTATCTAAGATATACCAAGCCCATTTAAGGGAAATCACTAAACTTCAAGATGGTTCCTGTCGATATTGGCAAACTACCCTCCCCAATGTTCCCTTCAATTGGTTGAAAATATGGAAGCACCTCTTTAGATATCTTACCCAAGACAGGTTACGGCTAACTCAATTTTACATTCTCCACAATCTCTACTATATCCCCCAGAAATTAGTGAAAATGGGTAAATGTCCCTCCTCCCTGTGTGTTAGGTGTGGAACAAGTGAAGGTCACTTACTACTTGTTTTGTGGAAATGTAATAGCATTAGCCCTCTTTGGGAAGAGATTGGAGTGAAACTTGACCCCCTTCTGGGTCTAGCTGATTATTTCACTCCAGAAATTTGCATAGCCGGAGACTTTCATGTTATAGGTTCTGAGGAACAGAGATATTATGGCACTGATATCTAGGACGGTAAAGAAAGTGATCCTTCAGCATTGGAAGGACCAAGTTTCGATTTCTTATGCAGAATGGCTTCAGGAGCTGTTGAATACCCTTCGTACAGAGAAGGTGATAGCCAGTACTCGACACAATATGCCATCTTCTGAGAAGAAATGGTCTATATTGCATACTTTATGTATTCTCCCCATTGCATTAACATCCTGACTTAGCTGACATAATGGAGTTTTTCTTCCCTTGTTTCTGGTAGTGATATGTCACACTGTTCATCTCAGCATCAGGAGAAAAGTGTGTACTTGTATCAATGTCCTTAGGGTTCTCGGTTTTTTTTTTTTGTTGTGGTTACACACTTATCCTTCAATGTGTTTACATATTCTGTGGGTTGGTTTGCACTAATTTAGGTATTTGTGCATAGTTCTTATTGCTGTTTTATTGTTCGTTTGTTGTATCTGTTTTGTTTGCAGTTGATTGTGTGTGGTATCACGTTATAAACCTCAATAAAGTATGTTAAAATTAAGAAATCATCAATTTCCGTGTATCATGGTGCCCTGCCTTCCCAGTACAGAACCATCATGGAGGAAACAGCATAGCCATTTAGATAATGCTTTTATCTAATAAAGAGAGGAAGAAATTTTTTTTATATAGTGACTTTCATAAACACTGTATCCCAAAGAACTTTCCAATCCATGAACAGCAGACTGCAGTCATTAGGTGTGTACAGATAGGTCAAGGAAACTTTGATGTTTGATAGAGGTACAGGGAGGTTAGTTTACTTGCTGAGGTTCACAAAGTAAATGTATGGCAGTTGTGTGATTCAGACCTAAATCTCCAGATTGCCAGTTCACGTTCCAACCACTGAGTTATGCTGTGTCCCCACTTATGACTGTTATTTAGAACCCCTGGCAGCTGCCGGCCTGTCTGTGCAACAGAAGGGCTGCTGCTTGCAATGCTGGAGAGCTGGATTCAGGAAAAAGCCTGGGACCCTGGGGCCAGCTGAGGTGGAGGATTGAGCATCTCAGAGGATGCTGTCCTTTGAGGAGGTAGGGCTGTGTTACCCCGGTCTGTCATCGCCACTTGTAAGAATATGGGTAGTACTGCAGCGGGCAGGAGCGACAGGGGGAACTGTTGCGGATCACGCAGCAGGGCATGCACATGTATATGTTTCTCCTAGCACAACTGTCTTTGAGCCAGCATCCTTCTGCGGTGGGTTTAGATGTTAGAGGTAACTAAGGAGTAAATCCCCTCTGTCCGGCTCCATAAAGGACAATATGGCTAGAAAGGTGGTATATCTGCCCAGCTGTATGCATGAGCAAAAACGAAAGAAACCTGTGTAGTTACCTAAAAGTCATGCTGAGGGTCACATTGCCTTGTGAGACTATTAGCAGGTGTTTATTGTAAGATTAATTAATTTATTTATTTTAAAAGGTTTACTGGGAGAATTGTACTGAGCTAGTATCCGTCATTTCAGATGTATCCTGGGGAGGGCAAGAAGAGAACAGAAAAGATACAAAGTACAATGTATAAAAATAATACAATAATATGGAAATAAATATAACAAAATATATAACTATCAGAAAACAGTTCAAGAATAAAATTGTCGTACAGTAAATTACCATAGATAAAGTTTGAAAACAGATAAAACAGCATTAAACAGTGAGCAACAAAACAATAATAAGAGGAGCAAGGAGTAGTAGTAATCTACTTTTTCGAGAGCTTGCCCCAGATTAGTGCAGTTACCCCTATACCTGTCTGTGCTGGCTAGTGTGGAGAATTGTGCTGAAGTTACTGCGCTTCACTTCTGGGAATTTCACAATTGTTTTACTTCTTTTTTTTGAAATTCAATTTTATTAGTTTTAGCAAATATCACAAAACAATGAATCCACACAGAGCTGTACATGGAGTAGGAGGAGGAAAACAAAACATTTAACAACTCCAAGAGAAACAAAAAAAAAAAGGGGGGGAACAACAAACCCCCCCTCCCACAAGACACCCCTCTACAGCATTTAGGATTCTGTAACAACAGGACTACATTTATTATTGTCCACCCTAACCCCCAGTGTGCTTTGTATTTGTTAGACAGGCTATGATGGCGAGCCAGAATTGATACCTTGGGATAGGCTTAGAGCTGGAGGAAAAAGAGAAAAAAGGAGGAGATGGGGGCACAGTAGGGTATCAGTGCCCGAACCAAGAGGTCAATGGTGTAGATAAAGCGTGTATAGCTTGTCCCATTTTTTGTGAAACAAGTCCATACGGTTACAGGAGCTAGCAGCGAGCCTCTCCATGTTAAAGCACGTTGATAAGTCTTTTAACCATTCGGTGTATGTTATGCTTAGTTGATCAGTCCAATGCTTGAGGACTAGCCTTTTGACCACCATAGAGATTAAGGCAATATGGTACCTACGTTCTTGACAATCTATGGTGGCGTAGTTGCCTAGGATACAAACCTGTGAAAAGGTTATCAAGGCCTAAAAGAGGGTCCAGGTTGTCCTGAATAGAGCGCCACAAGGGGGCAACCTTGTCACATTGCCAGAAAATGTGAAGCGAGTTCCCCTTAGCTTGTGAGCATCTGGAGCATAGGGGGAGAGAGAGTTTTTTTAGACGGGACAATTTGACTGGGGTGTAGTACATGTTGTTTAGTATGTGATATTGGGTAAGTCTGAATATGTCTTGGGTATGGTATTTGTGCAGATCCTTCCATAGATGGGGCCAGCTGTGGAGTCCGGTAAAAGAGAGAGCCAAATACGAGAGCCTTCGAGCGGGTTCGGGAATTTAAGGTCCAGCAGGTAGGAGTATATTAATGAGATGAGGAGATCTGGGAGCTAGAGTATCAATTTGAGAAAGGAAGGACTGACCTGTGATTCACGAGAAACCGGACGAAACTAGCATTGATAAGATGCCTTAGTTGGTATATCTTGAAAATCATATTGTTGGGAAGATCAAATTTGGCTAGTATGTCAGGAGAAGAAAGAAGGATACCCTGGGAGTAGAAGTTCCCTACTGTTGCTTCCTTAATTTGTGGGAGCCAGCCAGGAGCAATTAGCGAGCTTCCCAGTCTAATATTGGGGTTAAGGATAATGGGTTGTGCTAGATCTGTTTTGGGTGGGATTTTAAGGAAGTAAAGACATTGGGAGAGGGTTTTAAGAGATGTAATGATGGTTGGGTTTGAGATCCAATGTGTAAGCACCGGGACAGGGGTGTAGAAGATTGTTTTTGGACCTATTTTGGCCTCTAAGAGAATTTGCCTCTCGATCAGAAGCCAGATCGGAGAAGGACCGGCAGTTGAATCTGAGAACCATCTGCCCAGCTTGGAAAGGTGGGCAGCCCAGTGATAGATTATTAGATTGGGGAGGCGAAGGCCTCCTTTATCTTTAGGGAGGCATAATTTAGAGAAGGAGCGTCTGACAGCTTTATTTTGCCAGATAAATTGCGAAAAGATAGAGTGGAATTGTCGTAGATATGAGAGCGGTAGCCAGAGGCCTAATAAATTGAGAGGGTAAAATATACGGGGAAGGACATTCATCTTAATAATGTTAATTCTGCCCCAAAGAGAGATGGGAAGTTTAGACCATCTTTGTAAGTCCAACTGAATATTGGCCTTGAGGTCATCTAAGTTGAGCTTCTTGAGCAGATTTAGATCCGGTAAAGTGTATGCCCAAATATTTGATTGACTGGAGACCATCTCATACCAAACTTAGTGAGGTCTTGTTTATGTAAAGGAGTTCAGAGGGAATGCTTCTGATTTTGATATGTTCAGCTTGTAATGGGAGAGGCGGCCATATTGGGTGATAATTTGGAATGCATGCTCTAGTGATTTGGCAGGTTGGGCAACATGAAGCAAGATGTCATCTGCGTAGACAGCTAGCACCAGCTCCTGTTGTTGTACCGGACACCCATGGATGTGTGGGGAGCGTTTGAGTTTGAGAAGAAGAGGTTCTAAGTACAGGTTGAACAAAAGGAGAGGCGGGCAGCCTTGTCTGGTGCCAGTGTGAGGTAAGATGAGTGAGAAGGAC
Source organism: Neoceratodus forsteri (assembly GCA_016271365.2). NCBI lineage: Eukaryota > Metazoa > Chordata > Ceratodontiformes > Ceratodontidae > Neoceratodus > Neoceratodus forsteri. The sequence continues at coordinate 142,472,781 of JADMNL010000023.1, forward strand.
ACCGTTGCAATAGATCTAGCCGAGGGGGAGTTATATGGGACCTGGATCCCACTTGAGGAAGGCGGGTGGGAAGTCCATTTTGGCGGAGTTGCCCAGAGAAAGTCCAGTTGACTCGTCGAATGCTTTCTCAGCATCTAAGGAAATCAAGGTCATTGGGGTATGGGATAGTTGGGCAGCGTGTGAGATGTGAGAAAGAGTCCTGAGGTGGTCCGCTGGGGAGCGGGCTTGAACGAAACTGACTTGTTCCGGGCTGAGGAGATGAATCCAGACCTTCTTGATCCTCTTGGCTAGGATCTTGGATAGGATCTTCATATCGCAGTTTAGGAGAGAAATGGGGCGGTAGCTCGTAGGGTCTTTAGGTGGTTTATCAGGCTTAAGAATTAACACAGTTGTTGCTTCGAGTACAGTGGGGTCCATTGTCTCAGCATTGAACATATAGTTGTACAGTTTAAGAATTAAGGGGGCAAGTTCTTTAGAGAAAGTTTTGTAGAAGTTCGAGGGGTAGCCATCAGGACCAGGTGCCTTGTCCGGAGTGAGAGAGGTAATGGCATCTTCGATTTCAGAAAGGATAATAGGGGAAGCAAGGGTGTTTTTGTGGTATCCTGAGAGGTGGGGAAGGTTGAGGTCTGCTAGATAAGTCTCTATGTCCAGAGGGGACACGGGGGGGAGGATGACTATAGAGATTTTTATAGAAGTCCTCAAAGATCTGTGTGATTTCTCTGGGGGTAGTTTTGGTTAGGCCCTCAGGGGTTTGCAAAGCCGGGATTAGTCTTGAGCTCTCTATCGTGCGTAATCTTAAGGCCAAAAGCCTGCCGGCTTTTTCGCCTTGCTCAATGTATTTAGATTGGGTTTTTAATATGGTGTACTCAGCTCTCTCCTTGAGTAGGTCAGCATACTCATTTTTTGCTGTTGAAAGGGATTCAAGAGAGGCTAGGGGAGAGGAGGGAGTGTAAGAGCTTTCCAATTCCTTAATTTTGGTCAGTAATAGGGAAGCACATGCCTGCCTGTTTTTTTTCCTTACCGAGGCTAACTTAATTAATTCCCCTCTGAGGTACCATTTCAGGGAGCACCAGATGATGTCAATCCTTGGGGTGGAGTTCATATTGATCTCGAGAAAATTAGAAATGAGAGTTTTTATGCGGGAAACGGTCTGGGGTTCTTTAAGGAGCTGGGTGTTGAGTTTCCAGACCGTGTCACGTTGAAAGTTGGGGTCAGGAGAGATCTTTGCCCAGACTGTGGCATGATCGGACAGTATTATGGGTTCAATGCCGTCTGGAGAAGGCCAGGAAGGAGAGATTTGCTAATTAAAATATAATCTATTCTGGACCAGGAGTGATGGACTTGGGGAAAAAAAGGAGAAAGATCGGAGGGAGGGGTTAGTGAGCGCCAAGGGTCACATAGCCGTAATAGCTGCACAAAGTCCGCTAAGGACTTTTGAGCCGGAGTTGCTGAGCGGTTAGAATCTTGAGATCTATCCAGGGAATGGCATGGTGGGACATTCCAGTCCCCTCCCAAAATGAGTTGTGAGGGTAAGAGGGTACCTAATTTGTCTGCTAGAGTCATAAAAAACTCAGGGCTCCCACCTACTGGACCATAAATTGAACCAAGGACTACCTTACAGTTGTTAAGGGAGCCTTTGACCAGGATGAATCTACCGTCTGGGTCAGTCAGTGTCTCCTCTGCCAAGAAGGCAACGTAATTTTTGATAAGGATGGCAACCCCCTGCTGGATCCTGACCCGCTCGCTGTAAAAACGTGGGAGAAGCCAGATCTAACCAGCCATTTTTCTTCACTCTTAAATAAATGGGTTTCCTGAAGCATAAGTATCTCAACTTTAAGTAAATCACGATTAAACACCTGAATCCTCTTGGTTCTTTCCCTGAGCCCTCGCACATTCCAAGTAGTCAGTTTAATTGAATTTATAGCCATTTCAAAAACAGGATAGATAAAAACACAGTAAAGCCTCTGACATTATTCGGAAAGAAAAAGCACACTCTGACCCCCCTAACAGTCTGGCTAGAGACTGTAAAAAAACCAATCCAAGTCCCTGGTGTGTAACAATCCAACAGTAGGAACACATATTAGCATGAAACATCTGAAGTTTTGGACAGTCCAGCACACAGAACCCCCGCCCCCCAAAAAGCCTAGTGAACTATGTACATCCTGGTACCAGACGTATCCAGTAAGGGATTGGGAAACCGAGTGACATGAGTCTGGAGACCAGTACCCGATGGCAGACCCCAGGGCTATCATAGCCCGATGACCAGAAGTACTAAAGGTTCTCGAGGAACATGGGAACAAGTTGCAGGCAAGAAATAGCCAGCTAAAATTACCAAGAGAACTCCAGCCAAAGGACTTGGGGTCGCCATATTCCCCCTCTGTAGCTCGTGAGGCAGCTTCCCTTAGTCGGCGCCTCGGGATCTCTCCCCCGCCCACAGCCCTTCTCTTTAGGCCACAGTCAGGCAGCGGCCTTAAGTAACCGTGGGTACAACAGGAGTGAAAATAACCAGGAGGTATCTTCTTAAGTGGTGACGCCTGAGTCAGCTGCATGAGAAGGACAATGCACCGGACTTACCCCTTGTGTAAGAATCAGCAGTCCACGGAGGTTGAGTGCTAGGGAATGAGAGGGGTCAGGACAAGATAACGAGGATGATTTGGATGCTGTTCCCCGGGGGCAGATTATGCTGTGGGACCAAAACCGGTCCGCCTCCAAATCTGTCAGGCAGAGCAATGAGACAACCTCCCAGTGGTTCCGACATTGCTACGGGGACCGAAAGAACCGTGGCCTACCTCTACTAGTGCTGAAAACCCCTGGATACCCCCGCCTCCCAGAACATGAGAGAGCTATCGATTACAACAGGTAAATTAGGATTGCTGGCACAACAACGTGTAAATTCCGAAACACAGGCAACAAGCCTGGCCACTGGGTTAATATTAGTCTAGTCATTTGTCTTTAAACAAATTAGGTAGCCTGGAAATTAAGTCTTTGGTGGCAAGCTCAGGTGAATCATAGGTCGAAGAAGAGCCATCGATCGGTGACCTTAAGGGTGGCGGATATAGCATCCTGAAGGATACCTGCCACGATGAGTTTCTGTACCACAGGGTGGAACGCCGTTCTCCTCTGTGGGTCTCTGCTGGAAGGTCTTGGGCAATTTGTAGTTTAGCAGGGCCACATAATAGCTTGCAGCTCACGAGCCTTCGTGAGTACGTGTTGTTTTTGATGTAGCTGAGGAATTTGACAATATTGGCCGAGGAGGAGAGAGTCTGGTGGGGCCTCTGGCCTCAGGGACCTATGGGCTCTTTCCAAGTGATAGTGAGGATTGAGACGGGGCCGACGATTTTGTCAGAAACTTCTGGAGGAAGGCAATGGGATCTGCCTCTTCTAGCTCGGGCAGGCCCAGTATTAGTAGGTTGTTTCAGCCTTGCTACGGCCCTCCAGGTCTTCGGTTTTAAGTTGCAGTTTCTTCACCTGTTGTTTTAAGCGGCGATTTCAAGGTCAATTGTGCCCCTCCACTTTTCTTGTGACAGGATCCTGGCTGGTCGGACACCCTGGTTGTGAGGGAGGTAAGATCTCCCTGATCGACTTTTAGTTCACCGTGATGCCATCCAGCACTTCCCGTGGTGGCGCGATTTCTTGCAAAATTCTCTTCAGTAAGAGGGCTACTGAGGAAGCAGCGCCGACGATTTGCCTGAGTTGTTGTTGGTCGCTCCTCGCCTTTTGGGTAGCTTTTCGGCGTAGTAGGAGGGTGATGCATCGCGCCTGCTTCATCTCTGCCTCCATCCTTAATTATAGTAGCAGGATGCAGTAAAAGAACGCACAAAGGCCGACAGGCAGAGGACAAGAAGCAGCTTGATGCAGTTATTTCCGTGTTGGTCGCTTAGAACCGCTTAATAAGAAGTTGAGGCTGATGGGTGGTGGGAGCCCAGAGACAGCACCGCTGTTCAAGGAGCTAGCTTCACGTGACCTCCTGTTTTACTTCTAAGGGGCAGGTAAAGTACTAATAAATTAAACTGCCTGTTTGAATTTCTTGGACAGAATTGCTTTATGGAGCGGGTTGTGGATAGGTGGAGCCATAAACTCAGAGGTATGATTAATGTGGAGATGATTACAGGCTTCATAAGAGGGTGTGATAGGTACTTGGGATTGGTTGACACGACGATGGGGGGGTGGGGAGTCATGAGGGGTTTAGACTCTGTACAAAGCACGTAGAAATCTTGCCATCAGAGCAAGGCCAGGGCGGCTGCTGACTAAGGAGCTAGAACTTTACTACTAGAACACTTCTGACTATGGAGTAAGCAGACAGATACTTTATTAGAAGTGTAGGGTCTGCAAGGTAAATTGAGACCTTCAATTAGGGTAAAAGAAAAACACAAGAGTCGGTGTGCTTGTCTGAGTTGGGGTAAGGGAACTGTTAATCATCTTTGCAGTTAGCTAGGTGAGGAGCAGAGCTGTAAATTGGGGTGTATGGCGTAGGCAGAAGTGAACCAGGTGACTGCATTTAGACTTCCCAAAGCAATCTTGCTATCAGAACAAGGCCAAGGCGGCAGCTGACTAAGGAGTTAGAATTTTACTACTAGAACACTTCTGACTAGGGGGTAAACGTGCAGCTCAGTGGCATACTGAATGTATCTTGACTTAGCAGGCAAAGGATCAGTGGTTTAAATTCTGGTAGTCATACTTTGAATCTGGAAGGGCCTTAAACATTTGCCGTAGCAAGGGGGATCCAGAGAATGTGCATCCAGGAATTCACTACTGAGAGGGTCAGGAAGGGCCTTTCAGATATCAGACTTGACAAGGCCACGGGCCCTGATGGTTTGCACCCCAGGATGCTGATGGAGCTGGCGGAGGAGCTAGCAGCCTCGCGCACTCTATTCAATAGGTCACTTAAGTCCGGGATTGTACCAAGGGACTGGAGGGTGGCTGACGTGGTACCACTCCATAAGAGTGGAGATAAGTAGGAGACCGGTAATTATAGACCGGTCAGCCTCACCTTCGATAGTGGGCAAGCTGATGGAAACACTTATTAAACAAGATCTGGTAGAATACCTAGAAGAAAAATCACCTCCAGAATGATAAACAGCACAGGGTTGTGTGGCAGGTTATGTCAAGCGATCTTTATTACTTTCCAGGGTTTTATTTAACTCTAAAAAATTGATTAGCATTTTGCTCATAAAAGTTCTAAAACATTGTGAAAATGCATAGCACTTGCTTCACTGTGTTTAACAAACTTAACACTTCTAGAAAACCTATATAAATGCTTTCTGGACAGTTAGTATTGTCCCAAGGAAAAAAGTGCTAATCAATTATTTAAAACCCTGCTTTCTTCGATCACGTGTCCAGGGAATTGGATAGGGGCCATGCAGTGGACCTGCTTTACTTTGACTTTAGTAAGGCATTTGGCACAGTCCCGCACAGGTGCTTCTTAAAGAAGTAGGATGACCTGAGAGCAGCAGAGCAGATAGTAAGGTAGGTGCAAAATTAGCTGTACCACAGGAAACAAAGGGTAGTAGTAAATGGGGGATCTACGAAAGGTATGTCACTAGTGGGATGCCTCAGGGATCAGTCCTTTTCAACATATTCATCAACGACATCAGTGAGAGTTTAAAGGGTAATGGCCTGTTTGCAGACAACAGAAACTTAATGGTAGAGAGGACAGCATGGAGGGAGTCCGAGAGCTTCAGGAGGATCTTAAAAAATTAGAAAGGTGGACACACATATGGCAGTTGAAATTCAGCGCTAAGAAGTGCAAGGTGATGCACCTGGGTAGCACTAACCCTAAGACAGAATTCTGGCTAAACGGGGTCAGACTTAGCTCCTCTGCTGAGGAACGGGATCTGGGGTCATCATTAGGGACAACCTCAAGCAGCAAAGCCAGTGTAATAAAGCTTACAGTAAGGCTAACAGAGTACTGGGATGTATTGGACGGGGTGTAGACAACAGGGACAAGGAGGTGATATTGCCCCTCTACCAGTTCTTAGTGAGGTCTCACCTGGAGTACTGTGTCCAGTTATGGAGGCCTCACCTTAGAAAGGATATTGATAGGTTGGAGGTGATCCAGAGAAGGGCAACAAAGATGATACTTGGCCTTCGGGGAGTCACCTCTGAGGAGAGGCTAGGGACTTTGGACATGTACTCATTGGAAACTAGGAGGGACAGAGGGAATAAGATCGAAACCTTCAAGGTTCCTTAGAGGCATAAACAAAGCGCTGCACTGTGCTTTCAACAGAAACCAGTTCTATAACACGAGGCACGAATGGAAATTAAAGATGGGAATTTCAGGTGAGACATCAAAACTATTACTTCTGGAGAGGTGGTGAAGCCCTGGAATAGACTGCCACCCAAGGTGGTGGCTGCAGAGTCAGTGTTGAGTTTCAAGTGCATGTGGGACAAGGCTTGGGCACAACAACATAGTACTGGAGAAGGCTAGGCTGGACATCTTGAGGGACAGGACCCTGATGTGACAGTAGGTTTTGGAAAACCATGTTTGGGCAGACTCGATGGACCACAGGTCCTCTTCTGCCATCATTTTCTATGTTTCTAAGCAGATAGATACTTTATTGGAAGTGTAGGGTCTGCAAGGTAAATTGGGACCTTCAGTTACTAGTGACACAGCAAGAGAGTCAGAGCCTGTTCCACAATAGAAAAGTGGGACTTTCCGCTACTAGTGACACAGCGAGAGAGTTGGAGCCTGTTGCATGATGGTAAATTGGGACCTTCAGTTACTAGTAACACAGCGAGAGAGTCAGAGCCTGTTTCACGACTGTACTGCCTTCCCACTCTTCGCCAGTTCCACTTTTATGGGCACTGGATTTGACTGACAACAGGAAGTTTCGTTTTGGGAGCAGGAAGGGATGGATCACTTAGATGCATAAGACTCGCCATCCTTGAAGGAAAAGAGTAGTACTCCCCCACCCAGTTGCTGGAGGTCTGACTCTGAGCAAGGAAGAAGGAGACTACCGAGGAATACAGGAACTTCTTGTCCCAAAGCGGGAAGGGCGGGAGCTGAAAGGGCAAAGAGGCAGTAGGAAAGTAGGGAGCAAAACAAACAAACCAAAAAAAAAAAAAACAGAGAGGAGAGAACAAGAATACAAAGCAACAGGAAAGGGACCACAAATCAGACATGATGGGAGTAGTGCAGTGGCTGTGGGATGGCAGTCTTCTGGGAGACATTCTGGAGGATGCAGCTGGGGTTGACAAATTTCAAATTTACGTGCTAGTCCAAGGACAAGTGGCCTGGACAAAAATGGTAGTCCCAGTGTTGCGAGTGGCAGTCCATGGTCGGCAGGCCATATTTTAAGAGTCTGTTTTTTATTCGTTTGCACATTGTCATCTTTCTTTCACACTTGTTTTATTGACTGCAAATAAAATGTATTTTACAATATCTTACTGTGTGCGTGTTCTTGACTGAGTGGGATGGGGAGGGATGAGGGGTAGTGGGTACACACTACTAGGCAAACTTTATTTCGAGGCTTTATGCTCAAAGCTTAAGTGACTTCACTGCAGGCAGCTGGAGTCAGGAGGTAGTGGGAGGGAATGCCGATGCCAGTGATATGTTTGTGCTTCACTTGTTGTATAAACTGCTGTTATTATGCAGCAAGTTCCCCAGCAGACCAAAGGCCATATTACCCCTTTTTTTTCAATTTACAGTTTTTTTTTTGTTTTTTTAACAGTTTTCATTTATTTTTTTGTTTGCAGACTTATCCCCCTCCCCAGATGTAAGACATACAGTCTACTCCACTTACTTAGTCAACCCACTGCTGCCACACTCCAACAAAGCAAATGCAACCTGGGCTGTCCCCTCTTATCAGTCAGGGTAGGTGATGTAGCTGGGCTTGGCTAATAACTTATATGGGCTTGGCTACTAATAAACTTATATTTTTAAAGTAAAAGTACTGTACACTGTAGTTTCTTCAGAATATCCTTTGTTTTATACTTCTGTCTGTACTTCTGCAACCTTAAAAACAATCAGACTAGGCTAGAGAGTGGCCACACAATATAAATTTATTCCACACAAATCTGACCTTTTTGCCTCCCTCCCCGAGTCCCTCACCCAACACCTAGGCAGTTGATGTCTCTCACACGCCACTGATGGAGTGGATGGACATGGACCCCCTCCCCCCTTTTCTAGTCCTTTCCCAGTTTTTCCTTTGGCTTTGCTGTTTCTTGTTTTAATTTCCCTTTAGCATTTTTTGTTTACATCAAGAGACAGATCACAGTTTAGTTCAACCCAGCAATGTTCCTAATAAATTTTTAGAAGGGTCCAAGCTCAAGCTCTGTCTGCTGCATGTCCTTTTTCCACCAAGATGCATGTCCCATTAAGGAATGGAATTGTGAGCATTGCAAGCCACAGCATTCATTGCCTCGCTCCTTTCCCCACCTCTTCCAATGCTCTCGAAGCAAATACTGGCGACGTGACCCTCCTATCTCGATCTTACACCTGACCCCCTCCATCACTGGGCAACCGCACTCCTCCAGTACTCAGCTGCACCCTGCTCCAGTCCATGCCCTTTACTCTTACCTGCTGACTGCAAGGAAACACAGCATGTGACTTGCCAAGGATGCCATCACCCAACATCCCTACATGCTTGTTCACTCAGCCACCTACATCACAGAGATCCCTCTGGTGATTTCAACTTATACCACAGTCATGCTGCATGTATGTTTCCAAAAAAAAAAAAACAGTTCCATGGCTCACTTCAGAGGCTGCGACAATGCGACCCCTCCTGGCGGATGACAAAATGACAGGTAGTCAGGTACACATTACAAATGAATGCAGAGACTCACACTTGTCCGTGGGCAAGTGGCCAACTGAGTCTTGTCCACAGCAGCAATTAGGTAGCTTGGGATGTCGGGCTATGGGATTTGTCAAGCCCTGGGATGCAGTGCGGTCCCATCTGCAGACACCCGTCTGGGCTGAGGGAGGAGGTTGCTGTTGCTGGTCTCCAGGCCAAGTTGGCCCAGGATTCAGGGACCTCCTCCTTCATTCAGGGACCGCTGAGTCTACTCCTGCTGCCTTAAAGGTTGCCTAGGCTGAGAGGCTGGACTATGGTGGGTTCGGGAAGGGTGAGGGTGGTGGGAGAGGCACATCCGCTATGGTTACACTCCACAACTACTATGCTGCGCTGGCAGGGTGGGACTGTCCCAAGGAGGCACCGCAGTGGAGGCCAAGGAGGATGTGGGGTCCTCCATGGTGGGGAGCCCAGGGGGGAGGCAAAGGACTGAGGAAGAGGAGGAGAAAGAAGCAACTCCTGGTGGGAGATTCTATTGTTGGGGGGTAGACTTGGGGGCAGATGGAGTGGGAGAGAGGGAGGTTAAACCCGGCACCATGGCTTGGAGAGATGGAAAGCGTATCCAGAGGATCGTTGGGGCAGCAGAACAGGAGGGAGAGCTAGACATCATTGTCCCCCTGAGGATGAATGACCTGGCTGGTAATGAGGTTATAGTAGTGCAGGAGGACTTCAGGGAGCTGGGGAGGGGTCTTAGACAAGTGGCATGCACTGTAACCTTTTTGGAGATGCTACCAGTCAACAACAAGGGGGAGGACTGGGCACTCAGCACCATGAGATTCAACGCATGTTTGAATGGTGCAGAGCAGAGGCTTCAACTTCATTGGAGACAGGGGTCCCACCTGGAGGATGTAAGCCTATACAAGTGGGATGGACCTGCATCTATTGGAAGTGCCCAAGATCCTCAGTGAGAGGTTTAAATGCTTCATTGGCAAGCATGTAAACTAGCCAAGGTGAGAGGTGAAAGTAGGCAGGAAGAAGCTAACTGCACCCCGGATGAAGCAGTCAGTAGGGAGGACTCTAGGGTAGAGAAATCAGCACTAAAACCTGAAACCAAGATAGGTAGAATGGCAAAGATAAGGTAGAATTGAGCAAAAACAGGAGGGAAGGGAGGAGGAAGCCATGGGAATAGGAAGGGCTGAGCTACTAGAAGAGTAGATTGCCAGAACTTGGAAGGCCATGTGCATGAATGCCCACAGCCTGGGAAATAAAATCTTGGATCTAGTGGCCTTGGTGGCAGAGGCGGACCTGGACATTGCTGCTGTTACCGAAATATGGTACACTGGGAACCACGAATGGGATATAGCCATTCTAACCCCAGGAATCCACTAATATTATTACTCTTTGCAGTGCTCCTTTAAGCCAGCACCCCGGAGCCAAACAGAATGCTATGCTAATTATGGAATGTTTAGCTCGTGCATTCATTTTCAAACTGCCCTATTCTAACTGCCTGCATTCTGTCTCAGATTTTTTGTGTCCGCTGCAAAGTTCAGACGCCCTAGGGATTTCTCTCTATCAAGATCGTCTAAATTGTGCATAAGCTCACAAAAAAACTTAAGTATTTTGTCTCATTTTTTCATTACTGCCTTATTCTTATTGTTAGTGTTTTTACCTCACAGTTTAAATTCTCTAGTTTTTTTATTAGTTCCTCGCAGTTCCTTTGAACCGAGGGGTAACCGATCGCTTTGTAAATTTCACAGAAAACGTTTAGGTAGGTTTCCAATTATTTTTTCTTTAAAAGTATTTAATTTAACTGCTTTTGAAACGAGGTGGTTCTTGTTCTCCAAGCGGTTTCTCGGTTCCGGAACCGTGGTTCTGTTTAAATTTATCGGTTTCTGAACCAATTGCTTTATTATTTAAACCAACTGCATATTTTTGAATCTTGTTCTATTTAGCAGTTTTTGAGTCCTGTTTCTATAATGGTGGATAAACCTGAAAAGAACACAGGACCTACAGGTATTAAGAATTGTATTAAATGTTCTGAGGTATTTGAGACTGACAAACATGACCTTTGTCTACTCTGCCTTGGTGTTAAACATTTCAGTGAGGATTATGAGATTTGCAAGTCTTTCCTGAAAAAACTGTGGAGAAGCACAGGAGGCTTAAAGAGACTTGAAGAAGGGTCCCTGGGCTCTGACCAGTCCACCCCTCAAAAATGTGGTCCTTCTTGAGCTTCCATCCACCCTGATACGGGTGAGGGCTCTAGTAAGAGAGGCAGTCAGCCGCTGACTCCAGTGTCTGCTAAAAGCTAAGAAAAAGTAAGCACAGTGACACACCGGCTGAAACGCCTCAAGGTGTCCCTCAGGTGCCCACACATACCCTCTCCTGCTGATATTTCACAAGTTCTGGCTTTGTTACAGGTGTTGCCTCGGCAACCTGTAACTGTTTCAGCTGATAAAGCAGCTCCTGCTACTCCTCTTGTGCCTGTTCCGCAAGGGTGGTGGTGGTGGTGGTGGTGGTGGTGGTGATGATGATGATGATGATGATGATGATGATGATGATGATGATGATGGAATAGAGCCGGAGGCAAGACTGGTTCCTCCTAGGCCCTCAGAGGATTTTTTCTGCCATTTTTCTTTCATTAAGAAAATGGTGGAAACACTGGACCTCCAGACAATTAAGGAAGTGCAGGATGAGGAAGAGGTTCAATATATGCAACTAATGGGGCTAACACCCTCAAGATGACTTATCCTTCCTGTTTACAAATTTTTCAGAAAAGACATTCTGGAAATTTTAAAAGCTCCTCAAACTGTCACATCTATTGACAAAAAATGTGACAAAAAGTACCGACTGGAGAGATCTGGTGCTAAGTTTTTATTCAGTCACCCAGATCATCAGGGCATTGTACAGCAGGCAGCCTGTGAGAAAGCCAAAAACCCCTTGTCTTCTCATCCACCTGAAAAAGACTCCAGAAGGGTGGACAGTATGGCTAAGAGAGGGTACCTCTCAGCATCCCTTGCTATCAGGCAAGCCACTTACCAAGCATATGCTGCCCTTTACCAAAAGGCTTTATGGTAGTCTGTGGTGGATAATGTGGGGGCAAATCCCTCCCTCACTGTTTCGGAGTTACTAGAGACAGCCAAATTGGGTTTGGATGCTTCCAAATACCAATTCCAGATGGCAGCAGACACAAATGACACTGCTGCCAGATGGATGGCTGGTACTATAGTTATGAGAAGGTTCGCCTGGCTGAGGGCTACCAACCTCATCCAGGACACTCAAAACAAAGCAGTGGATTTCCCAATTGAGAGCCATTCCCTTTTTGGTGCACAAACTGAAGCCTACATGAAGAAAGTAGACTAATACAAGGCTACTTTCAGAAGTAATTCCACCAGGGACAAACCTTGTCCTTCCACTTCTTATTCTAGGGGAGGCAGGGCAGGTCTGCTTTAGAAGACCTTTCTTTCAGGTGCAAGCTGCTCCTCAGATACAGTACCAACCCCAGCGGACAGGTTTTTAAAGGGCCTTGGGCAGAAGAGGCTCCCGCAGAGGGTCTCATTGTACCCAACCTCAACAACAACAAAAGCAGAACCCCTGACTCTTCCCTTCAGGCTGCCTCTCCACATCCAGTAGGGGGCAGACTTTCCCACTATTTCTAGCACTGGTCAAAAATCACATCAGACAGGTGTGTCCTGGAAATAGTGGGTCAGGGTCTCTCTCTTTGTTTCAAGTCCCTTCCCTCCAAGGGTAAAACATTTTGCATCAGTTCCTCCTCACAAAGAAAACTGCTGGAGCAGGAAGTAAAAAGCGATTATTGACAAAAGCAGTCGAGCCTGTCCTACATAATCAGAGGGCAAGGATTCTACTCCAGGTGTTTCCAACAACAAGAAAGACTGAGAGTGGCGGCCTATACTAGACCTCAGACATCTAAACAAGTACTTGGTGAAACCCAAGTTCAAAATGGTCACAATGGCAAAAATCCTGCCAACACTACAAAAAAGGGACTGGCTAGCCTCTTTGGATTTAAAAGATGCATATTTTTACATCCCTGTCAGAATCACACAGAAGATATCTCAGGTTCACTCTCCCCTCAGGCCACTACCAGTTCTCAACACTTCCTTTTGGCCTTCCCTCTGCACCGAGGGTGTTCACAAAATGCATAGCAGTAGTAGTGGCACATCTCAGAAAGCTGGGTGTCACAGTTTCCCCATATCTGGACGACTGGCTGATTGTAGGAAAAATCCAACAAGAAGTGTCAGAACACTTACTGCTAGCTCAAGGTGTTCTCTCCTCCCTGGGTTTCTTCTAAATGCCAAGAAGTCAGTTCTCATCGCAGTCCAAGTATTGCAGTTCATAGGGGCAGAACTCAGTACAATTCTGGGAAAGGCTTTTCTACCCATGGAAAGGGTACAGGCTATTCAGCTTCTGTCAAGCTCATTCGTCCTGGGCAGGCCAAAACCAGCAACTCAGTTTCTACAGCTGTTAGGCCACATGGCTTCAGCAACAAGCACAGTCATGGGTGCCAGATTATCCATGAGGGTCATGGACATTCAGTTTCACCTCAGGGCCCATTGGTCCTAGAGGCGATATCCACTTTCAGAACTCGTCCCTGTAGCAAAAACTCTTCTACAGGTCCTCTAGTGGTGGAGGGATCCAGATAACCTAAGGGAAGGGGTGCCTTTCCAGCAGGAGCCCCCCTCCTTAGTGCTCATAACAGATGCCTCCCTTCTAGGATGGGGTGCCCACCTAGGGGACCACACAGTTCATGGCTCCTGGAACAGTGCAAAGTCCCTCCTGCACATAAATCTCTTCGAGTTAAGAGCAATTTACATGGCTCTTCAGGCCTTCACTCATCTTATAAAGGGAAAAGTGGTTCAGATCAGAACAGACAATACCACCACAATGTACTATATCAACAAACAAAGAGGGACAAGATCCACTCCACTTTGCACAGAAGCAATGCAAATATGGAGCCTAATTTACTCCCTAAATGCCTCCATACAAGCAATTCATCTGCCAGGAAAAGACAATACCCTGACAGATGCTTTGAGCAGGATAAACCAGGCTCATCACGAATGGGCACTGAACAGCCAAGTAGTGCAGGTCCTATTCAGGCGATGGGGAACCCCAGAAATGGATCTTTTTGCTTCCCACCAGGATCACCATTTACCCCTTTATTGCTGCAGGGCTCCAGTGAAAGGGACTGTTCCTGTGGACGCCCTGATTCTCAATTGGACAGGCAAATACCTTTATGCCTTCTCTCCTTTTCCTCTGATTCTCAGAGTACTCATCAAGCTCAGGTCACAGCCAGCCTCGATGATTCTGATAGCCCCAGAGTGGCCAAGACAGCCATGGTACTCCCTGTTGCTCTCAATATCGGTGAGCAAACCGATCTACTTCCCTCAGAGGTACAATCTACTGATTTCCTTTCAATGCAGGGTGGTGTATCTCAATCTCAGGGCTCTCAGACTCAAAGCTTGGCTCTTGAGGACTTAAAGTATTCAGATTCCGAATACTGCCAAGCAGTTTTAGAAGTCCTCAAGTGTTACAGAAAACCTTCTACTAAGAAAACCAGGGACACTGGTTTACAGGGATTGAGAAAGGGCATATTCCGTTTTGCACATTGTAAAAAATGGTATTGTCACCGGTGTTTGCTAAGCCAAAATCCGGTTTTACCGGTATTTGGTTTTGTGTACTTTATTTAACAATGTTTAACTCTGCTAACATGCATTTTAGCAATTTTGACCTCCACTATTATACACCCTTCAAGCCTTGTACCAATTTAAAGTTATTTTAGCTACAAGATGTGATGGCAGCAGCAGCACTATAACCCCCATCACTAAGGTGTGATGGAAGCAGCACTACGGCCCCATCCCTCAGGTGCGATGGCAGCACCAACAGCACTATGGCTCCCATCCCTCTGGTGTGATAGCAACAGCACTACAACCTCCCTCCCTCAGGTGTGACAGAAGCAGCAGCACTGTGGCCCCATATCTTAAGTGTGATGGCAGCAGTACTACATTCCCCATCCACCAGTGGTGATGGCAGAAGCACTACAGCTCCCACCCCTTCGGTGTGATGGCAGTAGCAACAATGCAGTCCACACCCCTCTGGGGTGATGGCAGTAGTGACAGCACTATGATCCCCTTTCTTCAACACCCACACCCCACATGCACAAGTTACAAATGACTTGGTCTCTTTGCTTGTTAGTACTCAGATGTGAATTAATCTGAGCCATCACCGTTAAAGCGGACTACCTTTGTTTTTTCCTATCTATAATTTAACTGCCTGAATTGGATTTCTGCCTGTGACACCGCTGACCAGGGTTAGGGAACAGACTTGGGTGTTAGAGGGTCAGCTGGTGGGTGAAGGCTTGAGTGTCCAATGACCACTCACCTTCTCCTGGGATGGAGGGTTGAGTTCATGGCTCAGCATTTGTTGGCCCCTGATGGAGGCCAGAGGCATGACAACATGTCTGCCCTCACTGCGGGAGGGAGCGTGACGGACGCTGTTTGTGCCTTGACATCATATGGCCTGTCACGCTCCCAAGAAAATGGAAAAACACCCGCTGGCCAACCAAAGGACGGCTGCTGGTCCCTTCATAAGCTGGAAGCCCCAGACATGCATGTGTTCTGACCCCTGCCATGCCCAGGATACACAGGAAGCTCTTTGGGGCAATTCTCCTCCCCTGGTAGCCTCCCACATGGGTAGGGGCCCCACTCAATGAAGGGTTACTTTTGGGTTACCTGGTAGCACAACAGTAAGGGGCAGTGGATGGTGGTCGGGACTCAGCAGCAGTGGTAGGGGGCCTTGGCAGGCCTGAAGGAGTGAATGGCCGATGGGTAGGAGGAGCAAAAAAACAAAAACTGCTTGAATTTGCTTCTTTGAAATAAAGTGTCTTCACCTAACAAATCCACAAGTGATTAGCGGAGGACCTTCAAATGGATTTGTGCATCTCCCAGACATGTGGATGCTTTTGTTTTTACTTGGTGTCTATGAAAAGGGTGTCTCCCAGTTTTCATGTCATTGCTCAGATGTGAATTGAGCACCAGTCTGCCCACCAGCATCATACAGCCCCTGGGGTCTTACCTTCTGTATGTCATTGAATGTGCTTTCAACATCCACTGGCCAAACAGAAGTACATTTAAATACTTAACATTTGCATTTTGTTGAAGCAGTCTATCAGAAAACTTTTTGTTGTCACAGAGACTGAAACAGCTGGTGAAGAAAAGGTGCAAATGATCCAATTCAAGCTAAACTGGGTGCTGACTGTGAAGTATTTCCATAAGTAGTAAGGCATTTTTTTCTTGTGAACATACTTCATTCAGACTAGTTTTCAGTCAAACAACTGAGGAGCCCACAGGAGCTCCTGAGCATTGCCTGGGGTGAAGCTAGGGGATACCCAGCCTAGGGATCTCTGAAAAGTGGAGACTGATGCTGTGAGAAGGGGCATAGAAAGAGACAATAAAAACATTTAAAGCGATGCTGAAATCTTAGGGATTCTGTGCAGTGACATGCAATTTCTGTGAGGCACGGTACAAGAATTCAAAATCCATGAACCAAGCAGGATTCTGTGACTGTTACTGGTAAAATGGAAAACCAGGGTCCCTGAAGAAAACTTATGCTTCAAAATGGAAAAGATTTTCTGTTTACAGACAAGGGCATAATCCCAGCACAGGCTGGCATTCCAACCCTCCTAGATTATTTGTTTTATCTGCATTCCTTGGGATTGCAGCACTCAACTCTGAAGGTTCATCTGGCTTCACTTTCAGCTTATCTCTCTGTAGGGAAAGAGGTATCCCTAGCTTCAAATCCCATATTTAGAAGGTTATTTAAGGACCTTTTACATCTGTTTCCCCCTCGTAGGGAACCAGTGCCAGCTTGGGACCTCAGCATTTGTAATGCCCAGCTAATGCTTCCACCATTTAAACCCTTAGCTTCTGCAGAGCTTAAATTTCTTACCTGGAAGGTAGTTTTCTTAGTGGCATTTACCTCTACTAGGAGGATAAGTGAGTTATAATCCCTATGTGTGGAGAAGGACTATATTTATTTTTACAATGATAATGTAGTGTTGAGAACTAATAGAAAATTTCTTCCCAAAGTGGTTTCTGACTTTCATTTAAACCAGTCCATTACCGTACCAGTATTTTTACAGCACTACGCTAACTCTGGTGGCGTAGGCTGTATAGTTTGAATGATGAGAGAGCACTGAGTTATTATATAGCCAATACCAAGGATCATAGGCAGGGCAGACAACAACTGTTCCTTACCTATGGAAAAGTAGGTAGGGGATCTCCTGCTTCAAAGAGAACTATATCTCAGTGGATAGTCCAGTGTATTCAGTTCTGCTATTCAAAGGTGGGCAAGATCCGCCTTCAGGTCTTTGGGCCCATTCCACAAGGGGCACAGCTGCCACCATGGCAGCTGCCAGAGAGGTCCCTCTGTTGGAAATTTGTAAAGCAGCTACCTGGAGGTCAGTCCACACCTTTACTAAACACTGCAGCCTGGATACTTGGGCCAGGAGTGATACCACTTTTGGAAAGTCTGTTTTGCAGAGTCTTTTTTCCTAAATAGATTCTGCCCACCTCCTAGTGGTACTGCTACATAGTCTGCAAAGAGTAATAATATAAGTGGATTCCTGGGGTTAGAAGAAAAAGTTATTCACCTGTAGTAATCTTGTTTCTTCCCATGCATCCACTAAAATTATTACTCCCTGCCCCTTATCCTCCCCTTAAAATCACAGAAAAATACTCTGTGCAGGTGAGATGCTGCTCAATATGAAGGGTAGCTCACCGGCTGGCCCATTTAGGTAATGCTTAGCTGGTGGGTTCTTTTCTAAGGGTATATCTGGCTCAGAAAAGAGAACTCCTCCTATTACTGTGTTTTTGTTGGCCCTTTTTTTGGCCTATTACTTCTTTTTTTACATGGCCCTGTTGGGCATTAGCATTCTAAAATTGTTATATATATTATGGCCTCTTTGCAGGCTTCACAGAAATCTGAGGTAGAATGCAGGCAGTTAGAATAGGGCAGTTTGAAAATGAATGTACCAGCTAAACATTCCATAATTAGCATAGCATTCTGTTTGGCTCTGGGGCAGTGCTGGCTTAAAGGAGCACTGCAAAGAGTAAAGAGTAATAATATTAGTGGATCCCTGGGAAGAAATGAGATTACTACAGGTGAGTAATTTTTTTCTTCCAGGTTACACACTATTTAGAAAAGAGAGGGTAGGGGGAAAAATGGGTGGAGGGGTGGCTAGCTACGTCAGGGAGTGAATTTAATGAACTGAAGTACAGGAAATGCCGGAGGGAGCAGAAGCACTGTGGGCCATCCTGGAGACAGGAAATGGCACCACCATTCACACTGGCATGATCTACAGACCTCCAGCACAAGGGGAGATCATCGACGGTATACTGGTGGAAGCCATCCACAAAATGACAGCCAAAGATGAAGTGCTGCTGGTGGGAGACTTCAGTTTGCCTGATGTGGATTGGAGCACCCAGGCTGCAGCCACAGCCAGTTGCAGAGGCATTCTGGATGTCCAGCAGAGGGTGTGCCTCAAGCAGCTTGAGGCGGAATCCACCAGAGAAGGAGCAATATTGGACCTGGTACTCACCAATGGGGACAGAGTCACAGATGTAATGGTGGGTAGCCACCTGGGGTCCAGTGATCATCATACAGTGTGGTTCAATGTTAAACAGTGGAGAGTCCAACCACACAAAAGCAAGGGTCCTGGATTTCAGGTGGGTTGACTTTGCAAGAATGGGGAATCTTCAAGGAAGCCCTGGCAGGGGAAGAAGAAGGAGGGAATGTAAAGAAACAATGGGCTATCCTTAAGAGAGCCATAGCAGAGGCAACAAACCTTTGTGTTAGGCAATTAAGCAAAACAAAGAGAAAGAAAAAAACACTATGGTTCTCAAAGGACATTGCCGGAAAAGTTAGAGAGAGAAAAGGGTAGCTTGCAGGAGGTACAAGGAAACACGGGGGGGACAGGGAACTGGAATTGTATCTGGAACAGCAGTGGTTGGCAGGGAAGGCAGTCAGGAACACAAAGGTGCAAAAGAAGGAAATATAGCCCAGGCAATTGATAAAGGAGTTCAGACCTTTTTCAGGTACATTAGAGAAAGAAAGAAGACCAGGGATGTGATTGTGAGGTTAAAAAGGTGTGTGTGTGGAGGGGAACCTAGAAAAAGCAACAATTGTGCTTCACAGAAGAAGAAGGACCACTATTGATTGATTGCAACAATTTTATTTTTATCCAGGTACAAACTTTAGGGATGAAATCCATGTTTTCAATAAGAATGCCCTGTACAATAGAACAATACTACAAACAACAGTTTATACCACATGCAATACAACACCAGTTACAAAAAAAATATAAAATTTGTTGGACATTCAAAAACTATTGCACATAATCATCCCATCCATAAGAATCATGTGTAGCAGTTACATTGCAATTTAAAATGTGTTCTCAACGCTGTCTGGAATTTAAATAATGAGTTTTTGGCCTTTAGTTCTAATGGTATACGTGCTTCATGTTTGTGCCACCATAGTTTGCAAAGCAGTATCGCCAAACCTGTTATTAGATCTGGGTCAGGGAATGTGTGCTGTATTTTTCCTCAGCAAATATTTGTTTTCATGCCTAGTTCTAGTAGATACCAGATATCGTGAGGGATGTACACTTTTAGTGTTAAATAATTTATAACCCCAAACTATCCATCTAATGTCCCTTTTCTGTTCAGGTCCCATCCAACCAAAATCTGCATAAACTTTATAGTGGTGTGTTCCATATTTTCTAAAATTGACAACTCTAGCTAACTTATAAGTCTGGTCCACCTTTTTCAATGCTTTCTTTGGAGCACACATATATAAATCAGCCCCCAAATATTCCTGCATTGTTTTTTTGTTTTTTTTGAGATTCATTAGTAGTTTGGATTCATGGAACCATGATTCCATCCTGATAACATCTTCCTGTAATTTTTGCTCTAGTGAGATATGGCTGCCATGGATGCCACCAAAACTGTGTCGTCCACGTACAGCCTGACTACACTATTTTTTAAGATTTCTGGTAGCCTGTTTACATAAATATTAAAAAGTAATGGGCCTAAAATTGATCCCTGTGGGACTCCTCGTTTTCTCTCTCCTAATGTAGTCATTACTGTTTCCACAGAAACACATTACCTCCTGGTTGCTAAATATGACTTAAACCATTGTAAAGTTTCTGTGTGGACCCCATTTCATGCAGCCTCAACAACAAAATCCTATATTCTACCAAATCAAAAGCTTTACTGAGGTCCACATAACACAGCCTCCGTACTATACCTTGAATTTACAGATGTTGTTATAAAGTTATTAAAGTCCACTAGGGCATTGTCCGTGGACCTCCCCGCCCTAAAACCATGTTGACAATATGTTATTAGACCGCACTGGTCCATTTACTGGCTAAGCTGTTTATGTACGAACCTTTCCATTAATTTTGATAATATGGGGAGCAAAGTTATTGGTCTAGAGATTGAGGCAAGTAGGGGGTCCCCAAAAATTGGGGCCCCCCTTTCCTACTTTCCATATATCTGGAAATAATGCTGTGCTAAGACTCCAATTTAATAAATGTGTTATTACGGTGTTAAAACATCAGCACCCAATTTCAAGAATTTTGATTCCATCCCATCTAGACCAATGGGAGAGAGGTGGACACCAGCCCATTTATGGAGGAAAGAGTCCTAAAGGAACTCAAGAATCTGAAAGGGGACATGGCTATGGGGCCGGATGGAATATGTCCAGAATATTAAAAGAACTTTAGAAAGGTGCTAGCAGCACCACTAACAGCCCTATTTGAAAAACTGATAGAGACGGGTGGCTTTGGAGGACTGGAGGAGGGTGAATGTAGTCCCTGTCCACAAAAGTGGGAAAGGGAGGAGGCTGGCAACTACAGGCCAGTCAGCCTGACCTCAGTGGTGGGGAAATTAATGGAGTCATTGCTAAAGGAAAGGATTGTGCTATTTCTTGAATCCAGCAGAACACAGGATCTGAGGCACCATGGATTGACAGCGGAAGGTCTTGTCAAACAAATCTGATAGATTTCTTTGACTTGGTTACTAGGGAGGTAGATCAGGGAGGGCAGTGGATATGGCCTACCTAGATTTCAGCAAGGCCTTCGACACTGTGCCACATAAGAGGTTGGTAAATAAGTTGGTCAACCTGGGAGGGCCCCAAGGTGGTAAACTGGGTCAGAAACTGGTTGAGTGACAGGAGACAGAAGGTGGTGGTAAATGGCATTTAGTCCGGGGGTGACCAGCAGGGTGCCACAGGGATCCGATGCTTGAGCCAGTCTCTTTAATGTCCTCATAAGCAACATTGCAGAGGACTGAGAGGAAGGTGTGCCTCTTTACAGATGACACTAAGATCTGCAACAGGGTGACATCTCGGGTGGTGGAAAGAATGAGAAAGAACCTAAACATGCTTGAGGAGTGGTCGAGAGTGTGGCAGCTAAGATTAAATGCAAAGAAATGCAAAATCATGCATTTGGGTTACGTAAATCGAAGGGAGTACAGGATGAGGGGAGAGGTACTGAAGGCCACCAGTCAAGAAAGGGACCTGGGGGTAATCATATCTGATGACCTAAAGGTCACTACGAAAACACCCCACCCCCAGTCAAACTGGAACTCCCCACTCTCTTTCACCATCTCTAACCTGCACTTGAGCAGCATGTGGTTACAAGCCCTGGCTAGCATCCAGCTGCCCCCTCCCCCGCACAGCCCCAATAATATAAATATTAACCTTGCCATCTCCACCCTCCCCCTCAAATGGCACATACCCAGGCAAATGACACTGTGGGGCACCCCTTTCACATGCCAACCTCAGACAGTATTCCTACCACCGTGCCTTTCCCCACTTCTTCCTCTTATCAGTACCCCATATCCTGAAACTCCCGATTCCCACCATGGGGTACCCTCAGCGTACACACCATCGCCTATACACCCAATTAGGCTACTGTCGTCTCAGGTCACTCATCCTCCTCCTTCTCCTTTTGGGCAATGTCCACCCTAATCCGAGCCCTCAGAATACTCCCCTGATCCACCCAGCATCAGTCCGTGGGCTCTGCATTGCCTCTATCAACATCTGCAGCCTACAAAAGAAATGGGACTCCTTTCAAGGGTGGGTACTCCAACACCACCCTGACATCATAGCACTAAGCGAAACCTGGCTCTCACCCACAGTAAACCTCCCTGGGTATCTCCTCTTTCGATCAGATAGGGTGGGTAAGCGAGGGGGTGGTTGCACTCTCTACCGTAAGGACTCGCTCCCAGCCCAAGTACTCCCTCAGCCACACCTAACATCGAGGGCCCAGGCTCGTATCCTAAAATTAACCCTAGGCAAGTCTACTTCCCCTTTCATTCTCACCTCGGCCTACATCCCTCCCCGGGACCAGAAACAAGCCTTCTGGGACATTCTGTCCCATCTCTCCACTTTCCCCGCATTATGAGAGAAAATAATTACGGAGATTTCAACATAAAATGGCTGGGCAAGACAGCCGCACTGGGTTTATCGATGAAGCCAAGAGGGCTCAATCTCACCCAGGTAGTCACTGCCCCACCTGTAAACGGCCGTACTGGGCCATTCTCGCTACTAGATCTAGTCTTCACTAACTGCCACCACAGAATAACCAACACCTTGGTTCTCCCTGACGCACTTAGTGACCACTCCCTGGTACTTTTCACCTGGTCCAGCACTGCCCCCAAAGCCCCCCCTAAAATGATCTGTCTATGTAAACTTAGGCCTGGTAAACTAGCCCAACTCAAGGCCTACCTCAGAGACTGGGATTGGACACCCCTAGCCAATACCCTTGACCCAGATCATGCGCTTGATCTATTTATCAACACTTTCAACACAGCCTGTGATAAGTTTGCCCCCCTAACCAAGAGGATATCCAAAGGCAACCATGCCCCCTGGTTCTCGGACCACCTCTCAGGCATGCTGCATCACCGTGATGCCCTCTAGCACCTAGCTAATGAAACCCAACAGCCCAAGGACAGACAACGGTACAGGGAGGCCTGTAACAAATGCACATGGGCCATTCACACCACCGAAGCAGAATACTATAAAGAAACCTTAACCTCCACCTGGGGCTCCGGGCGAAAATTTTGGAACAATATTAAGGAACTCTGTGGCAAATCTACTAATCTCCCCAGACCAAATACTAATCAGCGGTAACCTCTCCTCAGATCCCCTCAGTATAGCCTCGGCCTTAAACTCCGCCTTCACTGATCTCAACCATGTCTTCCCCCTAACTTCTTCAACCCTGCCTGCCCTTACACATCCCCCTCCACCCTTCTACTTACGCATCCTTGCCCCTGAGACTGCCAAACCCTACCTTGCCAATGCCCTTAACCACTCACACTTTAGTAGTGATTCCCTTGACCTGAGACTTCTCCGCCTCACCCTCCTGGAAGTTCTTACCCCACTCACCCATATTCTCAACCTCTCCTCTGCCAGGCAAAATTTCCTCACAATGGAAATCTGCTTTCATCGCCCCATTCATAAGAGTGGGGACCGCACCCCATCTCCATTCTGCCCTCTATCTAAAGCATTAGAGCACATAGTCGCTGATCAACTCACTGACCACCTTACTAAATATAACCTCCTATGTAACTAGCAGCACGGATTCCGTAGGGACACGTACCACCACCGCCTCCTTGAATTTACCTCTCATGTCCACTCCGCCTTGGATCATGGCCACATCACAGGAGCCATCTTCGTGGACCTCTCAGAGGCATTTGATACCGTCAACCATGCCCTCTTACTGAACACACTTGCCTATAGTGGCCTCTCAAATGATGCCTTAAACTGGTTCACCAGCTATCTCTCTGATAGGACGGTGCCTACCTTGACCAGCTGTGTTCTATCTCCTGGCCTCCCTATCCACTCCGGGGTCCCACAGGGTTCCTGTCTTGGGCCCCCGCTATTCTTCCTTTACCTAAACTCCCTCCCATCGGCCTGCCCCAGCAGCCTGCTCCTCTATGCGGATGATGCTGTCCTGTTCGCTTCAGATCTGGACCCCCTTAAGCTCCACCAGTCACTCCAGCGCTCTCTACGTGAAACTGAATACTGGCTCACCACCCAGCGCTTAATTACTAACTACAATAAGACTAAGATCATGATCTTCCTCATCCCCAGAACCCACTAAAGAGCCTGTGTCCCAATTTCTAACTGTAAATCAAACCCCCCTCAAACAAGTGGACACCTTTAAATACCTAGGGATCACTCTAGACTCGGCCCTCAACTTTAAACAACATGTTCTGCTCCTATCAGCTGCCCTTAACTCCAGACTAGGTGTACTTTTTCAGTACAAACACTGCCTCACCCCTGAGGCCCTATGGCTCACCATAAACTCCTCTGTCCTCTCTCTGCTAGACTACGGCATCCTCATCTATAGTGCCGCTCCCACCTCTGCCCTCAATAGTCTCCAGCTCGTTCTAAACAAGGCCTGCCACCTAATCCTCAGATGTGAGCGCCTCACCCACACCTGCTCCCTCTACAGTTCCACAAACTGCCTAAAATTAGACAGCAGAATCAAGTATCACACCTGCCTAATGACCAAAAAGATAGCTCTAGGCCTCACCCCCCCCGCCCTAAACAAAATTATTTTCCCTGTATTACCTGTCAGAACCACCCGTAACATGAATAGTCAGTTACTTTGGGTACCCCACTGCCGGAACTCCCAATTCCTAGGAACCTTCAATTTCAAAGCCCCCCTCCTGGACAAATGCGCTCCCAAGTCTAATAACTGACAAATTAAGAATAGGTCCTTTTAAATCCAGGCTAAGGAAACCCCTCCAGGCCTCAAACCTATGTGACTGCCCTGACCCCCCCTTGAGGACCTAGGCCAGCACCTTGCCGGTCTCCAGACCTAATTCTTCGAACTGCTAAGCTGACAAACAGCCTCACTGCTTTTTTTATTGGCTGTGCTGTAACATTGTATTCATGTGATCCGTGCCTATTTCAGTCACTTTCTGTATCGAGTTGTGTATCCTGTTCTGTGACGAGTTGTAATGCTTTTAAATCTGTAATTAATGTCATCCCTGTACCTCTCTATGTATGATATGGAACCTTTGTAAATGAGTCTTTGACTCAAAGGTCTTTCTGAATATTTCAATAAAAAAAAAAAAAACGGAGAAGGCTGTGGGAGAGCCACTAGGATGCTAGGGTGCATAGGGAGAGGTATCACCAGCAGAAAAAAGGAGGTGGTTATGCTACTGTATGGATCACTAGTGAGACCTCATCTGGGGTACTGTGTCCAGGTTTGGAGGCTGCATCTCTGGAAGGACATAGACAAAATAGAGGGAGTTTAGAGAAGGTAACAAAAATGGTACAAGAGCTGCACCAAAAGTCATATGGGGAATGACTAGAGGACCTCAGTATGTATTCCCTGGAGGAGAGAAGGGGTTTATGATAGAGACATTCAAGTATTTCAGGGGTATAAATGAGGTACAGGAGAGTAGCATCTTTCAGAAAAGAAGGTGTACAAGAACAAGGGAGCATGATATCAGGCTAGAGGGGGTAGGCTCTGGGGCAATATAAGGAAGAAGTTTTTCACAGAAAGAGTAGTGGATGCTTGGAACAGTCTCCCTGCAGAGGTGGTGCAGTCAAAAATGGTAGGAGAATTCAAGAATGCATGGGATAGACATAAGAGTACTCTCACAATAGGAAAGAGAGGGTAAGCCGTAGATCAGCTAGGGTCTATGGTATTGCATTAGGGAGGGAAAAGGGGCAGACTAGGTGGACCACACGGTCCTTATCTGCTGTCACCTTCTATGTTATGTTTCTACCAGCAGGGAGCATCACCGAGGCCCTACCAGTACTAGACTGGAGGAACTAAAGTAGGGACCAGGCAGACTAGATTGAGAGCTCCTCCCCGAATTAAGACATCTGCACCAAAAAGAAACACCCAAGCCAAGGTGTAAGAAACTGCAGTACAAATTTTTTTGAAAATAACCTGGTATTCTGTGGTCCAGCCCCTTCATGGCTACGTCAGCAGGACAAGCAAAGTAACTCCACCCAGTTTCGCTAAGGCATCATCAAGGATTGTGAATGGCAGCCCAGCTACACAGGTATTTAAACTTACCATCTTAAAGTGTCAGTTTCTGCTGGCACATTCGTATGTTCATATGTATGTCAGTGTATAAATAGAATCTGTTTAAATAAATCCATGTACCGTAAGTATAAAACTATGGACATCATGTGTGCATGAGTGAAAAATAACAGTGCAAATATCGTTTAGAACCTAATAAAGTGCACAACAATAATGTAAAATAGCAGCGTTAGTGGCAGAGTTGGCTGGTAGCCAAAAACTTGGTGCTAGTAGCCAACAGTAATCAAAGTCACATGGCGTTGTACAAACCAGAAAATTTAAAAGATGTAAAATAATTTCAATTAATTAACGCACCCATAACCAAGGACTGCTGCTTTCCATTATTGTTTGTCCCTTGTACATCACAAAACTACACTAAGGATGAGAAGGGAGGGTGTAGTGAGGGAAAAGGAGTAATATATCTGAACTGGAAGGCAGGATTAAGATGTGCACTACAAAAATGTGGTATAAAACCCGAAGACGCTACCGTAAAACCACCAGTACATTACCAAAACCATTACCTAAATAAAGCAAGCATTTGTCAATGCCGAATGTTGTCTTGCTCGCATTGGCATTGGTAGTGCAGGAGTTAGAGAGATGCATAATAGGAATGGCAGTGAAGTATGGAACTCATGCCAACCCCACCCCATCCTGCAGAGACTGACAGGCATTGAGGTGTGCCTTTGGATCATCAGCTATAATGCTCATGCCATTTCACCTCACCCCACCCTGCAGACTCCGACAAGTGTTGCGTTATGCCTTGGGGTCATCGGGCCTTATGCTCACCCCATTCCATAAGGAAATACATTGAGATGGGTGCAGTATAGGAGAATGGGGTGAACTTTGAGGCCAAAGAGTCCAAGGCACACCTTGATGCCTGATACTGGCTGCAGGGTGGGGTGGAATGGCATGAGCATTACAGCCGACAGTCCAAAGTCACACCCCTGACGCCTTTCTGTCTCTATAGGGTGGACATTACGATTAGAAACCCTAATGTGTTTGTTGGTATTTGCACTCCAGATTTTTAACATGGGCTTTTTGTGACCCTACCTCATGAAAGTGTAACCCCTAGATGGCGCTATCCCAGGGGCTACTACCCCTGCCTGATTTGCCACTAACAGGTTGAGGGGCCTGGATCCAATGGCGGGTGCCTCCACCCAGAGGTCAGGGTTTGCAATAGTTAAACTAACTTGGTCACAGCCCTCTGGGACACTGCAACCCCTTTCTTCTCACTAGTGGCCCACACAATATATCAGAATTACCTTCACAGTATACACTTACCCCCAGGTCTGGTTCCGCACTGGGACCTCCTGTGAAATGAGATACAGTGCAACAATCACAGTACAGTACTTTAACATAGACAAATACCTCAGGCAGTATAACTTTGCTGAAACAAGCAGCTCTGATTTATTTAGGGGGATATAACAAGGACAGGGGGAAATCAGGTTAATTAGCTTATCACTCTAATAATCTACTTATGGCTCTGTGCACAGGCCTATCCCTATCAGTTACTGTCCCTAGGTACCCAAGCCCTAGTGCTAGTCCAAACCGTGGGCAGCTGGTAGGGCCCTTTCACACAGAGAAAAGGAGAATTAAACAGTCAGCAGTACAGTAATTCCATTTGGATTTAATGTGGCAATTCAACAGGGAGCGACCCTGAATTAGTACTCACGACCTCCAAATAAGATAGGGTCCTTCAATGTCAGCAGGGCTCACTTGAGGTACACAAACCCTTCACACATCCATATAAAAGAAAGCACTATACCAGGCAGGCTGCATCTGTATCCCGATCGCAATTACTGCACAATACCCAGGAGAACACACAGCAGATTCAGTTCCTGACAGACCGAGTGTAATTTTCAGCAATTCCTCCAGTCTTCTACAGGGTGAGCCTGGTTTCTACTCTTCAGAGATCCTTTGATTCTTTTCACAGGATGGATTCAGTCCTAACAAGCTGCAGACCGGAACTCTGGGCCTTACACACGTTTTTTGACTAAAACTGCACACTGAAAAAGTACAGGGCTCCTTCCTTCTTCACTGCCAAAGCTCAACTGAAACTCCAACTGACAAAACCGGGCTCTTCCTTTGAGTTCCTCCCAGTTCTTGACTGGATTGGCTGTCACACAATAGACTGCTGCTGTTGGTCCAAAAGGCACTGAAGTCTAAACTACATCTCCCAGAGTCACTGCCCATACAATCCTCTTGTGGCTGGCTCAGATTATGAGTCCAAGTTCTGATTCGTCCAGGCACCATTTTAGAGCTAGCTTACCCACACTGATTGGTCCAGTTCAGCAGTTCAAAACTAGAATGGGGAACTAGCAGACACAGTTCTGACTGCAAAGAAAGCAGGTTAGACAAACTGTAATTTCATTATTACTCTAAATAATTTCTGGTAAACAGTTACATCTTTCAGATAGGTTCCCTTTGCACCCTAGTGACTGCAAAAATTAAGTGAATTGGCAGCAGCTCGAGTGGTACTCGGAGAAGCACACAGTCCCCCCATACAAACTAATTATGTCTGCAAGCAGACAGCTCTTAAAGAGACAGTACCAGAGGCTCTAAAAACACTCACTGATAAATGGCTTAAATGCCAAACACCATTCAGGCTTGGAGCATTCAAGCAAGCTCCTGGAAGTCTTTTGGGAACCCCCATTTGCAGGGGGGTTACACAAGCATCTGGGACCTCCGCTCATGAACAGTGGCACTGTGATTTTGTGAATCTGTCCTGAATGTTGATGTCCCACAGCGACCGTGCCATTCCGCACCAGATGCCAGATGTGCGAAAACACATTTCGGGCAGGATGTGAAAAAAGACAGCTATACTGTTCATAAGGAGGTGTGAAGAAATGGCAATGTTGAAAATCTGGAGTGAAAATATAAAACATTCTCGAAATTACGAGCGTACATGGAAACTGCACAACGCACGCTCGTAACAAAGTCATGTTTTGGAATTTTTTCACCAAATTTTCAACATAGGCATTTTGGGACCTCTGCTC
Source organism: Neoceratodus forsteri (assembly GCA_016271365.2). NCBI lineage: Eukaryota > Metazoa > Chordata > Ceratodontiformes > Ceratodontidae > Neoceratodus > Neoceratodus forsteri. Next base: position 142,501,628 of record JADMNL010000023.1, read on the forward strand.
ATGAACAGTGAACAGTGTCACTGATTTTCTTAATCGGTCCCGAACATCGATTCCCCACAGTGATCGTGCCATTGAGCGTGAGATGTGCAAAAACACATTTTTGGCAGGATGTGAAAATGTGAAAAATGACAGCTATATTGTTCATAAGGAGGTGTGAAAAAATGGCAGTGTTGAAAATCTGGAGTGAAAATATTTAAAATTCTCAAAGTTGCTAGCGTGCATGAAAACTGCGCAACGCACACTCATAACACAGTCATTTTTTAGAATTGTTTCACCAAATTTGCAACATAGGCTTTTTGGGAGCCCACCTCATGAACAGTGGCACTGTCATTTCGTTAATCGGTCCCAAAAAGTGATTCCATGCAGTGACGGCGAAATCACCTTTCGGGACAAAATAAACAAAATTACAGTGACTGATTTATGAAGTGGGGTCCCAAGAACCCCATGTTGAAAATTTGGAGCCAAAAGTCAAAAAAATGGCAGAGATATCCACTGAAGTTGCCCTCCCCACTGATGCCATTATACAGCTTACCGGCATTTCTTCAGTTCGGGTTGGCTTTGAAGACTGCAGATGTGTTCCGCTCAGTGAAGATCACGGTAGCGGACATCTGGAGTAAATATGGAGTGGGTGTTTGGATGTGGGATGTGCAGAGGGTGGTTGTGGGTTGGGGAGGGGGTGCTCCAGACTCAATGACTGGCCGTTTTCTTTTTTTCAGGAACGGACATCGCGGGAAGGTTTTCTTTATTTACAGGTGAAATAAAACAACTGTTGGGCACACTGGGGCGAGCTCCCAGTATGCCCCATGACTTTGGGAGGGTTATCTTGGCCTCACTGGAGTGAGCTCCCAGTGTGGCACACAGTGGGGGTGGGGTGGGGGCAGGAACATACTGACGTGGTCAGCTTCGGAGCACACAAAGCACACTGTGGCGGACTCCCAGTGTGCTACACAATCTTCAGGGGGGTTATAAACAGGCCAACACCAAGAAAACATACAAAGCAGCAAAGAGGTAAATATTATCAACTTCTGTAATTTTGAGCTGACTGCTCCACAAATGACCATTTTGAGTAAGGGCCTCAATTTCATCCCCACCTCCGATGTGAGGTTATTTGACCCATTTGCTGATTTGAAAAAATTGTCAAGAAAGTTAAATCTTTACGTATTTTTCCAAGTGAGAAATGAATAATGGCAACACAATGGTCCCTGAAATGCCCCATGTAGCTAATAACTTTCAAGGACAGCCAGGCTTGTTAAAGCCTGTTTTGGCATTAATTCCTCCTTATTCCCCCTCTGTATCAGTTTTTGAAAAGACCTGCCTTTAGGATTTTTAAAAACATTTTTCCATTGGGTTTGTACTGGAATTTGTGAACATTACTGCAAGAAAGAGGGAAGCAATAAAAGAACTGCAGGACAATCCTTTGCTCACAGTCAAGCCAGCCAATAAGGGGGTTTGTTTGTTCTGATGGGCTCATTGCAGTTAGAGATGTGCAAAGTTGGAAAACTGTGCTCTGCATTAATCTGTGATTTCCTCATTTCACAGAGTCAGTCCACTGTGCAGAGTCCAAATTTGCGCTAAACTGATAACTCCATGAAATGTGGAGTTTGGCAACACCGCCAGTGGAGTTAGGTACAGAAGAAGTTGTTCAAAGTAAAACTGTCCCTGTTGTCTAGTGGTCCCCCCACCCCCCGATCGCCAGCCCAGTCTTTCCCTGGTGTTTAGTGGTCCCCCTTCCCCACCGATTGCTGGCCCATCGTTAAAGAATAATCTTTACCTGGTGTCTAGCAGTCCCTCCCTCACCTGCACCCATGACTCATGTTAGCTATAGTATTTCCTGGTGTCCAGTGGTTCCTCCCCCAAGCCGATCACCCGCGTGATATCATTTTAAAATTTATATAGTGTCCAGTGGTCCCTTCCCCAACCCGATCACCTGCCTGAGATAATGTAACATTTTTCCTGGTGTCCAGTGGTCCCTCCCTCACCTGATCACCCACCCGACATAATGTTACACTTTCCTTAGTGTCCAGTGGTCCCTTCCCCAACCCGATCACTTGCCCGAGATAATGTAACACTTTTCCTGGTGTCCAGTGGTCCCTCCCCCCACCTGATCACCCACCCGACATAATGTTACACTTTCCTTAGTGTCCAGTGGTCCCTTCCCTTAATGTTACACTTTCCCTGTTATCTGGTGGTCCCTCCATCCCACTCCCCTGTAGTAGTTAATTCCCTTGTGTCTAGCAGACCCCCTCTCTATCCTTCTACCCTGTAATAAAAAAAGGAAAAAACAAGTAGTCCATTCCCTGGTGTCTAGCAAACCTCCTAGTGCCCCTCCACCCTGCTCCCCACCCCCCCGACTCCGAGCAGTCGACCGGCACAAGCCTCCGCTCTCCACTATGGCCTGCTGCTGACTGAGTTGTCAATGAATGAAGTACACGCTCATTCATTGACAGTTCAGTCAGTGGCTGGCTGTGGTGGAGACAAGATCTGAGGGCGGTGCCAGTTGCCGGCTTGGGGTAGTAATGGGGGGGGTATGGCATGGTGGGTCACCGGCCACCAGCACAGTCCTCTGCTCTCCACCACGGCCGGTCGCCATGTCAATGAATGAGCATGGACTTGTACCAATATGCACTCATTCATTGACAGCTCAAGTCAGTGGCTGGCCACGGTGGAGAGCGGAGAGGTGTGCTGTTCACTGACTCAAGAGTCGGGGTGGGGGAGATACTGGCTGTCGGGGTGGGTGAGTCTGCTAGACACCAGGGAATGGACTACTTGTTTATTTTTTTTTTATTTTAATATTACAGGGGATCGGGATAGGAAGGGGGTCTGCTAGACACCAGGGAATTAACTACTATAGGGGATCCAGATGGAGAGGACCACTGGAAAACAGGAAAAGTGTAACATTATGTCAGGCTGGTGATCAGGTGGCAGGCGGGACCATTGAATACAGGGAAAGTGTAATATTATGTAGGGTGTGGGGACCAATGGACACCAGGGAAAGTGTAATATTATGTCAAGCAGGTGATCAGGTGGGGGAAGGGGCCACTGGACAACAGGGAAAGATTTATGTTTAACATAGGGCTGGCGATGGCGTGGTAGGGGGACCACTGAGACACAAAACTGGGTGGCATCGGGGTGGAATTCGTTCATTTTAGCTTTGCCTTGTTTTGGGGTTTTTAAATGCAATTTGCACTTAAAAAACAAAACAAAAGCAAGGTGAAGTTAAAATGACAGATTTCTGTTAAATAGTAACATTTTGCTAAGCATTCTGTGGAGGCGGATTTGTCGACTTTTGCTGGAAATTAGCTGCTGAATTAAAACTTCACTGCATCTCTAATCACAATATATTAGCTAAATTTTGAGGCAGTTGTCCAACAGTGTCTTTTACATTGTCCTTATGTCTGACTTGACAGAACAGTTCAAGAGAGAGATACTGATTCATTCTTCCTAAGTTGTTTTGAATTGGGGAATATTTCATACTCTTGAATACCTAACACTTAATCACCCTGTGAGACCAACAGTATACTGTATGTTTCACCAGAGGTTGATAAAACCTTACACGAACCCCTCCCCTGCCATCAGATGCCATATTGTATCGGGTAGTAGGGTGCCTTACCAAGGTGTTGTCTGGGTTCATGGATGAACATGTTTTTTCTTTTTACTTCTATTTATGCACCCCCTGCCACTAAACTCTCTCCAGCGAGGTCTCTCACCACTGGCTCTGCCTGTCTGCCTGAAGCTCTGACATTCCTTTCCAGGTTGAAGGGGGCCTCCTATGGGCTCGCTTAACCCCTCGGCTCTGAGTCCCCTGCGGAAGGACCGCCACTCTACTGGTGCTCTGTCTAATAGTGCTGGCAGGTTTGCTTCAGAGGAGGAACCAGGATGGATGTCGGACGCCTGGCATTGGATGTGGGGCATAATCACTGGGCTCGCCATCTTGCAGTGGAGGTAGGGGTTCCTTAAGTACCCCTATGGGAGCGTGGACGACAGGATGTCCAGCACAACATGGGTGCGCTTCCGCACCGCTTGCAGGATGTCAGACAATGTCCCTGACCTGTATGCGCCTCCATGCATACTGCATCTGCCAGGAGCCACTAGAGCTGCGTGGAGTGGCAGTCCCCTCCCAGGAGAAGAGAGCAGTCCATCAGATGCTCAGTCCTCTCCTGCCCCAGTGCCCAAATCTGTTCCCGAACCCAGGTCACTGGCGTGGCGTGAGGTGTGGCATCCAGTGCCTCAACCCACCACGCCACTGAGCCGGCCCATGGATGAACATGTCAAACACATGATTCCCTTATTACCATTTTATATTACGGGCACCATTCAGATCTTGTGCATCCTGAGGGAGCTGTCACTTGACTACCATTGTTTTTTTTTTTTCCATTCTCTTTATGCACTGGGGACCAGGGCATCTCTGAGGTGATCCCACACAGCCACTACCTCTACTCCCAGCCTGAAACCACCTTTTCCCCTGGGAGACACATTACAGAGCACCCCTTCCTGGACCCATGGACTTGTCCAGCCCCCCGGATCAACCTCCCCCGGGGGAGGTCCCACCTCACCTACCTGGCAGCCTTTCTGTGATTAGCGGGATGGTCCTGGACTGGGTTGAGGGGCTCTGGAGAGCAGGAGGAAGGCTGGTCTGGCTTCGTTGTGGGCCTGAGCTCCCAGGGCCTCCATTGCTTCCCTGAATCCACCAGGGACTTTTCTTGTATGTTCCCCCCCCCCCCGGAACACGGCGTGTGGAGATTTCTGCTTGGCTTTCTCCACTCCTCTGCCACTGGAGTTTACTGGATTTACTGGATAGAATGGGACAAAGAAGGCACCAGGCCCATCGAGATTGTCCCCTCAACAGTGACTCATTGATTACTTTGATATTGAGAAGTAAGCCTACATCTAACTGAGATTTAAATGCTTCAAAACTAGCTATATTAATAAAATCTTGTGGTAGTGAATTTCAATATTTTATTGCTCTTATAGAAAAAAATTATCACGTTTGTTTGTGTTAGCCCAATCCACTACTAATTGCTGGTTGTGAAGTCTACCCATTATACATTTGTTGGCTAAGATAAGGCCACATTGATCCATTAAGATGGGTGATTTAAGTAGTTTGTAGGTAAAAGAATGTCCCCCCTGTGTCTTTGAATATCTAGGGATAGAGACCTGTTTCTCTTAGGTGAGATTCGTACTTGAATGACTTAAGCCTTGGAACCATTTTTGTGAGTTGTCTCTGTATTTGCTCTAAGCGAATGATGTTTCCCTTAAGATAAGGTCTCCAGAATGGGGATCCATAGTCCAGTTGGAGGTCTATCATAGGCCCTGTACAGGGACACTAGGCAATGCTCAGACTTACTGATAAATGTTCTTCTAATTTGTTTTAAGAGAACATTAGCTGATCTTACCACTTTATTACAGTGATGATTTAAAGTTAAGTTATTAGTTATGATGCCTAGATCTCTTACGTTAGTTGTTGATTTTATCATGGTGTTATTTAAATAATATTTAACCTGTGGATTTTTATTACCAAAATGAAAGACAGAACACTTTTCAGTATTAAAATCATAGAGTTAGTCTGTGCCCAAGGTTCAGTATGAAGAAGGTCAAGTTCAAGGGATCTTATGGCTGATATAGTGTCAACCCTACCTCCCAATTTCGTATCATCTGCGAATCTGGAGAGATGATTATTTTGAGACACATTCATATCACTTATGAAAATGTTAAACAATAAGGGTCCCAGCACAGAGCCCTGAGGAACACCGCTAGTAACTCGGCCAGTGTCTGAAAGGGAACCATTGATGTTTACCGTTTGGGTCCTATTTTGCAACCACCTAGCAGTCCAGTTAACTAGACATGATGAAAAGCCAGGTTTATATAGTTTATTAATTAGTATAGAGTGAGATAGTTTGTCAAAAACCTTGCTGTAATCAAGTAATATGACATCAGATGGAACTTTATCATCCAGGTTCTTGCTTATGTTGTTATAAAGGAAATTAGGTTGTTGTTCAAGAATGGCCTTTTTAAAGCCATGTTGTGTTGTATCCTGATACCTAAGTTGTCCATTTCTTTTCAAGCAAGTCCATAACTAGACAATCCATTACTTTCCCTATTATTGATGTTAAACTAACAGGCCTATAATTTTGTACATTTGATTTATTTCCTTTTGTGACTAGGAATAACGGTAGCTAATCGCCAGTCATCTGGGACATCATTCTCAAGCAGAGATTTATTAAACAACAGCATTAATGGTGTTGCCAGCGATTTAGCTGATTCTGATATGAACCTTGGATTTATGTTATCAGGCCCGACTTGAATTTTTTTAATGATAATAATGCATGCAGGATCTCATCATAAGTAAAGGAAGAGGGTAGGAACATATCATTTACTGTTATGGGGTGCATCTGATGAATTGAAAACAGAGCCAAAATAGGTGTTGAAATGATTAGCAGGTTCCACATCTGTTTTAATTGGGTTCCCATTAATCAGTAATGGGCCTAATGTTTTATTATTATCTTTTTACCATTGATATATGAAAAAGTGTTTTGTGACTTGTCTTGGAATGGGCTAAGTTAAATTGGATTAGTTTTGCAAGTTTAATTGTTGTTTTATGAGGAAACCACAGATTTGTATTGATGCTTGTTATACAGATTTGAATTCTTTTGAGTTTCTTAAACAAAACCTATTTTCTTTAATTAGTTTATTAATGGATTTATTAAACCAAATAGGGATGTTACCCTTTTGTTATTTATTTTTGTAACAATGAAATTTCTTTCAGATAACATATAAAGTCTTTTAGCTCAATCCATGCACTGGTAACCGTATATCCCTAAATTTGTCCTCCCAGTCAGTTTCGTGATTTTGGTATTAAGTCAAAATTAGCATTGTTATGGTCCTTGTGTGTAGTATTATTTAATGTTTAGGATTGTTTATATCTATATTAAAGTTGACTCTGTTGTGATCACTATTACCTATTGGTGCTAATATTTTCATATCAGAAATTTTGTTCTCAATATTAGTGATAACTAAATCAAGTAAGTTACACCCTCTAGTAGGTTGATCCTCTAGTTGTTCAAGGCCATGATCCAAGCATGTTAGTTGCAAATAATTTTTCTTGTTCTGAGCTACCAGAAAAGGATTCCCAATTTAAGCTTGGGAAGTTGAAATCTCCCAGACTCAAACAGTCTCCCTTAGCAGCCATATCAGATATAATTTTTGTCAAGTCAGAGGTGTAAGACATATCTGCAGATGGAGGTCTATAGTATATACCCAATATAAGTTTTGGGTGGCCTTTAAGTTGAATTATCACCCATAATGATTCAGTAGATGTAGATGTTGGAATTTCGTAAGATGGAATATCTTCTCTAATATAAAGACATACTCCCCCCCCCCAACCGATTGTCTCTATCCTTATGATAAAGTTTAAAATTTGGTTTTTGCCTAGTCCACCCTGAGGATGAGTCCCACCAAGTCTCAGTAACTGCTATAATGTGGAGATCCAGTTGAGTACATTTGAGTTATAATTCAGACTTCCTTAAATAATTTAGAGATCTTGCATTAAAATATAGAAAGTTACAATCCCTACTAGTGAAATATTCCTTAGTCCCAATTAGAGAATTGGCTGGTGCCCATTCTCCCCTGCATATTAGTTTAAATGTTTGTTTATAACAGAAGTTAAGGTTTTGCCAATAGAACTCCTCTTCTGCTGAGATGAAGGCCATCCCAACAGAATAATGATTCAAACAACATGAAGTCTTACTATATTATAGACATTAGCAGTTTGTTCCAGCTCTAGAACTGCCCGGGTGAAATGGTTAAAACCATTCCAAAATAGAATTTTGGCACGAGCAGCTCTATCTGTGTCATTTCAAACTTGAACTGTCAGATTCTTTACTCCGCCTCAGTGAACAGTCGCTCGAGATTTCTCCTTCTGCTCGGTTCATTTCTTGGTTTAAAAAGTGTTTTCTCGGTTGATTTAACAGAGAATAGTTTTATTTTAACCGAAAACCGCTCGGTTCAAGCTCTATCTGTGGTAACCGTAAGTAAATGAAGGTTTTGTCTGTGGAACTTGTAGTTATCGGTTCGGTTTTGAACCGATCAGTGGTTTAAAACTCATTTAAAACTAAAAGTTACTATTTTAGAGTGCGGTTCCCGTTCTTATCGGTTCTAAAAAAGCGGATTTATTACGTTTTTTCCAGTACCAGTGACACGGTTAGGAACCGATAAGGGTGTTCTTGCCTGGCACTGCCGTTAAAAGGCAAGTTTTTGGTTAGGCTGGCATTATGTCTGAGAAACCCAAAAGAAAACCGGCCCACTGGTTTCAACACTGTGATGTTTGTGGGGAAGTCTTGCCAAGGCTGACCCACACACCACATGTGTTTATTGTCTGGGGTTTGACCACCTCCAGTCAGACTGCCAGGTATGTAGAATTTCCTGCAGCCACCCTGGAAAAAGATTGGGCAGGCTCAGGGCGAGAGCTAAAAAGTCCGCTGACCCGGATGGCCAGCCGGTTCGGTGCCAGCCGAACCCAGAGAGTGCCCTCTGACCAGGGGCCAGACTTCCTCGGGCAAAGAAAAGCTGGTTCTGAGGAACCAATTCCAGTAAAGAAAACAAGAAAATCAGCAGGTCTGGAGTCCAAAATTCCTTCTCCAACTGCTGCAGCGATAAGCAAAAGCCATACAAATTGTCCAGTCACTGTCTCAGGGTCCGTCCGAACCACCACTATCTGGTAAAGGTCGGTTCGTCCGTCCCAGTGGTTCAGGATTATGATATTGAGGAATTTTATGAACCAGAGGAGGGGAGGAAGATTATGAACAGTATGAATGTGGCTGGGAAGGTCTGGGTGTGCCATTGAACCGGACATCTCCCCAGACAGACCTTTAGAATCTCCGCTTATGCTGTCTGAGTCCCCATCTCATTTTATGTTTTATAAAAGTTGCTGAAACCCTCCAGCTTCCTTTAGAAGAGGCTGTGGATGAGCAAGAGGAGCCTGATTTTGTAGAAATGATGGATATTCCAGAGTCTAGGAGATTGTCTATTCCTTTACATAAGACTTTTAGGAAACAAACAATTAAAATTTTAAAGCTCCTAATTCTGTGCCTCCTGTAGATAAAAGATGGACAGAAGGTATACATTGTCAGGCCCTGATACAGAATTCCTTTCTCAGCAATGAAGTCATGTTAGTAGTTCAGGCTGCTGCCTGTGATAAAGCTAATATTCCCTTGGCTTCACATCCTCCTGACAAGGATTCCAGGAAGATTGATGCCATGGCAAAAACAGTATATGGCAGCCTCTCTGGGACTCAGGCAAGCAAATTATATGGCTTATGTAGCTAGGTATCAGAAATCTAGATGGGATACTGTTATGCAATTGGCCAAGCAGGCCCATGGCCAACTGGCTAGTGAACTAGAACAGGTGGCTGCTGATGGCATTGAAGCCTCTAAGGTTCAGTTTCATGCTGCTGTGGATGTTAATGATGTTTCCTCTAGGGTCATGGCCACATCTGTAGCTTTTCGAGGTTGGCCTGGCTCAGGTGTACTAGTTTGTCACAGGATACCCAGACTAAGGCTATAGATTTTCTTGTGGTGGGAAATTCTCTGTTTGGAGAGCAGACAGAGAATTACATGAAGAAGATGGATGAATATAGGACTACTTACAAGAGTGCCCAAGCTAAGGAAGCGGCAACCACCTCAAAGGCATGCCCCAGGGGTAGGAGTAGGCCTTTTCACAGGCCTTTCTACCAGACTCAGGCCTCCTCTGCCTATGCTCAGAGGGCTTCTTCAGAGCAGGGGCAGGCAGGGGTGGGCAGACCTGCTCCCCCCCCCAGCCTAAAGCTCCTCAGAACAGGCACCCTGATGGGGTGCCCAGGGCGATTCTCCTGTACCAGTGGGGGCAGGCTGGCTTACTTCAGTCAGAATTGGGCTTCTTTAACCTCAGACAAGTGGGTTCTGGAAGTAGTAAGCCAGGGTCTGGTTCTCAGCTTCAAAAGTTTCCCAAGTTGAGAAGCAGACTTTTCTACCTGCAAGTGCTTCAGAGACCCTCGCTCTGGAAACAGAGGTCTCATCCTGTTAGCTCTCAGAGCAGTAGAAAGGGTTCCTCCCTGCATCAGGGCAGGGGTCTGTATTCAGATACTTCCTTACCCCAAAAAGACAGGAGAATGGCGGCCCATTTTAGATCTCAGATATCTGAACAAGCATCTTTGAAACCAAAGTTCAAAATGGTAACTCTGGCAATGATTTTACCTTCCCTAAGGCCAGGGGACTGGCTGCCTCCCTGGACCTCAAGGATGCCTATTTCCATGTCCTAATCAAAGATCCCATCGAAAGTACCTCAGATTCGAACTGCCTCAGGTCATTACCAGTTCAGAGCAATGCCTTCGGCCTTACTCTGCTCCAAGGGTATTTACAAAGTGTCTAGCAGTGGCAGTGGCCCACTTAAGGAGGCAGAGGATTGCTGTTTTCCTATCTAGATGACTGGCTCAGTGTAGGCCAGTCCCCAGAACAGGTAAAATCTCACCTGCAGGTCACCCAGCAGCTTCTCACCTCCCTGGGTTTTCTGCTAAACCTACCAAAGTCGGTTCTGGAACCAGTCCAGGTACTCACCTTATAGGGGCAGAATTGGACACAGTTAGCCAGAGCCTTTCTTCCCCAGAAAGGGTAAGGAATTTAGTGGCTCTGGCCTCTTCCTTCACTCTGCAGGTCTCTCGACCAGCAAGACACCTTCTGCAGCTCCTGGGGCACATGGCTGCATCCACAGCTGTTGTGCAGGGAGCCAGATTTCAGATGAGACATTCAGTTTCACTTGAGAACCTTTTGGTCTCAGAGAAGAGACCCTTTCCAAGTTGGTCCCAGTGATCAACCTTGATCCTAGCTCTCCAGTGGTGGCAGGATCAGAGCAATTTAAGAGCGGGGTCCCCTTCATTTCCTTCTCGACTCTGACTCTCACTACAGATGCTTCCCTTCTGGGTTGGGAGCCCACATGGGCGACCTTTCCACTCAGGAGTTTGGTCCCCAGAATCTCTGCTCCACATCAATTTGCTGGAACTCAGAGCTGTCTTTTAGCTCTTCAAGCTTTTTCTGCATCTGTCCACGACAAGGTGATACAAGTCAGAACAGACAACACCACCACAATGTGGTACATCAACAAACAGGGGCACTCGGGTCTTGACCTTGTGCACCGAGGCAATGAAGTTGTGGTCTCTGGCCTATTCCTGAACACTTCCCTCATAGCAGTTCATCTTCCAGAGAAGGACAATGTCTAGCGGATGCCCTCAGCAGGATTTCAGGGCCATCACGAATGGTCCCTGGATCCTCAAGTGCTGGGGATAGTTTTTGCCAGGTGGGGCATCCCTCAGATAGATCTTTTGCAGCCCCAGACAATCACAAACTTCCTCTGTTCTGTTGCAGGCCTCCAGTGCTGGGCTCAGTTCCCCAGGATGCCCTTCTTCTGGATTGGGAGGAAGTTCTCTATGCTTCCCCTTTCCTCTCCTATTCAAAGTACTAGTCAAAATCAGATCTCAGCCTTGCAGGGTGATTCTGATTGCCCCGGATTGGGCCAGGCAGCCCTGGTACCCACTCCTTCTGTCTCTGACAGTCCATCTTCCCCTGTGCCTCCCCAGGAATCACAATCTGTTGACTTGTGCCCAGGGAAGGGTTTGGTATCTGGATCTCAAATCCTCAACCTCAAGGCCTGGCTCTTGAGGAGTTAGAGTTTGCTGATTTACACCTCCTCAGGGTGTTCTTGAGATCCTAAAGGCTTCCAGAAAGCCTTCCACTAGGGCTACTTATAGTTCTAAATGGAAAAGGTTTTCCATTTGGTGTGCTGGGAAAAATATTTCCCAGAATCTGCTGAATTGCCCATTTGTTAGATTACATGGTACATCTTAATTGCTTGGGTCTCAGACCAGCTACCCTGAGAGTTCATTTGGCAGCTGCATCTGCTTTTGTGTCAGCAGGAAAGTCATCCCCTTTCCTCTCATCCTGTGTTTTCAAGTTTTTAAGGGATTACTCCATACTAATCCTCCCTTTCGGGAACCGGCCCCTGCTTGGGACCTTAATGTTTGCATTGCCCAGTTAATGCAACCCCCTTTTGAACCTCTGTCTTCTGCAGAGCTTAAGTACCTAACTTGGAAAACTGTTTTTCTAGTGGCTATCACTTCTGCCAGACGATAAGTGAATTGCAAGCCTTGTCAGTGGAGACTGACTTTATTTCTTTCCAGGATAAGGTAGTCCTTAGGACTAATAGGAAGTTTTGCCTAAGGTGGTTTCAGATTTCCATCTTAATCAATCTATCTCCCTTCCAGTATTTTTCACTGATCACTCCTCTTGGTGAGAGGAGGTTGCACACCTGGATGTTAAGAGAGCTCTTAGTTATTATATAGAGCGTACCAAAGGTCACAGGTTCGAATCCCTCCAACTTTTCCTTACCTATGGTGAAGTTGGGAAAGGCAAACCTGCCACTAAGAGATCAATAGCCAGGTGGATTGTCTCTTGTATCCAATTTTGTTATCAGAAAGTGGGCAGAGCCCTCCCCGGTTTGAGGGCTCATTCTACCAGGGGTACATCTGCGTCTCTAGCTGCTGCCAGAGATATCCCTTTATTAGAGATTTGCCAGGCTTCTACTTGGAAAACGGTACACACTTTTACCAAGCATTACTCCCTGGATGTCCAGGCCAGGAGAGATGCTCGGTTTGGCACAGCTGTTCTTCCGAGCCTATTCCCTAAGTAGGTTCTGCCCCTCCTCCATGGGAGGTACTGCTGTGTATTCTGCTAATGTCTATAATATAGCAAGACTTCATGTTGTTTGAAGAAAAAATTACTCACCTTAGTAATGTTGTTTCTTCTAATGGAGTCTTGCTATATTATAGACCTCCCCCCCAACCTGCCCCTCTCAGAACCTCTACTTGGTGGGGTGTGGGCAACTTAGTGTGGGCACTACTTATGTCCTGTTAGCATTTTGTCCCCTTTGGGACTTTGGGGGTGTGTATGTGTACGCGTGTGTGTGTTTTATTATACTTATGTTCCATTTTCATATTATTAGAATGGTGTTAGTATTTCTGGTCCCCTGACTTGAGTCTTGGGTGTTGGGACCATCAATGGTTGTTATTATTTAGGTAGCCATTTGGATAGTGTAGGTTACAGCTTCCACACAGACCTTAGTGAGTTTGGCTCGTAAAGATCTGACAGTTCAAGTTTGAAATGACACAGATAGAGCTGCTCTCGTGCCAAAATTCTATTTTGGAATGGTTTTAACCATTTCACCGGGCAGTTCTAGAGCTGGAACAAACTGCTAATGTCTATAATATGAGCAAGACTCCATTAGAAGAAACAACATTACTAAGGTGAGTAATTTTTTCATCCCTACCGTAAACACTCTCCCAATGCGGGATACAATATATGTTCTGTTTAAGACACCACTTCTTTAACCATTCATTTGTTGCTTTAATATTGGCAGTAAAGGTGTTTGTTGCCCTCAGCAGTGGGAGTATTTCAGAAAAACAAAGAGTGCACCCCTTTTCCACAAGAAGGTTGTATATTGCTACATAATCTTTTTTTTTTAATTGGGAAGGGCTTATGCTATTAATATAATTGATATCTGCATGTATAATAAGTGGGTTATGCCCCGCATTGGAAAGAAGTTTTGTTACCGTATTTGTAATGTTAGAAATCTTTGCACCCTGGAAACTTGAGCATGTTTGATTTGCTTTTCCTGGGTTGCAAATAGCCCTATCAAGATGTTTGATTATAGAGTCATCTAGTACATAAACTTGCCGAGATGGGCTCCTAGAAGTGGATGGGTCACATGTATCCATAGGTATATTGGATTGTAGGTGTTGATTTAAGGTGGAATTACTTTCCAACCTCGAAGAATTTGATAGTAATAAGGTGTCAGACTTTAATACATCTTTTACTAGCTGGGGAGCATTGTGAAGATGAGATTTTGTTGGAATCAGTGGCAATGGAACTGGGGTATTGTTTAGTTGAACATAGGCTTATTGAAAGCCTCCCTATTTGTCCATATTGGGGGTGAGAAGAGCTGAAGGCTCTGAGAGTACTGAAAAAGAATTCTGAGTTGGAATGAAGAACTGTTCTGCCTTCCGGCTCTTGTTCTGGGTCTTCTTCACTGTCCTCATCTTCATCTCTACCCCCGCTTCCTATGCTGGTTTGATATTGCGGTTGTATCTTGATCAATAGTGGCACTGGTGACAAGAAAAGAGGTGGTGCTAAGTAATGATGTGGTGTTATTTAGGTTCTGTAAAGATGAAGGTGGCTGGCTAATGATAAGAGTATCTTCACTAAGTGAGGGCCGCCTGGGGGCATTGTCTAACTTTGTAAATCTGAGTAACATTTCCTTCTGGCTATTTTCTAATTGCATTAGCCTAGCTCCAAATGTTGCAATCTCCTTGTTTAGTTCCTTGTTAGTAATACATTTCTTACAAATGAAGGCCGAACTCGGACAAGGCAGTACCTGGAGTCTGCCATCGCCCTGCCCCTTACAACGTCCCTGCACGTTTTGCTTCCTTCAAACTCCACTAGAGGCCGCAGAAGAGCTGGGAACTCCCCGGAATCCACCCTGGGAGAGGAGAGCAGTCCTCCGGACACTCAATCCTCTCCCTCCCCTGCTGACCCCTGATGACCCAGGTCCGTTCCTGAACCTGGGTCGCCAGTGTGGTGCGTGATGTGGCGTCCAGCGTCTCAACCTCCGCGGCTACCGGTCGGCATCCCATTGTTTGTTAGTGACGATGGATGTTGAGTCGCTATATACAAATGCCCCCCCACCATGATGGAGGACTCCATGCACTATGTACTTGGCTTGACATGTCATCCAACTTCTGTGAAAATTTCAAAGATTTCTTGCACAGGTTGGCAGAATTTGTATTAAAATGGACCTGTTTCTGGTACAGGGTCGGTTCTTCCTACAGGTCAAAGGCATGGTGATGGAGGCAACATCTGCCCCCAGCTATGCCAATTTGTACCTTGGCCTGTGGGGAAAAATGTGTTATTGGACTCCATTGCAAATGTCTTTTTTGAACAGTTAGGACTTTGGCATTATTTCATTGATGACATATTGGTGGTGTGGCATTGGTGGGCGGGTGGTGAAGAATCTGCAGGCAATTTGTCACTTTTCTTGAACAATCAAATTCTAACTTGAAAATGTCTGTTACCTCCCATCCAAACAGCATTCATTTCTTTGATCTGGATACATGTAGAACAACAGAGTATACCACTGACACTGATTTGTTCAGAAAACAAACAGATAGAAATAACCTCTACTCCAGTAGTTGCCACCTGCACTACACCATTAATAAGATTCCAAAATCTCAGTTCCTCCATGTTTGAAGAAACTGCTTCCCAGATGGGATGTTTAAACAGAGGCCCTCAGAAATGGAACAGCGGTTTCTGAATAGGGGATATGGTTTTGAGTCAGTCACTAAAATAAGGTATGAGGTAGGAAACACCCTCAGAGCACAATTGCAGCAGTACAGGAAAAAATGGATAGAGAACGGGAGGGCGTGAGCTTCATCACACAGTATTGTTCCAGATCTGCCAGCATCAGGGAAGTTGTCTCAAAAAACTGGTACATTCTGTCTACTGAACCAGCACGGAATGAAATCTTGACTAATTCTCCTAAAATGGTCTACAAGTGGGGTGTTAACCTGGGTGTAATGCTTGTACACAGTTTCAACCAAATGGCAAAACCACAATTCAGGAATTGGCTATCTTTACCTTTATGGGGATGTTTTACTTGTTGCCACTGCAGTTTCTGTAGGGTAGTCCAGAGGAGTAAAACATTCTGTACTATTAATGGTCTCAGGATGTATGAGATCTCTAGGTTCATCATTTGCAGTAGTCAAGGTGTCATCTACCTGGCAACCAGCACCAGACATTCCTTTTATGCAGGCATGACTAAGTGGGCATTTAAGATCTGGATAGAGGAACATCTCAGTGTCATCGCTAGCAGGGTAAGCATAATGTGCTCTTTAGACATCTGATCAGTACACAAGAGAATGAGACACTTTTTTTTTTCCTGCGGCATAGGAAGAGTTGAGATGGGCCCGAGGGGGGGAATCCGTGATTCAAAACCATCAAGAAGAGAATCCTTTTGGATTTTTGAGCTGGGTGGTGTTTGAAAACCGGGGCTAAATGATAATATTGAATTAAGAACTTTTCTGTGATAAGAGCTTTGACTTTAGTGGACTATGCAATTGTGCTGCATGCGCAATGTCATTGTAAATAATATTGATATTGCTCATATGGGTTCAAATATTGATGTGGCAGGTTTCAAACCTTTAGGCTGTTGTAGTATTAAACATAACAGTCCGTGAGAGTGCAGTTTATTTATTATGTCTTTCAAGTGATGACATAGAGTTATTGTGTATGAAATTATTAGGAGTGCTATCTGTTTATAAATCATGGTGCTAATATTATTTTTTGTACACCATAACTTTCACTCCCCCCCCTTGTGTGTGTGTGTTTTTTTTCTTACCCTTTTTAGAGCTGCAAAGCAGAGCTACGCTGACGTCTTGTTATTGCATATGTGTATATATATATATATATATATACACACACACGGTGTGTGTGTGTGTGTGTGTGTGTATATATATATATATATATTTATATATATGGAGAGAGAGAGAGAGAAAGAGGCTCGTCTTTCCACAGTGAAGTTGAAGCACATGCGGTCCTCTTCATTCACCACAGTACTGTTCCTTTGTGTCTGTCCTCCTCCACTCTGCGCCCACTATTTTCTTGTAGTGACTGCTGGTAGTGCTGGACCTTGTCATTTCCTGATATGGTGCCACAGCATCAGTACAATTGTTCCTGAGCACGTTCTGTTTTATACAAGAAACTGAGGTTTTATAGTATATATACTTACATGGTCAGTACTGTCTTTCGCAGTATGACTTTTAATGCAAAACTATTGCTACTTGTAAAAGAAATTGCACTTTGAAAAGTCGAGCCATTACTCTGATGTGCATGCCTGGCATCACGACTTGACTTTTCAAAGTGCAGTTTCTTTTACAAGTGGTGATCATTTCTCATTAAAAGTCATATTGCCAAGGACAGCGCAGAACATATTAGTATATATGCTATAAAACTTTAGTCTCTTGTTTTATATTATTGCAGCTCCTTAGTATATTGTAATAGTTGAACTTTTCTTCTACATTCCTTTGTGGAACTCCGCTGGGACATTTGCTTTGTCCGACAGTTTTATGCCAGATCCTGTCAGCCCCATATCATCAATAAAAATTGTCTACTCTCATCATCTGATTCTTTTGCTGCTTTGTCTTCTGCCGATTAAGGTGGGGGGGGGAAGGGAACTCCCTAATGGCTCCCCCCACTCTTAAGTCTCGCATGAAGAATCTCCGCTTACCCTCAGTTTTCTGTTTGTCCTGGACCCCTCCTGGAGTGTGTCTGGCAGCTGCTTATATTAGTCTGGGAGGGAGCCATTTATAGGGGTTGCTGCACCCATTGTTTGCAGTCCTGGGTCCCGCTCAGAGTGTATCCTCCTGTTCCGCCTCCATTGGTGGATCTTTGCTCCAGACCTCTTGGCCTATCTCCACTCCCACTCTCCAGCAACCTGATGGCACATACCTAGCCAAGCAGGAGTACCGTTATGGCCAGGGGGGCATCTAGGAGTCCACACTGCAGCTCAAGCTGGTCTCGGTCCATAAAACCGTGGAAAAAGGGTGGCAAATTTATCAAATGGGACAAGGTGAGCTCCAGTTTCTTATTCCCCCCATTCTGCCCTACTGTGTTTTCTGCAGTGCCTAAAAAGTGTGCATTCTTATGTGTGTCTATACTGGATGTCCAGAGCCAACAACAGGTGCTTCTGCATTACCTTGTTGTTATAGTTATTCTATTACTGTGATGCATAGCAGGAATTTTATCATCACAATAATATTTTATTTATTTATTTAGTTTATGTTTACCGGGTAAGGTGCGCTAGCCATGGCAGTGACTATTTTCAGGCACTACCCGGGAGGGTACAGAAGACAAAACGTATACAAAGCATAACATAACAAATTGTTTACAGCAGGTCATTATATTCATATGAACATCTTGCAAAGGTGGGAATACATTGAAGCAGGAGTAAATTAATATCAAGCAGAGTAGGAATGTACAACACAGTAAAACATCATATGAGAGGGAGAAGCAAAAACAGTTTCTAAGGTAATGTGAGCAGGATCCCAGTCAGATAAGGTTAGGATAAAGCAAAGAAAGGCTGTAACATAAGCGTAGTCATATAGGATAGGTATCGGAGAATAAGGCAGTAGCAGTGACGTTGGAAAGAGGGATAGAGGACAGTGCAGAGAGGGAAAATAGAGACAAGGGAAGATGAGAGCACCAAGAGTAATTGAGAGTAGGCCATACAGGTAAGCAAGAAAGAAGGAAGTGCTGAGCATTTCTTGGGGAAAGACTGGAAACAAAGTGGCTAAAGTCATGGTAGGAGGGAGAGGAACAAGCTAAGGTGGCTGGAAGCAAGAGTAGTTACATGAATCAGCTAGATATCTGCTTAGTAGTCTTTTGAAAGAGGCATGGGATGGAGCAAGGTGTGTAGTTAGGGGGGAAGTTCCAGTATTGGGGGGCATGACACACAAAGGCACTAGCCCCTTTAGAGGAGTGATGCCTAGGGATGAGAACAGGCACATTGTCCATGCAGCGCAAGCCATAGTCAGATGTATGATTTAGAAATAGCCCCGCTAGGGGCTTTGGTATGTGGGTTCTGGTGATGTTGTCAATAAATGAACCTTGTGCAAAAGACCTGGATGCAAGAGGCGAAAGCCAACCAAGTTCAGAGTAAAGGAGACAATGGTGTTTAAGCTGGTGAGAAGAGGAGGCATAGTAACAGATGTTGTTATAGGTAACATCCCACTTCCGAAGACTAGCTTTACTTGCGGCAGCATAGGTTGCAACCTCATAGGAGAGGGATGGGAGGAGAATGCCACAAGCTATGGCTAGTCTAGCAGAGTGAGTAAGCGCATAGCTGGAGCGGTAGGCAATGCCTGTGTTTCATATTTACAGGTCTGCTGGATGTGAAGGTCAAAAGAGACGGGTCGAGGGTGATACTCAGATGTTTAAATGAGTTGGTCACATGTACAGATGTACCATTAACTGTGGAGACATTGAAATAAGGTAGGGAGTGTTTAAGTTTGGTATTAGAACAAAATAACATGGCTTGGTTTTAGATGCATTCAGAACAAGTTTATGGTTAGACAGCCAGTGCTGAATTAGTTCAAAGTCCTCAGAGAGACATTGGTTGATGTCAGCAATACTTTCAAAGCTGGAGTGCAGGATTATGTTGTCTGGTATAACAGGGAGGAAGTCTGCTGGAGGTTGGTGGTGACATTATTTATAAATAAGGAGAAAAGCAGGGAACCAAGGCTAGACCCTTGTGACACTCCAATATTTATAGAGATTATATCCGAGAGGGTGGAGTTGTATTTAACTATTTGAGTCCTATTAGATAAGTAGCTGCCAAACCACTTAACTACGTTTCGAGAGAAGCCTAGAGAACTCAGCGTTGTTAAAAGTAAGGGGTGGTCCACTAGGTCAAAAGCTTTCGTCACGTCAATAAAGATTGCCTTAGTTAAGGAGCCAGAGTTCTTGGCAACCAGGGTATCTGACATAAACTTGACTAGTGTAGTGGTTGTACTATGACCCTTGTGGAAGCTATGCTGGGCAGATGTAAGAAGGCCATGTTTATGGAGAAAGTCAATGGTTTGGGAGGCAATGAGTTTCTCAAGTATTTTGCTGAGAACTGATAAGATAGCAATGGGCCTATAATTTGATGGATCTTTACGATCTCCTTTTTTTAAAGACGGGTTACCCTTGGTGCCTTCCAGATGTCAGGAACTTGACATTGACACAGGAGAGGGTAAAATCTTGGCTAGAGGTGCAGCAATGAATGGGGCAGCAAGTTTCAAAGCTTAGGTTCAAGATTGTCAGATCCAGCCACAGTGAACCCAGATATGTTGTTTAACAGTTTGAGCACTTCACAGTAGGAGACAGACTTAAATGGAAGGTGGGTCCAGAGACGTCTGGTTGGCGGTCAGGGTCAATTGGGCAGGAAAAGAGGTGGTATTTAGAGAGGTCAGAGAATTGAGTATTGAAAAGTTAGCAATGGTGCTGGGATTATTGCAGTGGACCCCATTTAAAGACATATCTGTAGGAGTAGGGCCGGATTGGAACCTAGGAAGAGCTTTATATGGGACCAGAACTTGGAGTCCCCATAAGAGTTGGTCAGTAGTACAGGGTGATGAGTACCAATGCTCATAGTCTGTGTAACAAGCTCCCTGAACTAGTGGCCTTGATGGAAGAGGGTTGCCTGGATATTGTGGCAGTCACAGAAACATGGTACACAGAGAACAATGACTGGGATGTCAACATACCAGGATACACAATCTACAGGAGGGACAGGGACTGTGAAAGAGGAGGAGGAGTAGTCTCATGTAAAGGAAGGATCAAAGCAACAGAACAAAAGAGTAAACAGAAAGCAGATGAGGCACTCTGGGTCACCCTGGAGACAGGAAATGGCACCATAATACCGCATGGGGTTGTATACAGACCCCCATTTTAGGGGGAAGGAATGGACAAGGAAATGATAGAAGACATCCTTAGAATGGCAGAAAAAGGGGAGATATTGTTGATGTAGACCCCGGAGTCAGTTGAAGAAACAATTATGACTGACTTACCACACATTATGACTGATTTTTTTTCAACTAGTATGACATTTCTGACTTCAACTAACTAAAGAAAATCCAACCAATTTTTTCAACTTTCACCATCATTGAATTTTATTATGTAGTAGTTTGTCATACTTTTTTAACTTTGTGTCGTTTTTTTATTTAAATTTTGACTATAAAAGTTAATAAAATGTATGGAAAAGTCCTCCCCACCAAAAATCAATGGGGCATGTGCACACAGCCTTCACCTTCTGATATCACAGAATGGGGCTGCATGCCTCGTTGGGAGCATGTTGGTGGGCTAAGGTCAGGAAGCAACTCTGTTTTAGTATTTGGGATTTAACAGTATTATAACATCATAAATGGTCAGAAACAAAGGAATTCTTTATGCCCCTCAACCCTAGGGCAGGTGAGGTATTGCATATGTTGGAGGAGCAGCAACTAGTCAGCAGCAGCTAAGAAGCTGGCTGCTCTTTAAATCTAATACAAAGTGCAGTGAAACAAATCTACACACAGTAGGGACCCACTGAAGCACAATAACCAGTCAAAACAACAACAAAATATACTAAGCCCTGAAAATAAGAAGTTGAAGCAGGGCAGTAAAACAGTATACGATATAGAAAAATAAGCAGCAGTAATACTAGTTACTTAGAAAAGAACTGTGAGTCTAAAATACTGTATAGGTAGGGCCTCTTAAACACATCACAGAAGCTAGAAGGTACCTTTTTGCAAATAGAGCTAACCATCAATATATGTTAGTTTACTAGTAGTCATAGAATCTGTGAGACTAAAAACAGTTTATGGGAGGACCCCTAGAAATATCTCCTGTATGGTATACTGGTATGCCACCCTTATGGCAACACCAACCCAGCAAAATACATACCTGTCGGCAAAATCAACACTTTGCCGACAGGTCGCTGTCTTGATGTGCCTGAGACAGGGGTATGCTGTCTCCAGGTCATGCACCCCTTCCCCAAATCAACTCCGACTGGAGTTGAGAATCCAAATGATGGGGGGCTGGGGGGCTAACAGCCCCAATAAAAAAACAGGACCGGGAGACATACAGGAATCATGTAGACCACAACTTGCAATCGACTTGATTCCTGTTGTGCCGTGGTCGACATAAAGAATGTAGAACCGGTATGGTAGAGCCAGGTATACCTGAACTGAGATGTATCTATAGGTTAAATTGAAAACTAAAAAAAATTCATGCATTTTAAAAAAATATATATTTTCTGACAGTTTCTGAACTTGTTTTGGCTTTCAGCATGTACACTAATGTTTTGTTTTTTAATTTTATTCATCTTGCCATGAGGACTTTAATATTTAATCTGTCTGATTCCTACAGTGGCAATCAACCATTGGACCAGACCAACCATGCTGCGTGTTCTGGCCTTCTATTCGTCCTGGAACTCACCAACTGTCCACCTGCGCCTGGCCTGCTCTATGACCTCGTGGGGAGTCTGACTTACTCACAATGCCACCACAGTCAGAGAGAGAGAGAGTCCAACCAAGCCGCCAGCAGTAGATCAATGGTGATTGATCACCTTGGCTTTTCAAGTTCAGCCCCCGTGCCCCCAAGCCCTCAACCACCCAGACAAGCCAGTCCAGCATGCAGCAGACACACAGACAGACTGAGCAGTCTGTGAGAGACCATCCTCTTCCTTCCTACTGCGCAATGCCCAGCCCTGGCGGGACTTTCATACACATCCCATTCAGTACCTTGCTCACTTGTAGCAGCCTGTTGCCAGTTCGGTCAGGTGTTGGGTGATGATTCGGCAGCAGTGGTGGGTGGCTCCATGGGTCAGGCTGCCACTGCTGCTCTACTTGGTGGTGGTGCTGGTGTTTTTTGGAGCTGTGTGCTCCCTCCTCCCAACAAGCACAGTTGGTCCCAACCCAGACCCACGTCCCCACTCCGGCACTCCACGCAGTGGAACTAGTGCACCTACCACTCCTCCTTGCCAACTCTGAAAACCTGACTCAGGCTAAGTGAGAGTCACGCAATGGGCCCAGCCAATAGGATCACGGGCTGATCCTGACCATGACGAGACCACTGACTTGCTGCCTTCACACGATTGCTGCTTGACTTTGCTGGAGGACTGACTGGGACCTGCACAGCCACACACTAGTCTCTCTCTGGGCACTGGACACATCAGGACAGTGGACACAGCTAACTTATTTTTAAATTAATGGCCGAACAACCAAACTTCACTGGTGCAGAAAAACGCTGCTCGCTCTGTTGCCCACACAGCACAGATGCCTCTTCTCCTGATGGTCTCCTCTCCTACCAAGGCATGCCTTCCCTGCCATCTCATGCAGCCAGTCACAGACACTCTCAAGCTCCTGGTTCCTCCTTCTGTCTCTCCTAATTGGTGGACGTTTCATATCCAGGAGCCAGGGGTGCATTTTATTGGCTGTAAGGCTGGGTGCTGGCGGTTGAGGACTGTTAGTTATTCATGGCCCCCCAGCCCCCTCCTACCCCAGAAAGAAAAAAAAGAGAAAACACACTGCAGTACACCATAAAAACAAACCTAGATGGGTCACGGAATCATCAACTGCAGTGGATTTCAACTCCACTATTTTATGACTGTAGTCCAATGCAATTGCAACTGCTTGCAACTGCACTGAATTGCAACTGACTATTTCAACTGCTGATGACTGCTCCGGGGTCTATGTTGATGGGGTACCTGAATATGCCAGATGTTAACTGGAGCACCTTTGCTGCAGGCACATCCAAGAGCAGGGTCATTCTTGATGCCCTACAAGGGGGCATGCCTCAGACAGCTGGTATTGGAACCCACTCGGGAGGGGAACAATCTTAGACCTGGTACTCTCAAATGGGGATGGAGAAAGAATCTCAGATTTAGAAGTGGCTAGCCATCTGGGAACAAGCGACCATCAAACAGTGTGGTTCACGATAAACACAGCCATACAATCAAGCTATACAAAAGCAAGAATATTGGACTTTAGGAGGGCTGACTTTGGGAAAATGAGAGAGTGCCTCAGAAAAGCACTAGCAAACAGGCAAGAAGAAGGGGTGGAGGAACAATGAGGAGTAATCAAAACAGCCATCACAGAGGCAACAAGCCTTTGTGTAAAGCAAATCAGCAAAATACAACGAAGGAAAAAACCACTATGGTTCTCAAAAGAGGTGGTAGGGAAAGTTAAGGAGAAAGGGATAGCATTCAGGAAATATAGGGAAACAGAAGGAGAGGACAGAGAACTTTATCAGTTAAAGCAGAAAGAGGCAGGAAAGGCAGTCAGAATAGCAAAGGCCCAAACCAAGAAATGTATAGCCAACTCTGTTAAGAAGGGGATAAGACCTTTTATAGATACATTAGGGAGCGAAGAAAGACCAAAGGAGGGACACTGAGGCTTAATAAAGGGAGGAATGTGGGAAGAGGGTGACAGTGAAAAACAGGGATACTGAACGAATATTTCTGCTCAGTATTCACAAAGGAAAAGGACGGGAGGTACTAAACCAAACAAGAGAAACACTCTGAAGATGGGGGTCAATACCAGTCCAATTACAGAAGAAAGGGTTCTGAAAGAACTAATAAAATTGAAGGTGGACAAAGCAATGGGGCCTGATGGGATTCACCCAAGAATTCTAAAAGAACTAAGGGTAGAACTAGTGACACTGATGACTACCTCTTTAACAAATCATGGGAGGATGGGTTGGTACCTGAGGACTGGAGGAGGGTGGATGTGATTCCTCTTCACAAAAGTGGGAGCAGGACAGAGGCAGGAAACTACAGACCAGTTAGTTTGACCTCAATGGTAGGGAAAATGATGGAATCACTTCTGAAGGAAAGAATTGTTGAGTACCTAGAGGCCAGTGGAGCACAGGACCCAAGGCAGCATGGATTCACGATGGGAAGGTCGTGTCAGACTAATCTAATAGATTTATTTGACTGGGTGACCAAAGTGGTAGACCAGGGAGGGGCTGTGGACATGGCCTACCTAGATTTTAGCAAGACATTTGATATAGGCCCACACAAAAGATTAATACACAAGTTAGCCAGCCTTGGAGTGGGTCCCAAGATGGTAGCCTGGATAAAAAATTGGCTAGACAACAGTATGCAAAGGGTAGTAATAAACGGAGTCCACAGTGAGGAAAGGAGGGTAACTAGCAGGGTACCGCAGGGTTCAGTACATGGGACCGGTCCCTTTTAATGTCTTTATAAGTGACATTGCAGAGGAACTGGAAGGAAAAGTATGACTCTTTGCAGATGACACAAAGATCTGCAACAGGGATTATGCACAAGATGGAGTGGAAAGGATGAGAAGGGACTTGGCAAGTTTGGAGGAATGGTCAAATGTATGGCAGCTCAGATTCAATGCAAAGAAGTGCAAAGTAATGCACCTGGGAAGCAAAAACCCAGGAGAAGAGTACACAGTTGGGGGTGAGATACTGACAACAGTAAAAATGGAAAGGGACCTGGGGGTAATTATATCAGATGACCTAAAGGTGGGCAAGCAATGTGAGAAGGCAGTAAGGAAGGCTGGGGGATACTGGGATGCATAGGGAGAGGCATCAATAGTAGAAAACAGGAAGTTGTTATCCCTTTGTACAGACAGTTGGTGAAGCCCCATCTGGAGTACTGTGTGCAGTTCTGGAGACCCCATCTCCGCAAAGACATAGACAGAGTTTAGGCTGTCTAGAGTAGGGCTACCAGAATGGTGCAGGGTCTGCACCAGCAGACATACGAAGAAAGACTAAAGGAGCTTAATATGTATACCCTTGAGGAAAGAAGGGAGAGAGGGGACATGATAGAAACTTTTAAGTATCTCAAGGAAGTTAACAAAGTCTAAGAGGGTAGCATCTTTCAGAAAAAGAGATGTGCAAGAACAAGGGGGCACAATTTGAAGATAGAGGGGGGACAGCTCAGAGGTAATGTGAAGAAGTATTTTTTCATGGAGAGGGTTGTGGATGCATGGAACAGCCTCCCTGAGGAAGTTGTGGAGTCAAGAACAGTGGGGGAATTTAAGAATGCATGGGACAGACATAAGGCAGTCCTAGTGGGGGGAGGAAGTAAGCTGTTGGTTAACTAAGATCTGCAGCTTATCTGTTAGGTAGGAAAATGGGCAGCCTAGGTGGGCCAAGCGGTCCTTATCTGCTGTCAAATTCTATGTTTCTATGTTTCCTTGCAGTAGGCACTTTTAGCCTTTTTGATTTCCTTCTTGCAAGAATTGCAAAGGGTTCTGTAAGCAATTAGGTCAGCAGTCAGCCCAGAACTTTTATATTGGAGCCAGCTTTTGTCCCTTTGACGTAGTTTAAAGAGTAGGTCAGATTTCAGCCAGCGGGTAGGTCTATTTTTTATCCTCCGGGTTATGAGTGGGCAGTGTTTATTCTGTATTGCCAGAAAGTTGGTCAGAAAGAGATTAAGGGCAAACTGAGTGTCACTTGAGTTAAAGTGGGGGGACCAATCCGTGGTGGCGATATCCTGTAGGAAGGACTGTGCATCAAGATGAGCATAGTTGCTGAAATTATTAAAACGTGGCTATGATGGAGCAGCCCTAGCCTTTCCCCAGATACAAAAGGTGGAGAGTGGCCAGAAATGGAGTCGGCAAGTATGCCCGAAGCGATAATGTTTTCTGGGTGGCTGGTCATTATCCAGTCCAGCAGGGTACTGGAGTTACAGCGCTGTGCTATCCTGGTGGTGTCATTGATCAGCTGGTGTAAGTTTGAATTTTGAAGCCTAGTCAGTAGTGAGTGTTGAGAATTTCCTAGCCAATTTAAGTTAACATCACCAAGTAGTAGAACCTCATGTCTACCTGAAAGAAGAGGTTTGATCAAGCACTTCATCAAGACCTTTTTTGGCTGCTAGGGGGGTTGTAAAGCATACAATATGTAATTCTTGGAACCAAGGGATAGAAGGACATGTATGGCTTTGCAGTGAGTTAGGGGAGATGAGCAGATAACTGAGAGATGTAGATGAGCTTTAAAATAGATGGCTGTACCGCCCCCTCTTTTTGGAGCAGGTCTATCAAACCTGAAAAGATTATAAGAAGGAAGGGAGGAGAGTGAATCAGGGGGTGAACGGTTTGAGCCAGGTCTCAGGCAGATGATGTCGGGATTATAGAGGTTGGTCCAGGACTCTAGTTCTGTGAGGTTGTGCAAGAAGCTCCTGATATTATGGTAAACAACAGTTAGACCTTTGGCATTGGTAAGGGTACTAGGTAAAGTAGTATCAGGTCCAGTGTTAGAGTGAACATCTTCTGAGAGCAATAGGGCCAGTAGGTGGAGATACCAGAGTTTGCGTCACATAAATGGGCTGACGGCGTTTGTGTGCAGGGGAACATTTTTTTGGTGTGGGCAGCCAGGTGGATCCAGACCCTATTTATCAGTAGAGGAGAAAGGTCATGTTGGAGAGTGGGCAGTAGGAGAAAACTTGAGAAAAGGAATTCATGTGGCTGGAAAGTAGGGGTGGCTAGGAGGGCACAAGGAGCAGAAGGCAGGGGTAGAGGGAGTAAAGATGTAATGGGTATTAAAGCAAGTAAAAACATGTGAGTGTTTATTTTAGCAGTCCCAGGGATTTGCTAGGGAAACAGGAAAGAACAAGAGAAAGGGTACACCACTAGGGATCTATCTAACCGTGTGTTGAAAAAAATAAGAGCAAGCGAGGATCAGATTACCCTATCAGTTATTTGAGAAAACAGGTTTGTAGTTAGCTAACAGGACAGGGGAGACGCCGAGGGGCGGAGACGAATTAGTATTTAAAGGAGGCCTGGGTGGAGGGGCAGGAGAAAAAGACCAGGGAGGCTTATCTTAAGTCCAAGTATAGCTAAGCAGCTCCAAAGGCAGTGTAGCACTGAAAAGTCAATGGAAAAAGCGCACCAATCAGCTTGGGTCTTGGGAGCAGGGTGACTAATAGAACACAGCCTCCCAGAGCGCCGCACCAATCAGAGGCTCCCGGCTTGAGCTGGCTTCATGAAGAAGTGGTGGTAGTACCTGGCAGTGAGATCCGCATTCCAGGATCAGGAGGGCGGCCAGGATGAGTCAACTTCAGCAGCGTTAGCGGCCGTAGGATCGGCCGCACGATTTTGTTGCCACCACTCAGGCGCAGGTCCCTGGGGAAGAGGAAAAGAAACAGGGACTTAAATATAGTTGTACCAGGATCGGGGCGGATGGCTGGCGGCACTAAAACGTCAGCAGGGGTGGGGTGGGGTGGGGGTGAGATGAGGACTTACAAAGGCAAATCTATCTCCTAGAAAATGGCTGGGTGGGGTCAGCAGAGACAAAGGGCAGGGGAGGAAGTGAGGACAATGAGGTGCTAGGTAGTGGAGAGATGGGGAAGGGATTGCAGACAGGGAAAGTTAAGATGAGGACAGTTAGAAAGGTGTGGTAGGAGAAGCTACAAGGGGGGCAGAAAGGAGGAAGTCACAGGGTCCTTGGGAGGATTTAGAAAAAGAAAACATTGGTAGGGCTCAGGAGAGAGAAGAGGTTCAAACAACATGAAGTCTTGCTGTATTCTGACATATGCAGTTAGGTCCTGCCTTTCAACTGCCCCGGAGAACAAAGAATTAAACTTCATGGCCAGCATCATCGAGAGTTTGGTTGAAGCACCTGTCTGCTGTTGTTTAAACTCCAACCGTCAGATTCTATACTCCGCCTCACTGAACAGTCGCTCCAGAGATTTCTCCTTTGCTCGGTTCAAAAAAGTCGGTTAAAGTGTCGTTTTCGCTCGGTTTCTACCGAATTGCTGCTACCAAATCTGTTAGTTTAAGTCTCTGTCTGTGGTACCGTGAGTACTAGATAGGTTTTCTATTTAGTTTCTGTGTGGAACTTGTAAATTGTGGATCGGTTCGGCTGAGCCGATCAGTTCAGGTAAAAAAGTTTGTGAATTTACTTAGAGTGTGGTAACCGGTCCGTATCGGTTCTAAAAAACAAACAAAAAACTGCTTTTTATTACTGTTTTTTCCAAGACCCGAAACACGGTCAGGAACCGATAGGGGAGTTTTTCCTGGCGGACTGTCGAAAAAAGGAGCAGACAGAGAACTACATGAAAAAAGATGGACGAGTACAGGACCACTTACAGGAGTGCTCAGGCCAAAGAAAGGCAAGCCACTTCTCAAAGGCAGCAGTCCAGGGGCAGGGGCAGGCCTTTTCAAAGGCCTTTTTACCAAGCTCAGGCCTCCTCTTCTTATTCTTAGAGGGGGTTCTTCAGAGGGAGAGGCAGACGGGGGATGAGCAGTCCTGCATCCACCCCTCAGCCTAAAGCCCCTGCAAAGCAGACACCCTGATGGGTCTGCCCGGGCCGATTCTCCAATACCAGTAGGGGGCAGGCTGGCTTACTTTGTCCAGGACTGGAAGTCTCTGACATCAGAGAAGTGGGTCCTGGGGGTAGTAAGCCAGGGACTGGTTCTCAGCTTCAAAACATTTCCCAAGATGAGAACTAGATCCTTTCCACCTGCAAATCCATCAGAGACCCTTGCCTTAGAGGCAGAGGTTTCTTCCCTCCTAGCTCTCAGAGCCATAGAGAGGGTTCCCATCCTACGCAAGGGCAAAGGATTGTACTCCAGGTACTTCCTAACCCCCAAAAAGACAGGAGAATGGTGGCCCATCCTGGACCTAAGATATCTGAACAAACACCTTTAAAACCAAAGTTCAAAATGGTGACTCTGGGAATAATCCTTCCTCTCTAAGGCCAGGGACTGGCTAGCCTCCCTGGACCTCAAAGATGCCTATTTTCACATTCCTATCAGGTGCTCCCACAGAAAGTACTTCAGGTTCGAGTTGCCCTCAGGCCACTATCAATTCAGAGCAATGCCCTTTGGCCTAACATCAGCCCCTAGGGTTTTCACAAAGTACCTGGCAGTAGTGATTGCTTTCCTAAGGAGAAAAAAGATCTCCATCTTCCCATACTTGGATGACTGGCTCATAGTGGGTCAGTCTCCAGACCAAGTCAAGTCACATTTGCAAATAACTCAGCAAGTGCTCACTTCCTTAGGATTCCTTCTCAACCTTCCAAAGTCAGTTCTCGAAGCCAGTCACAGCCCTCACCTTCATAGGGGCGGAGCAGGATACAGTAAGGGAAGAGCCTTCCTTCCCTGGACAGGGCAAGGACCCTTATAGAACTGGACTCTTCATTCACCCTACAGGTGTCTCGACAAGCAAGGCATTTTCTTCAGCTTCTGGGCCACATGGCAGCTTCCACAGCAGTGGTCCAGGGAACAAGATTCCAGATGAGGGACATTCAGTTCCACTTAAAAGCTTTCTGGTCCCAAAGAAAGGATTCCCTTACCAAACTAGTCCCAGTGACTTGATCCAGGCCTTGCAATGGTGGCAGGATCAGAACAATTTGAGACAAGGAGTTCCTTTTGTCACTCAGTCTCATTCAATGATACTCACCACAGATGCTTCCCTGCTGGGCTGGGGAGCCCATCTGGGAGATCTTACCACCCAAGGGCTGTGGTCACCTCAGGAATCTCCGCTTCACATCAATCTCTTGGAACTCAGAGCAGTGTTTCTGGCACTGCAAACCTTTTCCAAATCTGTACAGAACAAGGTGGTCCAGGTCAGAACAGACAACACCACCACCATGTGGTACATTAACAAGCAAGGAGGCACTCGGTCTACGGCCTTGTACACAGAAGCAATGAAGTTGTGGTCCCTGGCCTATTCCCTGCAAACCTCTCTGATAGCAGTTCACCTCCCAGGGAAGGACAATGTCGTAGCAGATGCTCTCAGCAGAATATCCCAGGGCCATCACGAATGGACCCTAGATCCCCTAGTTTTGAAAGTGATTTTCTCGAGATGGGGCACTCCACAGATCCTGAATTGGGAAGGGACATTTCTGTATGCTTTTCCCCCCTTCCCTCTCCTGTTCAAGGTGTTAGTCAAGATAAGGTCACAGCCATGCAAAGTGATTCTGATTGCTCCAGACTGGGCCAGACAGCCCTGGTATCCCCTGTTGCTGTCCTTAGCAGTCCACCTTCCCCTGTCTCTTCCCAGGAATTACAACCTGTTGACATCCTCTCAGGGGAGGATTTGGTACCCGAACCTCAGGTCTCTCAATCACAAGGCATGGCTCTTGAAGAGTTAGAGTTTGCTGATCTGCATCTTTCCCAAGGGGTTCTGGATATCCTTAAGGCTCTCGAAAGCCTTCCACGAGAAAGACTTACAATTCCAAATGAAAAAGGTTCACTATTTGGTGTTCTAATAAGAATATTTTTCCAGAGTCTGCTGGGTTGCCTATGGTTCTGGACTTTCAAACAACATGAAGTCTTGCTGTATTCTGACTATTGCAGTGATATTCAACCTTTGAACTGCCCCGGAGAAGAAAGAGTTAACTTTCCATGCAAGGCATGGAACGCTGAGCTCGAGCTCGGTTGAGACTCTGTCAGTTGTTGTTTGAACCCAAACCGCCAGATTCTTTACTCTGCCTCACTGAACAGTCGCTCCGGAGATTTCTCCTTCGCTCGGTTCAATTTAGTTGGATAAAGTGTCATTTTTCCTCGGTTCAACTGAATTTCTTCTATCTAACCTGTCGGTTCAGTCTCTGTCTGTGGTACCGTGAGTACTAGATAGGTTTATTATTATTAGTTTCTGTGTGGAACTTGAACATCGGATCGGTTCGGTTTGAACCGATCAGGGTTATAAAAGTTTGTTCTGCTTTTTGAGTGTGGTAACCGGTCCTTATCGGTTCTAAAAAAAAACCGGATTTCATTACATTTTTTTCCACGACCTCGTAACACGGTCAGGAACTGATAGGGGTGTCTTGCCTGGCGGATTGCCAAAAAGGTAAGTTTGGTTAGGACTGGCCATGTCTGAGAAACCCAAGAGAAAAACCGGGCCCACTGGGTTACAACACTGTAGTGTGTGTGGGGAAGCCTTTGCTAAGGCTGATCCCCACACCACCTGTGTTTAGTGTCTGGGGTTTGACCACCTCGATTCAGACTGCCAGATTTGCAAAAGTTTTCCCACAGCTACCCTGGAAAAGAGAGTAGGTAGGCTGCGGGAAAGGGAGGCCGAGAAGTCCACTGACCCAGATGGCCAGCCCGGTTCGGTTCCGACCGAACCAGAAGGAGTGCCCTCTGACCAGGCGAAACTTTTCGGGAAAAAGGAGAACCGACTCTGAGGAGTCGGTTCCGGTTAAAAGAAAAAGAAGAGATAAGTCAGCCGGTTCGGATCCACAAGTTCTTTCTCCGACCGCTGATGAAATAGCCAAAGCGATAAGGATTGTTCAGTCGCTAACTTCGGTTCCGACTGAACCGGCACCATCGGTTAGGGGCTCGGTTCGGTCGGTTCACCTGGTTCCGGATTATAATTTAGAGGATTTTTATGAACCGGAGGAGGAGGAGGAGAGTATGAGGATAGTGATGGTGATTATGAAAGTCTGGATGTGCCCATTGACCCGAACATCTCCCCAGACAGACCTTCAGGTGTTTCTCCTCCTAGGCTTTCTGAGTCCCCTTCCCACTTTATGTGTTACAAAAAAGTGGCTGAAACTTTCCAGCTTCCTATGGAGGAAGCAGTAGAGGATCAGGAGGAGCCTGATTATGTTGAGATGATGGACATCCCAGAGTCCAGGAGACTGTCTGTTCCCCTCCATAAGTCTTTTGGGAAACAGACATTTAAAATTTTAAAGACTCCTAATTCCATACCTCCTGTGGACAGAAGAATGGACAAGAGGTTTACTCTTTCAGGCTCAGATACCGAGTTCCTTTCCAGCAATGCAGCTATGTTGGGGTAGTGCAGGCTGCTGCCTGTGATAAGGCAAATATACCCTTGGCTTCACACCCCCCAGATAAGGACTCCAGGAGGACTGATGCCATGGCAAAGAAACAGTACATGGCAGCATCTTTGGGACTCAGGCAGGCTAATTATATGGCCTACACAGCTAGATACCAGAAGTCTAGATGGGACACTGTGATGGCTCTAGCTAAACAGGTCCCTGACCAGCTTGCCAAGGAGCTGGAGCAGGTGGCTGCAGATGGTATTGAGGCATCCAGGGCATTTCATGCTGCAGTGGACTCCAATGATGTTTCATCTAGAGTCATGGCTACATCTGTGGCTCTTCGTAGGATGGCTTGGCTCAGATGTACTAGCCTGTCTCAGGATACCCAGACTAGGGCCATGGATTTTCCTGTTGTTGGTAATTCTCTGTTTGGGGAGCAGACAGAGAATTACATGAAGAAAATGGATGAGTACAGGACCACCTATAGGGTGCTCAGGCCAGGGAAGGCAAGCCACTCCCCAGAGGCAGCATTCCAGGGGCAGGGCAGGCCTTTCATAGCCTTTCTACCAAGCCCAGGCCTCCTCTTCTGCCTTTGCTCAGAGGGGTTCTTCAGAGGAGAGGCAGGCAGGGGTATAAGCAGGCCTGCTACCACCCTCTGCCTAAAGCCCTGTCAAACAGGCACCCTTAGGGTTTGCCCGGCCGATTCTCCACTACCCATAGGGGCAGGCTGGCTTACTGTGTCCAGGACTGGATGTCTTTAACATCAGACAAATGGGTCCTGGAAGTAGAAGCCAGGGACTGGTTCTCAGCTTCAAACAATTTCCCAAGATGAGAACCAGATCCTTTCCACCTGCATATCCTTCAGAGGCCCTTGCCCTAGAGGCAGAGGTCTCTTCCCTCTTGGCTCTCAGAGCCATAGAAAGGTTCCACCCCTACACAGGGAAAGGATTGTCACTCTAGGTACTTCCTAACCCCCAAAAGACAGGAGAATGGCGGCCCATCCTGGATCTCAGATATTTAAACAAGCACCTTTTAAAGCCAAAGTTCAAAATGGTGACTCTGGGAATAATTCTACCTCTCTAAGGCCAGGGGACTGGCTAGTCTCCTGGACCTCGAGGATGCCCTGTTTCCACATTCTCATCAGATGCTCCCACAGAAAGTACCTCAGGTTCGAGTTGCCCTCAGGCCACTATCAATTCAGAGCAATGCCCTTTGGCCTAACATCAGCTCCAAGGGTGTTCACAAAATGCCTGGCAGTAGTGGTTGCTTTCCTAAGGAGAAAAAGATCTCCATCTTTCCATACCTGGACAACTGGCTCATAGTGGGTCAGTCTCCAGACCAAGTGAAGTCACACCTACAGATAACTCAGTAACGGCTCACTTCTCTAGGATTCCTCCTAAGTCTTTCAAAGTCAGTTCTAGAGCCAGTGCAGCTCCTCACCTTCATAGGGGCGGAGCTGGATACAATAAGGGCAAGAGCCTTCCTTCCCCTGGACAGGGCAAGGACCCTTGTAACACTGGCCTCTTCATTCACCCTTCAGGTGTCTCGACCAGCAAGGCATTTTCTGCAGCTCCTGGGCCACATGGCTGCCTCTACGGCAGTGGTCCAAGGAGCAAGATTTCAGATGAGGGACATTCAGTTCCACTTAAGAGCCTTCTGGTCCCAGAGAAAGGATTCTCTGACCAAGCTAATCCCAGTGACTCGAACCCTGATCCAGGCTTTGCAATGGTGGCAGGATCAGGACAACCTAAGGCAAGGAGTTCCCTTTGTCACTCAATCTCATTCTCTAATCCTTACCACAGATGCCTCCCTCTTGGGCTGGGGAGCCCACTTGGGGGATCTGACCACCCAAGGGTTGTGGTCACCTCAAGAATCTCTGCTTCACATCAATCTCTTAGAACTCAGAGCAGTGTTTCTAGCACTTCAAGTTTTTTCCAAGTCTGTTCAGAACAAACTAGTTCAGATCAGGACAGACAGTACCACCACAATGTGGTACATCAACAAGCAAGGGGGCACTCGGTCTACGGCCTTGTGCACAGAAGCAATGAAGTTGTGGTCTCTGGACTATTCCCTGAATACCTCTCTGATAGCAGTGCACCTCCCAGGGAAGGACAATGTCCTGGCAGATGCTCTCAGCAGGATATCTCAGGGCCATCATGAATGGTCCCTGGATCCCCTAATTTTGAAGGTGATCTTCTCCAGATGGGGCACTCCACAGATAGATCTTTCTGCAGCCGCTTACAATCACCAACTTCCTATTTTTTGCTGCAGACCCCCAGTGTTGGGCTCGGTCCCCCTGGATGCTCTTGTTCTCAATTGGGATGGGAAATTCCTGTATGCTTTTCCCCCCTTCCCTCTCCTGTTCAAGGTACTAGTCAAAATCAGGTCTCAACCCTGCAGAGTGATTCTGATCGCTCCAGACTGGGCCAGACAGCCCTGGTACCCTCTCTTGCTGTCCTTAGCAGTCCGCCTTCCCCTGTCTCTTCCCAGGAATTGCAACCTGTTAACATGTTCTCAGGGGAGGGTTTGGTATCTGAATCTCAAATCTCTCAATCTCAAGGCCTGGCTCTTGAAGAGTTAGAGTTTGCTGATTTGCATCTCTCTCAAGGTGTTCTGGATATTCTAAAGGCTTCTCGAAAGCCTTCCACTAGAAAGACTTACAACTCCAAATGGAAAAGGTTTACTATTTGGTGCTCTGGTAAGCATATTTCTCCAGAGTCTGCTGGGTTGCCTACAGTCCTGGACTATATGTCTATATGAGATAATCTTTGGCACATAGCTAATGACTCTGGTAGGGTGGCAGACAGGCAAGCCTATAGGGCAGCCCACAACCAATGCACCTGGGCTATCAAACAAGCAAAAGCTAAATACTATCAGGCTGCTTTGACATCCTCCTGGGGCTCAGCCAGAGCCTTCTGGGACAACATTAAAGAACTGAATGGCAAAACCTGCTCCCCCCCCTCCGTCTCAGATTGTCATAAATGGGGCAGTCTCGACAGACCAAACATGTATCGCAGACTGCCTTAATAAAACTTTCACGGACTTAAGCGCAGTTCTCCCTGCCCAGTTCTTTGACCCGGTTCCCACGCCCACCCACACTCACACCTCCGGGCCGCAATTCCACTTCTGGACGATCTCACCCCACGATGCCAAACCTTTTCTACTAAAATCCCTCGCCTCTCATAACCCAAGAATGACCCTCTTGACTCCAGGATGCTCCGCCTCATGCTGGATGTCATGCTAATCCCCCTCACGATTGCCATAAATAAATCCCTATGCCTAGGCCAATTCCCGGAAGCATGGAAACAGGCCAAAGTCACCCCCATCCATAAGTCTGGGGACTGAACACTACCAAATAACTACAGGCCCATCTCCATCCACCCCCCCCCCCCAAAGCCTTGGAAAAAGTAGTATCCACACAGCTCATAGAATACCTATCTAAATATGACATCCTATGTCCTGAGCAGCA
Source organism: Neoceratodus forsteri (assembly GCA_016271365.2). Lineage (NCBI taxonomy): Eukaryota > Metazoa > Chordata > Ceratodontiformes > Ceratodontidae > Neoceratodus > Neoceratodus forsteri. The sequence continues at coordinate 142,537,452 of JADMNL010000023.1, forward strand.
TGGGTTTCGTCCGGCCACAGCACGTCCACTGCCCTTCTGGAATTCTCCCACCACATACACTCTGCGCTGATAATGGTCAACTTGCAGGGCAGTTTTCATAGACTTATCCAAGGCCTTTGACACTGTGTGCCACCCCTGCTGTTAAACTCCCTAAGCCAACTGGGATTCTCTATCTGGCCCCTGAATTGGTTCTCAAGCTACCTGCACAACAGGTCCCAAAGAGTTAAGCTAAATAGGACCCTCTCCACCAACCTACCAGTACTCTCAGGGGTCCCGCAAGGCTCCATCCTTGGACCCACCCTTTTCAGTCTATTCCTAAACACCCTCCCAAGCTCCTGTTCCAACAAAATACTGCTCTATGCAGATGATGCAGTGATCTTAGCATCACACTCAGACCCACTCCTACTCCAGTGCACGCTGCAAAGCACCTTTCTCCAAGCTGAAAAATGGTTCAGTAACCATCGGCTAGTCCTGAACCTGAAAAAAACAAAGTCAATGCTGTTCTCACATCGGCAAAACAGCTCCAAGGATACTCCCCTTCTCATTACCACCAGCACGCTCCTTCCACTAGAACAGGTAACAACATATAAGTATCTGGGCATCACCTTTGACGCAGGCTTTACATTCCACGCCCACCTAAAAGCCCTGTCATCAGCCATGAACTCCAGGATTGGGCTCCTCTACCGCCATAAAGATTGCCTCCCAGAATCTGCCTTAAAATTAGCCATCACCTCATCTGTGTTGTCCCTGGCCGACTATGGACTTCCAATATACGCAGCGGCTGACCCCTCCTCCCTGTCAAAAGTCCAGACCTCTATTTACAAAGCCTGTAGGCTCCTGACCGGTGCCCATAGCAGAACACACACTTGTCTGCTATACTCCACCGCTAACATACTCGCTCTTGAGGAACGACTGAAATACCACACCTGCCTGCTGGCCAAAAAATCCCTGTCTGGGTTATGCCCACCAAGGGTCTCCGCATCCCTGCAGCCAGCTGTCTGGCATACGCTGACCCGTAACTCCACTAAAGCCACCTTCCTAGTACCCAGGGCAAGGACCTCTCTCTGCCAAAGATCCTTTCATCATAAAGCTCCGGCCTGGTTTAACTCCCTTCCTGAGGGAATCACAAAGATCCCTGGGATTGGCCGGTTTAAAATAGCCCTCCGTCAACACATTATTGACAGCCGGTGCTGTAAATGCCTGTAGTGGAACATAACCCTGTCTCGAATAGCCCTAAGCCCTCTGGGTCCCATTGACGACTGGGTAATGGTACAATTGAACAACTGTAACAAATGTGTTTATATAATGATGCGTGTAACTCAACGTTTGTATGTATTTATATAATGATGCCTGTAACTCAACGTATGTATGTATCTCACCTGTATGTAACCTCTGTCCTAAACCTCACTTAATTGTTGTCTCTCCCCCCCCCCCCGAGACGAGGTACCTTTGTAAATGAGTCTCTGACTCAAAGGTTGTAAAACTGATTATTTCAATAAATAAAATAAATAAATATGGTTCATCTCGATAGCTTGGGACTCAGACCAGCTACACTTAAAGTGCATCTGGCAGCTGTCTCTGCCTTCTTGTCAGCAGGCAAGCCCTCTTCCCTTTCAGCTCATCCTGTATTCTGTAAATTCTCCAAGGGATTGCTGCATACCAATCCTCCCTTCAGGGACCCTGCCCCTGCTTGGGACCTTAATGTTTGCATTGCTCAGCTTATGCAAACCCCTTTTGAGCCTTTGTCCTCAGCAGAGCTTAAGTACTTGACTTGGAAAACTGTGTTCTTGGTAGCCATTACTTCTGCCAGACGCATAAGTGAGTTACAGGCCCTGTCAGTGGAGCCTGGCTTTATCTCTTTCCATAGAGATAAGGTGGTCCTCAGGACTAATAGGAAGTTTTTGCCTAAGGTGGTTTCAGATTTCCACCTTAATCAGTCTGTGTCTCTCCCTGTTTTCTTCACTGACCATTCCTCCTCTGGAGAGAGGAGGCTGCACAGCTTGGATGTTAAGAGGGCCCTCAGCTACTACATAGAGCGCACCAAGGGTCACAGGTTTGAGTCCCTCCAGTTGTTCCTCACATATGGAGAGGTCGGTAAGGGCAAACCTGCTACTAAGAGATCTATTGCCAGGTGGATTGTCTCTTGTATACAATTCTGCTATGAAAAGCTGGGTAGGATCCCACCCTCAGGCCTGAGGGCTCATTCTACTAGAGGTACAGCTGCTTCCTTGGCTGCTGCCAGGGATATTCCTGTCTTAGAGATTTGTCAAGCAGCCACCTGGAAAACAGTACGTACTTTCACCAAGCATTACTCTCTGAATATCCAGGCTGGGAGTGATGCTCGGTTTGGCACAGCAGTGCTTCAGAGCCTGTTCCCAAAGTAGGTTCTGTCCCTCCTCCATGGAGGTACTGCTTGGTAGTCTGCAATAGTCAGAATACAGCAAGACTTCATGTTGTTTGAAGAAAAAATTACTCAACTTAGTAATGTTGTTTCTTCTAATGGAGTCTTGCTGTATTCTGACTCCTCCCTCCCCTCTCAGAACCTGGGTTTTGGGAGGTGGGTAAGCAGGTAGTGTTGGCACCCTAGAGTTCCCCTTTTCTCACCTCTCTTATTTTGGTGTGTGTTTGTTTTGTTTTTTTGGTTTCCTGGCTTGAGTCTTTGCCTTGGAACCAAAAATCTTTTTATTAAATTTAGTTGCCAGTTGGCTAGTGTGAGTTTACAGTTTCCGCACTGAACGCCCAGTGACTATAGCTCATAAATATCTGGCGGTTTGGGTTCAAACAACAACAGACAGAGTCCCAACCGAGCTCGAGCTCAGCGTTCCATGCCTTGCATGGAAAGTTAACTCTTTCCTCTCCGGGGCAGTTCAAATGTTGGATATCACTGCAATAGTCAGAATACAGCAAGACTCCATTAGAAGAAACAACATTACTAAGGTGAGTAATTTTTTCATATGGTCCATCTCAATGGCCTAGGCCTTAGGCCAGCTACACTTAAAGTGCATTTGGCAGCTGTTTCTGCCTTCCTGTCAATAGGCAAGCCCTCTCCTCTGTCAGCCCATCCTGTGTTTTGTAAGTTCTTCAAGGGATTGCTGCACACCAATCCCCCCCTTTAGGGACCCTTCTCCTGCTTGGGACCTTAATGTTTGCATTGCTCAGCTTATGCAACCACCCTTTGAGCCTTTGTCCTCTGCAGAGCTTAAGTACTTGACTTGGAAAACTGTGTTTTTGGTAGCCATTACCTCTGCCAGGCGTATCGGTGAATTGCAAGCCCTGTCAGTGGAGCCTAATTTCATCTCTTTCCATAGAGATAAAGTGGTCCTAAGAACTAACAAGAAGTTTTTGCCTAAGGTGGTTTCAGATTTCCACCTTAACCAGTCTGTCTCTCTCCCTGTTTTCTTCACTGACCATTCCTCCTCTCGAGAGAGGAGGCTGCACAGCTTGGATGTTAAATGGGCCCCTCAGCTACTACATAGAGCGCACCAAGGGTCACAGGTTTGAGTCCCTCCGATTGTTCCTCACATATGGAGAGGTTGGTAAGGGCAAACCTGCCACTAAGAGATCTATTGCCGGGTGGATTGTTTCTTGTATACAATTCTGCTATGAGAAACTGGGTAGAACTCCACCCTCAGGCCTGAGGGCTCACTCCACTAGAGGTACAGCTGCTTCCCTGGCTGCTGCCAGGGATATTCCTATCTTAGAAATTTGTCAAGTAGCCACCTGGAAAACAGTCCATACATTCATCAAGTATTACTCTCTGGATATCCAGGCTAGGAGTGATGCTCGGTTTGGCACAGCAGTACTTCAGAACCTGTTTCCAAAGTATGTTCTGTCCCTCCTTCATGGAGGTACTGCTTGGTAGTCTGCATATGTCAGAATACAGCAAGACTTCATGTTGTGTGAAGAAAAAATTACTCACCTTAGTAATGTTTCTTCTAATGGAGTCTTGCTGTATTCTGACCTCCCCCTGCCTCCCCTCTCAGAACCTGGTTTTGGGATGTGGGTGGGCAGGAGCAGTGTTGGCACCCTAGGGGTGTCCCTTTTTCACCTTCCTTTATTTTGGGTGAGTGTTGTGTTTTGGGATGTGTTTTGTTTTTTGGTTTTCCTGACTTGAGTCTTTGCTTTGAAACCAAAAAAACCCTTTTATATAAATTTAGTTGCCAGTTGGCTAGTTTGAGTTTTACAGTTTCTACACAGAACTTCTAGTGAGTATTGCTTGTAAAGATCTGAAGGTTGGAGTTTAAACAACAGCAGACAGGGGCTTCAACCGAGCTCGAGGTGAACATTCCATGCTGGCCATTGAAAGTTTAACTCTTTGTTCTCTGGGGCAGCTGAAAGGCAGGACCTAACTGCATATGTCAGAATACAGCAACATTCCATTAGAAGAAACAACATTACTAAGGTGCGTAATTTTTTCTTACAGCAGGCAGATCTTACTTTGAGTGGGAGCTCTTGCAGCAGGCTATCACAATAAGGACTGTGCCGCAGGCACTAGGACCCACCAGAAAACTTCTCAGCCAGCAATACCCAGCAGAGACCGTCCCCGACGTCAGCTGCACCCCAACATCAGCCCTGGTATAAAAGGGGGCAGACCCAGCTCCACCTCAGTTCTTTTCCCGCCGTGTCCCGCGCATGTGAAGAGTTTTTGGCTTGCCAGTCCAGCTAAAACCTCAGTATTTCGCCGTTTTTCTTCCGCTTTCCTACCGTTCTTGACTGTTTTTCACAGTTCTGACGTATGTCGTCTCCATCCTCAGTCTCCTCATTGGGACCCCACAGAAATAAGTGCAGTTGCGGCCCTCAGATTCCAGCTAAAGACGGCCACACGAAGTGTGTCTTCTGCCTGGGGCCTAACCACGACAGCGCGGCCTGTTCCTCCTGCCAGAGCTTCACGAGTAGGACCAGGATCCGCCGCCTCAAGGCCTTAAAGGCATACCTCTTGTAGAAGAAGATGGACCTCCACACCTCTGGGAGAAGAAACACAAAGATAAGTCCATGCGGTCCCGGGCCGTGAGTCGGTCCCGGCACGGTCAGGCTCGAGTCTTGCTTCCTTGTGGCCCTCATGAAAGTCTGCATTTCCCTGGGCTCAGGTGAGCATTCCAAGACCAAAAAGCAGGCTAAGGCTGGGCCTTGAGGAGAAGCCAACAAAGCCTAAGGTGACCCAGCTAAGGGTCACCACCAAGACTTCGGAGGTGCAAGCTTCGACCCCGCCTTCCAAGGCCTCGGCGTCACCCGGTAAGAGCACGCCCCTGGAGTCTAAGGACACTCCAGTGCCCCCCGTCATCTGTCCCGGTAACGACGCCAGTAGAAGGGGTGGTGGAATTTGACATGGCCGGTGCGGGCGCAGCGTCTTCATCCCCTAAGTCCTCCTCCCCCTGGGCTGTCCAGGCGGCTCTTCTTCCAGGCCCGATGCAGACACCCCCTTTCCAGGGAAAGCAGCCTCTGTCTTCACGAAGGACGAGCTCCAGGAACTGTTTTCCTTCTGGTGGGGCCAGATCCAGAAGTGGACCCCCCCGGAGCCGGCCCCATTACCGGTACCAGACCCATCGGGTGAACCACAGCCGGGAGGTGCCTCTTCGCCGCAAAAGACCCCCGAGAGGCCACCACCTTCAGCACCTTCTAAGGCTCGTTCCCGATCTCTGTCCGCAGACCAACGCTGGCGCTCACCAAGGTCTGGTAGCCGACGCCGGGTCAGTCTCACACCAGGAGCCATTCCCGTTCTGTTAGACGGGACTGCTCCCGACGTCAGTCCCCTGACCGTCGTCGGTCTCCGCTCCGTCGTCGGTCCCATGACCGACATCGGTCTTTGGACTTCTGTTGGTTGGTGAGTCACCGATGCTCGAGTAGGGCTAGTCACAGGGACAGGTCCGGCTACTCGACACCCAGTAGCCGGTCCACCTCTTCCTCTTTCATTTCGGGAATTGGGGGTTCCCCAGGAGAGAAGAACCAGCTCCACTTGCCTCCTGATGATCCAACTTTCATGGACGTTATGAGGCACATCCAGGCCTCCAACGAGTAGGACACGGAGGACCTGGACCCAGAACGCCATCGACTGGCAAAGTACCTGAGGCAGAAGAAGCACTAACCTCTTGTGGTGCCTCCTTTGGTGGACATCTTCCAGGATTTCACCCGGATCACCTGGAAGCGTCCAGCTTCGGTCTTGGCGGTTCCGAAAAAATCGGATAGGCTGTACTGGGCCCTGAGGAATGAACCTTTTCTGGCTGAGCACCCTCAGGCAGACTCCTCAGTGATTACGGCTGCTTATGATAAATCGAAGCAGCGTAAGCACCTTAGCTTGCAGCCTCCAAATCCTGAGTCTCGCTATTTGGACCAGGTGGGCAAGAAGGTATATTCTACCTCCACCTGTTCCATTAGTTCCCTAAATTTCCTGATGCATATGGTCCAGTACCAGAATGCACTCTAGGAGTGGGGACAGGAGCAAGTGAATGCCTTGCCAGACTCTGAGAAGAAGACGGAGATTCTGAATCTTCTGAAATCGGGCTCGGACGTAGATACACATGTGTTGCGTGCCTCGTACGACACTGCAGATACGGCGGCCAGAGCATCAGCGTCAGGGGTCTGTCTTCGGCGCCATTCTTGGTTGAGGGTCTCAGGCTTTCACCAAGATCTGCAGTCCGGAATCCAGGACCTTCCGTTCCAGGGTACCGTTTTGTTTGGGCAGGAGATAGAGTCGCTCATCTCTCATCTCCAGAAGTCAGGGAAATCCATCAGGTCTGTCCGTCAGATGTACAGAGGAGACCTAGGAAACAGCCTTTTTGTAAGCTCTCAAGTGCCCAGGCCCGTGGCAACCAGCAGTACCAGAGAGGTGGCTTTCGAAGGAGATCTGGCAACCAGCAGCCTGGTGGTGCTCCTTCCCATAGCTCCAAGTCCTTCCAGGCCTCTCTGCCCACTCCCGGCTCCACCCAGTGACTCCCTCCAGACCCCCCCTCCTCCAGCAGGGGTTCCAGGGGAGGTGGTAGGGGGTTGCTTCTCCCTTTATCTAAAGGGTTGGAGCTCCATAACTGCGGACCAGTGGGTCCTCGATATCATAAGGAGAGGACATACTCTAGAGTTCACAGAGATTCTTCCAGACACCCCACCAAGGTCCTCCAGATATCCTTCTTCTCACATTCCACTCATAGAAGGAGCGATATGGGCCCTCTTGCAAAAAAGGGCAATAGAAGCAGTCCCCCTGCAGCAACGAGGAGAGGGTATTATTCCCACTTCTTCCTGGTCCCAAAAAAGACACAAGACCTTCGTCCCATTCTGGACCTCAGCTCTTTAAACTGTTACATATAGTACACAAGGTTCTGGATGGTGACTCTTCCAGGACTGCTTCCTCTACTGCACCAGGAGGACTGGCTCTGTTCCCTTGACATGCAAGATGCTTACATGCACATCAGGGTCTTTCCCCCTTTCAGGAAGTACCTGAAGTTCCACTTCCAGGGGGAGCATTATCAGTTTCAGGTTCTTCCGTTCCGCCTCTCCTATGCTCCTCGAGTCTTCACAAAATGCTTGGCAGTAGTGACTGCGGCTCTAAGGTGCCAGGGACATTATGTCTTCCCTTACCTGGACAATTGGCTACTTGCGGCCCCGTCAAGGTCGCTTCTTCTTCAAGCTCTCAGAGACACCTATGCTGTGTTCAGAGACCTGGGGATCACCATGAATCTTCCAAAGTCTTCCCCAGATCTCAGCCAAAAACTCGTCTTTATAGGTGCGGTCCTGGATTCGGTCCAGTGCATGGCTTTTCTACCCCCAGAGAGGGGTGATCGCCTGTGGGAGATTGCCGGATCGGTCCTAGTAACCCTTCAGGTCCAGACAAGGACCTTCCTCAGACTTCTCTGGCACATGGCGGTGGCCATTCCAGTCACTCCTCTGGCTCGCCTCCACATGAGAATCCCACAGTGGATGCTTAGGGTGCAGTGGGATCAATGCTCAGATGACCTAGACTACATGGTCAGAGTCTCAGAGCTGGTAAAGAGGACACTTCTTCGGTGGTTGGACCCACTAAATTTGGAACTAGGGGTCCCTTTCCGTCTGGAGCCACCGAATCAGACTCTGACAATGGATGCCTCGGATTTGGGTTGGGGGGGCGCACCTGGGGGCCCGCCAGACACAAGGCACTTGGACCCCCACGGAGCACAAACTCCACATCAACTTCCTGGAGATGCGAGCGGTCCTCAGTGTGTTTCATGCCTTTCAGGAGGACCTTGTGCCAGGCTCTCTTCTTGTTCAGACAGACAACATGGTGGTTGTCTTCTATATCAACAAGCAAGGGGGTGCTCACTGTTATCCCCTGTGCAGAGAGGCGATGAGTCTGGTACTGGGCTCTGGAATGCACATCACACTGTCCGCAGTGGATGTTCCAGGCATCCTAAACGACTTGGCAGACAGACTAAGCAGGTCTCAGTCCAGGGCGCATGAGTGGGAGCTACTGCAATCGGTAGCAGATCAACTGTTCAACACTTGGGGTCATCCAGAGCTGGACCTCGTTGCGTCTCCACACAATGGCAAACTGCCAGTTTTTGGCTCGCGAGAGACCGTGCCTGGTGTTTTCTGGCCAGACGCGTTGTCCCTTTGTTGGGCAGGGAGGTTTCTTTACGCCTTCCCTCCCTTTCCTCTTGTCCAGAGAGTTCTTTTGAAATTACAGGCCATGGGGGCTCGGATGATTCTAATCGCCCCGCTGTGTCCTCAGCAGATTTGGTTCTCACTACTTCAGTGGTTGTCCACGGAACCTCCGATCCCGCTGCCAATATGCTTGCAGTTGCTGTCCCAGGATCAGGGCTCGCTGGTCCATCCCGATGTCCAATCTTTGCACCTTCACGCATGGCTCCTTCAGACGTAGCAAAGGCCAGGTATGGGGTGTCTCTAGAGGTGGCAGATGTACTCGTTTTGGTGAGGAAGCCCTCTATGAGCTCCACTTATGCTATGAAGTGGCACGGTTCTGCTTATGGGCGTCGTCTCACCATCTGGATCCCATTACCTGTCCAGTGAACTCAGCATTGCAGTATCTCCTCTCCTTATACCAACAAGGCTTGAGCTACTCCTCCATAAAGGTGCACATGTGGGCCATCTCTGCTTATCACGCCCTCTTGGGAGATAAAACCTTAGCCCAATTGGATGTGGCCCGCACCTTTTTACGGGGGATTCTTCACATGAGACCTCCCATTCAGGATTCTAGCCCACCCTGGGACCTCCTGTTTGTGTTGGAGAAGCTTACTCTCCCCCATTTGAACCTGCCGCAGAATGTGAGCTGCGTTATCTTTCCTGGAAGGTTTGTTTTTTAGTTGCCATTACGTCAGCTGGAAGAGTTTCCGAGCTTCAGGCTCTGATGTGTAAAGAGCTGTATTTAATTTTTCATAGGGAAAGGGTTTCCCTCAGAACAAATCCTAAGATCTTACTTTGAGAAACAGCTCTTGCAGCAGGTTACACCATTAGAACTGAAGCCGGCAGGCGCCAGGACCCCACGGAAATGTTCTAGCTGGCAGTATCCAGCAGAGACCGCCCCCGACGTCAGGCATCATATAAAAGCGAGTGGTCCCCCAGAATCCCCAGTTCTTTTTCCGCCGTCGACTCGCCAGCATCGGCCTCACGGTCCCACTCTAGCGTACGATGACTAGAACTTTCAAGTTTTACTACTAAATGTCGGCATCTCCAACTCCTCCTTCAGAAGAACATCCCTCCAAGTGTGCCTGCGGCAAACACATCCCTTTCAAGGATCTCCATTCATCCTGCCTGCGGTGCTTAGGGCTGGAACATGACACCAAGGCCTGCTTCTTTTGCCAGGGGTTCAACATTCGCACCCGGATCCACTGCCAGAAGGCACTTCAGGGGTTCCTCTTAGAAGAAAAGTTAAAAAGCATGGATCAAGACCCTGCCCCCAGAGGTGAGTCTACCTCTAAGTCCCCTAAGCACTGGGACAAGCATCGGGAGAAGGCCAGGTCCAGATCCCCTAACCGGGCCTCGGACTCGCGCACCAGCTCAGGCTCCACGCGCTTAGACCGCTTTCCCTCCAGGGCATGCTGTCAGCCCCCTCCAGTAAAGGTCAAGTCTTCAGGCAGCACTTCGGCTTCTCTGCATCCCATCAAAACTTCCAGGCCTTCGGCTTCCTCAACACCCTCCCGGGCCTCCTCGAAGTCTTCAGACCGTCACCAGTCCAAGTCCTCATCAAAACAGGCTTCCTCAGAGAGACGCCAGGACTCCGACGCCAGATCGGCCTCCCAGCCTCCTAGGTGTCCGGATCCCCCTCTCAGGAAGACTAAGGACCCGACGTCCCTAAAACGGACGACTGACACGAAGAGGGCTTCTGACCCTTCATCGGTCAAACGCCCGTTGGACCAGACGTTGACTAAGCACCCAGCGTCAGTGAGACGTTCGCTGGAGCCGAAGACTGCCTCCCCGTCACCGGTGGACTCCAGTCGCCGGGACTCTACAGAGGAGGACCTGATGTTGCCTGATGACCAGGCAGGCGGCAATGAGGATGCTGGGCTTCCACCACAGGAGCCTTCGCCAAACCCGAAGATGCCCTCGGACCCGACGCCCGATACCGACGACAGACCACCGGCGCCAGGTCCGTCGTCCGGTATGAATATTCAAGGGGTCAAAGATCTCTTTACCTTTTGGTGGGACACAATAAAGAAGAATGTGATCCCAGTCAAACCTCCTCCTCCTCCTACTCCTTCACCTTCTACTCCCCCTCCTCCACTGCAGGGGCCAGCAGGAAGACCACCGACCCCCAAGGAGCACACTCCATCTCCTAGGGGAAGATCCAAAGAACGGAGAAGGCCCCCTTCAAGATCTCCCTCAGGGTCTCCCAGTCCGAAGCGACCCAGATGTTGACGGTCCACTTCGCAAGGGGATGATTCTAGACCTGACACCTCAGATACCTCCAGGTCTTCTTCTCCAATCAGTATCCCATCACCTGACCCACAAGACCTGCCCAGGTACCCTCCGGATGGTCCCTCCTTTTCCAAAATCATGAGGCACATCCAGGAGAACATGGGATGGGATTCGGAAGCTCTCGACCCCCGAGAGACAGCGCTTAGCTCGTTACTTTTGGCAGAAGGACCCTAAGCCTGTGGTGGTGCCACCCTTGATGGACACCTTCACGGACGTCACCAAGGCTGCGTGGAAGCATCTGCACTCCAACCCTGCAGTGCCGAAGAAAGCTGACTGCCTGTACAGAGCCCAGACAGAGGACCAGTACTTGGCGCAACAACCCCAGGCTGTTTCCCTGGTCATTATGGCCTCCCATGATAGGTCTCAATGACCACAGCATCTGAGTACACAGCCACCGGACCAGGAATCCAAGCAGTTGGATGCCCTGGGGAGGCACATGTATGCGGCTGCTACATACTCCATCAGGTCCCTGAACTATCTGTCTCATATGGTTCAGTTTCAGAATGCCCTGTGGGAACAGAATCAGGACCTGGTTGATAAACTACTGGATGGCGAGCAGAAGGTGGAGCTCTTGAACCTCCTCCGCACAGGGTTGGATGTGGGGACCCAAGTGTTAAGAGCTGCATATGATTCTGTGGACTTGTCCGCCAGGGGCGCAGCTTCAGGCGTCTGTCTCCGGAGACACTCCTGGTTCCATGTCTCCGGTTTTACCCCGGACGTACAGAAGAGTATCCTGGATGTCCCTTATAACGGAGAGGTCCTGTTCGGTGAACCCTCTGAAAAGGTCGTCACCAAACTTCAGGATGCCAGGAAGGCAGTAAGGTCTGTACAGGCCACGTACAGACCCAAATCTGGTTCCTTTCATAGGAACCAGAACCGTTCTCTCATCCAGCAACAATGACAGCAGCCACGCTCTGACCAGCAACAAAGGGGCACCTTCCACTGTAAGGCCCAACCTAAGCCTTCCCCAGGCCGAGATCAGCGGTATGCCAAACCGGCCCAGCCTGTGGGGGGCAACACCACCACAGCATGACTCCTTCCCGGCCCCCGACCCTCCTCTGGATCAATGGGCAGAAAAGGTCAGGGGTCGCATCGCTCGCCACTTTTCAGGGTGGCAGTCGATTACCGCCAACTGTTGGGTCCTTTAAATGGTCAAGAGAGGTCACTTTATAGATTTCCTCGACCACCCACCGTCAAGACCTCCCCTGCTTTCCCATTATTCAGGTCAGTACGCACTGCTCATACAGCACGAGGTGCTCATGCTTTTGGGAAAGGAAGCTATAGAGCACGTAACGAGGAACCAGAGAGGTGCAGGTTACTTCTTTCTGGTTCCCAAAAAGACAGGGGACCTCCATCCGATACTGGATCTCAGCAATCTCAGTGCTTCGGTCTTCTACAAACGCTTCTGCATGGTGACCCTTCCCAGTTTGATACCCATGCTCAAGCAGGGCGCCTTCCTAGCGTCCTTGGACATGCAGGATGCCTACCTGCACATACTCATTGCTGGAGCGCACAGGAAGTTCTTGTGCTTTGAATTTCTAGGTCGCCATTATCAGTTCCGAGCCCTCCATTTCGGGCTGTCATCGGCACCTCGGGTGTTTACGAAGTGCATGGCAGTCGTAGCGGTGGTTCTAAGGAGACAAGGCCACTACGTGTTCCCCTACCTGGACGACTGGCTCCTCATGGCACCCTCTCGGGAGGCTCGGATGTCCGCTGTTCACTGTACTCAGTCCCTGTTTGGGACGTTGGGCATCATTATCAATCAGGAGAAGTCACACCTGGTTCCGTCACAGAATCTGCAGTTCATAGGCACAGTTCTGGACACCATCCGGGGAGAGTTTTTCTGCCCAAAGATCGAGCGGAACACATCAGATCCCTCATCAGGGACATCCTGGCAAAGAAGACAGTCCTTGCCAGACTGGTCCTTTGCCTGCTCGGACACATGGCTGTGGCAATTGCAACAGTTCCGCTAGCCCGTTTCCACATGCGTGTGACCCAGTGGATGTTACAGGTTCAGTGGGATCAGAAGCAAGACCATTTGCAGCTTCCAATTCGGATCACAAATGCCATAATCTGGGATTGGCAATGGTGGCTAGATTCAAAGAACCTGTTGGCGGGGGTCCCCTTCATTGCACCGTCTCCAATTTTGACGCTCTCCACAGACGCCTCAGGGTTTGGTTGGGGAGCACACCTCGACGGGGTCAGGTCTCAGGGCTTGTGGACACCCCAGGAAGCTCATCTCCATAAAAATATTTTGGAAATGAGAGCAGTTCTTTATGCCCTGCAGGCCTTCCAGTCGGAAATCCCACCCAGTACTTTCCTGTTACAAACAGACAATACCGCAGTGATGTATTATCTCAGCAAACAAGGAGGCACCCATTCCTACCCACTTTGCAGGGAGGCCATGAGTGTGTGGATTGGCTTCTACAACACGGTGCAAACATCATTGCTGTTCATGTTCCAGGAGTGGACAACATCATCGCAGACAGCCTGGGCTGCTCTCAGGCCAGAGTCCACGACTGGGAACTACTCCAGGAGGTAGTAGAGGATCTGTTTCACAGATGGGGCACACCAGAGTTAGACCTTTTCGCGTCCCCATCCAATGCAAAACTGCCCAATTTCTGCTCGCTAGATCCAGGGCCTGGTGTTTTCTGGCGAGACGCGTTGTCCCTTTCCTGGACGGGCAGATTCCTCTACGTGTTTGCTCCCTTCTGGTTGATCCAGAGGGTCCTTTTGAAACTCTGCAGAGAGCAGGCGACGCTGATATTTATCGCGCCTTTTTGACCCAGACAGATTTGGTTCCCTCTGCTACACCAGCTGTCCCAGGAACCTCCGGTGCCTCTGCCAATCAGCTCTCACTTATTGTCCCAGGAGGCAGGTTCTTTGGTCCATCCGGACCTTCGCTCTCTGAACCTGCACGCCTAGCTCCTAGAGACATAGCTATCCTGCGGTACAGGGTCTCGCAAGAGGTAGCAGATGTTCTAGCGGCTGCTAGAAAACCGGCCACTCACGTCACATACGCCGTGAAATGGTGCAGATTTTGCCTCTGGGCTCAAGCACGAGGACTTTCCCCTGATGGATTGTCCGGAAAGGTCGGTGCTGGACTACCTCCTGTCTCTCTTCCAGGCAGGCTTGGCCTACTCTTCTATTAAAGTACACCTTTGTGCCATCTCAGCCTATCATACACCTATAGGCCGACATCCCATAACTCAGTTGGACACAGCACGAGCCTTCCTGAGAGGTGTTCTCCACCTTAGACCTCCGATTAAGGATCCTATTCCTCCATGGGATTTACTCTTTGTCCTGGAGCAGCTCACGCTGCCACCTTTTGAACCAGCCACGGATTGTGAGCTACGTCTCCTAACATGGAAGACGTTATTTTTAGTTGCCATTACTTCGGCCAGAAGGCTTTCTGAACTTCACGCACTGATGTGCAAAGAACCTTATTTGGTTTTTCACCAGGACAGGGTGTCCCTAAGAACAAATCCAAAGTTTCTACCTAAGGTGGTCTCAACTCTCACCCTCAATCAGGACATCGACTTACCAGTGTATTTTCCTAAATACTCTAATAGAGGAGAGGCCCTGTTGCACACTCTAGATGTGCGTAGGTGTCTAATAAGATACTACCTCACCAGAACCAGGCACCACCGTATATCTGATCAGCTTTTCATCTCCTTCCCCCACAGGATGATGGGAGCTCCGGTTTCTAAACAAGTGCTGTCCAGGTGGCTCATCCATTGCATCACGTTCTGTTACCAGAAACGTAACAAACGTTTACCGGGTGCGGTTAAGCGTCATTCCACAAGGGGGGTGGCTACCTCTTTTGAGGCCATGAAGAACGTGTCCAACGCAGCCATCTGCGCAGCAGCTACTTGGAGCACCGTGCACACCTTTATCAGGCATTATAGCCTGGATATTGCATCACGGTGAAGAGTTGGTTTTGGTGTAGCAGTCCTTCAGGAACTTCTATCCTAGGCTGCGGTCCAACTCGCAATCTCTACCTAGCCTCTTCCCACCTGTGAAGGACTTCCAGTATTGCTTGGGAATCCGTCCTAATGGTGTAACCTGCTGCAAGAGCTGTTTCTCAAAGTATGATAGTACAGTTACGTAAGAACTTACCGTAACAGTAGATATTTGAGAACAGCTCTTGCAGCAGGTAGTTTCCCTCCCACCATCCCCTCTGGAGGTAGAGTTGTTCCGATATCTCTTTTCTAGTATTAGGTGTTTCTAACACTGTTATGAATACCTTTTGATGGCGGATCCTCAGTCTCCACTTCTGATGTCATCTAACGGCCGGGAGTCTCCGGCGGGAGAACTTGGGATTCGGGGGGACCGCTCCCTTTTATATGATGCCTGACGTCGGGGGCCGGACAGACGTTGGGGGTGGTCCCCGCTGGATACTGCTAGCTAGAAAATTTCCGCGGGGTCCTGGCACCTACCAGCTTCAGTCCTAATGGTGTAACCTGCTGCAAGAGCAGTTCTCGAAGATCTACTGCTACGGTAAGTTCTTACATAACTGTACTTTTATTCCTAAGGTGGTCTCGGAGTTGACCCTCAACCAGTCGGTTGACCTTCCAGTTTATTTCCCTTCTTCCTCTAACAGAGGGGAAGCTCTCCTTCACACTTTGGACGTCCACAGGACGCTGAGGTATTACCTTAAGCGAACGGCTAATCACCGTAAATGGGAGCAACTGTTTGTGACATTTGCGCCACAACACTTGGGTAAACCGGTGTCCAAGCAGACCATTTCCAAGTGGATTGTCCACTGCATTACCTTCTGCTATGAGAAGCACAATAAGCCCTTTCCGGGCCCGGTTAGGGGTCACGCCACCAGAGGAGTGTTTGCTTCTTTCGCCGCTGTGCGGCATGTCTCCATTAGGGACATATGCACGGCTGCTACCTGGAATTCAGTGCATACCTTTGTAAAGCACTATAGCTTGGACATTGCATCCAGACTCTGTACCGGCTTCGGCCTGGCGGTCCTTCAGGGACTCTTGTCTTGATTTGCTGTGTCCAGCTTCTTCTCTTACACCTCCCGGGAACGGATACCTCCTTAGCGAGGGACTGCTTGGGATTCAGTCCTTATTGTGATAGCCTGCTGCAAGAGCTCCCATTCGAAGTAAGATAGTATAGTTACATAAGAACCTACCATAATAGTAGATCTTCGAGAGGAGCTCTTGCAGCAGGCGTTGCTTTCCCGGCCTCCATCCCCCAAAATGAGGTGTGCAGATAGTCATCTTCAGGCTTTGCCTCCTTCTCTTGTCAGGGCTCGTTCGAGGGTCTTAGCGGGGGAACTGAGGTGGAGCTGAGTCCGCTCCCTTTTATACCAGGGCTGATGTCGGGGTGGAGCCGACGTCGGCGGTGGTCCCTGCTGGGTATTGCTGGCTGAGAAGTGTTCCGGTGGGTCCTAGTGCCTGCAGCATAGTCCTCATTATGATAGCCTGCTGCAAGAGCTCCTCTCAAATATCTACTGTTACGGTAAGTTCTTACATAACTGTACTTTTAGGAGCAATGAGCAGGAGAGCAGAAATCACTGTAAACTTCCAACAAAAGCAGGCTGAGTCGTTACTAGCAATAAACAGTGCAAATTAGGTCAAACTATTCAGAGAATAATTAGCGTTGTAACTAAAGATCACATTTTCTCTTCACAGTAAGCAGTACATAGTCAGACAATGGATAGAGCTTCTAAAATGCAAAAGAAAAAGACCCAGGAGGCTTATCTAAAGTCCTGGTTTAGCTAAGCAGCTCCAAAGGCAGTGTAGCACTGAAAAGTTAATGGGAAAAGTGCACCAATCAGCTTGGGCCTTGGGAGCAGGGTGACCAATAGGACACAGCCTCCCAGAGCGCCGCACCAATCGGAGGCTTCCGGCTCGAGCTGGATTCACGAAGAAGTGGCAGTAGTACCTGGCAGTGAGATCCGCATTCCAGGACCAGGAGGGCGGCCAGGATGAGTCAACTTCGGCGGCGGTAGTGGCCATAGGATCGGCCGCACGATTTTGTTGGTGCTGCTCAGGCGCAGGTCCCTGGCAGTGAGATCTGCGTCCCAGGACCAGGAGGGTGGCCAGGATGAGTCAACTTCGGTGGCGGTAGCGGCCGTAGGATCGGCTGCACGATTTTGTCAGCGCCGCTCAGGCGCAGGTCCCTGGCAGTGAGATCCACGTTCCATATAACAAATAATCCAAGCAGTACGTTGATTTTATATCTTTTATCAGATTAATGCATTAGCAACTGTTTTGGCTCTGAGCAGAGTTTGTTACTTCAGGCACAACATCGAATTGAGCCTGGTCGGTCCCTTGGTAGATATAGATGTATATGGATGTCTTATTTAGGTAGTGATTTTATGGTAGCACCTTCAGGTGCCCAATATACCAGCTTTTTGTACTGCACACCATAATACTGCCTTCGAATAACATGAAGTCTTGCTGTACTCTGACTGCATGCAGTTAGCCTCAGCACTTGAACTGCTCTGGAGAGGAAAGGGTTAACTCTATGCCAAGGCATAGAACGTCGAGCTCGGTTTTCAAACCTCTGTCCAAGGTAGTCCTCAGTGTAACCGTCGGATTCTTTACTCCGCCTAACTGAGAAATTGCTCTGGAGATTCTCTCCTTCATTTTGGTTCGGTTTAAGTAAAAAATAGTTTGGTTTGTCAACCGTTTGCTTATTTTCTCGGTATTCGCATCTCTGTCCTTGGTACAGTAAGTCTTTAGTAGGTAGTTTAGTGTTTTGTGGTAGAAATTGTTTTTTGTTCGGTTTCTTCCCGGTCGGTCTGGTTAGGAACCAAAGCAATTGTGTTTTGTTTTTTTCTGTGATTTGTATTGTGGTTGCCGGTACCTATCGGATCCTAAAAAAAGATAATTTCCTTGTTTTTTTTTTAACTGACCCATAACATGGTTGGAACTGATATGTTTGTAGTTACCTGGCTTAAATGCTGGTAAGGGTAACTTTTTTTCTTTAGGCATGTCTGAGAAACCCCAAATAAATCCGGTCCCACTGGGTTTCAGCACTGCACCGAATGTGGGGAGGCCTTTGCTAAGGCTGATCCCCACGTCATCTGTGTTTACTGTGTGGGGTTTGACCACTTCAAAGCGGATTGCCAAGTCTGCAGAAAACTTTCCCAAAGCCACCTTAGATAAATGTTTAAGTAGACTGAAGGAAAGGGAGGCTGAGAAATCTGCTGATCCAGATGGCCAGCCCGGTTCAGTTCCAACCGAACTTGACCTGGGCGATACCTCCTCGGGCAAAAGGAGAGCCGATTCTGCAGAGTTGGTTCTGTCTTAAGAGAAAGCGCAAGTCAGCCGGTTCGGATCCCGGTTCCCATGTTCTGACCGCTGATGATATAGCTAAGGTGATTGCTATTGTACAATCGCTTCACCTGGTTCCAACCAAACTGACTCAAAGATGATCAGTTCGGTCAGACTTGTCTGCTTCTGAATATGATCCTGAAGCATTTTATGAGGGGGATTGGAAAGGAGATGAAGATTATGAAGAAGAAGAGGATTATGAAGGCCTAGATGAGCCAGTAGAGCCTGACATCTCTCCAGACAGGCCTTCTAATATGTCTCCTCCCAGACATTCTGAGTCCCCCTCCCATTTCTTGTTCTACAAAAAAGTGGCTGATACTCTTCAGCTTCCAGTAGAAGAGGCTGAACAGGATCAGGAGGAACCTGACTACGTTGAGATGATGGATGTCCCAGAGTCCAAAAGGGTGTCTATCCCTCTGCATAAATCCCTGGGGAAACAGCCACAGAAAATTCTTCAGTTTCCAACATCCATACCTCCTGTGGATGAAAAGATGGACTGGAGGTATGCCCTGTCAGGTCCAGGGATGAATTCATTACAAATCATTGCAGCCGTGTTGGGGTAGTGCAAGCTGCAGCCTGTGATAAGGCTACATTCCCCTGGCATCTCACTCCACAGATAAGGATTCCAGGAAAGTGGATGCCATGGCAAAGAAACAGTACTTGGCATCCTCTTTGGGGCTCAGGCAATCTAATTACATGGCATATACAGCCAGATACCAGAAGTCTATGTGGGATACGGTTCTGGAGCTGGCTAAGAATGCCCCTTCCCAGCTGGCCAAGTAGCTGGAGCAGGTGGCTGTGGATGGTATTGAGGCATCAAAGGTCCAGCTTCATGCTGCTGTTGACTCGAATGATGTACGTTCTAGGCTCATGGCTACATCTGTCTCCATGAGGAGATTTGCTTGGCTCAGGTGTACCAGTTTATCACAGGATACCCAGACCAAGGCCATGGATTTTCCTGACACCGGTAACTCTCTGTTTGGGGAGCAAACAGAGGCTTACATGAAAAAGGTGGACGAATACAGGACCACCTACAGGAGTGCTGCAGCCAAGGAAAAGCAGGTCACTCCTCAGAGGCAGCAATCTATGGCTGGCAGGGGGAGACCTTTTCAAATGCCTTTTTACCAAGCCCAGGACTCCTCTTCTTTCCAGCAGAGGGGGTTCTTTAGGGGAAGAGGCAGAAGGGGGATGACCAGGACTCCGTCCTCCTGTCAGTCCAAGCCCCCTGCTAAACAGACACCCTGATGTGTCAGTTAGGGTCACCTCCCCGGTTCCAGTAGGGGGCAGGCTGGCTCATTATTTCCAGGTCTGGAAGTCTATTACCTCAGACAGATGGGTCCTGGAAGTAGTGAGCCAGGGACTTGCTCTCAGCTTCAGAAGGTTCCCAAAAATGAGAGCAAAGTCTTTCAGTCCTCCCTCTCCTGTCTAGACAAAGGCTTTAGAGGCAGAAGTCTCTTCTCTACTTCTCCTGCAAGCAGTAGAGAAGGTACCTCTCAATCACAGGGGAAAAGGACTGTATTCCAGATACTTCCTTACCCCAAAAAAGACAGGGGAGTGGCGACCCATTCTAGAGCTATGATACCTGAACAAACACATACTAAAGCCAAAGTTCAAAATGCTGACTCTGGGAATAATTCTCCTCTCTCTGAGTCCAGGAGACTGGCTAGCCACCGTGGATCTCAAGGATGCCTATTTCCACATACGTATCAGACATTCCCACAGAAAGTACCTCAGGTTCTAGTTGCCCTCAGGCCATTACCAGTTCAGAGCAATGCCTTTTGGCCCAACATATGCTCCAAGGGTGTTCACCAAGTGTCTAGCAGTAGTGGTGGCCTTTCTCAGGAGAAAAGGCATCTTACTGTTCCCTTACCTGGACGACTGGCTCATAGTGGGTCAGTCATCAGACCAAGTCGGGCTAGCTCTAGAGGTCACTCAGAAGCTTCTGGATTCCTTAGGATTCATCCTAAATTTAGAAAGGTGTGTTCTGGAACCAGCCCAGCTTCTCACATTTATAGGGGTGGAACTGGACACTGTCCAGGCCAAGGCCTTTCTTCCTCTTTCAAGAGTTCAGTTCCTCATCACCCTGGCTTCCTCTTTTCGTCCACTAGTGTCTCGGCCAGCCAGACATTTCTTGCAGTTGCTAGGCCACATGGCAGCTTGCACTGTAGTAGTGCAAGGGGCAAGGTTTCAAATGAGAGATATTCCATTTCATCTAAAATCTTTTTGGTCTCAGAAAAAGACCCCTTCTCCAAGTTAGTTCCAGTATCTCAAACTCTGGTTCAGGTTCTCCAGTGGTGGCTGGAGGAGGACAGTCTGAGGCAAGGGGTCCCCTTCCTCAGTCAGGTCCCAACAGTGATTCTCACCACAGATGCTCCCCTGCTGGGATGGGAAGTCCATCTGGATCAGCTTACTGCTCAGGGAACATGGTCTTATCAGGAGTCTCTCCTGCAGATAAATCTTCTCGAACTCAGGACTGTCTTTCTAGCACTTCAGACATTCTTGAACACAGTTCAGGGGGAAAATGGTGCAGATCAGGACAGACAACACCACAACCATGTGGTACATCAACAAGTGGGGGCGCTCGGTTCTCGGCCTAGTGCACCGAAGCCATGAAAATATGGTCACTAGCTTATTCCCTGCAGGTTTCTCTGATAGCTGTGCATCTCCCAGGGAAGGACAATGCACTGGCAGGTGCTCTCAGCAGGATCTCCCAAGGTCACCACGAATGGGCCCTGAATCCTCTAATTCTTCAGATCATTTTGAAAAGGTGGGGCACTCCAGAGACAGATCTCTTTGCAGCACCCGGGCAATCATCAGCTCCCCTCTTTTGGAGTCTGTTCCTCAAGATGCTCTCCTGTTGGATTGGACAAATAGGTTTCTGTATGCTTTTCCTCCTTTTCCTCTGATACTCAGAGTTCTGGTCAAGATCATATCTCAGCCTTGCACTGTGATTCTGGTGGCTCCAGGCTGGGCCAGGCAGCCTTGGTACCCCCTACTGCTGTCAATGTCGGTGACAATTCCTCTTTCTCTTCCCAGACAGTTCAATCTTCTCACCTCCTCACAGGGGAGGATACTGTATCCCAACCTTCAGATTCTCGGACTCTAAGCTTGGCTCTTGAGGAGTTATAATATGCAGGCTTGCATCTTTCCCAATCAGCCCTGGACATTCTTAAGGCTAGTAGAAAACCTTCCACTAGCAAAACCTACAATTCCAAATGGAAGATATTTGTTTTTTGGTGTTCTCGAAGGCATATTCAGCCAGATTCAGCTGATATTGCCACTGCTTTGGACTATTTGGTACATCTTAACCGTTTAGGCCTCAGGCCTACCACTCTCAAGGTGCATTTGGCAGCCATCTCTGCCTTCCTTTCAGCTGAGAAGGACTCTTTCTTAGCCTCCCATCCAGTTTTCAAGAAATATTTCAAGGGTTTGGTTCATATCAATCCTCCTTTTAGGGACCCTACTCTTGTTTGGGATCTGAATATCTGCATTGCACAGCTTATGCAGCCTCTCTTTGAGCCATCATCTTCAGCTGAGCTAAAATACTTGACTTGAAAAACTGTGTTCCTGGTAGCCATTACCTCTGCCAGGAGAATCTGAGAGTTACAAGCTTTATCAGTGGAACCTGATTTCATTTCATTTCACAGGGATAAGGTGGTCCTTCGAACGAATAGAAAGTTCCTTCCCAAGGTGGTATCAGATTTTCATTTGAACCAGTCTTCTATGTCATTGCCTGTATTTTTCACTGACCATTCTTCCTCTGGGGAGAGAAGACTACACAGTCTTGATGTAAAGAGGGCCCTTAGTTATTATATAGAATTCACTAAGACTCATAGAAGTGACTGTTCACAGCTCTTTCTCACTTATGGAAAAGTGGGAAAAGGTAAACCTGCCACTAAGAGAGCTTTTGCCAGGTGGATTGTCTCCTGTATACAGTTCTGCTACTCAAAGTTGGGGAAAGAGCCTCCCCCAGGCCTGAAGGCTCACTCCACCAGAGGTACAGCTGCTTCAGTCGCAGCAACTAGAGATATACCATTAGTGGAAATCTGTAAAGCAGCCGCCTGGAAAACTGTTCACACATTTACCAAGCATTACTCTCTCGACATCCAGTCAAGAAGTGATGCTATGTTTGGCACAGCAGTGCTGCAGAACCTGTTCCCAAAATAGGTTCTGTAACTCCCTCTTCCAAGGGGGTACTGCTTGGTAGTCTGCATATAGTCAGAATACAGCAAGACGTCATGTTGTTCGAAGAAAAAATTACTCACCATAGTAATGTTGTTTCTTCTAATGGAGTCTTGCTGTATTCTGACCTCCCTTCCTGCCTGCCCTCCTGGAACCTAGTTGTTTTTGGGATGTGGGTGGGCAGGCTCAGTGCTGCACCCAAGAGGTGTACCTGGGTTACCTTTCCTTAGGGTGAATTTTTTTTTTATTGCTATTTTTAAGTTTTACTACCTACTTGAGTTCTTTTTGGGGTTCTCAACTTGAGTCTTTTGGACCCTAAAAATCTTTTATTGCCTTTTGGCACAACATTTTAGAAAAACAATTTCTGATTATAGTTAGCATAGTGCTTGTAAGAATCTGACGGTTACACTGAGGAGTACCTAGGACAGAGGTTTGAAAACCGAGCTCAAGCTCAACGTTCTATGCCTTGGCATAGAGTTGGCCCTTTCCTCTCCGGAGCAGTTCAAGTGCTGGGGCTAACTGCATATAGTCAGAATACAGCGATACTCCGTTAGAAGAAACAACATTACTGTGGTGAGTAATTTTTTCATCTGGTTCAGATGTATTACTCCTTTCCCATCCCCCCCCCCTCCCGACCTTAGTGTGGTTTTGTGATGTACAAAGTCCAAACAATAATGGAAACTAACAGTTCTTGTTTCTGAGTGTTTAATTAATTCAAAGTATTTTATTTCTTTTAAATGTTCTGGTTTGCACACCACCCTCTGACCTTGTTTACTGTTGGGCTACTAGCATCATGAATTCATGATTTATGGCTACATGCCAAATCTGCCACTACCGCTGCTATTTTACATTATTGTTAAACACTTTATTGGGTTCTAAATGTTATTTGCACTGTTCTTTTTCACTCAAACACACGTCTGTATTTTTACATTTACAATATATAGATTTTTTTAAACATATTCTATCTATGTACTGCCACTTAAAGATAGTGAGTTTAAGTACCTGTGTAGCTGGGCTGCCATTCACACTCCCTAATGATACCGTAGCGAAAATGGTGGGCGTTACTTTGCTTGTCCTGCTGAGGTCTCCGTGAAGGGACCTGACCATGGTATAGCAGGTTATTTTCAAATAAATTTGTATTTCATTTTCTTATACCTTGTTTCTTTCTGGTGCAGTTGGTTTAAGATGGTGTGGTGCTGTTCTTCCCTGCTACAGCACTGTCCTTCTAAACAAGCTCACCTAGCAATGGGGCAAGCTTTCCCGTTTAGACTTGATGGACCACAGTTCTTTTTCTACCAAAATTCTCTGTTTCTACAGTATGTTTCTATCCTCCAGAAAGGACACTCTGCCCTTCTTTTGCTTACTTGCAGAATATGTGCTCAAGATACAAACCTGACTCGGCAGTGTGGTATGTGGCTCCATGGCTGCTGCACTACTGGGCCCACTGAGCAAGTCACTGTAGTTAGTTTGCTGAGACAGCAGGGCCTTACTTTGAACCATGAATGCCACAGTAGCAGTAGCCCAGTGACACCATGTTATAACTTGGTTCACTTCTGAGGTGTCTGTTAGGTAAATGCTCTGAAGAATCCGGTCGCCCCCTTTTTTTCCTTCTGTGCCCTTGTTATTTTTCAGTGTCTTGCAAAATAACTGGAAAACCCTTCCAGCAAAATATGTCATGTTGAAAACAACTTGGAATGCACTTTTGAAAGTTGAGCTACACAAGAAGAACATAATAAATACACCAGTAGACTGATTTGGTCAAGGGCCTCGCGCAGGAACAGTTGCAGATCCTCAAATACTTACTATGTGGTTCATGCTTTGTCCTGTGTTTCTGTTTCACTGAGCTGGTCATTATAAGTGACTCTTGTAATCATGACTTCTAATTGTTTTCTTCTTTTTTTCCTATTAGTATCCAAAGTCATCTCTGTGTCACATCTTGAAATGATCTGGAGGAGTATAACGAAATATCCTCCTCTGCTTGTGAGAATAATGCACAAATCTAGACTGAGGTTCTATGGAAAACAGGACAAAAGGCAGGATGCACCATATCAGGTAAGGGATACATTTAAGTTAAGTTTAAGTTTATTGGCAGGAGGACTCCATTGAGTGTGCTCATTTTCAAGGAGGTCCTGTAAGGACAACGTTAAACAACAGTGTACAATAAAAGTGATGACATAGCATATAGGTACAACATTTGGTAGGAAAAAAGTGCATATGTGGTCAGTAAAAACAACAATAAAACAGGTCGGAATCCGGTGCACGGGTAAGCAGCGGTGACATACCATAAGGTAACAATAATTGGTAGGAAATGTATACAGGATCAATGAAAAGAAAAACAGCAGAGAAGCATACAGGAACCAATTCATATCCAGAGGGAGAACAAAAAATAGTATCACTTAAGAATTTATACGATTGTTGTCAGCTTCCCAAGATGGCTGAGAGTGCAGGAAGGAAAGAAGGGTGTAAGGAGAAATACATAACTACTTCTGACTAGGAAGGATTCTGACTGAGGGGGCAAGGGATAAGCGCAAGAAGTTGCAAGAGGACAAAAGAGCAAGGCAGAGAGTTGGGCAGGGATCAGGGATGGAGAGTATAGAAGGAGTTCCGGGCATAAGAGTGGGGATGGACTAGGGAGGACTGGGGCCAGGGTGGATAGGGAGACTAGGGAGAAGGATACAGAAAGTCAGAGGGTACTCACTAGATAGCAGTGGCAGGGGACTGGCATGATACGCTAGGACCTATGGCAGTGACAGACTACGGGGAAGAATTTGTAGGTCAGGGCTCTGAAGAAATTTAATGAGACAGTGCTGATGAGCCTGAGTGACATCTGGATGAGATTCTACGCCGATGGCATAGCTAATGACACCATTGCCAAGGGAGGTACGTGTTTGGGGTTCGTTGAGGAGGATGTAGGCGGATTTCCTATGGGAAATATTAACAAGTGAGGAGATATAGGTTGGTAATTTGTTTACTATACTTTTGAGGGTCCAGGTGCCTAAATGGAGTAGCCGCAGGGTGGCAAGGGGTTGCCAGCTGACCTCTTTATATAAGTCGCAGTGGTGCATCCTGAAAGATGCTTTAGTAATGAAGCACAGAGCCTGATGGAACAGTATATCGAGCTTGTGAAGGTTGGAAGCAGCGGCACAGTTTTAGATGATGTCACCGTAGACTAGGAGTTACAGGAATGTGGCCTGTACTAGTCTAGATCTGATGGCAGAGGGAAAGAGTGCTCTGTTCCTGAAGAAAAAGCCGAGTCTCACTTTCAACTTACTAGAAAGGTAGTCGATGTGCACACTGAAAGAAAGTTTACTGTCTATACAAAAGTCCAGATATTTGAATTGATCAACCATGTCTAGTGATTCACCTAGGATAGTCATGATGGGTACAGGTGAGGCGCTATGCTGAGGGGAGGGCCTGTTGCTACTAGGTGCAAAATAAAGGACCTTGGTTTTTTTTGTGTTGAGTAGTAGTTTGGAGTTGATTAGGTTGTGCTCTAGCTGTGCAAAGTCAGCTTGGAGTACATCACGTACTCTGGATAAGGTTGGCTTAGAAGTATATATGACGGTATCGTCCACAAAAAGAGATATTTTGGAGTTGCTGATACTGGAATCTAGTGAGTTAATGTAAATAGAAAATAGTATAGGGCCTAAAATGGAGCCTTGTGGGACACCATGTTTTATGGGGAGGGAGTTGGACACCTGACTGCTCGCTTTGGTTTTCTGAACTCTACCCGTAATGTAGCTTGAGGACCATTGAAGTGTGGTGTCAGTTGTGCCTAGTTTACTGAGACCACTGAGGATGAGGTTATGGTCAATGGTATCAAATGCCTTGCTGAGATCAAGGAATATGACACCTGTGACTTGTTTGGAATCGTGCGCGGTCAGCCAGTCATTGGTGACTTTAGTTAAAGTGGAGGTGATACTGTGTTTTTGTCTGAACCCAGACTGGGCAGGGCTGAGGAGTGAAAACTTTTCAACATGGTCTTTAATCTGGTGATGGATGAGTTTCTCCAGCAGTTTGGACAGGACAAGGAGAATGGAGATGGGCCTATAATTGTTTAGGTCTCAGGGGTCACCTGATTTAAACAAAGGTCAAGGTAACAATTAAATATATTACTCCTCGTAGTAAGGGGTTGCATTCAATATCAAACATGCCTCAAGTTAAACTGACTGGTTACCTTGTGGGCTGATTATGCGGAGTGTACAAATAGCAGTCATGAAAGGATCAAGTATATCTCGCTATTTGCTAGCTGATATCCTCAGGATCTTCCCCATGCTAGTTCTGTAGCATTGCTAAAATAATGATAGTTATTATGTAAGCTGTGAGCCAAGCCACGGTGGGCATCGTGGGGCATTGATGCATGCTCCTGGCGTGTGCTGAGGCATGAGTCACCGTCAAGTGCCTTCAGCCATTTAGAAGTGCATCGACTGACCACAAAGCCAATCCTAGAGGGGCTTATTGCACTTATAAAACTATTTTTTTTTCTGAAAATGTAAGGAGATTTTCTGGTTTCAGAAGTAAATTCTCTGTTGGCATCAGCAGACCGGATCACATAAAATCTCTCAAAACTCTGAATGTCAGGACCTTTTAATTTTGAATTACTGAAGACATTGTAATTAAAACATGATCTTTTTCCTTTAGACTGCCTTTGTTTGCATTGTTTATTCCTGCCAAGAAGTCATAATCTTCTGCTTTTAACAGTCATCACAACCTGTTGTCACAGAAATGATTCAGATGTCACAAGGAAAGGATTATTGGCAAGCAGAAAT
Organism: Neoceratodus forsteri; assembly: GCA_016271365.2. Lineage (NCBI taxonomy): Eukaryota > Metazoa > Chordata > Ceratodontiformes > Ceratodontidae > Neoceratodus > Neoceratodus forsteri. The sequence goes on from JADMNL010000023.1 coordinate 142,564,600, forward strand.
TTGTCCAGGCTTAACACGAATTCCTGTACTGTTTTCTTGCCCATGGCCTCCACTGGTAGGCTGTTCCATAAGAATAAGCGCCTTCTAATGTTACCCCCAAATTTACTGCTGTTGAGCATCAGAATGTATTCTTCATTCTAGTGGTACACGCCAGAATAAACATTTCCTCAGTTTGACCTGGACAGTACCCTTCAGTATGCCGAAGACATGGATCATGTCCGCCCTCCACTTCCTTTTCTCCAGTGTGAATGTGTTGAGAACCTCTAGTCTCTCCTCCGAGCCTTTATCCTTCATATCCCTGATCATTTTGGTGGCCTGCCTTGTAACCCTCTCTGCTGTCTCAGTGTCTGTTTTTGTTTTTTATTGGGGCGCTCAGAACTGCGCATGGTACTCCAGGTGAGGCCTGACCAGGTACCAGTAAAGTGGTGAGATTATTTCACCTGCTGTCCTGGTCCCCCCTCCTTTTGATGCACCCCGACATTCTTACAGGCTTCTTGACACTGTTGCGCGTTGCTTATCATACTGCACTCTAGCCCCTTGTCTGACGCCCAGGTGTTTTTCCTTCTCCACTGCATCAGGTGGAGCCCCACATAGCATGTACGTCCTACCTCTGCTTCTTCTCCCCAGGTACAGCACCTTGCATTTGGCTACACAGAATCTAAGACTTCAGGAGTTTAACCAGTTGCCCCGTTTGTTCATGTCCTCCCGAAGTTTGTAGAATGTAAGTGTATTGTTAACATTGTGTTTTACAGAAATGTTTGGTTATTACTATTTACATTGGGAGGATACAGAAGTTTGCTTTCAAACAACATGAAGTCTTGCTATATTCTGACTATTGCAGTTAGCTCCAGCCTTTAAACTGCCCCGGAGAACAAAGGGTTAACTTTTCTATGCATGGCATAGAATGCTGACCTTGAGCTCGGTTGAGGTCTCTGTCGGTTTCCCTTTGAATCTAAACTGTCAGATTCTTTACTCCGCCTTACTGAGCAGTCGCTCCGGAGATTTCTCCTACAGCTCAGTTCGAAAGTCGGTTAAAGTGTCAATTAAGTGTTGGTTTTAAACCGAAATTTATTCCGCATAGTTGGTTCAGTCTCTGTCTGCGGTACCGTGAGTACTAGATAGGTTTTGTTCTGATTTTCTGTGTGGAAATTATAAAAGCGTTGGATCGGTTCGGCTGAACCGATCATTTGTAGTGAATCCTTGTGTTTTACTTTAGTGTGTGGTTACCAGTCCTTATCGGTTCTAAAAAAAAAAAAAAAACGTGTTTTGAACAGTTTTTTCCAATACCCGTGACACTGTTGGGAACCGATAAGGGAGTCTTGCCTGGCGGTTGCCATAAAAAGGGTAAGTTGGTTAGGTTGGCCATGTCTTAGAAACCCAAACGAAATAACCTGGCCCACTGGGTTTGAACACTGCAGTGAGTGTGGGGAGGTCTTTGCTAAGGCCGATCCCCACACCACCTATGTTTATTATCTGGGGTTTGAACACCTCGATACAGACTGTCAAATATGTAAACATTTTCCTAAATCTACCCTTGAAGAGAGATTAAGTAGACTGAGGGAAAAGGAGGCCGAGAAGTCTGTTGACCCGGATGGACATCCCGGTTCTGTTCCGACCGAACCAGAAGGTGCCCTCTGACCAGGCGATACTTCGGGCAAGAGGAGAGCCGATCCTGAGAATCGGTTCTACAAAAGCATAAGAAAATCGGCGGTTCGGATCAGAAGTTCATGTTCCGACTGCCGAGGAGATAGCCAGAGCGTTTGGGATTGTGGAATCGCTTCACCCGGTTCCGACCGATCCGGCATCTTTTGGTAGGGGTTCGGTTCGATCGGTTCCCCTGGTTCAAGATTATACCTCTGAAGACTTTTATGAACCGGAGTTTGAGGAGGGGGGGAAGTTTGAAGATGATGATGGTGATGGTGAAAGTCTGGATGTGCCTGTGGAACCGGACATCTCCCAAGACAGACCTTCGGGTGTATCCCCTCCTAGGCTTTCTAAGTCCCCTTCCCACTTTCTGTTTTACAGAAAGGTGGCTGGAACCCTCCAGCTTCCTATGGAGGAGGCAATGGAGAATCAAGAGGAGCCTGCTTTTGTGGAAATGATGGACATCCCAGAGTCCAGGAGACTGTCTATTCCCCTTCACAAATCTTTTGGGAAGCAGACACAAAAAATCCTAAAGTCTCCCAATTCTATACCTCCTGTTGACAGAAGGATAGACAAGAGGTATACTCTATCAGGCTCAGATATGGAGTTTATATATCAGCAATGCAGCCATGTTGGGGTAGTGCAGACTGCTGCCTGTGACAAGGCAGTCATTCCCTTGGCTTCACACCCCCCAGACAAAGACTCCAGGAAGATTGATGACATGGCAAAAAAACAGTACATGGCATCTTCCTTGGGTCTCAGGCAGTCAAATTATATGGCCTATACAGCCAGCTACCATAAGTCCAGGTGGGACACTGTACTGGCACTGGCTAAGCAGGTTTCCCCCAGCTGGCCAAGGAGCTGGAGGAGGTGGCTGCTGATGGGATTGAGGGATCAAAGGTACAATTTAATGCTGCTGTGGACTCCAGTGATGTGTCATCAAGAGTCTTGGCTACATCTGTGGCTCTTCGGCGAATGGCTTGGCTCAGATGTACTAGCCTCTCACAGGACACCCAGGCTAAGGCCATGGATTTTCCTGTAGTGGGTAATTCTTTGTTTGGGGAGCAGACAGAGAATTACATGAAGAAAATGGACGAGTACAGGACCACTTATAGGAGTGCTCAGGCCAAGGCAAGGCAGGCAGTTCCTCAAAGGCAGCAGTCTAGGGGCAGGCTTTTTCATAGGCCTTTGGTTCTTCAGAGGGAGAGGCAGAAGGGGGATGAGCAGGGCTGCATCCACTCCTCAGCCTAAGGCCCCTGCCAAGCAGACACCCTGATGGGTCTGCCTGGGTCGACTCTCCTATTCCAGTGGGGGGCAGACTGGCTTACTTTGTCCAGGACTGGATGTCTATTACCTCAGACAAGTGGGTCCTGGAAATAGTAAGCCAGGGACTGATTCTCAGCTTCAAAAAATTTCTGAAGATGAGAGCCAGATCTTTTCCACCTGCAGGTCTCTCAGAAACCCTTGCCCTAGAGGCAGAGGTTTCATCTCTTCTGGCCTTAGGAGCCATAGAGAGAGTTTCTACCCTACACAGGGGCAAAGGTCTGTACTCCAGGTACTTCCTTACCCCAAAAAGGACAGTGGAGTGGTGACCCATCCTAGACCTAAGATACCTGAACAAACATTTTTTAAAACCAAAGTTCAAGATGGTTACTCTGGGAATAATTCTTCCCTCTCTAAGGCCAGGGGACTGGCTAGCCTCCCTGGACCTAAAGGATGCCTATTTTCACATTCCCATCAGGTGCTCCCACAGAAAATACCTCAGGTTTGAGTTGCCCTCAGGCCACTATCAGTTCAAAGCAGTGCCCTTTGGTCTAACATCAGCCCCAAGAGTTTTCACACAGTGCCTGGCAGTAGTCATTGCCTTTCTAAGAAGGCAAAATATTTCCATTTTTCCATATCTGGACGACTGGCTCATAGTGGGCCAATCCCCAGACCAAGTCAAGTCCGACCTGCAAGTGACCCAGCAAGTGCTCACTTCTCTAGGATTTCTTCTCAACCTTCCCATGTCAGTTCTCGAGCCAGTGCAGCTCCTTATCTTTATAGGGGCAGAGCTGGATACTGTCAAAGCAAGAGCCTTTTTTCCCCTGGAAAGGGCAAGCATTCTTATAGAACTGGCTTCTTCCTTCAGCCTTCAGGTGTCTCGACCAGCAAGGCATTTCCTCGAGCTCTTGGGCCACATGGCAGCTTTTACAGCAGTGGTCCAAGGGGCAAGATTCCAGATGAGGGACATTCAGTTCCATCTGAGGGCCTTTTGGTCCCAAAGGAAGGATTCCCTTACCAAACTGATCCCAGTGACTCAGACCCTGATCCAAGCCCTTCAATGGTGGCAGGATCAGGACAATTTAAGGCAAGGGGTCCCATTTGCCATTCAGTCTCATTCAGTGGTCCTTTCCACGGATGCTTCCCTCCTGGGCTGGGGAGCCCATCTGCGGGCCCTCACTGCCCAGGGACTGTGGTCCCCTCAGGAATCCCTTCTCCATATCAATCTTCTAGAACTCAGGGCAGTTTGTCTGGCCCTGCAAGCTTTCTCTCAGTCAGTGCAGAACAAGGTGGTTCAAGTCAGAACAGACAACACCACCACCATGTGGTACATCAACAAGCAGGGAGGCACGCGGTCTACAGCCTTGTGCACAGAAGCCATGAAGTTGTGGTCTCTGGCTTATTCCCTGCAAACCTCTCTGATAGCAGTCTACCTTCCAGGGAAGGACAATGTGCTAGCAGAAGCACTGAGCAGGATCTCACAGGGCCATCACGAATGGTCCCTGGATCCTCTGGTCTTGAAGATGATTTTTTCAAGATGGGGCATTCCAGAGATAGATCTTTTTGCAGGCCTAGACAATCACCAACTTCCTCTGTTTTGTTGCAGACCCCCAGTCTTAGGCTCAGTCCCTCTGGATGCTCTGATTCTGAACTGGGAAGGGAAATTTCTGTATGCTTTCCCTCCCTTTCCTTTACTGTTCAAAGTTTTAGTCAAAATAAGGTCATAACCTTGCAAAGTGATTCTGATTGCTCCAGATTGGGCCAGACAGCCTTGGTACCCCCGTTGCTGTCCCTAGCAGTCCGTCTTCCCCTGTCTCTTCCCAGGAATTACAACCTGGTAACCTCCTTTCAGGTGAGGATTTGGTACACCAGTCTTCAGTCTCTCAATCTCAAGGCATGGCTCTTGAAGAGTTAGAGTATACAGATTTGCATCTGTCTCTGGGGGTTCTGGATATCTTCAAAGCCTCTCGAAAGCCCGCCTCTAGAAAGATCTATAACTCCAAATGGAAGAGATTCAGCATTTGGTGTTCCAAGCAACGTATTTCCCCAGACACTGCTGAATTGCCTACAGTTCTGGATTATATGGTCCCTCTTAATGGGCTAGGCCTCAGACCAGCTACTTTCAAGGTACACTTGTCAGCTGTCTCTGCTTTTCTGTCAGTGGGGAAGTCTTCCTCACTATCATCTCATCCTGTGTTCTGTAAATTTTTCAAGGGATTACTTCATACCAATCCTCCATTTAGAGACCCTGCCCCTGCCTGGGATTTAAATGTTTGCATTGCTTAATTGATGCAACCTCCCTTTGAGCATATGTCCTCAGTAGGGCTTAAGTACTTGACTTGGAAAACTGTGTTTTTAGTAGCCATTACCTCTGCCAGACGTATCGGTGAACTGCAAGCCCTGTCAGTAGAACCTGATTTTATCTGTTTTCATAGAGATAAAGTGGTCCTTAGAACCAATAGGAGGTTCTTGCCCGGAGTGGCTTCAGACTTCCACTTAAATCAGTCCATGTCTCTCCCTGTCTTCTTCACTGATCATTCTTCCTCAGGGGAGAGAAGGCTACACAGTTTGGATGCTAAGAGAGCCCTTAGCTACTACATAGAGTGTACCAAGGGTCACAGGTTTGAATCCCTTCAGTTATTCCTCACTTATGGGGAAGTGGGAAAAGGCAAACCTGCCACCAAGAATTATTGCCAGGTGGATTGTGTCTTGTATACAATTCTGCTATGAGAAACTAGGAAAGATCCACCCTCAGGCCTGGCCTCACTCTACAAGAGGTACAGCTGCTTCCTGGCTGCTGCCAGGGATATCCCTCTCTTAGAAATTTGTCAATCAGCCACCTGGAAAACAGTTCATACCTTTACCAAGCATTACTCTCTGGATATCCAGGCTAGGAGTGATGCTCGGTTTGGCTCAGCAGTACTTTAGAGCCTATTCCCAAAATAGGTTCTGTCCCTCCTCCATGGAGGTACTGCTTGGTAGTCTACAATAGTCAGAATACAGCAAGACTTCATGTTGTGTGAAGAAAAAAATACCTCAGTAATTATGTTTCTTGTAATGGAGTCTTGCTGTATTCTGACCTCCCTCCCTGCCTCCCCTCTCAGAACCTGTTTTTGGGAAGTGAGTGGGCAGGTGCAGTGTTGCACCCTAGAGGTGCCTATTATACACTCTCCCTTTATTTGTTTGGGTGCTTTTTGTTATTGTTGTTTCCCCTTTTGGGGTTGGTTTTTGGTTTTGGGTTTTCCTGACTTGAGTCTTTTTTGGGGAATCCAGAACTCCTTGTTGCCAGTTGGCTAGTAAATTTTTTTTACAATTTCCACATAGGAGGGTTAGTGAGTTTTTGCTCATAAGAATCTGACGGTTTAGATTCAAAGGGAAACAGAGAAAGACCTCAACCGAGCTCGAGCTCAGCATTCTGTGCCATGCATAGAAAAGTTAACCCTTTGTTCTCCGGGGCAGTTTAAAGGCTGGAGCTAACTGCAATAGTCAGAATACAGCAAGACTCCATTAGAAGAAACATAATTACTGAGGTGAGTAATTTTTTCATCTCATGCTTGTCTGTGAAGGTAGAGCTTCTGGACGTAAGTTTAGTAGGAAGAGCATTGGGAGGTCTCTGTCCCTCTGTCTCTCTTAGGGTTTTCCAAAATTGGTCTGAGCGAGTGGAGGAAGTGTCCAGTTTAATGTTATAGTAACTAATTTTTGTATCCCTTGTAAGCTTTGTGCACCAGTTTCTAGCCTGCTCTAAAGGCTACCCAATCGGCAGGAAGTTTAGTCTTCCTTGCCTTCTTCCATAAGGCATCCCTGTGGAGAAGCTCAAGTTTAAGACTGGAAGAGAACCAGGGGCACGAAGTCTTCGTTGTTTGTACTTTCACAAGGGGTGTGTGTCGATTTAGAGTGTCTAGGAGTATGTTGTGGAACACATCATAGGCTTCATGTATGGTAGGGGGCAAGATAATATTGCCAGCAGGCATATTGCAAAGCGGATGTGAAAGTGAATGGGTCAAAATTATGACTACCCATCATGTATATATATCTGGAAGCTGAGGCTTGTTTCGGCAAGGACCTGACACATGCAATGGTACAATGATCGCTTAAGTCATTGAAGAAAACACCTGTGTGGGTGAATAGGTGGGGTTTGTTAACTAGTATGATATCCAGCAGAGTACTACGGGCCAGATTTTTCTTATTTGGACGGGTAGGTTCTGTGATGAGCTGAGATAGTCCGAAGGCATCACGAAGCTCCTTGACTGGTTTCAAGCAAGGGGATAACCGGTCGAGGTTTAGGTCACCCAAGATTATAATCTCGGTAGAGGAATTATCCAGTAGGTTACTCAGATGGTTTATGAGTAGAAGCCTGCCTGAGGGAGGTCTGTAACACCCTATTACCAGTAGTGATTGCGAAGGTGAGATTTGAACCTTGATGGTAAGACATTCGAATTCCTTAGGTTCTGTTGTGGAGCTGACAGTAGATGCAGAGAAGCTGCTCTTGAGGTAGATAGCTACTCCTCCCCCTTTGGTCTGTCAGTCTGTCCTGAAGATTATGTAGAAGGGGATATTAATTTCAAAATCCTGAGTAGTTGGTATGAACCACATTTCTGTAGCCACCAGTACATCTGGGGCAGTATGATATAGCCAGCTTTGTAAAGCATCAGATTTTTTTGTAAGACTGCGGGCATTCATGTGGAGCAGGCTCATCCCTTTTAAATTTGTTAGGTCGGCAGTTGCCGAGATGTGGGCAAGTGGACCCAGGTTCAGTTCAGTATCCCCCGAACAGAGTAGAAAGATCAGTAAGAATTTTTTTTCAAAGCACCAAATAGTCTCAAGTGCCTAGAGTGCGCCCTTTTGGGATTGGGAGCGGAGTGATTAAGGGAATCGTTAAGGCCAGGTCCAACAGGACACAGAGAGGCAAAGAGTAGCATTCTAATTTTGAAGGTAAGAGAAAGCGGTACGTAGTAAGCAAGCAGCACTGGTGAAAAATCCTGCCAGATAGTGATTGTAAAGTGCCCACATTGCTGCAGGGTATACAGGGTTGGGATCATGACACATTGCTGCAGGGTATACAGGGTTGGGATCATGTAAATGCATGGATAGTTTAGCAGAAGGGGACTGATGGTGTTTCACTCTGCAAGATCTGGTTCAGGTATTTGTGGAGGGACAGTGCCAAAACTGAGCATAGGAATGACTATGCCCACAACTAGACAGGAAAGAAGCATAAGAAACATCATGTTCATACTGTTTAGGCAGTTTGTCCTGTTGCGAATGCCAGAGCGATTTTTGAGTAAGTGCCTACTAGTTAAGAGCCTGTACTGGCAGGAGGGTGGGGAGAAGATGTATTAAAAGGTACAATGGGCGGGGGTGGGAGGGAGGAGGAATTTTTTCTGCCTGGCACTTAGGAGACTGGCTAGAGAGCTGAAAGCAGGTCCCCGGTGGGCTGAAATTCAATTATAGAGCAGTGTCCAATTGGCAGAGGGCAGACGAGACAACAGCCAATAGCTGCTAGAGTGGCAGAGTCAGAGAGAATTGCCTTATGTCTGTCCCATGCATTCTTGAATTCCCCCACTTTTTTTGACCCCACAACCTCCTCAGAAAGGCCGTTCTATGTGTCCACCACCCTCTCTGTGAAAAAATACTTCCTCACGTTGCCCCTGAGCCATCCCCCTCTATCTTCAAATTGTGCCCCCTTGTTCTTGCACATCTCTTTTTCTGAAAGATTCTACCCTCTTGGACTCTGTTTATTCCCTTGAGGTACTTGCAAGTTTCTGCCATGTCCCTTCTCTCCCTCCTTTCCTCTAGGGTATACATATTAAGCTCCTTTAGTTTCTCTTCATATGACTTCTGGTGCAGACGCTGCAGCATTTTAGTTGCACTCCTCAGGACTGCCTCCATCCTGTCTATGTCCTTGCGGAAATGGGGTCTCCCGAACTGCATATAGTACTCCAGATGGGGTCTCACCAACTGTCTGTACCGAGGGATATTTAAAACAGGGATTACACGAGCAACAGAATTATGCATTAAGCAGGTAAGCGAGGGGAAAAGGAAGAGGAGGCCATTGTGATTTTTCCAAGGAGGTGGCGGAGAAAGTGAAAGCCAAAAAGGTTGCATTCAGGCAGTACAAAAAGACGCAGGCAGAAGGGGGATAGAGAGAAGTACCAGGAGAAGCAAAGGGAGGTCAGTAAGGGAAGCCAAAGCTCAGACAGAAGAGCGCATCGCAAAATAAGTGGGTAGAGGGGACAAAACTTTGTACAGGTACATACATGGAAAAAGAAGGGCAAAGGGAGGGATAATGAGACTGAAGGGGGAGGATGGAGGCCTTGTGGCAGATGACAACAGTAAAGCTGACATACTGAACAGATATTTCTGCTTAGTCTTTACTGAGGAAGAGGAGGGTAATGGGCCTGAAGGGAGTACAAGGGGTGGGAATGGCGCAGAAATGGACACAAGTCCCTTTACATGGAAAAGGGTCCTAAAGGAACTGGAAGGAATAAGAGTCGATTAAGCAATGGGGCCAGATGTGGTGCACCCCAGAGTCCTAAAGGAACTAAGAGAGGTGGTGGCTGAACCTCTGGCAATCCTGTTCAACCAATCACTGGAAACAGGGAGGTACCCAAAGACTGGAGAACAGCAGATGTAATCCCCTTACACAAAAGCGGGAACAAAGAGGAAGCGGGGAACTACAGCCCAGTCAGCCTGACCTTGGTAGTGGGGGAAGATCATGGAAGCTCTACTGAAGGAGAGATTGGTGGAACATCTGGTTGCCAACGGACTACAAGACCCAAGGCAGCATGGTTTCACCAGGAGGAGGTCATACCGTACCAACCTCATTGAATTTTTTTCAACTGGGTGACAAGGGAGATGTATCATGGGTGGCCTATCTGGACTTCAGCAAGGCCTTTGACACTGTGCCACATAGAAGACTATTAAACAAACTAGGAAATATGCGAGTGGGCAGGACAGTAGTGCGGTGTGTAGGTAATTGACTGGGCGGCAGGATACAGAGGGTGGTGGTAAATGGCTGTCACGTTAGAGGGAAGAGTGACCAGTGGGGTACTACAGGGATCAGTGCTGGGACCGGTTCTAGTCAGCGTTTTCATCAGTGACATTGCGCAGGACCTAGAAGGCAGAATTTCCCTGTTCGCTGATGACACGAAGCTCTATAACAGAGTGGACATGCCAGAGGGTGTAGACAGAATGAGGAGGAACCTGCAGAAGCTTGAAAAATGGTCGAGTTCAGCAGTTGAAATTCAATGCAAAGAAGTGCAAGATAATGCATATGGGGCACAAAAACCCTGAAACAACATATCAGTTGGTGGTGAGGATATAGCATGCACCAAGCAGGAAAGGAACCTCGGGGTTATCGTCTCTGATGACTTCAAGGTAGGGAAACATTGTGACAAGGCAGCAGGTAAAGCAAATAGGATGCTGGGGTGCATAGGCAGGGGCATCACCAGCAGGAAAAGGGAGGTCATAATTCCACTGTACAACACACTAGTGAGGCCCCACCTGGAGTACAGTGTACAATTCTGGAGACCTTACCTACGTAAGAACATAGACAGGGTAGAGAAGGTTCAGAGGAGGGCAGCAAAGATGGTACAGGGATTGCATCACAAGTCCTATGAGGACAGGCTGAAGAACTTGAATATGTACTCCCTGGAGGAGAGGAGGGAAAGAAGGCATATGATAGACATATAAGTACCTTACAGGGAGGAACAGGGTGCAGGAATGCACTATTTTCCAGTGAAAAAGATGTTCCAGGACTAGAGGGCATGGGATGAAGTTGGAGGGAGGTAGATTCAGAGAAAACGTGAGGAAGAATTTCTTCACAGAAAGGGTGGTGGGCAAGTGGAACACCCTGCCAAACGAAGTGGTGGGGACTGAAACAATCACAGGATTTAAGAATGCATGGGATAGACATAAGGGAATTCTGGAGGTCGGGGGTAAGGGGCAACAGACTTCTAGAAAAACATAAAGTGAACTTACAAGCTCAAATGGGCAGACTGGGTGGGCCATAGGCCCTTATCGGCCGACAGTGTCTATGTATCCATGTGCCTTTAACAACTTCCTGTTTTCTACTGGTGATGCCTCTCCCTATGCATCCCAGCATCCCCCCCCACCGCTCTCCCTACTGCCTTCTTACATTGCTTGCCTTCCTTTAGGTTGTCTGATATGACTACCCCCAGGTCCCTTTCTATTTTTGTTGTTGTTAGTACCCCCCTCATTGTGTACTCTTCCCCTGGGTTTTTGTTTCCTGGTGCATTACTTTGCACTTCTTTGTATTGAATCTAAGCTGCCATACTTTTGACCATTCCTCCAATCTTGCCAAGTCCCTTCTCATCCTTTCTGTGATAGTTTGAAATAACCCCCTTCCCTTTGCATAACTTACTTCTGGAATGAACTCCATCCTATCTTTCTGTTTCCTTCCTATTTTTTATGTTTGCTTGCATGCATGTGCAAGAAACATAGTGCCATCATCCGAGTTTTCGGAAATGTGGCACCCATCTTCCAATTCAGTCAGTGTGCTTGCAGGCGCTGCCGCAGTTCTCAATGAGCGTTGCAGCTATCTATGACAGCAGTTGAAAATGCAGTGCCGTGCAGCTGAAAGGAGAGCTCCGCTTCAATGAGCAGCTTCCTCTCCATCACCTTTTACCACGCACATTCCATGCTCATCGCCCCCCACGCACACACTGTGGCCGGCTGGGGTGCCCAATCCCCGTCGCCTCCACCCGCTAAAAAGCTTTCCAGGTGCCACCCTGGGAGCCCATCCCAGCGCGAAGGTGCTACTTGGGGCAAGCCCAATCCACCGTAGGCTCCAGGCCCTCCAAAACAGCCTTCCAGCTGCCACACTGAGAGTCCTGTGTCGTCTTCTAAAAAAAACAAAACCTGTAAACAAAAAGTTCCCTCGGCGGTCTCCCTGCCCACCCCACCGCCACCCTATAGCATCCTACCTCCCACACCCGCTCACCCGATACTTACTTCCAGCGGGCGGCGAGGCCACCTTGGTGGACCGAGAACACGTCTGCACTCTTCAAAGCCGACTGCGAACGAGGAAATGCAGTGAGCTGTATAATGCAATAAATAAGGTTTTTTCAACTTTAATTCATATCTCAGGCATTTTTTGAAATTTTGGCACCAAATTTTCGACATGGGGTTTTTGGGACCCTCCTCATGAAATTCTGGAACTATCATGGCGTTAATCGGGCCCGAAGGGTGATTTCGCAGTCAGAGTGCAAAATCACCTTTCAGGACTGATTAATGAAACGACCATGCCAGTGTTCATAAGGTGAGCTCTCAAAAAGCCTATGTTGCAAAGTTGGTGAAAAAATTCCTACAAATGACTGTTTTACGAGCTTGCGTTGCACAGTTCCTATGCACGCTCGTAAGTTCCAAATTTTTAATATTTGCACTCCAGATTTTCAACATTGCCATTTTACCACACTTTCTTATGAGCAGTACAGCTGTCATTTTTCACATCTTACCCAAAATGTGTTTCCGCGCATGTAGCGTACAATGGAGCAGTCGATGTGTGAAATCAATGTATGGGGCACATTAAGAAACTCACAGTGACACTGTTCATGAGCAAAGGTCTTAAAATGGCTGTGTTGAAAGTTTGGTGAAAAAATTCCTAAAAATTACTGTTTTACGCGCGTGCGTTGCGCAGTTCCTACGCAGGCTCGTAAGTTTGCAAATTTTTAATATTTGCACTCCAGATTTTCAACATTGCCATTTACCACAATTCCTTATGAGCAGTACAGCTGTCATTTTTCACATGTTGCCCAAAATGTGTTTCCCTGCATGTAGCGCACAATGGCGCAGTCAGTGTGCGCATTCAAAGTTTGGGACAGATTAAGAAAATCACAGTGACGCTGTTCATGAGCAGAGGTCTTAAAATGGCTATGTTGAAAATTTGGTGAAAAAAATTCCCCCAAATTACTGTTTTAGGAGTGCACGTTGCGCAGTTCCTACGCACGCTCGCAAGTTTGCAAATTTTTAATATTTGCACTCCAGATTTTCAACATTGCCATTTTATTACACTTCCTTATGAGCATTACAGCTGCCATTTTTCACATCTCGCCCAAAATGTGTTTCCGTACATGTAGCGCACAGTGGTGCAGTCGGTGTGCGAAAGCAATGTTTGGGATAGATTAAGAAAGTCACAGTGACACTGTTCATGAGCAGAGGTCTTAAAATGGCTATGTTGAAACTTTGGTGACAAAAGTCCATAAAATGAGTGTGTTAAGAGTGAGCATTGCGCAGTTTCCACGCACCCTCGTAAGTTCATGAATTTATAATATTTATAGTCCAGATTTTCACCAGTGGCATTTTTCCACACTTCCTTATGAACAGTACAGCTATCATTTTTCACAACATGGCCGGAATGTGTTTTTACGCTTTCAGTGCAGAAATGCGTGGTCGCTGTGGGAAATCATTGTTCAGGATAGATAAAGAAAATCACAGTGACACTGTTCATGATCGGAGGTCCCAAAATGCCTGTGTTGACGATCTGCTGTAAAATATCCCCAAACTAATTACATTACCGGTGTGCGTTGCACAGTTTATATGCACCCTCGTGACTTCACCAGTTTTTTTTAAATTTCACTGCAGATTTTCAGCATTGCCATTTTTTACACCTCCCCATGAACAGTACAGCTGTCATTTTTCACATCCTGTTCAGAATGTATTTTTACACCTGTGGTGCTAAATGCCGTAGTCGCTGTGCAAAAGCAGCTTTCGGCTAACAAACCGATATTGCCACTGTTCGTGAGGTGGGGGTCACAAAAAAACCATGTTGAAAATTTGGAGTGAAAATACCAACAAACGCCTGAGGCGTTAGGGTTTCCGGCCATAATGCCCCACCCGTACAGAATGACAGGCATCAGGGGTGTGACTTGGGATTCTCGCCTGTAATGCTCATACCATTCCACACCTGCAGCCAGTGAGAGGCATCAAGGTGTGCCTTGGACTCTTCTGCCCCAAACTTCACCCCATTCTCCTATACCGCACCCATCTCACCGTATTTCCTGATGGAATGGGGTGCGCATAAGGAGCCAAAGACCCCAAGGCACACCGTGACACTTGTCTGCAAGGGTAGGGTGTGGTGAAATAGGCGTGGCCGTTATGCCTGACGACCCAAAGGCACCCCCCAATGCCTGTCAGTCTCTGCAGGGTGATGGTGGGGTTGGCTTCAGTTCAATACTTCGCTGCCATTCCTATTATGCAGCTCTGTAACTCCTACACTACCAATGCCAGCAAGCAAACATTCGGCATTGACAAATGCTTGTTTTTTCTTTCTTCTCAGTCTGTTGCGCAGCAGCATTTCTTCCCTAGTTTATCTTATACTTGTTACGCTTGAGAATTGTGGGTTGGCCACCCGCTGTTACCTCTTTATCTTGGTTATGATTTTTACTTTCTTTGACGTTCTTCCTTGGAGTAGTAATTCCAGTGTCTGTTATGACACGCTCCCTGTGGCCATCTAATTTGGATGTAAAACTCTGCCGTCTACTTGGGGGTTAGTTGTGTGGCTATAACAGCAGTAAAATTATTTCCTTAAAGAATTATGCCCAGAGTCTTTTTATTGGAAAATAACTACATTGTCCACTGCTTACAGGTCTTAGAAGTGTCAGCCGGTTTATTGGAGTCCCGGTGGCTGTCCTAGTATTTGCGCTTCTCGTTGCATGTTGCAGGAGGGTAAGCGCTGGTACAGCCACAGAAAGGAGCAGCTGATGGGCTGCAGAGGTCTTAAAAATAAAACTCATTATTTTTTTTATGTTGCCGACTCGCTGAGTGGCAAGTACATTTTGGTACAAATGTTGTTTAGTGGACTGAGGCATTGCAATGTTGTCTATTTAGAATCTAGACTTCACAAAAGAAATGCATATCTTTACTGTTTTCCTGAGTTGCTAATAACATGTTTTTTGTTGTAAAATACAGAAATGCATTATTGTGGGAACATAATATAATGTACATATTTGTCTTTACTAATCTCCTGAAAGAGAAAAATGTTTTAAACAACAGAGATAAGACACTTTACAAAAGGGAGTCATTTTACCTTGGTGTTACTTTGCAGATGGTTGCTAGAGGTCCAGGTGTCCCAATCAGGAGAGACCTTCTAGCAGGGTGGGGGTGCAGTCTCCTATGGGCAGCCTGCAGCATCCTTGCTGATATATTTATGGAACCTGATCTGTCAATCTCCCAAAAAGGAGGTGGAGCCAAGGTTCATTAGAGCCCATTTTTGTCTAAAAAAAAGTTTTTGCTGTTTTAAAGGGTTTAACTAGTTACTAGTCTTTGATTAATGCTGATTATTATTGTTTAGTAAAATATAGGATCAGGTATTACATGTCTAGCTAGATATTAAAAAGAATGTGACTGTAATTAAGATTATTAGGGGTGGGTTTTGTTCATTAGTGGAGAGGTTTAGGTGCTATAAAGCTCAGGCTCCAGCACCTAGAGGTCAGATGTAGTTTGGAGTGGAAACTATATACATCTCCAGATTGGGTTCTCCGAAGGGAGACCCAGCACAGACTTTGATTAGGGTTATAGAATCTTGTAGACCCTGAGCTGTGTCTTTTTGTTTCTTTATTTTCTTTGTTGTTTAACCAGTTGTTCATTTGTATCTTATTATTGTATTTATTTATTTTAATAAATCTAATCACACCTATTTAGGTGTGGTGTACCTGAATTGTCTGTGTCTTGCCTGATCATTAATACCCATCACACTTTCCACCCCACCTTGTGTATCAACCCTGTTGCAGATCTTTGTGTCATCTGCAAAGAGGCATACTTTTCCTTCCAGCCCCTCCACAATGTCACCTATAAAGATATTAAAGAGGACCAGTCCCAGTACTGAACGCTGCGGTGCCCTGCTAGTAACCCCCCCTTCCTCAGAGTGGACTCCGTTTACTATTACCCTCTACACCCTGTTGTCCAGCCAGTTTTATACCCAGGCTACCACCCTGGGACCTACTCCCATGCTGGCTAATTTGTTTATTAATCTTTTGTGTGGGACTCTGTCAAATGCCTTGCTAAAGTCTAGGTAGGCCACATCCACAGCCCCTCCCTGGTCTACTACTTTGGTCACCAAAGAAATCTGTTAGATTCATCTGACATGACCTTCCTGCTGTGAATCCATGCTGCCTTGGATTCTGTGCCCTACTGATTTGTGATCCAAGAAATAAATGTGCCACCTAAAAAAAATCAGTCATCATTTTGTGGCTGGAGGTGCTATTTCCTCAGGGCCCACAGTGGTCTGGAAATAATGTATTTTTGCACTTTCACATCTGCGTGGTGAGTCAAATACTTCTGTCTCCTGATATTCACACTGGGATTGCTAAGCCGCGTCTGCTTTTCCTATACCTTTTTTTTTTTTTTGGAGTATATCTAAAAACTTCACGTGGGGATGGCGTTCCCCTTTATGTCGGCCAGAGTCTGGCTTGATTTGTTTCCGCTTTGTGAAACTGTACCCTTCTTGGGGCTATCTATGCCTCCCCTAAAATTTTTCCCACTACATTGGTTGATGCTCTCTCTCTCTCCTCTCTGGCCACTCACTTCCCCTCTACTGAACTTGTTCCTCTTGGGGACTTTAATACTAATTGGCGTTGCCCTGCGTCCAGATCGGCACCTCAAAGGACTGAGTCTCTTAATTTGTCTCACCTTATTACTGAGCCCACATGACTCAGTCCTCACTCTCAAATCACACCTTATTGCATGGGTTCTCTCCTCACACCTTTATCGCATAGTTACTAGTGGGGTAATGCCAGATGCCTTTAGTGACCACTACATGAGGTACTGTGTCAGAACAGTTTGCCTCCCCCTGCCCATCCCAAATATATTTGGTCTAGGTCACTCTGGTCACTAAATATTACTCACTTCCCAGAGACCTCGCAGCCACTGACTGGACCCTCATCCTGTCTACCGCTGATGTTGATGTGACTCCCTCCCTGTTCCACTCCAGATTCTTGTAAGTGTGGGACAAGCACGCACCCCTTAAAAAGTCCCGAGTCAGGGACTCTCACCATCCTTGGATTACTGTTGTCCTCACTGACCTCTTTTAAGACTTGTGGCAGTGCTTGGGCCCTCTTCAAATTGTCACATTCCCCTGCAGACCTCCTCTCCTATAGGAGACTTAGAGATTTTTGTACCAAGGCCATCAGAGCAGCAAAACCAGTTTGTTTTAATTTTAACCTCCAGATCAACCTTAATTCCCCTGCAAAATTCTGGAGGTTAATTCACTCCCTTTTTGATTCCTCCCCCTCCCCAGTCTCACTCCCCTGTTGTGCTAGTGAATGGTTCAGCTGTCTCTTCCCGCACCCTGGTTGCTGTTAATTTCAACACATTTTACGCCTTCTTTCTCAATCTGCTCTCTCTCCTACCCCTTCTCGATCCTCCACTTTGCTACATTCATCTAACTTCTTTCACTTATCTCCTGTTTCTCCCCTGAAGACCCTGCAGGCTCTCTCCTCCCTTAACCTCTCTAAAGTATCTAGCCCAGATGGGCTGGACCCTAAGCCACTCCACCTCTCTGTCCCTGCCCTCTCTTCTTTTTTTGCCACTTTGTGCTTTTCCTCAGTCTTGGAAGTTCACCAAGGTACTCCCCTTCACGGGGTGGGGGGTGCACTTCTCCTGGTAATGTCCAGCTCATCTCCCTCCTTCCTACTCTCACCAAGTTGCAAGAGAAACTAGTCTACAACTGTCTTAATGACTTTCTCTGCTCCACTAACTGCCACTCTCCCTTCCAGTCTGGCTTCCACAAAAACCACTCCACAGTCTCCTCCCTGCTGCTTGTCACTAATTCCATTCTAAATGGGGTGACTCGGGGACTCATCACAGCTGCTGTCTTCATTTATCTGGCCAAGGCTTTGATTCGGTGGCCCACCTCCTCCTCCTGGAGAAACTGAGATCAGCTGGTCTCTCTTTTCCAGCTGTTGACTGGTTCAGATCCTACCTCTCCAGCAGGCTTCAGTCAGTACAGGTAGGTGATGCCCTGCCCCCCCAAGTCCATTCCAAGGTCCTCCAAAGCTTCATTTTTGGTCCAGTTTTATTTTCTATCTTTTTAAATTACCTGTTTTCCATCTGTGTCATAGAAACATTGAATTTGACAGCAGATAAGGACTGCTTAGCCCACCAAGTCTGCCCATTTTTTCCCTACTTATAGTATCACCACAGACCTTACTCTACACCTCTTTCTTGCTCCCCCCTTCCTTTCCACTACGATTCTGTTGTGTCTGTCCTATGCATTCTTGGAACACCACCACTGTTTTCTCCCCACCACCTCTGTTGGTAGCCTGTTCCAGGAATCCACCACTGTTTGTTTGAAGAAGTACTTCCTCACATCTCTCCTGAATCTTCCCCTCTTCAGCTTTATAGCATGTCCCCTTGTTCTTCAGCACCCTTTTTTTTAATTCTTCTTCCCTTCTGTACCTTATTTACCCCCATGAGGTATTTAATGTTCTCTATTATATCTCTCCTCTCCCTCCTGTCTTCCAGGGTGTACATATTGAGGTCATTTGGTCTTTCTGTGTAGGACTTTTGATGCAGATCCTGCAACATTTTAGTTGCCCTCCTCTGAACCATCTCCACTTTGTCTGTCTTTCCAGAGTTTGTGGTCTTCGGAACTGGACACAGTACTCTAAGTGGGGTCTTACCAGCAACCTACACAGTGGCAATTCCACCTCCCTCATTCTGCTGGTGATACCCTCCCTGAGCACCCCAGCATCCCACTAGCCCTCCCAACTGTTTTGCCACGCTGCCTGGTTATCAGATATGATTACCCTCAGGTCTCTTTCCTGCTTGATAGTCATAAATACCACTTCACCCATTTTGTACTCTGCCCCTGAGTTTCTGTGCCCCAAGTGCATTATTTTTCACATTTTTCGCATTGTAACCCAGCTGCCATACCTTTGACCACTTCTCGAGTTTTCTCAAGTCTCTGCTCATCCCCCCCAACCCCTGAGTGTCCACTGTATTGCAGGTTTTGGTGTCATCTGTAAAGAGGCAGATCTTCTCTTCCAGGTCCTTTGCAGTGTCACTTATAAAGACATTAAAGAGGACTGGTCCCAACACCGATCTCTGAGCATCCCACCTTCTGTCACCTATCCCCTAACCAATATATGCGGATGACATGGTTTATCTTTGCCTCTGGCATCTTGGTTTCAGCTTTGGAAGAATCACTAGAGTGAGTTCAACAGTGTCCAGTGCTGGCTCCAGTCTAGCCAACTTCAGGTCAACACAAAAAAAAACAAACCTGTGTCCATGACCTTTGGCACCAGCCAAAAACTGGCCAGGCTCGCCTCCCTTCCCCTCCTGTTTTCTCCACCCTGGATGGCTCTCCCCTCAAAGTAGTCCCATGATTCAAATAATTCAGTGTGTGGCTGGATAGTAGGCTTGACTTCTCCACCCATATCATGCCATCCATTCAAAGCTCTGCACTAAACTTGGTGACCTTTGCCACAACAAGGACTGCCTCTCTCCCTTAGTCCACTGTGAATTTGTTGCTGAAATGATGCTTCCAGCATTTGACTGTGTGGATGTGGTCTGTGGTACCGCCCTTCCTCCCCACTTGCCAGGCTGGACCCACTCTGTAATACCTCCTGCTGCTTTGTTGCCAATACTCCCCTTCGTACTCTTCACTGCTCCTTCTACACTTCTTTCTCAATCCCCTTTCTTCCCTCGCCTATCTCACTGTGCTACTTTCATCTTCAAATATTGGTTATGGTGTCTTCTGCCTTACATTCCCTCTCTCCTGTTTCCCCCTGCTGTGTATGCTATTCGCTCTAGAGATTCATACAGCTTCTCCCTCTCTCACTCTAACTGGGTTGCTGGGCAACTGCTTTCTCCTGTCATCTTCCTTCTATCTAGAGCAATCTCCCCTTTGGTCTTCACCTTTCTCTTTCCCATCTCTCCCTCAAACGCCAGCTCAAACTTGTCACCACCCCTTCCTGCTCTTGTGCTGCCCCTGTCTCTCTTGGCTTATGATCCACATGACTTTTAGCTTCATAGCTGCCTTGTCACATC
This sequence comes from Neoceratodus forsteri, assembly GCA_016271365.2. NCBI lineage: Eukaryota > Metazoa > Chordata > Ceratodontiformes > Ceratodontidae > Neoceratodus > Neoceratodus forsteri. The sequence goes on from JADMNL010000023.1 coordinate 142,584,511, forward strand.
TGGGCATTTGCCTCCTGTACGTTTTCTACACCCTCTGCTGTAACTTCCCCGTTGCCTTCTTCGTGGATTTTGTATTTGAACATGTATATGTTGCCTCTTGTTTGTTCTTATTTATACAATGGCACTTCTAAATCTAGAAACCTGATGGACTTGCTGGGTCTTTTATCCATGAGTGAATTCCAGTATAATTGACGGATAAAGACCCAGTTAGCAGCATCTGAAAAAAAATCAATCCGACCCCCGAAAATAAAAACATCTAAGCTGCCATGTTTGATTCCCCAATAAACTGCCACAGAAAACGACAGTTTCAAACAAGGAGTTCACTTACAAAAAAGAAACCCTGAATCAGGTTTCTGTCACGTAAAGTTTTTTTTTTCTTGTTTTTTTTTCACTACCTCACATACTTTACATGACACTACTCTGCACTGATACCTGGCTCTCTTGTCGGTTGTTCCCAATATAGCCCTGCTATCTGTGTGTGTGTGTGTGTGTCTCTCTCTCTCTCTCCCCCTCCATTACGGCTACAATATCAGTCACTCTCCCTGCACAAACTGTGCTAAAGTTGACAACTGGAATAAAGGCAACAGAGCCGTTTACTCACATAGCTGCCAGTACCAATTCTAATTTCTGACAGCAAACTTTCTCTGGCAAGTCTTACTTAGTGAAACACGGAAGCTGATTACTGTCATGCTTGACATAAAACTCTTAAGCAGTATAGGTGGCTGAGAAACAGAAAGAGTGAGCAGCGTGATTTTGTTTTCTACAAGTGAGAGAGAAAGAGAGCGTGCCCAGGAAAAGATTGTTTTTCTCAGTGGTCCCTTTATTATCATGCTCGCAGCCCTTTTTCCCTCTTACAGAAAACACTGTTGTCATGCTGTCTTTCTCTCTCTCTCTCTATCTCTGTCTCTCGGTTCCACTTGTATTGGAAAAAGAAATGCAGCTCAGTCTCCCTGTTTCCCAGCCTACTCTTCGTTGCCTGACACCAGCTAAATGGTGCTCTTTGCTGTGTCTGTGACATAAAGAAAATAGCACAAAAGAATCCTTCCTATTCTTGTCTGGCTCCTCAGCGGGCTATTTGACCTAGAAAAAGAAAAAGCAATAAAAAATATATATAAATATAAGTTTTTCTTTATTTCTTGTAAAAAAATAAAATAATTGGAATATTTTTATAAACACAATAAACCACTCCAGGATGTGGGTTATGGTGGGATTTACCCACTTCTGGTATGGATTTGGTCACTCAAAACCACACCAGGCGTGGGTTAATCCCAGCATAACCCACACCCTGTTGTGGTTTATTGATTAAATTTATGCTCATTACATCTGCTGCAATTTTGATTGTTGTACTTTACATTGTACCACGTGTATGCTTTTTAGCATCTTTAATTTTTGTATCTCTGCCTGCACTTTACATTATACCACTGTGTGCTATTTTCTGCTGTGTATTTTATCTACCCCCAACCCGCTCACACCTGGAAACGAGCCTTGGCGCAGTGTGCCTTTCCCAGTCACCAGTTTTCAAATAAATAAATTTGTGGATAAATATACCTTTTTTCTCATAAAGCACATGTTTAGAACATGTAATTTCCTTTTAGTATCTGAAGAGAAATGCAGAAAGCAATAGGTCAGATGGAGAGTTTTACTCCTATACATAAATATGGGGATAGGAAGAATGTCAAAAATTACCATCCCATAAGCTTGACCTCACTAATTTGTAAGCTGGTGGAGGGCATCCTCCAAGATTTAATAGATCACATCATAGAACATGGTCATGTAGACATCAGTCAGCACAGTTGTACCAGAGAACGATCATGTCTCACTGCACAATTACAATTTTATGAAAATGTGAATCGGGCATTAGATAAGGGATTTCCTGTAGACATTATTTACCTAGACTTCTCAAAAGCCTTAGACCAAGTATGTCACTACACTCTAATTAAATCTTTGAAAGAAGTACATCTGCATAAAAATATTATTATTTGGATAGAGGCTTGGCTGTATGAAAGGAAACGGAAAGTAGCTTTCCTGGGCCATTACTCAGACTGGGGAGAGGTGTCTAGTGGGGTCCTGCAGGGATCTGTTTTGGGACCCACACTCTTTAATATACTCGTATCAACAATGAAAACTTCAAATAACTCACGGTTAATCAAGCATGCAGACGATAGTAAAGTTGGTGCAATAGTGAACAATGAGGTTTCAGCAGAGCAGTTACGAAATGATTTATCACTGCTCGCACATTGGGCAGAGGAACATAAATTGAGATATAATGAATCTAAGTGCAAGGTTTTGCATCTTGGTAAAAATAACTCTAACAGAACATATACCTTAAATAATGTTGTATTGGTTGAAACTACACGAGACTGACTTAGGAATAAGTATCACAAATGATTTCTCTTTTATAACACACACTAGGAAACAAGTTAAAAAGCATAACAGGATACGAGCATGTATATTCAAGAATATAAAAAGTAGAAATCCTAAGGTGATAGTTCCCTTGTACTCAGTTTTGGTTAAATCTCATTTGGAGTACTGTTCTGCCTTTTGTGCCCCTCTGAGTGTTATGGGAAAAAAACTGGTGGAAGCAGTTCAGAGGAAGTTTACCAAGAACATTTCTTCTATGAAGGACAAATCTTATGAACACTGGTTAAAAGAGCTGGGCTTGTATTCCATGCATTACAGGAGCCTCAGAGGGGATCTGTGTCAAGTCTGTAGAGCCTTCAATGATCCATCATTTATGGAAAGCATATGCCTGACCAAAACAATCTGTACAAGACCCATAAGAACACACTCCCTGCAATTGAAGGGTGAATTAGTAAGGACAACTAAGCGAGCACAGTGATTTACCAATAGACTGGTGCATGTATGGAACTCTCTCTGATAATGTGGTCTCTTGTAAATCATTGGATAGTTTTAAAAAAGCACTAGGCATGTATATGGGCACAAATACATGTAGGTATTACCACTAATTCAGTGGTGAGTCGCAATAGGTCTAAATAAGACCTTGGACTCATAATATATCAGTGAACCTATGCGTTTTCAATGGAAAGAAAGCCCATTTTAAGCTTAAAGAAGGAAAAACAGTAATAAAAAGAGTAAAAATATTGCGGCATATATCAAATACATAATACATTGTGGTGGAATAGACACATTTATCACCATGCTTGCACGGAAAGACCTTTATAAATAACTTGTGGTTTCGCCACTAAGTTATGAGTCATACTATTCACTAGTAGAGATAACTGTGTTATTCCAATGCAACTCCTTATATATCACATATAGATTTAGCTATACTGTATATCTATGGCATGGGTCTAATAAAAATATGCCTGATATTTTTTTGAGCAGTCTGTGACGCCATTGCATCATGATCATGAGAGGTAAAGCCACGGTTCATGTTACAGGGGTCACGGTTCTCAAGTAAAATATTAGACATGGGTTTGTGGAGCAAAACTTGTTGGATGTGCTGCTGTCAAGCGAGATACAGTTAAAGTTCTATAAGCAGAAATTTCTGAGTACAGTTAAGTCTGGGTATGAAATGGTGTCCGGCCTCTCTTCTGAAGGACCTACAGTGAGAAATAAGCAATAAATCACGCCAGCTCACGTGTCATGCTAGGATAACATTACACCTTGGGTGCATTGTGAGACACTAGGCCACAGAGGCGAGTGCCTTCAGCCACCTGAGAAGTGACATTATCCCTGCTATACAAGCCCTGAAGTGCCTTATTGTGATATCGAAGAATGGGGATTGTAAAACCTTAAATAACTTCTGACCCGTTGCCATCCTCCCTGGTTTAAACAAAATACTTGAAAAAAAGTTGTGGCCTCACAAATCACTAACTACCTCTCAACCTACGACTTTCTGTTCCACATACAACATGGTTTCCATAGAGGGCTTAGCACCACCACAGCTCTCCTCACCCTCATCAGCTCTATCTCTTCAGCAATTGACACTGGATGCCTCATAGGTGCAATCTGTATTGATCTTACAAAAGCATTTGATCTGGTCGATCAGTCTCTGCTTATAAACAAGCTTGCCAATCTGGATGTCTCTCAAACAGCTCTCCCCTGGTTTTGCAGTTACTTAGCAAACAGAACCCAGAGGGTCATGTATGAGTCCTCTCTGTCAAACCCTGCTCCTATCCTGGTAGGTGTGTCCCAAGTCTCCATAATGGCCCTACTGCTGTCTGCCCTACACATCAATTACCTTATTCAAAGCCTGTCTGTGAAATAGTGTCTCCTCATTTACCTACTGAATCTTCCCTCTACCAGTTTCAGAATGTGTCCCCTCATGATCCCCCCGCTTTAAGTTGAAGATGCCTTCCATACTAACCCTGTTCATACCTTTTAGGTATTTGAAGGCCTCCATCACATCCCCCACTCCCTTCTGTCTTCCAGTGAATAGATGTTGAGCTCCTGCAGTTTTTCCTCTTGGGGTTTATCCCCCAGACCCAGGATCATCTTGGTCGCCCTTTGCTGCACCCCCACCAATAGTTTGATGTCCTTTTTCAAATACGGGCACCAGAACTGCACACAGTACTCCAAGTGTGGTCTCACCAGTGACCTGTACAATGGCATGAGGACCTCCTCCCTCCTTGAGGTGATTCCCCTGGCGATGCACCCCAGCAGTTTGTTTGCTTTGGCTACCGCCTTACTGCACTGCACAGAATGTTTCATGTTAAACAGTTGGTGGTATAGCAAGCCAGCAGTACTACTCTGGTCCTGTTGTGATTAAGGGCTTTTAAAATGTTTATAGTCCACATTGGATACAGCCTAGTATATGCAATTAAATTGCTGCACTGTTAACTGAAATGGAAAAAATGTCCGTGTTTTTGTATGTATTCTTCACTTACAAAGTTGAAAAAGGAACAGTAATGCTTAAAATGCTGTTTGCTTTCCAGGCATATTTTGAAGTAGCGGACAATTCAGGCATGATCTCAATGGTTTTGTGGAATGTCCTTTGTCCTGAATGGTACAACAGTATGCATGTTGGTACTGTGCTCCTTCTTCAGCAATATACAGTCAAATGCAGTTACCAGTGGAGAACATGGCCGACCCCTGGAGACCCACAGATGAAAAGATTTACAGCAATTGGTAAAGTCCTGAGTACACATAATTTGCATGTTCTTAAAACAGTAACATACACAGCATATGTTTTTCTGACATAATTGACTTTGGGTCCATCTTGTCTGCCCTGCTTACTGTATGACAGTAACTATGCCAGATTTAACTGTTGACATCCTTCCAAACTTATCAGCCAAAACGATACCTCTAGTCATGTGTAACCTTCAATCCTAACCCCAGGTATTCCTCTATATTCCTAATTCTCTACAGTCAGCCCCCCTAAGCAGAGCTGTCCAGAGAAAATGGAACTATATACAATTGATAGAACTATCATTGGCTCGTGACACATATTCAAACTGCTGGCATTATCAGCTGTAACGTTCCATCAGCGTATCAGATTTCTTTCTCTGCCTGACAAGTCAAGATGCCCAGGAGACTTCCCATAACAGTCGTTCCTTGTGGTTCTTCACTGAATATAAGTAATTCTTATATTATTATTCTTCCTGCTGCATTTATTTTCTAATTTTACCTTAAACGTTAGTTTTATTACTATTATTTAGTATTGTTTTAGTTTCATTTGTCAGTTCCCCACGGTTTGGTATCACTGTTGAGGAACCAGGGTTTAGTAACAGTTGCGGAAGCTTTATTTGCTAAATTCCGCTATTTAGTATAACTGTTTTACTTATTTCGTTTGAAATAAATTTTGTATTTGAAACCGCTAACCCGTGTTCTGTGAACTGCTAACCCAGTTCGGATTCTTAAGTTCTCTGTTCATTATCGGAACTTTCATTGGTTCCTGAACCGACCGCAAAAAAAAAAACAAAAAAGAGTGAAATCTTTGTTGCGGTTTTTGTTTTTCTTCATCGGTTAACAATGGCAGAAGAACCTAAGAAAATGACTGGACTCCCAGGGTTTAAAAACTACTTGAAGTGTGGGGATGTTTTTGCAAAAGCAGACCAGCATGATTTATGTGTAGTCTGCCTGGAGAATGATCATTTTTCAGCAGATTGTGATATCTGCAAATCATTCCCACAGAAAACAGTAGAAAAAGACTAGAAAAACTACAAAAAAGATTAGAGAAGGGTATTATGGATTCTGACTAGCCCACACCCTCCAAGTCTGCAGTTGAAACCGCTGTCTCTTCTTTAAACACCCCTGACAAGGGTGAAACAAGTACTGGAAAAAAGATGGGTGATCTGGCTGACTCTCCGGTTCCCACCAAAAAAAACCCCTAAGAAAACAAAGCATGTTGAACTGCTGGCTGATAAATCAAATGGGGTTTTATCTGTGCCTCACAGCCTGCCATCATCAGAGGAGATTGTCCAGGTCATGAAGGTCATACAGGCTCTGCAGGGTCTCATACCTACTCCAACTCAACCTCCCTTCACTGAACCAAACTCACCTTAAGAGATGGAGTTTGAAGAATACGATTTACCTGAAATTGATGAAGATGAACCTATTGAACCAGAGATCTCACCAGAGCAGGAGTTCGGTTCTTCCCCACAGACCAGGGAATTTATCCTAGCATTTTTCCTTTGTAAGGAAAATAGTGGATGCCCTTAACCTGGCTACCACAGAGGTCACAGAAGATGAAGAGGAGGTCGAATATATGCAGATGATGGGGTTAACACCCACAAAGAAAATTCTTCTCCCAATAAACAAGTTCTTTAAAAAAGACTTGTTTAAAATCCTGCAGACTCCAAATTCTGTTCCACATCTGGATAACAAGGCGCATAAAAAGTACCAACTGGACAGACAAGGGGCTGAATTCCTCTTCTCTCACCCTAATCATCGGGATAGTCCAGTAAGCAGCCTGTGAGAAGGCAAGGGTTCCTTTATCTTCTCACCCACCTGAGAAGGACTCTCAAAAAATAGACAGCATGTCAAAGAATAGTTATTTGGCTGCTTCACTGGGGGTAAGACAGGCTAACTACCAAGCATACTCAGCACAGTACCAAAAATCATTGTGGCAGTCTATGTTGGCCATGGCAGAGAAGGCTCCTTCACCTCTCTCTGTGATGATTTGGCTGAAACAGCCAGGTTCGGACTTGAAGCAGCCAAGTACCAGTTTCAAATAGCAGCAGATGCCAACGACAGTGCTGCCAGATGGATGGCTCTTACTATAGCCCTTAGAAGGCTGGCATGGCTCAGGGCTACTAACTTAACACAGGATATCCAGGCTAAAGCCATGGATTTTCCTGTAGAGGATCACTCTTTATTTGGTCAACAGACTGAAGCATACATATAAAGAAGGTGAATGAATATAAAGCCCCACCTATAAGAGTCATTTCTCAGAAGAAAGGCCGACTTCCTTCTATAGGCCATATGGAAGGGGAAGCAGAGGTAGGACAGCTTATAGTAGGCCTTTTTATCAGGCACAGACTGTCCCACAGTATCAGCAACACCCACGGCAGACTGGGTATTTCAGGGTTAGAGGTAGAAGGGGCTCTAGGAGAGGCTCCCAAACTACCCAAGCTCAGCCCCAGGCAAAACATAACCCATGACTTAATGATCAAGGCTGCCTTCCCTCTACCAGTAGGGTGCAGACTGGCTTACAATTTCTAGGCTTGGCATTCCATCACCATAGACAAGTAGGTCCTGGAAGTAGTAAGTCAGGGTTTGTCCCTGAGTTTCAAGTCTTTTCCTCCCTTGAGAACAAGAGCGTTCAAACCAGCTCCCCTCATAGAGAAAAAACTCCTGGAGAAGGAGGTTCAAAGCTTACTCCAACTAAAAGCAGTGGAGTGTGTCCCAAGTCATCAGAAAGGAAGAGGCTTCTATTCAAGCTACTTCCTCACCAAAAAGAAAAATGGGGAGTGGCGGCCTATTCTAGACCTTAGACTTTTGAACAGGCATCTAATAAAACCAAAGTTTAAAATGGTCACACTGGCAATGATTTTGCCAGTAATTCAGCAGGGAGATTGGCTGGCATCTCTAAATCTAAAAGATGCAGTTTCACATCCCAGTAAGAGAATCTCACAGGAAGTACCTCAGGTTCAGACTTCCATCAGGACACTACCTATTCTCAGCTCTGCCTTTCGGTCTCACTTCAGCACCCAGGGTGTTTACAAAGTGTTTGGCAGTGTTAGTGGCATACCTAAGAAGGTTAGGTACATCAGTCTTCCCTTATCTCGACGACTGGCTAGTGGTGGGAAATTCACCACAGCAGGTACAAGATCATCTGAAGGTAACGCTAAACCTGTTACAGTCTCTAGGATTCCTGGTAAATCAGGAGAAATCCATTTTCACTCCAGTACAAGTTCTGCATTTCATGGGAGCAGAACTGAACACAATACAGGGAAGAGCTTTCCTCCCTCAGGACAGGGTACAAAGCATTCTGCAGTTAGCTGCCTCATTCAAGCTGAACGAGCCACAATCAGCAAAACAGTTTCTGCAAATCCTGGGACATATGGCTGCAGCAACAGGCACAGTCCTGGGAACCAGGTTCCAAATGAGAGATCTACAGTTTCATCTCAGACCACACTGGTGCCAGAGAAAAGACAAACTGACAAAACCGGTTCCAGTAACAAAAACCCTGTTTCAAGCACTTCAGTAGTGGAAGGAAGCAGACAACCACAGGGAAGAGTACCTCTTGCAAAGGGAAATCCCATCAGTTATCCTCTCAACCGATGGCTCTCTGTTAGGGTGGGGTGCTTACTTAGGGGATCACACCACTCATGGAACCTGGCCTATCACAGATTCACTCCTGCATATAAATTTGCTGTAGCTAAGGGCAGTGTTTCTGGCCCTGAAAGCATTCGCCCATCTAATACAAGGGAAAGTGGTGCAAGTTAGGACAGACAACACCACAACAATGTACTATATAAACAAGCAAGGGGGAACAAGGTCAGACCCTCTATGCACAGAGGCTATGAAAGTCTGGAGTCTGGTTTACTCACTAAAGGCCTAATTACAGGCCATTCACATACCAGGAAAGGACAATACCCTGGCAGATGCCCTGAGCAGAATCAACCAGGCACATCACAAATGGTCCATCAACAAGCAGGTGCTGGACTCAGTGTTCAGGAGATGGGGCAAACCAGAGGTGGATCTCTTCGCATCCCAAGAAAACCACCTCCTGACCCTCATTTGTTGCAGACCACCAGCCAAAGGCACAATCCCACTGGATGCTCTGGCTCTGGACTGGTCAGAGAAAAGTCTGTATGCTTTTCCTCCCTTCCCTCTTATCTTCCTGATCAAACTCAGGTCACAACCTGCATCAGTGATTCTAATAGCACCAGACTGGGCCAGGCAGCCTTGGTACCCTCTACTACTTTCCATGTCAGTATCCAAACCAATACACTTACCCAGGAGGAACAACCTGTGGACATCCCACCAGGGGAAAATCTTGTATCCAAATCTCAGGTCTCTCAGACATGACTCTTGAGGACTTGGAATATGCCAACTTAAAGAGGGAGTCTGGTCAAAAGTACTACATTGCAGAATTAGAATCTGCCTACCCCCAATAAATCTCATACCAAAAACTGGGTTTCTGCGTTACTTCATTTTAAAGTTATGAGCTATTTTGTAGCACTGATGTCACTCCCTGTTCAAAAAAGCCAGTTTCAGTGAAAAGCCACTGATGATGTCACAACCAGAACTCACAGACTAGCCCCCCCCCCCTTCAGCAACCATATAGGACCTATTTCTTCAGTTATCGAAACTGTAGCTGTGGTATTTATTTAAAAAAAAAACTGACACAGGGTTGCCTGCAGTGCTTGCGTTTCCAGAATGTTCAGATGCATGGTACTGTACTTTAGAATGCATCAGGAGGTGGTTCTGGAATGCAGCACAAAACAAAGGTATAGACTGTCAAAGTGGTGCACAATTTTAGAATGTTGGGGGTGACATGTAATCTCGGCATGTGGCAGGGATGTCCATCTCGCAGTGTGGTGGCACACTCAATCTCAGAATGCGACAGGGATACACATTGAAGAATTTAGTGGGGACTGGCAATTCTGGAATATAAGTAAGGATGTACACTGTTGGAATATGGCAGGACACACTATTTTATTTTGAAACTTCTTGTCCTTGCCACTTTCTAGAATTGTATGCTTCCACCACATTGTAAAATTGTGCATCACATCCCCACCACAATCCAACATTGTGTGTCCCAGCCATGTTCCAAAATAGTGCATACTCACCACATTCCAAAAATGCACATCTACACCACGTTCCAAAATTGTGTTTCAGTGCTGCACTCTGTAACTGTCGCCAACACATTCCAAAATTGTGTCATTGACACATTCTGAAACTGTGCATCACCGCCACATTCCAAAACTGTGCATCACAGCAGCATTCTGAAATTGTGCACCACTGCCAAATTCTGAAATTGTGCATCACCACTACATTCCAAAGTTGTGCGTCACCGCCACATTCTGAAGTTGCACGCCACTGCCACATTCCCAAGTTGCGCGTCACTGCCACATTCCAGAGTCCTGCTTCACCGCCACATTCCGAAGTTGTCTGTCACCGCCACATTCTGAAGTTGCGTGTCACTGCCACATTCCGAAATCGTGCACCACTGCCACATTCTGAAGTCATGCTTCATGGCCACATTTAGAAGTCATGCATCACTGCCACATTCCAAAGTCACCCATCACCGCCACATTCTGAAGTCGTGTGTCACCGCCACATTCTGAAGTTGCATGTCACTGCCACATTCCGAAGTCGTGTGTCACCGCCACATTCTGAAATTGTGTGTAAACTTCCATACGCCAGTATTGCCTTCTGAAAATGTGCATTCCCACCATATTCCGAAACTGCACATCCCCAGTCCACCACATTCTAAAGATGAGTGTCACTGCCACATTAAAAAACTGCATACTCATGATACTTTCAAAAAATTATGTACTCCTGCCTCATTCTGAAATTCCATGTGGCTACCAGATTCTGAAACTACGTCACTGCCACTTTGAGATTTCGTGTTCACACTGCATTCTGAAATTGAATGTTGCCACCACAATCTGAACTCAAGCATACCAACCACACTAATGAAATTTTGCATCACTACACCATATGCCAAATAAATCCATCCAAGACACATTACGAAATTACATATCCCAACCACTTTCCACAACTAAGTGTCTCCCGCATTTCAAAATTGTGTATCTCTGCCACATTCTAAAGCTATATGACACCACCACATTAAGAATTTTAGCATCCTAGCCTCTTTCCAAAACTGTGTGTCCCATCTACTTTCTGAGATTGTGTCATTGCTGCATTTCACAGTTGCAGTCTGGTGACATTTTGAAATCTCATCCTTGCACAATTATTAAAATTGCACATATTTTTGTCATTCTAAAGCCATGTTTGTTGCTGTATTCCAACTCCCCCCGTCACATTCTTAAGTACTGTACCTTGCATCTGCACCTTATGGAAATGCATGCCCTGACTTGCCCATTGTCAACTTTCCTTTTCCAGATGTTTAACACAACTGTAGTTTTATGTAATGTGGGAGAAATAAGTCTTGTAAGGTAGTTTGCAAGAAGGACTAGGCTGTGAGTTCTGGTTGTGACATCATCAGTAGCGTTTTACTGAAACTGGCTTTTTTGAACAGGCAGTAAATTTAGGGTTAGAAAATGACTTGTAACTTTTAAGCAAAGTAACTTATAGATCTCATTTTTGGCATGAGGCTGACTGGAGATATGCTGATCCAAATTCTGAATTTACTGATGCTAGAAAATTTAGCCAGACTCCCTCTTTAAATCTTTCTCAGGCTGTTCTGGATATCCTGAAAGGATATAGAAAAGCTTCTACTAAGAAAACCTATTCATCAAAATGGAAAAGGTTCTCTATTTGGTGTAATTCCAAGGAGATTTCCCCTACTTTAGTGGAAATTCCAGTTGTCCTGGAATACCTCACATAACCTCCACTCCCAGGGGTTGAAATATACATCCCTGAAAGTTCATCTGACATCAGTCTCTGCCTACATGTCTGCTGGGAAAGGTATTTCCATAGCAGCCAATCCCATTTTCAAAAAAGTTCTTTAAAGGTTTGTGCCACCTGCACTCACCTATTAGGGAACCAGTTTCAGTATGGGACCTGAATATATGCATTGCTCAGCTCATGAAACCACCTTTTGAGCCTATGTCCTCTGCACATTTACAGTATGTTACATGGAAAACTGTGTTTCTAGTTGCAGTTACTTCAGCTAGAAGAATCAGTGAACTACACGCGTTCTGTGTTGAGAAGGACTATCTTTCCTTCCATAATGACAAGGTGGTGCTGAGAACAAATAGGAGATTTCTTCCCAAAATGGTTTCTGATTTCCACTTAAACCAATCCATTACTCTTCCAGTTTTCTTCACTGAACATGCTAGTTCAGGTGAATGCAGACTCCATAGTCTAGATGTCAAAAGAGCATTATGATGCTATATGACCCATACCAGGGATCATAGACATGACAAGCAACAGCTGTCTCTTACTTATGGAGATATAGGTAAAGGCACCCCAGCTTCCAAGAGGCCATTCTCCTGCTGGATAGTTCAGTGCATTCAGTTTTGCTACTCAAAAGTGGGCAAGGAACCCCCAGCAGGCCTGAGGGCTCATTCAACAAGGGGCACAGCTGTTACTGTAGCAGCGTCCAGAGAGATTCCTTTAGTGGAAATGTGTAAAGCAGCTACCTGGAGGACAGTACACACATTTAATAAACACTACAGTTTGGCCACACAATCCAGAAGTGATGCCAGGTTTGGCACAGTAGTCCTGCAGAGCCTCTTTCCTAAGTAGGTTCACTGCCCATCTCCAAAGGTACTGCTTTGCAGTCTGCAGAGAGTTAGGAATATAGAAGAATACCAGGGGTTAGAAGAAAAAATGACTCACCTTAGTAATCTTGTTTCCTCCAAGGTATTCTTCTATATTCATAACTCTCCCTCCCTCCCCTTCCAGAACTAGAGTTTCTGCACTCCTGATCGAGTTTTCTGATTAAAAGTCCCAAACACTGGCATATATGTTTTCTAACCCTAGTGGGAAATATTTAATTCCCTTCTTTTTCCAGGTGATCCTGGCATTCGGGGGGGTAGGATTATATTATGTCATGGATGTTTCATGCTGTCGTGGACAGCTTAAGTTGTGTTATATTAGACAGTATATTTAGATAAGTCTTAGTATAGGTTGCTTTGGAGGCTCCTTAGAAATTTGATACGTTGATGGAACATTATAGCAGATAACAGCAGCAGTTTGAATATGTGTCACTATCCAATGATAGTTCTATCATTTGCATATAGTTCCATTTTCTCCAGGCAGCTCTGCTTAGGAGGCTGACTGCAGAGAGTTATGAGTATAGAAAAATACCTTGGAAGAAACAAGATTACTAAGGTGAGTATTTTTTTCTTTCATACTCCCTAAATCTAGCTAGTCTTGCTTTGAAATCTTGAAGAGTGCCAGCTTCCACAATTTACTTATTTATTTCAAAAGTTGTACCAGGAAAGTCATACTGACCTGGTATCGGCTTGTTTCCATGTGCGTCCTGGGGGGAGGGGGAAGGGAAGAGACAGAACCGATACAAAGTACAGTGTACGAAAATAATACAGTAATATGGAAATAAGTATAAAAAGCTATACAAATTACTAGAAAAGTTTCAAGAATAAAATTACCATACAATAAATTACCATTCATTAAACTGCTGAACAGGCAAAAGAAGAGTAAACGGTAAGCAACAAAACAGTACTCTGAATAGCAGGGAGCAGTGACTGATGAACTGAGGGAGAGGGGCTGTGCTAGTGTCAGTGAAGGGTGGAGGCAGGTGACTGAAGGTCACCCCAATATCAGAAGCAGCTGAAGGAGTGAATAGAGAAATCACGGAGGAGAGATTACAGAACGAGAATGGAAGGAGCAGAGCGAATGGAATGGGGGATGGAGCCTCATAGTTTAGGGAAGTGGAACGAGATGGCAGCTTGGCCAACAGTAGATTTCGTTGTTTGGAGAGCAAGAGAGAGAAAGTAAGCATTGAGAAGGGAGTAAGGTAGAAGGGGTAAAGAGAGTAAAGAATTAAAATACAAGGGGAAGGAGCCAAACCAAAATCTGGAGATGAAGGAGGCAGAGTGGGTAAGGCTTGTGGCATCAGTAGAGAGGAGGGAGTTATACAAAGAACAGTGGTGAGTACACAGGGGTCTGTCAAGGGCAAATCAACAGAAGGTGTGAAAGAGGGAGTCCTGTCTAGCTAAAGTGGGGTTTGGAGCAGTACTGTAAGCAGTATTGCTTCAGATTTGGGTGGAGCTTCTTGTGGATAGCATCCACATAAACAGAAAAATCAAGTCTGCGATCTAGCCAGACACCGAGGAACTTGAAGGAGGAGACATCTTCAATAACTGCACCATCAAGGGTATGAAAGGAAGGAAGGGTGGGGGGAGACTCTAGCAAGCCTCTGTGTGGTGCCAAAAATCATAGTGAACATTTTCTTTGCATTGAGGGATAACTGATGTTCTCAGAACCAGTATTGGATGTTATTAAAGTCCAGTTGAAGCTGGTTCATGAGGTTGGGGCAGAGGAGTCGGAGGTAAAGAGTATTGTAACATCTTCGTACATATGAATGGACACACAGGAGCAGGCAGTGGAGGTCGTTTAGAAAAATGGAGAGAAGAATTGGGTCTAGAACAGATCCTTGGGGGATGCAGGGTTTTAAATAGCCAGTATCGCATCGCAATTTGCGATGCAAACCGGCTGGTCGCGTTAGTCAAATTGAGGTTGAATCGCAAAAAAAAGTGCGATCCATTTGTCTGCCTTTTTTTCCTCCCTCTGTTTCAACATGCGGTCCCACGTAGCGCCAACCGGAACTGGAAATATGAGGAAGTAGTCAGCAAGTGCATGGCAAGGCATACCCATGAATGTGGTAGTTGGAGGACATGGAGGGACTGCGAGTGAGTAGGCGGGCAGGCTAGCGGGTGAGAAAGCGAGCAGGCGGGAGAGCGGGTAAAACGGACCACCAGCGTAATCCGCATCAGCCACTAGACCACCAGGTATGTAAAAAAAAAAACAAAAAAACATAAGCTTGCTGTTAACATACTTTTCATGCTCTTGTGAGACGAGCCCATTGCAAGAGGAATCAATTAAAGGATGTAGCAGAGGACCCTTCTTTCCGTTTTTTTTTTGTTTTTTTTTTATGCTGTTCTGTTTCTTCATGCTCCTCGAGATATTCAACCCTGTCGGCATCACAATCGCTCTGTGGGAGACTTTCAGTTATGTCGGGCATTCCTCTCAGCTGTCCCTGATTATGGGTGTGTCCCTCATTTTACTTCTTAAAACTAATCTCTCCTCATGGAAAGATGCAGCCCACAACTGCTGCTAATTCAGAATAAAGTAATAATTCATAATATCACAACTAAGGAAAACAGTGATTCCACAGCATTATCTTGTGTCTGCATGTCCCTCATTTCAGTGCCTTTGTCCCTCTGTGATGGTCACTGTCCCTCATTTGAGTATCCATGTCCCTGATTTCAGTGCCAAAGACTGAGATGTATGGTGGGGTGAGGGGTTGTGGTAGGTGACTCATACTTTTAGATTTTGGCAAAGGGGACATTTGGCTGGGGAGGCAGAGATGTTTTTTTGGCAACTACCCTAGTCTGGCAAAGGGGAAGGCTGGGTGTGTGGATGGTGGTTAGGCACTGGAGGGTTTTAGTAGTTCTGGCAAAGGGGGACAAGAGTGGGAAGGGTGTGGTACTGAAGTGTGTGTGTATGTGTGTGTGTGTGTGTGTGTGTGTCTCTCTGTGTCTGTGTTAGTGTTGGGGTTTCTGAAACAGATGACGCAAAGGCAGGTTGATTTTTAATTACAGATTTTATTTAGATTACAGTATTTAATATATATTACACACATTTCGACATTTTAAATTTTGCTAATCAAACTGAGCTACGTGCTATTCATTTTCACAATTGATTAGCAGTTTGTGCTAATTAATTTTCAGAGCTTATTTAAAACCCTGGGGATGCCTGAGCTGACTGAGAGTGGGGGAAGAGGAAGTCTTCGATATGGACAGCTTGTAACCTTCCCTCAAGGTAGGAGCAGAACCACTCAGCTGAGGAGGCAGAGAGTCTAGTTGCCTTAAGCTTATACCGGAGAATGGGGTGAGCAACAGTGTTGAAAGCTTTGGCTAAATCCACAAAAATGGAGGAGGTGACAAGACCTTGATGCATGCCAGAGAGGATCGTATCAGTGAGCCAGAAGAGAGAGGTGGAAGTGGAGTGGGACTTTCTAAAGTCAGACTGGTAAGGAGTGAAGAAAGAGGTTGACTCAAGAAAAGGGGAGAGTTGGGAGAGAACAAGGTGTTCCCGGAGTTTAGCTAGTGTTAGGAGGAGAGAGACAGGACAGAAGTTACTGGGGGGTATAGAGGCCAATCCCTTTAGGAACAGGAATGACAGTAGCCAACTTCCAAGAGTTAGGAAAACAGAATAAGGAGAGAGAGATAATTCTGGTAGGCTATATATCTGCTAGTCTGGGATAGAGTACATTGAGTGTTACACTGTACATTTATTGTATTTTATTATCAATTATAATAACCTTTATCCAAGTAACATGGATGCAGTGTGGTATACTGGCTAGAGAACAAGCTTTGGAACCAGAGGATCATGGGTTCCAAGCTCACGGAACCTGAAATACTCACTGTCTATCTCATGCAATTCACTTAACTTCTCAGTGTTCCATTCTATCCATATATGGAAATGGGTAAAAGCAGGACCCCACAGAAAAAGAGATGTTAAATAGAAACAGAATTTGTCAACAGGAAGGGACCACTTGGCACGCACAGATTGCCCGGATGTTCCCTGCCTAATTTGTCTCTGGCGACCCTTCTTCCTCCCTGCCAGTTTCCTAATACACCCAAACATCTATTCCACACATGCGTAAAGCCCTTCGCTGTTTTTGCCTCCACCACTTCTGCTGGCAGTCTGTTCCAGGCATCCACTACTGTACTGCAACTTAGCTGAACTTTCCTGGGTAAAAAAATTGTAAAATAAATTATATATATACAGGCACCAACTTCATGCATGGCAAATTTCAGGCTATGTAGACCTATCCATAGATAGATATGCCTGAAATTTGACATGCATAGTCTCGGTGCCAGGATCTCGCAATCCTGTAAATTTGGTGATGGTCAGTTCAGTGGTTTAAGTTATTTTATTTATCATCTGAAAATTGGTGACTGGGAAAGGCACACTGAGCCAGTGCTTGGTTCCAGGTGTGACCTGTGGGCAGGGAACTGGGAAGGCAAAGATGGATGGCTGAGCCGTGGCTAATGCCCAGCTACCCTGAGGACACCAGGGCCGTGAGGGCACCTGAATAACAGCCCTCCCCACTCTGCTCGACGGACGGCTGAGCCGCGGCTAATCTCCAGCTACCCCGAGGACACCAGCATCATGAGGGCATCTGAATAACAGCCCAACCACTCCGCTTGACAGACGTCTGAGCTGCGGCTAATCCCCAGGTACCACAGCAAGACACGCTGCTTTTGGTGCAGCACCATCTTTAGCTCCTGAATATCTATCTGTGGACTGGCTTCTGTCTGCTGTGGCTGCTATATAATTACTGTGGGCTAAGCTCTACTGATTGACTGCATTTCAGCATGACTTGCTGTGTAACTTTAGCATTTTAGGCATTTTTGCTCTTGTCTGTTTGTACATTGACTTTTGCTTTTAACGAGAGTGCCTGTATTGCTGTAATGCATGTAACCCCTCACCCCTGCCTTTTTGCCAAACGGCAGGTGGCATGCTGTTGAAGCTGACAGCAGTACCTGGTGGGGACTGGGTTCGGGGAGGATAAGGTTACTCGGCACAGGGGGCCTAGATTTGGCTACTCTGCACAGGGGCACCCAAGTAAATCCGAACACAGGAAGCAGTAACTGTAATGCCCAGAACCAGGAATAGGATTCTACAGTGTGGCTTTTATTCACATCCAAGCTGAACAAACAAAGCATAGACGGACCCCCACGGGGCTACATTCCTGGTAATGCAGATTAGAGAGAACAGAACACTTCATCACTATTTCCAGCCCTCAGGCTCTGAACCCACCAGGCACACAGCCTGGACTTGCACGCAGCATTTGGTACATAGCCCGACTTGTACACTACTTGGGTTTTCCCCACTGGCCCGGCTTCCCCGTCGGCCACTTGATTCACGGTCCATTTTGGGAAATTAACCAGTTTTCCTGTTGTGGCTTCCCAAACCACCTTAGAGCCTTCGACTCCTAGAGGGAATTTTCCTTCCAGTCCCACGTCTGGGTACTTCCCTCATCACTGGCCAAGTGCATGAGGCAAAGTAGAAATCCACAGAGCAAATCCGTAGAGGTGGACCTGGTCACTAAAGATGGGTGGTCTCCCACCTCCAGCTCCCACAATCCATACCCGGCCATTTATCTGGAAACTAAACAACTCTTTTCTGAAAGCTTGGCAATGTAGATTACTGGGTAGACATATGTCACATCTCCTCTACATGTCTTGACTTCCCATAAGTGCTGGACTTGAACATACTTTTACTTTTTGGCTAAGCCTGTTACTCTAGGCCTCCCACTATTTCAGTAGTCCAATCCCCACTATCGCACAAGTCCCAGGGTGAAAAACATAGGCCCTTTAGAAAGAGCAGAAACTCACCCTCCGGTTGCAGGTGCCCCATAAGCGATTCACAAATCTTCTTGTCTCCCAAAAAGTCTTGAACCAAATAGGCAGCTTCTCCACTAGCAGAAAAAAACAGGGGGTTGCCCCTGGAATATGCAGGAAACCCTTTCCTGCCCCATCCCCTGAGGGATGGGGCACTGAGACCCGAATCAGCGGTCTCCACCACTTTAAAACTATCTTCTGCGTCTCTCTTAAGGTGGAAACACACACCTTTTTTCTAACTGTAGCCCTATGTCAGGGCTGAGGCTCCATGAGCCTACACAGAGCTGGTGTGCTGCTCTCTCAGCAAGCTCCAAACTCCAACTGACCTACAGACTACTGTTCAAACCTCCTAACATTCTATTCCAGCTCCCTGCTGCAGATTCCATTGTGGCTCATGCAGCTGCGACAGTTCTATGGTGATGTCATCCCTCAGTCTCAGCTGAGACAGAGAACAGAGTGAGACAGTGTGAAATCCATTTAACTGGAGGTTTCACAAGCTGCCTTCCCTGCCTACCACTAGGTCTTACTAGGATTCTAGTAACCCCGGGTAACAAGGGGGTTACATGCATGTTTTCAGTTTGCTGCACTTCATGATTTAATCTGAGCTGCCACTTTCACTCAGCTGGATTACTGGCTATTTTTTGTCTGCTCTGCTCCCGTTTCACCCACCTCTCCCTTGCTCTCTTACCCTCCTACTGCCCTAGCTCCCTCCCCTCTCTGTCACATTACAGCCTGCCCAGCCTGGCTTACCTGTTATCTTGTCCACCACTGATCCATTTTCTTTCCTCATCCTTCAGCTACCCCGAGGACACCAGGGTCGTGAGGGCACCTGAATAACAGCCCTCCCTACTCCACTCGACGGACGGTTGAGTCACGGCTAATCCCCAGGTACTACAGCAGGACATGCCGCTTTTGCCGTGTGTGTGGCACTGCACGGGATTTCTTTTTGTAAATATCCTGTTTATTAGAACAATTTTACAGCCATCAGGTTCATGAGAATGACAGTATTACAATTAAATTTCAATCAGGTAATGTATGTTGTTACCACTGTATCTGTACCATATACAGGGATATTCAGAAGTTAATGTCATGGGCCCTCCACTCTTCGTTACAGCTCATGATGTGGAAGGGGCTCCTAATCCGAGTTGTTGTGATATTCCCTGGTTTTGCTAAAACTGTTTATAGTTCATAATATAGTGTGTTCGACCCTACTGTCCAAGCAGGATGGTCCTCGGGCCCGGGGGGGGCAGCAGGTGAAAGCTCCTGAAAAAAGAGAAGGGGTTCACCAATGCACAGTCTGTCCTGTAAATCCTACACTAATTCAGATCGGGGTACAAATTCCTTGTCTTTTAGCATGTAATATAGTAGCCATCCTGTCCAATACGACGAGCACCTCTCCACTTGGTCATTCAGTTTATGTGTGATCTTTTCCATCTGGTAGATCTGTTTTGTTATTGACCACCAGTCTACTACAGAGGGTATTTTTCAGGACAGCCAGAGTTTAGTAATGGTTTTGTTTACTGTGGTAATTAGAATTCCTAGACGATATCTCGTGTGGGGGTCCCTGCAGTCTGAAGAGTACTGTAGAAAGAGGTATAGATCTTCAGGTTCAAGTTCAAGTTTATTGGCAGGAAAAAACTCTGTTGAGCAAGCTAATTTACAAGGAGGTCCTGATTAACAACATGGACAATATACAGACATATACAAAGCAATACACCGTATACAGCCGAATAATCCAGTAAAAGATAGGACAATATTTGCATCATATATACATACATAGGCGTGCTAAAGCTTGGAGATAAATTCATGGTTAGTTCTGGGTAACAAGATAGCACCTCGTGAAAGAAGTAGAGACTACAAGGCCAGCAAGGAAGGTAAAGATTGTGGACACAGATGGGGTGTAGGCATTGTTTGGGATAAGGTCAGAGAGAAGGGGGGACAGATAGGGTGGCGATGGTGGTGTAATGTGGAGAAAGAGAGGGAGGTAGGGAGGAAAGGAAAGTGAGGGAATGGCAACATAATGGAAAGCCAGATGGGGTGAAGGGGTGTGTGGACAAGAGGATAGAATGATCGTTACAACAGACTGGGTAAGGAGTAGGCCCTTAATTATTCACAGTCACCATAGTCCTGTAGACTGTCATAAGCAAGTTTTTTGAAGCTGTTCAGAGGGATCAGGCTTTGCAGTTTGAGCCTGGATTGGGTTTTATTCCTGGCAGCCGGGAGGGCACAGCTTATATCCATGGTACCAAACCGTGAGCAGGAGGTTGGAATGTCTTAACAGAATGAAGGAGTTACTGCGCAGGGAGTAGGGGCAGGTAGTTCATTGAAAGAGGTTGGAAATATAGGGGGAAGTTTTGCCAGCAGAGCTTTGTAAAGCCAAGTGATAGAGTTGAAAAGACACCTGGTTGCTAAGGAGGTCCACCCGGGGGAGGCATACAGGTAGAAGTGATGTGTCTGACGGTGAGCGTTGGAGACGAAGCGTATCGCTCTGTGATAAAGAGTGGCCCGTTGACGTAGCAGGGCGTCAGAGCATCTGCCATATAGAATATTGGCATAGTCGATAAGTGGTATAAAAGTTATTCTTGATCTTGAGTCAGCTACACTGGTCTACTGAACAGTTCCCCTAGTTCCCTCTGTATCTGCTGCAGGAATGGGCATAATACCGGGCAACTCCACATTATCTGTGTCTGGTGTGCGGTCTGCTCTCCGCATCCACTCCAGCAGCTAGAGTCTCCAGTTGGGGAGTAATGCCTAATAATGGCCGGTGTGAGAAAATACCTTATTAACTGTTTCCAGGCATAGTCCCTCCACAGATGTGAACTGGTTATTTTAGTAGAGTTTTGACACAACCGCTGCCAGAGCTCATCAGTGACTGGGGTGTTTAGTTCCTCTTGCCATTTCAGTTTAATGGGGTTGGTATTGGCCAGATAGGATTCAAGCATGGGTTTATAAAGAGTAGAGACTATATGTTCTGTGTGTTGTGTTTTAATAAAGGGAAACTGTGGTGGTGATTAGGGGAGGGAAGTCCTCTGGGATGAAGAACGCTCTGGGGAGTGTCTGCCTGTAGTGCCTTTGTTGCCGGTATCTATAGAAGTCTGCTCTCTGCAAGTCATATTCTGTAAATACTACGTCGAAGGGTTTGAATGCTGACTGTGCTATAAGCTGAAAGGAGGTATTTTAGTGAGTAGCGCACTCATTCTTGAAATTTGTGATCCATCATAGGGGGTGGAAATCTAGTAGTTGTGCTGTTAGACAGATCAGGGATAAGAATGGGGTGAGGTGAAGTGCCCGCTTTATCAAGTGCCATATGGTGATTAGGTTCCCCAGCCATGGGTTAACTGTGGGGGTATTTTTGGGGCTATGGTCCAGGTGGAACATTGCTTTATGAAATGCTGGGCCAGATATCAGTGATTCCTCAATCTGCCTCCAGTGGGATCGTGGGGTGGAAAGCTGCTGAGCTGACAAGTGGGTTAGATGTGCAACCCAGTAGTAGTATATCAGGTTAGGGAGGGATAGCCCCCCCTTGGTTCCTTGGCAGGTGGAGGAGTTGTAGCCTAACCCTAAGCCTCTTTCCTGCCCAGACGAAATGGGAGGTGGCTTTATTCCATGCCCTAAAAGTGGACTGCGGAACTGGGATGGGTAGGTTTGTGAATAAATACAGTGCCCTGGGGAGTATTACCATTCTGACTAATTTGATACATTTGGATAGGCTCAATGGTAAGGTATCCCAGTTGGCCATATCGTTGATGAGCTGTGTGGTAAAGGGAGGGTAGTTATTTTTGTATATTTCTTTTGGGGTCCTTGATAGTTGTATTCCTAGGTATTGTAGTTTATCAAGATCCCACTTGTAGGGGGCTCTGTTTCGGATTGTTTGAGAAGGTTGGTAATGGAAAGTTAGGGCCTCAGTATTGGTTAAGTTGATTATATATTCTGATAAGTTCCCAAACTCCTTTAAGATGGATTGAAGAGCTTGTATGGAGTTTTCAGGGTTACCCATGTACAGCAGGGCATCATCTGCATATAATGCTTATGGTGCTCCTCCTCCCCCCCGGTCAACCCCCACTAATTGGTCTGATTCCTGTATTTGCTGTGCAAGGGGCTCAAAATAAATGGCAAACAGTAAAGGGGAGAGGGGGAATCCCTGCTGGGTGCCCCTCTGTAGGGGGAAGTATGGTGAGTGATGTCCTCCAACCTTGACACATGCCTTAGAGTTTGCATATATGTTTTTGAGAACTCGTATCAATGCGATCGGGAATCCCGTCCTTCCCATTACAGAGTATAGGAAGGGCCAAGAGACCCAGTCAGAGGCCTTCTCCTCGTCCAGGCTAATTAGGGCTGTGGGGAGGTTTTGCTGCTGCATTTGGTGTATAATGTGGAGAGTCTGTTTGATGTTGTCTGTGGTTGAGCGAGCTCTCACAAATCCAGTTTGGTCTATACTTATTAGTTGGGGGAGAAGCGAGTCAATACAGTTCGCCAGAATACTCATAAAGTATTTATAATCCGAGTTAAGGACAGAAATTGGTCTGTAAGTGTGGCAGTATTGTGGGCTTTTTCCTGGTTTTAATATAACTGAGATGGCTGTGAATGCCCATGATGGGGGAGGGGGATCTCCTTTTGAGGCTGAATAGAAGACTTTTAGAAGGTGGGGGAGCACTTGTTCAGTCAGTTTTTTGTACTAATCTGTGCCGTAGCCATTTGGTCCAGGGGCTTTAAGGGTCTTTGACCTAGCAATTGCAGCCTTTAGCTCTATCTCAGTTATTGGGGCCAGCAGTTGTTCCCCTTGCTCCTGCGTGAGACTGGGGGGGTCAGGGTTTGTAAGCAGTTACTGATGGAGTTCTGAGTCGCTGTTTGCTCTGGTGTGTATAAATTAGTGTAGTATGTGGAGAAACCAGCAGTGATGTCATGAAGTCTTGTTAATTTTTGACCTGAGAGTGGGTACATCAGGGTAGTTATGTTGGCTGCCCATCTCTGTTTCTGCAATTGGTAAGCAAGCAGGTGGGTAGCCCTTAGGCCTACCTCATAATATTTTTGTCTTAGAAATGTAAGGGTCATCTCCGTCTGGTGTTAAACAGAGCATCAAGTTCGGCTTTGGTGTGCTTTAGCTGTGATGCAGCCAAGTGGTCACCCTGCTGGCGTACCATTTGTAGGAAGTGCAGGGTTTCCTCCAGGTGCTGTTGATGCTCACGGCGGACTCTAGATTGTAGCTGTGTATTGTATGATCTTTCCCCTTAGTACTACTTTAAGGGTGTCCTAATAGATTGCTGGGTCTGAGTCCACTGGGAGGTTGTTCTCCTGAATCTCTTCTATGCAGTCTGTTACGTATTCTATGAATTGGAAAGATTTTAAGTAATAGGGGTTTAGCTGCCAGAAGGTATGGCGTTTCTCTTGTTCTGTGTCCCATTAGCTAACTGTCGGGGCGTGGTCTGAGTGTAGTATGTCCCCTATATGCCAGTCTCTAAGTTGTGACATATTTTCTACTTGTGTTTAGTAGTGATTTGTGTACCGCAGAGTAGAAGGTATAATTCCTGGTGCGAGGATGTAAATGGCGCCAGATATTTACCCAGCCTACCTCTCTAATAAATTGTTTGAGGAACCTCTGTGCTGGGGTCTGTCTACTGGGAGTGGGGTTCAGTGTGTCCCAGTTAGGGTCTGTAGAGGTGTTAAAATCTCCCCTGGCATCAGGGTGCCCCTGGTAAATTGTACTATTTTATCTAGGAGTAGTTTAAGTGCTGGGGTCCTGATACCTGGTGGCAAGTAAATATTGGTAAGAGTCACCTCTTTCTGGTTCAGTAGGCCATGTACTAAGACCAGTCTGCCTTCTGAGTCCTCCCATATCTGATCTGATTAAAAGGTGGTACGAGACGGTATTAGTATAGCAACACCCCTCCTTCTCCTCCCTGGAAATAATGAGGCGTAGACTCCGACATAGCCAAACTTGGATAATTTAGAGTGATCTGTGCTGGTCAGATGGGTCTCTTGCAGATAGATCAAATCAGATTTAGTTTTTTTTTAAGATAGGCCATCATGCAGGATCTCTTAACTGGGGTAGAAAGTCCATTTCAGGGTTCATATTTGGGTGGGGGATTGGGACAATTAGCACACAGTTTTTAATTTTGACCTACCTTTTCTTCTATCTTGGGGACAACCTGCTCACTGTTACAGAGGTTTTTAGACTGCTGTTTTATGAATTTGGTTGAACAATATGTCCCATTATTTTTTTTTCATTTGACCCTTACTTTTTATACCCAGTGGGTCAATGTCCCAAATAGATAAATATGTGAAATTAACCCTGCCATTTACATTAAGTGAAAGCAGTTGGGTAGGGAGAGAAGTCATTGAAGTATGTCTGGTGGAGGATGTTCTATTGGCCCCCGTGTCCCAGAGACTGACTGGTTCACCTTGTTTACAAATAGAGCCTGCTGACTTTTAAAACAGTAGAATAACTATATACATGAGTACATTCGAGAACATCTTTATTAGAGAGTCCTAACAATGGAGCTGTAGTATTAACCATTAACAGTTGTTGAACTACAGAGAAAGACGAAGGGCCAACTCGTCTCCTTGTCTGTCTGAATACACTGGGTGTGCTTCCATGGAGCTGGATCGTCTACATGATCCATTAGGTTGGGCAGACGCCTTACCCGGAGGTGTCTCCTCACTGGAGGGGCCTCCTGACATATGTAATGTCATAGGGAAGGGGTAGAAGAGGAAAAGTTTAAAGAAAAAGGAATTTAGGACAGGAGACAATATTGGCTAAAAGGGAAAAGAAGGTGACATCATGTCAGCTCCCCAGAAAGAGTGGTGGCAGTATTGTAGAGAGGGGTGGGTGGGAGGCTGTGTTACATACCAAAGGGTTTTCAACGCAGTGGCCACTGCAAGCTTGGTGTAGGGATTGGTAGCGGCACCATGAGTATATTGTCCAATCATTCGGAGTGCCACAGGGTAAACCTGTGCTGCTTGCCCCTGTACAGGGCTGCTTCAGCTCACCCACGGTCGGCCGGCACCCAGCCAGCCACCGACCAAGACCAGGACACCCACCTGCAGCTCCTTGGAAGCTGCT
Source organism: Neoceratodus forsteri (assembly GCA_016271365.2). NCBI lineage: Eukaryota > Metazoa > Chordata > Ceratodontiformes > Ceratodontidae > Neoceratodus > Neoceratodus forsteri. The sequence continues at coordinate 142,610,212 of JADMNL010000023.1, forward strand.
TGCCCCTGAACAGGGCTGCTTCAGCTCACCCACGGTCAGCCGGCACCCAGCCAGCCACCGACCAAGACCAGGACACCCGCCTGCAGCTCCTTGGGCTGCTTGCCCTGAACAGGGCTGCTTCAGCTCACCCACGGTCGGCTGGCACCCAGCCAGCCACCGACCAAGACCAGGACACCCGCCTGCAGCTCCTTGGAAGGTACAGGACAGCGCAGCCAATCGGAACACGGGTGCTTCCAGCAGACCCACTCTGATTGGCCTGGAGTTTTCCCCTGCTATAGACACCTGGCACTTTATTAGATTTTCGATAGAACTAAGCTCATTTCAACTGTGTTATTAGGAGTTTTTCAACTGTATTAGCTGGATTGTAATTTCTACTACTGTTTTAAAGTGCTTACACCTCTTCTGTCTGACTGCTCTTCCTGCAGCCCCCATCCAAGCACTCTGCCTTGGTGCCGATAAGTCTAACTACCTTTTATTTTTTAAGTGGCTAGTTTTCCATTGGCAGGTTATACAGACCTGCCACTAAGGGATTCTTGGTCTTCTACATAATCACTGTATTCATTCGTGGGCAATATGGCCTGCATTATCATTCTACTTCTTTCCGGTGCTGCTACAAGGGGACTTGAGTCTGAAGGTGGATGGCCACTTACTAAGCTGCTCCTGCTCTCCTTGTTCCCCTTTCTGCTGTATTTTCTCATCTAGGTTTTAAGTGAGTACCTAGGTGGGCAAATTACTTGCCTAGAAAATATTACACTAATACAAATCAGAGACCACTCAATCTGGGACCATGGCTCTCCTTATTGTGTTTTATTGCTCTAAGGTGCAGAGTTTTCAACAATACAGTGCAATTTGAAGTACCTCAATGCAATTCAGTTCTCCAATGTACCTTATCAATACCTAATGTTATAACAGTCTACCGTGCAGACACTATGTCATTCTCCTCTCCCCTTTTAGCCTATTCCCCGGTTAGCTCACCCCTTGCTACTGTCCTCACCTATGTCTACCAAGCACTTAATTGATCACGATCAACTGTCATTACAGTGGTGCCGCCTCTTATGCCAGCACGATATGGGTTGCCAGCGAAGAAATAAAAAGCAGTCTCCATTCTTATAAGCTCCTTAAAGAAAGTTATACTTCTGCTTCTTCTCTGCTCAGGAAATGTGGAGCTCAACCCTGGCCCCCCCTACAACTTACCTCGCCTATCGATTTTGCTGAGGCCACAGGTCTCAAAATGATGATGGCCAACATTTTACGCCTGCCTAAAAAACTTGTACAGCTGCAAGCCTGGGCTGCATACGTTAACCCAGACCTTATCATAATTACTGAGTCATGGTTAAAAAAGACGAACACTGATCAACAAATATCACTGCAGGGCTACAATTTATTTAGAGCAGATAGACAGTCTAGAGGCGGGGGTGTGGTTATCTATGCCAAATCTAAGTACTTGGTCACCAATATTAGTTACAAATCTCTAGCCAAGGAATTTGAGTTAGTTTCGCTGAGCCTTCATCTCCCCTCCTCGGAAAGTATCACTATCCTAGGTGGCTATAGACCCCCGTCTGGTGGTGATGAAGTCATTAATCTTTTGAAATCCATGTTCGTAGATGCAAAAACTGAAACAATATTTCTAGGAGATCTAAATATGGACTGGCTGTCACCTAAATCACTGACCTCAAATCCCTTTGTGACGAACTAGGTCTTGGGCAATTAGTCAGTGAACCTACTAGGAACAACACTCTAAATACTGCCAACAGTTCCATTCTAGATGTGGTACTAACCACCCATCCACACAAAATATCTCATTCGGCTGTGTTTCACAACGACATGAGCAATCATGGAATTGTTGTTTGCATAAGTTCTCAAATTAAGGCCCGGCCGCAACCCATCTTTATAACAAAAAGATCCTTTCGCAAATTCAGTGCAGTAAACTTCCTATCTGACCTGATCATGATCAGATGGCAAGATCACAGGGCCAGATCAAGCCTTAGGGGGGCCTGGGACACTCACAACTCGGGTGGCCATATAAAATGACCAACTTTTCATACCAACATTTTTTATTTTGCGCAACATTTTCCGAGAATATTGTTTATTATAGTTTTAGTTTATTAACTTTAACAACACCATATGGGGAATAATTATATTCCATGGCAATATTAACTGGTTGTCATAGCAGTTTTTAAATAACTAGAAAAAACAAACAAACTGGGAACTGCTGTGGACAGTACGAGGGGGCTTAACAAATTTTTGCAGCAGAACTGTATAGGTTACTTTATCATGGAATATTAAAACTGCACACCTCTGGCTCTGTACCATGTATACATACAGCTTATATTGTAACCATGAAAATTACCAGTTTAGGCAGTTCTTGCATTGTCACCCCTCCCCTCCCTCCGATTTGGGCTCAAACAATTACAAGTTTATTTTAAGAAACAAATAAAACAAACAGTGCTTTACTATGATGCATGCATATGCATCCTACTCCAAAAGACGGTAACTAAGTAACTACTTATTGTATGTACTCATTGTACAGCACGAGGTGTGCAGTTCCAATGTACCAATGCTATGACTACAAATAAACACAGATTGTTGTACACACGGTTCTTTATGTCTACCATTAACATGTATAGTGCATGTTAACTTCTTAGAACACGCAGATTGCTAGGACCAATCATTTGTTTAAAATAAAATACAATAATGTACTTATCTGACACAATCTGAAAGCAAACCAAATGTTCTTCTGCAGTGGCGCACAGACTTCAATGAAATGTTCTTAAAAACATTACAACTAGCCGGCCCGGTGGTGCTGATGGTTGAGGCGCTGGACGCCACACCTCGCACCACACCGGTGACCCGGGTTCGGGAACGAGCCAGGGATGCCGGGAGTCAGCTGGGGAGGAGAAGGATAGAGCGCCCAATGGCTGCTCTCCTTCTCTGGGGAATCTCTGTAGTCTCCCGCTGCAATACCGCCATCTGGGGGAGCCCGGTGGTAGGTGTGGTACCATAGTCAGACAGTGCCAGCACTTCCAGAATAATAAGCACAGAAGTAAATGTGCACAGTGACAGCCACGAAAGTTAGTTTTGCTCCCTCTGACCCACAAGCTCCGAGACCATTCATAAACTCAGAATAGGTTGTGTCATGTGGCCATATTAGTATTTAAAGTTACAACGGAGAAAATACCTTTATGGAGATGAACACTGCATAGGTTGGGGGCACATGTTAACCAGATCATTCAATACATAATTGAAGCATGGGCACAACTAGAAGCAAGCTGTCTCTGCTCATTACATATTTTGTGGAAAATATATACATGTATATATATTTATTTTAATACATATGCAGTAATTGGATGATCCTGTTTAACATGTGCCCCCCTTCCCCGTACTACACAGTCAGTGTCAGTTTTCATGAAGGTATTTATTTACAGACTACTACAGTTGTAATTTATACTATACCACCCCCCAAAACAAAAATCAATAAATAAATAAACACCACCAGCATGAGCTTACCTCAAATAGTGTGCTGCTGAAATTGAAGAATGATGGTTAAGGAATCTCCAAGTTCAGGAATAGAGTGGTCCACTGGTGGTCTCTGGCACAAAAAGTATCCGATGTCCTGGTTCTCTGTCAGCTGGTGGAGTAGGGCTGGTCTGTACGGAGATCCAGATGATGCCCTTCCAGACTGTCTTCTTCCGCTTTCTTCAATAAACTTCTTCTCCTCCAAAGGTAGTCAGGTCAGGTGATTACAGCTCTGATACCTGACTAAATAGGTATTTAAAGCCCCAATTTATAGGGCAAAGTAGCCAAGTGTGCTCTTTGTTTATTTTTCCCGCCGCATATTTACATCAGTGCAGACTTGTGATTGGTTCTCCTGACTGAACCAGTCACAGCCCTGGTCTGCTTCCCCTACACGGATTGGACTGGTTACACTTTTTGGACTCTGATTGGTGGCTTTCTAAGCCACTTTCTGCATTGAAGCTGCCTGCTGCTGCTTGGCGCTCGGTTTGTAACTCAGGCACTCAGTTTAGTAAGTGCAGCAGCAGCAGCATGTACAGTTTAGCATCATCACTCGCTCCGCTGGGAGTCGGGACTCGAACTCTGCTTTAACGACTCCCACCCAGCTACCTGGAGCAGGACGGATGAGGAGCTCAGTGAGGCAAGCCCATTGACTACAATGATCCTGGCTCTGGCTGCAAAGCAGGTAAGAATGAAGGAGTGAGCAGCAACAAGTCAGTCCAGAGGACGGGAGACCGAGTGAAGCGGGGAAGAGGGAGGGAGCTTTAGGGTGAGCCCTAGTCGAACTGAGGTGAGCCGCTACAGTGTAAGGAACTGACATGCACTGTTTAGGTGTCAGGCATATGGAACTGTTTCCGTGTGGTTGAACTTGTCTTGCACACATATATCCTTGGCCGGAGAAGAAAGATTGAGATTTGGCAGGGGCCCCCAATTGCAGGCAAGGCTGCTGTTTGTTAGGGTCGGGGAGGGGGTGAGATCTATCTGGAGTACTGCCGCCGTCTGCTACCTGGCTGAAGATAGATTGAGACAGTCTCATACCGAATCCCGGAATCCACGCCACACAGCTCAGCTCACGGGGGTCTGGAAGTTTGTTTTTGTTTTGTTTTTGTGCAGGTGCAGGCTAAGACAAGCTGTGCCAGTTGGACGGACGGTGCTTGGTGTTCCCACTCGCAAAGTCCCAACTGACCCAACTCCCAGGCCATGCCCATGTCCACAACCTCTCTAGCTGCTGGGCGGGGGCCTATCTGTGGCAGGGGTTTCAATATGCCCTCCAGACCAGTGACTACTTTTCATTGGTTAAACCGTGACTTGACTACATATGCTACCACAGCATTAAAATGCCTCTCCAGTCACACTGCTTGCTTTTCAGGCATTTTATCGCTGTGAATGCACTTCCAGCTGCTGCCAATTGGGCGCCTATCGGGAGGGGAAGAAATTTGACTCGCAACAGCCGTTGGCATGCATGGTTAAAAAAAAAAACTTTCTGTCACTTCCAACTACTGGGACAGTCCATGACGGGGGGCCAGTCTATGGCAGGGGGCCTGGGACATTTGCTCCATTTGTCTCCCCCTTAATCCGGCCCTGCAAGATCTTTACCTAGCCAAACATGTCAGTAAGGCAGCTTGCATCCTAAATGACAAACTCACTACAATAATAAATAAGCATGCCCCTTTCATTAAAGTAAGGGTACAGAACAATTCCAACCCCTGGTTCACCTCGGATCTCAAGGCAGCCCTTATAGCTCGAGATAAGCTCTGGGCTAAAGCTAGACATTCCAAAGAATCTTCGGATTGGCAGGCCTTTAGAACAGCCAGGAATAACTGTGTGAAAAAACCTCGGTCTGCTAAAGCTAACTATTATATTTCTACCCTCGAACAAGCTAAAGGTAACCCTCATAAAATATGGAAGACTATCAAAGCTATAGAAGGACGGCCCATGGCCTCCTCTGTCCCAACAAAGATAGTTGTAAGTGGCAAGATTGTGGAAAACAAGTCCCTAATCCTGGAGGAACTTAACTCCCACTTTGCCACAGCTGGATTAGCTTTTGACTCGTCACCTTATGCTGGTGCTGCGGTGAGCCAGCATACCCTCCGCCACATCTAGTCCTGCACCCAGCCCCTTCCAACTGCGCGAGATAACTTATAAAGAAGTAGAAGATTCTCTTCTTAACTTAGACACCAAAAAGCGCGGGGATGATGGCTTGGAACCTTTTTCCCTAAGGTCAGGCTCGCCCATCTCACTGCCCCAATTCTCCACATCTTCAATCTTTCCATTACATCTGCTACTGTGCCATCCTGCCAAATCAGCACATATCCTCCCTCTATTTAAATCTGGTGACCCATGCGATGTAAACAACTATAGGCCTATCTCCATATTGCCTATCCTTTCTAAAGTTCTTGAAAAACTGATCCATATTCAGTTAAAATCTCACTTGGAAACCTTCTCTCTCATTAACCCAGCTCAATCTGGCTTCCGGGCTAATCATAGCACAATCACTGCACTAGCAAAAGTAACCAATGATTGGATCTCTGCTATAGATGCTAAGAAGGTAACTGGTGCAGTCTTTTTGGACCTCAGCAAAGCTTTTGATACTGTTGATCACAAACTCTGTTAGTCAATTGCCTTGCAGAGTTGGGTGCCACATACCATACCACCCAGTGGTTCTCTAGCTACCTAACTGGAAGATTCCAAAATGTATAGGCGGAAGGCTTTTTTTCTGCTGCCTTGCCAGTTGCAAGAGGAGTCCCCCAAGGATCCATCTTAGGCCCTATCTTGTTTTCTCTGTACATTAATGACTTAGATGCTTACATATCTACGTCCAATCTGCACTTTTTTGCAGATGATACTGTGTTGTATACTTCTGGCTCATCGTTATCTGAAGTCAAGGGAGTGCTTCAAGCGGACTTCGCACAACTTGAGCATAATCTAATAAAGGCAAAGCTTCTGCTCAGTGCTAAGAAGACTAAAGCGATGATATTCTCCCGCAGTGCTGTCACAGGCCCCCCCAATACCCTTGCTCAAGACTTCTTTGTCACCATGCTAAACGAGCCTCTGGAAGTTGTAACCAAATTTAAATATCTAGGTATCTGGATCGACAATAAATTATCTTTCAGTGACCACGTCGAAGATGTCTCTAGAAGGTTAAAAGCAAGGTTAGGTTTCTTCTACAGAAATAGGCCTCTTTTCCCCCTTGAAACTCGAAACAAGCTTGTACAGGCCACTTTTCTCCCCCTACTCGACTATGGCGATGTAATCTATTCCTCCACCACTCTTGCAAATCTAAGTAAACTGGACATCCTTTATCACCGTGCGTTACGGTTCGTTACCAACTCCCCTTACCATTCGCACCACTGTGACTTATATGCAGCTGTTGGTTGGACATCCCTTACTACTAGACGCCTGCTCCATGCTGGGCTATGGACTCTTAAACTGCTCCTGCAGAAATTGCCAAGCTATCTCTCTTCCCTTATTAGTATCTCACATAGTGCATACTCGTTAAGAAAATCTGACTTTATTAAACGCGACATACCAAGGCCCGGACTTCCTTTGGTAAACGTGCTATTGCATATGCCCTTCCCTCCATTTGGAACCAATTACAAACCATACTGAAACTAACTAGCACAGTTTCAATAAACTTCTACAAATCGCTAAGTTCAGCCAAAATAAAAGACACCTGTAACTGTCATTAAGTCTCTTCCTTCCCCATGTGTGCCATATTTATCCACTGGTAAGGTATAATTGATTTGTCATATTAACTGCTTTCCCTTCCCCTTCTACTCCTGGCTTTATCTATGCTTACGCTCCACTGCTACTCTATCAAATCACTCCTCCCCCCCATATCAGTTGTAGACTGTTGTTTGTTCTAGCTGCCAAAATACTGTATATGTATTGTACACACCAGTCATCATGTTTCATTTATCAGTATGCAACCTGTAAGTCGCTTCCCCTGTCTCATATCAATGTTTATCACCTGTGGTCACCCTATGTGGTACCCTTGTATGTATATCCAGCCTGTATCATGTAACGTGCATTTCATATATATACTGTTATTACCTATCTGTGTTTGTACTTTGTGTTTATGTCACAGGACCTCCTTGTGAATGAGCTTGCTCAATGAAGTTTTCCTGCAATAAACTTGAAACTTGAACTTGAAACTTGAAAACCACATCACCCCAGCGTGGCGCTCCTTGACTATGTTCCTGGGTAGATGAGCTTGTCAGGGGGCTGAGTGTACCCTAAAGCTCTCTCCATTTCATCCCTCCCTGGTTTGACTTGGGAAGTGCACATCCATTTCATCAGCGCCCACCCACAGAATTCAGCATGTGCCTGGAGAAGGATCGACAAGGTCCCAGTCCTGGCAGGCATAGAGAGATGGCCCCCGGTCCGGGGGTTCCCCCTCAGGGAGGTTGAGCCAGTCCCAGCCACCTGCAGCCCCACAGGGCTGTTCAGGTTGCCACATGGGGCAGCGTATTCCATCATGCCGAATCCCACCCCCCCTCCACCCGATACCGAAGCCCCACATACCTGTCGAATCAAAAGAGTGGAGGAGCCATGTCTTCTGCTTCGGGAAGCTCGAGTGTAGAGACACTCTTCATGAACCAGCAGCTAATCTGCTTCATTTATCCACTGGGTTGGAGTAAGCACTGTCCGGACCAAAAGAGAGGAGGAGTCAGGTCCTCCCACTCCGGGAGGGGAAAAGCTGAGTGGGTTGTATCATAGATACATAGATACTGCTGGAAAATAAAGGCCTATGGCCCACTCAGTCTGACCATTTGAGCTTGTAAATTCATTTTATGTTTTCCTAGAAGTCTGTTGCCCCTTACCTCTGACCTCCAGAATTCCCTTATGTCTATCCCATGCATTCTTAAATCCCGTGATTGTTTCAGCCCCCCACCACTTCCTCTGGCAGGGTGTTCCACTTGTCCACCACCTGTTCTATGAAGAAATTCTTCCTAACTTTTCCTCTGAATCGCCCTCCCTCCAACTTAATCCCATGCCCTCTAGTCCAGGAGCATCTTTTTCATAGGAAAATAGTGTTCCGGCACCCTGTTCTTCCCTGTAAGGTACTTGTATGTCTCTATCATATCCCCTCTTTCCCTCCTCTCCTCCATGGAGCACATATTCAGGTCCTTCAACCTGTCCTCATAGGATTTGTGATGTAATCCCTGTACCATCTTTGTTGCCCTCCTCTGAACCTTCTCTACCCTGTCTATGTCCTTATGTAGGTAAGGTCTCTAGAACTGTACACTGTATTCCAGGTGGGGCCTCACCTAGTGTCTTGTTTAGTGGAATTATGGCCTCCCTTTTACTGATGGTGATGCCCCTGCCTATGCATTCCAGCATCCTATTTGCTTTATCTGCTGCCTTGTCGCACTGTTTCCCTACCTTGAGGTCTGTTAGAGATCTTTGTGTCATCAGTCAACAGGGAAATTCTGCCTTCTAGGTCCTGCGCAATGTCACTGATGAAGATGTTTTATAGGACCGGTCCCAGCACTGATCCCTGTGGTACCCCACTGGGCATTCTTCCCTCTGTAGGGTGATAGCCATTTACCACCACCCTCTGTGTCTTGCCACCCAGCCAATTACCTACCCACCGCACTACTGTCCTGCCCACTCCCATATTCTCCAGTTTGTTTAATAGCCTTCTATTTGACACAGTGTCAAAGGCCTTGCTGAAGTCCAGATAGTCCACGTCCACTGCCCTCCCCTGATCCACCTCTCTTGTCACCCGGTCGAAAAATTCAATGAGGTTGGTCTGACATGACCTCCCCCCGGTGAAACCATGCTGCCTTGGGTCCTGTAGTCGGTTGGCAACCAGATGTTCCACCAATCTCTCCTTCACTAGTACTTCCATGATCTTCCCCACTACTGAGGTCAGGCTGATTGGTCTGTAGTTCCCCCGTTTCCTCTTTGTTCCCGCTTTTGTTTATGGGGACTACATCTGCTGTCCTCCAGTCTTTTGGTACCCACCCTGTTTCCAGTGATTGGTTGAACATGATTGCCAGAGGTTCAGCCACCACCTCTTTTAGTTTCTTTAGGACCCTGGCGTGCACCCCTCTGGCCCTATTGCTTTATTGACTCTTATTTCTTCCAGTTCCTTCAGGACCCTTTCCCGTGTAAAGAGACTTGTGTCCATTTCTGCGCCATTTCCAACCCTTGTACTCCCTTCAGACCCATTACCCTCATCTTCCTCAGTAAAGACTGAGCAGAAATACCTGTTTAGTGTGTCAGTTTTACTGTTGTCTTCCTCCACGTGGCCCCCATCCTCCCCCTTCAGTCTCACTATCCCTCCCTTTGCCTTCCTTTTTTCACTTATATACCTGTAAAATGATTTGTCCCCTTTACCCACTGATTTTGCAATGTGCTCTTCTGGCTGAGCTTTGGCTTCTCTTACTGACCTCCCTGCCTCCCTTTGCTTCTCTTGGTACTTCTCCCTATCCCCTTCTGCCTGTGTCTTTTTGTATTGCCTGAATGCAATATTTTTGGCTTTCACTTTCTCTGCTACCTCCCTGGAAAACCATAATGGCCTCCTCTTCCTTTTTCCCATGCTAACCTGCTTAATGCATAATTCTGTTGCTCTTGTAATCCCCGTTTTAAATATTACCCACTGTTCCTCAACCCCTAGTCTAGGTGTCGGTCCCCGTGGGTGGCAGGTGGGTAGTGTAACCTGAGCAGGACAGAGGAAAGGCAGAAAGAGCATCAGCAGGAAAGCAGCAATAGTAGGCTGGCTCAATGTGTCATCTTTACAGTTTTGTAGTTTATTTTTGTAATCCTGTTAGTTGGTTTGGGACTCTACATCCCTGGGAGCCCTTCGTTGTCTGCCCAGTATCCTGGTTAAACCAGGTAGCTTTCCCTGTCTCCGTGCCCCCCATTTCCACAAGATGCTGGCCCCAGGTGCGATCACTGGAGGCCAGTAGGAAGGGTAATAATCCAGTCGGGAAGCATCCTTGTATAATTAAGTTAAAGCATAAAATGAGGAATTCACCAACTTGACTCTATTCCCTGCGGGCTACCCCCCATCTCATGCCCCCAAGCTGTGGAGTGTGAGTAGTCTGAATCCACTCCAACAGCGTCACTCCTGGCCTACACAAAGGTGTGGCTCAGATGAACTGTCCGGATCCAATTCCTGGACAGGTGCCCTGGCCGGGAGGAGGATCCAGTGTCTGTGGATTGGAGGGGAGGGAGCCTCTGCCGTCCCAGCTCCCAGCAGCTCCAGCACAGCAAGTACGCTGCGCTGAGGGAGGAAGGGTACATCTCTGCGGCCCTTCTCAACAACCACTTCGGCACAGCATGAATTATTTAAAGCTACACCTGAGGCAATGGGGTTCACTGTCACTGTTTCCATGGTAGCCTTATAATTCCTTATATTTTGCCCATATGTCCCCTCCTTCCCCCAGCTCAGTAGTATCCCACATAATTAAGTACAGCTGTCTCAGACTGAGAGGTCCCTTCCCCACCCACCTAGGAGACAGCAAAACCACTGTTTTAATTTTGAGTTAAACAAAAGCATTAACACATGTCTTGGTTGTGAGCAGTGTCGATGAGGCAGGTGACATCGCTCCGGGGCTTTAGAGTTGGAGACTGCGTGTGGCAATCTCAGAGGGACTCCCACTCATGGTAGGCCACCCTTGCCCCAGTGCAGTTAGCTAAGAGTACTGGGACAAGTCGGGGAGATCTCCAGGATAAATCTCTCTCCAGAGTGCTGGTATTCAGTTTATCTTCATCAATCCCTTTAGCGGAGGACATCAGCGGCTACAGTCTCATGGCGGTGGGAGAAAAAGCACTGTCCATCTCCGATCCCCTCCCTGGCCTCCAAACCATCAATCCGCCCTGGAACAATCCAGCAAAGTACCACAGTAGGGTGATTCAACAGGACTTCGGTGGGGAGGCCTTAGATTGTTGTAAAGTGCCTGCCCCTCCACGTTTAAGTGGGACATTAGGTAGTCTCAGAGTGGCGCATGAGGGGGCTGCATTACGAGGCTCTCCCGCAGCCAGTGACGCAGTTTTAACATGTTACCTGCAGTCTGGGATATGCGGTGGGCCTTTTGTGCATCCATGGGACATAAAGGCCCAGATATTCAAAGGGGTTGCTCCATGCGCAACAGGGTTACGCATGCGCAAGTCCTACATTGCGCCATTCTGCGATATTCAGCAGGAGGCAGTTGCTCCACTGGCAACAGGTTGCGCAAAAGAGCAATGCAAATGAATGCATGCTCAACAGGAGGGGGAGGAACCATGCATAACCTGCGCAACCTGATATTCAGTCGGGTTGTGCAGAGTTGTGCATGCGCAACCCCCAACCTGCGCCTGCACAACCTTGAGCCAAAAAGAAAGGATCAAGTTGAGGGCCACCCACAGGTGAGCTGCTGTATTGCAGGGCGCAACACAGCAGCTGCCACCCCTGGCTGGCCCCCAACTCGGTCCCTGTGCCCCCCCACCAGCCCGATCGCGGGCATCACAGTTACATGAAACCCCCCACATCTCCCACAGCCCGATCGCGGGCAGTACACGTACATGAACCCCCACACACACATCTCCAGCCCGATCGCGGGCAGTACACGACATGAACCCCACACACACACATCCCCCATAGCCCGATCACGGGCAGTACACGCGACATGAACCCCCACACACACACACACATCTCCCACAGCCCGATCACGGGCAGTACACGACATGAAACCCCCCACACACACACACACATCTCCCACAGCCCGATCAAGGGCAGAACCTGTATGAACCCCAAGTGCCCGATCGCGGGCAGAATGCTACCCTCCCCAACTCGAATAACTCCCTGGTGGTCAGTGGACCGTAAAGCCCGATCGCGGGCAGAATGTCACAACACAACCCCCCAAACATCTCCTGGTGTCTAGTGTCCCCCACCCACCCACGGAAGCCCTCCACCCCGCTCCCCCGCGGCGGTGAGCGACTGCATCCACCCGCCTGCCGCCCGCCATGCCCGCCGACTGACTGTCGGTGGGCTGCCGCCGGTGGTGCAGAGCTGCAGCCAATGGGCGTGAGCCCATGCCGTACATGACAGTCCAGATTTGTGAGTCAGGATCATTCATATGATGATAGTCCAGATTTGTGAACTGAGATCATTCACAATCTGACTGTCATGTACGGTATGGGCTGCATCGCCCATTGGCTGTAGCTCGCACCAATGGGCGTGCAGTCTCACCGACAGTCAGTCGGCGGGCGGGCGGGTGGATGCAGTCGCCTGGCCGCCGCGGGGGGATGGGGTGGAGGGGCTTGCGGGTGGGTGGGGACACTAGACACCAGGGAGATGTTTTGGGGTTTGCAGACATTCTGCCCAGCGATCAGGCTTTACGGGTCCACTGGACCACCAGGGAGTTATTCCGAGTTGGGGGGTCAAGGTATTGTACTGCCCGCGATCGGGCTGTGGAGATGTGTGGGGGTCATGCACGTACTGCCCGGCGATCGGCTGTGGGAGATGTGGGGTTCATGTACGTGTACTGCCCGCGATCGGGCTGTGGGAGATGGGGGTTCATATTTGTACTGCCCGCGATCGGGCTGTGGGAGATGTGGGGTTTCTATAACTGTGATGCACCACATCGGCTGTATTGAGCTCGGTTGTCCCCGACGGCTGCTGCCTGGCAGGGTGGCCAGGAGCAAGTCCTCGGGATCAAGGCGCACCTACATGCAAATGGCATGCAAATGGGGCCATAAATAGATGCAAATGGCCCCCTGCGCCTGTATAAATTATGGCCCCATTTGCATGTCACCTTTTGAATATGGAAATTTGAGCATGGCGCAATGGTACTTCGCCACCGCCGTTAATGCTCAACTCTGGCAACTTGCGGTGGCGCCCAGTTCCACTGCGCCATCTGTGATGCGCGCAAGTGTTGTGGAGTGGGGTGATGTTCAAGCAGCAGCTAACTCCTTTGAATATCACCCCGGCCACACCCCTGCGCAACTATTTTGAGCAGCGCAGGGGCTTGCGCCTCAGAATGGCTCAGTTTGAATATCTTGGCCAAAGAGTGCAATAGTATGGCAGTACCTGTTGTTAGACCTTTGGAGCTTGTAGGGTTGGGGATTGCTGCTGATCTCGGAGACCTGCGACTATTTTCTATAAGGACTCCAGTCCCTGTTGTCTCCTAGGTTCCAAATTCAGTTGCTGCCACTCTTTCTGGGATAGCTTGCTTGCCGGGGAGGGCCCCGGTGGGGTCCGGAGCTTTGGAGTTTCAATTTGCCAGCCAGCAAGCTCCTCAACCACCTCCGCTGCAGTATTGAAGGTTGTGGAGCCATCTGGGAAATACATCGTCATTTTAGCTGGATATGGTGTATGGAATCGGAGACATGCTGACTTGAGGGACTTGATCACCGAAAGGTAGGTTTTGCGCTTAGCCATCACCTCGGGGCGTAGTCATTTTCTAGGTATAGTCGGTGTCCCTTGAACATCATTGCCCCTTTTTTCCAGGCTGTATGGAGGACGGTTTTCTTTTCCTGAAATATAAGGAATCTCAATAGGATTGAGTGTGGTCTAACTTCTGGTCCCATCCTGGGGCCTAGACTGCGATGAACGCACTCAGTCTCCATTGTGAGGGCGTCTGGTAACTGAAGGCAGGAACGTAGAAGGTTCTGCAGAAAGGGGATGATGTCTGATCCATCAGACCCCTCTGGGACCCCAGAAATCCAGACATTATTGTGGTGGTTTCTACTTTCTTCATCCTCCGCCCTCTCCTACAGGGACTGATTGATGTTGTGTATTTATATGATAGCTCGCTCTGCAATGTCCACGCAGTGGTCGGAGGATGTAAGTTGCTCCTCCATTGTGTCCTACCACTATTCCATTTTGTCCATATCTGTTCTTAATGCTGTGGTAATGGATTGCATCTCCTGGTGAAAATCATGGAGTTCACCCGGCACTAGTCATTTGCTTCTACAGGGCGTTGAGGCTAGTACCTTTGGATTTGGCACATCTGCGCTTGGATGAGTTCTGTGAGGTCTGAGAGCAGTCACTCTCCGATTCAAGCTCAGACTACGTCACGCTTACTTTGGCTTGAGGGGGCTGGAAATCACCCGTCCCTCTCCTGGTGTTCATTTACCTTCTGGTGTAATATTAAAGTTCTGATGTACTATTTATAGGAGTAATCTGAAGGTTGTAGTAGTTTGTCTGGGGAGTGTGAGTTGACTAGGCTGCTATCTCCTGCATGACATCACCGGAAGCCCAGCACTGCATAGGATTAACCCACCAATCCACCCCTTCTCTCCCACCCATGGTTGGTAAATGAAATTTGTGATCATTGACTATCCACCCACTTCCTCAACAGGGGACTGACACCTGGCCTCAGTTAGCATGGTGCTATTGCTCTCACTAGGGTTGCTCTCTTTTGATTGCTTGGCTGCTTGTTACCCACTCCCCTGCATAACAATCAGCTGATTTCTACCCTCAGGTATCTAGAGCACCTATCCCATCCCCAGTCCTGATAAGCTTCGGATTAACTGCCACACCAAGTATTCTCAGCCGCCTGCCCCCCAATGTAACTGATCTGGATGCTTTTTGGAATTTTTAAGTTTATTGTAGGCACAGGACAAAACCACTGGTCCACTAGCCCCACCCCCCTTTACATTCTAGACTCCCAGTAACCTGAATTTCTGGGAACGACTGTTCTCAGCACTGCAAGCCTATTGCTCTAGAGGGTGACAGTTCCTGTTTAGCTACTACACTTAAGTTCTCAGGAGTAATTCCATGCTACCCCCCCTCCCCTTTAGCCGCAGATCCTTCCACAGATCCTTCCTGCAACAGTTCTCAGAAACCCAACCCAACTGCCCTGGAGTTGCACTACTGCTCCTGATGCCCAGTCCCGGCTGCTAATTTTGGTAGGCACAGGAGCAACCATTGGTCCGCTAGCCCCCCCACCCTTTACCATCTAGACTTCCAGTAGACCAGGAGTTGTGCTTCTGCTCTTGATGCCCAGTCCTTGGTTGCTATTTTTCAGATCCTCATCTATGTTTCTCACTACTCTCTACCTTACCTCCCCCTACTTGTCACCCTGACTTACCTCCACTCTTCTCCTTCCCTTCCCTTCATTCCTTGTCTTGTGGTTCCAACTTCCTCCCCCACTCTCCCCTCATCCTTCTGTTCCCCTGCCCAGCCACTCTTGGCCCCCAGATGCTTCGCCCCTCCCTATACTTTGCTTTCATGTTGGGCTGCTCAGGTTCCAGCTTACCCCTCCCCTACCCAACATCCCTCTCCCTCCTTGTTACCATGTAGAAGGTTATCACTATCAGTCCCTGTCAGACTCCAGATCACCCTTCTACTTTTGGCTATGGTAGATACTGAACTTAACCCTGGTCTGGCAAACTCTTCCACCACCTGTCTTCCCAAAGGCTTAAAAATAGTCCATCTCAACATCCGAAGCCTCCTCCTCAAAATAACCTTTCTCCAGCCACTCATGTTAACCCTTCAGCTTGATATACTAATTATTTCTAAGTCTTGGATCTCCCTTAAAATCCCTGATAGTAGAATTACCATCCCCAGATGCTTCCTTATCCGACAGGATAGGCCCAACTGGGGCGGTGATGTGGCCATGTATTTCTCTTCCACGCTCCAGTTTACACCTCTATCTTAGCTCCTTGCCCCTGCCTTTGAACTATTACTCATCAGACTCTCCTCCCTCCCTCCCTCTCTCCTTCCCCATCTTCATGGCCAGTGTATACTGTTGCCTGGCCATCCCACCCCTCCCGCTTCAGTTATCAACCTCCTTACCACCCTCTTGTCTGGCAAACCCACATTCTAGGTGGCTGTAATCTTAACTGGCTCTCCCCTTCTCAGACCAAAACTTGTAATGACATTAATTCCCTAAATCTGACCCAATTAATCACCAAACCCACATGCCTAAACCTCAACTCCCCAAATCATACCCTCTTAGACTGGGCTGTCGCCTCCCACCCACACTGTATTATTGATGCCAGTATTCTCCCAGATGCTCTGAGCGACCATCACATGGTCTATTGTGTACGTAAAATCCACTGTCCCAAGGCTCCTCCTAAACTCCTACTAATTCGATCATTGAGATCCCTGGACCTGGCTCCCATCTTTGAGGAGCTGGTAAATGGTGACTGGTCACCTATCCCTTCCACCTCCTCTGTTGATTTCGCTGTCAGCTATTTAAATTTCAAATTCCTGGACATGTGGTACCAGCATGCTCCCCTCAGGAGAACCAGTGTGAGAGGGTCCCACCTCCATTGGATCTCAACAGATCTACTGGCCTACCTGCTTGCACAAGACCATGTGTGGAAGGTGCACAAGATTACCGTCTCCCCGGCAGATCTCCACAGGTACCGCTCCCTTTGGAATGCGTGTACCAAAGCTGTCAGACTCGCCAAAGCCAAGTACTTTTCTGCCTCCTTCCAAACTAACATCAATCATCCTTCCAAATTCTGGAGGGTTGTCCAAGCCCCTCTTCTCCCCTCCTGCTCAGCCTCCCATACCTGTCCTTAGGGTGGGTGACACGTCCACTTCTGATCCCCTGTCTGTGACTACTGAATTTAATACCTTCTTCACCTCCTGTGCCTCTTCTCTTCTCACTCCCACCTCCATCTTCCCCATCCCCCTCCTACATCCCACTCCTTCTCTTTCTCTCAGGTATCCTCATCTGACACTCTCAAGGTCCTCCTAGCCCTAAACCCTGCCAAGAATAAGAGCCCTGGTGGGCTCAACTCCAAACATCTTCAGCTCTCTGTCCCAGCTATTGCCTCACTGCTCGCCTCCCTATTAAACCTCCCTTTCTCCCTAGCCTCTGTCCTAGCCACTTGTAAGCTCGCCAGAGTCGTACCCTTTCCTCAGGGTGGCGACCCTTCCATTCCTGGCAACTGTCACCCTATCTCTTTACTCCCCATCCTTGCTAAACTACAGGAGCACATAGTTCTATCCCAGCTCTTTCCTTACCTCGATGACTCCTCCTTTTTCACCCCCTTCTGGTCTGACTTCCGGAAATCCCATTCAACCTCTACCTCTCTCTTCCAGCTTATTGACTCCATCCTCTCAGGTATGGACCTGGGCCTTATCACCACCACCACCACCACCACGGTTTTTGTTGATCTAGCCAAGGCCTTCGACACTGTATCCCATCCTCTCCTTTTAAATAAAATTGCAGCAGCAGGACTGTCTGCCCCAGCCACTAACTGGTTCCATTCCTACCTAGAGAGTAGGTCTCAGTCAGTTAGGATAGGTGACTCCCTGTCCCCTTCCCCCACAGGACTGGAGTCCAACATGGCTTGGTCCTCGCCCCACTTCTCTTTTCTATTTTCTTAAATGACCTTCCTGATGTCTGCACCTCTACAGCCATCCACATGTACACAGACTATACTGTCTGTACACCTCTGGTCCCTTCCCTTCTGATGTGGCAACCACATTCCAGCTGGATTTTGACAAAGTTCAGCTCTGGTTCCTCTCAAATCAGTTGTTTGTCAATGCCAAGAATACTGTCTCTGTGACCTTCAGCACTAGGCAGAGACTCTCTCGGCTTTCATCCTTCCCTTCCATCCACACCCGTGATGGGACCACGATCGAAGATGTTACCTCCTGCAGGTATCTCAGGATCTGGCTCAACCAACATCTCAACTTTTATGGAAATGTGGATGCCATCTACAAGAAACTGCACTCCAAGGGAGCTTTATATAGAAACCATGACTGCATCCCCTTGCCGGCTCGCCGAACATTTGTCCAGAAAATTATCCTCCCTATCTTCGACTATGGAGATATAGTCTACAGTGCCACTCTCAAGTCCTTCCTTGCCAGATTGGATATCCTCTTCCACTCGTTATGTCGTTTTGCTCTTGACTGTCCTCCCCAGACTCACCACTGTGACCTCTACAAATCCCTCTCCTTCTTCTCTCTTAATGACAGGCACTTCACCCACTGTGCTAGCTTTGTAGTCAAATACTGGTTCGGGTCCCTTCCTTCCTACCTCATCTCTGCTGTCTCCCTTCGCCCCACATCCACCTACTCTCTTCTTAAAGTCAGTCCTCGCATCTTTGCTCTCCCCCCTTGGATCCACCTCTGCAGGCCAGGCCACCTCTCTTATGGATTCCCTAAATTCTGGAATACCCATCCACTGTCTATCCAAACTGCTTCACCCCCAACTCCCTCTCCTCTAAAACCTCATCTCCCCCCTCCTGTAACTGCCCCTAACTTGTTCATTCCTATTGTAGCGCTTGCCATTTGACTTTTGCCACATCATTTGTAGTTATTTCTGCACTTGCTGTATAGGATTCATGCCTACCTGTATTTGATTATCCTGTACTCTGAGTTGCTGATTTCTCAATATCCTAACTGTATGCATTGAACTTGTATTTGCGGTATACCGTAACTATGTATTTACTGTGTGTTCCTTCTTCCCATTCCCCCAGGATGCATCTGAAAATGAGCAATTCTAGGGACATGGATATGTTGTTCTTCCACACTTATTGGCAGGTATCCTTGCCGCTTTAAATCTTGCCGGAAGGTCTTCAAGCTGGCTCCTCCCACCCACCCGGGTGGTATAACTCTCGGCTCCGCCCCATGACGCCAGATCTTCCTTACCGCTTGGAAGCTCAGGTTCCCTCCTTAACGCTCTGCGTTTGAGACTGGTTCCTATTTCTTCCGTTTTGCGAATTTGAAAGTTTTTGCTAAAAAGACTTCGGTCTTCAATCCCTCGCGGCTGCGATGAACAAATCGACTCCCAGTTTTCGGAGATGCCTTGCGGAGCAGAAGATGTTTCGGATCCACACTCCACGTGTGTCTACTGTTTAGGCCTTGAGCACGACCCGCGGGCCCCTGCGACTGTGCTCTTCCTTCTCGACCCTCGTCCTCGAACCACGTGCTGCACGATTGCAACTGGAGCCGTCCCGAGCGTTTTCCTCAGTGTAAGTCTAAGAGGCCCGGTCGGCGGTGTCCGCGCGGCTGCGGCCTCGGCGGATCAGCTCGAGCAGGTGATCGCCCTCGAAGAGGAGGCGGCGCGGGCTGTATCTTCCTCGGCCGTGGCATTTATCCCGCTTTCTCTGGGTTCTTCCTGTACAGCTTCCTTCAAGGAGCTTTGTCTGTCCCTCTCCACTAAGGGAGAGGGGCCAACGTCTGCTGGACCTTATTCTCGGTCCAAAAAGAAGGACAAGGTTAAATCCCTCCATCGACGCTCTTGGGAGCGGGAAGGTCCTCTCCCGAGTCGCCGACTCGCTGACTTCGGGTGGCCGCTCGCCTTCGGCCACTGGTCTCACGGTGTCCCCGTCAGATCAGTTGACCGAGACTCCCGTCGACGCAGTCAAGATTTTTCTTGACCCATTGGACGGGTTGTCGCCTGTAGAAGCCGAGACTCCCCTCTCCCCGGTTCTCCCGGGGGGAGTTGAGGATCCCGTGGGCTTGCCTGTGCCTCCGGTTCCGGAGCCCTCGGGCGAACCCTCCGAGCCGAGGAGAGTGCCGGCTCCTGCCGACACTTCCCGCACCGACCTCGGAGAAAAGCGAGTTCTCGGTCTCGATCTCGGACCTCTTCAGCGGTCAGCCGATCCGCGTCATAGGCGGTCTCGGCTTACCGCAGTAAGTGGCGTCGCCCGCTCGTCTCGTCCTCCTCGGATGAGGGAAGCGGCGTGAGATTACGTCGGCCGACGATGAGGACCTCATGTGGTAACAGCTCCTCCTGACCGGGAATAAGCTGACGCCGTCGCCTTCCCCGGCCATTAAGTGTCTGTCACCGGAGCGGCCGATACAACCCCTCGACTTACCCGAGGAGCCTGTTCCCAGGCCAGTTGTTCGGCCAGAACCAGCTGCTCCACCGATTCCGGTGGAACCTCCGCCTCCACAGCCATTATTTGGGGCTCCGACCAAGGATTCTCGGTCGGCTAAGGGTCTACCCCATAGGCTGTCTGTTACCCTCACTCCCGACCGATCTCGGCAGGTGGAGGGTGGCTCAGGCCAGAGGCAGCTCTTCGAGGACTCTTCCGAGTCCGAGGATGATTCCTCCTTTTTCTCCAAACGAATGGACTTGGAGTCCTCAGGAGGTCAGTCAGTGGACGATAGCCCTTCGTCCTTGCTAGGATTGCTTCGGCTCATCTCGGAGTCCACCGGGATGAAGCTCGAACCCGTTTCTAAATGGGCCAGGTATCCCTCACGGAGATTCTGGTCCGAGGATTCCCTACAGAGGCTCTTCCGTGGCCGAGGCCATAGTGGGTCCGCCTTGGAGCTTTGGCAGTGCCCTGCTTCCTGCCCTGCGCCTTGCCAGGATGGCCAGGGTATGCGGTCCCTACCGTTCCCTGTCCAGTTTTTTCGAGCACCTCTGCTGAGGGTTGTTATCGACAGCTGCTGCTACCGGAAACGCCAAGGATGTGGATAAACCTCCCGACAAGGAATCCAAGAAATTGGATTATGTCGGGTGAAAAGTCTATGCTGCGCCCTCTCGGCTTCGTCCAGGCCAGTTCGGCCATCCTCATGGCACATTTTTCTCATGCCCTGTTGGGCTCCCTGGATGAGGTCATCCCTCATCTTCCCGCGGATCTGCAGACTACGGTCAAGCAGGTGCGGGACCAGGGCAGGGCAGTGGCCAAACAGCAGCTCCAGACTGATTTAGACATTGGGGACTCATGTGCCAGGTCTGTGGTGGCCGCAGTGGCCATGCGTCGTCGGGCTTGGCTGAGGATATCCACCTTTACTTCGGATACCCAGCACAAGTTGGCGGATGTTCCCTTTTTGGGGACTGACCTCTTCGGCCCTGGGGTGGAAGGTCACCTGCAGAGGATCGAGAAGTCCAATGCTACCTTGGACTCGGTCTCTTCCGCTCAGAAGGACAAAGGCCGCAAGCCACAGTCTAAGCCCTTTCGTCCTTCTGCGCCCCGGCGCCCGGCCCAGCAACGTCAGGGCCAGCAGGCTCGGGCTTGGCATCCCAAACCCAAGCCGTCGGCTTCCTCTAACAGGAAACAGGGAGGTAAAGGCCCAGGAGGTCCCTCAGCCGGTCCCTCCTCCAAGCCTGCCCAGTGACGGGCTGAGGGGTGTCGCCCCCATTCCCGTCACCTCACCCCTGGTTCCCCCCGTGGGGCGGCTCCGACACTTCCTTTCCGCCTGGTCCGCTATTACCTCGGACAGGTGGGTACTGGAGGTGGTGGTAAAAGGCCTGCCTCTGGAATTCGAGCAGGTCCCACCCTTCAGAGCCGTCGCACTTCGGGGGGCCTCGGGGTCCGCAGCCTCACTGTCGGCTTGTCGAGCCGACATCGCTCTCCTCCTCCAAAAGGAGGTGATCAGGGTGGTAGCGGACCCCCCCTCAGACCCGGGGTTTGTGTCCAGGGGTTTGTGTCCAGGTACTTCCTGGTTCCGAAACGGACGGGGGGCTGGCGCCCCATTCTCGACCTACACGACCTAAACAAGTTCCTAAGGTCTCGAACCTTCAGGATGGTCACTCTGGCTCAGATAATACCATCCTTGGAACGCTGCTTATAGTTCTGCTCTCTGGACTTGCAGGACGCGTTTTTTCACGTCCCTATCCGTCCGTCTCACCAGAGATTCCTTCGCTTTCGAGCGGAGGGATCCCTTTTCGAGTTCCGAGCCATGCCCTTCGGCTTGTCTCCAGCTCCCAGGGTCTTCACCAAATGCATGGCAGTGGTGACAGCATTCCTGCGGCGCCAAGGGGTCTGGGTGTACCCTTACCTGGACGACTGGCTGATAGCAGCCCCCTCCAGGCAGGAGGTGGAGCGGTCCAGAGATCTGGCCCTCCAGGTCTGCTCTCAACTGGGCCTCCTCATCAACGAGGCCAAGTCGGAACTCGAGCCGAAGCAGGTGATTCTTTTCATCAGGGCGCAGCTCGACTCTCTTCGAGCCAGAGCGCGGCTCCCGGCGGACAGGGCCGAGGTTCTTTCCTCCTTTGCCCAATCATTTCTGGTTGGGCAATTGCGCCCTGCCCGGGACTTCCTGCGCCTCCTGGGTCTCATGGCGGCCTGCACCAGCATGGTCCGTTGGGCCCGCTGGAACATGCGTCCTCTTCAGTGGGGACTGGCCAGTCAGTGGTCACAACGCTGCGATCCTTTGGACCAGCTTGTGATGGTGACCCAGGGGATGTGGAACGCTCTCCGGTGGTGGATCGTTCCAGGTCATTTGCAGGAGGGCATCCCATTCGTCCGCCCCGAGCAGACGGTCTCTCTATCGACCGATGCCTCTCTGATGGGTTGGGGTGCCCATCTGGGAGAACACCGGCCTCACGGCCTTTGGTCCCCGCGAGGAGTCCCGATGCCACATCAACCTGCTGGAGCTCCGTGCGGTCCGCCTAGCTCTCACCGCCTTTGCTCCGTTTCTCCGGGGTCAAGTGGTCCGAGTCCAGACGGACAACACCACGACCATGTACTGTCTAAACTGCCAGGGCGGGATGCGCTCCATGCTTCTATGCAAGGAAGCTCTCTGCATTTGGTCACTCGTGCGCAGCCTGGAGGCGGATCTCCTAGCCATTCATGTGGCAGGAGTCTCCAACACCCTGGCCGATGCCCTAAGCCGGATAGGGGCTGCGTCCCACAAGTGGTCTCTCCTGCCGGAGGTAGTACAGTATCTGTTCTCCCATTGGGGCACACCTCAGGTGGACCTGTTTGCCTCCAGGGAGAACGCGAAGCTGAGGCTGTTCCATGCCCGCCCCCCTCAGCAGGGCTCGCTGCAGGGGGATGCCTTCTCGAGGCCGTGGACCCCGGGCCTCTTCTACGCCTTTCCCCCATTTCCCTTGATTCACAAGGTGCTTCTCAAAGCAAGGAGGGACAAGGCGCAGGTGATTCTGATAGCCTCAGACTGGCCTCGCCAGTTCTGGTACCCAGATCTCCTCAGTCTCAGCTCCAGGCTCCGAGGCAGCTTCCAGCTCGCCCGGACCTGATCTCAGTCAATCAGGGGAAGGTGTTCCATCCGGACCTTCAATCCCTGCACCTGACGGCCTGGTTCCTGAGCGGCTAGAGTTCCAGGCCTTGGGTCTTTCCGACGAGGTCCTCAATGTAGTTGAGGCATCCCGTAAGGAGTCGACCAGGAAATGCTATGCCTTCAAATGGAAGAGGTTTTCCATTTGGTGTCAGGGCAAGGGCTTGGACCCTTCCTCCTGTTCCTTGGCAAGCATCTTGGACTATTTTGTGTCCCTTTCTAATCAAGGGCTTGGTCGGCGACCCTAAGGGTGCACCGCAGCCATCTCTGCTTACAGGCGGGCGGGAAGCAGTCGGTGAGCAGGAAGGTGGTCTGGCGCTTTTTCAAAGGTCTTTGATCGTGATTTCCTGCGTAGAACCTCCACCTCCATGGGATCTACTGCTGGTACTGGCAAAGCTCATGGGCAAGCCATTGAACCTATGCACAGGTGTGCTCTCTCTCACCTGTTGTGGAAGACCACCTTCTTGGTGGCTACTCCGTCAGCCAGAAGGATGGGAGAGCTCCAGGCGCTTTCCATCGAGGTCTCCTTACCTGGTCTTCCACAGGGACAAGGTTGTCCTGCGCCTCACCCGAAATTCCTTCCGAAGGTAGGTGGAGTTTCACCTTAACCAGGTGTTGACTCTGCCGGTGTTCTACCCCAATCACACTCGGAGGTCGAATATAGGCTCCATACCTTGACCCTAGAAGGGCGCTCACCTATTACAAAGAGCGCACGCTGCCGAAATTCGGGAGAGGTTCGCCAGCTGTTTGTCACCTATGCTGAAGCCGATCTGGCAGACCTGCAGCCAAGCGGACGATAAGCAGGTGGGTCACCTCCTGCATAGATCTTCATAAGTTGGCGGGCATGGAGCCCCAGAGGATAAGAGCTCATTCTACCCGCCATACTGCTGCATCGATGGCTGCTTCCAGGGACGTCCCTATCCAGGAAATCTGCAGGGCTGCTACCTGGAAGTCAGCACACACCTTCATTACCCATTACCACATCGACCTTGAGTCACGCCGGGATGCTGGTTTTGGGGCCTCGGTTCTCCAGTCTCTATTCCCTAAGTAGAGGGTGTGCGTCTTGCCTCCCTCCTCCCGGAGAACTGTTAGGAGTCTGCCAATAAGTGTGGATGAACAACATATCCATGTCCCTAGAAATACAGGTTACTCACCTGTAACAGGAGTTCTAGGAATGGTATATGTTGTTCATCCACACGACCCACCCGACCTCCCCGGCTTCGACGCACAACCTGAGCTTCCAGCGGGCCAGATCTGGCGTCATGGGGCGGAGCCGAGAGTTGTACCACCCGGTTGGGGGGGAGGAGCCAGCTTGAAGACCTTCCAGCAAGATTTAAAGCGGCAAGGATACCTGCCAATAAGTGTGGATGAACAACATATACCATTCCTAGAACTCCTGTTACAGGTGAGTAACCTGTATTTACTGCTCAGTATGCTTTTCCTGGTGAAACTTTTAAATAAATAAATAATATGTAGCATAGACACAGTACACAGATCTTCAGGAGTATCTCAGCAGGATCTATAAGGAAGATTTTCAGCAGTACAACTGGGGCCTCCCATGCCGACGTTGTCTGCTGATGTCACCAACCCTATAAAGTCATGAGCGAACCTGCTCCCTCCTTAGTTCTTTCCTGCCATCAACTCGATCGCATGGGTCTCCGCAGAAGCTCCGATGCAGTTTCATGCCATTTTTTTTCACCTATAGCTTTTATATTCTTACTTTATAGAATCTCTTTTTCCAAAGAGATTCCTTTACCTGGTTTATGTTGAGAGTTAATCCTTCGACTTCTGTTTTCTGTAGCTGCAGAAAGAAGATTGCTTCTACAGACAAACACTCGATCTGTGTCTGCTGTCTGGGGCCTAGCCACGACACTTGAGACTATGAGCTCTGCCAGAAGTTTAATCAAACCACCCTCATGCGATGCAAAACGTCTCTCAAAAAATTCCTCATGGAGCAACAGGTAGCCAGTTCTGGGCATGAGCCCTCCGGGGTCCCTCACTCCCAGTCACAGGCAGGGTCATCAAGCTCCCAGGCCACCAAGGCCTGAGACAAGTTCTCGGGGGGAAAGTCACAAAAAAGACTGCGATAGGGACCGCTCCCTGCAGCAGTGGTCCCGCTCCCCGACGGCCTCTTCCTTGTCATCCAGGGGCACTCCGTCAACCGCGGCTGCACCGACGCCTAAATCTGCTGTCCAGGTCTCTCTTCCTACCTGACCTCTACTGACAGCACCTCCGCCTGAGTGCACAGCTGCCAACCATCAATCTCTGGGTTGTCAGCCCCGTCTTTGTCTGACGGGGTCATTGATGCCTGATGCTTCCCCAGGTCCTCCGACTGTGGGCTTTTCGGGCTCTCATGGACCGTCAGACATGTCATCGCTCCCAGTACTATCAACCCCTCCTCTGTCAATGCAGCAGTCATCGACCTCACAACATTTTGGCCAGATTTATGACTGTTTTGGTCCATCAGCTAGGTGGGTATCGGTCTGCTTCGCCTGCGCCGTTGATGGCCCCGTTGTCATCGACTCTGCTCCGACCTCCACCAGGCTGTTCCCTGTGGGCCATCAGTACCCTGCTCATTGGACCTGGAGCTGGATCAGGTCAACGTTGAGGAGAAGTACCACCCTGATCTCATTCTTCCTGAAGAAGAGGAAGAGCCTCCATCTAGTGAGTGAGTGAGTGAGGACTCTGTCAAACATATGCCTAGGTCTCCTCCAGGAGACCCTATCTTCTTTAATGCTATGAAGCAGCCGTCCTCAGCCATGGGTTTCCATACTGATGGGGAGGATGCCACCAGAGGAGATCTGGTGAATTTCTTGGAGACTCCGGAGTCCCCTCCCAAAGTCATTCCTTCTAGCCTTCCTTCTCTGAGGAATGCAACCACTGTAGCCTGGCACAGGCCTGACATGGTGCCAGCCATGCCCCGCAGGGCTGATGAGCTTTATCTTGCCCCTCATGGTCTGCCACACTATGCTGCCAACCTGAGACAGATTTTGTGGTAATAACGGCAGCCCATAATAGATCTAAGGTGCCCAAGCACTTTAGCTCCCTTCCCCCCCCCAACAGAGAGTACCGCAGAATAGATCTCTGGGGCAGGAGGGTCTATGCCTCCTCCACCATTGGGCTGAGGATTGCCAGCTACCTTTCTCATATGGTGAAGTACCAGAATACCATTTGGAAGAAGAGCAAGGCCGCGGCCCAAGCCCTTCAAACAACATAAAGTCTTACTGTATTCAGACATAATGTAGTTAGCCCTAGCACTTGAACTGCCCCAGAGAGGAAAGAGTTAACTCTTTGCAGAAGCATAGAACGTTGAGCTCGAGCTCGGTTTTCAAACCTCTGTCTGTGGTACTTCCCAGTGTAACTGTCAGATTCTTTACTCCGCCTAACAGTGAAGTCGCTCCGGAGATTTCCTCTGCTCGGTTCGGTAAAAGTAAAGTGTTCAGTTTAAATCGCATATTTTTTTATTTTTGGATTTACAGCCACTGTCTATGGTAGAGGTAGTGTGTAGATAGGTAGTGACTGTGTTTTATTTTGGTGAAAAAGTGGAAATTGTCCTTTTCTTCGGTTTCTTCCCGGTCGGTCCGGTTTGGAACCGACTTTGTTAAATTTAATTTCTGGGATTAGTGTAGTGTTCCGGTACTGATCAGTTTCAAAAGAACCAGACTTTTTACTGGTTCCTTTAAAAAGCCCATGACATGGTTTGTAACCGATCAGTTGTTATATTAGCTGGCTTGAAAGCTGCAATAGGGTAATTTGTTAGGTTAGCCATGTCTGAGAAACCAAAGAAGAAAACTGGTCCCACTGGGTTTCAACACTGTACTGAGTGTGGGGAGGCCTTTGCTGAGGCCGAACCCCACCTCATCTGTGTTTATTGTCTGGGGTTTGAACACCTCAAGTCAGACTGTCAAATCTGTAAAATCTTTCCTAAATCCACTCTAGATAAAAGACTGAGTAGGCTGAAGGAAAGGGAGGCCAAGAAGTCCATAGATCCAGATGGCCATCCCGGTTCGGTTGCGGCCGAACCTGAGGAAGTGCCTACTGACCTAGGCGATACCTCCTCGGGCAAAAGGAGAGCCGACCCCGAGGGGTCAGTTCCGTCAAAGAAAAAGCGCAAGTCCGCCAGCTTGGATCATGTATCCCACTCTCCAACCACGGACGAAATAGCCAAAGCGATTAGTATTGTCCAATCGCTTAGACTGGTTCCGTCCGAACTGGTACTGCCGGTTTGGTGGTTGTTTGGTCGGATCCATCTCCTCCGGATTATGACCCAGATGCTTATTATGAGGAGTGGGAGGGAGACGAGGACTATCCTGGTGATGATGGCGATGAAGATGACGATGAAGGAGGTCTGGATGTGCCCATTGAACCGGACATCTCCCCAGACGGGCCCTCAGGTGTCTCTCCTCCCAGGCTCTCTGAGTCCCCTTCACACTTTTTGTTCTACAAAAAGGTGGCACAAACCCTGCCGCTTCCCTTGGTTGAAGCCGCAGAGGAGGATGAAGAGCCTGATTTTGTGGAAATGA
The DNA here is from genome assembly GCA_016271365.2 of Neoceratodus forsteri. Taxonomy (NCBI): domain Eukaryota; kingdom Metazoa; phylum Chordata; order Ceratodontiformes; family Ceratodontidae; genus Neoceratodus; species Neoceratodus forsteri. The sequence goes on from JADMNL010000023.1 coordinate 142,638,121, forward strand.
TGGACATCCCAGAGTCCAAAAAGCTGTCTATCCCACTTCATAAATCCTTGGGGAAACAGACGCACAAAATTTTACAAAGTCCTAGTTCAGTACCTCCTGTGGATAAGAGAATGGACAGGAGGTATTCGTTATCAGGCTCGGCTGCAGAGTTCCTTTATAGTCATTGCAGCCATGTTATGGTGGCAGGCTACAGCCTGTGACAGGGCTAACATTCCTTTGCTTCACCCCGGATAACAACTCCAGGAAAGTGGATACCATGGCCAAAAACAGTATTTGGCATCCTCTTTGGGATTCAGGCAGGCTACTTATATGGCTTACAGCCAGGTACCAGAAATCCAGATGGGATACAGTTCTGGAACTGGCTAAACAGGCCTCTCCCCAGCTAGCCAAGGAGCTGGAGGTGGTGGCTGCTGATGGAATTGAGGCATCCAAAATGCAATTTCATGCTGCTGTGGACTCCAGTGATATGGCATCTAGAGTCATGGCTACATCTGTGTCTCTCAGAAGACATGCTTGGCTCAGATGTACTAGCCTTTCACAGGATACCCAGACTAAGGCCATGGATTTTCTGTAGTAGGTAACTCTCTGTTTGGGGAGCAGACAGAGGCTTACATGAAGAAAATGGATGAATACAGGACCACGTACAGGAGTGCACAGGCCAAGGAAAGGCAGGCCACTCTGGACAAGTAGCAGTCTAGGGGCAGGGACAGGCCCTTTCAAAGGTCTTTTTACCAAGCCCAGGCCTCCTCTCCCTTCCTACAGAGGGGGTTCTTCAGAAGGAGGGAGGGGTAGGAGGGAGATGAGCGGGGCTGCTCCCTCCTCCTCTCAGTCTAAGGCTCCTGCCAAGCAGACACCCTGATGTGTCAGCCGGGTCGACTCCCCATTTCCAGTAGGAGTAGGCTGGCTTACTACTTCCAGGCCTGGAAGTCTGTGACCTCAGACAAGTGGGTCCTGGAAGTAGTAAGCCAGGGACTGGCCCTCAGCTTCAAAAAATTTCCAAAAAAGAGGGCCAAGTCTTTTCCACCTGCATCAGTCTCAGAAACCCTTGCCCTAGAGGCAGAGGTTTTCTTTCTTCTAGCTCTCAGAGCTATAGAGAAAGTTCCTTCTCAGCACAAGGGAAAAGGACTGTATTCCAGGTACTTCCTTACCCCAAAGAAAACAGGGGAGTGGTGACCCATCCTAGACTTAAGGTATCTGAACAAACACATTTCAAAGCCCAAATTCAAAATGGCAACTCTGGGAATAATCCTTCCCTCTCTAAGGCCAGGGGATTGGCTAGCATCTCTGGACCTCAAGGATACCTACTTCCATATTCCTATCAGGTGCTCCCACAGAAAATACCTCAGGTTCGAGTTGCCTTCAGGCCATTACCAATTCAGAGCAATGCCATTCGGCCTGACAGCAGCTCCAAGGGTGTTCACAAAGTGCCTTGCAGTAGTGGAGGCTTACCTCAGAAGACAGGGTATCACCATCTTCCCGTACCTGAACGACTGGGTTTTAGTGGGTCAGTCACCTTTACAGGTCAAGTCAGCTCTTCAAACTACCCTGGACTGACTCAGCTCCCTGGGGTTTCTTCTCAATCTTCCAAAGCCTGTACTTGAATCAGTTCAACTTTTCACCTTTATAGGCATAGAGTTGGACACTGTACAAGTAAAAGCCTTCCTTCCCCTGGCAAGGGTAAAGGCCCTAGTGGATCTCGCTTCCTCCTTTTGACCTCATGTCTCCCGCCCAGCAAGACAGTTCTTCCAGCTCCTGGGCCATATGGCAGCCTCCACGGCAGTGGTGCAGGGAGCAAGGTTCCAGATGAGGGACATTCAGTTTCCTCTGAGGTCTTTTTGGTCTCAAAAGAAGGATTCACTTACCAAACTGATTCCAGTGACTCAGACTCTGGTCCAAGCTCTCCAGTGGTGGCTGGACCAGGACAACCTCAGACAAGGGGTTCCATTTCTCCCTCAAGTCCCATCAGTAGTTCTAACTATGGATGCTTCTCTCTTGGGGTGGGGAGCCCGCCTGGGAGCCCTGACAGCTCAGGGGCTCTGGTCTCCACAGGAGCCTCTCCTTCATATCAATCTCCTGGAACTCAGGGCAGTTTTCCTAGCCCTGCAGAGCTTCTCGGATTCAGTCAAGGGCAAGGTGGTCCAAGTCAGAACGGACAACACCACCACAATAAGGTACATCAACAAGCAGGGACGCACTCGGTCCTCGGCCTTGCACACAGAAGCCATGAAGCTGTGGTCTCTTACCTATTCTCTTCAGACTTCGCTGGTAGCAGTTCACTTTCCAGGGAAGGACAATGTACTAGCAGATGCTCTGAACAGAATTTCACAGGGACACCATGAATGGTCCCTGGATCCTCACATCCTGAAGGTCATCTTCTCCAGGTGGGGCACTCCAGAGATAGATCTCTTTGCAGCACCGGACAATCATCAACTTCCTCTGTTTTGTTGCAGACCTCCAGTCCTGGGGACGGTTCCCCAGGATGCTCTCTTTTTGGACTGGAAGGCAGGCTTTCATGCCTTCCCTCCCTTCCTCTGCTGTTCAGAGTTCTGATCAAGATCAGGACTCAACCCTGCACAGTGATACTGGTGGCTCCAGATTGGGCCAGACAGCCTTGGTATCCTCTACTGCTGTCCTTGTCAGTGTCACGTCCCCTGTCTCTGCCCAGGACATACAATCTACTGTCCTCCTCCTAGGGGCGGATCTGGTACCCCAATCTCCAGTCTCTCAATCTCAAGGCCTCGCTCTTGAAGAGTTAGAATGTGCAGCTCTACATCTTTCTCAGGGAGTTCTGGATATTCTAACGGTCTCCAGGAAACCTTCCACTAGGAAAACCTACAACTCCAAATGGAAAAGTTTCAGTATTTGGTGCTCTCAGAAAGGCATCCTGCCCGATTCTGCAGACATTTCCACAACCTTAGACTATCTAGTTCATCTCAATGGTTTAGGCATTAGGCCTGCCACTCTGAAGGTTCATCTAGCAGCTGTCTCTGCATTCCTCTCAGCAGGGAAGGGCTCTTCCCTGGCATCTCATCCTGTTTTCAGAAAGTTTTTCAAAGGTCTGGTTCACATTAACCCTCCCTTTAGGGAGCCCACTCTGCCTTGGGATCTTAATGTCTGCATAGCTCAGCTAATGCAGCCACCCTTTGAACCTCTGGCTTCGGCTGAATTGAAGTGCTTGACCTGGAAAACTGTGTTCCTGGTAGCTATTACTTGTGCCAGGTGGATTAGTGAGTTACAGGCTCTGTCAGTGGAACCTGACTTCATCTCCTTCCATAGGGACAAAGTGGTCCTAAGAACCAATAGGAGGTTCTTGCCCAAAGTGGTATCAGATTTTCATCTGAACCAGTCTATATCTCTCCCTGTGTTTTTCACTGACCATTCTTCTTCAGGTGAAAGAAGGTTACACAGTCTGGATGTTAAGAGGTCCCTTAGCTACTACATTGAGCATACTAAGATACATAGAAATGACTGTCTTCAATTGTTTCTCACTTATGGTGAAGTGGGGAAAGGTAAGCCTGCCACTAAGAGAACTATTGCCAGGTAGATTGTTTCTTGTATACAATTTTCTTATGACAAGTTGGGTAAGACATCCCCTTCAGGCCTGAGGGCTCACTCGACTAGGGGTACAGCTGCTTCTCTAGCTACAGCGAGAGATATACCTTTGTTAGAGATCTGTAAAGCAGCCACCTGGAAAACAGTACATACTTTCACCAATCATTACTCCCTGGACATCCAGGCTAGGAGTGATGCTAGGTTTGGTACTGCAGTACTGGAGAGCCTCTTCCCAAAGTAGGTTCTGCATTCCCTCCTCCATAGGGAACTGCTTGGTAGTCTGTATTATGTCTGAATACAGCAAGACTTCATGTTGTTTGAAGAAAAAATTACTCACCATAGTAATGTTTCTTCTAATGGAGTCTTGCTCTATTCAGACCTCCCCCCCATCTCCTCTCAGAACCTGCTTTTGGGAAGTGGGCTGGCAGGTACAGTGTTGCATCTCAGGGGTGTACCTTGTACCCTCCCTGTTGGGTGGGGTAGATGTTATTATTTTTCTGGTGTTTTACTTAAATATTGTCACTACCTTTCCTCCTTGGGTTCTCAACTTGAGTCTTTTGGGGGCCAAAAATAAATCATTTGCCCTTTGGCTATATTTTGAGCAATTTCCATAGTATAGTATATTAGTTTGTTTGTTCGTAAGAATCTGACGGTTACACTGGGAAGTACCACAGACAGAGGTTTAAAAAACCGAGCTTGAGCTCAACATTCTATGCTTCTGCATAGAGTTAACTCTTTCCTCTCTGGGGCAGTTCAAGTGCTGGGACTAGCTGCATTATGTCTGAATACAGCAAGACTCCATTAGAAGAAACAACATTACTATGGTGAGTAATTTTTTTCTTCCTGTTTGTACCCAAAAACAGGAGTTTTTTTAAATGCTTGCAAAATGCTGAGGGTATTAGCTGTGACGTGGACAGCCAGTTCTGAGTGCTGTATGATCATTTTTTGTAAAATAAAAATGTGTATGAACTGCCTCTCATGAGAAATGCTGAAACAGCATGTGAGATCACACACACACACAGGTTTTAGATGCAAGGTGTGACGTAGAAGGCCAGAAGCTAATTACAGAATAGAACAGGCCTTGATCAAGGATCTCCTGTTTTTTTATATAAGTTAATTATAGTTGTAGTTGTTAAGAGGGAAATCATAAAAAAGTTTATGACGTTAGAGGGGGGAACCAGGTTTAGCAAACTGGTGCAAAGTTGTAAATGTTCCTTTGATGCCTGTGTGAGAAAGTATACTGATTAAAATCAAAGAAATGTCATTTGAAGAACATGAGTTATGCTGAGGTTGCAGAATTAAATACTTGGAAAAGACATCCTGTGTTTATATAGATATATATATTTTTTATATATATTCTGACAAGGAGGAGCTAGGTGACCTCATGCGAAATAGGTGGGGAAAACCAGCTTTTAAAGATTATTCTGTTTTCCTTCAGAGACACTTCTATCTAGACTCTGACAAAGAAACATCTTTGGAGCACTTTAAGCAGGTATTTAGAGAGATAAATCTAATTACTGTAGTAGGAATTGTACTGTTTAAAACCTTGTTCTTTTATAAGATTTGTATGTCTTGTGACATAATACAGTATTTTGTGTTTTACATATTTTTATCTATTTTAGTAAAACTCTTTTTAGAGCATACTTGGTCTGTCTTTGATTTTCTTTCATTTGTAAGAAAAGTATATATGGTTATAGCTGACACTAGGCATAAGCTTGAATGGTGATACCAAACTAGAAAGAGAAGCGTTTTAAATCTGAGGTCTTTATTAAAGTTTTTAAGGTTTCATTTCTATACACCTGGTTAGGTGCCCGTAGGCAAAGATATCTCTCCCCCCCCCCACCGAAGACTGATATATCTGAGCCTGTTCATTGGGTACGCTAGCAAGAGGTTCACAGTTTGAATCCCTCCAAGACTTGAGACCAAAGGTTGATTCGAACCCCACAAAAACAGACAAGAGGGTTACCTTGTTCTGTTAAACTGTTCACAAGACTGTGCTCGGAGGTTGGCACTTTTGGAGTAGAGGGCTGATCTGCTGAGTGGGTTTGTGACAGATTGGGTGGCAGCACTGCCATAATTTTGGTATTACAAGCTCTTATTGTTCTGTGTCAGCTTGAGACCGTAAGCTCACTTGCAAAGAAAGAAAAATGCAGAGTTTTATTTTAAAAAGGTAACAGAACTATAACACTTGGCATACAGTCAAGTTCCTACCCTTTTTATTTTTTTTCCTAAAGTGCAAGTCAGAGTTGCCGTAGTCAGGGAAGAAGATGGCTTCCGACTACAGCAGGCACACTGTAGATTACTTAAAGCAGTTGGGCGGGGACAGAGGAGTCCCGTTCGAGGTGACAGTCAAAAAGCAGAACCTCATAGATACCCTGATGGTAGCAGGTATCCAGAGCAGTGACCAAACCTCGAGTGTGGCAGGGCTAGCGGCCAGTGCAGTGTCCAGATCCGATGAGGAGGGCAACTGTCAGTGAAGGGCCACAGCAGCAGTGGGAAGATCACCAGTATCCTGAATCCAGAGGTACTCAGGCTGCAAATTGAGTTGTGCAGGATGGAGCTGGAGTTCCAGGAGAAGAGAGAGCAGGAACAACAAGAGGCGGAGCGAGAATGCCGAGAGGCAGAGCGAGAACAGAGAGATGCAGACTGTGAGGGGCGTGAGCGCCAGCGAGCTGCAGAGGAGAAGAGGGAGGCGCGCCAGAGGCCGGAGAAGCTATGACTCTGACCAGCGGCACCAGAGCAGGTAAGTGGCTTGGGTTTAACTGGGATTGCAGGACTGGGTTACAAATTAAATTCCAAATTAATAGCCGAATTTAAAGAGGGGGAGGATATGGATGCCTTTTTAAATTCTTTTGAAAAAGCTTGTATTCTGGCTAAAATTCCTAGAGCGTCCTAGAGCTTTCAGCTATCCCTGCTACATACCGGGAAAGCTCGGGATGCATTGGGTCAAATGGACAATGAGGACAGTAATAATTATAGCTAACTAAAAGCTGCACTGTTAAAAATGTTTGACTTAACTGCTGAATCATACAGAGCTAAATTCTGTAAGCTCAGGAGAAGCCCTGATATGAGCTATGAGGAGCTAGCCACAAAACAGTCAGTTTTTAAAACGTTGGTGGGAAGGAATTGAGGCAAACTCTGTTGATAAAATTGAAAATGTGATTTTATTAGAACAGTTTTACAGGGCTTGCCCAGGAGAGCTAAAAACCTGGCTAGAGGACTGAGATCCCAAAACAGTGCAAGAGGCTGCTGAACTCTCGGACCGCTATGCCAAGAGCAGACCTGCTCTGAGAACAAATGGGGCAGGCGTGGCAGCGCAGAAAGGGAAAAGCACGCCTTCAGGGCAGCTAAAACCCTCACTGCCTCCACCAAAACCAGTTAGTCCCAGGTTTCAGAGAAAAGATTTCTCTGAGAGAAAAAAATTAATGTTGGTTGTGTAAAGAAACTGGGCATATTGCCAGACAGTGTCCCAAAAAGGCAAGCAGTAATACACAACCGGGTGCTAGAAAAGAAGTGGGTTGTTTGTGTGTCCCTGGAAGCATGCCAGTGAACATGAGGGAACACATGAACCCAGTCATGGTGACTAGTGTACAGACGCAAGGGTTAAGGGACACAGGGGCATCCCTGACATTGGTAAAAGGGGATCTGGTACAGCCTGGTCAGCTTATACCCAATAAATACATCGCTGTCCAAGGGTTCACTGGTGAAGAGAAAACATTACCCCTCGCTAGTGTTCTCGTAGAGTGGGGTGAAACGGGGAACTGTGCAACAGGTGGCTGTAGCTAAAACGTTAGCAGTGGATGTGATCCTGGGTAACAATCTAAAACAGGGGATGGTATGTGCAGTTACCTGTAGCTAAGCGGCTAGGGAAAATTGTAGTTCCCTGAACCCCACAGAAGCCATTGTGGAAACCACTGAGAGGCTGGTTCCCCAGCCTGTGTCTCCTGAGATGGAAATTAATGAAGAGGGGTAGAAACTTCCCCAATATCAAGTAACCACACAGCTACAGAGGGTTACTCCGAAGAGGGAGGGGTGACCCATTGTCAGATGATTGGGATTGACAGTGATCCTGAGTACCCTGACGCTAGTGTTAGGGACCCTAGTTTTGCAACTGAAGGGGACCCGTCCTATGGCTTGGGAATGTGTGAGGGGTTTGCAGCAGCTCAGAGAAGTGACCCTAGTTTAGAGAAGCTGAGGGCTTGGGCAGACTCGGACGGTGTACAGGGAGGTGATGGCAGACATAAGGTTTATTGGGAAAAGGACTTATGTATACTCAGGCAGTACAGACAGAGGGAGGGATGCTAGGCAGGCAACTTGTTCCCCAGGGGTATCGTGAGCAGTTGCTCAAGATTGCACATGATATTCCCTTGTCTGGTCATCTGGGAATCGCACGCACAACGCAGCTGTTGGCCCAGAATTTCTACTGGCCTAACTTAACCCAGCAGGTGAAGAAGTACTGCAGCTCTTGTCACCGGTGCCAACAAATAGGGAAGGTGGGCAAAAAAAAACAAGCTGCCCTGATTCCATTGCCCATAGTGGAGGAGCCATTCCAGAGGGTGGAAATGGATATTGTGGGGCCTTTAAATACCCCCAGCTCCTCAGGGAAGAGATTCATCCTGACTGTGGTGGATTATGCCACCCGGTACCCAGAGGTAGTCACCCTATCCTCACTGAGGACGAACAAAGTGGCCGATGCCTTACTTAGGATTTTCTCTCGTGTTGGGTTTCCGCAGGAGGTTATCACCAATCGAGGGCGTTCCTTCATGTCGGACTTGATGAAATGTTTATGGGAGAAGTGTGGGGTGGTGCAGAGATGCATGACACCATATCACCCACAAGCCAGTGGACTTGTGGAAAGATTCAATGGTACCCTAAAGTCAATGCTCTGGGTGTTTTCTGAACAGCATGGGAGGGACTGGGAGAAATACCTTCCCCACCTGTTGTTTGCATACAGGGAGGTGCTCCAAGAGTTGACAGGATTTTCCCCCTTCGAACTCTTATATGGACGCCGGCTACGTGGGCCCCTAGACTTGATCCGGGAGGACTGGGAAGGCAAGCACGCCACCCAAGGAACCCCCATTGTGGATTACGTCCTTAGGCTAAGGGAAAGGCTGAAGGAGCTTATGGGGACAGCCCACAGCAACCTAGCAGCTGCCCAACAGAAACAAAAAGTGTGGTACGACCGCAGAGCCAGAGCTCGCTTGTACATGATGGGTCAGGAAGTCATGGTCCTTATTCCGGTCCGGAAAGACAAGCTGCAAGCTGAGTAGGCAGGACCATACAAAATGGTTAGGAAGGTAAATGACGTGAACTACATTGTGGAGTTACCTGACAGAAGACGTACAGAAAGGATGTACCATGTCAACATGATGAAGCCATATGCAAATAGGGCTGACATGGTGTTCGCAGTGTGTAGTCATGGGGAGGGGACGGACGAAGGAGACCCCCTTCTGGACTTGCTGGAAGAAAGTAAGCGGGAGTCCTCTGTGGAGGCAGTAAAATTGTCTCCCCAGCTGGCCCCGACCAGATCCAGAAAGTAAGGGAGGTTTTAGCAGACTTTGCCCCTTGTGTAGTGCCAAGCCTCGACTAACCCCCTTAGCGATGCACGATGTGGAGACAGGGACACAGACGCCCATACGGCGGACAGCATATTGAGTGTCAGAGGCTGTCCAAAAGGACATTAGGAGGGAAGTGGAGGAGATTCTGGATGTAGGGGTAATCCAGAGATCCCACAGCCCCTGGGCCTCACCCATAGTCCTTGTGCCTAAGCCAGATGGCTGTACTTGTTTCTGTGTGGACTGTCATGGACTGAATGCAGTCATGAAGTCAGATGTCCACCCAGTGCCCCGGACGGATGAACTCCTGGACAAGTTGGGAGGGGCGACCTACCTTATGACTATTGACCTGACCAAGGGGTATTGGCAGGTAGAATTGACAGACAGAGCTAGGGAGAGGTCAGCCTTCATCACTCCGATAGGCTTATTTGAGTTGAAAGTAATGCCTTTTGGAATGAAGACTGCCCCAGCCACTTTCCAAAGGTTGATGAACCAGGTGTTAAATGGTGCTGAGGAGTGTGCCGTGGCATACCTGGATGACATTGCCATCTTTAGTACCAGCTGGGAGGAACACTTATCCCACCTTAGGGACGTGCTGGGCAGGATACAGAGGGCCAGGCTCACTGTCAAAGCCAGGAAGTGCCAGGTGGCTATGGGAGAAGTGGCATACCTTGGGCATGTGGTAGGCCAGGGACAGCTCCGTCCTAACCAAATAAAGATAGAGGTGATCCAGGCGTGGCCCAGACCAGAAACACAGAAGCAGGTCAGGAGTTTTTTAGGGACAGCAGGGTACTACAGGAAATTTGTACCCAATTGCAGTGCCCTGGCTGCTCCCCTATCTGACCTGACAAAGAAAAGGATGCCCAAGAAAATTACCTGGGGTCCAACCTGTGAAGAAACCTTTACCAGATTAAAGGAGGCACTGTGCAGTGCTCCTGTTTTGACAAGTCCTGACTATAGCAAAACCTTTATAGTTCAGACTGACTCCTCAGACGTGGGTATTGGGGCAGTACTGAGTCAGACATCCAGCCAAGGGACAGATCACCCAGTAGTTTATCTGAGTAGGAAGTTACTTCCCAGGGAGCAAGTTTACTCCATGGTGGAAAAGGAATGTCTTGCCATAGTGTGGGCCCTAAAGATGCTAGAGCCATACTTATATGGGCAGCATTTTGTGGTGCAGACTGACCATAACCCCCTGGTTTGGCTGACGCAGATGGGGGAAAACAATGGTAGATTGCTAAGATGGAGTCTTGCTTTGCAAGGGTATGATATGACAATCATACATAGGGATGGAACCAAAAACCAGAACTCAGATGGTCTGTCTAGGGTCTATGAGAAGTGAACTGATGTGGGAAGCTCATCCCATGCAGGGGATAGAGCCCCCAAATTCAGTCTAGGTGGGGAGGACTGTGATGTGGACAGCCAGTTCTGAGTGCTGTATGATCATTTTTTGTAAAATAAAAATGTGTATGAACTGCCTCCCATGAGAAATGCTGAAACAGCATGTGAGATCGCGTGCACACACACACACAGGTTTTAGTTGCAAGGTGTGACGTGGAAGGCCAGAAGCTAATTACAGAGTAGAACAGGCCTTGATCAAGGATCTCCTGTTTTATATAGGTTAATTATTGCTGTAGTTGTTAAGAGGGAAATCATAAAAAAGTTTATGTTTGGGGGGAAACCAGGTTTAGCAAACTGGTGTGAAGTTGTAAATGTTCCTTTGATGCCTGCGTGAGAGAGTATACTGATTAAGATCAAAGAAATGTCATTTGAAGAACATGAGTTATGCTGAGGTTGCAGACTTAAATACTTGGAAAAGACATCCTGTGTTTATATAGATATATATTTTTTTTTATGTATGTATTCTGACAGGGAGGAGCTAGGTGACTTCATGCAAAATAGGTGGGGAAAACCAGCTTTTAAAGATTATTCTGTTTTTCTTCAAAGACACTTCTGTCTAGACTCTGACAAAGAAACATCTTTGGAGCACTTTAAGCAGGTATTTAGAGAGACAAATCTAATTACTGTAGTAGGAATTGTACTGTTTAAAACCTTGTTCTTTTATAAGATTTGTATGTCTTGTGATATGGTTCTGTATTTTGTGTTTTACATGTTTTTGTCTATTTTAGTAAAACTCTTTTTAGAGCATACTTGGTCTGTCTTCGATTTTCTTTCATTTGTAAGAAAAGTATATATGGTTATAGCTGACACGAGGCATAAGCTAGAATGGTGATACCAAACTAGAAAGAGAAGCGTTTTAAATCTGAGGTCTTTATTAAAGTTTTTAAGGTTTCATTTCTGTACACCTGGTTAGGTGCCCATAGGCAAAGATACCTGCCCCCAAAGACAGATATATCTAAGCCTGTGCATTGGGTATCCTAGCAAGAGGTTCACAGTTTGAATCTCTCCAAGACTTGAGACCAAAGGTTGATTCGAACCCACAAAAACAGACAAGAGGGTTACCTTGTTCTGTTAAACTGTTCACAAGACTGTGCTCGGAGGTTGGCACTTTTGGAGTAGAGGGCTGACCTGCTGAGTGGGTTTGTGACATTAGCAAGCACCTCTTGTAAGCTGTCTGTGATATTTTGGATACTGGTGCCAAGGCTGCAGCCACCGGCATTTGCCTCCATAGGGCTTCCCTGCTGATGTACAGCAAAAGATGCTCCATGCCCTTTTTAATGGTTCCACGTTGCTCGGTCCAGATGTGCAGTACATCATAAATGAGCTGCAGGCATCTGGTAGGGCTATCAAGTCTGTCCACTTGCTCTGTCATACATAGCCCAAGAGCAGACAGCACTCTCCTGTTCGCAAGGTGTCTCACAAGTCCAGACAAGCCTTACGGCCCCAAGGCAAACGGAGAGCCTCCACCTCCTTGCCCATCCCTCCACTGCTGGAGCCACAACCAAGCACCCCAGGGGTGATGGACCAGCTCCAGCAGCTGGACATACCACTGCTTGACTCCTTGCCAGACCCTCCTCTTCTGGTCCCTGACCAAGAGGTGGTGGTGGTTGGAGGTTGGTTCTCCCTCCATATCAATCAATGGAGAACAATCACATCAGATGCCTGGATTCTTCAAATCATATAGAGGGGTCACACTCAGGAGCTCATCGAGCTGTCCCCAGAGACTCCACCTATGCCCTCTTCCTACCTCCCAGCCCACCTGTCTGTTCTCTGGGAGGAGGTGCAGTCCCTTCTGCACAAAAAGGCCATTAAGCCAGTGCCCAGGCTCCAAAGAAACATGGGGTTTTACTCCAGGTTCTTCCTGGTCCCCAAAAGAACTGGAGATCTGAGGCCCATCCTAGACCTCAACGACCTCAGTCTGTATGTCCAGTACAAAAAGTTTCAAATGGTAACTCTGCCAGGATTGCTGCCCCTTCTTAATTTATTGATTTATTCATTACAAATCAGGTTTACAACCTTTGAGTCAGAGACTCATTTACAAAGGCACCTCGTCGCGGCGGGGGGGGGGGCAGACATCAAGACAGTTATTACAGTGCAGATTAAAACAAAGGATGACATTACAGGTGCAGTAAAAAGAACATTTAACATAGATACACTTAGGTTACGTAATGTAGTAGTTTGTATGTCACTTAGGTTGCATAGTGTTACAAAATTGTGAGTTACACTCATGGATATAGTAGGTCCTCAGGGAGGACAGCGGGTTACATCCCTGTTTGGACCTAGTAGGGAAGGAGTGGGTCTGGGGGAGGGAGAGGCTGTCCAGTGGACGTTGTCGAGCCAGGGGGCAAGCCGGGTGGGTACCACAGGTTACAACAGTGGGTTAGTTGCACCTACATCAGCGGGTATTAAAGATATGGTTCCGAAGGGCTATTTTGAAGGAGCCAATTTTTGGCAAGTTGGAGATGCAGCTAGGGAGGGAGTTGAACCAGATGGGGGCTCGGTAGAGGAAGGATTTCTGGGCAAGAGAGGTCTTGGCTCTGGGCACCTTGAAAGTGGCCTTAATAGAGCTATGGGTGGTGACGGACGATGATGACTGCTGTAGGGAGGTGGAGACCCCCAGGGAGGAAAGTCCTAACAGTGATTTCTTAGCGAGAATGCAGGTCTGGTAGAGCAGTCGCTCCTCAAAGTTGTGCAGATTGGTGGTAGTATAGAGAAGGCAGGTGTGAGTGCGGCTGGGGGCACCGGTCAGGAGCCTACAGGCCTTATTGATGGAGAGTTGGATTTTGGAGAGGGCAGTGTTGTCAGCTGCGGCATAGATGGTCAAGCCATAGTCCATGAGGGACAAGACGGAGGAGGTGATGGCCAGCCTAAGAGCAACCTGAGGCAAGCAGTCCCTGTGCCGGTATAGCAGGCCAATCCGAGAGTTAATGGCGGCTGACAGGGCATTAATGTGGGTGTGGAAGGAGAGGGCAGTATCGAACGTGATGCCTAGGTACTTGTATGTGGTCACTTGTTCTAGTGGGTGCAGAGTGCTGGGGATAATCAAGAGGGGGTATTTTTAGCTTTATCGTGGTGGTGGGAGAAGAGCATTGATTTGGTTTTCTTTAGCTTAATGACCAGTCTGCGGTCGCCAAACCACCTTTCAGCTTGGTTGTAAGCTTGCTGGAGGGATAATTGGAGGGAGGTGGGATTGGGATGTGAGGCAACGAGGACTGCATCGTCGGCATAGAGGAGCATTTTATCAGTACATGAGCTGGGAAGGGTGTTGAGGTAGAGACTAAAAAGTATTGAACCCAGGATAGAACCCCGAGGGACCCTGGAGCGAATGGGAAGAGTGCTGGAGAGGGAGCTGCTGATCTTGACATGCTGGGATCTAGCAGAGAGGTAGCTAGAGAACCAGGAAATGGGACTGCCAGAGAAGCCAAGTTGGTGGAGAGAGTCTAGTAGAAGGGGATGATAGACAATGTCAAAGGCCTTGGAGAGGTCAATGAACACTGCTTCTGTTAGGCTGCCAGAGTTGAGAGCAGCATGCAGGTGTTGGGAGAATTCCAGGATAGCCGTGGTTGTACTGTGTCCTGGGCAGAAACCATGCTGCTCTGGGCACATAATGTTGTACTTGGTTAGGTATTCAGAGAGCTGGATCAACAGCACTTTTTCAAGGGCTTAAGAGAGTGGGGGGAGGATGGAGAGCGGCCGGTAATTGTTGGGGGTGGACCGGTCCCCACTGTTATGTATGGGTGTGATTTCAGCAGTTTTCCATGCACTTGGAAACTGACCCAGGCATAGAGACCGGTTTAGAAGGTCAGTCATGGGGTCTAGGACTTCATCCAAGACTACATGGAGGATCCTGGAGTTGAGGGAGTCACTGCTGGGGTTATTGCTGCTTAAGGCTTTTAGCAGGTGTGGCCTGTCTTTTTGGGGGGGATAGGGTGCGCAAGTAGAATGGTGGGTGATGCAGGACCAGAAGGAGAGAGGTGGAGATTGGGTCAAAGAAGCTGCTGGGGAGGACCGAGCTTAGGTCAGAGAAGGCAGTGTTAAGGCAATCGGCTATGAGGGAGTGGATCTGTGGTGGGGGTGCCATTGATGGAGAGCTGAGATGGTGGGGGGAGCGGGACTTCCCATTTAGCTCTTTCATATTATCCCAGAAGGTCCGGACTGAACCCCAAGTGGAAGCGAGGGTGGTCTGGTAGTGCACTGCCTTGGCCCGCCTAATGGCCCAAGTGCACTTATTGTATTCTGCGTTGTAGGCCTGTCTATCAGATGCCTTTCCAGATTCTAGATTAAGCAGGGTGACTGGCTGTGCTCCCTGGACATGCAGGATGCGTGCCTGCACATCTTGGTTTTTCCACCCCACGGGAGATTCCTCCTTTTTTTTTTTTCCCCAGGGTACGCATTATTAATTCAGGGTATTGCCCTTTGGCTTGTTCTCTGCACCGCAGGTCTTTACCAAATGCTTGGCAGCGGTAGCTGCAGCTCTCAGAAGGGAAGGACTCTATGTTTTCCCCTAGCTGGACGATTGGCTCCTAAAGGCCCCGTCCAGTGAACAGCTCCTTCGGACTCTGGATAGAACTCTTCAACTTTTTCTTTCCCTGGGCATTAGTCAGCTTGCCCAGGTCAGTCCTAGTCTCATCCCAAAGGCTGCAATATATAGGGGCGGTTCTAGATTTGATGTAGGGACAGGCCTTCCTACCTCAGAACAGGGCGGAATGCCGTATTGCCCATGCTCAGCAAGTCGCCCAGAGCCGCTGTATCCCTGCAAGACTGTACTTGAGCCTGCTGGGACTATTGGCAGTGGCCATACCCACTGGTCCTCTGGCTGAGCTCCACATGCGCATCCTCCATTGGACTCTCAGAGTACAATGGGACCAGCTCACGGATGAATTAGATCACTTAGCGCTGGTCGGTGCTCCAGTGGTGGATGTACCCCCTGAACCTGCTGCAAAGGGTCCCCTTCCAGATCACCTCCCGCCAGCAGATTCTCACCACAGATGCCTCTGGTTTGGGCTGGGGGACCCATCTAGGTCCCTTTCAAACTCAAGGCTCTTGGTCCCAGATAGAAGCCTCCTTGCATATCAGTATCCTGCAGATGTGGGCAGTCTTGTATACCGTGCAGGCCTTTCAGAACCGTCTCCTCCTGGGTTAGCTGTTGATTCAGTCTGACAATCTCAGTGTTGTGTATTACATCAGCAAGCGGAGGGGACACATTCGTACCCCCTGTGAAGGGAAGCCATGAGAGTGTGGTATTGGGCATTGGACCATGGTCTAACTCTCTCAGCATTTACATCCCAGGAGTGCTGAACACTCTGGTGGACAGCGTCAGCCAGTCACAGTCCAGCATGCACGAGTGGGAACGTCTCGCATCCGTCACAGAAGATCTGTTTGACAGATGGGGTTCATCCAGAATGGGACCTTTTTGCATCCCCACTCAACACAAAACTCCCCAGTTTCTGCTTGCTTGATCCAGGCCTTGGAGTTTTCTGGTGAGACGTGTTATCCCACTCCTGGAACAGGAGGTTTCTTTACACCTTCCCTCTGTTTCCTCTGATTCAGAGGGTGCTAATCAAACTGCAGATGGAGGGGGTCAGTATGATCCTGGTGGCCCCATTCTGGCCTCTGCATATAT
Source organism: Neoceratodus forsteri (assembly GCA_016271365.2). Classification (NCBI taxonomy): domain Eukaryota; kingdom Metazoa; phylum Chordata; order Ceratodontiformes; family Ceratodontidae; genus Neoceratodus; species Neoceratodus forsteri. The sequence goes on from JADMNL010000023.1 coordinate 142,654,252, forward strand.
GGTTTCCATTACTACAGCAGCTAGTGGAGGAACCTCTTGTCCCTCTCTGCCGTTGCAGGAATCTGCTGACTCAGGCTCAGGGGACCCTGGTACATCCCAACCTCAAGTTCCTCCGTCTGCATGCTTGGCTCCTGAGGACATAGCCATTGCTCGGTTTGGGGCTTCTCATAGGGTAGCAGATGTCCTAGATGCCAATCAGAAGCCCTCTACTCGAGCCACTTATGCCATGAAGTAGAAGAGGTTTGCAATCTGGGCTGCCAAACATAATCTAGACCCTTTTACTAGCCCGGTGATTCAGATTCTGGACTGCCTGATATCGCTGCCTAACTCAGGTCTCCAGTACTCCTCCCTCAATGTGCACCTTTCAGCTATCTCAGCCTTTCATAAGCCTGTGGGTGACCGCACCATAGCTCAGCTGGATGTCCCCCATACCTTTTTAAGGGGCATCTTGCATCTGAAACCTTCAATCCATTCCCCTGTCCTGGAATTTGGATTTTGTTTTTGAGAAGTTGACCCTGTCTCCTTTTGAGTCAGCCACAACTTGCGCTATGCTTCCTTTCTTGGAAAACATTATTTCTAGGGACATGGATATGTTGTTCATCCACACTCATTGGCAGTATCCTTGCCGCTTTAAATCTTGCCGGAAGGTCTTCAAGCTTGCTCCTCCCACCCACCCGGGTGGTATAACTCTCGGCTCCGCCCCCATGGCGCCAGATCTTCCCTTACGGCTTGGAAGCTCAGGTTCCCTCCTTAGCGCTCTCGTGTTTGCGACTGGTTCCTATTTCCTTGGCTGATTTAAAATAAAATTTGCAAAAGACTTCAGTCTTGATCCCTCGCGGCGGCGGACCGTCGACCTCGATTGGAGATGCCCATCGGGCAGAAGATGTCTCGGACGGATCCACACTCCACGTGTGTCTACTGCTTAGGCCTTGAGCACGACCCGCAGGCTTGCGACCTGTGCTCATCTTTCTCGGCCTACGTCCTCGAAGACCGTGCTGCCCGATTGCAACTGGGCCGTCCCGAGAAGCGTTTCCCTCCGGTGAAGTCCAAGGAGGCCCGGTTGGCGGTGTCCGCGGCGGCGGGCTCGGCGGATCAGCTCGAGCGGATGGTCGTCCTCGAAGAGGAGGCGGCGCGGGCCGTATCTTCCTCGGCCGCGGCATTTATCCCGCTCTCTCTGGGTTCTTCCTACACGGCTTCTTTTAAGGAGCTTTGTCTGTCCCTCTCCACTAAAGGAGAAGGGCCTGCGTCTGCTGGACCTTATTCTCGGTCCAAAAAGAGGGACAAGGGTAAGTCCCTCCGTCGACGCTCTTGGGAGCGGAAAGGTCCCTTTCCCCGGGCCGTCGTCCGTCGAAGCCGGTCGACCGCTCGGCTCGCCACTGGCCTCACGGTGTCCCGCCAGGTCAGTTGACCGAGACTCCACTGATGAAGTCGAGATTTTCTCGACCCATTGACCGGGCTGTCGCCTTTAGCAGCCGAGATTCCCTCTCCTCGTTCCCCGGGAGGAGTTGAGGATCCGTGGGCTGTCTGTGCCTCCGGTTCCGGAGCCCTCGGATGGACCTTCCGAGCCGAAGGGAGTGCCGGTTCCGGCCGACACCTCCCCGCACCGACCCCGGAAATTCCGGGACTCTCGGTCTCGGTCTCGGACCTCTTCGCGGTCCAGCCGTTCCCACCTCATAAGCGGTCTCGGGTCTCGCATCACCAGCGGTAAGCGGCGTCGCCTGCCCCTGCCTCCTCCTCGGATGAGGGAGGCTGCGTAGAATTACGTCGACGAGTACGAGGACCTTATGTTGCAACAGCTCCTCCTGGCCGGGAATAAGCCGACTCCGGCGCCTTCCCCGGCCATTAAGTGGCTGTCACCGGAACGGCCGACACAACCCCTCGACTTGTCCGAGGAGCCTATACCCAGGCCGTTGTTCGCCAAACCAGCTGCTCCAATCGATTCGGTGGAACCTCCGCCCACAGCCACCAATTGGGGCTCCACCAAGGATTCTCGGTCGACTAAGGGTTTACCCCATCGGTTGTCAGTTACCCCTCACTCCCGACCGACCTCGGCAGGTGAAGGGTGGCTCAGGCCAGAGGCAGTTTTTCGAGGACTCTTCCGAGTCCAGATGATTCCTCCTTCTTCTCCAAGCGACTGGACTTGGAGTCTTCAGGAGGTCAGTCAATGGACGATAGCCCGTCGTCTCTTCCTAGGACTGCTTCGGCTCATCTCGAGTCTACCGGGATGGAGCTCGAACTACGTTTCCAAAGCGGGCCAGGTATCCCCTCACGGAGATTCTGGACCGAGGTTCTCCGGCCGGAGGCCTTCCGGTGGCCGAGGCCATCAGTGGGTCGGCACTGGAACTTTGGTAGCGCCTGCTTCCTGCCCTGCGCTCGGCCAGGATGGCCAGGAAGTATGCGGTCCCCGGTTCCTTGTCCGGTTTTTGAACACCCCTCTGCTGAGGGTTGGTTACCGACAGCGTTTTCGGCGGCGCCCGACAGCGCCAGGATGTGGACAAACCTCCTGACAAGGAGTCCAAGAAATTGACTACGTCGGGCTAAAAGTCTACGCTCATGCCCTCTCGGCCTTCGCCAGGCCAGTGGTTCGCCCTCATGGCACATTTTTCTCATGCCCTGTTGGGCTCCCTGGATGAGGTCATTCCTCATCTTCCCGCCGATCTGCAGACTACGGTTAAGCAGGTGCGGGACCAGGGCAGGGCAGTGGCCAAACAGCAGCTCCAGACTGCTTTGGATGTAGGGGACTCATGTGCTAGGTCGGTGGCGGCCGCAGTGGCTATCGTCGGCGGGCTTGGCTGAGGATATCACCTTTACTTCGGATACCCAGCACAAGTTGGCGGATGTTCCCTTTTTGGGACTGACCTCTTCGGCCCTGGGGTGGAAGGTCACCTGCAGAGGATCGAGAAGTCCAATGCCACCTTGGACTCGGTCTCTTCCGCCCAGAAGGACAAAGTCAGCAAACCACAGCCTAAGCCCTTTCGTCCTTCTGTGCCTCTCGGCGCCTGCCCAGCAATCGCCAGGGCCAGCAGGCTCGGCCTTTGTATCCCAAACCCAAGCCGCCGCTTCCTCTAACAGGAGGAGGGGAGGAAAGGGCCCAGGAGGTCCCTCGGCCGGTCCCTCCTCCAAGCCTGCCCAGTGACGGGCTGAGGGGTGTCGCCCCATCCCGTCTACCACTCCCGGTCCCCTGGGGACGGCTCCGGCATCTTCCGTTCCACCTGGTCCGCTGTTACCACGGACAGGTGGGTCTTGAGGTGGTGGGAAGAGGCCTGCCTCTGGAATTGAGCAGGCACCACCTTTCAGGAGCCGCCGCCTCGGGGCTTCGGGATCCCCAGCCTCACTGGCGGCTCGTCGAGCCGACATCACTCCTCCTCCAGAAGGAGGTGGTAAGAGTGGTGGACCCTCCTTCAGACCCAGGGGTTTGTGTCCAGGTACTTCCTGGTTCCGAAGCGGACGGGGCTGGCGCCATTCTCGACCTACACACCTAAACAAGTTCCTAAGGTCTCGAACCTTCAGGATGGTCACTCTAGCTCAGATAATACCATCCTTGGAGCAGCGTAGTGGTTCCTGCTCTCTGGACTTGGTAGGACCAGCCTTTTCCCCTATCCGTCCGTCTCACCAGAGATTCCTTCGCTTCCGAGCGAAGGATCTCTTGGTTCCAAGCCATGCCCTTCAAGTTTGTCTCCAGCTCCAGGGCTCACCAAATGCATGGCAGTGGTGACAGCATTCTGTACCGAGGGGTCCGGTGTACCCTTACCTGGACGACTGGCTGATAGCAGCTCCCTCCAGGAAGGAGGCGGAGTGGTCCAGAGATCTGGCCCTCCAGGTCTGCTCTCAACTGGGCCTCCCTATCAACGAGGCCAAGTCGGAACTCGAGGCGAGCAGGTGATTCTATTCATCGGGCGCAGCTCGACTCTCTTGAGCCAGAGCGCGCTCCCGGCGGACAGGGCCGTTCTTTCCTCCTTTGCCCGATCATTTCTGGTTGGGCAACCGCGCCTGCCCGGGACTTCCTGCGCCTCCTGGGTCTCATGGGCCTGTACCAGCGTGGTCCTCGGCCCGCTGGAACATGCGTCCTTCAGTGGGGACTGGCCAGCCAGTGGTCACTGGCTGCGATCCTTGGACCAGCTTGTAGTCGGTGACACAGGGATGTGGAATGCTCTCCAGTGGTGGACCGTTCCAGATCATTTGCAGGAGGGCATCCGTTTCGTTCACTTGAGCCGACGGTCTCTCTGTCGCATCGATGCCTCTCTGATGGGTTGGGTGCCCATCTGGGAACACTGGTCTCATGGCCTCTGGTCCCCGCGGGAGTCCCGATGCCACATCAACCTGCTCGAGCTCCGAGCGGTCCGCCTAGCTCTCACCGCCTTTGCTCCGTTCCTCCGGGGTCAAGTGGTCCGAGTCCAGACGGACAATACCACGACCATGTACTATCCTAAGCCGCCAGGCGAGGTGCGCTCCATGCTTCTATGCAAGGAAGCTCTCCGCATTTGGTCACTCGTCGCCGAGCCTGGAAGCGGATCTCCTAGCCATTCACGTGGCAGGACCCAACACCCTGGCCGGATGCCCTGAGCCGGATAGGGGCCCATCCCAGAGTGGTCTCTCCTACCGGAGGTTGTACAGCATCTGTTCTCCCTTTGGGGCACACCTCAGGTGGACCTGTTTGCCTCCATGGAGAGCGAAGCTGAGTCTGTTCCATGCCCGCCCCCTCAGCAGGGCTGGCTGCAGGGGATGCCTTCGAGGCAATGGACCCCGGCCTCTTTTACGTTTCCCCATTTCCCTTGATCCACAAGGTGCTTCTGCAAAGAGGAGGGGAGGCAATGCAGGTGATTCTGATAGCCCCAGACTGGCCTCGCCAGTTCTGGTACCCAGATCTCCTCAGTCTCAGCTCCAGGACTCCTTGCAGCTTCCAGCTCGCCGGACCTGCTCTCAGTCAATCAGGGAAGGTGTTCCATCCGACCTTCAATCCCTGCACCTGACGGCCTGGTTCTTGAGCGGCTAGAGTTCCAGGCCTTGGGTCTTTCCGGACGAGGTCCTCAATGTAGTTGAGGCGTCCTGTAAGGAGTCGACCAAAAAATGCTATGCCTTCAAATGGAAAAGGTTTTCCATTTGGTGTCAGGGCAAGGGCTTGGACCCTTCCTCCTGTTCCTTGGCAAGCATCTTGGACTGATTTATGGTCCCTTTCTAGTCAAGGGCTTGGGTCGTCGACCCTAAGGTTGCACCTGGCAGCCATCTCTGCTTGCGGGCGCGGGCGGGGAAGCAGTCGGTGGCGCAGGGAGGAAGGTGGTCTGGCGCTTTTCAAGGCCCTTGATCACATTTCCCTCCAGTCGGAACCCCACCTCCGTGGGATCTACTGCTGGTACAATAAGCTCATGGGCAAGCCATTCGAACCTATGCACAGGTGTGCCTCTCTCACCTGTCGTGGAAGACGCCTTCTTGGTGGCTATCACGTCAGCCAGAAGGATGGGAGGCTCCAGGCGCTTTCCATCGAGTCTCCTTACCTGGTCTTCCACAGGGACAGGAGTTGTCCTGCGCCCCCCCCAAATTCTTCCAAGGTGGTGTCGGAGTTTCACCCTTAACCAGGTGTTGACTCTGCGGTGTTCTACCCCAATCACACCGGGAGGCGAATATAGGGCTCCGTGCATCTGACTCCTCAGAAGGGCTGTCGCTTATTATAAGGAGCGACGGCTGAAATTCGGGAGAGGTTCGCCAGCTGTTTCACCCACGCTGAAGTCCAGATCTGGCAGACCCTGCCAAGCGAGGACGATAAGCAGGTGGGTAACCTCCTGCATAGATCTCTATAAGTTGGCGGCATGGAGCCTCCCAGAGGATAAGAGCTCATTCTACCCGCCATACTGCTGCAACGGTGGCTGCTTCCAGGGGTCCCTATCCAGGAAATCTGCAGGGCTGCTACCTGAAGTCAGCAAACACCTTCATTACCATTACCACATCGACCTTGAGTCACGCCGGGATGCTGGTTTTGGGGCCTCGGTTCTCAGTCTCTCTTTCCCAAGTAAGTATATGGGGTGTCGTCTTGCCTCCCTCCTCCCGGAGAACTGCTAGAGTCTGCCAATGAGTGTGGATGAACAACATATCCATGTCCTAAATACAGGTTACTCACCTGTAACAGGAGTTCTAGGAATGGTATATGTTGTTCATCCACACTGCTCCTGACTTCTCCGGCTTGACGCACAACCCTGAGCTTCCAGCGGGCCAGATCTGGCCATGGGGCGGAGCGAGAGTTATACCACCGGTGGGTGGGAGAGCAACTTGAAGACCTTCCGCAAGATTTAAAGCGGCAAGGATACTGCCAATGAGTGTGGATGAACAACATATACCATTCCTAGAACTCCTGTTACAGGTGAGTAACCTGTATTTTTGGTTGCTATTACTTCTGCTTGAAGGATTTCCAAGCTTCAGGTCCTCTGATGCGAGGAGCCCAATTTGATTTTCACAAAGACAGAGAGTCTTTGTGCATAAATCCTAAGTTTCCCCCTAAGGTGGTGTCCGAATTTACCCTGGACCAGTCTATCTACCTTCCTGTTTATTTTCTGGAGTGTGCCAGTCCTGGGGTAGCACTGCTCCATACGTTAGACGTGCACAGAACTTTGACGTTTTGTTTTATTTTTTTATTTATTAAACTCTAAGATTACAAATACCTTTGAGCAGGAACTGCTCATTTACAAAGGTTCCATGTCAAAGGATGTGGGGTAATATACATACAAAGGAAAACAGTAGTTACATTCTTAACACACATAGGTGACTTAAACATGATGTATACAGTAAATAGTGGAGAGAGGCAGCAAAAGCCAGCTTGAATCAGTTTTCAAGTTGAACTGTATATGGGATAGAAGGAGTCAGAATGGAGTCAGCAGGCTAAAGGGCCATTGTTGGAGGGTAGAGGTGGATAGCAAGAGATTGGTGTGGGTGTGTTGGAGGCCTCGTGTCAGCTGAGAGGGGAGGGGAGGCTGGTGAAGAAGAGAGTGAGGCAGTACGGCCGGTTACAGCTCACCAAAGACTAAGGTAGGTGGAGATGACCATTGTTTAGGAGAGGCAGCCACACTGTGTGGTAGAGGCGAGGGATAGTCGTAGCTCCCTTTTAAAGGGATCAAGAGTCACAGCTGCAAGTGCTTCTTTGTTAAGTGTATTGTACCACTGAGGAGCCCTGTACGTGAACGACCTCTGACCCATAGTGGTCCGGCATCTGGGGACCTGGAAGGTCTGTTGCTGAGCTCTCCATGTAAGCTGGGTGCTGCTGTAGGTGGTAAGGAGTTTTGCCACTCCTGGTGGCATGTGCCCGAGGAGAATTTTTTGGTGAGTAGACAGGTCTGGTATTGTATTCTACTAAGGAGTGGTAGCCATCTGGCCTAGGCATATAGGTCACAGGTGTGCGTTAGGCGGGCGGCACCCGTTAGGAGCCTACAGGCTTTGTTGAGTGTCACAGATATCCTCCAGAGAGCAGTAGGGGAGGCAGAGCTGTAGACAACTATACCGTAGTCAATAATGGAGGTGACAGAGCTATAGATGGCCAGCCTAAGGGCTTCAGGGGTCAGGCAATGCTTGTGCTTGTGGAGTAGGCCAATCCGTATATTGGCAGCCTTTGCTACATTATCAATGTGATGCGAGTATGAAAGTGAGCTGTCCAGGGTGATGCCAAGGTTTTTAAACTCAGGAACATGTTAAAGTGAGGGCCCTGCATGGTTCTTGATGTTGAGGGGCAGAGGTTTGTACTTGCTCCTTGGGTTGTAGAATGTCATGACCTTGGTTTTGCTATAGTTCAGTACAAGTTTGTGTGAGCTAAACCAATCTTCAATGTGTCTGAAGTCGCGTTGTAGTTGACTCTCAAGTTGAGTAGTATCTCGGTCCCTGGTAAACAGCACTGCATCATCCGCATAAAGTAATATTCTCTGTTGGCAGATGCTAGGGAGACCATTAAGAAAGAGAGAAAAGAATAATGGCCCCAGTATTGATCCCTGGGGGACACCTGAGAGGACTGTTTTTTCATCAGAGGTGACTCCAGCAATCCTGACACATTGGACCCTATCCCCAAGGTAACTAGCAAACCAGAGCAGTGCATCATTGGAGAGCCCGAGGGCAGTCAGTTGATCGAGTAGGAGTGGGTGGTTAACGGCGTCAGAGGCCTTCGTTAGATCAATGAATACCACCCACATATACCTTGGTCGAGGGTGTCATGGAGGAAACCGGTAAATTCCAACAGTGCCGTGGTGGTACTGTGCCCTTTTCAGAAGCCATGCTTTTCTGGGCATTGGATTTCATAATTGTCCAGGAACTCTACAAGTTGGTCAGAGACTATTCGTTCCAGAGCTTTTGGTGTAGCGGGGATGGAGTAGGCCTGTAGTTGGTGTGCAGTGACTTGTCTCCGCTTTTGTGCACAGGTGTGATAGTGGCCTGTTTCCAGAGTGATGGGAAGTGACCCAGTCTTAAGGATAGGTTAAAGATGCTTGTCAGGGGTTCAAGGATCTCATCCAGGACAAGTGCAAGCAATTTCAGGTCAAGGGAGTCACCACTGTAGCCGGTTTCGCTGATGGCCTTGCTTATATAGGTTCTGGCTAGGTGCATTGGGATCTCTTTGAAGAAGAACTGTGGAGCAGAGTGTGCTTGGGGCGCAGTAGTAAAGGTGGAGTTGGAGGTGGGGGCGTTGAAAAAATCTGGTGGAAGGACACTGCTCAGGTTAGAGAACGTGTTGTTGAACGTGTTGGAGATGGTATTTAGGTCAAGCGTAGGTGTATCATCAATGTTGAGCATAGTGGGCGGTGCCTTAGCATCCTTGCCTGTGAGGTCCTTCAAGTTATTTCAACATTTTTTCCCATCACCGTAAGAGTTGGAAAGTGCCTCTCTAAAGTACAGTATTTGCTTTTGGCTTTCCGTATCGCTCGGGTACAGCCATTTCTTGCTGCTTTGTATTGTTGGATGTCCCCTTTCGCTGCTGTGGCTGGAGCACAATACCAGAGGTGGTCCCTTTGTTTGAGCTGCGCTATGAGCTCAGAGTTTAGCCAGGGGTTAGACCTTCGTTTGACCTTCTTCTTTAAAAGTGGTGCATAGATATCACAGGCCACAGTGAAATGGTGGATGAACAGTTCCAAGGTTTTGTTTATGTCCTTAAGAGTGTCAATGTTAGACCAATCCAGCCTGCTTAAATGAGATTTTAGCAGGTGTAGGTGCCCCTGCTTGAGAATCTTAGTGTATATTATTTTGGGGGGGGGGCTTGGTGAAGTTGTTAGCCCAAGAGCAGATTACGGGTGAGTGGTCACTTAAGAAGTCTGGGAGAACAGACACCTTAGTGATTCTTTCAGGGCGGTTTGACAGTATCCAGTCAATTAGGGTGCTGGTCCTTGTCCTAGAGTTGTATCTAGTGGTTGTGGGGACAAGCTGTGTGAGGTGCTGTGCAGTGACATTATCCTTATAGATGTAGGCCTCAGGTGCAAGCCAGTTGATATTAAAATCACCCATACTTATGGTCTCCATGCTATGGTGCAGTCCCTTGAGGCATTCCATTAGGTTATTGAAGCCACTGACCAGGTCCTTTGGGGGTATGTATACGGAGACTATAGTAAGATTTTTGTTATGGGCCCCTAGGAGAACTCTGATAGCGAGGACCTGAGATGGGGATCCCGGGCTAGGAAAAGGGATAGCGTGTCCCATGATAGTATCTCTCAGGTAGATGGCTTAGCCACCGCCCCACTTTGAAATCCTGTCCTAACTGAAGATTGAGTATCCGGGAATTGCTACCCCAGAGTCAGGGATCTTGGGGGTAAGCCATGTTTTGATGACAGAGAGGATGTCAGGATTTTGTTGCTGGATCCAGGTTTGGAGGTCATCGTGTTTGCTAAGGAGGCTACAGACATTGATAGATACCAGAGTGAGAGACCCCGTTGTTCTATTCTGGGGTGGGCAGACGGTCCAAGAGGTCCAGGGTTAGGGTGAAAATTTCCTGAGAGGAGAAGTAGCATTAAAAGAAATCTCATGAGAGAGGTTTTAAGAATTTTGATGGCTTGCTTGCTTGTTAGGTGTCTGCGTGCATTAGTGTAATGGTGCAGGGGTTGTCCTGCCTTATTGCAGAGAGCTACTGCAAGTAGGTTCCCCGGTGGGCTAGTCGTATGAGGATTCAGAAGATAAACAGTATGCCAAAGTGGGGAGCAGTGGGCTATGGTATAATTATGTTGAATCCCCATTGTCATGCCAAGAGTGTAATGCAGAGCGGTAATTGGCATTAGCTGGCAGGTGGATTGAGAGGACTTTGGACTAAGGAATGCAAAAAGTTGAAGCAGCTGTTTGTTTCTTTTGCCCCAAGCAGAGAGGGCATTCGGGCTTCTAAACTATGTTTGTCTAAATGGTTGGTGAATTGCATTGTGTTGTGCTACAATAAATATAGCAAAGAGTTGCCAGGAGCGGTGAAACATCATTCCACAAGGGGCATGGCTGCCTTTGTGGCTTGCTTCATATGTGGTCTTCACTGCTGACATTTGCGTGTCTGCCACCTGGAGTACTGTCCATACTTTCACCAAGCACTACAGTCTGGACATTGCATCAAGAGCCCGTGCAGGTTTTGGCAGGGCTGTGCTGCAGGGCCTCTTGTCTTAAGTTTAGGGATGGCCTTCCTCACAGATTAACTGTGCATGTGTAACTGCTTGGGACTCGTTCCATCTGTGGGACCTGATGACGGAGATAGAACAGTTATGTAAGAACTTACCGTAACATCTCAGTCATCAGGTCCACCTTCCCTCCCACAATCCCCTTTTGGGGGGCTCTCTCTTAGGACTGGCTGCCTTATGTATCCAGCCTTTCATATGGGCCAGGGTACCTCTCTCTCTCTCTCTCTCTCTCTCTCTCTCATCAGTCCCCCATGGCTAGAGCTATGCTGCCTTTGTCTCTGGAGGAAAGAACTGAGGAGGGAGCGGGGCCACTCATGCCTTTATAGGGTTGGTGACGTCTGCAGACGACGTCATCGTGGGCGGTTCCAGTCATGCTGCTGAAAATCTTCTGTGTGGATCCTGCTTCACCGATCGTGAAGTTTCATTTGTGGGACCTGATGACTGAGATTCCCCCGAAGATCTACTGTTACACTAAGTTCTTACGTAACTGTACTTTACATGCACTGCACAATTGAGCAGACTTGATAGACGGCGTGGCCTGCTTCTGCTGCCATTTTGTATGTTTGTATGCAGTTGCATAACATGGACACAGTTTGTACTTTTGCTTACTTTTACATAGTTTAAATCATACCTCTCAACTGTCCCTGATTTTCAGGGATGTCTCCAATTTTACCTCAAAATTTTACTCTGTCCCTCCTAAAAATTGTGTTTCCGTGACCAAACAGTAGGGGTTGTAAGCACAAAATAATATCAAACATTAAAGTTACAAATGTGTTCTTTCTTATAAAATGCATTGTACACTAAGCCCCTTATTCTACCAGGTTCCTGAGTAGATATCACCAATTTTGAACATGTGTCGCTGATTTTGGTCCTTTGTCCCTGATTTCTTTTAAGCCTTGTCCCTGATTTATGAGGCAGGAGGTTGAGAGGTATGGTTTAAATCATTGCTCACATACTTTCACATAGCTTGTTAACTTTTAGATAGTTTAAAAGTTCTAGAAGTTTGAAACTCCCTAAAAACAAGAAAATTATGACCTTTATTTGCTCATTAGAAGCACAAAACTGCTGTGAGTTAAAACCTTAAATTGTCAGTTTTTTTAAGAGTATGGCCCAAGTATGGTTTTTAATAGGCAGTTTTACTAAAAAATATATAGTTTTTTAATTATTTAGAAAAAAGTTCTGTTCTCACGCACATGCAGTTAGTTTTGTGAACATGCTAAGGGGAAATGTATTTTTTGTGAAACTGATGTTAAATCAGTTATGTGAGAGGAGCCTAATGTCATGACTGGAAACTGCAGTATCAAGGCACAGAAATGTCCCTTCTAGTCACATGATCCAACAGTGGAACCTCAACCCCTGCTGCTGATACCACCCCCCCACTGATCTTTAAATGAAAATTGACAGTGTGGGCCTAACCCCTCCCCTGGGACACCTCCTCAACATGCTTGATCCTTAAATTAACCCAAAATTTAGGCCCAAAATTGAACAAGTTATGGAAAAAATAAATTCACGTGCATGCGCAATACATGCATTTCATTACTTATTTTTTCTCTTTTTCTTTCAGAATGTTAGCCGACCAAGGTGTAAAATGGGCTGTGACAGGTTGTCCATGCTGGATTGTACTTAAAATGGTAGCAGGGTGAGAGTACTCCGGTGCTGAGTGGTGAGGCAGTGGGGGGTATGGCTTACCTGCATGGGGGAGAAGAGGATGATATGGGTGCTAGTGGGTTAGAGGTTGCTTTTTGTGTAATTTCCTGACACTGGGATTGAGTATCTTGCTTTGGGAAACCAAAAAGGGGAGAGGGGCTGCTGCTTCAGACCACTTGTAATCTTGAGCACTGTGTATCAATGTGCATCTGCTTCATGACTGGTCTCAGCAGCAAATGCACTCCTGGAGCCTCCCAGCTGGGTCTAGGTCTCGAGCAGTAATCTGTCCATCAGGCCCGATTTACCGTGCTTGTCAGAGTTCTGCTGGTCTGAGGAAGAGAAGCTTAAAATACTTGTTTTATTATCCCCTCCTGTTTGCATTGTCAGTTCCAATCATTTCTACTGAGTTTGGTTCCAAAACTGGATTTGTCCAACCTTGTTGAGATTTGGGGTGCGAAGAGTACTATAAAACTCTAAAAAGCATGAGTTTTGTGAGCTTCTGAGCAGAGCACTTCTGATAGGCAACCACGCTCATGCAGCCATCTTGTCTTTCCAACACTGATTTCATAAGTAATAAAGTAGAAGAGGAAGATAAGATGTGAAACCAAACTGTGTGTACTTATTTAGCAACAAGGCATGACAGGGTGTTCATTATTGTGGGGTAACAGCATGCCTCAGGAAGAGAGGAACGAGGCAATGCTGAGTGCCATATGCACCTGAAAAGTACTGTTGTCCTACAGTTATGTACAACTTGAACACCAAATGAGTAGAAAAGCAAGAGCAAAAGAAGGAGTAAACCACTTTGGTTCTCAGAAACAGTAGCAGAAAAGGTCAGAACCAAAAGACTGGCCTTCAGGAAATATAAGGGAACGCAACGGGACAAAGATAGGGAGACATACCAAACTTCCCTAAGGGAAGCAGGGAAGGCAGTAAGGCAGGCAAAGGCCCAAACCAAGGAAACACTAGCACGAACAGTAAAAGAAGGGGACAAGACTTTCTATAGATACATTAGTGAAAGGAGAAAGTCCAGAGGGGGTATTGCTAAGATCAAAGGGGATAAGGGGGAGTGTGTGGAGGAGGACCAAGGAAAAGCATCTATCCTAAATAGATACTTCTGCTCAGTATTTACCGAGGAGAAGGTAGGGCAGGGCCCACAGCTTAGCACCATGGACACGGGAGAGGGAGGTGTGCACAAGTCCCTTCACAAAAGAAAGGGTCCTACAAGAGCTCGCTAAGCTCAGGGTGGACAAGGCAATGGGACCGGGTGGCATACATCCCAGGGTACTAAAGGTGCTAAGGGTGGAACTAGCAGAGCCATTATCAGAACTGTTTAGTGAGTCTCTGAGCACAGTAGAGGTCCCAGAAGACTGGAGAAGGGCTTATGTGATCCCGCTCCGCAAGAGTGGTAGCAGGGAGGAGGCAGAAAACTACAGACCAGTCAGTCTTACCTCATTAGTGGGCAAGATTGTGGAGGCATTCCTTAAGGAAATGATAGTGCAACACCTGAAATACATAGGAGCACAGGATCCAAGACAGCTTGGGTTTACAACAGGAAGGTTCTGTCAAACTAATCTCATAGATTTCTTTGACTGGGTAACCAGAGTGGTGGACCAAGGGGGTGCAGCTGATGTAGCCTACCTTGACTTCAGCAAAGCTTTTGAGTAGGCTGGGGATGGGTCAGAAGTTGGTCAGCTGGGTGGCAAACTGGTTGGTGGGCAGAAAACAGAGAGTGGTGGTAAACTGTATATAGTCAGAAGAGATGCAAGTCACAAGTTGGGTACCTCAGGGATCAGTCCTGGGGCCAGTCCTCTTCAATATCTTCATCAGTGACATTGCAGATGGACTGGAGGGTAAAGTTTGTCTGTTTGCAGATGACACCAAGATCTGCAACAGAATAGATGATCCGGATGAGGTGGGCAGAATGAGAAGAGATCTGGATAAACTGGCAAAATGATTGGAAGAGTGGCAGCTGTAGTTTAATGCAAAGAAGTGCAAGATCATGCACATAGGGAAGAGAAACCCAGAAGCCACCTATAGGTTGGGAGGGGAGTTGCTGGCAATCACAAGAGAAGAAAGAGACTTGGGCATCATCATCACAGATGAACTGAAAGCAGACCACTAAAGCAGTAGGTAAGGCTAGAGAGATGTTGGGGTGTATTAGTAGGGGTATCACAAGTCGTAAGAGGGAGGTAATAATCCCTCTTTACAAGACACTGGTTAGGCTCCATCTGGAGTACTGCATGCAGTGCTGGAGGCTGCACTTTCACAAGGACGTTAACAAAATGGAGGCAGTCTAGAGAAGGGCAACCAAAATGGTGCAGAGTTTTCATCAGAAAACATATGAGGACAGATTAACGGAGCTCAATATGTATACCCTAGAACAAAGGAGGGAGAGAGGTGATATGATCGAAACATTCAAACACCTTAAGGGCATTAACAAGGTGAAAGAGTCTAATATGTTTCAATATAAGAAAAATAGCGGGACAAGAGGGCAAAGCATGAGATTAGCGGGAGGCCAATTAAGGGGTAATGTGAGGAAGTTCTTTTTTAGAGAAAGGGTTGTGGATGCATGGAATGGTCTACCTCAGGAAGTGGTGGATATGAATACAGTGCAGGGCTTCAAACAGCCATGAGATAAGCATATGGGAGTAATACAGATGAGTATGAATTGATAGGCCATTGACAGAGTAAAGGCTATGGCACATTCATAAGTTAGAAAAAAAATGGGCAGACTGGATGGGCCCTTGCGGTCCTTATCTGCCGTCAACTTCTATGTTTCTGTGTAATGAGGTTCAGAAGGCTAAGTAGTTCTGACCTGTGCTGATATACTAGAATAATGCACATCTTGTGATCAGATCTGACTTATCACAGTTTTTGGTTTCTTTTACCCATTTTATAATATATTTCAAAAGGTGGCCCTGGGTTGTCAAGAGACTCAATAATAATTAGTCAGGGACCACAAAAAGAATCTGGAAGACACATAAATGTCTGTGAAGGGACTGAGACTGCACTTGACTGTAGCTCATCACACTACATTCTCTCCACTGCACGACGCTTTACATGTATTTAACACTACAGGTCAGTCTCCAGTCCCCCACTTTAGAAAAAAACATTTAAAACGAGGACCATTTCAGGAAGATAAAGGAGATATTTTAAGGTCCTGGAGAGTTACAGTTTAATACTTTGATGCTTTGCTGACCTGTCTTTCAGAGGTTTGTCTTAATCCCCGAGATCCTCCAGCTGATATCCGCATTATTCCTGAAAAGCTCATCAAGCCTGAATGGAGGTTACCAGCAGTGAAGTATCACTTCACCTCCAGGTAAGACAAAATGCTGATGCCTAAAAACTAACAGAAGACTAAAGTCATTACCAATAAGGGTATAACAAACATACTTTGATAAAATAAAATTAACTGGGAAACATGTTAAAAAAGACACAAAGTCAACACTGGTGATAGTGTAGATTTTATATCCACCACCACTACTTACTCACTGTGGGACTTTAAACAAGTTGCAGTTCTCCTCAGCTTCCCTTGAAGGGAACACTAACCCTGTTGTTTGCATTTATTATATATGTGTTCATTTTGGGCATTTCTGAAGTCTGTTTGATAACCTCAGTGTATTGTTTTATGTGTTTCATTTGAAAAAGTCTTAATTGTTTCCTAACATAGGGTCCCTTGTTAACGTTGCTTTTCTCGAGACATTGCTATGGTTCACCTATCTACATGATGACAGTCTCCCTTTAAGAGCTGTCTTTGCTGGACAGTCTTCAAGATAATCTCCTCCCACCACCCGGGTGATAAATCCTTCGGCTCCACCTCATGATGCCAGATCTTCCTTTCCACTGAAAGAGTCAGATCTCCTCCTTCACGGCTCTGTGTGCCGTGTAAGCCCGAATATCTTTTTCACCATTAGGCTAAACTTTCTTCAAACTTCAACAAGTATATCCTTGGTTCCGTCTCCATCTCTTATGTCAACATTATGAATCACGAGGATTCTAAGTTGGTTTCCGGTTTTAAGTGGTGTGTCCAGTGCAACCAGAAGATGTCTCAGATGGATCTTCACATGTTTTGCATCTACCGCCTTGGTGAACAGCACAACATCTCTGCCTTTGCCTAGCTATGCTTCCCTCCTCCCTGGAAGACCACTTATGCCTGTCTTCTTCTCTGTTGCCCGGTCAAATGGGACTCTCTGGTAAAGTCGAAGCCGACACATAAGACAGCCCCTGTGGCTGCGGGGTCCACAGCCCAGATGTCATTTAAGCAAGAGGTGGCAGCTAAGGCCACAGCAGTTACCTCATCGGTCACTGCTCTGCTCCCATTGGGGGGCCAACATGGGTCTGGTTTTTGCTGGTAATTTCAGAGAGATGTGCAAAACTCTCCAGACCTTCAGGGAGAGCCCTGAACACAGCAGTAAGAGCAAAAAATGTAAGAAGTCCTGCCGTCTGTTCTGAGATCGGGAAAGGGTACACTCTTTCTGCTACCCCAACTCTGCCGAACACTCAGCGGCTGTTGAGCATTCGGCTTTGGTCGAGGGCAAAGTCTCTAGGTCCATTGTGCCCCTGTCAAGCTTGTTGGTCATGACACGAGTTGAGTAGGCGGTTGAAATTTTTCTTGACCCTGTTGACCCGTTGTCAGAGGGCATCAGTGATGACCAGATCTCCAGGACACTGGTTCTGTCTGGCCTTAACCAGGAGGTCGAGGACCAGTCGGTGCACCCAGCTTTCTCCTCACAGGAGTTGCCTCCCTCTGGGGTCAAATGGTCGAACCATGTGTGGGCAGTCTGTGCTGCCACTCTGGCCATATCTCTTCAGCGTTGTCGATCTAGTCCATGTTCAGGTTAAGGTCAAGGAATTCCTCGCACTCTCTGTCTCACTCAACTGGGAGGCACCACCATCGGCGCTCCTCTTCGTCCTTGGATAATGAGAGGCTCCGTCACCGTATATGATGGTGCTATGAGGAGCTCATCTGGCAGCAGTGGGCCTTGGTTGGGCAGGGTAGGGCTCTACCCTCGACCCCTGCAGTCACCTGGCAACCACCAATTCAGCCTGTACTGGTCCTATTGAGACAACTGTCTTCGATGTGAGTCTCACCACTGATACTGGTGGAGCCTCCTCTTGACAACCTGTACAGGAAGCCCCCCTCCAAGGCTCCGTCCGGCTACTGGCTTGCCAGGCCAGTTGTTGGTGGAGATCACATGCTCGACTGAACCTCGGGTGGTGCATGGCGGCAAACGACCGAGAGCCGTATTCGAGGACTCCTCATCTGACTCCAAAGGGTCCTCACAGTCATTGAGGGCGCATGCCTTCGACTGGGAATTGGTCAAAGAACTGACTACTGACCATTAGCTGGTGTCTTGTGGGGCTATTCTCAGGTTTATGTCTGAGTCCTTGGAGGTTCCCCTGGAGCCAGTCCTGAAAAAAGCTAAGTATCCATTCAGGTACTGGACTGGGACGAATCCCCTAGAGTTGCCTTCCCAATGGTTGAGGTCATCTTGGCACCAGTGCTGGAGCTTTGGCAGCATCCAGCTTTCTACCCGACACCTTCTGCTCGTATGGTCCGCAAGCATGTGGTCTGTACCGGCACCTTATCCGGATTTTCAGACCACCCCATAGCAGAGGGTCTGGTTGCCGACACGGTCTTCTACAAATCTGGTAATACAGGTACTGTGGACAAGACTCCTGATAAAGAGTCTAAAAAGCTTGACCACGAAAGGGTGGTGGATGCATGGAACGGCCTACCTCAGGAAGTGGTGGATATGAATACAGTGCAGGGCTTCAAACAGGCATGGGATAGGCATAAGGGAGCAATACAGATGAGTATGAATAGATAGGCCATTGACAGAGCAAAGGCTGATGGCACATTCATAAGGTAGAAAAAGAAATGGGCAGACTGGATGGGCCTTGCGGTCCTTATCTGACGTCAACTTCTATGTTTCTATGTTGCGTGGCTAAAAAAGGTGTCTGCTTTGTCTTCCCTTGGTCTCCATCAGGTGAGTTATGCTCTGATGATGGCCTACTTTGATCACTCCCTGATGGGAGTCCTAGACCATGTCCTCCCTTACCTCCCTGCTGACAAGCAGATGGCGGTGAAAGTGGTCCAAGACCAGGGTCAAGCACTGACTAAATACCAGCTTCAGACTGCTTTGGATGTGAGTGATTCTTGCGCATGTGTCATGGCTGCGGCCATCACGATGATTCACAGGGCCTGGCTGAGGATTTCCTCCTTCACGGTGGACACTCAACACAAGTTGGACGATGTCCCCCTTCTAGTTCACCATCGTCTGTGGCTCTGGGATGGAGGGCCACTTCTCCTGGATTGAGAAATCCAATACCACCCTTTTGTTTTATATTTTTTTTTTTTTATTGAGGAAAACAAACAATTATAAATATATTTTCCAACAGTAGAACCAATACAATACATGCAATCCTCATTTTACAACTATTGTAAAATATTAACTAACTAATACAAAGATATACTGTCTCAACACAAAAGGCAAGAGAAGAAAGGTAAGAAAACTACAGGAGAAAGGAGAAGGTTAGTTAAAGTCATACGATACTATACATTACAAACCCTAAAAACGAGCCAAAAGGAGGATTATCCTATACCTAATAACATTATCAAGTAACTGTAATTACTAGAATACGGTAAATAAAGTAATGAAACAACAATAATCAAGTTGTGGTGTCACAACCCCACTCAGCAGGTCAGGCCCTTTGCTCCCACAATGCCAACCTCTGAGCGCAGTATTGTGAACAGGAACAGAACAGGGTAGCCCTCCTGTCTGTTTTGTGGGTCCGAATCACCTTTGGTCTCAAGTTCTGAAGGGATTCAAACTGTGAACCTCTTGCTAGTGTACCCAATGCACAGGCTCAGATAATTCTGCTCTTTGGGGAATGCCAGATATCTTTCGCCTATGGGCACCTAACCAGGTGTACAAAATGAACCCTTAAAAACTTTATGAAAGACTGTAGATAAACTCTTATGTTTTCCCAGTTTGATATACCATTAAGCTTATGCACCATGTTAACGTTAACCATATATGCTTCACTTGTCAAAGAAAGAATTTCAAAGGCACCCCAAGCAGTCTCTTTAAAATAGAGGTTTACTTTAAAATAGATAAAAATGTAAAATGTAAATACAGAACAATATATCACAATGCATACAATCACTTAAAAGAACAAGGTTTAAAAAGTGCAAACAAATTCCTACCACCAGACAATTAGACTTGTCTATCTAATGTATATCTTCTAACAGTGCTTGAAGTAGATGTTGTTGCTTCAGAGAGTCCAAACAAGAATGTCTCTAAAGGTCAGCCACAGCATAATTAAAAACCATCTTTGAACCTGCCTCCTCCATGATGTCACCCAGCTCCTCCTCTGTTTATTAAAAATTATACAACCAGGATGTCTTATTATTCAGGAGGTATATTAAATAGGCGACATCAGCAAAAACTCATTTCCCCATATGACTTCTCAATTAAGTTTGTGATTTTCCAGTTCCTTCTTTCATCCGTGAGCAGTTTCCTGCTTCACAAAGACATCAAAGGACTTTCTATGACTAACCCTGCCAGATCTCACTGTGGTGTAATATGCTTTGTAACACCAGGTGAAATTAACTGGGCTTCCTTCTAAGATGTCATAAACTGGATATTTTAGTTCCTGGCTTCAAAGAAAACTGGGAAGTTAATCACCTTACAGAGATCTGCTGTTTAACATATCCTGTTGTAACCCCCACCCAGGTATGCCGTTTCTATCTTGACAGCTCTACCTGGTGGGCTGAGTTCAGGGAGAAATACAGTATGTCACTCGGTGCATTGGCTAGGTTTGGCTGCTCTGCAACAGGGGCAAACAAGTAACTCAGGACTAAGGAAGCAATAACTGTAATGTCCAATACCAGAAGTGGGATTCTAAAGTGTGGCTTTTATTTACATCCAGCAGAATAAACAAAGCATAGATGGACCCCCACTGGGCTACACTCCTGGTAATGCAGGTTTAAGGAGACCGGAACACATCCTCATCACTTTAGCCCTCAGGCTCTGAAACACACTGGGCACACAGCCCGAACTTGCACGCTACTGTGGGATTTCCCTGGCTCGGCTCCCTTGCCAACCACTTGGACACTTTCCATATAGCATAGAAACATTTATTGGTGGCTCCCTAAACTACCTATGAGCACTTCTGCTCCATAAGGGAATCTTCCTCATCAATCCCACATCTGGGTACTTTCCTCAGGCACTGGCCAAGTACCTGAGAGAAAGCAACAGGTGTCCCAGAGCAAATCCGTAGCGGTGAATTTGGTTACTACTGATTGGGGGGGGCTCCCACCTCTCGCTTCCATAATTCATACCCGTCCATGTCTCTGGACTGTAACACCTCATCCTTTAAAACACTTTGCTGTGTAGATTCTTTTTAAATGTATTCCACATTAAATCTACTGTCTTTACATCCCATCTGTGCTGAACTTGAACATACTTAAATAAGTGGCTGTGTCCATTACTCTAGACCCCCCCCCACAGAGTTAAGCAGTCCAATCCCCACATCTTCCAAACTGTACTTGGCCGTCTTTTCCTGACCCCACAGTAGCAGTCCCTTTAGTTTTATCTTGATTCAGGTGAAAACACATGGCCCTTTAGCAGAGCGAACTCACCTCTTCGTTGCAGGTGCCCCACAGGCGTTTCTCCTCAAAGAACTCTCATCCAGAGCTTCTGGTGCCTCAGCACGAACTTAAATCAGGCAGCTTATTTTCCCTAGCCGGACCGGGGGGGGTTGCCCCTGGAAGCAGGCTGATTCCTTCCCCCATCCCCACAGGGATGGGGCCCTGAACCACTGAAAGTGGTCTCCACCACTTCAATGTGCTCTTCTTGTGTTCCTCTTCAGGTGAGAACACACACCTATACAACAAAAAATAGCTCTTTGACAAAGCTTAGAGCTCTGAGGGCCTGCTTACAGCAGAGCACCTCTTCTACTCACTGCACAGACTCTGCTGAACTCACTTCAAATTTCCCAACGTTCTACTCTAACCTCCAACTGCAATATTCCAGTGTGGCTTATGCAGCTGCGACAGTTCTAAATGATGTCATCCCTCAGTCTCAGCTGAGACTGAGAACAGAGTGAGACAGTATGAAATCCATTTAACAGGAGTTTCACAAGCTGCCTTCCCTGCCTACCACTAGGTCTTACTGGGATTGTAGTAACCCCGGGTAACAGGGGGGGTTACACTGTCCTTTGAAGTGATACCTGGGGGGGGTCCTCCCAGGAGTACAGGATTTCTCATGATAGACAATCACACTACATTTTTTTTATATTATAAAAATCAGAGAGTAATCAGAACCAGCTGGCCAAGTGTCACATTTGACATCTTGGATCTATCAGTTAAGTCTAGGATTCATGTAAAAGAGAGAGAGAGAAGAAAATTAATCAGAAATGGGGGTGTTAATATAGTTAAGACAGGGGTCCCATACAGCATGTTATCTGTGTATTGCATGATTAGAAAGATGAGTAAGCTTTTCAAATTCTTCCAGTTTAGAGAGAGTTGCCATCCATTCTTTGGGGAGGGGGGAGGGGGTGTATCCATTCTCCATTTAATAAGGATTTGTCTTTTAGCTTACACAGCTGCGGAAAGAAGTCAATGTTTCTGGCCCTGGATAAGGAGCACTTGACTGGATGTGCTTCCCAGTATCCAGAAGAGCGGTTCTGAAGGCAGGTTGATAGCCAGGACTGAGTTCGCAAACTTTAGTACTTGGGACCAGAATGTTACGAGTTTCAGGCAGGACCATAGGATATGAGTGAGTGAACCAAATCTCTGATGGCATCTCCAGCACATATCCGAGGGCACAAGGCCCATTTTCTTCAGGATCTGTGGGGTATGGTGCCATCTGTGAAGAATTTTCTTTTGGATCAGTTGGTATCTCGTGTCCCTAAAGGCAGAATGAGCACCTTTGAGCATTCCCTGCCTATCTTCGTTAGGAATTTGGATCTGCAAGTCCTGTTCCCAACAACTTTTCACCTGCAGCAACTCTGGAACAAAGAGAGAGCAGGAAGTCATATATTCTGCCTCACGGCAGCATGTGAGGCCCATTTAGAGATCATTATTGGAAGCAAACTGTCATTGGGCCCTGTGGAAACCTGATACCTGGCTAATACCGCTGCCCTTAGCTGGAGATATCACCAGAAATCTGATTTGGGTAGGTTAAAGGTCTTGGCTAAAGACTCAAAGGAAGCTAAAGTATCAGCCTGTGACTATTCCTCTGCTCTCCTACAAGGGCCAGTGAATGGGCTTCTTATTTATGGTGAGGTACAAGTTTTTCCGTAATGGTTCCCACCTTCCCAGGTGCCTAACCTTCCAGTTGTGGCACTTAGTGAAGCTATACCAAGCTTGACTGGAAAGTAATTGCACTGGAAGCAGGGATCGTAAATCCCATAGCCTGACGTCCCGGGCTACCAAATTTCTGCCTGGGACAAGCATTTTTAGTCTGCCACTTGCCCACGGACAAGCATCAGTCTTCACCTCACTTTTTTAGGTACATACCTCTGTGATTTGGCATCCAGCAAGGAGGGGTTGCAGCGTCTGAGGCTGTGGAGCTAATATTTTAATTTTTTTTGGCGGAAAGTGGCTTGCCGGGTGTGCATGGCGTGGTATGGGTAAATCTGTTGGAGAGCTCTTGAATGTAGAGTTGAAGTGGTGGCTGATGAGCAGGCATGTCCCAGGATCGGTCAGGTGATGGCAAGTCATGTGCCGTGTGTTCTGGCATTGAGCAGGTTAAGGATAAGGGGCGCGAGAGTGTCTGAGGAAAGCGTGGATGTGAGGTGACTGGGTAGGAGGGAACTGCAGGCTGCGCATGCCGTCAGGTGGGTTATAGTGATATTATGATAGAGACTGGAAATAGTTTGCAGAGAGCATGATCATCAGAAGAAGCGCCGTAAGTGTAGCGAAGGGGAGCTGGGGAGATCAAGTCAGAACCCGTATAGTGGCATGTAACTGTACCTGGAGCAGCAGGCCTGACCCAGTTGGGCAAGAGTCACAAAGTGGTATACTGAAGACACCAGCTAGCCAACTGATAGCAATTAGTGCTAGTGCTCTTGGAGTGGAGGTGACCATCGTGTGAGGCAGAGGGCAGTAAAAAGGTACAGATGGAGTCAGCCTCTCTTTTATTCTCCCCTAAATACCTTGCTTGTATTGCCCTAGAACACTAGTGTGAAATTTCTCGTCTGTTTTATTGAGGTGAAGTTGCTTTTGCTTTTTTGGGAGGAGAGGGTAGATTAAAACTGGCGAATTATGAACTGCGACTAAGGCACCATGTGAATGTTTCTCAAGTGAAGAAACATTATACTATCTGATAATTACTACAGTAATTCATTTCTTAATAGTGTTACACTTGGTTGTTTTGTGGCATGTATCCAGATGCAAAATAGGTAAACAGATTGTAACCACGTAACCACCATCCCCCATTCCCCCCCTCCCCCCAACACTGCTATAGATGTGTATGCACTGGTGTCTCCCAGGGATATACAGATATTTTTGTTTTACTTTAGAACAAGGTGATTTAAATTAAATAACCAATAATATACTACAGGCTGTGATTTAAAGCATTTTGTGATGCACACACCAGGGGTTTGTGAGGTATAAGTACAAAGGCTAATTGTCCTTGCATACCTGGGAATACATCAGAATGTGTATTATTGTATTTATAAAATGGATTTTTGTGGTATCTGCTATAGCATCACACTGCATGGTGTGTTTCTAATATGCTGTTAACTGATAATTGTGTACAGTAACCTGATTGTGTTGGTACTGCTTGGCGGGGGGTGGAAGGGGGGGCACTGAACTTTACCAGGTGGGAGACCAGTAACTGTCATGTCTTATTACTAATGTTCTGGTAGTTGAATCAGACTGACTCAACCTCTAGTAACAGCAGGGATTGACAAATGTCAAAAACATACATGAGCGTTCCTGCTTCCTAATGTTCTGCATCTACCTAGAATTAATGGCAGAACCCCCACATCACATACTTTGTTGCTACATTAAGTTTCTGTAATTTCCCTTGTAATATAGCCTTCCGACCATGGACTACCACTCAGAACACTGGGACTACCATTTTTGGCAAGGCCAGTTGTCCTGGACTAGCTCGTAATTTTGAAATTTGTTGATCCTGGACTGGAAGGGGTTGTTAAGGTTAGGTCTACCGCTGCCTTTACAGTATCTGATCCATGGCAGGCTGGATTGGGAACCCGATTCCCAATGCAGCCAGAGAGGATTTAGGTTCCCCTTGGGGGCAAGCCAGTGAAGATTGTGCCTAATCCCAGCTGCTTGATGATAGGCCCAAAGCCACAGTACTGCCTAGCCACCTTGTTTACCAGGAGCTCTGAGCTTGTGTATACTAAAGCGGGACTTTTTCCCTTCCCACAAGAAGGATACAAAGAGTTTTTAAAATGCACTAGTTTCGTCTGTGGGAGGCTGTTTATGTAAAATAAAATCTTAGGGAAAGCCATCATTTAAACCCCAAGAATCCCTCACTTTGCTTACCAATGTAATCACCTGAAGGGTTCAACTGCCCAGGACAGTGTGGAATGTATGTAAATTATGTAACTCCGAATACATTTTCAGATCTCTGCCTCATGGTGGTGTTCTATTTATTTATTTTTTACACACAAGGTCCTTTGGGCAGAGCCTATTTTCAAAGGACCTAGGGTCAGATTACAGAGAAGTATTGATACAGTTAATTAAAACAGCAATAAAAGTGGTACATATTTACAATGAATAGTGAACATGGCAGACCACTGCAGGGTAGTACAACAAGATTGACATAATTAGTGATAACCTTATCTGTCCACAAGCCCATTAAGAAGGCAACCTGCAAGTTGTTAACAGACCTCTACCTCCACTCTGGGGATCAACAGAAAGACTGAGAAGATGTACCAGCTGGACAAGTGTGGTAGTGAGTACCTCTACTCACACCAAGATCATGAAGGGGTGGTCCAGGCAGCTGCTTGTGACAAGGCTAAGGTTCCTCTTTCTACCCAGTCTCCAGACAAGAATTTCAGGAAGCTGGACAGTATGGAGAAGAAAGTTTATACTACTGTCTCCATGCTATAGAGGCAGGCTGCTTACATGGCCTGTACTGCCCAGTACCAGAAAGCTCTCTGGAATTCTGTGCTGGCCATAAGTGAGAAGGCTTCAGGGGGACCTGGCACATGATTTGGCAGATATAGCCAAATCTGCCCTTGATGCTATAAATACCAGTTCTATATGTCTGTGGATACCAATGAACATTGCTTCCAGTGTCTTGGCCCATGCCATATCTTTAAAGAAGTATGCCTGGCTCAGAAGCACTAACCTGTCCCACGACACCCAGGCAAAGGCCATAGATTTCCCATACGAGAACAACTCTTTATTTAGTGACAAGACAGAGGCATGTATGAAAAAGGTGGACGAGTACAAAGCCACTCATAAAAGCAACTTTAAGAAGGGACAGTCCTTCACTTTCTATAGGCCTCATGGAAGGGGAGGTGGAGGTAGGGGTTATTTTCCCCATGTCTTCATGCCCTATGATTTCTCTCAAATGAGAGGTTTTTTTAGGAACAGGGGCATGAGAGCTTCCAAATGGGCTGCCCTGACCCCAGTGCCTAAGGATCAGCCCAAGCAGAACCCCTGCTGAGTCTGTCCAGGTTGCCCATCCGTTGCCAGTGATAGAAAGGTTGGCTTACTTCTTCCAGGAATGGAAAAACATCACCAAAGACAAGTGGATCCTGGAAGTGGCGAACCAGGGGCTCACACTGCAGTTCAGAAGATTTCCCAGACTGCAGGTTCACAGAAACTTCAAACCTCCCACTCCAACAGAAAGGATTTTGCTGGAGTTGGAGGTCAAAAAGTTGCTGTAGGCAAAAGCAGCAGAAAGAGTTCCTCCCTCCCAGTGGGGAAATGGTACTTTCTTACCCACAAGAAAAGTAGTGAGTGGCGACCCATTTTGGATCTCAGGTTCCTGAACAAACACCTGAAAAGAACAAGTTCAAAATGATAACCCTGGCTGCAGTGATTCCATCCCTACAGCAGGGAGACTGGATGGGGTCGTTGGTCCTGAAGGATGCTTATTTTTGCATTCTGATCAGCCCCAGACACAGGAAATACTTAAGGTTCAGGCTGGCATCTTGTCATTATCAGTTCACAGACCTTCCCTTCGGTCTATTCTCTGCTCCCAGGGTATTCGTAAAGTGCTTGGCCATGATTGCAGCACTTCTCAGAAGGCAAGGAGTGCTGGTTTTTCCCTACCTGAACGACTGGCTGGTTGCAGGAAAGTCACACCAGCAGGCCAAGGCGCCTCTTCTGCTAACTCAGAGCACCTTTGAGAGAGAATGGGATTTCTCATAAATACTCAGAAATTCCAAACAGAACCGAAGTCCCAAACAGAACCAATCCAGGTCCTGGAGTTCATAGGAGCAGAGTTAGATGCCCTCCGGGGAGAGCATTCCTCCCTAATGACAAGATGGAAAGCCTGCTAAGCCTGGCAGACTCCTTCATCCTGGGCCAACCCAGAACAGCAATGCATTTCCTTCAGCTCCCGGGTCATATGGCCTCCACCACAGCCTTGGTGGCAGGGATCAGATTTCATATAAGGGACCACTTAAAGGCCCGTTGGTCCCAAAAACAGCACCCCCCCTGTCAACACTGGTGCCTCTCACAAAAACTCTCCTGCAAGCTCTGGACTGGTGGAAGGAAAAGGACAACCTCAGACAGGGAATGCCTTTTCAACAACAGTTTCCCACAATCGTCCTGACAACAGATGCCTCCCTTCTAGGCTGGGGAGCCCACCTGGGCGATCAAACTGTAAGTGGTGTGTGTTCACCTTGGGAATCCAGAGAGCATATAAAACTCCTGGAACTAAGGGCAGTCTTCCCTGCCCTCCAGTTATTCACCCCCCAGATAAAGGGCCCGTCAGTCCAAATCAGGACAGACAACACTACTACCATGTATTACATCAACAGTTAGGGAGGCACAAGATCCTCAAAGCTGTGCACAGAAGCTATGAAGATCTAGAATTTGGCTTACTCCTTGGAAGTGCAGCTTTCAGCAATTCATCTTCCAGGAAAGGACAATGTCCTGGCGGATTCCCTCAGTAGGATTAGCCAGGGGCATCACAAATGGTCTCTGAATAGGCAGGTGCTGGTGACAATCTTTAGAAGTTGGGGCACGCCAGAGAGAGAGCTGTTCACTTCCAAAGAGAATTACCAGCTCCCTCTGTTTTGTTGCAATCCTCCAGCAGTTGGCTCAGTCCCCATGGACGCCCTGAATCTGAACTGGTCGGGGAGGTTCCTGTATGCCTTCCCTCCATTCCCTCTATTCCTACGAGTTCTGTTGAAGCTCAGGAGCCAGCCTGCAACCATGATATTTGTGGCCCCAGACTGGGCCAGACAGCCTTGGTGCACTCTGTTCCTGGCCCTTTCCATCAAACAACCCATTCATCTTCCCCAGAGACACAACCTACTGACCATGTCTCAGGGCAGAATAACATATCCGAGCCTCAAGTCACTGCGCCTCAAAGCCTGGTTCTTGAGGAGTTAGAGTACTCTGATTTTCACTTTTCAAAAGAAGTTCTCAATGTCCTCAGGGTTTCCAGGAAGCCTGCTACCAGAAAGACTTATGCTTCCAAATGGAAAAGTTTTTTTCTGTGGTGTGCTCCTAAGCAGCTCAGTCCTTTACAGGCAGACCTTCCCATACATTTGGACTACTTGGTCCACTTGCAGGCTTTGGGCCTTAGTTCTTCAACACTTAAAGTGCACCTGGCTGCCAATTCTGTCTATGTTTCAGCAGGTAATGAGAAATGGTGGCTTCGCATCCCATTTTCTTTTTGGTTATTATTGTGTTTATCCCATTTTTTTGGGGGGGGCTGGCAGGTGGGCTCCAACACCCCCTCTGGAGGAGGGGGACTCGTAGCCATCTGTGGCCAACATCCCCATCACCGAGAATGCCACCAGGACGTCATGGAGCCTACCAGCTCCATTTTTCTCCCTTCCCTGTTACGGCTACATGTTTGTGTGTGGAGGCACGTGCAAGCTGTGGTCCCCGCAACACCCTCTCTTTGTGCCACTCACTGTCCTGCACTGCCCTCAGACCTCCACCTGGGGCAGCCATGTGGGAGCAACATGGTCCTTTCCCAGGAGAGGAGAGCTGCCAAGTGGCTGCTTGATACAGCTCCTGCCCTCCCCCAATAACCCAGGCTCATTCCTGAACCCGGGTCGATGGTGTGGCATGTGGTGTCCAGTGCCTCAACCCTCGGCACCACCGGGCTGGCATTTCACATTCCATTTTCAAGAAATTCGTTAACAGTCTGCTACACTTGTATCCCCCTGTTAGGGAGCCAGTCCATCCCTGGGATTTGATCTTGTGCATAGCCAAGCTCATGGAACCTTCCTTTGAGCCTGTGGCTACTACAAACTTGAAGTATGTCACCTGGAAGTCAGTCTTCCTGGTGGCCATAACTTCTGCCAGGAGGGTGTGTGAGCTGCAGGCCCTCTACACAGACCCTAACTACATTATTTTACACAGAGACAAGGTAGTCCTTAGGACTAATAGGAAATTCCTTCCCAAGGTGGTGTCTGAGTTTGATTTGAACTAGTCCATTACACTCCCTGCGTTCTTCACAGAACATTCCAGTTCTGGTGAGCAGAGGCTCCACAATCTGGACGTTAAGAGGGCACTTCTTTAATATCTGGGCTGCACTAAGGACCTCAAATCTTCCCACTCACAGTTGTTCCTCACATATGGTGAAGTAGGCAAGGGCAGGCCAGCTTCTAAGAGGACCATTGTCCACTGGATAATCTCCTGCATCCAATTCTGCTACACGGCAAACTGCCACCACAAGGCCTCAGGGTGCAATCCATTTGTAGCACTGCTGCCTCTGTGGCAGCAACAAAGTGTATTCCCTTGTTAGAGATTTGTAAAGCAGCTATCTGGAAAACTGTACACACCTTTACAAAACACTGTTGCCTGGATGTGCAATCCAGAAGAAATGCCATGTCTGGCATTACTGTCGTGCAGAACCTTTTCCCTAGATAGGTTCTTTCCCCAGCCTCCCAAGGTACTGCTTTGTAGTTTGCATTAGTAAGCATAATGAGGGATTCCTGGGGTTTGAAGAAAAAATTACTTACCATAGTAATACTGTTTCTTTTAAAGGGGTCTCTCACTATGCTTAAATCTCCCACCCTACTTCCCCTTCCAGAACCTGGAAAAGGTTCTACACGAATCAGTGTTGTTGCTTTTCAGTTACTTGGGCATTATGTGTTGTTTGGCTTGCAATCAGTTTTGGTGTGGTTTTTCTTTAGTCTGTCATAGCTTGACCTGTGGGGCCAATATTTAATTTTTCTTGGTAGTTTCTCATTTGGGTTTTGTTAGGGTTAGGTTAGTGAGATTTGTGCCTATTGTCCTCATGGCTCTCGAAATAACTCTGATGTTAGAGAGTAGAATAGAATACCACCACAAGGCAGAGATTTGAAAATGCATAGAGTTCCATAATTTACATACATTCCACTCTCTTTGGGGTAGCTCAACCCTTCAGGCTGATTGCATTAGTAAGAATAGTAATGGATCTCTCAGAAGAAACAGTATTACTATGGTAATTTTTTCTTTTGTATGCTGCAGTTTTGCCTCCAAAGGTGAGGTTACGTTTTTTCCTTCTGTTAAATTCTATTTCCAAATCAGAAAGAAGGGGATTCAACGTAGTATCTACGAAGGCACTGATTCTAGCTGGTAGTAAAATACCCAAGTACCTAATGTGAAGAGAGGTCCATTTAAGGCCCAGGTGTCTAATATCAGTATCAGTTGTTTGTGACTTGATTGGGAGGATCTCCGTTTTTGACCAGTTTACTTTTAGCCCTGACATTAGCTTAAAAGTATTAAGGATATAGAGCGTTGCGGACAGAGATGTTTTAGGCTGTGCAAGGGCTAGAGGTAGTCTTCTGCAGATGCTACGGTTTTAAATTGCATTTTGTCACAGGCCACACCTTCTGTCTCTGGTGAGTGCCTGATTTTGCATAACAATGGTTCCACCGCTATCAGGAAAGTAATAGAGATAAGGGCCAGCCTTGGCAGGTTCCTCGTTTAAGTTGAAAAGCAGGTGAAATAATGCTGTTTGTCAGGAGACTGGCAGTGGGGTTTGCACCCAAGCTATGAAGGTGGGGCCTATCCCCACTCCTGCCGTGGCTTGGCAGAGGTAAGGACATTCTTTTGAGTCAAATGCTTTCTCTATGTCTACACTGGCTAGCATGCTTGGAATTCTCCTTCTAGTGGCTGTCCAGATGATACTGACTTGAGACCTGATATTATCCATGGCCATAATCCCCTTAACAAATCTCGCCTGATGATGGCTGATGATATAGGGGATACATTCTTTGAGTCTGTTGGCCATCACCGTGGCCAGAATTTTTATGTCGACATTAAGTAGCGAAATTGGACGGTAGTTAATCAGCTGTGGGTCTTTCTTGGGGTTAGGTAACAGAGTAATAAGGACTTCAGTCATGCTATGAGGAAGGGCACCTTTGGATAAGTATTCTGTGAAGCTGTCATGGCAATTTTTTTTCTATATCAGGCCTGTCTTCATATATGGCTTGCACAGGGATTAAGAAAGTCAGTTCTGCTACTCATGTGTTGAGCAGCTGAATGATATGTGAACTCTCTCCAAGTGGGGTGCGTGTTCCTCCAGGGGTCTAGCAGCAGGAACTCTGCTGCCATGTTGTGTAAGACTTTTCTAGCCTTGGTAGGGGCAGTGTTTGCGCCTCGATGGGGTTCCAGATCTCACTGAAGTCCCCCTTCCCCCTAGGAGTCATCTGTCACCTTCATGATACATGTTAAATATAGTCTGGGACACTTCTGGAAAGGAGGCTGAATCCATATTAGGCCCATAGATATTTACCAAGAGGAGCAGGGTATTATTAATAAATACCCTGGCTAACACCTATCTGCCGTCTGTGGAGTGGGCAGTATTTACAGTTTGCATTTGTAAATGCTTGTGGAAGAGAACTGCCCTTCCCCCAATTTGTTGGCGAACAAACTTCCCACCACTTGTCCCACCCATTCTCTAGAAAGCTTCAGAGTTTCTGCTTCCAACAGGTGAGTCTTCTGTAGGAAGGCAGTGCCTGTATGTTCTTTTTTTAAAGTGTGTAAGGACTTGTTTCCTTTTAATAGGGGAGTTTAACCCTTGCACATTCTATGAGGTAAATTTATAACTGTTAATCTCCATGGTTGCTGTTAATGATGCAGGTGATTGCTGTTGATGCTGGTGAGACGTTCATGTGTTTGTAGGGTGAGACTGCACATAGACAACTTATGCCAGTATAGATAAAACTATGAAAGATGAAACTGATGTAACCATGCAGAGTTAGGGGCTTTACTGCCTTTAGCCAGACATGGAAACATAGACTTTGACGGCAGATAAGGGACGCTTGGCCCACCTAGTTTGCCCATTTCCCTACCTACCGGATAAGCTGCAGATCCTAGTTAACCAACAGCCTATTTCTTCCTACCCCCCCACAAGAATTGCCTTATGTCTGTCCCATGCATTCTTGAATTCTCCCACAGTTTTAGACCCCACAACCTCCTCAGGAAGACTGCTCCATGCGTCCACCACCCTCTGTGTGAAAAAATACTTCTATGTCCACACTTATTGGCAGGTTCCTTGCCGCTTTAAATGTTGCCGGAAGGTCTTCAAGCTGGCTTCTCCCACCCACCCGGCTGGTAAAACCCTCGGCTCCTCCCCATGACACCAGATCTTCCTTACCGCTTGGAAGCTTAGGTTCCCTCCTTAGCGCTCTGCGTTGTAGGCCTGGATCCAAACTCTTTGGTTAACCCGAAACTAATTTTAAAGTTTACAAGACTTCGGTCTTCATCTTTCCTCACAGCTGCGATGGACAAATCAACTCCTGGCTTTCGTCGGTGCTCTTGTGGGCAGATGATGTCCCGGACTGATCCGCACTCCACGTGCGTGTACTGCCTGGGGCTTGGTCACGATTCGCAGGCTTGAGAATTGTGCAGCTCCTTCTCTGCTTCGGTCTTGGAGGACTGCGCCACTCGACTTCTTCTTGGACACCCTGAAAAATGGTATCCGCCAGTCAAGTCGAAGGAGGCCCGTTAGGGTGTCCTCAAGGGCAGCGTACCAAGGAATGCTGGAGCAGATGATCGCCTTTGAGGAGGCAGCCCAGGCCGCTTCTTCTTCCTCCTGAGCTGCGGCATTTACCCGCTCTCTTTGGGCTCCTCCTACATGGCTTCGTTTAAGGAGCTTTAACAGTCCCTCTCCACCAAGGGAGAAGGGCTGTCGGGACATTACAGTCGGTCCAAGAAGAAGGACTTAAAAGGTAAGTCCCACCATCGACGTTCGTGGGAGTGGGAGAGATCCCCTTCTCCGGACCATCGACTTTCGACTTCGGTCGAGGTTGCGGCTAAGGCCGCTGGCTTCACGGTGTCCCCATCAGGTCAGCAGGCCGAGACGACCATCGACGCGGTCGAGATTTTTCTCGACCCGTCGGACGGTTTATCGACTGGTGATGCTGACAGCCCTATTTCACCGGTTCCCCCCGGTGATTGCCAAGGACTTGCCTGTGCCTACTGTGCCGGAGTCCCCAGTTAAGGTCCCTGAACCGAAGGAAGGGTGGATTTCCCCCATTCCCTCTCTGACCCACCCTTGGAAACCCCGAAGGTCTCGGTCCTCTTCCAGGTCCAGCCGGTCCCGCTGACGTTGGCAGTCTCGGCACTGTGGAAAGCGGCATTGCCGCTCATCCTTGTTGTCCTCGTTGGTGGATCGGCTCCGGCGCAAGTTGCATTGGCGCTACGAGGATTAAAGTGGTAGCAGCTCTTATTGTCCGGGAATAAGCCGACTTATTCGCTTTCTTCGCCATTAAGTGCTGTCACTGGAGCGGCGAAACACCCTCAGAGTGATCGAGGGCCGACTCCGCACCGCTGTTCAACTGGGCCAGGCTTATGGTGGAACCCTGCCTCCACAACCGAACTGGGGCCCCAACCAAGGATCTCGGTTGGGTCAGGGCTTGCCTCACAGGTTGTCAGTCACCCTCACTCCGATCAACCTCAGCAGGTGGAGGGTGGCTCAGGCACCCGGCAGCTGTTTGCAGACTCCTTGGAGTCTGATGACGACTCCTCCCTGTTCTCCAGGCCGCTTGACCTGGAGTCTGCGGGGGGGGGTCAGTCGGTGGACGAGAGCCCATCCTCGTTTTTAGGTTTGCTTCGGCTCATCTCGGAGTCCACCGGGATGCACTCGAACCCGTTTTGAAACAGGCCAAGTATCCCCTCACGGAGATACTGGATCGGGATTCCCCTCGAAGGCCTTTCCTGTGGCCGAAGCCATTGCTGGCCCGGCCCTGGAGTCGTGGAGCCAGTGTATCTTGTCCGTGCCTTCAGCCAGGATGGCCCAACTCACGCAGTCCGCACGCTCACTCTCCGGTTTCTCAGAGCACCCTCTGCAGAAGGGTTAGTCACCAACCAACAGTGTTTTCTGGCATTCCGGGATGCTGCGTGGACAAACCGCCGATAGGAATCCAAGAAGTTGGTTCATGTAAGGAAGGTTTATACTGCTTCCTCCCTAAGCTCGCCAGCTAGTTGGCTTTTTCTGATGGCATATTTCTCATGTGCCCTCCTGGGATCCCTGGATGAGGTGATTCCTCATCTCCCGGCTGACCTTCAGATGACGGTCAAGCAGGTGCAGGATCAGGGAAGGGCGGTGGCAAAACAACAGCTCCAAACTTCATTGGACATTGGTGATTCTTGTGCCTGATCAGTAGTGGCCGCAGTGGCCATACTCTGCAGAGCTTGGCTGCAGATCGCCACCTTCACGGCAGACACCCAGCACAAGCTGGCAGACGTTCCCTTCCTGGGCACCGACTTGTTCGGGCCGGGGTTGGAAGGCCATCTCCAGAGGATCGAAAAGTCCAATGTCACCTTGGACTCGGTCACGTCTGCCCAGAAGGACAAAGGCTGCCAACAGCAGCGTAAGCCCTTTCGCCATTCCGCCCTTGCGGCTCGTCCGGCCCAGCTGCACCAGCACCAGGGTCAGCAGGCACGCACTTGGCACCCTAAGGCCAAGTCTGCTGCTTCCTCCAGTAGGAAGCCTGGAGGCAAGGGTCCAGGAGGTCCCTCAGTGGGCCCTTCTTCCAAGCCTGCTCAGTGATGGGTTGAGGGGTGTCTCCCCCAACCTCATCACTCCTCCCAAGTTTCCCCCCCCGTGGGGGGACGGCTCCGCCACCGCTGGGTGCTAGAAATGGTGGGCAGGGGTCTTCCTGTGGAATTCGAGCAGTTCCCTCCATATCGAGCCATCGCCCCCCGGGGGGCAACGGGGTCTGCAGCCTCTCTGTTGGCTCGTCGAGCCAACATTGCCCTGCTCCTCAAGAAGGAGGTGATCTGGGAGGTGGCGGATCCTCCTCCAGACCCAGTGTTTGTGTCCAGGTACTTCCTGGTCCCAAAACAGACGGGGGGCTGGTGCCCCATTCTCGACCTACACGACCTGAACAAGTTCCTAAGGCAACGCACCTTCAGGATGGTCACTGTGGCTCAGATCATTCCATCCTTGGAACTAGGCTTGTGGTTTTGTTCTCTGGACCTTCAGGATGCGTTCTTTCACATCCCAATCCAACCGTCTCATCAGTGATTCCTCTGCTTTTGAGCAGAGGGATCTCCTTACGTGTTCTAGGCCATGCCCTTCAGCCTCTCTCCAGCTCCCAGGGTCTTCACCAAATGCATGGCAGTGGTGACAGCATTCCTGCGGTGCCGTGGGGTCCGGGTGTACCCTTACCTGGACGACTGGCTGATTGCTGCCCCCTCCAGGTTGGAGGTGGAGTGGTCAAGGGATCTGGCCCTCCAGGTCTGCTCTCAGATTGGCCTCCTCATCAATGAGGCCAAGTCAGAACTCGTGCCATCGCAGATGATTCAGTTCATCTGGGCAGAGCTCGACTCTCTTCGAGCCAGAACCCGGCTCCCAGCGGACAGGGTCGAGGTCCTTTCCTCTTTTGCCCAATCATTTCTGGTTGGGCAATTGTGCCCTGCCTGGGACTTTCTGCGCCTCCTAGGCCTCATGGCGGCCTGCACCAGCATGGTCCGTTGGGCCTGCTGACATTTGCGTCCCCTACAATGGGGGCCAGTGGCGGTGACCCAGGAGATGTGGGATGGCCTACAGTGGTGGCTTGTTCCAGCTCATCTGCAGGAGGGTTTCCTGTTTGTCCACCCTGAGCCGACGGTCACTCTGACGACTGACTCCTATCTGATGGGTTGGGGTGCCCATGTGGGGGAGCTCAGAGCCCACGGCCTCTGGTCCCCTCAGGAGTCTCAATGCCACATCAACCTGCTGGAGCTTCGAGCGATCCGACTCAAGTGGTCCACGTCCAGACGGACAACACCACGACCATGTACTATCTCAACCGTCATGGTGGGACGCACTCCTTGCCCCTGTGCAAGGAAGCTCTCCGCACTTGGTCTCTCGTGATCAACCTAGAGGCGGATCTTCTAGCCATTCATGTGGCAGGAGCCTCCAACAGTCTGACTGATGCCCTCAGCCGGATAGGCGCTGCATCTCACGAGTGGTCTCTCCTGCCAGAGGTAGTACAAGTTCTGTTGTCCAGCTGGGGCACCCCTCAGATGGACCTGTTCGCCTCCAGGGAGAATGCGAAGCTGAGGCTGTTTCACGCCCGCCCCCCCTCAGCAGGGCTTGCTGCAGGGGGATGCCTTCTCGAGGCCGTGGACTCCAGGCCTCTTCTATGCCTTCCCTCCATTTCCCTTGATCCACAAGGTGCTTCTCAAGGCGAAGAGGGACAAGGCGCAGGTGATTCTGGTAGCCCCAGACTGGCCCCGCCAGTTCTGGTATCCAGATCTCCTCAGCCTCAGCTCCAGGCTCCCGAGGCGGCTTCCAGCCCGCCCGGATCTGATCTCAGTCAGCAAGGGGAAGGTACTCCATCCGGACCTTCAATCCCTGCACCTGATGGCTTGGTTCCTGAGCGGCTAGAGTTCCAGGCCTTGGGTCTTTCCGACGAGGTCCTCAACGTCGTTGAGGCGTCCCATAAGGAGTCGACCAGAAAATGCTATGCCTTCAAATGGAAGAGATTCTCCATTTGGTGTCAGGACAAGGGGTTGGACCCTTCTTCGTCTTCCTTGGCTAGCATTTTGGGCTACCTGTGGTCCCTTTCTCAGCTAGGGCTTCTGTTGACGACCCTTAAGGTGCACCTGGCATCCATCTCTGCTTACCGGGTGTGGGCCGGTAAGCAGTTGGTGGCGCAGGAGAAGGTGGTCGGGCACTTTTTCAAAGGCCTTGATCACATATCCCTTCCGGTGCGAGAACCTCCACCTCCACCTTGGCTAAGCTCATGGGCAAGCTATTCGAACCGATGCACAGGTGTGACATCTCTCACCTATCGTGGAAGACCACCTTCTTGGTGGCTATTACGTCAGCCAGAAGGATGGGAGAGCTCCAGGTGCTTTCCATCGAGTCTCCTTATCTGGTCTTCCATAGGGACAAGGTTGTCCTACGTCCCCACCCAAAATTCCTTCCGAAGGTTGTATCGGAGTTTCATCTTAACCAGGTGTTGACTCTGCCGGTGTTCTACCCCAGTCACACCTCGGAGGCTGAATATAGGCTCCATACTTTGGACCCTAGAAGAGTGCTCTCTTAATATAAGGAGTGGACGGCTGAAGTTCAGGGAGAGGTTCTCCAGCTGTTTGTCACCTACGCTGAAGCCGCACCTGGCAGACCTGCAGCCACGCGGACGATAGGCAGGTGGGTCACCTCCTGCATAGATCTCTGCTATAGGTTGGCGGACATGGAGCCTCCCAAAGGGATAAGAGCTCATTCTACCCGCCATACCGCTGCTTCTAGGGACGTCCCTATCCAGGAAATCTGCAGGGCTGCTACCTGGAAGTCAGCACACCTTTATTTCCCATTACCACATTGACCTTGAGTCACGCCGGGATGCTGGTTTTGGGACCTCAGTTCTCCAGTCCTTATTCCTAAGTAGGAGGTGCGCACCTTGCCTTCTCCTCCCGAGAACTGCTAGAGTCTGCCAATAAGTGTGGATTGAACAACATATCCATCCCTAGAAATAGAGGTTACTCACCTGTAGCAGGAGTTCTAGGAGTGGTGTATGTTGTTCATCCACACAACCCACCCAACCTCTGCTTGACGCTGCAACCTATTTCCAGCGGCTAGATCTGGCGCTGGGGCGAGCTGAGTTTTACCACCCGGTGGGTGGAGGAGCTAGCTTGAAGACCTTCCGCAACATTTGAAGCGGCAAGGAACTGCCAATAAGTGTGGATGAACAACATATACCACTCCTAGAACTCCTATTACAGGTGAGTAACCTGTATTTCCTCACATTGCCCCTGAGCTGTCCCCCTTCTATGTTGAAGTTGTGTCCCCTTGTTCTTGCACATCTCTTTTTCTGAAAGATGCTACCCTCTTGGACTTTGTTGACTCCGCTGAGGTACTTAAAAGTTTCTATCATGTGTCTCCCCCCCCCCTTTCCTCAAGGGTATACAAATTAATCTCCATTAGTCTCCTCGTATAGCTTCTCTTGCAGACCTGGCATAAGGTAAAGACAAGAGTGGGTCCTTCCCATAATATCTGGTAAGCCACTCCATAGTCTGTGGGAGATAACAGCAAAGGGAGTCTGATAGATCAAATGCATACATGTATATAGTAAAACATAAGCATCACCACTGTAGCTGATAAAACTGTCGATAAGACCTAACATCCAAGATACCACATACTAGTTTGAAAAAAACACTTTTAACCTGGCATACGACAAGATATAATTCATTGTGGACTAAATAACATCCTTTGAGCAGAGATTTTTGTACAAAGTACATCTTACCCAAATGGGAAAGAATCTAGCAGTATGGCCAAAAGGATAAAAGAACAATTAAAACATGTGAGAAAAAAGAAAAATAATTCTCGTGGCTACCACCATTCTCTGGCTTAAACCAAGCTTATACCCTCAGCTAAGCTGTCCATTCTTTGCTCAGGCTATGGAGGAGGATCCAACAGAATTGGCAGTGGCTTGGGAGGTCAGTCTTCCAGGCCGCACCACATTGCTGTGCTCTGCAACCTCCATGGATCCCTCTCATATTCCCTCCCACCCTAAAAGGGGTGGGCCAGGGGCATTACCTTATAAATCCCACTTTTTCTAACTAGCCCATGGGAGGCACATCTCCCACTGGGATCAGATATTACAGCTCCATGGGTCAGCCACCCCTCCAAGCAGTGTTAAACTAGTAATTATGCTGCATTTGCAATCCATCCTTTTAGCTTTACACTGTCTGGACAAGGCTGTGCCCCCCCACCCCCGGCTAAGGCAGAACAGCAGTCGTTGCCACATCATCTAGGCTTATTAGGTAAAAGAGACTGGTATTGTGTTTTTTAAGGATTCATGAAAGCCTCCCACCAAGTGGGATCTAAATCATGGCGGCCAAGAGCACAGAAAATTGCAAGCAAGAGACATCTTAACTGGTCTGATAAAACATACATGGTGTTGCGCAGAGCCAGTCTCAGACAGGAATTCTTCATGTGATTAAGGTCGAACACCCAGTAGGAAGTAGCTGTTAGAACCCAAATAGTGTGTGGAAACCAGTGAAGATGTGCCAGCACCCAGGTCCAGTCATGAAGCAAGCCCAGAGTTATTGGGATACTGCGGGCATCAGTTGTGGAGGGAAGGAGTGTTGCGAGCTATTAACCGTAGGCATGTTCAGACTTCATCACTTGTCAGCTGGTCTTGGGGGCTCTGTACCACTGACTTGCAAGAAATTGGTGTCTCTGACTGTCAGGACATTAGGCTGGCTAGTAAACACAGGTTCAGTAGCATGCCAATTTTGAATCGGGTCTGGGGGGGGCATAAAAGGAACAGGAAAACAGAGCCGTATATTCCGGCCTAGTGGCACATTGATTCCTTGGGTAAGAAGGGGACAGTGAAGCGCATTCAAATTGACTGTCAAGGCTACGTTGTCGTGTACAAGCGCTTGATCACGCCAAGAACCAGTGAGCTGTCTAGGTGGGAAAGTCCTCGAGAGGAAATGGCTGTATTGCCCAAGACTCTGCGGTTATGTTGACAATCCGGTTATGTGGACAATTCTATCAGTTAACAGTGTGGACTGAGGGAGGGAGACACAATGCAGTTAGTGCTGGCACTCATCACGGGGGGGTGTTGTTTAAGGAAGTATGGGCAAATTCCCACCTGACTGAAGTACAGACACCCATTTCTAGAAGGAATAGGACAGTACTCCAGGCAAAATAAAACCTGTTCTCTAGTGGAGTAATTGGAAGTGGGAGATTTGCAATTTTACTGCATTATTATGATGCTTACTAAAGGAGAGGGAGGTCAAGGCATACCATGAGGGTGTAAGGACACACCTTCAGGATCCCAAGATCCAATGCCATATAAAACAGTCTGGCTTATCACAGAAGACAGGAACTGAAAGGAAAGGTGCCATGGGGGGAACAGAGTAAACAGAATAAGCAGTCAATGTGATAGGGCAGTCAGTCAGTTCAGCAGAGCGTTGGGGAGGGGGGAGTATGGTGTCAAACAGAGTTCCCTTCACTTATTGCCTTTCAAGCACACACATTCATAATACAAGTAACCAAACCCTCTTACCCAAAGTCAAGGTTAATTAACTGAAGTACGTAACAGACACCATGCATAACTCACCCATGTAACAATGAGCTTGAGGGAGTTGCTGCGTTAAGTCCATGTCTTTTTGGTAATGAGTCCCAGTGGCCTTGAACTACATCTGTCCATGAGGTCGCCAGGGTCTATTGCACCTGTGTTGATGGAGTGGTGCTTCTCTGTATCTGAGGATCGGCAGCTCAGTAATCCTTGGCTGTCTCCCATTTGCTCCTTTGAGTGTATCCTGGGCGCGGGTGTGGAATGCAGGATCTTTGCTCATTTACCATCCACTCGGTAGTGGGAAAGAATTCCTGCATGAGATCACGGGCTTCATCATCGACATGGTATTGGGGTCCCCCAGATGGTTAATTCTGGGAGATTTGAATGCCTGAGTCGACGATGAACTCTCGCATTTTGGTCAAAATCTTCTCCAGCTTATGTCTTTGCAGGGTCTCACACAGGTCATTTCCTCCATGACTCATACTGGTGGTCACTCTTTGGATCTGGTGTTCCTCCTGGGGATGGAGATCACTGACTCGGTGTTGGAACCTGTTGGTTGGTCTGACCATCACACCATAGGTTTCAGTTTTGCAGCTCCCCCCAATGGGCCTGCCCCTGTGGAGATGGTCCAGTACTGCCCTTTGAGGGGCTTGACCCCAGAGGGCCTAATGGCGGTGCTAGACCTAGCGAGCCTAACGAGTGAAAGCATGGGTCCAGGTGATGTTGTACTTGCCTACAGTAGGGTGGTGTCTGATGCCCTGGACTGTATTGCTCCTGTTCGTGTTTGACCACTTACTCTTCGCCCAAGGTCTCCATGGTTTGATGGGACCTTGAGGGAGTTGAAGAGAGGTGGCTGAAGGCTGGAGAGGATCTGGCGTAAATCTGGTCTGGATGTTGACAAAGTTGGACTGATGGATCATTATATTGTCTATCCGTCGACAATCACCCATAAGAAGGCAGAATTCCTGTTCAGGGAGATTGCCGCTGCACAAAATCGACCAGCTCAGCTCTTCCAGACTGTAGACTGATTGTGCAATCCAGTCTGTCTGCAGTCAGGAGGAGCCTTGTCACAAGAAAGGTGTGACAAGTTTGCTTGTTTTTTCGCAGATAAGGTTGCCACCATCAGATCCGATATCCGTCCGACCCTCTCCACGGGGGATTGTGGAGGTTGGTGGGAGGTCGCAAACACCCAGTCTATCTGGTCCAACTTTAGCCGGCCGGACATCATGAAGATCATCCTGGATTTGTGGTCAACCAACTGTAGTTTGGACCCGGGCTCAATGCATCTCCTTGTGGGATGCGTTGAGGAAATCGGCCCTGTCCTGGCTGAGATAGTTTGGAGGTCTTTGTAGAGAAGTCTTTCCTGATCCCCTTAAGGAGGCAGTTATACGACCGCTCCTGAAAAAATCCTCCCTTGACCCGAACTTTCTCGTCAACTACAGACCTGTCTCTAACCTTCCCTTTGTTGGGAAGGTTATTGAGAAGGTGGTTGCACTGCAGCTGGATGATCATTTATCCATCCACGATGTCTGACACTCTTCCAGTCCAGTTTTAGGAAGAGGCATAGCACTGAGACATCCCTGGTTTGGGTGCTTAATGATCTCCTAACAGCAAGAGATCGGAGGGCCCATTCTATCTTGGTCCTCCTTGATCTCTCGGCGGTGTCTGACACGGTGGTCCATGTGTGCTATTGGAGCACCTGCGGTTCATCTGCAGACTGTCAAGTACTGTCCTCAGGTGGTTTCGATCGTTCCTTGTGGGTAGGACTCAAAGAGTGGTCTCAGGAATTTATTCCTCTGACCCTCTTCTCGTATCCTGAAGGATACCGCAGGGCTCCATTTTTGCACCCATGCTGTTCGCCGTGTATATGCTGCCATTGGGAGACATTATTAGGTGGTATGGTTTGAGTTTTCACTGCTATGCAGATGATACCCAACTGTACATGTCCTTTGTGCCCAAACAGGGAGATACTGTCTCAGTGTTTAACAATTGCCTATCCAAGATCCAGGATTGGATGAGTGCTAGTTGGTTGAAGTTGAATCCAGACAAGACTGAGGTGTTGGTTGTGGACTCGGATTGTCAGAGGTGTGGTGTGCTGACTGGACAGCCCTCTGGCCTTTGGCTTGGGGGTGTTGAGCTTACCACTTCAGAGAGGGTGTGGAACCTGGGTATTATTTTTGACAGCAGTTTGACCTTGAAATCTTAGGTTTCAGCCATTGTCAAGACCTTATTTTTCCATCAGAGGAATATCGCCCAGGTGAAACACCTGATCCCTCCTGAGGATCTTCCAACATTGGTCCATGCCTTCATGACCACTCACCTTGACTACTGCAATGCCCTGTACCTAGGGTTACTGGGGGTTGATATCTGCCACCTGCAGCTGGTGCAGAATGCGTCTGCCAGGCTTTTTAGTGGTACCTCTAGGACCAGTCACATTATGCCTGTGCTCCGCAGACTGCACTGGCTGCCAGGACGGTGGTGTATCACCTTCAAGGTTGGTTTGCTGACCTATAAAGCCTTACATGACCAGGGACCTCGCTACCTGCAAGATCTCCTTTCTCCCTATCACCACTCCTGGTCTCTCCGATCTACCGATGAGGGATTGCTAGAGATTCCCTGGGTATGTTTACAAACATCTTGGGGCCCACTCATTTACATTTGCGGACCCTACCCTGTGAAATTCTCTAACTCGTCTGATAAGAGAATGCCTGACTGTCCAAAGTTTTAAAACAGAATTAAAAACATACCTCTTTGACTTAGCTTTTGGCGATGAAGCATAATGCTGCTGTCTTTTTAAAATGTTGTTATATTATGGATAAGTTATGGTTTTGTATATTTATTGTTGATGTGATTTTAATATGTGCAGGCACCTTGAACTATGGAAAGGCGCCTTTTATAAATAAATTTTGATTTGATTTGACTGACATTGAGTGACTGGTGATCTGCAGCTGGTTTTGCTCTGATGTTGGTGGTTTTAGGAGGGGCACAGTGTCCGGTATGCGCTTAGGGAGGGTGGAGCAGTTGGTGGGGGTGAGTCTGTGGCTGAAGAATCATTACCAGAGCCTCTGAAACCTTTGCTCCAACTTCCCTTTTTTCTTCATTTAGTATACTTTATTGATTTTCTGTAACATTACAAAAAATTCTTCATTAAGTATACTTCATGGATTTTCAATAACATTATATAAAAAGAGAGCAAACTAATACACAGACAATATACGAAACAACAAGTTAGGAACCAAGAAAGTCACAAATATACTCAAAAACAAAACAATAACCATCCATATCCCCAATATCCCACTCAACCAGTGCTACTCTGTATAAAAACATTTCTAAACACAGCATACAGTGATTGCACAATTACAGAATAGTTAGT
The DNA here is from genome assembly GCA_016271365.2 of Neoceratodus forsteri. Classification (NCBI taxonomy): domain Eukaryota; kingdom Metazoa; phylum Chordata; order Ceratodontiformes; family Ceratodontidae; genus Neoceratodus; species Neoceratodus forsteri. The sequence goes on from JADMNL010000023.1 coordinate 142,697,509, forward strand.
CAGGCATACAGTAAACTCCATTTCGTTAACAAGGATTGACGCCTGCGCCTTATGTTGTTAGCAATATGTAATTCAACGTTTAAGGTGCTAAGGATTTCAGCATGCCATTCTGACCACTGTGGAATTTTATCATCAGGCCAGTGTTGGAGTAAAACTGTCTTCACAGCAGCAAAAAACTAAAGCAATAAAGCCTTTCTTATAGCCCATTGAGATATTCTTATAATAACCCAGCAGACAAATTTCAGACGTAAAGGCCTCAGCCAGGTGAAAAGACAGATCTAAACAGATTTTGATGGCGATCCAGAATGATATGGCCTTCTCACAAATCCACAAAACGTGATAAAGAGATCCAACATCCTGCTTACACCTGGAACAAATGGGCTCAGCCTGTCTACCATTATACAAAGCCCCTGAGGGGTAAGATTCTCTTTGCTTCGACTTCTATGTAGCTGATTGTTAGAGGATTTCTTGTCTGTTGGTCCCCGGACCATTGTTACTTTCTGCTGTCTGTCTGTCTTTCTCACCCCAGGAGTCCTTTAGCTTTAGTAACAATAGCAGTTAGCTGGCTAGGTGCAGCTGCCCCAGAGGTATGCCTTTAATATAATGAGCTTAGGGAATTAGCCAATTGAAAAAGGGTAGGGGAGTGTGCTGAGGGAGTGCAGCCTGAAGGGCTTCAGAATTTTTTCTCAGCTCTCTGAGTAACACTGTCGCTGAGGTGTCTCTCAACTTTTCTAGTTAAGAGCCTATTCTGATTTTTCCTGGTAAAGTTTTCTTCAAAAACTTATTTTTATAGTGTGCTGAGTATATTTGTTTAGCTTTTTAGCAGCTCCTCTTGGTTCCCGGGAACCGCTATTTTTGGTTGGTTCTGCGGTTCCCTTCGCTTTATTTTTCATTTATTTTAATTGAAGTAAGTATATTCAATGGTTCCTTTGGTATTTTAATCGCGTTTCCCCTTTTGTTGCAGGAACTGATGATTTTGGAAGTTTTTCACTAGTTTTTACCTCAGAAATCGCGGTTCCTTACCGCGAGGGAACTAACTACTTTTCTTCAATGCTGCATTATTTTTCAGGATTCTTTGTGGATCGGCATGTCAGAGATCCCAAAAACAAAAAAGAAAACTGGACCTACAGGTTTTAAAAATTGTCATAGAATGTTTGCTATAGCAGAGTCTCATAACCTGTACCTTACGTGTTTAGGACCAGATCATACTTGCTCTCTTTGCACCAAATTTTGTAAGAAAACTTTGAGAAACAGAGCAAAGAGACTTGAAAAAATTATGGCTGAGGTAAAATCAAAAGCTACCGATTAGGGGCCATCAAAAAATAGTAACAATAAAAATTCAAACAGGGGTGCTGATGAAGCCTCCAAATTCCAGCCACGAAAAGGAGGTGCTGATGAAGTGCTTAAGAGTAAAGCTGCCAAAGGAGCTGATGAGGTTCCTTCAAAACCCCAAAATACTAAAGGCACTGATGAAGTGTCTGGATTAAAAAAGTAGCATGATCAAGCTGCTGATGAGGTGGCTAAAAAGAATGTTTGGAAAGCCAAAAATGCTCATGTTCCCTGGAAATGCCAATAGTGAGACAACAGGCAGCAAAAAGCACAAAGAAAAAATTAAACATACACAGCCACAGTCTGACAGCCAACCTGTGGAAGATATGGCAAGTCTTTCAAACAACATGAAGTATTGCTGTATTCTGACTATTGCAGTTAGCACCAGCCTTTAAACTGCCCCGGAGAACAAAGGGTTAACTTTTCTATGCATGGCATAGAATGCTGAGCTCGAGCTCGGTTGAGGTCTCTGTCTGTTTCCCTTTGAATCTAAACCGTCAGATTCTTTACTACACCTCACTGAACAGTCGCTCCGGAGATTTCTCGTACAGCTCGGTTCGAAAGTCGGTTAAAGTGTCGGTTTTAAACCGAAATTTATTCCGCATAGTCGGTTCAGTCTCTGTCTGCGGTACCATGAGTACTAGATAGGTTTTGTTCTGATTTTCTGTGTGGAAATTGTAAAAATGTTGGATCGGTTCAGCTGAACTGATCATTTGTAGTGAATCCTTGTGTTTTACTTTAGTGTGTGGTTACCGGTCCTTATCGGTTCTAAAAAACCAAAAAGTGTCTTGAATGTTTTTTTCCAATACCCGTGACACGGTTAGGAACCGATAATTGAGTCTTGCCTGGCGGTTGCCATAAAAAGGGTAAGTTGGTTAGGTTGGCCATGTCTGAGAAACCCAAGAAAAAAAATGGGCCCACTGGGTTTCAACACTGCAGTGAGTGTGGGAGGTCTTTGCGGAGGCCGATCCCCACACCACCTGTGTTTATTGTCTGGGGTTTGAACATCTTGATACAGACTGCCAAATATGTAAACATTTTCCTAAATCTACCCTTGAAAAGAGATTAGGTAGACTGAGGGAAAAGGAGGCCGAGAAGTCCACTGACCCGGATGGCCATCCCAGTTCGGTTCCGACCGAACCAGATGGAGTGCCCTTTGACCAGGGCGATACTTCTTTGGGCAAGAGGAGAGCCGATCCTGAGGGATCGGTTCCTACAAAAAGAAAACACAAAGAGAAATCGACCGGTTCGGATCCAGAAGTTCATGTTCCGACTGCCGAGGAAATAGCCAGAGCGATTCGGATTGTGGAATTGCTTCACCCGGTTCTGACCGATCCGGCACCTTCTGGCAGGGGTTCAGTTCAGTCGGTTCCCCCGGTTCAAGATTATACCCCTGAAGACTTTTATGAACCGGAGTTTGAGGAGGAGGGGGAGTTTGAAGATGATGATGGTGATGGTGAAAGTCTGAATGTGCCTGTGGAACCGGACATCTCCCCAGACAGACCTTCGAGTATATCCCCTCCTAGGCTTTCTGAGTCCCCTTCCCACTTTCTGTTTTACAAAAAGGTGGTTGAAACCCTCCCGCTTCCTATGGAGGATCAAGAGGAGCCTGATTATGTGGAAATGATGGACATCCCAGAGTCCAGGAGACTGTTTATTCCCCCTCACAAATCTTTTGGGAAGCAGACACAAAAAATCCTAAAGTCTCCCAATTCTATACCTCCTGTTGACAGAAGGATGGACAAGAGGTATACACTATCAGGTTCAGATATGGAGTTTTTATACCAGCAGTGCAGCCATGTTGGGGTAGTGCAGGCTGCTGCCTGTGACAAGGCAAACATTCCTTTGGCTTTACACCCCCTAGACAAAGACTCCAGGAAGATTGATGCCATGGCAAAAAAACAGTATATGGCATCTTCCTTGGGTCTCAGGCAGGCAAATGATATGGTCTATACAGCCAGGTACCAGAAGTCCAGGTGGGACACTGTACTGGCACTGGCTAAGCAGGCCCCCCCCCCAGCTGGCCAAGGAGCTGGAGGAGGTGACTGCTGATGGGATTGAGGCATCAAAGGTACAGTTTCATGCTGCTGTGGACTCCAGTGATGTGTCATCAAGAGGTGTGGCTACATCTGTGGCTCTTTGGAGGATGGCTTGACTCAGATGTACTAGCCTCTCACAGGGCACCCAAGCTAAGGCCATGGATTTTTCTGTGTGGGTAATTCTCTGTTTGGGGAGCAGACAGAGAATTACATGAAAAAGATGGATGAGTACAGGACCACTTATAGGAGTGCTCAGGCCAAAGAAAGGCAAGCAACTCCTCAAAGGCAGCAATCTAGGGGCAGAGGCAGGTGGGTCTGCCTGGGTCGACTCTCCTATTCCTATAGGGGGCAGGCTGGCTTACTGTGTCCAGGACTGGATGTCTGTTACATCAGACAAGTAGGTCCTGGAAGTAGTAAGCCAGGGACTGGTTCTCAGCTTCAAAAAATTTCCAAGGATATGAACCAGATCTTTTCCACCTGCAGGTCTCTCCGAGACCATTGCCCTGGAGGCAGAGGTTTCATCTCTTCTGGCTCTAAGAGCCATAGAGAGAGTTCCTACCCTACACTGGGGAAAAGATCTGTACTCCAGATACTTCCTTACCCCAAAAAAGACAGGAGAGTGGCGACCCATCCTAGATCTAAGATACCTGAACAAACATCTTCTAAAACCAAAGTTCAAGATGGTAACTCTGGGAATAATTCTTCCTCTCTAAGGCCAGGGGACTGGCTAGTCTCCTGGACCTCAAAGATGCCTACTATATTCCCATCTAGGTGCTCCCACAGAAAGTACCTCAGGTTCAAGTTGCCCTCAGGCCATTATCAGTTCAAAGCAATGCCCTTTGGCCTAACATCAGCTCCAAGGGTCTTCACAAAGTGCCTGGCAGTAGTTGTTGCCTTTCTAAGAAGGCAGAAGTTTTCCATTTTTCCATATCTGGACGATTGGCTCATAGTAGGTCAGTCTGCAGACCAAGTCAAGTCAGACCTACAAGTGACTCAGCAAGTGCTCACTTCTCTGGGTTTCCTTCTCAACCTCTCCAAATCAGTTCTCGAACCAGTTCAGCTCCTTACCTTTATAGGGGCAGAGCTGTATACTGTCAAAGCAAGAGCCTTTCTTCCCCTGGAAAGGGCAAGTGTTCTTATAGATCTGGTTTCATCCTTCACCCTTCAGGTATCCCGACCAGCAAGGCACTTCCTCCAGCTCTTGGGCCAGATGGCAGCTTCCACAGCAGTGGTCCAAGGGGCAAGATTTCAGATGAGGGACATTCAGTTCCATCTGAGGGCCTTTTGGTCCCAGAGGAAGGACCCTCTTACCAAACTGATTCCAGTTACTCGAGCACTGATCCAAGCTCTTCAGTGGTGGCAGGATCAGGACACTTTAAGGCAAGGGGTCCCTTTTGTTACTCAATCTCATTCGATGGTCCTTACCACAGATGCTTCCCTCTTGGGGTGGGGAGCTCATCTGGGGGATCTCACAACCAAAGGACTGTGGTCTCCCCAGGAGTCCCTCCTTCATATCAGTCTCCTGGAACTCAGGGCAGTGTTTCATGCACTGCAAGCTTTTTCTCAGTCAGTGCAGAACAAGGTGGTTCAGGTCAGGACAGACACCACCACCCCCATGTGGTATATCAACAAGCAGGGAGGCACTTGGTCCACGGCCTTGTGCACGGAAGCCATGAAATTGTGGTCCCTAGCTTATTCTCTGCAGACCTCTCTGATAACAGGCCACCTTCCAGGGAAGGACAATGGGCTAGCAGATGCATTGAGCAGTATCTCCCATGGCCATCACAAATGGTCCCTGGACCCTCTGGTGTTGAAAGTGATTTTTTCAAGGTGGGGCACTCCAGAGATAGATCTCTTTGCAGCCCCAGACAATCACCAGCTTCCTCTATTTTGTTGCAGACCCCCAGTCTTGGGCTCAGTCCCTCTGGATGCTCTGATTTTGAACTGGGAAGGGACATTTCTATATGCCTTCCCTCCCTTTCCTCTACTGTTCAAGGTTCTGGTCAAGGTAAGGTCACAACCTTGCAAAGTGATTCTGATTGCTCCAGACTGGGCCAGGCAGCCTTGGTACACCCTGTTGCTGTCCCTAGCAGTCCATCTTCCCAAGAATTACAACCTGTTAACCTCCTCTCAGGGGAGGATTTGGTACCCTCAATCTTCGGTCTCTAAATCTCAAGGCATGGCTCTTGAAGAGTTAGAATGTGCAGGTTTACATCTGTCCCAAGGGGTTCTGGATATTCTCAAAGCCTCTCGGAAGCCTGCCACCAGAAAAACTTACAACTCCAAATGGAAAAGATTCAGCATTTGGTGTTCCAAGAAGCATATATCCCCAGACACTGCTGAATTGTCTACAGTTCTGGATTATATGGTTCATCTTAATGGCCTAGGCCTTAGACCAGCTACTGTCAAAGTACATTTGTCAGCTGTTTCTGCTTTTCTGTCAGCGGGAAAGCCTTCCTCACTGTCATCTCACCCTGTATTCTGTAAATTTTTCAAGGGATTGCTTCATACCAATTCCCCCTTTAGGGATCCTACCCCTGCTTGGGATCTTTAATGTTTGCATTGCTCAGCTTATGTGACCCTCTTTTGAGCCTTTGTCTTCAGCAGAGCTTAAGTACTTGACTTGGAAAACTGTGTTCCTGGTAGCTATTACCTCTGCCAGGCGTGTCAGTGAATTGCAAGCTCTGTCAGTGGAGCCTGATTTTATCTCATTCCATAAAGATAAGGTGGTCCTTAGAACTAACAGGAGGTTTTTACCTAAAGTGGTTTCAGATTTTCATCTGAACCAATCTATGTCTCTCCCTGTGTTCTTCACTGATCATTCTTCTTCAGGAGAAAGAAGTTTACATAGTTTGGATGTTAAAAGAGCCCTTAGTTACTACATTGAGCGTACTAAGGCTCACAGGTTTGACTCCCTTCAGTTGTTTCTCACTTATGGGGACGTGGGTAAGGGCAAACCTATCACTAAGAGAACTGTTGCCAGGTGGATTGCCTCTTGTATTCAATTCTGCTATGAGAAGCTAGGCAAAATACCTCCCTCAGACTTGCGGGCTCATTCGACTAGAGGTACAGCTGCTTCCCTGGCTGCGGCCAGGGATATTCCTTTGCTAGAGATATGTAAAGCAGCCAGCTGGAAAACAGTCCATACATTTACCTAGCATTACTCCCTGGACATCCAGGCTAGGAGTGATGCTCGGTTTGGTACAGCAATACTGCAGAACCTATTCCCAAGGTAGGTTTGATTCCCTCCTCCATGGAGGTACTGCTTGGTAGTCTGTAATTGTCCGAATACAGCAAGACTTCATGTTGTTTGAAGAAAAAATTACTTACCTTAGTAATTATGTTTCTTCTAATGGAGTCTTGCTGTATTCTGACCTCCCTCCCTACCTCCCCTCTCAGAACCTGTTTTTGGGAAGTGGGCTGGGAGGTGCAGTGTTGCACCCCAGGGGTGCATTTGGGTACTCCCTCCTTTTAGAGAGGGGGAGTGGTTTATATTATTTAACAGTCTTAAGTTGTTCACTACCTTGTTTTTGATTTTGGATTGCTTGACTTGAGTCTTTTGGGGATCCAAAATATTTGGTTGCCATTTGGCTAGTAAAAATTTTATAATTTCCACATGTTAGTTAGTATTAGCTCGTAAGAATCTGACAGTTGTGCTTCAAAGTGCAGCAGACAGAGGTTTGAACCAAGCTCAAGCTCAACGTTCTATGCTCTGCAAAGAAATTAACCCTCTACTCTCGGGCAGTTTGAATGCTGGGGATAACTGCAATAGTCAGAATACAGCAAGACTCCATTAGAACAAACGTAATTACTAAGGTGAGTAATTTTTTCTTCCTTCCCACGAGGCATTGAGCTAAGGACCCTATAAGGCCCCCTGAGTCCTGTTGGTCCAAAAGTTGGAAGTCCCGGACCTAACATGGTGGCTCCCATTCAGAAAGGCAAAGCTGCAAGAAGATAGGTTAGAACAAACACTCTAATTCAAATAGAACAGCAAGTTAGCAGTGAATAATTACAATACTAGTTCAGGCTCCCTCTGCTCTTTTATCAACAGCAGAGTGAAGCAAATCAAAGCAGTGGCTGGCCGGTCACGAACTTTGATGCACTCAGACCCAGCCCAGACCATTTACTATACACATACAAGCTAGAGTCTTAAAGGGACAGGCGTGGAGGCACAGCATGGCACTCTCACGTAAATCAACAGGAGCAAACAAATAAAGGACTTCTGTCTGGCAGTGGGCATGGATAGAGCCCAGGAAGACATTAAGGTAAACCCTAAATTGGTGGTGGTGGTGGGTTGCACATTATTTTTGAAATGGACTAATTTTGGAACAGTTAGGGCAAATGGATCCCTCAGTAAATGTAACAATCCCTAATCCCTGACTCCCCTTCCAGAACCTTGAAAAGGTTCAGGCAATAATCAGTTTCTTTTCTACCTGCTTGTGCATTACTTGTTGCACTGCCTTTGCAGTTGTTCCTAAGTGATCTGAGTGACTTTATTTTTTCCTAACAAATTCATTTGTTCTGCCTTGTTTTTGTTTTTAAAAATTGTAAAACATTTAGAATTTTTGGTAGCCATTTAGCTACTTTCAGTGGTCACAGTTCACCCTAGCTTTAGAAATATATCCGACTTTAGAGTGCAGAGGTGAGTGTGACAGCGCAGCAGACTTTGAATATCATTCTGTTCATTAAAGTATTTTGCATAAAATTCTAAACTCTCTGGGACTGCTCATTCCTGGGGAATGATTGCACTTTTCTTTTCTTTCTAGCTCTAATGATTGCATGGTTAATGTTTTCTAAACGATTATATTTTAAAAGAACTAATTTAAGAACAGTTAGGGTAAAGAACTTAATTTTTTAAATAAAAAATTAGAATGATTATTCATTCATTTATTTGTGTTTCACCAGGTAGATATACAGGGATATACAGACATCTTGTTTACAGATGTGACCTGGGGGAAGGGGAAAAGGGGTAATGAGTATGCATCAAATACAGAAATAAACGTTATAAATAAGGTGTACAAAAATCACAGAAGTTAACAGTATTCATCATATATGTTCAGCAATAAGGAAACAAGTAGACAACAACAGTTTACCAACAAATCAGGTACAGTCACAGAAGGACACAATTGTATTCTTGAGAAGCAATTTAGCTGTGGAACTACTGGTGGGTGAACTGTTACCCAAGGTAAGGTTGTTCATACCCGAGGGAGTCTGTAACTAAAAGCAAGTTGCCCGGAGCTCAGCTTGCACTACAGGACAATGAATTTGTTACTAAAGTGGGAGTGAAGATGGTGTGCAGGCAGAGCAGCAGGGCTGAGGAGGGAGCATAAGTAATTTGGGAGTTTGTTGAGCCAGTATTTCAATCCATGGAGAGTAAGGTGTTATACAGGTCTGTCAGACAGCGAAGGTCGAGCCAGATAGTCGTATAGTGTTTAATGATGTGTCTGGGCAGGGGTGCATAGGATAAACCTACAGAGGGCATTAAATAGGGTATCCAGATTCATTCATTGACGTTTTGGAGTGACATCGTAAACCATGTCCCCAAAGTCAATAACAGGAAGGATTAAGTGTTCAGGGAGACATCTGCACACACCCAGGAAGATGCAATCCTCGGTATCCTGTGACATGCGCCTCATGAGTGGGGCACCTACTGGAAACAGCAACCCACTTATGCACATGCCTACAGGGCTGCAGAGAGCAAGGAGGACGACCGGATTGGGGGTTTGTGAATAGCGACAGGATGTCGTTGTATGTACATGCTGCATGGGGAGAGCAAGCAAGCTGAGCTAGGGAGATTTTGTGATGCCATTTAGGCTACCCAGCTCGCTGGGCTGGTCTGCAGGTGGTGGGTAGGTGCTGGGCTAGTGGCCAGGGATGCTGGAGCCTGGGTCTGGGGCACCAGCATGTTTTGCTTGTGCCCGGCCCGAGAAGTTTTTTTGGTTTTTGTTTTACAATTTTGCACCCCCAACATACACCTCCTGGAATTCAGAATCCTATAGTAGGGTGTGTGGAAGTGCAGGGGCACAGCCTCACATATCATTAAAAATTAGAGTCCTTAGCACCCTTTTGTTAATCGGGGTGTACATTGGTCAAATTAATTTTTCGCAAGTGTACACTTCATATAACGACGATCGCCTTTCCGCGATTGCCATTATGACATGGAACCGCAGTCCTCTACCCATGCACCCAACAGAGGGCACCAAGCTTTCTGTGAGATTTGGAAACAAGTGTCTGGATATGCGGAGAGATATCGAGTGAATTATCCAGAACGTCTGTGAGATACATATATTGGGACACTGAGATTTATAAGGCACTGTTCAAGCTAGTAATAGTCAAGGTGGGAGAGGCAGCTAGGCATTTTTTGGTGCCAAAGAGCATAGAGATGTTTTTGGTTTGACTGAGAACTAGAAAATTTGCATTTAACCAGTGACAGTGTGTTGAAGTTCAATTACAGGACCGCAGAGATATAAGCAGAACAATTCCCAAATGCATAAAGAATAGTCATCTGCATACATGTATACATTGCAGGATTTTACAGACTTTGGCAAGTCATTTACAGAAATAGTAAATAGGCGGGGCCCTAGAACTGAGCCTTGCAGACCTCCATGGAGATAATGCTGGGCCAGTGGAGACAGACTGAGTGCAGCCAGAGAGAAAAAGTGAGTACCAGAAAAGAGAAGGGCAGATGAGGTGAGAGGCAGTGAGTTTATATAGAAGAGACCGGTCAAAGTGTCAAATGCGTTAGCCAGATCAAGGCAAATAACAGCAGTCTATCCCTATTACAAAGAATAAAATTACTGAGTCTCAGCAGAGAGGTAGATGTAGAATGTGCTGCATGAAAAACAGATGGCTAGTTGGAGAAGAAAGATATTCTGGAGAGGCAGGCAGATAATTGTTTGGCAACCAGCCTCTCCAATAGTTTGGCGAGAAAGGGGAGTAGGAATACAGGCCAGTAATTCACAGGAGAGTCAGTGGAGCCACCTTTATGTAAGGGGATCCCTATGGCATACTTCCAGAGAGAGGGAAAATGCCTGTGGTAAGGCAGCAGGTAAAAAATATGGTACCGGGGCATAATACCATGGGAACCCAACTTCAGTAAGCAGGGCATCAAACTTGAGCAAGATTTTGGCTTCATGCAGGAAAACTCCTGGATAACTTCCAAGGAGGTGATGCTGGAGAAGGCAAATTGGACACCAGCACTGGTAGTGGTGTGGGTTGGGGGCATGGGGGAGTGAGAGCTATAACCAGGAGGAGGAGGAGCGTGGACAATAGTCAGGTGTTCATCAACAAATTGGGTATTCATGGTACTAGTTATGGATTTCTGGTCAGTGACCAGTTCACAGGTACACCTGAGGCTGGTGATGTCTGAGATAGAATGTGAGGGTGGAGCAGATTATGAACCACATTACAGAATTTGGATGAAATTGGCTATTCCCTAATAAACTTGGAATGGAAGTAAGAGATTTTGATTTTGTGAATGGCCTTACTGCATATATTCCTATGCATGTTGTACTGTTGATGATCAGCAGGAGTACCAGAAGCCATGTGAGCTGACCAGGCAGCATCTCTTAATTTGGATAGTTTGATGTAATTGGTAGACATCCAGAGTAGATGAGGTGCTCCCTCCCCTTACACTTGTTGACCTGATAGGGATGTGGCTGTCACAAATGGCTAGGAATAAGGCACAGAACTGAGACAGCACCTACTGAGGCTCAAGAGATTTGTACACTGGGCTCCAATCAACAATCAGTAGATCAGGCAGGAAATCATGGAGGGAGAATTTACGGTAGGAGAGATCCGTAATAATGTTTGGGGCATTGTTCATCCCGATTTTATGGATACAGTAGGTGATACTGTAATCACTAAAAAAATCAGCAAAGGTGTCAGCAGCAACAGTAAGGTAGAGGTGAGTGGACAGGATCCAGTCCAAGATGGAGTGGTCAATTGACTGGCTATGAACCTGGTAAGGTTGGTGAGTAATTGATGAAGATAATACCATGGGCATAAGTGAACAGCCAATGAAATGGTCAGATTGGCAGTTTACCACTGGTGCAAATCCTCTGATAATAATTGGCTGATGAGCAAATAATAGAGCAAATGGTCATCTGCAGCACAGGAGTAAATACAATAAAAATAAAAACACACAGCAACCTCTTTAAAAGTTGTATTTTATTATAGTAAAAAAATTAACCTTGGTATAATTGCAGTAAGCCACTCCGAGGATGTGGGTTATCGGGGGATTTACCACGGCTGGCGAGGATTTACCCACGAGGCGCAAACCACTTCAGCTGTGGTAAATCCCCCGATAACCCACACCCCCTCATGGCTTATTGCTTAATTAAGTGCTTTGAATTTGGAGAGGATAGTTGAGGACTACGACCAAGCCAGTTGCAGTTTAGGTCTCCTAGGATGATGGATTTTTGCCTTGGAGTATCGATATGAGCTATGTGACTAGATACGATGTCAGCAACGGAACCGTCACCCTTGCCAGGTGAGCAGTATATACAAATAATGAACAAGGGAATGGAATGAGGGAGGCTAATTTTGCCACGTATAAGCTCATGGGACCTAGGAGTAGTTTCCTGGGAGGTGAGAGTAAAAATAAGTGCAGTGGATACATAGCAACCTCCCACCACATTTTCTCCTATACTGTCAGTGGACAATGAAGCCTGGAATGGCAGTGTCTGACATGGCAGTCTAGGTGAACATCCAGGTTATGTGGAATTGATCTGTTGTTACAGTGTTCATCTATTGCTACATAACTATACACCTCAGAATACATTAATACACTTAACCATAACATAATGTATATCGGACATATATCAACTTGTATTTACAATTTTATTTTTTATTTGTTTGTTTAGTTCTCATCTGGGAGGGGATTACAAATACAAACCAGCTGAAACTGAACTAGATTAAGCATTTGGTGGTATTTAGTGAATGGTGGAAATGTGGCCAGGACTTCGGGGACATACCCCAGCTCTTTTCAAGAAGTGCCAATGACCTCATGCCACGCATGCGACCTGGATTTGGGAACGACCTTGTGTCGTCGGGGTGCTGTCCCATGGAGGGGGAGGGAGCAACAGGACTGAGCAAGCCAATAGGCTGCTCTCCTCTTCCGGGGGTGGTGGGGGTGGGTTGTTGCCCTTCCCTGTGGTTCCGCTCCCATCAAGTGGTGATCGGTGAGTAGCATAGGCAGGAGGGGGCGGCATAGTTGCGGGTGGGTGGAGGGGGCTGAGCTGGCGATACGGTGTGCGTGCATGCCTCCATGTGCACGCACGGCTGTGTACCAGGGCCTTGGGTGGGGAAGCGTGAGAAAACCCACAAAAAAACTACATAAAAACCTACATAAAAAAAGTGCCAATGAATCTTTAATGTCTACCTAAACAGCTCCAGAAAAAGTTGACAGGACCTTGGTTTAACATCTCATCTGAAGTTCGGCACACCGCAGCACCGTAACATCTCCTTAATACTGCAGTAGTATTTAGGGTATGAGCCCATTCCCAGTACAGGACAAGAACCTATGCCCTTCAGGCCCAGAAATGGATGTGCTACCAGCTGAGCCATGATGACAGAAAACAGTTTTGATAGGACACATTTACGTTGATCTGACTCCAAAAATTCATTAAAAAAAAAAAAGAAAAAAGTTCCTAGCTTTACCGGTTCCAAAGTTAACCCTTTCTGAACTTAAGCTCATAAAAATGGTATCATTGTGAAACTATTAGGGCTGTAAACCTAATTTTTATTTTATTTCCATCAAAAAAAGATTAGCAGTTTATTGAGAGGAAGAGTGAAATGTTTACTAAGCAATAAAACAGCATCAGATGAAGATAAAGAAGAGTAAAAGGCATAAATCATAATGCAACCGGCTAAGGTGGCACCAAAATTCAAAACAAGTTCTAATTTCAAATTCCTAAAACTATTAATTTTATCATACAAAACCTAAAATAAGCGTGTTTGCAGTGCAATTCGTTAGCCCCCCAAAATGTCATTTGTTAATCAAATGCAGCCTTGATTAGCAGCAGTGTCTAATCAATTGATTTGCTGCATGTAAGATTTGTGGTTGGGAGATACTAGTGGTTGTTCCATTAAAGAACAAACACACCATTTTACTTGCTTAATAAATGAGTTATTTCTGGTTTGATTTCACTTACCTTTTTTGGAGACATGATCACATGTGAAGCTGTTGAGATTTACTTAAGTTGTCATTGTCATACAAATTTCTAAATACTGTACCTACTAGTATTTGTTTGCTTTTTCCTTTAGAAGTTGTGTTCATACTGTGTGTGTGTGTATATATATATGTATATATATATATATAGATAGATAGATAGATATATAGCGCATGCCTTGAAAAAACTGTAGACTCTTCCTGTCACTTAGAGCCTGATTAAAGGAGAGCTGCATCATCACTAGTGACCTAAAAAGATGCATTAGATCTCATAGAAAGGAAATTTTAAAGTAATTGCCACCGGGTTCCTTCCTGGGTCCAGTATTTTTCAATATGTCTATCAGTAACAGAAGGAATTCAGGGCAATATGAGTCTCTCTGCAGAAGACACTAAGCTATGTAGTAGGATAGACAGTGAGGAGGGGGTAAGTGAGTTGCAGAGTGACCTGCAGAGGTTGGAGAGGTGGTCCAGAGTTTGACAGTTGAAGTTCAGTGCCAAAAAGTGCAAGGTGTTGCACAATTGGAAGAGGAACCCCAGGACAGAATATTGGATGCAAGTGGTTAAGCTGGACACTGAGGATAGAGATCTAGCAATCATTGGCAGTAACTCCCTTAAATAATATAGATAATGTAGCAAAGCTTTCATCAAGGCAACCAGGTTGTTGGGGTGTATTGGGAGGAGATTCAATAGCAGGAGAAAGGAGGTATTGCTACCTCTCTATAGATCACTGGTAAGCCCACACCTGGCGTACTGTGCCCAGTTCTGGAGCCTTCACTTAAGGAACGACGGATGGGCTAGTGCAGCATAGAATTAAAAAATGATTCATGGCCTACAGGACAGATCCTATGAGGATGAGCTTAGATCCCTAAACATGTACTCGTCGGAGGGCAGAAAGAAGGGCAAAATGATAGATATCTTCAAGTTCCTGGACGGAATTAACAAGATACATTGTGAGGATATATTCAACAGGGACAGCAAATCTAGAACATGGAGACATGAGTAGAAACTGGCAGTAGGAAAATTCAAGGATGACGTGAGGAAGTTCTTTTTTTTTTTTTTTTTTTTTTACGGAGACAATGATTGAATCATGGAACAGCCTGCTGGCCAAGGTAGTGGGTACCAATACTATTATCAGCTTCCTACAGAGTTGGGATAGGATTCGGGGCTTACTAGCCTCCCAGGCAGTAGCAGCAAGGCAGGGAACATGGAGGGGGGTAGCGTTGGCATAAACCACTTATAGGCACTAGGAGCCCAATTCACAAATGGCAATAGAGGCTTCTGCAAAGCCCTGTGTCAAACCCATTTTTTGGCACGAATAATAATCAACACCTCCCTGCAGACTGTTTCCCAATTCACAAAAGCCTGGTGCATTTGTGACACTTTCCTGATTCTGACAGCTTGGGCCCTGTTTTGGTGCAAGCCCTGTAAAAGGGTACCCAAAGATTGCTGCAGGTTAGACCAGAAAAGCTGATCTAACTTACGGCAGTGCCATCTGAGATCAAGAATCCCGATTGATGGCTGTGGAATGCACATAGAGCCCTTACACAATATATTTGGCGCACCAGGGCGCATTCCCAGAACGCTTGTAATTGGGTCCTAGGTCTTAGTGGTAGGATAGGGTGTTACAGACAAACTAAATGGATCAATGTTTTTTTTCTGCTGTCAGCTTCTATATTTGTATTCAATTTTTCTGTTCTGTGTGAAAGTGCTGGTTTCTGAGAAGTAAAATGAAAGAAATCTCTTCTAATGAGGGATAAGGACTCAACTAGAGTTTCTTGTTATAATCCTGAAACTAATTGCCTGGCTTGTGGAGTCACCTTCCTGGCTGCTCTTCCACTGCTTTGCTTATTTTTTGTAAATTTTTTTTTTTTAAGGATGGAACTGGATAACCTACCACACAATCACACTTGTGATGTCATTGGCCTTGTGACATTTGTAGGAAGGTGTGAAAGATTAAGGAAGAAAGGTAACTTTCTTACATTTCCTTCTATTCAATGCAAAATGTTTTGTAACTTGATGTAAGAGAAGGAAGTGATTGCACACAAACTCTGAAGTTGACAATTTTTGCTTTCAGATGATGCTGAAGATTTTTGGCTATACCGCTGGGTTCATATAATTGATGATACTACAGACAAGCCGTTTATACTGGAGTTGTTTTCAACTTCCCAGCCTGAAGTCTTTGAGCACATTCATCCAAGTAAATATCTTGCATTCTCAGTATCTCATATCTTTCATGTACAGATCTATGAGACAAACGACAAACTACTGTTTGAAGAGACGGACAGTCCCCAGTGTTCCTTAAAGAGCTGCTGACACAACTGTTGTTACTTTTATTTATTTTATTTTATTTTATTTATTGAAATCTTGGATGACACCTGTGAGCGGATGCTCGTTGAGAGGTTCCATGTCAGATACATTAACACAAGAAGATACAATATAGTTACAGTAAATTATACATAGAGTACAAAAAAATTCAGCAGTACATGTTTTTTTTTGTTTAAGTTTATTGTTCGGCTTAAAAAATAAGCCTTTACAGAACATTAATAACATACATACAATTTTAAAACTTCATATATTGCACTAGTTACTAAAAACAAATATACAGTACTCATTCTCTAATCAAATTCACATGCCACTATAAAATCTTTGTTGATATCTAGCCTTTAATATTTCATTATATTCATTAACAATAAACTACAATCAGTGTACATCTAATTATACAACACTTTTGTTATTTAAAATACCTTTTTCATGTTGACCTTTATCCTGTGGCAACTAAGTTCTGGATGTGTTTTTTTTTACTCAGAATTATAGTACAAAATCATGCTATTGCCTCAAGATGACAAGTATTTGATGTTTTCATTAAATAGTTATATTGGTATCAGGGCTCCATATTCAAGGATTTGAGGATGTCCCCCAGAATATTCATTCTCTCATAATTGTATTTAGGGCAAAAAAGAAGTAAATGGACTGGGTTATCCTCCTCCAAGTAACAAGCACACATTCCTGTATTGGTGGTGCCGTACTTTAATCTTAAGTAGTGACTGTCTATATATCCAAATCTAAATCTTGTATAAGATTTTCTCTGTACCGGATTTTTTATTTTGTTTAGATATTTTTCCATTCCAAAATATCTTTTAGAATTTTTAGCAAGCCAATTACTGAATTTATAGCTATTCAATTTACTGATTTATTTTTGAACATGGACATCTTTAACTCTACTTTTGATCTTAGTATATGTTTCCATTAATGGATTAGTAAATATTTCTGATAGACATTCCAGTAAGCCAAATGGTTTTATAATTGTTTCTATAGTATAGAAACTTGGAAATAGGAAACCCATCTTAGTATAAACAAGAGTTTCTTTAAGACATAATTTTGTGAGTCTGTTATCTGACATATTATAAACTTGTGTCCAGTATATAGCTTGTCTAGAATCAACATTGTATTTTATTGTAGTTTGACCTAATTCCAGTCTTACAAGACCTGAGGTGGCACAATTAGGGAGCCCCAGTAATTTCTTATATATTTTATTCATTACTGTCTCTATAGATTATAGTCTAGTGTTCCCTGCCCCATATTTCAGCCCCATGCAAAATTTGATTTCAAATTTTTGCATTAAGTACCTTCATTATGCCCAATACAGATTGTCCCCCATATGTAATGTCATATCATACCCCATATCAGTCTTTACTGAGGAAGAGGAGGGTAATGGGTCTGAATGGAGTACAAGGGATGAGAATGGTGCAGAAATGGACACAAGTCCCTTTACACGAGAAAGGGTCCTGAAGGAACTGGAAGTAAAAAGAGTTGATAAAGCAATGGGGCCAGATGGGGTGCACCCCAGGGTCCTTAAAGAACTAAGAGAGGTGGTGGCTGAACCTCTTGCTATCCTGTTTAGCCGATCACTAGAAACAGGGGAGGTACCCAAAGACTGGAGGATAGCAGATGTAGTCCCCTTATACAAAAGTGGGAACAAAGAGGAAGCGGGAACTACAGACCAGTCAGCCTCACCTCGGTAGTGGGAAGATCATGGAAGCACTACTGAAGGAGAGATTGGTGGAACATCAGTTGTCAGTGGACTACAGGACCCAAGGCAGCATGGTTTCACCAGGGAAGGTCATGTCAGACCAACCTCATTGAATTTTTGACTGGGTGACTAGGGAGGTGGATCAGGGAGGGCAGTGGACATGGCCTATCTGGACTTCAGCAAGGCCTTTGACACTGTGCCACATAGAAGACTATTGCACAAACTGGGGAATATGGGTGTGGCAGGACAGTAGTGCGGTGGGTAGGTAACTGGCTGGGCAGCAGGACACAGAGGGTGGTGGTAAATGGCTGTCACTCCACAGAGGGAAGAGTGACCAGTGGGGTACCACAGGGATCAGTGCTGGGACCGGTACTATTCAATATCTTCATCAGTGACATTGCGCAGGACCTAGAAGGCAGAATTTCACTGTTCGCTGATGACACAAAGCTCTGTAATAGAGTAGACACACCAGAGGGTGTAGACAGAATGAGAAGGGACCTGCAGAAACTTGAAGAATGGTCAGGGGTTTGGCAGTTGAAATTCAATGCAAGGAAGTGCAAGATAATGCATATGGGGCACAAAAACCTGGCACAATATATCAGTTGGGGGTGAGGATATAGCATGCACCAAGCAGGAAAGGGATCTTGGAGTTATCATCTCTGATGACCTCAAGGCAGGGAAACAGTGTGACAAGGCAGCAGGTAAAGCAATAGGATGCTGGGATGCATAGGCAGGGGCATCACCAGCAGGAAAAGGGAGGTCATAATTCCACTATACAAGACACTAGTGAGGCCGCACCTGGAGTACACTGTGCAGTTCTGGAGACCTTACCTACGTAAGGACATAGACAGGGTAGAGAAGGTTCAGAGGAGGGCAACAAAGATGGTGCATGGATTGCATCATAAGTCCTATGAGGACAGGTTGAAGGCACTAACATGTACTCCCTGGAGGAAGGAGGGAGAGAGGATATGATAGAGACATACAAGTATCTTACAGGGAGGAACAGGGTGTAGGAATGCACTATTTTTAAGCGAAAAGTTGTTCCAGGACTAGAGGGCATGGGATGAAGTTGGAGGAGGACTCGATTCAGAGGAAATGTGAGGAAGAATTTCTCAGAACGGGTGGTGGACAAGTGGAACACCCTGCCAGAGGAAGTGGTGGGGCTGAAACAATCACGGGATTTAAGAATGCATGGGATAGACATAAAGGAATTCTGGAGGTCAGGGGTAAGGGGCAACAGACTTCCTGGAAAACATAAACTGAACTTACAAACTTAAATGGGCAGACTGGGTGAGCCATAGGCCCTTATCTGCCGACACTGTCTATGTATCTATGTAAAAGAGAACTTCTCTATAACTGCAGCTAATCTGTTGCTCCTATTAGATACTGAGCAAATATGCTTTTGCCATTTTAAACTGTAGACCAATTCCACCCCCAAGTAAATAAAACTTTCTACATATTCTATAGTAGAATCACCACATTTTAGAGTCGTTAAGTTTTCCCTTCTTAACCTTATTTCTATTAAAGATCATAGATTTGGTTTTGCTGAAGTTGATATCCAAACTTGCCTTATTACATTCCTTATGGAATTTATCAATACTTCTTTTAATTCCTGTATAGCTGGTGGCAATCAACATCACATCATCTGCATAAGCCAGATATGGGCACTGTCCTGAACCTAACCTTGGCATGTGCAGCTCTGGATCATTCAGGGTCTCCAATACTGTTTAAAAATACATTAAAAAGTATTGGGGAGAACACACAACCCTGTCTCAAACCAGTGTTTGATAAGAATTTGGATGTGCAATCTCCCTCTTTGTTATATCCAATCAAAGTATAGTTCTTACTGTAGAGGATTTTCAGTAAATTGAGTAGTGATTTGTCTATTTTGTATTTCTCCAGGGCAACCCACGGTTTACCCCTATCTATTTTGTCAAATGCAGCTCTCAAGTCCACGAATACACAATACAGTTTCTGTCTTTTAATATTGATGTATTTGTAGACGAGATGTGAGAGAACAAAACACTAGTCAACCGTTGAGTGCTCCAGTAAAAATCCAGCCAGGGCTTCGTTTATAATGTTAAAGTCTGTAATCCATGACATTATTCTAGAATGCAATATTTTTGTAAATAATTTTAAAGATGTGTCCAATATGGTTATTGATCTATAATTATGCGGATCACTTTTTCCTCCTTTTTTATAGATAGGTACTATTATGTTTTCCCTCCAGGATTTTGGTACTTTCCCGGTCAGCAGTACTTTATTGAATAATCCTTTTAAAACTGTAATCCACAAGTCAGGATCATCTAGAAAAATATCCACTGGGACACCGTCAGGCCCGGGGGCCTTGTGCCTTTTTGTATTATGCAAAGCCATTCTTGTATCCTTCTCTGTAAATAAAACCTCTACAGGTTTCTCATTCTTTGGTTAACTGGGTATCTTCCTCTATTTTCTGATCATAAAATAGTCTTCTATAGTGGGATTCCCATGTTTGAGGATCTATATGGTTCTCTAATTTTTCGAGTATATGGTTCCACCCATATACCACCAATTTCCAAAATTTTTTATCGTCCTTTTCTTTTACTGTTTTCTCAAATTGTTCCCAGATATTCTTCCTGTAAGTATCCCTTTGGTTTTTTTGGAAGCTTTTTATATATAGTCTTTCCTCGGTTTGTTCAGTTTTAATTTTCCCTTATTTGTGTTTTTACTATTTAATTTCCTTGCACATTTATTAATTATACATTTATGCCTTTTACATTCTGAGTCAAACCATCTACTACCTTTATCCTACGTGGGTTGCAATGACAACAGTTCACAAGTTGTGCTAAGGCGTAGTACATGATATGCCAGCATCCTGCAGGTGAGAGAGAGAGAGAGAGGCAGAAGCAGACTGTTAGGGTGAGGTAGGGAGGAGCATGGAGGGGCAGTGTGTGCTGGAATAGGAAGGGCCAAGGGGTAGGGTTGTTATTTAGCTGTTTCTGTGTCAGAACATGAAGTTATTTTGGTTGCCATTTGTATTTATTCTCAGAAAATCAAGGTTAATACCTTTTAATTTTTTAAACTCAAGTTTATTCAGAAAAATAGACCAAGTACAGTGGACAAACCAGATAAGTCAGCTATCACATTGCATCCAATACAAATAGATAAAATACAGTTTTATAATGTAATAAATACTTTAAGGTATAAAAGTATGGAGCTGTGAATATAAAACTGTAGGGCTTCAAATGAAGGTCCACTAAACCTTTGAATACATCAATAGTTATAAAACAGATTAACAAAATGATTACAACCCGTTCTGTACTAGGCTGGCCTCTTAAACCCGGCCAGATAAATCAATTCAAACAACAGTACATCTTATAACGATATAACTTCAACATGTGGTTAATGCCTTTTTCAAAAATATTTTCCCACCAGGGTGACGCGTGCTCCCGCTCTGTACTAGCACTGCCCCCAGAGCTGAACACACACTGACATCAGGTAAAGAAATCAGTGTGGCCACTAGGTTTCAGCGTCTCAAAGCAGACTGTTTCAAATACCATCCAGCAACACACACATAAATTTAAACATGCACGTGCCTTGCCACCAGCTCGAAAACAGTTATCCAGATATAAATAGTTAAAAGCAAAAGACCAAACACAGCCGTCGCTTACAGCAGGGTGGCCATGGCTGCTTGAGCCACCGAGTTTCACCAGGATCCAAAAACATGAGCCCGAACAAAAACCCCAGTAGTTTAGCACATGCATCTTCATCAAGAAGAATTAATGAAATTTCTTCATTTGTTGGACCATAAGGTTCGGTCAAAAAACTCAGTCCCCCATTTTGTGCCTCACATTTGGGACTTCATGGCTCAACTGCCTAGTCTAATAAATGGCTGGTGACCGTAAAACTTTCCATGCGCTGAGTTTCCACGTGCACCCATGGACTGGCAAACTCACAGCAAGCTGTGTACATTTTACCTTTTTAGGGCTAGACATATGCCATTCTGTAAAATATTATGAAACAATGGTGAAGTCCATCTGAATGCATGAGCAGGTAACACACCAGTGGGAGACTATGGGGCACGCCGGCACTCACAGCACACAGCTTGTGGCTAAAAGGTCTCACTCCCCAGGATAGGGGTAATTGCTGCAACAGGTACTGCAGGTGTCTGACCACCAGTAACCACTTCCCAGTGTGGCACACACCCAGTCCGTCGTCATATGTGGGCAATTTTGACTGAACAAGTTGGTGGGGTATTTGAACATCTGGCACACACTGGAAAAAGTGGTCACCAGATACAGTACATATTGGAATTGGCAATTGAGCCATGAAGATTAGATGGTGAAATACTGACTAGTGGTAAAGTGACAGCTTTTTAAGATTGCATTTTTACTGCCTGTTCCAACTATTTAAAATAAAAGGTTGTCAGAGATATTCCATTTTCCTAAAAATAAATTTCATATTCTTTTCAACCTGATCCCTATTGAAGCACTATCTTTATAACAGACAGGGGACAGTAAACTTAAAGAATCTGTAAGAACATGCTATCAATGAATGCCAATATATGCTGCCAAAAATAGAGCTGGGAAAAGAAAACAAAGTAAGTATCTGTGCTGTAAACAGTCACAAGTAAATCAGCACTGTGCAGTCTGGCCATGAGCAAAGTCCTGTTAAGGAATAGTCACAATGCTCCTATACCTAAAATCTGTGCCACACCAGACCATGACTAGTACTTTCCCACAAAAATATTCTGAAACCCTTTGCTTAGCATATGCTGTAGAAACTCCTACAGTATAAGCAAAACTTGCAGAACAACTGGTGTGACACAGCGACAGTAAATGTACCCTATAGACTAATCAGAAACAGCACATTACCTTTATATTCAGTTAAAAAAAACAACATTATGCTTTTAGTAGAATGCTGCTAGGTTACCATAAGATGAGATCTTCTTCAGGGGTATCTCAGTCATCAGGTTACACCGTAGGAACCTTTGCCGTTAGTGATGGGTAGTGGTGGGCGAAAGTTGTGAATTCCACTTTTGCGGAACTTCCTCGAAATTGCAGAAATTTCACGAAAATTTCCAGAACTTCTGCCATTGGTGAAATTGGTATGTTCCGCGGATTTTCTCCTGGATCTGCGGACTTATTTGCTGAACTGCAGAATAATACATTAAACTGCGGAATTTATTCCATCTGCAGTTTAATGTAAAATTCATATCCTAACGCATAATGTAACACTCTGGTGTGTGTCTAGTCCCCCCACCCCGAGATCGCGGGTCCCATGTGAAAAAATAAATCCCTGGGGTCTAAGTGCTTCCCCACACCCGCCCGATCAGGTCCCTATCCATGTAAAAAGAAAACCAAACTCCAGTCCCTGATGTCTAGTGCCCCTTGCTGATCACGGGTCTCATCCATGTAAAAAAAAAAAACCCTCCAATCCCTGGTGTCTAGCAGTCCCCACACCCACCGATCGCGAGTAACATGAAAAAAAAGAAAAAAGAAAAAAAACCATTGCTCCTGAGTCCCTGGTGTCTATTGGTCCCCCCACCCGCTGATCATGGTGCCCCCAAAAACTCATAATTCCCTGGTGTCTAGCGGACCCCCCTCCCTATCCATGATCCACTTAATAAAAAAAAAGGCAGTCCATCTATTTTTCCGTCCATACCATATTATTCCCTGGTGTCTAGTGGACCCCCCCTCCCTATCCCGGACCCCCTGTAAAAAAAAAAAAAAAAAAAAAATGTATTCCCAATTCTCCGGTGTCAAGCATGCGGTCATTCATTGACAGTTCAGTGGGCCGCCGGCCGTGGAGGAGGGAGGAGGGCTGCGCGGTGCCTGCTGGGGAGCAGGGTGGTGGGGAATAACTGTCTGGTTAGGGGGGTCCACTAGACAGCAGGAATTGGGATTACGTTCTTTACAGGGGATTGGGGGCTCCACTGGACACCAGCGAATAATACAAGCGGATGGAAAAATGGATGGACTGCCTTTTTTTTTGTTATGAGGATCCTGGTTGGGGGTCAACAGACACCAGGAAATAATGACTTTTGGAGGGGCTACGATCAGTGGGTGGGGCACCACTAGACACCAGGACTCGAGCAGAGTTTTATTTATTTTTTTATGTCAGCTGTGATTGGCAGGTGTTTGGGTGGGGGACCACTAGACCCCAGAGATCAGATTTTGTTTACATGGAATCCACGATTGGCCCGATTGGGGGGTGACCACTAGACACACCAGGGATCCAGGTTTTTTTTTTTTTTTTATGGGACCCATGATGTCGGCAGGTGTTGGTGGCACTAGAAACCAAGATTGGAGGTTTTGTTATATAGGACCTGTGATCGGTGGGTGGGAAGAGGAACTAGACACCAGAGGCGATCAGAGGTTTTACATGGGAACCCACGATTGGCAGGTGGACATGGGGGGATTAATGTAGCTTAAACTGCGGAAAGCCTCAGAACCGACCACTGACAGTGATCAGTTCTGTGTATTTTTCTTGCTGCAGTTTAATACACAGCCCAGCTGTATATTTATTCTGCCTTTTGTTGTTCAATTTCATGAAGTTTGCAATGATGATTTCTGAATCATGAAATTCTGCCAGGAAATTTTTTGCTGCACACCCTAGTGCAGGGAATCTACACTGAAGATTTTCAGCAGTACAACTGGGGCTGCCCACGCCGTCTACATCAGCCAACATCAGCAACCCTATGTAGGCAGCCCGTTCCCTCTTCAGTTCTTTACTGCCGTCGACTTGCTTGCACAGTCTCCGTGGAAACTTTGTCGCAGTGTGCGCACCTTTTTTGGCCTATAGACACTGTTTCCTACTGACCCTTTTCTAATCTCTTTTTAGAGATTTTTTTCTTTCTGTTTATGTCAAGGTTAATCCTTCTTCTCTATTCTGTTGCTGCCGCTATGGAAAGAAGATTGCCTCTACAGATGAACACTCTGTTTTTGTCTGCTGTCTTGGGCCTGACCATGACGTTTCCGACTGTGAGTTCTGCCAGAAGTTTAACCAAACAACCCTCAGGCAATGCAAGGAAGGCACTAGAAATTCCTGATGGAACAGCAGGTAGCCAGCTCCAGGCAGGGTCCTCTGGGGCCCGGCCGCAGTGCTCACTGGTTGTCGAGGCCCCGAGGAGTCATAAAAAAGACAGGGATCGTGACCACTCTCCCCCAGCAGTGCTCCCATTCCTCGTCGGCTTTACCTTCTTGGAGGGGCCAGCTCCCTAGGTGTCTGTCTCTGCCAGACCCATATGGACTGCTCCTCCACCCGATGCACAGGGTGATTGGCTGTCAACCTTCTGGTTATTGACCCCTCCACCGTTGATAATGGGCTTGTCGTCGACAGCACCATTGAAGCCTGCCCCTTTTTATTCCAGGGCTACAGGCTTGTTGGGCTTCCAGGACAGAGGGTCGTCAGCTCCCATGCCATGGAATCCCCCTCTGTTGACATCCTCTGAGGACCTGAATGAAACACTGGTCGAGTTCACAAATGTACTCATTCAGCAACTGGGTGCCTTCAGTAGGCCCTCTTTGCTGGCACCATCGACGACAGAGTTGGACAGCAAACCTTTCATTTTGTCAACCCTGGGGAGACTCCCCACGGCCACCATCAGCAAATCCGACACCAGACCCAGATGAGGAGATCGACGTTGAGGAGGAGTAGCACCCTGATCTCATCCTTCCTAATGATGTAGAGGATGAAGAGGAAGAGATCCTAATTTCAGATAAGTCCACTGCCTCCTCAGTCTGTGAGGACTCTCTCAAGCATACTCTAAAGTCTCCTCCTGAGGATGCCACATTTTTCAATGTGATGAAGCAGTTGTCTGCCACTATGGGCTTTAAGACTGAAGAAGAGGGTGTCGTCAGGAAAGACCTGGTGGATTTCTTGGCGATTCCTGAATCTACCCCTAAAATCATTCCTCCAATACTTCCAACATTGAAGAATGCCACTATGGCAGCCTGGCACAGACCAGACGTGCTACCAGCTGTGCCACATAGGGCAGACAAACTTTATAATGCCCCTCAGGGCCTTCCCTATTTTGCTGCCCAGGCCAAAACTGGTTCTGTGGTCATCAAGGCAGCCCATGACAAAATGGCACGGGGTCATAATGTCGCAAGTTCAGCACGATTTCTGCCATGAGACACAAGTCTTTTTTTTCCACACGGAGGCGCTTTGACACCCCCTACTCAAAGATATTTTCAACCTGGTGGGGATGATAGAAGTCATCCTTAGAATGGCAGAAAAAGGGGAGTTATTGTTGATGGGGGACCTGAACATGTCAGACGTTAGCTGGAGCACCCTGGCTGCAGCCACATCAAAAAGCAGGTTTATTCTTGGTGCCCTGCAGGGGGCATGCCTCAGACAGCTAGTGGTGGAACCCACTAGGGAGGGAACAGTCTTAGACCTGGTACTGTCAAATGGGGATGGAGAAAGGATCTCAGATCTAGAAGTGGGTAGCCATCTGGGAACAAGTGACCACAAAACAATGTGGTACACAACAAACACAGCCATAGAGTCGAGCCATACAAAAGCAGACTGACTTTGGGAAAATGAGAGCGTGCCTTAGAAAAGCGCTAGCAAACTGGCAAGAAGGAGGGGTGGAGGAACAATGGGGAACAATCAAAACAGCCATCACAGAGGCAGTAAGCCTTTGTGTGAAGCAAATCAACAAAGCAAAATGAAGGAAAAAAACACTACGGTTCTCAAAAGAAGTGGCGGGGAAGATTAAGGAGAAAAGGGTAACATTAAGGAAGTATAAGGAAACACAGAAGAAGCAGGACAGAGAACTATACCAGTTAAAGCAGAAGGAAGTGGGGAAGGCAGTCAGAATAGCAGAAGCCCAAACTGAGGAAAAGATAGCCAACTCAGTAAGAAGGGGGATAAAACATTTTATAGGTACATTAGGGAGCGAAGAAAGATGAAGGAAGGGATAGTGAGGCTTACTAAAGGGAAGACAGGGTAGGCAGAGGAAGACAGTGAAAAAGCAGGGATACTGAATGAATCCTTCTGCTCAGTATTCACAAAAGAAGAGGAGGGGGAGGTACAGTGGTTGTTACAGAAAAGTTGACGGTACAGCGGTAATTCCCACTACCATGGTAAAAATTACCACGGTAAAAAACCCAATGTTATTCAATGGGAATTACCGCGGTACCATCAACTTTTCTGTAACAACCACTGTACCTAAATCAAAGAATAGAAGCACTCTGGATAGGGAGGTCGATACCAGTCCATTCACAGAAGAAAGGGTCCTGAAATAAATCTTAAAACTGAAGGTGGACAAAGCAATGGGGCCTGACTGGATTCACCCAAGAATTTTAAAAGAACTAAGGGTAGAATTAGTGACACCAATGACCTCCCTTTTTAACAAATCATGGGAGGATGGTGTAGTACCAGAGGACTGGAAGAGGGCAGATGTGATTCTCCTTCACAAAAGTGGGAGCAAGACAGAGGCAGTTTGACTTCAGTGGTAGGGAAAATGATGGAATCACTCCTAAAGGAAAGAATTGTTGAGTTCCTAGAGGCCAGTGGGGCACAGAACCCAAGACAGCATGGATTCACAGCGGGAAGGTCATGTCAGATGAAGCTAATAGATTTCTTTGACTGGGTGACCAAAGTGGTAGACCAGGGAGGGGCAGTGAACATGGCCTACCTAGACTTTAGCAAGGCATTTGACACAGTCCCACACAAAAGATTAATATACAAGTTAGCTAGCCTTGGAATGGGTCCCAAGGTGGTAGCCTGGGTTAAAAATTGGTTGGACAACAGGATACAGAAGGTAATAGTAAATGGAGTTTACTCTGAAGAGAGGGGGGTTACTAGTAGGGTACCACAGGGTTCAGTACTGGGACCGGTCCTCTTTAATATCTTTATAAGTGACATTGCAAAGGGACTGGAAGGAAAAGTATGTCTGTTTGCAGATGACACAAAGATCTGCAACGGTTGATACAGAAGGTGGGGTGGAGAGGATGCAAAGGGGCTTGGCAAGGTTGGAGGAATGGTCAAATGTATGGCAGCTTAGATTCAATGCAAAGAAGTGCAAAGTAATGCACCTGGGAAACAAAAATCCAGGGGAAGAGTACACCATGGGGGGTGAGATAATAACAACTACAGAAATGGAAAGGGACCTGGAGGTAGTCATATCAGATGACCTTAAGGTGGGCAAGCAATGTGAGAAGGCAGTAAGAAGAGCTGGTGGATACTGGGATGCATAGGAGAGGCATCACCAGTAGAAAACAGGAAGTTGTTATCCCTTTATACAAACAGTTGGTGAGACCCCATCTGGAGTTCTGCGTCCAATTCTGGAGACCCCATCTCTGCAAGGACATAGACAGGATGGAGGCTGTCCAGAGGAGGGCAACTAAAATGGTGCAGGGTCTGCACCAGAAGACATACGAAGAGAGATTAAAGAAGCTTAATATGTATACACTCGAGGAGAGGGGGGACATGATAGAAACTTTCAAGTACATCAAGGGAATCAACAAAGTCCAAAAGGGTAGCATCTTTCAGAAAAGAGATGTGCAAGAATAGGCACAATTTGACGATAGAGGGGATGGCACAAAGGTAATGTGAGGAAGTATTTTTCACAGAGAGGCTTTATGGATAATGCGGAACAGCCTTCTGAGGCTGTAGGGACTCAAAACAGTGGAGGAATTCAAGAAAGCATGGGACAGACATAAGGCAATTCTAGTGGGGGGTAGGAAAAAGTAGGCTGTTGGTTAACTAGGATCTGTAACCTATGCATTAGGTAGGGAAATGGGCAGATTAGGTGGGCCAAGTGGTCCTCATCTGCCGTGAAATTCTATGTTTCTATGTTCTTTGTTTCGGGAAGTGCACAAAGTCCAAAAAAAAAAAAAGAAAAGTTTCTGGGACCGGGAATCAAACCCGGTCCCAGACACAGCGCCTGGGTTCCTGCTGCTGTGGCTCAGTCCAGTGAGCCATGGCAGCTGCTCGGTGGAACCCATTTCCAGCAGAGGTCTTATCCTCTACCTGGAAAGTGTGAATGGTGCAATACCGCTGCACAGCAGTATACTTATGTATTACACCATTCGCTGTTGTTCTTACGCTTATCCTCAAGGTTAGCCATAATGTCATACGCTATTAAGCATGTGACATTATGACCTCGCAGGTGTCTAAACCTGCGCCCAAGCACCTAGTTCCCTTCCCTGGACAAGGAGACCAGAGGATTGATCTCGGGCAAAAGGGTTATGCCCTCTGCTTTGGGTCTGAGGATTGCAAATTATCTGTCGCACATGGTTAAATACCAGAATGCCAACTGGAGAAAGGGCAAGCTGCCACTCAGACCCTTCCTGGTGGCTCCCAGAAGCAGGAACTGCATCAATGTTTTCAAACTTCTGAGGATGTTAGAAAACACCTCCTCAGGGCCTTATATGATATGGTCGATACAGTTGCCAGAGCAGTTGCTACTGGCATTTGTCTTGTAGGCACTCCAGGTTTCGGTCTCTGGATTTGCGTGCTACGCAGAACAAGGTGCTTAATGCCCCAAGCTCTTCGGCCTGATGTTCAGGACCTCATAAATGATCTGCAGGCCTTAGGCACAGCCATCAAATTTGTCCATTCTCTCTACCACACTCAGCCGCAGGGTAGAGGACGGTCTACCTTTCATAGCCAGGCCAATAGCCCAGGATCGACTCCCCATGCCCGGGATAAACATAGAGCCCAGGCTCCCTTTCCCACCCCCTCCAATGCTGGAACAGTGGCCAGGTATCCCAGACATGATGGACTAGCCTCACAACTGGTTCCACCTCAGCTTGACTCCTTGCAGACCCCCCACTGTGGTCCAGACCCAGGAGGTGGTGGTCAGAAGTTGGTTCTCCTTCCGTCTGAATCAGTGGAGAACCAGAACTTCAGATGCATAGATTCTGCAGATCATAGAGAGGGGTCACACCCTGGAGCTTAATCAGCAGCCTGCAGACACCCCCTCTCCCACCCTCCAACTACCCCCTGGCCCACACGTCTGTTCTCCGGGAGGAAGTACAGTCTGTTCTGCGCAAGCAGGCAATTGAATTGGTGCCCAGGCAACAGAGAAATCAGGGATTTTATTCCAGGTGTTTCCTGGTTCCCAAAAAGATTGGTGACCTGAGGTCCATTTTAGACCTAAAGGACCTCAATCTCTTTGTCCAGTACAAAAAGTTCCGGATGGTAACTCTACCAGGCCTCATGCCCCTCCTCAAGACTGGGAACTGGCTCTGTTCACTGGGCATGCAGGGCCTTACCTGCACATTTTGTCTTTCCACCCCACAGGAGGTTTCTTCGCTTTGCCTTTCAGGGAGAGCCTTACCCATTCAAAGTGCTGCCCTTTGGCTTATTCTCTGTGTCGGTCTTTACCAAGTGATTGGCAGCGTCGTATAGCTCTCAGAAGAGAGGGACTGTAGGTCTTCCTTACCTGGACATTTGGCTTCTCAGGTCCTCGTCCAGGGAACAGCTGTTCGAACTCCAGACACAGTCTCCAGCTCTTCCACTCCCTGGGCATTACTGTCAGTCTACCCAAGTTGGTTCTAGTACCTTAAAACACTACAGTATATAGGGCGGTTCTGGATTCCGAACAGGGGAAGGCCTTCCTGCCCCCAAACAGGGTGGAGTGCCTTATGGCCCAAGCTCGGGAAGTCGGTACATTCCTGCCAGACTGTATCGCAGGTAGTTTGGTCTAATGGTAGTGGCCATCCCCACCATTCCACTGGCCAGGCTTCACATGTGTACCCTTAAGTGGACCCTCAGAGTGCAATGGGACCAGCGCATGGACGAGTTGGACCAACAAGCCCTGGTCTCCTCCCTAGTACAGAATGTACTGCAGTGCTGAATGAACCCCCTTGAATCTTCTTCAAGGGGTTCCCTTCCAGATTTCCTCCCTGCATCAGATTCTAACCTTGGATGCTTTGGGTCTAGGCTGGGGAGCACACCTGGGACCATTCCAAACCCCAGGGTTCCTGGCCCCAGGGGAAGTCACCCTGCATATCAATGTCCTGGAGAAGAGAGCGGTGCTCTATGCCATGCAGGTCTTTCAGGAGCATCTTTTCCAGGCCAACTGCTGGTGCAGTCAAACAGTCTGGGTGTTGTCTACTACATCGACAAGCAGGGTGGGACTCATTGGTACCCTCTTTGCAGGGAGACAATGAGTGTGTGGTATTGGCACTGGTGCACAGACTGACACTCTGTGTGGTCCCAAGCCAGGCATCCTAAACACCCTAGCAGACAGCCTCAACAGGACTCAGTCCAGCATGCATGAATAGGAGCTTTTCTTATCCATAGCAGAAGATCTGTTCAACAGATGGGGGTCATCCACAGCTGGACCTTTTGCATCCCAACTTGTGCAAAACTGCCTAATTTCTGCTTCTAAGATCCGGGCCTGGAGTTTTCTGGTGAGACACGTTGTCCCACTCTTGGAGCAGGAGATTTCTGTATGCATTTCCTCCGTTACCACTGTTACAGATGGGGCTGATCAAGCTGCAAAGGAGAGGGCTAGCATGATTCTGGCAACTCCATTTGGCCTTGCCAGATATGTTTCCTTCTGCTTCAGCAGTTGGCTGAGGAACCTCTGGACCCTCTGCCTCTTTGCAGGAATCTGCTGATCCAAGATCAGGGAATCCTGGTACGTCCCAATCTCAGGTCCTTCCATCGGCATGCCTGGCTCCTGAGAACATAGCCATTGCCCAGTTTGGGGTCTCTAACAGGGTGGTGGGCGTCCTGGTGGCCACCCATAAACTTTCCACCTGTGCCATATATGCCATGAAGTGGAGCGGCTTTACCATCTGGGCTGCCAAACATTCCTTAGACCCATTCACCTGTCCAGTAAATCATATCCTGTACTACCCGATTTCTTTGTCTGACTCAGGCCTCCAGTATTCCTTCCTCAAAGTCCACCTTTTGGCTATTTCTGCATTCTATGAGCCTGTGGGTGACCGCATGATTGCTCAGCTGGATGTCTCCCATACTTTCCTAAGGGGTATCCTGCATCTGAAACCCCCAGTCTGTTCCCCTGTCCCGCTTGGGAGTTAAATTTTGTTTTGGAGAAGTTGACCCTGTCTCATTTTCAACCAATCACGACTTGTGATTTGTGCTTTTCTCTTGAAATCACTCTTTTAGTTGCAATTACTTCTGCTCAAGAATTTCAGAGCTTCAGGCCCTCTGATGTGAAAAGCTCATTTTAATTTTTCACAAAGAAAGGTGTCTTTTGCTACAAATTCCAAGTTTTACCCAAGGTGGTTTCTGAGTTCACACTCAGTCTATCCAACTTCCTGTTTATTTTCCTGAGTGTGCCAATCCAGGGGAAGCACTGCTCAATACTCTAGATGTGTGCAGAACTTTGAAGTATTATCTGCTTCCTACTAAAGAGTCCAGAAAGTCAAAGCAGTTTATTTCTTTCGTCCCAGGTAGAAAGGGGGCGCTTTAGTTTCTAAACAATGTTTATCCAGATGGTTGGCTAATTGCATTGTGTTCTGCTACAATAAGTACGGCAAAGAACTACCTGGTGCTGTCAAAATTCATTCCACCAGAGCCATGGCTACCTTGGTGGCTTGTTTTAGAGGGGTCTCAGCCACTGACATTTGTGCAGCTATCACCTGGAGTAGAGTCCACACTTTCACTGAGAATGACAGTCTGGACATTGCCTCAAGAGCCTGTGCAGGATTTAACAAGGCTGTGCTACAAGGACTCCTGTCTTAAGCTCATGTAAATCCAGACTGTCTGTTTTCACTTGTCACTGCTTGGTACTCGTTCCTATGGTGTAACCTGATGACTGAGATTTATTTATTTATTTAGCTTTTGTTGACCGGGTAAGTGCACTAGACAAATCCTGCCTATTTTCAGGCACGACCCGGGGGAGGGGGATACAGATGAATGCCAACTGACCTTGAACCAGATTAAGCTGTTGGTGGTATTTATAGTGAATGAGGGAAATTTGGCCAGGACACGGAAATTCCCTACTCTTTCGATAGGTGCCATGGGATCTTTAACATCCACCTGAACTACACCAATCCAGGCAGATGGGACCTCGGTTTAACGTCTCATCCGAAAGACGGCACCTCAGAAGTGCAGCACCCCTCTCATGCTGCACTGCAGTGTCAGTACTGGGATATTAACCCAAGTGCCAGATGTGGGAACTGAACCCACAGCCCTCTGATCTCCCGGCCTCAGAGGCGAGTGTGCTACCTACTGAGCCACTGACACTGCTGAGATACCCCTGAAGTTCCTGGAAAAGAGAGAACATTTGTTGAACTTGGACTTTATTTTTAAAAGTGGTTCTACTTTTTCATTAGTACAATTCCTAAAAATGTGTTTTTCCTTTTTATCTGTTCTGTCAAATTGGCATGACAGGAAGGACTAACAAGAAAACAAGACCTACAGGATTTAAAGGGACACTGTCAGTGATTTACTCACTTTTGGTGGGTGACCCCAAACATGCCTTTTGTGTCTGTAACAGTGTCAGAATTGAGGTAGAATGTAATCCTGCACTTATTTCCACCCCAAAGTACTCAATTTAAAATTATTTCCTATCAAAGGAAAACCCCTGCGGTCTGCCTGGGTTTACTGTGAGGGCTCCCAATGCATGGTCACATCTCTAAATGATGCTGAAGTGCAAGAAGGCTCGTTCATGCCTCAGCACACCCAGGTTCAGCTAAACAGATTTTTTGAGAGTATGAAGAAAGCTGAACCCGGGAAATTGCAAGTCGACATGAAACGAGGACTTAAAGTGATAAAAAGTGAGGTCTTAAACTCCAGCCATGGCGGACATGCATGCGGATGCATATGTATATCCCAGGAATATGCATATGTATTTATACATACTTAGTATCGCGGCTGGAGTTTAAGACCCCAGTTTTATCACTTTTAAGTCCCTTTTCATGTCGACTTGTACTTTCCTGCCAGAGTGTAGCTATGAATAGTATACCACTAATAGAACAACAATTACAGATGAGAAACCTGTATTTTGTAGTACTTCTTACATATTAGTATAGTTGTTGTCATTGTTGTCATGTAGTTGTACTGTTGTAGTCCTCCCTTCCTCCTGTCCCAGACGCATCTGGAAACGAGCTGCTACCAGCTCAGTATATCTTTCTTGGTAAAACTTTTGAAATAAACAAATATCAGATATTTCACAATGTGAAAATTAAGACATTCTAGAAGGAAAAGGTTTAACATTTTAACACACATTGGTTTCATAACAAGGTCTTTAGAGAGGGCTTGTGTTTCAAAGACTTTCATTGACCAAAATTGTTTACACATGTACGATGTACTTGTTTACACATTATTCAGTGGCAGTTATCTATTGACATTTCTGGTGTTCTTAAGGTTCAAAATGACACTGAATCCTAATACAGATTCCGAAAAACAAGCAGTGTAGCAAGACACATATCTTAGCATAGACATTATGCTTAAAGAGCAAAAAGCAACATGAGGAATACACAAAATAAATAAATGCATTTTAAATTAAAAGACTGCTCCAGATTTCAGTCATGGCCTGAGAATTGTGACCCTGTGTGTCCCACAGCGTTCTAGGGTGAGAGAGACACAAACTGAAGGTGATGTAATCTTACAGGTGTAAGAGACGTTCCACCTGCCATATATTATAACTCTTCAAACTGTCTTTAATGATTTGTAACAAAATGTGTTTAAAAAAACTAATTTTAAAAATATAAAAGACAAATGCCATTTGAACGCTGCATGTTACACCATCTTTTGGTTATTATAAACTGAGGTTAAGGTCCTGACCAATTGGAGTGCTGCTTACCTCTGCATATGAGACACTCGTATTCTGTGGAGAGTGTCTCTCACGCAGCTGCTCTGGAAATGGGCATGTTCAGGGCAGATTTGCAAACTTTATTATATAATTGAGCTCAGTGAATAATATATTAATACCATTGCTGAGACCACCCTTACAGATTTGTAAGGTTGCCTCACACTCTTGGGGATCAGAACTGCTCACCTTTGTTGTGTGGTTCTTATACCCTAAGAATTTGCACAAGACCATACTTAATAATCTCAGTGGCAGAATTAACATACATAAGAGGTCCTCACGTGCAGTAGAATCAGCACTGAGGATTTAGAATGCATTCTAGAATGCAGAAAATCCCTGTTAAATGAATACTTGACAGAGAAGTAGACCTGTTAACATGGGACTACTGCTGACAGCAGGCTTACAACACTTCACCAGTGCTGTCACCAACTTGCTGTGAGTAAGTCACTGGCCTGTTCCTTTTTTGTCTCACGTTATGCCCTTACTCACTCAGTACTTATCCCTTGGGCATAGGAACCCCTTTTCCCCTCAGACACTCCAGACTGTGCTTGTGTAATAGAATGAATCTTACTTTAATTTGGTATGTGCCCTCAGAGATGGAAAACTGAGTTGCCAGTAAATTATATTTCCAGTACCTTTTAAAACACTTCATAGTCACAGATGGATCATATAAAACATATTAAGACTATCTACACAGTGTACAAGATTCAACAAGGAGAGAATACAGTATGCACTATAAAAATTAAGCTAAAAGTGTTTTAAATGACAGACCTTCAAATAGAACAAAAATATAAAACTAAAGTAAATTCTCAATTGGTCTCACCACACAGAACTTTTTTTACCACATCTATTCGCAAGGGATGACTTCTCACGAGGCCACATGGCAAATGAGAAAGGTGCACAGCTTGTTTCAGGTTAGAAATCTTAGGGTTTAGTGACCCCCTAAAGGGACTAAGCTTCCCAAGATAAAATGAATTGAGCTTCCATGATTCCATAGACATATACTATTTCCCTGTGTAGCTCCCCTGCTTTTCCAACCAGAAACATGTGGTACAGTCTATGGATGACTAGATCCTTTTTTTTTGAGGGCTTCTGTAAGATTGCAGACCTTTAAATTGACCTTTTAGGTAACAACATGCATTTCTGAACAGTTAAACTGTAGGTAACCATTCAGACAATCCTAGTCTGGAATCAAGCTCATTGTCAAACACAGGATACCTTGCTGGCATTCCCATTAGGATTTAAAGATCAATTACAGTGTGAATACTGGATACATACAGCCATCTCCCTTACGTGAACCTGAAGGAACCTTCCAAATGGTTTGTAAATTTACAACTCTAGCTAAAAATTCGGTACAAATAAGTTTTACACAAGAAAATAAAAAATAAACAGTAAAAAAAAAAAAATGTTATAAACATTTGTGAGAATTAATCTGTTCCAGCTAAGGAAATAAAAAAACATATGCCAATAACTGTGGAATGCAGCGTTCATTCTAGGAACCAAATTTGGTGGGTCAATGACCCACTGACCACTGAAAAGGTGGGTCATTTTAGGAAAATGTGGGGTCATACATGACATTTCTTTAAAAAAAATTGTATACAGAAAGAATTTTAACTAACGCGGCATCAGTATCATAAGCAAAGCTGATGAACTAGCAAGTGCAGATCAACTGGGAGGTGTAACTTGTGACTCAGAAAATAAATTGCATTTTATGATGTCAGAGGTGGATAGCAGTTTACAAGAGAAGGCACTGATATCTCTGTCACTGCCGAGCATCGACGATCATAGGCCTCAGGCAACAGCCACAGTCGTGTGTGTCCATCCAGTAGTTGTGTCTGGAGTGTTCACAATGTGGTAAACTGTGAATTTTTGCCAGCAAAAAAAATAAAAAAGCACCAGACGAGACCCTTGCACTCTTATGAGAGAGAGAGAGAGAGAGAGAGAGAGATAAGAGATAAGAGATATTTGATCATTTTGGAAGAATACACAGGCATTAACAGCCCTAGTAGAGTCCTGATGGCAGTTTACAGTAACAGATCTAACATACAGCCTCCCTCAGCTAACTATAATATCCCTATTAATTTAATATAAGCCAGCCATGGCATGATATCAAGAGGATAAATTAAAATATCAGTCACAGTTTGGTTACTGTACTTATAAGTCAGTCAGTGCAGTCCCCATGTTGGAATAACCGCCTCTGTTTTTCTCCTCCAAATATTGATTGCAGAAAGAAAATCAAATTCAGCCTGGCAAGGTCCCTCAACCCAACAGTCAGCAGATCACTGACTCTAGTAGCAGACAGTCTATTTCTCATGCTAGTTTTTACAATGTTCTGGGCACTGAAGCCCTCTCACAGTCTGCTGTATGGACTGGGCAGTTAATGCCAATGCAGCCAGTGTCAAAAGATTTGGGAAGTCTGACTTATGATATTTGTTAATGAACCCCAAAGAGTTTGCATGTTGTCCCTCGGTATCCCTCTCTCACAACAAGTGACTTCAGCAGTTCCCATTCTGCTTTGGTGTGGTCTGCATCCACAAGTGGTGGTGCCACTGTCTCAAACTGTTTGTGTTTCTGCTCTTGACCGTAATGATCAAGCAGCACTAGTTGTTCATTCCCCAGGTTTCAAGATAGATCTTTAGAAAGGCTGCTTGACAGGCCTAAGACCCAGTACTCAAAAGCAGCCAACTTGTTTCTGTCATACCCAGGGAATCTGTCTTTTAAATTTGCAACCAAATGGTCAATGAAATGGTCCTTGATTGAAAAGTTTTTGCCTCCTTAGTATGTGATGCCCCTTGAACACCAGCCTTCCCTCCTCATCTTCCTGGATATCCTTCTCCACTTCATGTAGATACATTTTTCCTTTGTTCCAGATTTATTTTTTTCTAAATCAGAGAAGCACTTCTCCAGATTGACATGGACCATCGAGATGTCCAGATCTCTTTTCTGAAACACTACACTAAGCTGGGTAATTACAGCAAGTACATCCATTAGCATATAGGTTGACATTATAAAGTCATATTTGGACATTTTAAGGCATAACCTTTTGCTCTAGCATTCGTCTCATTGCAGAAAAAGTGAGAGGGAGTCTAGAGTGTGATGAAGCGGTCTCAACCGCTTTGTAAACTGCTATCCACCTCACATCATGGACCTCCTTCACTTTTAGAGTTGGTTCCTCCAGCATTTCTTGTATTTGTTTTAGTTTGTCAACTCTTTTGGCTGATCTTTTAAAATGGTAGAAAACACCAGTTAGCACCTCTTGGTATTCTTTTAGGTAGGGGACAGAGTCTGCTGCTTGTGAACTACATGGCGCAACCCTATGAGCAACACAATGTATATTTACTAGCATTGGGGTTTCCACGCAGCATGTGCCCAGTGACTCCCTCATCAGTCCCTGTCATGACTTTTGCTCCGTCACTTCCCAATCCCATTACTTTTTTCATGCTGATTTTTTTCCTGGCTAGGAATTGCTTTAATTCTTTAGCTATCCCTGCTCCAGTGGCATCAGAGATCTGTAAGTTCTCTAGAAAATGAGTAGATGGTACAAAACTTTCAGGATCAAGCACTCTTGCATACAATACTAGTTTTTTGGCGACAGTGATGTCTGTGCTCTCATCACAAATTAATGTGATGTATGGGCTATTTTCTAATTTTCTACTTGTTTCCTGCCTAATTACAAAGGCTATGCATTCGAGGATGTCATTGGCTGTAGATCTGATGAATATGAGGCATTCTTAGACAGACAGTTTGTCAACAAAAGGACAGTCTAAACTAGACAAAAATTCCATTAAACTTGTATATTTATGAACTGGCAAGTTTTCTTTGGCCATCCAATAAACACTCTTCATGGCAACTAGAATAGCTTGTTCTTTTTCAGATATAGCTTTTCTGAATGTATGCTGCAAAGCCCCCTGCATATTTTCAGCTGCCATAGCATCTCTGTGATCTGCTGAGTCAGCATGCCTAGTCAGGGTGCTTGTCCTGAAATTGTCAGTGCCAGAAGTCAGAGTATTTTGTTTCTTTCTACTGATGCACACAGCACAAGTCATCACATTTTTTTCTGAATTATATCTCAACCACCTGTACATTGTGAAGCCAGCGCCCTGAAAATTACGCGTTTAATACTGGCCACATGGACTGGCTGTTACTGAGTAGTTCACAAGCAGCAGACTCTATGCCTAAATCAAGTTGGCTAGCTACTGTCACACAGGTTCCAACTGTGTGTCCGCCACAGCACGGACAACACAGTCTGCTTCTCAGAGGACAGAACTGGCACCACATTGCTCCCATTTGAATTCTTTAGAAGACCCTGATCCTGATGCAGCAGTACATAGTCTCTTAGGTGCAGAAGACATGAAAAATGTTTTAATGTTCACTTGTTTTTTGCCATGACTGCTTTATTTTACAAAATCTCAACAGGCCTTGTTTTTTATATTCTTACGAGGAGGGTGACTGAGAAAGTAAGTAAGAATGCCCAAATAATATGGTTGAGATGTCTGTGTCACTGACAAAATGTTTTAATAAAAACAATTTGACAGATGTCTGTAGTCCGACTCTTTTATTTTATTTTACACCATATGCAAACAAGGTAGTACAGTCAGAGGAATTCAGAACTCTAGCAGTCACTGTCTGCTTGCAGCTCCTTTATTTTTCTGTCCCCCCACCCTGCTTTTTCCTAAAATTAAAGTTATTTTTCCTTTCTTTCTATAGCAATGTAATTGCAGATATGTATATTTTTTTAACCATTCCTTGTAATAATGCAACTCTCCACTCCAAAACGTGTAGGAAGCAAAGACAGAGCCCCTGCCCTTGCTTCTTTACTTCAAGCTCACTAACTTCTCGCCTCTTACAAACTATTAAAGTTAACAAAAACACTGCTTTCCTCTGCTTTATTTCTTTCTTGTTTTCTGTTCACTGTGACTTAACTCCTACCTTTTTAAGTGAAAAATTACTGTGACAGCCCTCCTCACACTCCTCTGCTCAAGTGTTATAATTTATCTATTTTTTGTTTTTCTGTTTTTTCCCTTCAGTTTTATTCAACAGTCTGAGACTGCTGTGGCTTTCTGTGACAAGAACCCGACCAAGTTACTTCACACACTGCACAGCCACCAACTGATCTATTTTATTCAGTGATTTCCTTGCTGATATTTAGTTCTTTTAGTCACTTGACTTGTTGATGAAGTGACCCTTCTTATCCCTGTTGTCTCATATTCAAAATAACCTCCCTGTTCTCCTTAAGATTAAGCTGCAGTCATCACTGTCCACAGAGTTCTTAGACTCAATTCTCCAAAGTTTTACCCCCACACTGAACACACACACTGCCTCCACCCAACCACTGATTTTTAGGAGCTTGGTCTGCCTGGAGATCATTAAGGCAGAGACCCCCAATCAGCCCTGGCTCCCTACTAAAGTACTGCTGCTGCTCAAAGCCAAAATCTTTGCCAAATAAAGTTATCGACTGGTGTGGCTGTTAATACAGAAGCTGTAATAGCCTATGTTAACTAAAGATCAAGTTTGAAGTGAGAACTGTCGCCGATGGGAATGTGCTGCCTGCTTACCCACGCTGCCTCCAACCATCTCGCTAAGCAACTGTAAACCAGCGGTCTTGGTAGCTCAATCTGTACCATGTGATGCGTCTCTGTGCACATCACATGGTACAGATCGAATGCCTGCCCATCAAACAATTTCAACTACCCGTGGCTGATGAAGGCTAACTCCTGCCCCAATCTGCCCATCTCGGGCTGGTGATGTGTCTTGGACCTATGGGCACCAGTTATTGTGAGAGAGAGAGCCGCTGAGAGACACGCCCCCCAAAGTGCATTCTTGCCTGGCACAGTCAGTGTGCCTCTCAAGCTCATGGAGGACGAACTCCTCCAATCTACAGCTGCTGAAGACTGCAACATGCCCCCAGCCCCAAGGGCATTCTTCATTCAGCAGCGCTCCATCCTCGTCTGTATTGCTTTAAGGGCTTGCGCTCGGTACCTCCCTAAAATGCCTCCGGGATAAAGATATACAGTCACAGACTCTGACTGTCGTGGCGCGCGTGCACTGAACGCGAGTCCTTAAAGCAACACAGACGCGCCTAAAAGGCTCACAGAGCAGTTTAAATAGTGGTTAGTTTTGTCGGCCTACATACATGCGACTCTCATGGCCTGAAATGAAACACTGGAATGTTATGTTGTTCAGATCTTTTAAAGAGATTTTCACAGTCCATCAAACACGTCACAATCGGCATCAGCAGAACTCTGTTACACAAATTTACAAATTGATCACTACAGGAACTCACTATTGTCCTGAAAGCTTGTGTGCTGAAACTTTTTGTTGTGAATTTCAGCACATTTCCATTTTATTACTAAATATATTTTCATTAAAAATTGTCTCCCCCCCACCTTGGAAGTCCATCTGTTCATGTGGCATATTCCTGCTGTAAAGTTATAATCCTCTGCTTACTAGATATCGTTTTTGTTGAGATTGCAATAGCACTGCAGCAGAGGTTGGTACCATGTATTTCCTTTGCATTTTATGTCAATCTGCATGTTCTTTAAAAACAATAATGAATTTTAAATTAAAAAAGAAAAGCAACCTGTTGCCACAGAAAGCATTCTGGTGTCACAAGCAGTGGATTATGACTTCACAGCAGGGACAGATGAAGTCGAAGGGGCAAAGAGCTTGTTAGCATGCAGATGTTTTTATTAATAATGAATCATCTGTCCTGTATTCAAATTTGTAGGAATCTTTGGAGATTTGAATCTTGTTTATGCCAACTGGTCATCATTTTCCGGAAACTGTAACGCTCTCCTGTTTTCCTTTTAGTGCCTGTCCAGTATTCTAATATGAATGGACCTTTTTTTGTTAAACAATAACCTTTTTTGTTTTTATTATGTAACTACTATGATTCTCTCTTATGATGTATCTACTCCGAATCTCTCTCTCTCTTTCTCTCTCCTCAGCATTTGCTGTTGCTGGAACATTTTATGACATCAGTAACACCATGATAGCATATGCCCAAAGGTCTACACTAATGAAGTACTAATATTTGGGGATATAAACCTTAACTGGTGTGGCTCCAAATGCCAAACAGTACGAACCCTATTAGCTGCTCTTAGCCTTACCCAGCTAATAAATTAAGCTACATGACCCCCGTGGCAAAAGCTTGCTCCTTGACTGGTTATGACAAATTGGGTTGATAGAATCTCTGTATCTGGATACTACCCGACTCATTATCCAGCCACTCCCACCTTCTGCATTTGGAAAACCTCCTCCCACAAAGTACCTCACGTGGTTATCCAAGTGAGGGATTTTTCTCACTTCAGTCCTGAACATTTTCTTCATGATCTGGCAGTCATTGAGTGGTCCCCCGTGCTCTCTGCCACTGAGCCCTCAACTGCTCTTGATAATTTTCTGAACATTCTTCCCCCTTTGCAGAATAAGCATGCCCCCTACATTAGGAAGACAGTAAGAGGGACGGTCACTAAATGGTTGCATGGTGATCTGCTGTCTCTCATGAAGGATAGAGGCAAGCACTGGCATAAGTTTTAGGCCACAAATGAAGCATCCGACCACGAATACCATTGGCTCCGTAACATATGCAAAAAAGCAATACGTGCCGCCAAGAGTGAATATTGCAGAACCACTCTGTCGTCTTCCACCAGTGATCTGCAGAATTTCTGACATGCCATCAGAATGGTAGTTGGTGGCTATTCAAATTTATTTATATTGCGTCTTTCAAATGCCAAGGTGCCGCACAAGCAGTAAAACAACAACAGTATAAAATTACATATTTATTAAGTAATATAAAATAACAAAAAATAATCAACAGTTTTAATTAGTCCCCAAAAGCTTGGACCCATAGTACAGTTTTAAGTGCCTGTATAAATCCATCCATTGTTGGGCACTCACGTAACTGCAGGGTAGAGAATTCAAAGGTGGGGACCACATGCATAAATACCCAGGCCCAGAAGATTTTAAACAAACCCTTGAAATCTCTAGCAACCTCTCATCAGTCGAGCGGAGCGATCACCCAGGGCAGTAAAGAACCAGAAGCTCTTTCAGGTAGTCCAGACCCTGTCCGTATAGGGCTTTATAAGTCAGAAGCCCGACTTTGAAGGTGATTCGCCACTGTACTGGCAGCCAGTGCAGTTCGTGCAACACCGGAGAAATATGGCAGGATTGAGGGGTTCCCGTCAATAACCGGGCTGCTGCATTCTGCCCCAGCTGCAAGTGGCGAATATCCACCCCTGGAAGCCCTAGGTACAGGGCATTGCAATAGTCCAGCCGAGAGGACACAAAGGCATGGACTAACGTAGGAAGGTCACCAGATGGAACAAGATGCTTAACTCTGGAGATATTCCTCAAATGGTAAAAAGAGGATTGGATTTGACAACGGGTGGACACCTGCGCATCGAACTGTCAGACCCTTGTCAAAAATCACCCCCAGGTTTCACACCTTATCAGAGGCCTAGAGAGGGAAACCCCAAGAAAGTCCCGAGGATGACCCCACCTCAACTCCTCTATCCGCGGCCTGGGTCCACCACCAACACCTCAGTCTTAGCCAAGTTCAACCTCAACCTGCTCGAATTCATCCACTTCTAGATTTCAGCGAGGCAGTTATTAAATACTGAGAGGCTCCAACCTGGTCAGATGCAAAGAAAGGTAGAGCTGGGTATCATCAGCATAGCAGTGAAACCTCAGCCCATACCTTCTTACAATGTCTCCGAAGGCAGCATGTACACTACGAACAATATGGGGGCAGCACCGATCCTTGAGGGACCCCACATGATAACGGAACTGGGTCGGAGGAATAAATCCCCGACACCACCTGAGTTCTTCCGGTGAGGAAAGATGAAAACCACCTGAGGACTGTACTAGACAGACCGCAGATGAACCTCAGGTGATCAAGTAGTACCCCATGGTCCACACGGTTAGGAATCGATAAGGGAGTCTTGCCTGGCGGGTGCGGAAAAAAGGGTAAGTTTGGTTAGGTTGGCCATGTCATGAAGAGAGATCAAGGAGGACCAAGATGGAATGGTTCCTCTGATCTCTAGCCATCAGGAGATCATTGAGCACCCGAACCAGCGCCGTCTCAGTACTATGCCTCTTTCGAAAACTGGACTGGAGAGGCTTGTAGACATCATGGATGGTCAAGTGGTTCTCCAGCTGTATGGCAACTACTTTCTTGATCACCTTCCCCATAAAGGGGAGGTTTGAGATTGGTCTGTAGTTCACATGGCAATCAGGGTCCAAAAGCTTTCTTCAGGAGGGTGTCACCACCGCCTCTTTTAGGAAGCTAGGAAACTCTCTATTTCCAAGGAGTTCCAGACT
Source organism: Neoceratodus forsteri (assembly GCA_016271365.2). Taxonomy (NCBI): domain Eukaryota; kingdom Metazoa; phylum Chordata; order Ceratodontiformes; family Ceratodontidae; genus Neoceratodus; species Neoceratodus forsteri. The sequence continues at coordinate 142,741,122 of JADMNL010000023.1, forward strand.
ATCCATGCAAGGACCGGCCAAGAATGTCATTGCAACCCAAAATCAGGTAGCTGGTCCTGGATCCAAACTACAGCATGTAGAGCGCATACCCTGGACAATCTACATGATGTCCACAAGTTCTGGCCAGTTGAAGGTACTCCAAGAAGACTGAGGACAGTGACCAAACACCAGTCCAAAGCTTTGCCCATAAAGTGTGCGGTTGGAGTTCCGCCCTGATGTCAACCACCTTAGCCGCCAAAAGAATCGAGCAAGCTCCTCGCACTCAACTTGCAAAAAGCTCTTCGGATCTGTAGACAGGCTGGGTTGCACAGTCTGTCCACAGTTTGGAAAAGCTGAGCTGGTCGATTTTGAGTGGCCGCAATCTCCCTGGACAGGAACTCTGCCTTCTTACGGGTGATTGCGGATTGATAGGCCTGATAATAGTCCATCAATCTAAGGTGGTCGACATCAAGGGCGGATCTCCACCAGCGACGCTCCAACCTTCGTCTTAGTCGACGCATCTCCCTCAAAGACCCATCAAACCAGGGGGACTGAGGGCGAAGAGAGAGAGGACGAACTCGGACAGTCACCCTGAAACCACTCAGGCACTTGACTCACTTTCTCGGCAGCACTTTGTTGCAAATACTCCCAGATACTGGCATTATACCCCAACAGCTAGTAACCGATCTAGCAGGTCCCAAAAACGAATAAAACAAACTTCGGGGCTAAAAGGTTAAAAAATAAAACTTTAAAACTTTTTTTTAAAAGGCAGCACTAAGAATGCTCTAAAATGCGCCTCTAAGCACTCAAAATGATCGAAAGAAAAAATTATGAAAGCACTCCTCAACAAAAACTAAGCTGCAGGGCAACCCGACTCGCCAGCCAGCCATCATGATCAGTGATTAACTTTGGAGGAAGTTGTGACACCACTGACATGCTTGTTGGAGGTATAAATTGTAATAATGCAACTGCCATTGCTAACACATTTAATATCCAATTCTCTGACCTGTCACCTATACCACCAATTTACTGCTACTAACACCCAAAATCCCCACTGCTTCCTCTTTGCTGGAGCCATACTCCGCCCCCTCCTTCTATCTCAGATCTGTTTCCGGTTAGGAGTCTTGCAAACTCCTTGCTGGCATCTCTCCTTCTCTAGCCCAGGTCATGATAATCTAGAACCCAAACTCTTAAAACTATGGGCCCCCATCCTCGCTTTTCCGATCTCCCACATCTTTAATCTGTCCCGTACCACAGGTGTGGTCCCTTCCATCTGGAAGGTAGCCAGGGTGGTACCTGTCTTCAAGCAGGATGACTGTAAGTTCACTGAAAACTACCGGCCAGTAGCCATCTTGTCAGCCATCAGCAGATTGTTGGAGAAGGTAGTTGAGGTGCAGCTCTCTGAGTACCTGTTCAAATAAAACTTGCTGACCCCTGAGGAACATGGATTCTGTAAGGGTCACAGTACTGGAAAAGCCCTTGCTCAGGTCACATCCGAAATTCGGACTTCAACTGATCTTGGCCTGTTAACAGGTGCAATCTTTGTATACCTCTCCAAGGCCTTCGATTTAGTTGTTCAAACAACATGAAGTCTTGCTGTATTCTGACAGTTGCAGTGATTCCCAACCTTTGAACTGCCCCGGAGAACTAAGGGTTAACTTTCCATGTAGGGCATGGAACGCTCGAGCTCGGTTGAAGTCTCTGTCTGGAGTGTTTTGAACTCAACCATCAGATTCTTTACTCCGCTTCACTGTACGGTCGCTCCGGAGAGTTCTCCTTCAGCTCGGATCGAAGTCGGTTAAAGTTTTCAGTTTTTCGTCGGTTTAAACCGAAAAAAAGTATCCGCATAATCGGTTCAGTCTCCGTCTGTGGTGCCATGAGTACTAGATAGGAACTGTTCTATTTTTCTGTGTGGAACTTGTAAAAGTGTGGTCGGTTCAGCTGAACCAACCATTTGATTGTGAATTTTGTTATACTTAGTGTGTGGTTACCGGTTCTAAAAAAAACATGTTTTAACCGTTTTTTTCCAATACCAAACATGGTTAGGAACCGATAAGGAGTCTTGCTCTGGCGGGTGCTGGAAAAAAGGGTAAGTTTGGTTAGGTTGGCCAATCTGAGAAACCCAAGAAAAAACCGCCCACTGGGTTTCCAACACTGCAGAGAGTATGGGGAGGTCTTTGCCAAGGCCAATCCCCACACCCACCTTTGTTTATTGTCTGGGGTTTGACCACCCGATTCAGACTGCAAATATGTAAAAATTTTCCCAAATCTACCCTTGAGAAGAGATTAGGTAGACTGAGGGAAAAGGAGGGCCGAAGTCCGCTGACTGGATGGCCACCCGATTCGGTTTCGATCGAACCAGAAGGAGTGCCTCTGACCAGGGCGTACTTCGGGCAAAAAGGAGAGCCGATTCTGAGGGATTGGTTCTGACAAAAGAAACCGCAAAGATGAATCGACCGTTCGGATCTAGAGGTTCATGTCTGGACTGCCGAAGAGATAGCCAGGGCAATTCAGATTGTGGAATTGTCTGCTCTGGTTCCGACCAATCCGGCTCCTTCTGGCAGGGGTTCAGTTCGTTGGTTCCACCGGTTCAAGAGTATACCCTTGAAGATTTTTATGAACCGGAGTTTGAAGAGGAAGGGGATTTTGAGGATTATGATGTAAGTAAAGGTCTGGATGTGCCTGTGGAACCGGACATCTCCCCAGACAGACCATCTGGTGTTTCCCCTCCTAGGCTGTCTGAGTCCCCTTCCAATTTTATGTTTTACAGAAAAATGGCTGAAACCCTCCAGCTTCCTATGGAGGAGGCTGTGAAAGATCAAGAAGAGCCTGATTATGTAGAGATGATGGATATCCCAGAGTCCAGGAGACTGTCTGTTCCCCTCCATAAATCTTTTGGGAAACAGACACAAAAAATCTTAGTCTCCTAACACTATACTGCCTGTGGATAGAAGAATGGACAAGAGGTATACACTTTCAGGCTCAGACACGGAGTTCTTATATCAGTGTAACCCCCCTGCAAATGGGGGTTCCCAAAAGACTTCCAGGAGCTTGCTTGAATGCTCCAAGCCTGAATGGTGTTTGGCATTTAAGCCATTTATCAGTGAGTGTTTTAGAGCCTCTGGTACTGTCTCTTTAAGAGCTGTCTGCTTGCAGACATAATTAGTTTATATGGGGACTGTGTGCTTCTCTGAGTACCACTTGAGCTGCTGCTAATTCACTTCATTTTGCAGTCACTAGGAGTGCAAAGGAACCTATCTGAAAGATGTAACTGTTTGCCAGAAATTATTTAGAGTAATAATGAAATTACAGTTTGTCTAACCTGCTTTCTTTGCAGTCAGAACTGTGTCTGCTAGTTCCCCATTCTAGTTTTGAACTGCTGAACTGGACCAATCAGTGTGGGGTAAGCTAGCTCTAAAATGGTGCCTTGGACTAATCAGAACTTGGACTCATAATCTGAGCCAGCCACAAGAGGATTGTATGGGCAGTGACTCTGGGAGATGTAGTTTAGACTTCAGTGCCTTTTGGACCAACAGCAGCAGTCTATGTGAGTGACAGCCAATCCAGTCAAGAACTGGGAGGAACTCAAGGAAGTGCCCAATTTTGTCAGTTGGAGCTTCAGTTGAGCTTTGGCAGTGAAGAAGGAAGGAGCCCTGTGCTTTTCAGTGTGCAGTTTTAGTCAAAAAACGTGTGTAAGGCCAGAGTTCGGTCTGCAGCTTGTGTAACAGCTTGTTAGGACTGAATCCGCCCTGTGAAAAGAATCAAAGGATCTCTGAAGAGTAGAAACCAGGCTCACCCTGTAGAAGACTGGAAGAATTGCTGAAAATTGCACTCGGTCTGTCAGGAACTGAATCTGCTGTGTGTTCTCCCGGTATTGTGCAGTAATTGCGATGGGATACAGATGCAGCCTGCCTGGTATAGTACTTTCTTTTATATGGATGTGTGAAGAGGTTTGTGTACCTCAAGTGAGCCCTGCTGACATTGAAGGACCCTATCTTATTTGGAGGTCGTGAGTACTAATTCAGGGTTGCTCCTGTTGAATTGCCACATTAAATCCAAATGGAATTACTGTACTGCTGACTGTTTAATTCTCCTTTCTCTGTGTGAAAGGGCTCCACCAGCTGCCACAGTTTGGACTAGCCACTAGGGCTTGGTACCCAGGGACAGTAACTGATAGGGATAGGTCTGCACAGAGCCATAGGTAGATTATTAGAGTGATAAGCTAATTAACCTGATTCCCCTGTCCTTGTTATATCCCCTAAATAAATCAGAGCTGCTTGTTTCAGCAAAGTTATACTGCCTGAGTGTATTTGTCTATGTTAAAGTACTGTACTGTGATTGTTGCACTGTATCTCATTTCACAGGAGGTCCCAGTGCCGGAACCAGACCTGGGGTAAGTGTATACTGTGAAGGTAATTCTGATATATTGTGGGCCACTAGTGGGAAGAAAGGGGGTTGCAGTGTCCCAGAGGGCTGTGACCAAGTTAGTTTAACTCATTGCAAACCCTGACCTCTGGGTGGAGGCACCCGCCATTGGATCCAGGCCCCTCAACCTGTTAGTGGCAAATCAGGCAGGGTAGTAGCCCTGGATAGCGCCATCTAGGGGTTACATCTTGGAGGCTCACCGCTGGATTGTGTGTCCTCTAGTGGCCATATTTACGAACCACTGTTAAGAAAAATGGTACCCCGACAGAAGTGGCTGTGCACCGGCTGGTGGAGTGGTATACTGGGAGGAGATGAACCCCAAAATGCTATACTTATCCTGACATCCCCTGGGTATCAATAAGGACACTGTGCAGGAGTACTTTCCAAGGTGGAAGGTTTACAAAACCCTGTGGTGGTGGGTCGCATGCTAATCTGCTCACCCACACTTTCCTGGCCCTAGTAGAGTTTAAGATCCCATAGATAGCTCCAAAGTGCCACAGACCATTACCCCAGAGGAGCCCTCACTGCCTGGAGAGTGATAACTAAGAGACAGTAAAGACCAGGGGGGGAATCAGCCCCCACCACTATCTGAAACTTTTGAGGAGAAATTTGCTGAATGGTTGCTGGGAGAGGGGAAAACTGTGGAGGACTTGAAGAAACTATTCTTGCCACCTGGGGGTGTTCCTCCCCCAACACCCTCTCCTGCTCCAGTGCCCGTAATGGTGTCTGAACCAATGCAGACTCCTATTTCTGCACCTGCCATTAGTCACGACTCTTACCGAAGGTTGAAGATCTTCTCTGGCACCCTCCCCACCCCCCAAGGGGAGGATGACTGGGAGACCTGGATAGACTATGTTGCCCCCCAAGTGCTAGAATGGCAATGCTCGGAAGGTGAAAAGCGAAAGAGGGTTAGTGAGAGCCTCCGAGGTCCTGCCTGGCTACCATCCGTGCTAAACGGGCCAGTAACCCGAAGCGACTGCACAGGCCTATCTTGAGGCCTTGGAGAATGTGTATGGGAGCCCAGATTCTGATGAGGACCTATGGTGGAGAGTAAGAGATGCACAACAGTACCAAGGGAGTTGTTGTCTGTGTATGTATCTGCTGGAAAATTGTTGCAAGAATGCCTCAGAAAAGGTAGTTTGCCAGCATTGAACTGGACCCGAACCAGGCTGGACAGGATCCTTAAGTCTGCCCCCTTCTCAGAACTGCTGTTGCTTCAGTTACACCTGGCAGATCGGACTGGAATCCCCACCCTCCTATGATGAGTTAATGAGAGAAATTCGAGGAGTTGAGAAAGAGCGACCTCGGGAGGGACCTGCACCAATAGCTACTGACTACGACCGAAGTGACTGAGGTGACCCATCAAGTGAAGTTCAGGGGCAGAGGTTGGCAGTCAATGAGTGCTCTGACAAGGAAAAAGATATGTCACAATGGGGAACTGTTGAGAGAATCCGGAATTCAAAAACAGTCCTTTATGAAGGCCAGCCTCTGCTCCCCAGACAGGGTGACACAAGAGTGGCACTGGCATCAGTGTTAAGGACAGCCACTGACTAGCCCTCTCATTTTTGGAGCGTTGCGGCCATGGCATCCATGACCATTATGACAGGGATGGGGATGCCAGAAGAGTAAAATTTGACTGCCTCTAAAATAAAGAAGCTCCAATAAAAAAAAAAACTACATTAAAAGTTCTCTAGAGCTTTTAAACAAACCTAGTTGTGTTTTTTGAATAAAACAGTCAACCATCCCTTTTCCACCATCGTAGCACCCCCTACCACTTCCTCAGAATACCAGTAAACAAAGAAACCCTTCCCCAAACCATGAGCACCCCATCCCACCTCCCCAAAAAAATGAGTAAAGTACTGAAGTCAGTCTCCGTAATGTATTGTAAGTGGTAAGTAACTGGTGGTCACCAGGTTTTTAAAAACTCTCCCACCATCCATGTACCATCCTGTCCCCAACCCCCCATGATGAGGAACCGGCTGTATAAAGAGGATTTGTATGAGAAGAGACAGAACTGGAACAGCCCTTCGCTCACCTCCTCAGCCAGCCACCATTAACTACAAGTGGACACAACCTCCATCAATATACCCCAGTAAATATGTTAGCAGTAACCCACGGCAGGGTGTGGGGTTACAGGCATTTAATCCAGCACCCCAGGCATGATTAAATGCCTATAATCCCACACCCTGGAGTGGGTTATTGCTCTTATAACATGGGTTGCATAAAGGATACAAATAATGCTCAGAAGGTTATTTTAAGGCTGGAAAAGACAATTTTTATTGTGTATCCTTCCATCTGAAAAAAATAGTTCCACATGTAGACTGAGAATAAACATTTTATGGTTTAGTTGGACCTTTCTGTAAAGTACAAAAGCATTGTAGACACATTAATACTAGAGATCACATGTAAACTAAAGCGAAACACTAAATGTGGAAAATACAAGTGTGCATTGTCAAGCTTGCTGGGGACTGCACAGTTCTATGAAAGTTTTTCTATTTCTAATCAATTGCAGAATAACTATGTATGATATTTTTTCAAGATGTTAATTTGCTTCCTGGAGTATATAAGTAGAGTGTTGTTTATTTATATTGTAATGACCTGCATACTTTTATATACTGTAGGTTTGTTTTTTATGTTCAAAACACAGCAGCACAAAGTAACACAGCTCCTTTCCTAAAGAAATCAATAAAACATTTTATAACATCTGTTTCTGCTTTTTACCATGTTTGAGAATACATTACTTCCATGAGTTGTGAGCACTGCATTATGGGTATGTAAATAATATGTATTATGCATTAGCTCTGTCATTCTCTGGGAAATACACTTCTGAATAGTTGATCCTGACAGTAAGTTAAGTAAAAAAGTACTATATTAGTAAATGTAAAGCTAATATGTATAGACTTACTTAATGTTCCTGTAAAGTAAAAAAAAAGCATCATAGACATATTACTACTAATGATCACATCTAAACTGAGTGAAATACAACATGTGGAAAGTACAGCTGAGAACTGGCAAGCTTGCTGTGTGTTGCTCTATTCTTAGTCAGCATCAGAATACCTGTATTACATGTTCCCTTCCATAAGCATTTGCTTTCTACAGCATATTATTAGACCGTTGTTTATTTATAGTGTGATGATATAAATACTTTAATACTTCTTTTTAGTGTTCAAAACACAGGAGAACAAAGTAACACAGCTCTTTTCCTATAGTAATCAATACAACACGTTAGGGCATCTCTTTTTACTTGCTTTTACCATGTGAGAATACATTACTTCCATGAGTTGCAAGCACTGCATTATGGGTATGTAAATAGCTTTGCCATTAAGTGTCTTACTTCTAATAAAATGATTCAATTGTATTCTTTTAAGTAGCAGTTGGCAAAATACAAGGCAAGTAAAAAAAAAAACATCGTAGACATGTTACTGCTAATGATCACATGTAAAATGTATAGAATTGCAGAAAATCTTTCCATTTCTACTCACAATTATGCAGTTATCAGCAACATTTTCTGTGTCACCACTATGCTGCAGCTGTGGGTAGGGATATAAATTTTGTGGGATAATCCATCACTTGCTTTGAGGGAAGAAGTGGGTCACCCAAGTGTGGATTAAAAGGAATTTAATCCACGGTCATCTGATGCTGTTTGACCAATTGACTGCTCTCCTTCAAATTAATAAGGTTAGTTTGCATGACTTCAGTTAGAGGTCTTTCAAGTAGAGTATGTAAGCAATAAGCCACAACAGGGGTGTCGCGGGTATTGAGGATTAACCAACACCCCAAATTGCATTGTAAGGCACGAGGTGCAGTCAAAGATGCCCTCACAGCACCCAGGTGTTGATTAATCCCCAATACCTGCACATTCCTGTCATGGGTTATTGTGCTTATAACATGGGTTATGTTCAAACAACCAAAAAATAGTAAGAAATGTGGGGTTTTTTGCTGTTTAAACATCAAGAAAGGTAGTGTATCCTGCGCCTTGCAAAGAGTCCCAACAAAACACTGAACTGTTTACTGCTGTTATGCACATAGAAATGTCACAGATACACCACCTAGATGATTTGTGACATTTTTGTGCATGACATTGTCCCCTATCATGCTTATAACGATTACTGTAACTTCAACACCAACAGGTACACATGGAGGAAAAGGGCAGATTTCAGCTTCCCGATGGCCACTGTCTCTCTCTCTCTAACAAGTGTCTGTGCAGATGGTGAGCATTTGCCAGATAGGTGGGACACCAAACGTAGGAGACCAGAGAGAGAAGGGGTCCAGACTGCAGGAATTTAACACTCCCTCAATTCCTGGCAGCTGCCTCTTGCACTCTCTCTGTTGTGCTTCACTGTTCCTCTCTCTAGCTACTGCACCGTTCCACACTCACTCGCTCCCTTACCCACACTTGCGACAAAGGGATATGGACAAACCACAAAGCTGCCTCACGCTCACATTTCCCAAACCCCACACTCGAGGGAGACACAGACAGAGATCCAGAGAGAGATACAGAGAGAAAGAGAGAGACACATACATACACATGACACTTCCAATTAACTACTGTCTTGGTCCTCTCTCTATGCTTCTGAGTGCTGTACTCAGTGAGTGGCAGATGGGCACCAGAGATCCTCTGCTGCCAGCTCTCTGCAGTAAGCTGAAATTCAGTGTACCACCCAGATGTGCCACTCACCTGTCAGCTGCACTAACTCCCGTTGACTCCGCACCCATGGCATGCTCTTGTTGCTGCCACACTCACAATCTCATCAGGCAGGGGCCATCTCTCACACTCTCTTGCAGGACTGCAAACATGGACAACTGTGTGTGGCGGCCACAGGCGGGTTGCACCAGGGTGTGGGGGGACAGTGCCAGCGGGACAGGACTTCAGTGTCCTCTCCCTTCTTCATGGTCCACCAGGCAGGTGCGTGGGGATCACTTTATCCTCTCACTTGCACTGTCTTGTTGTGGGACCGGGGGCTATGCATGGCAGGCCACAGGGCTTCACACTGCTGATGTTTCCTGACTAGCCCATACTGCGTCTACACAGAGTGGCAGTTGACTGTGGCTTGGTGTCCACTTTCTAGGATTGTCGGGGGACCTGTAAGGCTTGCACGGCAGTGCTGGTGCACTTTCAAGGGCTGGCACCTGACTTTACGGCAATCCTCCTACAGCTTGGTGGACTGCAGTTCAGTGCTCGCTACTCCCACTATAAAAAATGGCTGCTTTACACTCACTCTGTCGGAGCACAAACCAGAGCCAGCACAGGTCAATGATTTCTCCTGGCACCTGCTCACATCAACTGTTAGTATAGCATGCATTAATACATGGTCAGGTGCCAGGAGTTGCCCAATCAAGTTTCTGCTCCATATGACCCCATGTTATAAAGTGATATAGCAGCTGCTGGACCTCTACAGTAACTGTAAATCATGCAAACTACACTGATATACTTACTCTGGTATACATGGATAGTAGTTTGTGTTCATTTCATGGCAGATAGCAGCTAGGCTGAGCTGGTGAGTAGAGGGCTGTGTTCACTGTCTACTCTCTTACAAATTATTTTTCCTGCAGCTAGCTCTGTACCATGGCACATGGGGGGATTGGATGCTACATTGGGGGAGAGCGTTTTAATAATTGGGTGGCTACCACACACTCCCACCTAACTTTACACCACTGAGACTGCCTTCAACACTTCACAGATTTTCTGGGGGGAGGATGGGGTGTCTCGTGGGTTGGGGAAGGAGATTATGTTACTGGTTTTCTGAGGAGTGTTAGGGTACTAGGAGCATAGGAAAATGGTGTTGCTTTTTTTGTTTATTTTGTTTTCAGCAAACGCAGTGAAACTCAGCAGGAACACCTTTGGATACATGACTTAATGGCTGCGGCATGAACAAGATTGTTAAAGTTTCATGAGACTTTACTAGTCAACCCTGTTGCTCAGTCTGTCTAATGGTTATATGAACTGTAGAGATGCACACTGCAGAGAGAGAGAGAGAGAATGTGTGTGTGTGTGTGTGTGTGTGTGTGTGTGTGTGTGTGTGTGACAGAGAGAGAACTTAGCATCTCTCTGACTGTAGTAGCTGCAGTAGTAATAATTGTATAAGTGTGTGTGTGTCTCTGTGTCTGTCTGTGTGTGTAAGAGAAAGAGAGAGAGAGAACTTAGTGAGCTTCTCTCTGACTATAGCAGCTGCAGTAGTAATAATTTCGTAAGTGTGTGTGTGTGTGTGATCATTGACTAAAGGAAGACATAACGGCTTTGATTTTCAAAAGTGGGGGCATAGCACTTGAGTCCATAATTTGGATATGTGCTACATCCAAGCAAATATGTTGGGATGCTAGCAGCCAGCATTCATATATCTCGATACATTTGCCTGGTTTCCAGCAAAAGAAATGATGCATGTGTCAAAATTCTGACACTTAGCGGCATTTTAGGGTGCAAGTTTAGGTGGTCTAATGAAGGAGCCTGCAAGGTATCACAGCAGGCAGGACTTTGTCTGGGGGCATGGACAAGGCCACCCGGACAGACAATAGGTGATGCAGATAGGACCACCCAGAAAGGTCTGGGGCAGAGGCAATAGGGTTCCCAGAGGGGAGGGAGCTTGCAGCCAGGGACAGGGAGGAGCTAAGCCCTTAAGAGGGGCTGCACTGGAGGAATTCCTCCTCATTCTTCCTTGTCCCCGGTCGCATCCCACCCAAACCTCACCCTCATAAAAGCAGGGGGGGAACGTGGTGGGTATAGGGAATTTGCTGTCCCACTAAGGGGGATCGCCTTAGGGGTAGTGAAGGAATTTCCCATTTTTTTCCCACTGGATTTTTCGGGTTTTTGCCTTCTCCAGCAAGGGGGAATATGTTCTAGTTAGGTTAGGCTAGGGATCAGATAGGTAGGTGTCACAGTCATGCAATTTATGTAAGTGGTGGCTTGGTAGTCTTGGAACGCTGTGGGAGGGGGTAACAGTGGATCATGTGCCTTGACTAGCCAGATCTCCCTGAGGCTGACAGGAGGGCAGGCCTGATGGCTGGAGTTGGGATGGCACCCTCTTCGGGCAGTGGCCCGCAGCATGGTGGATACTCTGACGCGGGGAGGATTTAGCCACAGCCGGTCATGGAGCCATCCCTCATGCCCTGGAGATGGTTGCCTGGTTGATGGTAAGGTGGCCCTCCCCTGGGAGGGAGGGTCCACCATCGATGATCTAGTTGCTCCATGGTGAGCTAGATTCCTTCCAAGGCTACCTAGTCATGCGCATCATGCTGAAACAAATGAATATACTGATAATTGGATTATTAATAAACACATGGTTGTGGTAATTTCTCCAAAGCTCATTGTTGTGTCAGTCTGTTCAGGTGAACAAGGTGTATGCCCTCAAAAGACAAGTATCTGGATGGATGTTGCATGGCCATTTAAAAATGCCACCCCAAGTGTCTAACAAATAAAAATAAAGAAATGAAACATGTCATCATGTGAGTGTGCTGCTGTACGAAGAGGCTCACTGTGCAATACAGTCCAAGGAGAGTTGTAACCTTGCTCTGGCTGAGCAGGCAGACATCTTGCTGTCATTTCAAGGGACAGAGACAGAGGATGTCTGACAAGTGAAGCAATTTTGTGAACTGCATTTATGGAGCTTCAGATAAATAAATTAACTGCAGTGTGAGATAATAGTATTGTTCCCAGTGTGTGCTGGTTAAGGCTTCAGCACACTAGGATGATGTTGTCTGCTGTGCTTTAGCCAGACCTTGTAGCAGAAGAACTAGAACAATTTTTTACAGCCTTCGAAGGGGGACATTAAACAAACTTCTCAATTTATTGAATGGCGGCATTTTTTTTACAATGAAAGTGGGACTGTAGTGCTGTACTAGACAGTGACTAAAAGACTCTAAGAAATGTCATTACCAAGGAAGGGCTCACAGAGCCTGGGTATTGGGATAGGGAGGTCTCGGAGATCCTGGGAAAAATTAAGTTAAAATAAATGACGCAAACATGTTCCTTTTGTAAGAGACACTGGCGCAGGTATTCAAATAGGCAGCATGACATTAACAGGATTAGCACTACGCTAATTGGATATAGTGTTGCTGATAGCCTGTTAGTGTGGCTGCTGCTATATTCAAAGAGTCACTTACTGCATCACAAAGTGATTATAACACATGCACTAAATACAGAGCTGTGTCCATGCAAATGAGGTGAATGTCTGCCATACAGCGTCCAGTGGCATATTGAAATTGTCTAAGTAGCGCTAAAAGACTGCTTGGCCAGTGCTATTTAGCACTTTCAAAACCCTCCTTGTAACAATGTGCACAGCAATGTGAGAACTCCCACCAGCCCAGCAGTGCTGGAGCCATGTTTAAATGAAACAAAAAAGTTCCCCTTCCTCCTAATCCGGATGGCAAAGTACTACAGTTTCAGGGGGGGTCAAGGATACCCCCACCCTCACCCCATCCCCACTGGCATTATAATCATATTCCCTTGTATCCAGTGGTACCCCACTGCCTCACACAGTCCCAACTGGCACTATAATAATATTCCCTGGGGTTTACTGGTACCTCCTCCTCACCTGATCCCTGTCGGCACTATAATTTTCCTAATAAAGTCCTTCAAATTTAACATTAGCACAGAGCATTATTGAGGTGTACCTGGCATAGCCCAGCATTGATTGGCATTCTGATCCTTTGAAATTCAGGAAATCTAAACAAAATATCTCATCTGCCTTAGGGCAAGCTGCAGTGAAGTACATGAGTTGTCCTCAGACAGTCTATTTGCAATGATTATTCAGTTCAGCTGTTAATGCTATTACTGACACGAGACTGAGTTTGTCACCAGCAAATAAAAACCATATGACATTCCTCTCTTTGGATTTCTAATTTGATTCCTGAATGAATATAAAAATGTATTTGGGTCCATATCTACAAAGCAGTTTCTTCCATTGTGCTTATGGTAAAAATTTCTTGTGGAAAGCACTTTACTTAGTAAATAGACCATGAACAGTGGCAGATATAAGGTCAGGCCAGGATTACTATGAACAAACACAGCTAAAAACATAAACAATAACTGTAGTAGGTCCAAATCCCAAGACGTGCTGTAAAAGTTGAAATGTTCACTGTCAAATGAAGCACTAATTTGTGTGAAAACAAATTAGCACCAGTTAGCACAATTAGCACTTTTGACATTATTGTAATTAAGTGCTAATGACTTTATGCTAAATTAAATTTATGCAATTATGATTGCATTTGTGTTTGCCCTAAAATTACTTAGCAAGAAAAGAACTCGTTTTACAGTCTTTTATCAACAAAAGCTGTATTTCATGCCCCAAGCGTTAGTGTGGGATGCTGTGGGTATAGAAGGTGCTGATTATTACTACCACTAACACTATTAACATCCAATATTATTTTTTTTACCTGTTTGGTGTGCTGTACTGTTTGCTATAGCAGATGGCTGGGCTGAATGCTACCAATGGCTAACAATATGCACATGCATATTGTCTGCGCCCATGTCTGTACAAAGAATTAATGTTGTCAATCATTCATTCACTTGTAGTATGTCGTAATACTACATGTCAGCTGCAGCGACTGACTTGGCTGTAATCTTATTTTTACCAGGTGAATACTGAACCTGTGTGAATATGTTTGTACTGTAAGTAATATGATTGTGCTGCACTAAACTCATCATTATTGCACTTGATGTGACTGGTGGTCAGAAAGTAAAATGTATTCATTTATCGTATTTTTTTATTTTTTCTATTTGTGTAGAAGGAGTAAAAACAGTACCAGCAGTGGTAATAGATAGTACAGTGGACTGTGGTGCACCGAAACGTGCAATGCAGTTTCATCACATAATTCTGGTGGGAGGGCTCTAAACGCTCATTTGATCAGTCATAGTTTTGTTTGTCCAGTTCTCTGCCACTGGCAGCAAAAACATAACCCTCACCAATCTTAATACAAAAAAAATCTTGGCTGCTTGCATCTGTATAGCAACTGAGGTTCAATGCCAAAACGTACAGGGGGATGCACATTGGAAGAAAGAATCCACATACAGTGTAATTAGTAGGGGATGGGGGTTTTGGTTAGCCAAACCAGCAAAGCAAAGGGATCTGGGGGCTATCATCAGTGACACTCTCAAATCCTCAGGTCAGTGCAGCAAAACATACAGCAAGATAATTAGAATACTGGGATGCACAGGGAGAGAATTTGACTGTAGGAGGATGGGGGAGAGATTGCCCCTGTAGACGTCCCTGGTGAAGACCCACCTGGAGTACTATGCCCAGTCCTGGAGCCCACACCTGAGGAAGGACAGGGAAGGACTGGAGACTGTGCTGCACAGGGTCACCAACATATGATACAGGGTGAAAAAGGCAGATTATACCAGGAACAGGTGGTGGACCTACACATCGACACAGTAGAGACCAGGAGACAGAGGGACAGCATGATAAAAATGTACAAGTTCCTGAAAGGAATAAAACAAAGGGAGCAGTAAGGAGCTGTTCATTGAAAATGGAAGCAAAGTGATGAGAGTGCATGTGTGGAGACTCATTTGTGGGAGATTTAATTGCAGTGTGATGGAAGTTCAGCACCGAGAGGGTACTGGAGTCAATGAACAGATTATGCTTACTAAGTGGAGGCTGGGTCGATTCTTAGGTTCAAGAGTGGGTGAGACACATACAGATTGCTGGTAATACCAAAGTGAGGAATAATGATGGTAGGAGTAGATAGTGGAGGGGGTGGCTGGTGGAACAGTGGGGTAGTCATCAAGACTAAACAAGCCTCTATGCCAACAGGTCAGTGGAATAAGGTAGGAAGACTGGTAGGACTGGATAGACCATGGGTATTTTTCTGCAGTAATTTCTATGTTTCTACATTTCTATTTGGCTGTCTGTCTCTCTTTCAAGATGAAAGGCACTGTATCTCATACAGTAGGACTCTTCATCTCCTAGATTGGAAAAATTAATCAGTGGTTAAGCTTAAAGTGCTGCTGACACCTCCAAGATAACTTTGAAAAACATAATAAATAGGTACAATTCAGCTTGCATTCCCTATATATTCTACAGAGTTCACCTCCCATTTATTTATTACTGAGGACTTTGCATGAATACATGATTTGTATGAATGCACATTCTTTACCCATTAGAGTGCATCTACCTCTACAGCTTAATCCCTACTTCAAGTCACAATCCTCTGTTGTTACATCACAATCTGTTGCCATGGGAATAATTATGATGTCACAAGCAGTGCATTATGACCTCAGGTAGGGAGAATACAACTGAAATAGATGAAATTTTTAGATGCAAAGCTCCTGTTTTCCATAAATGTCCTCAGTAATAAATAATGGGAGGAGACATACAGAACTAATGTGAAATACAAGCTGAACTGTGTCTAAACATTATGTTTTGTGAAAGTTCTTTTGAAGGCATCGGCTGCTCTTTAACATCCTTTCAAGGCAGCTCCTGAACAAGTCCTACTCTAGAACTACTACAGTATTTTAAAATAGTTAAAGTGAGGTCTCTCTTTCCCATCCAGCACTCCTAGCGCCCAGATAGATGTTCGGGAGGCCCTGGAACTACAGTAGAACCTGTTGGGATACAACTCAGAATACTATAGAATTATACAGAGTTATTGCAGAAAACAGTGCTACTTCAATGGCAGCTAATCCCTTCTGTCATGCAGGAATCTATGGCATTGCATTGCATCCTGGCAGACTGCACTGTATATTGCGCTGTCATGTCACATGAGTCATTATTGTTCTCTTTCCTAGAGTCTTTTTGCTTAGTGCCTTTCCCAGTAATTGTTCTCCTATCTTTTTAATACAAATATGCCATATAGTGATGGGGCACGACCATGACTCGTGAGTGGCAATGCCACGAGTGAATTATGAATGTCCTTCCTTCTGACAAGTGATTCCAAATGTCATATTCTGAGTCAGATGATTGTGTATTCAATTTATACACTCTATTTTAGCTTTTACAGTTTTTTTAATGTATGAATTTTTAAATTAATAGTATTGTAACGCATACAAACATTTTTTGGTAATGCCATTGCTCCCAGCGCGACATTACCACACTTCACAACTGATAATAGTATCGTTCAGATATGGTAATACCATCTTTCCATACCTAAGTGATTCTATTATCACCAAACCTCAACAGTGCAAGTGCAAGTCTAACCCCCATGTCTTTGTAAGCATGCCTTCCCCTTGGCCACTTTTCCTGTGTGGACGGGCAGAACAACTTGAAAAACATGGCGGCTCACTCTCTCACTTAGCAAGAGAAACCCTCAGCGCTAGGAGCAGCATTTTTTTCTTTGCTCCCTACTCTGGCTTCATCTGTCCCGTTCTTGGCCATGCAGGGCTCAGCAATCCACCTCACTGTCACCAGGCTCCTCATCTCAGTACCATGGCTCGATTGAGACTACCACCAAGGGACCACAGTTATTAAAATACAGGGAAAACAAAACAAAAAAAAGGGACTAAACGGAGTCCACACCATCACCAGATCCTTAAGGCTGATGCTCACAGGACCCATGCTTCACAGACAGACTGCCGACACGCACACAGACCCGACGACTCAACCTGTGAACTGAAAATTAGTCAATTCACCTCGGATCCATGTATTAAAAAAAAATAGGTTAGTGTGCATCACAAGGTAGTAATCTCATCTCGAGGTTCTGGGGACATGGGAACCTCTCAAGTTTTGCTCTCGAGGTTCCCTATGTCGCCAGGACCTCTCGATGGGATTACTGCCTTGTAAAGCATACTAACCTATCTAATTTTCTATTTTAAATTTTTTTTTTTGATGATTTACTGTTTCTATTTGGTTTCAGTGCTTTGTTTGACCACAGCAAGGTCATTGTGATGACATCAGGCATTGAGCAAGCTGCTACTCCATTGGTTAAAATTTTCTTTGTGACCTTATCAAAGTGTAGATAAATGGTGATTATCCACCAGCAATGAGATAAATGATACATCTTTATTTTAAATTCATCACAGGCTGAAAAGAATAATTTATCTGTAATGTTTGACTCACACCTATATTGTAATAATATGCAAATACAGAGGGGCAAAAGAATGCAAAGCTCCATCAGAAGTTCAGATCCCAGTGACTGTGAATGTAGTTTCTTAAACTTTTATCATTTGATGCTTATTTTTCATTTGTGCTGTGTCTTAAAGAAAAGAAATATTGCAAGCTTTGAAACCTCTGAAAGCTTTTTAAAGTAAGGAAGTTACACGATTAACAAATTTCCTGCTGTAATGAAAGATTTTATTTTAGAAGTAGAGCGTTCCTGTACTTAACTGTGTGTCTAGTTGCATAGTGTGCCAGATAAACATTTTTTTTCTTTTCTCACAGCTTCTAATCTTTTTGAAATAATTTATGATTCTAAAGCAAACAGCAGGAGGAAGGTGACACAGCTCACTTTTGCAGTTGGTAAAGGGAGCCGTGGAAGGAAGAGATAACCTCTAGCTTTGTTGTGGAGGCCTACTGTAACCACAGATGTTTTGGTCTACTTCATCTTTCGTACAACTATATCAGTGATTCCATACTTAATCCTCTTGAATGGCAAGCAAGAGAATAAGGATTTGTGACAAGGCTATTAAAAAGGCCAGAAGAAAAGTCTGTGAGAAAAAACTGACAGAAAAATTATGATAGCTGTTTCACACATTTTGCACACAATTATAAATGAGGAAGAAAGAGCTACAAAAACGTGATTTTTAACACGTACATTTACAAAATACTGTTGCAAAAGTCCACTCATTGCAGATGCAATAAGGGACTCAATACACGGTGGTTGTTGGTGATGGTGGAAGGTGACGGTGCAGATGGGCACCCTGTTGTACCACCACCACCACTGAAAACTGTCATACACAGAGTCCTGACCTATCCACAAGGCGGAAGAAGTCTCCCCATGTGGTTAAGTCACAATGCAGATGTGGCTGCCAGATGTTAGTGGACACAAACAGTGTTTTTGCCCACTAACATGTGGCAGGCAGCACCCATGGAGATCTAGACATGACAGAGAACTAGTTGCATGGCACCCTGTCTTGCTTGAAGTCCATTTATTTATTTATTTAGTTATTTGAAAAACCTTTGAGCAAGCTCTTTACAAAGGTTCCACGTCACAGATTGCAAAACAAAGTACAGTAGGAGAAAGCAAAGGTACATTACAATGACCGATACAGCTTAGATTCAGAACTTACAGAATAACTCAAAAACATACGTACAAGTTAAATAACAAGAAAAAAACACTTTATGGGGGGTGAGCAGCCACAAAGTGCCTGTCAGTAGTTCAGAAGGACAGGGATAGCAGCAGAGGGTGAAGAAGAGAGTCCATGGTTAGAGGCACTACTGCCTCAGTCTCTTCCTCCACCCGCCCAGCCTGTACCTTTAAGCTAGCTCATGGACCATGCATAAATACATCTATCGAGTCCTGTGATGGTCTGCTTTGGTGATCCAGTGCCCTCTCCTGGGAGACTGGTGAAGCTCCCTTCTAGCCCCATTTCCACCCACACAGGCCATATCTAAATTTGGTCCCTCTTTGGTCTTGGTCCTCTGACAATTTGCAGGCCAGTACCACATGCCCATACCTTCTCTGTAGAACAACTTGTATGTGCAGGGGCTGGCTAAGTATCTACATGCTGCAGTGCTTCATTTGCAGGCTGTCCCTGCCCTTTCCCTGTGCTGACACAATGCCCACTGCAGCAGAACAGGGAAAGATTCAACTCTGTTGTGTATATCCCAGTTGTGTACATGTTAGAACAGTGGAAAAGTGGTTGTTGTGACCTCATTTGTGTCAACACTTTGTGACTTTGTAGGCGAGTTTTCAGTTACTGCTGGTTCTGCTTTCCTGTCGGGACATATGCCACATTTCCTAGTCTTCACATTGGTTTATGCCAAGCTCATGCACTGTGTCTCCTTTGGGGAGTTATTTTATGTTTGGGGTGAAGCTATAGAAACCCACAGATTCTGCCAGTGAGTCTGGCTGAGCTAGGGAATGATGCCCACAGCACTTTTTGAGATTGACAAGACTGACAAGTGTGCTATCAGATAAAGAAATCTGCTCAGTTTGTGTATAGAGAAAGTTTTTCATACGTCTAGTTTTGTTTCCATATTTTGAATTAGTGGGGTTGTGTTGTGTGATTGAAAATTATTGGCTAATACCCAGTTGAATATTTTTAATTATTTCTTTTTTTTTTTGGAGTTGTTTTGTGCGTTTTGTTCCCAGTACCCCACAATCAAGCTGCCATAGTCAAACCCTTTCTTAGCTGGGAAGATGGGTGAGTAGCAGCCTTTCACAACAAATGTCAGTGCCTCTCTTTAGTGGGCTGGCAGGGGGTATGTAACTGCTGGTGTGGTGCATGCCCCCTTCTTCCAGAAGAGCCAATTCCTCACCTCTATGATGCATTTGGCACCCTGATAACCTCAGAATGGCATTCTTGGACTTAGACATGACCGCCAGTGCCCTAGGTTGCAGGGCAATGCACTTGCGCTGCACCACTGGTCCAGCCCACCAGATTGTAGTTAAATGACAAATATAAAATGGAGTAAGAGATTTCAAGATCTGAAAGTCAACTAATAGCAATACATGGACAACATATACAAAATGTCTCATGAATACAACATTCACTTCCTATACATCATATACATTCTGTACACGAATTATAAAGTTTTTTGTCAAAGTGGTAATAGGGTGCATCACTGCTCAATTTTAGAATGTGCTTTGCCTCCTTTCAAAATGAAATCAAAGCTGGCCTTGGCAAACTTCAGTTTCAAGTTACTGGATAAGCAACAACCTGCGAACTTAGCATGTTTGCTATTACTAGTGTCACCTAATTTCAATTCTAGATCAATCCAAACTTTCTGCTTGTCGGTCCCACATATGTCAACAAACATGGTCCAAAAGTCATTCAACATTCATGCTCCTTCTATGTGGAACACCATTCCTGTACCAATCAGATCACTCACTAGTTTTGCTTCATTTACTAAAGAAGTGAAGAAACATGTCTTAACACTGAATGACTGCATGTGCTCTCTAGAATTCCATAATATTTCATAATGACATCTTATTTTGTATATTTATTATTTCATGTTTCTATAGAGGGGGGATGGCTCAGAGGTAATGTTAGAAAGTATTTTTTCATCGAGAGAGAGTTGTGGATGCATGAAACAGCCTTCCTGAGAAGGTTGTGGAGTCAGGAACAGTGGGAGAATTCAAGAATGCATGGGACAGGCATAAGGCAATTCTAGTGGGGGTCAGGAGGAAGTAAGCTGTGGATTAACTAGAATCTGCAACTTATCCATCAGGTAGGGAAATGGGCAGACTGGGTGGGCCAAGTGGTCCTTATCTGCCGTCAAATTATATGTTTCTATGTTTCTTATCAATGTGTTGAAAATGTTTACTCTGGTTATACTTTACTATGATCATCTCGCCCTGAATTCAGTTATGTTGTATAATTATGTCTTATTTATGTGTTGTAGTCTATGTTTGTACTGTAACTCATCTGAATGTATACTGCACCATTATATTATGTATTATTGTACGCCGGGTCTTACCTATAAAAGATGCCTTTTGGCACCAGTGTATCTCACCTGGTCAACAAAATAAAAACAAACAAACATGTATTGTTATGTCTGAATTAGCTGCTCATTATTTAGTAAGCTTGATCCAGGCAATGGCTCGGATCAAGTCCTTTCTTGACCTGACTGCTCTGGCAACACTAGTACATGCCTTGGTCTCATCTAGGTTCGGTTACTGTAATGCTGTCTACCTCAGGTTATCCACAAGGCTGACGTGTCACAAGCAGCTAGTTCAGAATGTGATGGCTCAGCTGGTTGCTGGGACAACCGCATAAAGATATTGTGCTGGTTTTCCATGCTCTCCACTGGCTTCAAGTCAGGTGGCGCATTAGCTTCAAGGTCTGCTTGTTGACATACAAGGCCCTGCAGCCCTGCGATCGGGCTACCTGCAAGACCTTCTGATGCCATACACTCCTGGTCATGCCCTCTGGTCAGTGAAGGCAGGCCTCTTGTCTGTACCAGATCTTGACTAAAATTCTTGGGCGACAAGGTGCTCACTGTGTTGCAGCCTGACTCTTTGGAGCGCCCTTACCCAGGAGGTGAGAGGTGATCCTTCACTGGCTGCTTTTAAAATATCTTTGAAAGACCACTTTTTAAATTTTATGTTTTGGCCTGGATTCTTGATTTTGACGATTTATAGTTTTGATACTGATTGTTGTTTTATTTGTTATTTATTGTAAGGTGCACATAGCCTCATGGATTGGGTGAATTATAAATAAAATTACCATTGTCATTGCCATTGCCATAGGAAGTGTTTGGAACTATAATGATGCAGCACAGAAATGCATGTTTCATATTTCTTTTATCTAGTGAAGACACTGAAGCCCTAAGTGTTGTTAATCAAGTAAATGTTTTGTAGGGTTTATAACTTAATGTACTATTGTAATTTTCCTATCATGATACTATGCTGTTGATAGTCCCCTGTGTAGTACAGTGGCAGCCTAAAGCAAGCCCCTGCAGATCTCTAGATATAGCTAGATGTAGCAGACGATATTCCCATTCATTTCAATGGGATTTTCTGTTTCATACATGGATTTATTCAGTGTACAATAAGTGAGAGACAGACCTTACAGATCAATAATTTATTTTAGCCACTGAAGTATTCTTAATAAAAATAAATCATGTGTCTCGATTTAAAAGCATCATCAGCATTTACTTTCTCTCGGAATGACACCAAGCAGCCTTTAGCAAATAGTAAGGCTGCCAGCACAATGCCTGATGAGATCAGCTTGAGCTGGGGAAAGCCAATAAACAAAAAGCTGCTTTACCTGTAAGGCATAAAGTGGAGCAGGGTCACAAGTCAATCATTGTAAACCCCCACAAGCAAGGTATGATGTTTAACTGAACTCTGACGCAGATGGCAGAACAGTCATTGAAAGATTAGCAAGCTGATCCCAGTCAAGTCTGGTGATTTAGCAGATTTCAGAACTTTGAAATGCAGCAAAAAAAAGGTAGGGGCATGTCATGTCTTGGGTTTTAAAATGACAACCTTGTGACAGAGCTGTATTTTATGTCTTGTAACTAAAGCAGCTTATTGTCTTATTGGCATTATTAAGTGCCGAGCTGATATGGACCAGTTCCGACAATCCAGATTCATAAGATGCTTACTACTACCTGATAAAGGATGTTATAAAAGACATTTTATTTTTGACTTATGTTGAAGCAGCTAGCTCCCTGTAACTGTAATTATCTAACTTACTGTGCTCACCACTTTGAGTTCATGTAGTGATTACCCAGCAGGATACCGAGCAAGAGACTGGAATTGTGTTCTGAAAGGCTGGAACTGTTTCTTGCAAAACAGAAGGTGGAATTACTAGGGAGGATCACTGCAGCTTTGGCCCCGAACAGTTGATTAGCAGTTTACATGATTCATCATGGCTCAGTTATTGGCTTCTTTTTCTGTTTTCCTGCGCTGCACTACTGTGGGTCACTTGGAATCCACTGGTACACTACTTTGAACTGATACTGTTTATTGACATTTAGGAGGGATAACAGAGTTGGAACAGCAAGCCTTATTTAAGCACCTGACAGCCTTCCTTTCTCAATGGCATCTAGATTATAACAGCTCATCATATAAACTTGGAGCAGTTATATCATTCCAATTACTATAGAAATGCAGCTGTCACTTTATAGCATCGCTGTCAGCATGTGTGTTTCTTCCACGTTCCGTGTACTGTAGTCTGTGGTAATTGGCTTTTAAAAAGGGCAGAAGAAAATTCTGTGAGAGAAAAGCTACAACAGAAGAAAATCATGATCTCTACTTTACACATATTTTTCACAATTATAAATGCTGCTTAGGCCATGTTAAGTTTTGCCTTGAACAGCTGTTATGCACACCCTAGATTATATGTTTTTGGTTGCACTGAGAACATGCAGTAAATAACTGTTCATTAACTGGAGAAGTCATGATGACTTTTATTTAAAAAAAAACTGTTTAATGATGTAACCCCCACCAGTTTGGGGTTTACCTTAATGTCTTCCTGGGCTCCTTCTATGCCCTTTGCCAGGTTGATGTCCTGTAGAGGTAATATATCCATGGGTATCTGTTTGCTTCTTTTGATTTTAGTGAAGTAACTTTGGTGTGGTAGTTGGGGGGACACAACCATAAGAGGATTTTACAGTAAGGTATTCAAGACTGCGATGATGAAATGTTGGGGGGACCTGTCCCCCCATCACCCCTTATAGTTACGCCCCTTATGTGAAAGTGCCATGCCATGCCGCCACGCCTGTCCCTTTAGGATTTTAGTCAATATGTGTATAGTGAATGGTCTAGGCTGGGTGCAAATGATGTAGGGCTTGTGACCAGCCAGACACCACTTTGATTTGCTCCACTCTGCAGTCGATAATAGTGTAGAGGGAGCCTGAATGGAAACTGTGATTATTTACTGCTGATGTGCTGTTATATTTGAATTACAGAAGTTTGTTAACCTGCTTTCCTTGCAGTTTGCTTTTCGGAATGGGAGCTACCATGTTTGGTCGGGACTTCTAAGTTGGACCAACAGGACTCGAGGTCCTCAAGGGTACTTAGCCCAGGTGTCTCATGGGAAGGAAAACTGTAGTTTTGTAGTTTTTAGGTTGGCGCCTAAACTGAACTGAAGGGAGTCCAACTTGTGACTGACAGCTTCCCAGCCAACCCAAACTCAAGATTCCAAGGAAATCCCCAGAACTGTATGAAACAGTGGATCAGTTATAGTTGGAGCTTGGGAATGAACAGCTTGAGTTTTGAGCAGCTGCTCCTGAATGGAGCGTGGGAATCAGCAGGAAGAGGCCTAACTTGCCTCCCTGCCACTGTTCTCCTGCATTGGACTGCCTAATTGTAGAAATCAGAAGAATCCGATTATTGATTGAATCTGTGGCAGAAGGTATCGGAGAGTTTGAAAGAGCTGCTTGTAAGTTGGACCAAAGATTTGCTCCTATGAAGCGTTCAGCCCAGCCAGTGCGAGAGATTAAAACTGGATCTAGAGGTTTGCTCAGTAATTGACTGCATTAGCAACCGGACTGTATCTGATCTGTGAAAAGGTAATGTTGTTTGATTTAAAGGTGCTGAATGTTCTTCGTGGGTTGAGGCTTGCTTGTTCACGACCCAATTTGCTACACCAGCTGGAGGCTTCACCAGCAAACCAAACTGAACTTTGCCATTGCTCTCATCATGCCCGGGCCTTTGCCAATCCAGGCCAGACTGACTGCACCAGAGACTGTCCTCGACGAGACCTGCTTTGGGGGATACCGCCTCTGAGCAGAAACAACTCGCAGGTTATGCCACCTGGAGGGAAAGGCCATGAAAAGGAGTTGCGCTCTGACAGCCCTGCTTCCCCATGCTCATCAGTGAGCAACACAAGGTCTCCATATCATCAGCCACTTCACAGCCAACTGGTAACATGAGTGCAACCCTAGTAGCTCCTGCAACAGGTCACTTAATTATCTGTGGTACCATCTGATTGCTGCTTTAAATTTACGGGTTTCACGAGACTGGGCCAACCAGCTAGGATTACAAATAATCATCTCATTGTTGTGAATGCTAACTGCCTTTTCTTTCCATCAAGGACCCCAACATCAGCTGCAACACTGGCCATCATCAGGCAGCGCCTCTGGCCAGCCAGCTTTCCATCTTGGGTACCCAGTGTTGTAGAATCAAGTATTTGGGACTAAAACATGCATGCCAAAACCTGAACTTGATCAGAATACCAATCATTTAACTAAATTCATGCCCCTTCCTTGTTCACGACCCTAAATAAATCTGATTGTTATTTAACGCTCACCTGGCTTATGTGCATATCATTAGTGGGTCATGGTACTAAAAAGTGTGTATTTGTTTGCTAACTTTGCCTTTACAGGGCATTCACTGATGGCCAGACCCTGGTGGTAAGTGTGAAGGGTGTGTCCATATTATTAATGCTAATTGCTGACTGTGTTTTACTTGCTGGCAAAGGTACAAAGCCACTGCCACTAGGAGGGTTGCTGGGTGGTTATAGCTTCCCAGAGGGCTATAACAGGTTAGACAGACATTCCCATTACTCTGGGTGGAGGCACCTTAATACTGAAGCCAGGCTCCCAAACCTGTGGTCATAAATACAGGCAGGGGAAGTAACCTTAGGGATAGTGCCGCCTAGGGGTTTCAATGTGATGAGTGGCAGCCTGACCGTTTATGGTTCTGCACTATCTTGTACTTTATAAGTCACCATTCCAATGCATCGGCACCCTTTGGGATTTATTGGATCTGGTGTACTCATCAAGTCGTGACTGTAAAATGAATAGAAAAAAATATTGAAAGCTGATTGATAGAAGGGCAGTTTCACCCATGAGTTTAACACAGCACGACCTCACAGATGAAGCTTATGCCCACAAAATAGCTTACTTATTACCATAAACACATAAGTGGATGCATTTTATTATCGCAAAAAGGTACTTAAGGGCAGGAGAAGGGAGGTGGTGCTGCCCCCACCTAGAGTACTGTGTCCAGTTCTGGAGGCCGTACCTCTGCAAGAACACGGACAGGGCTGAAACAGGCCAGAGGACAGCTACCAAAATGATGCAGGGGTTGCAAAGGAAACCATATGAGGAGAGGCTGCAAGACCTCAACATGTATGCCTGGAGGAGAGGAGTGCAAGAGGGGACATAATTGAAGCCTGTAAGTACCTCATGGGGGTGAGAAAGGTGCGGGGGGCAGTTTCTTTCAGAGGAGGAAGTGTGCTAGAACATGGGGCATGCAGTGAAGCTAGGGTGGGAGAGTTTAAGAGGGATGTGAGAAAATAGTTCCTCACACAAGAGGTGGTGGATGTCTGGAATACTGCCACAAGAGGTGGTTGGGGCAAAGACAGTGGGGTGCTTCAAGCATGCTTGGAATAGGCACATGGGTACAATAAGTTGAGGAAAGGGAAGCTAGCAGTTCTGAGCAAAATAGGGTTCGAGTTGTCAAAATAGGCAGGTATTTATTTAGTTAATTTTTGTTGACTAGGTAGGTATGTTAGACAGCAACCCTGCTCTGTTTTCAGGCACAGCCGGGAGGTTACATACATAGGTGGAAAACAGCAGTGAATACAACAAAACTAAATTAAGAAGACAACAAACAGTGCAATTAAAGTAGGACAGACTAGATGGGCGGCCTGTCCTTTTCTGCCAACAAATTCTATGTTTCTGTGATTCTGTCATTTAACATCACTTTGCCGTGGTTGAGGACACTCAGCCTGTGGCCTTGTGCCTCAAAAACACGCTGAGGACTTGACATTATTCCAGCATGATACACACCCTGGTATGCCTTATTGTTTAACTGTAAAATGTTATGACTGTGTTTTAAAAACAATCAAAGCTTCTCAGTATTACTGCAGATGTTAGTTTTTCCTGCACGCTTGTGATCTTGGTAACACAGAAAGGAGTATGGTTTACTTATTGTCTCTTTGTACAGTGCACTGAGCAGGCTCTGTAGAAATGTACTTTAAATATATAAATAAATGAAATACCTGTTCTGTACCCATACACTACTTTGTCATTACTTTTCCATTTCTGGAATTTCAATGGTCTTAGAATCATTTCCAACAACTGGTACTGGGCACTTGGGGACACAGGTACCTGACTCTGTCTAAAACTAGTAGCAGCTCAGGACACACCATTTTCATGATGTTGTATCCCCAGAATGTGCTGCCAGTGCTTGCAGATCTTCCCTGTGCTCCTGTTACCACCTACTCATTTTATTGATTTTTTTGGTGGGGGCTCAACATGGTGTAAAACATCAGTGGAATGGATGTTATCATTTGGGTCTAGGCCCCCCAATGTTCATTTATATTTTGAAGTCCCACATTCCAGAACATCAGAAATTGCCTAAACCGTGGGTGCTGAAGCATCCAACAAAGCGGACGCCTTTAATTTAGCTCCGTGAAAGGACTGTGAATTATATGAGTTTTTAACACTGTTTTGCTTGAGATTTCCATTTTACTAAGATTGTTTTGTACAGCAGAACCCTACTGAATCACAATGAGTCTGAAAAACAACAGCAGTCTGCTGCTTTGGGGCTAGAATCCTTTCTCATCCAACCTGGAACCAGCGCATCATCCTGTCCTAGAGGCTACCACCTACTATGTCTTTGGATCTTATCCAAATTCTGCCTCTTCTTACAAACCAACTTGGATGGCAAGATCTCGGAAAATCAGACAGCGATCGCAGAACTTACTAGTTCCAACGAACGTTAGTTGGAGATCAACACAGGCCTGCCGTCCATGCCTGTACTATCACTGTTTTTTCTACCACTTGTATATGCCTGATGTTCTTGTATGTACCTTGTAATCTCCCGTTTCGCACCTGAAAATAGGCACTTGGCTGTTTAGTGTGCTTACCTGGTAGACAAAAGCAAATAAATAAATAAATACAAATTACAAGAGACTGGTGATGAAATAAAAGCTCTTGGCGATGATGGACCAAAAACTTACCGACTTTGGATGGCAAGATCTCAGCAAATCAGACAGTGATGTCGCAGACCTTACTAGTTCCTCGAGCGTCAGTTGAAGATCAACACAGGCCTGATCAGGGATGTGAATTTTCTCAGATCTAAGAGAGATTCTGGAGAACGGTCTCCAACAATGGAACATTCAGATTGTGGGATTCCCTCCCTGGCTGGCTAGCCATACAGAATTGATGGCTGCAGCAGACAGATTGATTTTCGAGGTCTTGGGCTTGCTGCCAAGGGATATTAGGGTTTGCATTGTGCAAGCTTCTGCCATTCCTTTGCATCCTAGGGCCCATGGGGGCTCTACTGACTGACCATTAATGGCCATCGTAACCCTTTCATCGCCGGAGGTTAGGATCCCGTTTTTACAGGCGACACAGTATAAAGGAGACATTGTCTGGGGGTGCAGTTGTCTTGGGTTTTTCCCAGACTTAACCTCTCAGACACAGGACCATACAAAGAAGCTTCAGACTGTGAAGAAATCCTCCTTACTAAGGGGTGAAAGCCCAAATGATGTTTCTAGTCTGCACAAGTGACTTATAAACAGAAGTCACATATCTTACAGATCCTGAGGTGGCTACCAGTTTTCTGAAACAAGTACATTATTAGTGACATCTGCTCTAAATCCAAACCCAAGGAATATGAAATTGTAACCCTGAAGCACCACCTGCCCTCAATGGAAAGTAACACTATTATTGGTGGTTATAGGCCTCCTGCTGGTGGCACTGACATCCTCAATATCCTAAAATCCTAGCCTCTGCTACCAATGATGAAATCATAATCCTTGGAGATCTTAACATGGACTGGCTTACCTCTAAATCACAGGAATGAAATGTCTCTGTGATGAGCTTGGCCTCTCACAGATTGTTAATGAACAGTAGGATCAATACTGCAAAATAACGCCAGTAGTTCTCTACTCTATGTCATATTAACCAATCACCCTCACAAAATTCTGCATTCTGCTGTTTTCCACATTGACATGAGTGATCACGGGGTTGTAGTATGTACAAGATCACAACTTAAGGGTCATCACCAACCCAAGCTAATAACTAAATGGTCCCACCGCAAGTTCAATGCAGCTAATTATCTGTTGGATTTAGGAATTTAAACTGGCAAGATCTCTATCTTGCTAAAACAGCTGATGAGGCTGTCACTATCCTGAATAACAATCTTACTATCCTGGCTAGCAAGCATGCCCCTTCATCAAATCTAGAGTGCGTAAATCCTCTCACCCTGGTTCACACCTGACCTCAAGGCTGAGCTCACAAACCGTGACAAACTTTGGGCTCCAGACTAGGCGCATCTAGTGTCTATCTGATTGGCAGACCTTTAGAGCTGCAAGGAATGCCAGTGTTAAATGCATTTGTGCTGCCAAGTCGAACTTCTATATCCTTACCTTAGAACAGGCAATTAGAATTCTTATAAAATCTGGAGGACCCTCAACTCCGTTGAAGGGCGTCAGGCTGCTCCCTCCATTCCAGCCAAGATATGTGCCAATGGCAAGGTCATTGAAAGCAATAGTCAAATCCTTGAAGAGTTCAGTTCACATTTTGCTGCCTCTGGCTTAGCCTTTGATTCTTCTTCGTACGCAGGCCTTGCAAATTGTCCCTCGGCCAGGACGATCCCTGAAGTCCCAACGTCGCCTCATCCCTTCCAGTTGCATTTGGTCACCTACAAAGAAGTTGAAGATTCACTTCTTAACTTAGACACTAAGAAAAGTGCTGGTGATGATGGGCTAGAACCATTCTACTTAAAATTAGGCTACTTGCATCTTACAGCCCCCATACTTCATATATTCAATCTTTCTATCGTCACTGCCATAGTTCCGTCTTGCTAGAAATCCACATATATCCTTCCTTTATTCAAATCGGGCGACCCAAGTGATTTAAATAATTATAGGCCCATCTCTATCCTGCCCATTCTTCCAAAATCTTTGAAAATTGATTTACTCCCATCTAAAATGACATATCGAAACCTTCTCCCTTCTCAACCCAGCTCAATCTGGTTTCCGGCCTAATCATAGTACTATCACAGCCCTCGCTAAAGTTACTAATGACTGGGTTTCAGCTCTGGACTCCAAAAAGATCACTGGTGCAGTCTTCCTAGACCTCAGTAAGGCATTTGACACCATAGACCACAACTTAATTGTCCGTAGCCTTATTAACCTAGGTGCCACCCCCTCCACTGCTCAGTGGTTTACCAGTTATTTAACAGGGGGGCTTCAGAAAGTCAAGGCTGATGGTCTATTTTCAGCCTCTCTCCCGATCATTAGGGAAGTCTCACAAGGCTTCATTTTAGGCCCAGTCCTATTTTCTCTTTACATTAATAATCTTGACCATAACATGACTAATTCCAAATTGCATTTCTTTGTTGATGACACGGTCCTGTACACTTCTAGCTCAACTCTGCCTGAAGTAAGAGACGTACTACAGGCTGACTTTGCACAGCTGGAACAGAACCTAATTAACACAAAGCTCCTTCTTAATGCCAAAAAAACTAAGGCCATGATTTTTACTCTCAACACCACCACCTCTCCAAATCTGCCTGATGACTTTATTGTCACCTCTCTAGGTGAGTCTCTTGAGGTTGTCTCCAAATTCAAATATCTAGGTATATTGCAAGACAATAAACTCACCTTTAATGACCATATTGATAACTTGACCAGCAGGTTAAAATCCAGAATAGGTTTCTTCTTCAGAAACAGGTCCCTGTTCCCTATTGAGATTAGAACTAGGCTTGTTCAGGCCACATTCCTGCCTTTACTCAATTATGGCGACATAATCTACAATTCTACTTTAGCCTTAAACCCACACAAATTGGACGTCCTCTACCATCGTGCACTGCGGTTCATTACTAACTCTCTTTTTCGAACCCACCATTGTGATCTGTATGCAGTTGTCAGCTGGACGTCACTTACTACCAGACGTTTGATTCACTCTGGCACTTGGGCTCTCAGAATCCTCCTGAACAAACTACCGAGCTATATAACATCCCTTATTCGCATCTCCCACAGTTAGTATTCCCTTAGGAAGTCTGACGTTATTGTTCTAGACATGCCTAGGACTCGTACCTCCTTTGGTAAAAGTGCCATTTCATATGCACTTCCAACTATTTGGAACCAGCTCCAGTCTATATTGAAACTCTCTAGCATTGTTTCTGTAATCTTTAAAACCTTTGCTGTGACCAAATTAAAAATACTTGCAGATGTTTCTAGTCCTTACTTGACCATTGACTTTTATATCAACAACTGAGTTCCCCTCCCTAATTCTTCTACTTCTCTAATTCTACCTACCTCTCATTTTCCTTCCCCACCCTCCCTTTACTCTTTATTTCAGTCATCCTTAATTTTGATATTCCTCCGCACTTTTCCTCCTTTTCCCTTCCCTTCCTCCCTCACAAGATCCTCTCTCTCTTCTCCCTCTCCACACCCCTTTGCACCTATCTTATACTCTCTCTTCACCCTATGCATCCTATTGCTCTTGTTCCAACTATTGTGACTGTAGTTTCTCTACTTTTAATGATTTCTCCAGGTTATGTTTATAACTATTACCTTTTTATGTCTTATTTTGAGCACTATGTACCACATGTACCATATACTTTTATGTACCAAGATTTTATATATGTAATTTCCTTCATCTGTATACGTTCCTCAGGACCTCCTTGTGAATGAGCTTGCTCAATGGAGTTTTCCTGTAATAAACTTGAATTTGAACTTGGAAAGATCCTGGTTCAGTTGGAATTGGAGGCTTCAGAGCAAGATCCTGATGGGGAACCAGAATGATACAGCGGGACTGTAGCTGATTCCCTCTATTTACAAAGTGAGCTCGCTGATTTCTAGTGATCATGGTTTCCCTGAGTTTTCTTATAGATGCTCCATGAACACTGATTTATGCAGGCAGGATTATCTAGTACGGTTTTCAGTTTTTCCTGTTATTGATTAATGTTCCTGTTTAGCATGTTAAAAATGTTTTTATTATCATACAAAGAGACTAGTTCTTACTCAGCATGCCGATAAGCACCACTCAGTTTGTGAACGTCACGATATCCTGTTGTTCTATTCTTCCCCCTGTGCGACCACTTGCTGATCAATAATATGCGCAGGGTTAAAAGGTAGCTTAACTAAGCCTAGATGCTCTGTGAGGTAGTTTTGTGTTCCTTTGTATATGGACTCCCCCCCACCAATATATTTTCGTATTTATGCCTGCGAGTGGGAGAGAAGTTTGGCATAGAGCCTGTTATGACCTATTCTGTGGTGAGAGCGTGAAGCCCTACAAACTTCCTCTCCTGGTTATATATATATATATTACTCCTTAATTCATTTGAGGGGGCCCTCATCTGAGGAAAAATGGTATATTTTTGACTGTTTCTTATTGCTTTGAACAGACAATGTTCCCTATTGCTCATTTTTAGCATGTGTACTGTTTATACGATAAGTGCATGTAGCTACCGTATTTTGAAAATTCATAAATAAAAAGTAAAAAAAAAAAAGAAATGACCTAAACCACAAGGCTTATGGTAATTACTGTTCTTTATTTGTTCCTTTTTTAATAATTTTTTTTTGTATCCCCACATAAGGTTTAAGCTACCTTCGGCCCCAGCTCTCCAGCTCCTGTTCTGACACTGCTGTTTAGACTCAGGCCTCCATCTCCAGCCACCCTCCTCATCTCTGTGACCCTTTCTAATGTGTCTAACTTCTCCTGAATCCAACATGGGGGCAGGGGGTTCCTGAGTTCTTATCACTTGCTCAGTGTGTGTGTATTTGTGTGTGTGTGTGTGTGTGTGTGTGTGTGTGAGTGTGTGTGTGTGTATCTGTGTGTGTGCATGTCTGGGGGGTACTGACAGACCTTGACAGTGCAAGGCTCACTCGTAGTAACACCACTGACTACTCTCTTTAACAAATCGTGGGAGGATGGGTGTACCTGAGGACTGGAGGAGGGCAAATGTGATTCCACTTCTCAAAGTGGGAGCAGGGCAGAGGCAGGAAACTACTGACCAGTTAGTTTGACTTCAGTGGTAGAGAAAATGATGGAATCACTTCTGAAGGAAAGAATTATTGAGTACCTAGAGGCCAGTGGGGCACAGGACCCAAGGCAGCATGGTTTCACAGCAGGAAGGTCATGTCAGACAAACCTAATAGATTTCTTTGACTGGGTGACCAAAGTAGTAGACCAGGGAGGGGCTGTGGATATGGCCTACCTAGATTTTAGCAAGGCATTCGACACAGTCTCACACAAAAGATTAATATACAAGTTAGTCAGCCTTGAAGTGGGTCCCAAGGTGGTAGTCTGGATAAAAAACTGGCTGGACAACAGGACGCAAAGGTAATAGTAAACGAGTCCACAGTGAAGAAAGGAGAGTAACTAGTGGGTACCGCAGGGTTCGGTACTGGGACCGTCCTCTTTAATATCTTTATAAGTGACATTGAGAGCACCTGAAGGAAAGGTATGCCCTTTGCAGATGACACAAAGATCTGCAACAGGGTTGATACACAAGGTGAGGTGGAAAGAATGAAAAGGGACTTGGCAAGGTTGGAAGAATGGTCAAATACGTGGCAGCTCAGATTCAATGCAAAGAAGTGCAAGGTAATGCATCTGGGAAATAAAAACCCTGGGGAAGAGTACACAATGGGGGTGAGTTAATAACAACAACAAAAATTGAAAGAGACCTAGGAGTAATTATATCAGATGACCTAAAGGTGGGCTAGCAATGTGAGAAGGCAGTAAGGAGGGCTGGGGAGATACTGGGATGCATAGGGAGAGACATCAACAGTAGAAAACAGGAGGTTGTTATCCCTCTCTACAGGCAGTTAGTGAGACACCATCTGGAGTACTGCATGCAATTCTGGAGACCCCATCTCCACAAAGACATAGACAGAGTGGAGGCTGTTCAGAGGAGGGCAACCAAAATGGTGCAAGGTCTGCACCAGAAGACATACAAGAAGAGACTAAAGCAGCTTAATATGTATACCCTTGAGGAAAGGAGGGAGAGGGGAGACATGATAGAAACTTTCAAGTATCTCATGGGAATTAACAAGGTACAAGATGATAGTATCTTTCAGAAGAAGAGTTGTGCAAGAACAAGGGGGCACAATTTGAAGATAGCGGGGACGGCTCAGAGGTAATGTTAGAAAGTATTTTTTCGCAGAGAGAGATGTGGATGCATGGAACAGCCTTCCTGAGGAGGTTGTGGAGTCAAGAACAGTGGGAGAATTCAAGAATGCATGGGACAGGCATAAGGCAATTCTAGGTGGGGGACTGGAGGAAGTAAGCTGTTGATTAACAAGAATCTGCAGCTTATCCATCAGGTAGGGAAATGGGCAGACTGGTGGGCCAGTGGTCCTTATCTGCTGTCAAATTCTATGTTTCTATGTACACCTACCATAACACCAGCCTCACAACTTGTGACCTTTGGGGAAAGGGCTGTTATTGCATTGTTACCCATGATACTCAAGGAAAACATATGCAGAAAGATTGGCAGATCTAAACATGTACACACTGGAGAACAGAAAGGAAAGGGGATGTAATTGAAACCTACAAATTCCTTAAGTGAATAAGCAAGGTAGATAGTAAGTTCTTCACTGCAATGATAACTCAGTGACAAGAGGTTATGGGTGGAGACCGTGGGGGAGATTTGAAAAGGAGCTCAGAGAGTGCTATTTCACAGAAAGGGTCGTGGAAAACTGGAATGGATTACCATGGTAGGTTGCTGAAGCTGTACTTATTAATAATTGAAAAAACTGAGAATTTCAGGGGGCTAATTGTCTATGATGTAAATAATAAGATACAGGAGAGGGGAGTTGAAGAATAGTTCATAGAAAATGGAATGATGGGAAACATAGGGTAAATAGACTATGTACTGTATTCTTCAACAATATATTGTATAAAATGTGTCCGACAGAGTACGGGTAGGGATCATGGGCAGACTAGACAGACATTTAGGGCCAGATATTCAAACCTTTGCGCCTGGTGCAAATCCATAGCGCTGGTTTTGCTCAAGGCTGCAATATTGAAAAGCCCTATTAGCGCTGGCGCTGTGTGATAGCACTGATGCTAATAGGTAATTGAATGCAGTGGCATGGATAGGACCGCCCCCATGAATGCCAGCAGCACGGCAAATTCAAATGTATAGCGCTGCGCTACAGTCATTAGCGCGACCTGTATGTTTAGTTCGCTTGGAAAATTGCTCGGAGAAGCTGGTAGGTGGTGCTCTATGATTCCTAATTCCCCATTCCGTGATAAAATATAAGACTCATCGATGGTTCAGTGGTCCTCCTCAGATTAAATCCTGACCTGTTTGCAAAATACATCCCTTCCTAGTCTGTGGTTCTCCTTTCGCACAATCCCATCCCCACCTATTGATCCTTTTCGTAGTTCAGGTCCCCTCGCGATGAATTTAACCCGTTTTCTTATAGCACTGTCCCCGGTAGTTCATCGCCCCTGAGAATCTCGATCGCCTTTTGCAGCACGTCTCAGTGTCATTCGATTTCGCAGTGATCGCTCGCTAGCCCAGGAACATTTTATTAACAGAGTCGGGTGCGCTCAGCCCCTCCCACCACCCCAGCTGCGTACGCGGTGGAGTGAGAGGAGGGCTGAGCCGCTCGCCAGCTCTGTTCGTAGTGTTCCTGGCTAGGTGGGCATCACTGCCGGGTGGGGGGCCACTAGACTACCAGGACAGTGCTTTATACTAAGAAAACTGGGTCGGATTCATGCCGGTGGGGGGACCACTAGACTACCAGGGACAGTGCTTTATATTAAGAAACCAGGTCAGGATTCTGTGGGGGACCACTAGACTACCAGGACAGTACTTATATTAAGAAAACCGGTCGGATTGTGCGGGGAAAGGACCACTAGAATACCAGGGACAGTGCTTATATTAAGAAAACCGTCAGGAGTCGGCATGGGGACCACTAGACTGCCAGGAAAGGGATGTAATATTTTGCAAACAGGGTCAGGATTTGTGCAGGGTGGGGCACTACTAGACTACGGGAAAGGATGTAATATTTTGCAAACAGGGTCGGATTTGTGCAGGGGTGGGGACCACTAGACTACGGGGAAAGTGATGTAATATTTTGCAAACCGGGTTGGGATTTGTGGGGGGACCACTAGACTACCAGGGACAGTGATGTTATTTTTATTCAAACTGGTCGGATTCTGTATGGGGGGACCACTAGACTACCTACATACTTCTCAACCTCCTGCCTCATAAATCAGGGACAAGGCTTAAAAAATCAGGGACAAAGGACCAAAATCAGGGACACTTCTTCAAAGCTGGAGATATCCACTCAGAAAGCTGGTAGAATAAAGGGCTTGGTAAAATGCATTATGTAAGGAAGAACAAGTCTGTAACTTTAATGTTTGACATTATTTTGTGCTTATAACCCCACAGTTTGATCACGGAAAGACAATTTAGGAGGGACAGAGTAAAATTTGGAAGCAAAATCAGAGACGTCTCTGAAAACAGGATAGTTGAGAGGTATGCTACCAAGGATATGACTTTCCATTTGAATGTGAATGGGTCAGGACTGCACCAACTGTGCCTGGCAGCACATAGTTCCTGCTGCTTCCAGCCTGTACTTCTATTCCAACCAACAGGGATGCTGTGTGTATGCCTTGGCCTGCAGCGCCCAGCCTGTACTTCCATTCCACCAATAGGGGAGCGTGCTCATGCAGTAGCACCAGGCAAACTGCTTGGTAATGTATGCTGAGCAGCACTTAATGAGATGCAAATGTACCTGTTTGCCCATGGATTACCTAAGTAGGCTTATTTGCATGGGAGCTTTGAATATAGCTCCTGTTTGCCCCGGGCTAACCAGTTTGCACTGGGCTAATGTGTTAGCACTGTGCAATCAGGTTAGCCCTAGGCAAACCTCACTTCAGCATAGCACAGTTCTGCAGTGTGTGACTTACATTGTTGTTTGCAGTCATACCTCTCAACTGTCCCTGATTTTACCTCAAAATCTTACTCTGTCCCTCCTAAACATTGTGTTTCTGTGGCCAAACAGTGGGGTTTGTAAGCATCAAATAATGTCAAACATTAATGTTACTGACGTGTTCTTCCTTAGAAAATGCATTTTACACTGCACCACTTATCCTACCAGCTTCCTGAGTGGATATCACCAATTTTTAGGATGTGTCCCTGATTTTAAACCTTTGTCCCTGGTGTTCTTAAGCCTTGTCCCTGATTGATGAGGCAGGGGGTTGAGAGGTGTATTAGCAGTAGCTGTGAAATATCTCTGTGCAATCAGACACAATGTTCTTCATCTGCAACACTGGCTTGCTACAGAGTCTAATGAGCTGCAGTTGCAGTTTGCACTTCCCTGTTGCTATATTCAGTGCTGTCTTATTCCCGGGCTATTTTTGCCCTGTACTCCCAGACCAGTTTGCCCAGCTTCCTTAGACTGCTATATTCAGCAGGATTCGTACTGGGCAATTTCCTTTTGAATATAGCTTGCTTTGTGCTCCGGGCTGTGCTAATTTAGCCCCGGGGCAAAGTTTTGAATATCTGGCCCCCAGTCTTTATCTGCCATCACAATTTCTATGTTTCTATGACTGTGAAAACTGCCCTCCTGGGCACCAGACATGTGAATTATGAAACATATGCAAGGAGTCTTTTCTCTCACAAATCAAAAGTGTTTCTATAAGTAAGAACATAACTCACTCAAGCCAAAGCCAAAGTTATCAGGATATTTTATTTTTATGTCCAGCCTATTATAAAATGGCCAACATTTCACTGGTAAGCCAGCTTTTCAAGGCCTCACAGGATCTATAAGTAAAATAAATATTTTTGAATTTCTCAATATTCATTTCATATGTTTGAATGAGGATGGTCAGTCCTCTATATACAGGATTACTATAAATATGCAGGATGTATCTGAACAATGAGCTATTATACCTAAATTGTTATGGTATACCGTTGTTTTCTCGACTCCCCTACAGCAAATCCATCACATCAACACCAACCTGTTTGACATCCAAAGTGTCAAATGGGTTGTTACAGCAATGTGCGGAAAAAGCGACTCTGCTGTAAGCTGCTCTTCCCCCGTACCCTCCCCCCAAGATGAGAATCCTTAAGTCTGGGGGGTTGGGGAGCAGGCCCACCCCCACACTAGTACCAAGGAGAAGGTGTCAGTCTATTCCCCGGTCCTTGTTGGGATGTGGCGGTGTTGAGGATGTTGACGGTAATGTGTCAATGTAGAGAATGTTGGCAAAATTTCATTTGCCCTGACTTGGTGGAACCAACTGTTGTAGTATTCTTTCCATTTTGAAATCTGCATAAAAATAAAATGGGTTGTCAATATATACGCTACTGTATATCTTCGATTCAAAGCTGCCTTTGATTATTAGCCACCCTCAATCAAAAGCCGCAGAACAAAAGAAAAAGTTTAAATAAAAGACGCCCTTGAATATAGGCCATGGTTACTGATCAAGGGCCTGGGCTCATCGAAAATACAGGTACCAGTACTTATATCCCAAGTCTGGTAACTTATTTTACCAGTATCTGCTCCAGTATCATTTGTTGCTTAAGCCCCTTATTGTACATGCCAGCAAGCCCAGTGCCACACTTGTCACAGAACCCCACAGGTGTGAGCACTGTCAGCAGTTTAGCAGGAGAGCTGGCTTAGCAGGTACTTAAGCAAATGAAACCATGCTGCTAAATTAAGTGATGAAATAAAGAGGATGCTGGTACCTTCAGCGATCTGCCATGTGTGCGTGTGTGTTCAGCGTTTGCAGCATCTGCAGGCATGCCAGGTCATGTCTCTACATTATGTAGTGACATGTAGTGACAGTCATAGCAATATAACATAGCAACAGGTGGAAAAAAGAAAAATACAAGCTGATTAATGCACAAAACGTTATTTTATTGTCAGACTAAAAAAAGAAACAGACAAACTGATAGGAAAATTAAAAAAAACAGACTCAATGCTCATCAGACTCCCAGACTGTAAATCACTTGATTTTGTCACTGCTGCTGGATCACAATCAGAGCAGTTGTCTGGTTCGGCATTTTTGATCACTTGTCTCGGCTGTATGTCAGCATTGCTTCCCACGGTTAGTCTGCTGGTCAACTCCCTCTTGCCTCCTCTGCTAGCCTTCCTCCTCCCTCCTTCATGCAGCTGGTGATATTAGGGTCACTGCTGGTTACTGCCTGACCTGCAAAACATATGAGGCCAGATATTCAAACTTTGGGGGCAAATTAGCACTTACTTGGCCAGGCAAACTGAGCCAGACACAAAGCAAGCCATATTCAAAGCGGAATAGCCCAGGGCAAACAGCTTCTGAATATAGCATGGTAATGAGGCCATGCAAACTGGGCTTGGGAGTGCAGGGCAAACATTGCCCTGGAATAAGACAGCACTGAATAAAACAACCAGGAAGTGCAACCCCACAACAACAACACAGTACACAGTAGCGTGAGGCAGCTACAGGCGAACTCGTGGGCAATGTGTGCCAGCAAATGCATGGACTCAGTACAGTTGCAGGAAGCAGCAGATGAGAAAGAACAGTGATCAAAACTTTACAATATTCCCGTACCATTAGCGCGGCTAACACATTAGCGCGGAGCTAGGTAACCTGGAGCAAACACGCGTCGGAGCTAAAATGTGCCATATTCAAAGTGCCATGCAAATGAGCCTACTTAGGTAGTCTCTGGGCAAACAACGGATTAGCATCTCATTATACCCTGATTTGCACACAGTTTGCCTAGCGTTACTGCAGGGTCCCATAGAGCCACCTGTAGGTCAGTCTGGAAGTACAGGGCAGACAAGGTCAACCGCAGCTCCATCTGTAGGTCAGTCTGGCAGTGCGATGATTAATACTGAGCTACAGGTAAACAGTACAGCATAGCATAGCATAGCATATTGTACCCCAGGGACAGGACAGCATAGGCACAGAGTGGTGGTGGTGCTGCATGCAACTGTCACACTGTAGGGCATGCTACAGTGCACAGCAGACACTACAGTAGCAAGGGGAGACAGTAGTGTGAGGGGCGTAGCACTGCCTATGGTGTGTAGGGCAAGTGATGCTGATTGCACTGTACACAGTGACAGGCCCAACCTGCAGGTGTTTACTGACAGTCGACATTACTGTTACACTGTTGTGTGACCCACAGATGCTGTACCTGTGGCATGTGATGCCCACAGTGACATGTACATATCTGGCTTTGTGTGTTGTGGCAGTTGTGCAGGCTGTGTGGTATGTGGCTGGGGGGGCATATAGTATCCGAAAGGCACACTAGTGTTGGGGTATTCCTGATACTGGCCCATGTGCACTGCATGCTGAGTCCCAGCCTTGTGGCCACACCTGGTCTGTGGCACAGCCTGGCCACCATACACACTCCCTCAACATCCTCCATGCCCACAGTGCTGCATGTGTGTGTGCTGGCATCTGTTTTGTCCACAGATATGTGTGGTCAGCAGGTGTGTGCTGGTGGCTACACTGCCATGCTGTCCACTGGCGGCAGGTCACCACTTACTGCCTGGCATGGCTGGGACTGGTGGCAGATGATGGCATCATTGTGATGCCATTGGTTAGCAACAAGCTTCCACTATGTTTGGCTTTATCTATGTGTTATATTTATGTATTAGGGTCGCAAGACCCGCGCTAAACCAGCAAATCGCGCACAGCCATTTATGTTGCGCAAAGCTGATTATGCCAGGATTAAGACCATCTTTTTCTGGGCGGTAATCTACCTGGCAGCTAACTGTCGGCGTAGGTCGGCGTAAACCACTTAGCGGCGCTAACCCTGAATATCGCATTGCGCTTGTATTCATGTCAGTTTGCCCCTTGCATACATTATACTTTTGCCTGGCGCTAATGCAGTTTGACCGCGCTATTTGGCCTTTTGAATATGGCAGACCCGCGCTAATCCCGCGTTAAACCTGCGCAAATGATTTTTGCCCAGCGCAAAGTTTTGAATATCTGGCCCATAATGTTATAAGCAAGGGAATTTTGAAACACCACAGTTTGTAACAGGTGGATAAGATTGCCTGGATGGATTTGACTGTCACTTTGTTTTGTGACAGCCTGCCAGGCTGTCTTAATTCATTCAAGTACACTGCCCTTCCCAGGTGCTTGTGGGTTGCCACCTTAGGTCAACTCCCTTTCTTCAGTGGCCATTCATGTGTCATAGCATTCTCTGTGCACTGCTTTAAAAGGAGCATTCCAGCTCACATCTGCAGGCTAAAGGACTTTTGTGCAATCACCAGGGATAACAGAGATGATAGTGTACTTTTTTTTTGCATCTGCTTTAGCACCGGGGCAGATATGGCTGCGGAAGGCAGCCCATACTAGCATCCATTTACTGAAGGCCAGACTGCCCCTACTTTGTTTAACCATTCAGTAGTAAGCTATTCGGACATCCATTCATTATGGGACATGGCAACAATAACCCCAGTAATGCCCAGAGTCTCATTTGGCACCCTCTTTCCCTTTAACACCACAAACTTAGGTAATTTTCTCCCATCTCTCATTGCAGCCAGGCAGATGGTCATCCTTTGTTTCGCGTGCCCTGTCATTAGTAGCGGCAGTGACTTGGTACCAGTGTGGTCTGTCGCAGCTATGCCCAGCATGTCTGCCCAATTGCAGTCTCATCCATGTTGCCAATCATGGATGTTGAAAAGTATGTATTTTAATTTATTTATTGCAAAAACAGGCAATGTCAATTATCTTTGGCACAAATTTCTTGGAAATTCTCTGACCAACAGTTGTTTCTCTGGTGCATAGTGAATCCCCAGCACCAGAGAAATGTGTTCACCCACCACCAGTTTATTTTACTTATAGGGCCTATGAGGACTTGAAAAGCTAACTTACTGGGAAAACGTTGGCCATTTTATAAGGGCCCACCATGAGACTGTGAAAACAAAAATGCCATGGTCAATTACAGCATAGACAAAATGCCAACAGCAACAACCATGCATCATTAATACAATGCAGGGTA
The DNA here is from genome assembly GCA_016271365.2 of Neoceratodus forsteri. Lineage (NCBI taxonomy): Eukaryota > Metazoa > Chordata > Ceratodontiformes > Ceratodontidae > Neoceratodus > Neoceratodus forsteri. Next base: position 142,782,930 of record JADMNL010000023.1, read on the forward strand.
AGGAGAGCGCCAGAGGGCAGTTTACTCTGTGGGAGGAAAAAGTTGTGGGGATTAACTATTGTAAACTCGGTTATGGAGAAAGTTGGGGGGTGGATTTACCATTGTAAACTCTAGGAAGGGAGAAAGTCAGGGGAAGGCGAGATGTGGTGGCCGAATATCAGTGTGTAAAACAGCTACATGTACAGCACTATTTCCATGTGCGCATTTCACTGTGTGATCTTTCCAATGCTATGTTGACGGTATACCATTTTATAACACATTACGTAAAAATAAAAATAAAAATATCCCTGATAAAGTTGGCTTGAGTGGGTTATGTTCTTATTTGTAGCGGTATGTTTCTATGATAGCAATGCATTTCTGATACCCCCTGAAAGAGTTTGACATGATGTGGGAGTTGGGCTTGAGAGGCAGACCCAAGTCTCCTTCATAGGAGTTCAGGACACTACCCCCAAGCCCCCACTGGCCCAGGCTGTTCACTATTTTTATAATACGTATTTTCATGGTTTGGAGGGACAGTGGGCAACAGACATCACACTCCCTTCATGTGGTTAAAGCTGAGCATATCCAAGCATCCTTTGGAGACTTGTCATTTTTTGTAGGGTGTCTGGTACATGGCGACTGTCTGCTCCCCCACCTTGCCACACTGTGGCTGCCTCTGGTGTCCCACCTGCTGGTTTGGCTCCCCTTCTTCTCCTACACTCAGCTTTAGCTCATCCCTGTCTAGCTCCCGGTCTGTCTTTTGAGCTCTGAGCCCCTGGATTCTCTGCAGGGCTCTAGCCTTTTTCTCCAGAGCTGTGCTCCCCTCAGGTTTTTCTGGGCTCCAGGATGAGGTGTAGTGAGTGGCTACACTGTGGAGGATGGGGAGTCCACCTTGGCTATATTCATTTGTAGGGTTGCTACCAGGAGGTGTTGCACTGGGAGGGAGACACTGGCTATTTCTCTCACTACTAGAGCACACTGTTGGTAAAAACAAAATGCAACACATGGGATTCACCTGCTCTGGTGTTTCTCTTGGTGGGCCACTCAGTACTAGCAGCTTGTCCTTTGGGCTGTCTCAGGGTCCCAGTGCCCTTAAAGGCATCTGCTTATCAGCAGCTGTGCATTCCATGTTCTTTTTTTTTCTTCCACTCAACTGTGCTCTTTGCTCAGTGCTTTCAGTGGATCTGGGCCTAATCATTCTTCCAACTGTGTTCCTTCTGTTTCAACCTCAGCACTCAGTAGCTGCCCTGCGTTTCTGTGGACAGTCTGTAAGCTAATGGTTTCTCCATAGGGTAGTGCATTGGGTGGCAGTATAGCCTAGAGGTTAGAGTAATGACCGGAGCAATGAGCTGTGAATAAGCTTGGTACATCCAGAAGACCTGGGTTTGATTCCTCAACCTCCACTTGTAAAATGTGTGACTCTTGGCAAGTCACTTAACCACCCTAGTGCTCCCAGGTTGCTCTGAAAACAGGCACCTGTGCCTAGTGGGCCTTACCCGGTTACCAAAAAAAAGAAGAAGAAGAAGAAGAAGAAAAAATGTTACTTCCATACAGATCTGGTTGGTGAGTCTGCTATTTTTAGTTTCTTTTGATCATTTAGTCACACAGTCATATACCTTGCTTTCAGTCAGTCATTCAGCTGTTCCTTGCTCATTCCTCTACTGATGTTCTCTAACAGCTGTCGGGCTTCGCCATCGGCCTCCTACTACACTCCCGCATGTACTGTCTCCAGTTGTATGCCAACCATACTATTCCCTGCCCACAGTTAGCCTTGGCTTTCACGGCTCCCCTGCCCTGTAAGCCAACGGTCTTGCTCTACTCCTGTGAAGTCCACATCTTTAGGGTGGCTCCCTTGACTTGGGCGTGATCCTTGTCTTTTTACCATTCATCTGAGAATATCAGACACTCCAGGGGAAAACTGTAGCCATGCAGATTGTCTTGATGGTACCTCTCACTGTATCATTTGAGACTTCAGCTACCTGTCACCGACCCATTTGTGAAGATGGCAGAGACGTTGCGTGCACACCTACCTTTCCATATCGGTGACCCGAGTTCAGGAAGTAGCTTGGTTACTGGGGTCGGGTTGGGCGGAGGATCATCAGGGAAGAGCGGCATGTTAGCCCAGCCTACAACTGCCACCAAATGGAGGCCTGGTGGTGGTGCAGCATGGGCGGCATGATGGGAGGGAGCCGAGGAATGTTCTGCATGAGTGCCTCCATGCATACACTAGACGTCGTGGGGCAAAAAAGGGAAAGAAGTTGGGGGCTTAATGAAGTCTCACTGGATCTGCATGGGTCCGTGCTGTCACCTGGGACCAAGCCTCGGTCCAGTCTGGATATGCACGTTGGGGATGGGAACACAGCCCTCCCCATCTGGACCCACCATGAGGAGATATTCATGGGAGAACACCAGCTGAGGTAGGTCTCGGGAGAGGCAGTGGCTGACTCAAGGGAATGATGACAGGGCTAAACAGCCGCCCTGGTCTGGGAGCATAAAGAGCCATTATAGCAAGAAAAAAGACTCCAGCTACCGGAGGGTGGGGCCTCTAATTCCTTGGGGGTGCCTTTGGTTGTTTAGATGACTTCTAGCAGCATCTTTGAAAGCTATTCCTCACTGTGGCTCCTTAGGTTCACTTGATCTCCACCTGCTTCCTTCTTCTGCGCCTCAAGGCGAAGATCATACAACTTCTTAATTCTCTGCCCTCAAGGGCTCAGCTCTTTGTCTTTCCTTCAAGTTCTTGACTTCTTCTCTAGGCCTTCCCTGATTGGAGACCTGATGAGTGCATTTCAGCAGTCAGTGTTCCTCCTTCCTGCATTGGGGGGGCCTACTTTGTTGGGAACATCCTTTATCTTCAGAGATCGGGTCATGGCACTATCTCAGCATTCCAGTTAGAGGACTAGAACGAGAGCCCTTCCTCTAAAATATTTATCCTGAATTTGTTCCTAAACTGTGGTAGTCAGGCTGTCCCTAATTTCATCCAAGCCTGGAGGGAAGGCAACCAAGTCCTTGGATCCCCAGAGGTTTCCTCCTTTATAAGGATTTCTTCATTTCCTCCATACAAAAGGTCATAACAAGGTAGGTAGTTTCCACAGGATTTGGAATTGGTTGGTGGCTGTACAGGTCCAGGTCTCAGTCTGGCTATGTATCCTCTCCTCTCTGTGGGAAGAATGTGCTTGCCTGTCTTTCATTGTGCCTTTGGACCTTCCTCCCTAAGGTGCATTTGGTCCTAGGACACCATCTTTGTGACACCTCAAGGGTTTTGAATCTTTCATCGGGGTTCTGTATCCCGTGACACCCCAACAGGGTGGTAAAGAGTGGTAGTTCCTGTAGCAAGGACAGAGAGAGTATAAGCCAAAGTTCACAGTTGCACAAGTACCATATACTAGTCAGTCTTAGTCACGCTAAACCTACTCATAAAAGCCCGATTACCCTATCAATTAAAAGGCTTTGCCTGTGGTTTGGAAGGGCAGTGGGCAACACACATCATGCCCCTGCCATGCACTTAAAACCGTACATGCCCAAGCATCACTCGATTGCTCAGAATTTTTGCTGACACCTTCCTCCTCTCCTCATCCTGTGGCACCTCTCTCTCCTTGGGGTTGGGCCTTATTCCCTAGGTGCCTTTGGTCCTGGGACCCCATCCTTGTGACACTTTGAAGGGGTTGGAATCTGTGATCAGGGTTTCATGTCCTTGTGACATCCTGGCAAGGTGATAGTCCCTGTGGCAGAGGAAGGGAGAGTGTAAACCAAAGTCCACAGTTACACACGCAACACATATTAAGTCTCAGTCAACCTTCTGAGTGTACTTCTGTACCACATACTAATCTTTCTCAATTAACCTTCTGAACCTACTCATAAGAGCACAGTGACCCTTTAAAGTGGCATTCCTGAGACTTCTACCTCCCACCACACTTTTCCAGTGGCCATTTCGACCTTGCTTGGTCATCACCATCCATCCAAACACCCAAATGCCCTCTCCAACTTACCATGATAAAAGACCTTCAGTGGAATGTGAAATGCTGCCCAACGGAGAAGAGTGGAATAGAACAGCATCGGGATGTCTGCTACATGGACAGGTGTGAGCAACCTCTACAGATACACTCCACGCCCACGCACATCACATTACTATGTCATAGGAAGGCTGTCATAGCTGTATGACTCCCTCTTCCTGGGCCACTGGTTGAAACTGTGTGGAATATGTCACTGTTCCTTTCAGAGGTCAAGTATGTCCCAGTAACTTGTGCCATACCACCCTGATGGCCCGAGTAGGATCCTAGTTGTGAGGCACAATACCTGGGTTCCCCACATGGCAGTCAGTGGCCAGCAATCATGCTTGCATCTACGACATCCAGCTTCCCCTTGGCATGTATTCGTTCAGTCACTTAATCTATAACACACAACGGAGTGTGTTCCTACCTTGCTAACTCTGCACAACTCAGCTGTGTTATGTGGTATCAAGCAGAGCCAAATGCCTTAGCTGGCACATCAATGCAGCGGTAGGGCTACTGCTGGCAATGCCAGTGACCCAGTTTGGGAAATGAGTCTGCATCATCGGAGCCAGCTGGGGGAGGAGGATTGAGCATCCCAGAGGATGTGCTCCTGCTTTGTGAAAGGGGGTCACCGTCCTCATTGAAATACTGCCACCTGGGTGACCACAGGTGGCAGTGCAGCTAAAGGCACTGTGGGTTGGTCAGACACAGGCTGGGACCAATGCAGCACCATGACTGGTGTGGGAGCTGCACTTGGTCTCCCATGCGTGCCTGTGTCAGACAGAATGCGGGAGCAAATGAGAAATGGCCTTGCTTCCAACAGGCAAAGGACTCTGGTGCACCCAGAGTGACTATGGCACTTCGAGTTCATCTCCTGACAAAACAGAAGTGAGCTCAGTGGTAAATCCCCTCCACCCATACCCACATGGTGGGCAAGCAAAGGCAGTGTGGAGGATGATGAATGGAGCAGGTAGGGGATTGGCTTTATGGCACCCTGGGGTCTGTAGAGATAGTCATAGGTAGAGACTGGAAGAAAGCATAAACAGAGAATTCACAAAAAACAAACAAAATAAATACCAAAGCCAAGTGCCTGAAAATGCTGGAATTGTTTTGATACCTCATAATATCACAACATCCTGAAGTGTGTTATTATGATTAAGAAATGGCCCATTTGTTAGTGAAATGGCTTGTTTCATTAAGTAAAATAAACATTTGTAATTGAGTCTTCGGGTACTTCATTACTGTTAAAATTAGCAGCGTGCTGTTATTGTGATTTTCTATGCACATCTACAGTGAGTCACTCAGAATAAAGAATGAGCTTTACATATTTTGCAGTAGGATGAACGAGACAGCTTGAGGAAGTGGACTCACTAGTTCTTGCACTTTGTGCCTGATTTGATGGTATCTGATACTCCTCTGTGTAGCAGCACATCTGCCTGGTAACAAACTATTGCTGCTTTCTAGGAAACATTCATATTGGAGAGGATGTCTGTAAATGGCATGTTTATTCACGGTGAATGCCAATTCATCAGTTTAAGTTTTTGTGCAAACATCTAATACAATATAATAAAAGCATTTTTGTACACTTAATGTAGTAGACAGAAGAGGCAGTTTGCAAGATGAGCAGCATGTATTATTCATTTCTTTATTTATTTGTAACCCCTGCAAATGGGGGTTCCAAAAGACTTCAGGAGCTTGCTTGAATGCTCCAAGCCTGAATGGTGTTTGGCATTTAAGCCATTTATCAGTGAGTGTTTTAGAGCCTCTGGTACTGTCTCTTTAAGAGCTGTCTGCTTGCAGACATAATTAGTTTGTATGGGGACTGTGTGTTTCTGAGTACCACTCGAGCTGCTGCCAATTCACTTCATTTTTGCAGTCACTAGGAGTGCAAAGGGAACCTATCTGAAAGATGTAACTGTTTGCCAGAAATTATTTAGAGTAATAATGAAATTACAGTTTGTCTAACCTGCTTTCTTTGCAGTCAGAACTGTGTCTGCTAGTTCCCATTCTAGTTTTGAACTGCTGAACTGGACCAATCAGTGTGGGGTAAGCTAGCTCTAAAATGGTGCCTTGACGAATCAGAACTTGGACTCATAATCTGAGCCAGCCACAAGAGGATTGTATGGGCAGTGACTCTGGGAGATGTAGTTTAGACTTCAGTGCCTTTTGGACCAACAGCAGCAGTCTATTGTGAGTGACAGCCAATCCAGTCAAGAACTGGGAGGAACTCAAAGGAAGTGCCCGTTTTGTCGGTTGGAGTTTCAGTTGAGCTTTGGCAGTGAAGAAGGAAGGAGCCCTGTGCTTTTTCAGTGTGCAGTTTTAGTCAAAAAACGTGTGTAAGGCCCAGAGTTCCGGTCTGCAGCTTGTGTAACAGCTTGTTAGGACTGAATCCGTCCTGTGAAAAGAATCAAAGGATCTCTGAAGAGTAGAAACCAGGCTCACCCTGTAGAAGACTGGAGGAATTGCTGAAAATTGCACTCGGTCTGTCAGGAACTGAATCTGCTGTGTGTTCTCCCGGGTATTGTGCAGTAATTGCGATCGGGACACAGATGCAGCCTGCCTGGTATAGTGCTTTCTTTTATATGGATGTGTGAAGAGGTTTGTGTACCTCAAGTGAGCCCTGCTGACATTGAAGGACCCTATCTTATTTGGAGGTCGTGAGTACTAATTCAGGTGCGCTCCTGTTGAATTGCCACATTAAATCCAAATGGAATTACTGTACTGCTGACTGTTTAATTCTCCTTTTCTCTGTGTGAAAGGGCCCCTACCAGCTGCCACGGTTTGGACTAGCCACTAGGGCTTGGGTACCCAGGGACAGTAACTGATAGGGATAGGCCTGTGCACAGAGCCATAGGTAGATTATTAGAGTGATAAGCTAATTAACCTGATTTCCCCCTGTCCTTGTTATATCCCCCTAAATAAATCAGAGCTGCTTGTTTCAGCAAAGTTATACTGCCTGAGGTATTTGTCTATGTTAAAGTACTGTACTGTGATTGTTGCACTGTATCTCATTTCACAGGAGGTCCCAGTGCGGAACCAGACCTGGGGGTAAGTGTATACTGTGAAGGTAATTCTGATATATTGTGTGGGCCACTAGTGGGAAGAAAGGGGGTTGCAGTGTCCCAGAGGCTGTGACCAAGTTAGTTTAACTATTGCAAACCCTGACCTCTGGGTGGAGGCACCCGCCATTGGATCCAGCCCCTCAACCTGTTAGTAGCAAATCAGGCAGGGTAGTAGCCCTGGATAGCGCCATCTAGGGGTTACATATTTATTAGAATTTTGGTAACCAGGTAAGCCAACTGAGACCATGCAGTCTCTTTTTCAGTGACAACCTGGGTGACAATGCATGATTCATAAACGGATGCTAGAGAGAAGAAATATCAAATTTGTTTGGTTTGTGCATCTGTGTTAGTGTTGTGCAAATGTAGAATTTGGTAGAATTCAAGCAGAATGGACATTCCACATCCATTAAGCTTGGAGGGATTTTGTAGTGAATTCTATGAAATTCCACCAAGTGGACTATTCGTTTAACTAAACCATGGGGTTTTAATATATGGGGAAAGGGAAAGAGAAATTGTTTAACCAGGAGAGAAACACTAAGCTAGAGATTATTTCCAGGTGCGACCTGGAGCACAAGGAAGTTAAGTGACTTGCTCAAGGTCACATAGTATGCAAGTGGGGCTGATGGAAACAGACCCAGGTCTCCAGGTTTGCAGCTCAGAGCCCTTAACCACTATACTATACTGCCTCCTGTGGACCATTTTTAACACAAAAACATGTTCTGCAAAAAAGTAGCTGAAACTAGAGACTTTTTTTTCATTTTCCACAGAATTCTGCATCAAGTGATAAAATTCCACATCTTCCATGATTTTTCACATGAGAGGCCTAGTCTACCCCCTAGTCTTTCTCCTCTTTGCTCCTGTATGTAAACCCTATTGTATTACCAACTGTTGGAGCTTATGGCTCCTGTTTGTATACTCTACTGTATTACCAACTGTTGGAGCTTATGGCTCCTGTATGTATACTCTACTGTATTACCAACTGTTGGAGCTTATGGCTCCTGTATGTATACTCTACTGTATTACCAACTGTTGGAGCTTATGGCTCCTGTTTGTATACTCTACTGTATTACCAACTGTTGGAGCTTATGGCTCCTGGATGTAATCTAACTGTCAGAGCATGTGGCTCCTTTAAGTAATTATTTGTCTTATGGATAGCCTGTAACTCTCCCGGGTCGCTCCTGAAAATAGGCATGTTGCTGTCTAGTGTGCTTACCTGGTTAACAAAAGCAAATAAATAAATAAATAAACCCATATACACTTTGAAGCCTCAGTCCATGTGTCAAGCATTATCAGTATGCAAATATTGTGTAGGGCAGGTTGACAAGATTTAACCAGAACAAAAGCTGCTCAAAAGAGGTTGCTATATTATTTCCATTTTATACTTAAAATAACTAGCAAAGGATATGATTTAACTAAGTGCAACACAGCCTAACCAATTCTGCTCTCTAACTCAGTTTCTTTCTCATTTGTCTAAACGTGATCCTTATGAACAAAGAAAGGTATATGGAAAAGATGAGCGCTCATAAAGGAAATAGGGGTGGGGGGGTTCGGCTGTGATCCAGTTCTGATTCTCACTCTAATTTATTTCAAAAAGGTTCTAATTCACTTTGATTTGATTTGCTCCGATCAGTTTTAGACCTGTTTCCAGCGTGGTTGAATATGATAAATGCATCTGGCTTGTACGTTTTTATCCCTTTCCCACATAAAAAGGGGTAGGTGGGAGTATTGAAGGGCAGTTGTTATAGACCGTGGTAGGGTGGGGGCACCATGTCCGATTTAGGTTAGGCCGTTGCAGTGGTTAGCTTGAACCAGGAGGAGGTGAAGCTCCTTTTTAAAATGGCCTGTCATGTCACTCTTCCTGAGACATTGCATTACACAATATGGCTCTCACGCATATCCAGCTTCATCACTGGAAAACAGTGTCTCTAATGAAGAGCTTGTAGAAGATGTATCACAGTTATGCTTGTTTCAGAAAGGTAATGACTCAGAATGTGATACTGATGAGGCAGAGGATGCAGCCTGGGTACCTGAACGTAAAAAGAAAAAACACATACAGTAGTCACTTCCATAAGCCAACTGTAGGTCATTCAGTCTCACCTCAGTAGTGAGGAAATTAATGGAAACCCTGTTAAAGGAGAGGTTGGCAGAGAATCTTGAATCCAATGAGCTGCTAGTCCACACGCAGCATGGATTCATGAGGTGGAGGTCCTGTCAGACATATCTGATTGCTTCCTAGATGACCAAGAAATAAATCAGGGAGGTCAGTGGATACGCCTATCTGGACTTTAGCAAGCCTTGACACTGTGCTACACAGAAAGACTGATAAAGAAATTGAGCAGCTTACTGTGGATGGGATCCAAAGTGGTGAACTGGGTTAGAAACTGATTAACAGATAGGAGACACAGGGTGGTGGTTAATGGCACTCTAATGATGGGGAGTGACCAGGGGGTGTGGGAGGGCTTAGTACTGGGGACAGTCCTTTTCAATGTCTTCATAAGTGACATTGTAGAAGAACTGGAAGAAAGGTATGCTTTTTGCAGATGACACCAAAATCTGTAATAGGGTAGACACTTAGGAGGGGGTGAGAAAAATGTGTAGGGATCTTGGGAAATGCCAGGAGTAGTCAAGAGCATGGAGGTTGGGATTCAATGCCAAAGTGAAAATCCTGCCCCTAGGGCAAAGGAACAAAGGAGCTGGGTGTAGGATGGGAGGTACTGACAGTCACTAAGCAGGAAAAGGATCATGGGGGTTACCATATCTAATGATCTTAAGGTGGTAGGGCAGTGTGACAAAGCAGTGGACAGGGCCAGTGATATGCAGGGATACACAGAGAACGGTATCTCCTGCAGGAGGAGGGAAGTGGTTGCCAGTGTATCGCTCACTGATGAGACCCCCCCCCCCCCACGGGGAGTATTGTGTTCAGTTCTGGAGGTCAAACTACAGAAAGTACATAGACGGGGTAGAGGCAGTCCAGAGGAGGGCAACTAAAATTTAGCAGAGGTTTCACCAAAAGCACTACTAAGAGAGACTGAGGGATCTTAACATGTACACCTTGGAAGAGAGGAGAGTGAGATGGGACATGATGAGAGATCTACAGGTACCGCACAGAGGTAAAAGAGTGCAGGAGGGTCTCTTTCAACAAGAAAGAGCACCACGACCACAAGGCATGTGATGGAACTGGGGGGAGTTTAAGAGGAATGTGAGGAAGTACTACTTCACTGAAAGAGTTGTAGATGCCAGTGGTGGAGGCAAAAACAGTAAGAGGCTTTAAGCATGCATGGGATAGACATAGGGGAATATGAGGTCATAGGGTCAAAAACAGTGGGGGAATTCAAGAATTCATGGGACAGACATAAGGCAATTCTAGTGGGGGGGGTAGGAGGAAGTAGGCCGTTGGTTAACTATTTTTTATTTTATTTTAGTCTTGGTAACCAGGTAAGGCCCAGTAGGCACGAGTGCCTGTTTTCAAGGGCGACCTGGGAGCACTGGGCAGTTAAGTGACTTGCTCAGAGTCACACAGTATGCAAGTGGAGGTTGTGAGAATCAAACTCAGGTACAGTCTGCTGGATGTATCAAGCTCGTTCACACCTCGTTCCTCTAACCTCTAGGCTATAGGATCTGCAGCTCATCCAATAAGTAGAGAATGGGCAGACTGGGTGGGCCAAGCGGCCCTTATCTGTCATCAAAGTCTATGTTTCTAGGCAGGGAGGAGGGAGGGTTGCAGGTTGCCTTTTAGGGTTTGCTGAGACAGACTAAGCAGGGACCATCTGGACAGACTTGGTGGGCTAAGCAGTCCTTTTCTGCTGACAAATTGTATTTTTTGTGTGCTTCTAATAATTGAGAAAACAGTCAAAATAGGGATCATAATTCTACGGATAACTGCATTGTGCGTGAATCAGAGTCAGAAATACCACACCCAAACTGCTGCAGTCCCTGGTATGACGACAAAATGTTCTAAGGTGTGTGGAGCTAATTAAGCTCCAAAAATGAATGTGTTACTTCCTGTACTTTCTGTCACAGGAAAGTGAGCCGGCAGAATGTGAAGAGCTAGTACATCACCTCTTACAAAGGCATTTGTAGAGAGCATATCCAGTCATTGTGCTTGGCAGCAGTTCAGAGAAAGGGAGAACTATCTATGGGGTAAATCCTACAGATAATAGTGATGATGAGAAGATAAAAAGACAGGGCAGGAGAAATCATGTTCGACTTCTCTAACAAAAGTGTGTGGAAAAGCTACGGCACTGCCGTTGGCATATCATGGTTTCTGTCCCCTTCACAAACTATAACAGCTGACCATTACTGAGATGGTAGAACAACAGACTGCCTACAGTAGAGCACATCAAGTAACATTAAAAATGAATCAATTAATTGCTGAATTTATTTCCAAGGAACTACAGCCATATTCTGTCGTGGAGAATGAGGATTTTAGAGCCCTTTTAAAAATATGTTAATACATACCGTGCTGTAAATATTTGGTCACTGTGGCTGTTCTCAAATTGTATGAATATTTGCAATGTAAAATAAAAATGTCTCATAAAGAGTGAACATGGTATGGTACCCCTGACTACAGACATGTGGATGAGTTGTCAAACCACTGATTATATGTGTATCATAGATCATTGGGTGTCATAGCAGTCATCTTCAAACACCACCACAACCAACACTGTGCAGCAGGGGACACACAGAATGACAGCTCTTTGTGTCAGAAAGTTCAGTAAACATCACACCGCTTATAATATTTTAGAAGAGATGGATGACATAATGTCTGAGTGGTTAGAGCCACTGGGTCTCAGTGCTGCATTTGCTGTTTCTGACAATGGTACCAACATTGTTTATGCTTTGAAGCTTGGGGTTTTTCTCACATTTCCCTGTTTTGAGCAGTCACTAAATCTCTTACTACTGCAAACTTTTTTCCAGTGACAACAGTAACATTAGTGGGAGCATCTAAGAAAATCAGTGGTCATTTCAGGCGCTCTGTAAAATCACATGATATCTTGGCTGATCTTCTGAAAAAAAAACTTGCCAATACAGCAGCTTAAACAATTTGCTTCAAGCAAGATGGAACTCAACCTTTAACGTGTGAAAGACTTATCATAGAAAAGAAGACAGTCTATGAATATACCATGGAGCACTGCATAGCAGATGGCGGTGTGCTGAATTCATTTCAGACATAGTGTATATGCTCCATACAGAATGACAAAGGGAGCGTAAATGAGCCAAATCAGTCATGGAGAAACACATTCGCAGTACTAAATATGCATACAGGGATTTGCACGGCCCAAAACAAAAAGGTCAGCCTTCACAACACAGAGACCCCTCTTCACACATCTGGGATGGGGATGGTGGGTGACTATATCCTAGGCATTTAATGCATTAAGCAAACAATACTTTACAAATTAATGGACAATTTATGATAAAAATCAAAAGCCATTAAACAACTTACAAAAGGATCAGAATTAATGAGTTTACCTAACTTGAATGGGAAATCAATGAAAAATGTATTTAATGGCTCTGATTGCTAACAGTAGTATGAGAAATAGAAACCAATGTGTTTTTTTGAGATTTTCACCAGCTTAGTTGCTGCACACATGGCAGGCATGCATCATGTGAACCTGATGTGACTTTTAAATGATGTTCACACCAGCTTAACTGCTGCACTCATGTCAAGCATGCAACATATGAACCTGATATGATTTTTAGAAGATGTTCCCACCAGCTTACCTGCTTCACACGTCAAGTTTGCAGCATGTGAACCTGATTTGCATTTTAGACCTGGTTTGCATAGGTTCACTTTGCATATGTGAACCACATGCAAACGCTGCATAATTAAGCATGTGGCATGCATTCTGCATGTACGCAGCACACTTATATTTCTGTATGGTTTGTTCCCTAGGTTCATGACCTTGCACTTTTTGGCATTAACTTTCAACTGCCAAACCTTAGACCATATCTCTAGCCTTTGTAGATCCCTCGGCATCTCTCTCTGATCCCTTAATCACTATTTACCCTGCCATAAAGCTTTGTGTCATCTGCAAAGAGACACAACTTGCTAGATGCCCTCCAGTGTTGCTAATGAAGATATTGAAGAGGACAGGACCTAGGACAGATCATCATGGCAACTTCAGTTGTGACTGTCCTCTTCTGATTGACCCCATTTTCCACCACCCTCTGCTGTTCTCCATCAACCAGTTTTCCACCCATCTAACTTTGTCACCACTGCACCCAGGTCCTCCAGTTTCCTCAGCAATCTTTTGTGTGGTACTGAGTCAAAAGCCTTGCTGAAATTGAAGTAGAGTAAATCCACAGCATCACCCTTATCAATCACCTTTGTTATCTAGTCAGAGAAAACTATCAGGTTGGTTTGGAAAGATCTTCCTGCCACAAACCTGTACTGTTTGCTAACTTGTAGACCATTGCTCGCTAGGTAGTCCACGAGCTTCTGTTTGACAAGTGACTTCATCACTTTACCACTACAGAGGTAAGGCTGACAGGTCTGTAATTCCCAGTTGCTCCTTGTTAGCCTCCCCTCCCTCCCTGTGTAGAGGGACTAGCTCTGCTACCCTCCAGTATTTCAGAACTACCCATGTCTGAATTGAGGTATTGAATAGCCCTGCTAGAAGTTCAGCCAGTTTAGTTGCCAATTCCTTAAGCCCCTTAGGTGCATCCCATCTGGCCCTGTGGCCTTCCTACCTTTAAGGCTTCTAGTCCCTTCTGCACTCTAGCTCCCTCTGCATCATTTGCCTGGTAAAGACTGGCTGCCTCATTTCAGGAATACTCCTGACAGCTGATTTGATGCCACTTTTAGACAGGGCCTACTGTCTTGTCTTGTGAAGACAAAGCCACTCTTCTAACCGTTGGTTAAAGTTGCAGCACCTGCCTCTTTTAGATGTTGGTGATTGTTGTACTGAGTATAAAGAAATGTTGATTGCACCATTTATGTAGGACAAAGAAGCTATATTTGGTAATAAAAGTGATGAGAATGATGACAGTGCACAATCAGTTGGTGGTGACATCAATCATTTTAAAGGGGCACTGTCAGCCTTGACCCTCGTTTTTTTGGAGAATTACATCAGTGTGCCTCTATGCACACACTGATCCCCTATGATGCACAGAATAGCCATAGATATGCTTTACAGCAGTATTCTTACCAGTATTCGTTATTTTCAAGAATTTCCACTTTCCTTCAGGTCCGTCTGCAAGTACCCTGTCCCCCAGAAGCATAAGGTAGCCAAGAGAGCATATCTGACACTGAGTACTGGCATGGACCCTGATTTTACACATGCCCGTGCTGACAAGCTAAATACAGCATGTATCTTAAAGTAAAGTATAAAAATCTTTATTTTATACAGGACAAGCTGGTATAAACCATCTTTAGGACAAGTCCTATATTATAGATGCTCCTGTTCTTTTCAGTATAGCATAAAGTACAAAACAATAACAGGTATAACAAATATCTTATAACATCCTTTACATCAACATTATATCTATGTCCTAATCATTGCACATACAACGTACACTCAGTTCATGTTTTAACTTCTTCATGAATAATTTAGCATCAATCTGATTAACTATGGATTCTTTATTTATTGAATTCCATATTCGAAACATAATAGCTGGGAAACTCATAGAGCTATATTTATTTATTAATTTTGGAGGAATAAATCCTCGTAAGGGTGTCTGACGTAAATTATGATGATGTTGTATTATTTCTAATTTTTCAAATAAGCAAGTTGGCCTTTTGTATGTAGAACTTTGTGAGTTAAATTTACCCATTGCAACTTCCTTTTTAAAGTTGGGGTTAATCATCCAAGATCACTAAACAAAAGTACAGTGATGTGAACCTGTTCCTTTCCCAATATAAACCTTGCAAGTCTATTGTACATCATGTCAACTTTGCAAGCTTCTCTTATGAGCGAAATCATATACATGACTTCCATAGTCCATGACTGGAAGTAGAAGTTGACTCACAACTGCCAGTCTCATTTGCTTATTCAAACATGATTTTGAGTCTAGCGCTCCCAATCGCTTTTACCTTATTTATGGTATCTTCTATATGATAGTCAAAAATCAGACTCTCATCCAGCCAGACACCCAAATATCTATACATTGTATCTTGAGCTATTTGATCACCATTATCAGTCATGATTTTAAATATTGGGGGCAGCAGCAATCTTTCCTATTTGTTTTTTCCTAAAAAACATTGATTTAATTTTTTGTATAATTCATAACCAAACCTGACTCCTTAATCCAAGTACAAAGTGCTAGAAAATCCTCTTGAAGATTTCTTTCCATTTGTTCCATATTCAAGCCATCTGCAACCAAAATGGTGTCATTGGCATAAAGCCTAAGATTAGAATTTTTTGCAACTTCCACTATGCCATTTATGTATATCAAAAATAAAGTTGGTCCAAAATTGATCCTTGGGGTACACCCCTCTGAACAGAAACACTGTCAGAGAGGAGACCATCCACACAAACCTGCTGGAAGCGGTCCTGTAGATAGGATGAAAACAATCCTACTACTTCTGTTGACAGGCCTATTTCCATAAGTCTGTCACACAGCAGGCCATGATCAACAGTGTTGAAGGCCTTGGAAAGGTCCACGAATACTGCACCCAACAACCTACCTCCCTCCAGTTGGAATGTAATCAAATCCACCAGGTCGGCGAGTGCGGTGCCCATGGAATGGTTCTTCCTGAAACCTGACTGGTAAGCTGAGAGCAAGGAGTGCTGTTCAAGATACTCTCCAAGCTGTTGCTGCACCAACCGTTCCAAGACCTTCGACACCATCGAGAGCAAGGCGATAGGCCTATAATTTGTGGGTTCAGATGGTAAACCTGATTTAAAAATTGGAATAATTTTGCATTCTTCCACGTTTTAGGAAAAATTCCTTCTGTCAGACTCCAATTAATCAGTTTTATCAGGATAGGCACAATCGCACTGACTGAATCTCTAAGAAACCTATTCTCAATTCCATCTAAACCAGATGATTTATATGAGTTTAATTTCTCAATTTCATCTTTTACTTGTTTATAGGAGACACACCTAAATCTAAAATTGGGAATATTTAAAGGTAAAAAAAAACATTATCAGAGTGTGTCTGTCTTCTTACTGGGGTATGAACCGGAATATTTAGAAGGGTTGAAAAATACTAATTTAGTATATTCAGTGACTTAATTGGAGTCTGACAGAGACCATTCTTAATCATCTGAATTTTAGGTCTCTGAAGAACAAGGACCTCAAAAGATTTTAACAAGGACCAATACTGCTTAGAATCAGAGGTTTCATTTATCTTAATTTTATAATAGGCTTGTTTTGCCTTTCTAATTTTTAGTCTTAAAGAATTTCTAACTGATTTATAATTTGCCCAATCCAAAGGACCCAAAGTTCTATTTGCTTTCTAGTCTAGATTTAATTCTAATCTGCTTTTTTAATTTTTCTGAAATCCATGGAACATGATTTTTCCTTTGCACTTTGTACTCAAAAGGAGCTAGTTTGTCACAGACTTCTCTATACCAGTTTGTGGATTCTTGAATTGACAAATCTAAGGAGGGCATTAGAATAATTTATCCCATTTTACCTCCATTAGTTTGGCTATAAAAGCTCTTTATTATAACCCTTAAAAGATCTCTTTTTATTTTTAGGGCTCTTTTATTTGGTATTTGAATGTTCCCTTTCCAAATTAAATTCACTTCTTAGAGAACAATGATCTCCCAATATAGGTTGATTTACTAAAATTAACTGAGGGTTAACCTTAGTTGAATCGAAAATAAAATCCAGTGTATTCCCAGGACTTTGTGGGTGTGTCTTCCTGGTAGACTGAGTGACTAATTGAATTACTGCCAAAGGTTAAAACTGGACTCCAGAGTATTACTCCTACTTTTGCCCCATGGGGCATTAAAGTCTCCTGTTAGGATCAATTATTTTCCCATGGAATTTTCCTGTATCTTCAAAGCCAATTGCTCATAATCACTTACTTTTGTTTTAGGTAGTGCATAAATTACCCCAACTATCAGATCAAATTCCGTAATCTCAACCAATAAGCAGTCGATTAGAACAATTACCCCAGCATAAATTTCTATAGATTGTCCTAAATCCCATCCCAGAAAAAGGAGAACCCCCCCTCCATGTTTACCCTTTCTATCCAATCTAAAACTTGAAAAAACTTCAATTTCTAACTCCTCTTTTCCAATCTGCGGGGTTAACCAAGTTTCAGTGAAAGAAACTAAATTTGGGGATTCAGATGATATCCAAGTCCTTAAATTTTTGTTTTTACACTTCTAGCACTATCACACATCAATCTTATCTTACTTAAGGACTCAAGACCAGGATTTCTTTTGACGTCTCCGTCAAAAGTCAATATAATAATTAAACAATTTAAGTTTGCCAAGGGGGGACATACCAAAAGAAAAACATCACCCCGACCCCTGAAACTAAAGCGTATTTTCCCAAATGCATTCCTTCTATTACATGCCAACTGTGTAAAAGAATCTCCAATTTTAGCATTTCCCACCTTCATAGTTCTTAATTGTAATGCTGTCACAGCAGGATTTTGTATTAAGTCTGAACCAGTCCATTTACATGAAGTGCAAATGTAATACAAACATAGAATCCCAGCCTTTGTAAAATCTTCATGTTTAGGTTAGTTTGGACAGTATGTCTCTACAACATTAAAACAGCTTTATCCTGTACAATAAGATAATTTCTAACTTTGTATTATACTACTAGATGGTAGGTAAATAAAATCTAATTATCAACAGGTTAATTATATAGCAACTACAAATTAGTGCATTCAATTTTAAATTTAAAACCATGCCCTAATTATTAGTGATTCATTTATGCTAATCCAGGGCAAAAGTAAAACAGCTTATCCTGTACCGTAAAGTAGATTTAAACTTTATATTATATTACAAATAGTAAGAGTAGCGAAAAACCAATTGTAAGCAAACTGATTATGTAATAGCTACCAATCAGTATATTCAATTTTAAATATTGAGCCGTGCCCCTAATTTGAATAATTCATTGATACTGTCCAGGGCTAAATCCCCTTTACAGGCTACAGTTCTATAAACAATAATCACAACATTTACCCCAAACATTCACTAATCATGAAATTCAACTGCTATATTTATTATTTAACAAAACAACCTAATTGTTTTAGAAGTTGCTTACGTTAAAATCTTACATCAAGTACACTCGAGCTACATAGCATTATCTATCTAAGTATACTTTAAACTAGTGTAGTGTGAGAGAATATTTACTTTAGTTCAAACTTGTGCCAGACCCTATAGAAAATGTCTCATAGATGTTGGAATTTCTATTCCGAGTGGCGCTCGCTCACTCACGCTCGTGCAGTACCAGCGCAAGCCTTTTCTAGTGGTTCTGCCCCTCCTCTACTGCTGACGAATAGGAACAAAACAACTGATGGTAATTTCAAGTGCTCTGGTAACCGGGAGCTTGTATTTAGTCAGAAAATCGAATGCAAGGTAGAGCTTTGGTACAGTAAAATACATAGTCTCACAACACAGATACTTTCTTCTATTGCTGTACTAGATCTGGCTGTTTTAAATAAAACCGAGTGCTGGGAAAGTAAAAAAAAGCTTTTAAAAGCAGTCGCCGAAATCTCATGCATGCACAAAAGTGGGATGAAGCACACATCCCGCGCACTCAGTCTCAATAAATTGTTTTACCAGTTCAAAGAAATAAAAGTGATGATAAGAAACAGTTGAAATGGTGACTCAGAACGAGAGTATTTTCTTAGTGGTGTTTGAAGACACTGCAGACGACATTTAATAATTTATCTGGAATTCAGTGGACAATGAAAATTAGCAATCACGTGAAGATCTAGTAAAATATCACATTGTGAATTTGTTCTATGTGATTTTTCCTATTCAGTTTGGGTACCCAGGTAGAGTTCACTTTTTATTTTAGTCAGCAAACCAAAATACAAATGGGCAGTTGCCTGTGTTTTAGTTGTTTATGCTATGAAATAGGAGGTGGTAAAAAATAACTACATTTCAATAGTACTTACTAACATACTACGATGCCAGCAGAGTAAGCCTAATGGTCTATCGAGTCTGCTTGAAAATCAGCACTCGGTCAGGACACTGTCACTGCCCCCCCACCTCCCCCGTAAATCCCCCCGACCCCATTGGAGTTGCACCTCCAGATTTGGCATTACTCAGTTTTACTTTCCCCTTATACCTGTCCCAGCCCCTCTTGAATCCCTCCACTGTATTAACAGCCACCAGTTCCACAGGCAGTGTGTTCCCAGGATCCACCACACCTCAGTAAAGTAGCATCTCCTAGCCTCTCCGCTGTGCCTCCCACCAACCAGCCTCATGGAGTGCCCCCTGGTGGCTCCCTCCTCCCTCAGCTAGAACACCCTATTTGGGCTAACCCTATTTACACCCTTAAGTTATTTAAAGGTCTCTGTCATATACTCTAGATAAATGGCTACTGCTCTTTACCATTTGACACTGTAACTGGAAAATCAAATACAAGCAAGGAGTTGTCTAATTACATTATAATAGGGCAGTGAGAAGTGTTATACTTAGCATTCAGGAGTTAAATGGATAGCTGTCATCATATTTGATTTTTCTTTTCGACATGAAAATGGAAAATAAAATGCAAACAGGAGTTTCTGTTTAATATACTGGGGACTAGAGACCTAGATGTGTGAAGCGGTTGGTTTTACCTATTTTATTACCACTGGATGTTATGTCAATCAATCAATCAAATCTTTTTTTAACCAGGTGATTATCATTGAGCAAAACTCATTTTCAAGATGGACCTGGATAGCTTCGAGACCAGTGTACAATACAATTAAGACATCAAAGTCCACAATAGTAACAGTATTCAGAAAGAGTGTCAACTAAAAAGTGGTAGTATTAGCGAGCACAACGCATCTGGTAAATGATGACAGTATATACACAAGAGCCTGTACAAGAAACATAAGCATAATTACAGGCATGTTACAGCAGATGTCACAACATATCTCCAGCAATCAAAAATAATTAGTAGGACTAGGGGAGCACAGCGAAGAGGGGGGATAGTACCTTAAGGGCATAAAGGAAGGTGGGAGGGGGAGGGCGAAGAAAAAAGGGTATAAGGGCAGAAAGGGTGGGGAGCAGTAAGAGGGAGAGGGGCCGAGGTGATGAAAGAAGGGATATAAGTTTTAGCAGCCATAGAGTGCTGTTTCTGCCTAATTAGTGGTAGGTAAGGCAATCAAGCATGACTGTGGGAATCAAAAGTATTTAGGTATCAAGCACAGTGACCAAAAATAAAGTATTTAGGAGCTAAGGGTGAGAAGGTGGATGGGAACAAATGGGCAGGGGTGGAAGAAGTGAAGCCAGACAGGATATAGAAGTGCACTACCTATAGCAAAATGGGAAGATTAAGGGCAAGGAAAGCATTTGCAGGATTCCTTATATGAACGAGCATATAGAGTTTTGAAGACAGACAGGTTGGTAGAAATGATGAGTTTCAATGTTTTTTGCAACTTGTTCCACCGACGAGCAGCACGTAACTTATGGCGGCCCTACCAAAGCATATTTTTACTTTTGGTACTTTCAGAGAGATATAGGCGGTACTTCTTAGTGCATAGTTACCTACCAAACTTAGCGGAAGGCAGTCAAAAATGTACTGGGGTAGTTTTTTTGTAATAGCTCTATAAGTCCAAAGTGCAGCATTTCTTTAACGTCTACAGGGTAGGGAAATCCACCCCATAGCCACATATAGGGATCAGTAGTGTGTTGAGAAGGGGAGGCCAGTGATAAACCTTAGTGCTCTATGGTAGAGTGTATCAAGCTTGTTTAGCATTGCGGCAGGGCACTGGCTATAGAGGAAGTTCGCATAATCTAGCAGTGAAAGGAAGGTAATTTGGACCAACCTCATCTTGGCTTCTTTAGTGAGAAGGTGTTTGATCCTAAAAAGTAGTCCAAGTCTCTGTCTTAGTGTTTTTGTCAGTTCCTCACTGTGGTAGGTGAAGGACAGTCTATTGTCAATCCAGACTCTCAGGTATTTGAAATTTGTTGCATATTCTAATGGTTCACCAAGTATTGTAGTAACCAGTGGAAAAGATCCAGAGGTGGTTGGGTTTGGAGGCTGAATAAAGGGCGAGGATAGCATTGCTTTAGTTTTTTTGGCATTTAAAAGCAGCTTTTTTTTATGATCTGAATCTGCAGCTGGTTGAAGTCAGATTGGAGGTCATAGTATGCAGCTTCAGGTATTGGTCTGCTTATGTACATCACTGTATCATCTGCAAATAGGTGTAAGTTGGCGTCTTTTACGCTCATGTCAATATTATTGATGTAAATTGCAAACAACAAAGGTCCCAGGATTGACCCCTGTGGCATTCCTTGCAGAAGAGGTTTAAGAGGTGAGAAATCACCTCCCTTTACTTGCTGTAGCCGGCCTGTAAGGTAATCGCAAACCAGCTCAAGAAAGTTGGTCCAGGCCAGTGTTCGAAAGGAAGAGAGGAGTAGGCTGTGGTTCACAGTATCAAAGGCCATACTTAGGTCCAGAAATACTGCACAGACAAAGTTCCTATCATCTAGGTCCCGTTGCCAGTCATTAGTCACCTTGGCCAGGGCGATGATTGTACTGTGTTGCGCTCTGAAGCCTGACTGCAGTGGGTTTAGCAGGCTATTGAATTCTATGTGGTTCTTAAGCTGGGTACTCACAATTTTCTCCTGTAACTTGGACAGTATTGGAAGAAGAGAAATTAGCCTGTAGTTGTTTAGGTCACATGGGTCACCAGATTTGAAGATAGGGATGACATGGGCCATTTTCCAAATGGGAGGTAGGCTACCAAGGATAGAGATTAATTAAAGAGATGTGTGATTGGCACAGCTAAAGCTTGGTAACCAATCTTTATGAAATATGGGTCTATAAAATCTGCTCCAGCGCTTTTTTGGGATCCAGTTGTAGTATAAGGGCTTCAACCTCTTTCAGAGTAGCAGGCTGAAACACGAAGGATGGTTTGGGGTCAATGAATTCATGGTCTTGCGTGCTAAATTGTGAGCATAAGGAACAAGTAGGTTAGTTGTCAAAGGCAAGCCCTGCGGTCGCAAAGTGATCATTGAGAGCAACATGGATAGATGGTCTATCAGAGATAGTGAAATTGCCAGATATATGTTTTGCAGGTAGAGAGTTTTTGGTGGTATGACCTGACAAGTCCTTGATTGTCTCCCAAAATCTAGAAGGGTTGTTAGAAGCAATTTCAAGTTCAGCTCGGTAATAGCTAGCCTTAGCCTCTTTGATCATCTGGGTGCAGGTGTTCCGTGCCCTCCTAAACCTACACCAGTCCTTTTCAAGCTTAGTTTTGCTCGCCGTTTTCCAGAGTGAGTCCCTTTTTAACATAGCAAACTTCAGCTCTGGTGAGATCCATCGGCAGGATTTATTCATCACCCTAGTTTTTTTCAGTGGTGCGTGTTTATTTAGTGCCGCGGACACTATTTCATGAAAATGTGTAAGCCCCATTCACTGTCTTAGATAAGTAAAAGTCCTGCCAATGCAAAGAATCTCTTAGCTCAGTAATGAAGGCCAAGGGTCAAAGGTTGCATCTGCATCTTTAAGGGTAAACTTAGATAAAGCCATAGCCATAGAATTTGATCTTACACAAGCAATAAAGCAGTGATCGCTGATATCAGAGAAAAAAGTGGCAGCATGTGAGAATTAATGGGGCCTATTTACTAAAATGACATCTGGCAATGTACTGTTGTTCATATTCTTTTTATTAGGGCATGTAGCTTGGTTGATAAGTTGCGACAATCCAAGGGAGTCACAAAGTGATTTTAGTGGTGTAGCTGCATTTGAAAATCAGTATAAGATGAGGTCACCTAGTATGATAATTTCTGAAGGATCAGGTCCTAGGATATTATTTAAGTGCTTTAGAAGCTGAAGTCCAGCAGAGGGGGGCCAATAACAACCAACCATACACAGTGAGATGGAAGAAGAGATCCCAACTTTTAGAGACAGGCATTCAAATTCATTTGAAACAGAGGTCAAGTTCAAGATTGTAGCTGAGAATTTATCCTTGACATAGATGGCCACACCACCGCCTCTGGCCTGTCTGTCAGTTCTAAATATAGAATAGTTGGGAATCTTCACTTCATTATCAGGCTTGTCAGCTTGCTGTTTATCTGGCTGATCCTGACACCCCCTGCTCACCATCATAGTCCTGGCTATATCCAGCAAGACATCACTGCTGATGTCATCTTCAGATACAGTATTTAGTTTCAATGCTTGCCATGGCACAGGGAAGGAGAGTGGCAAGTGTTATGGTCCTACAGGCTCCCCTAAAGTCCCCTGCAGCTGACTACAATGACATCATTTGGGAAAGTTTTGAGATACATCCATCACTGTAATGCTAGACCGAGATTGGGGGTTGGCACACTCAATGAATTCGACGGTCTCCACCTGACTAAAGAGGGAATCAGAGCACTGGGCCAGAAATTTGACGTCCATGTAGGACATTTAAACTAGCGGGTGGGGAGATGACGGTAGCTCTAGGAGAAGCACACATAGAGCCTGCTGTCTCTCCCCCAGCAGCTAGCACCAAATCCAGACACTCCAGGATGGCAAAAGCAGATAGCCAGGAACATAAACCCTTGCCGGCTCTGGCGTTGACCATCACAATGGAAAGGGAGGAACCATAAACAGGGAAAACTACAAAGGGATGAACAATAAGATCAACGGAGGCATGACAAACAAAGAGACACAGCAAGAGTGGTCAGCATTATGCTTCAATGCATGCAGTCTGGCTAACAAGATGACTGACCTCACTGCCACAGTAGCTGAGGCAGGACAAGACTAGGTGGCCGTGACCGAAACATAGTTCACAAATAATCATGGTTGGGAGGTGACTATCCTGGGGTACAACTTGTTTAGGAGAGATAGGACTGGGAAAAAGGGAGGGGGGTAGCTATTTATGTTAAGGATACCATAAGTGTTACAAAAATGCAGCAGACACTAGGGGAAACAGAGGATCTATGGATCACAATAGGGGGCCGGAAGCCGGAAACCCATTCGGTAGGAATAATCTACAGACCCCAAATCAGGAGGAAGCCAGGGATAAGGAAATCCTGGAAACCATCCTCCAGATGTCAGGCAAAGGGCACATGGTGCTGGTGGGGGATTTTAATCTGCCAGACATAGACTGGAATACCCACACAGCTGCATCACAGAACAGCAGGTAATTCCTAGTCACACTACAGGAAGCAGGCCTAAGTCAACTAGTGACATCACCCACAAGGGGTAACGTGGTTCTAGATCTGATATTCACAAATAGCGATAGGGTTATGAGTGTCGAAGTAGGGAACCACCTGGGCAACGGTGATCATAACACGGTATGGTTCAGGGTAAAAAGGACTATAGACTTCACACGCTCCAAACTGAAGGTCCT
Organism: Neoceratodus forsteri; assembly: GCA_016271365.2. Classification (NCBI taxonomy): domain Eukaryota; kingdom Metazoa; phylum Chordata; order Ceratodontiformes; family Ceratodontidae; genus Neoceratodus; species Neoceratodus forsteri. The sequence continues at coordinate 142,807,366 of JADMNL010000023.1, forward strand.
TGACTTCAAGAGGGCAGACTTCACAAACATGAAGGTCTGCCTAAGAGACAATCTTAGTAACTCAACAGAAGGGAGCGTTGAGGAATATTGGACAAGGTTGAAGGATGCAATAACCATGGTCACATCACAGTGTGCCAGTCAGGTTAGTAAGAACAAAAGGAGAAAAAACCCACTATGGTTTTCCAAGGAGGTGGCAACCATGGTGAGAGAAAAGCACATAGCCTTCAGAAAGTACACGGAGTCAGGGAATGAGGCGAACAAAACAGAATATAAACAGAAACTAAAAGAGACGTAAAGTGATAAGAAATGCATAGGCTCAACCAGAGGTTAGGATAGTTCAGGAAGTAAAAAAGGGTAACAAAACCTTCTACAGGTACATACATGAAAAAAGGAAGACCAAAGGGGGTATTTTTAGAATCACAAAAAAAGACGGACAAACCACAGAGCAAGATGGGGAGAAGGCGGAGGCACTCAATGAGGACTTCTGCTCAGTCTTCACACAGGAAGCAGACGGTAACGGACCAACAATAGGCATAAAGAAGTGTTCGATTGAAAGAATAGACACGGGTCCCTTCACAGAGGAAAGGGTCCTGGAGGAAATAGACAAGTTAAAGGTAAATAAAGCTATGGGGTCAGATGGGATACACCCAAGAATACTGAAAGAACTAGGGAGGGAACTGGCAGCCTCTTAGCAATACTCTTCAACAAATCATTAAGGAGCGGGGAGGTGCCGGAGGACTGGAAGAGTGCAATAGTAGTACCACTCCACAAGAGTGGAAGCAAGAAACAGCCAGGTAACTACCATCCAGTCAGTCTAATTGTCAGTCATGGGAAAACTGATGGAGTCCCTGCTGAAGGAAAGAATCATAGCTTTTTTGGAGCAAACCAGTCAGCTTGACAAAAATCAACACGGTTTCATGGCAGGGAGGCCCTGCCAGACAAACCTGGTTGATTTTTTCAATTGAGTCACCAAAACAGTGGATCAGGGTGGGGCAGTGATTGTGGTTTACCTGGACTTCAGCAAAGCTTTTGACACCATTCCACACAGGAGACTAGTCAAAAAACTGGAGAACATGGGAACTGGGCCCGAGGTTACAAACTGAGTCAGAAACTGGTTACATGGGAGAACTTGAAGTGTATTAGCAAATGGTACTCTGTCTGTGGAGGGGAGGGTGACTAGTGGGGTCCTGCAGGGCTCAAGTTCTGGGTCCGATCCTCTTCAACATATTCATCAGCGACATTGTAGATGAACTGGAGGGAAAGGTGTGCCTGTTTGCAGATGTCACCAAAATCGGCAACAGGGTAGATACAACAGAGGGACAGCAAAGCATGAAAGCTGATCTCCGAAAACTAGAGGAGTGGTCCAAGACCTGGCAATTGAAATTCAGTGTCAGAAAATGCAAGGTCATGCACCTGGGAAAGCGTAACCCAGGGAAACTATACTCAATGGGAGCAGCTGGTGGCTACCAGGCAGGAGCGAGACCTAGGGATGGTCATATCAGATGACCTCAAGGTCAGTAGACAATGTGAAAAGGCAGCACTAAAGGCTAGTGGTATCCTGGGATGCATAGGGAGGGGTATCACAAGCAGAAGGCATGAAGTAATCATGCTCCTGTATCGGTCCCTTGTCAGGCCTCACCTGGAGTACTGTGTCCAGTTCTGCAGGCCACACCTCAGGGAGGACATAGATAGGCTGGAGATGGTACAGAGAAGAGCAACAAAGATGGTGCAGGGCTTGCATCAGAAACCGTATGAGGCAAGACTTGATGACCTCAAATTATACTCCCTAGAACAACGCAGGAATCGTGGGGACATGACAGAAACATTTAAATATCTTGAAGGCAACAACAGGGTGCATGTGCAGAACCTCTTTCAGGTAAAGGACTACAGCAGGACTAGAGGCACAATCTTCAACTTAAGGGAGGAAAGTTCAGAAACAATATGAGGAAATTCCTCTTCACTGAGTGTGTTGTGGAACCATGGAATAGCCTGCCAGTGGGGGTGGTGGGAGCCAAGACAGTGGGGGAATTCAAGTGAGCATGGGACAGACACTGTGGGATACACAAGCAGGCAGCTAAGTAGTGGGGAAGGAAGCCAAGGGCAGACTTGATGGATCATATGGTCCCCATCTGCCGACAACTTCTATCTTCTGTGTTTCAACTAATGAAAAGGAAGATACAATTAGAACACCCAAGTTATAAGATAATTAGCCACTCTGGTGAATTTGCAGATCAAGACTTCCTACTCAAGGTATGTTAAACATACCCACAGTTTCCATCCCTTTAAAATGTTTTCCTTTGTTTTCCTTTTTGTACTTCATTAAGCCTCAGCAATAACACTAAACAAGTAAGTAACATCAGGCAGTGGGTAGAAGGGATAGGACATATGATGTTTGCCATAACACCCACCAACAGAGCAGGGAAAGCTGGATACCAAGAAGTGAAAAAATTCCCCAAGCACCTCCTTTTTTCTACATGACCTAAGCTAGTCACTAATTACCCTCCCAATTGTTCTATAATGTGTCTGAACTCTATTTCAGTGACAGGACGGCCTAGTGATTCAGACACAGAGCAGGGGGAGCTGGAGACAGGTGTGAAATATCTCTAAATCACTTTTTATTATTTCCATAACCTGAGCAAGTTACTGTTTAACTTCCCAGTCCTTAAACTCTGCAGAATTTCTCTGAACTCTATCTTGGTGTCAGTGAGGCCTAGTGATTCGGGTGCAGAGCAGGGAAAGCTGGAGAAAGAGACGTGAAAAATCACCCAACCACCTCTTTTCTCTGTGACATGAGCATGTCACTATTTAACGTCCCAGTCCTTAAACTCTCTGTAATTTTTCTGAACTCTCGCTTTGTGGACAAGACTTCCTCCAACTTATGAATTTGTTGGGGTTCACACAGGTAGTTGCCTCTGCTACCCATAGTCACAGTCACTCACTTGATCTGGTTTTCCTGCAGGGGATGGAGACTTCCAACTTGGTAGTGGAACCGGTCGCATGGTCTGATCATCACACCATAAGGTTCAATTTCCAGGCTCCACCTTATAGGCCTGCCCCTGTGGAGATGGTCAGATACCGCCCTTTGAGGGATGTGAACCCGGACAGACTATTGGCGGTATTAGACCTATCAGGACTTCCTGGGGCAAGCGAGGACTCAAAGAGTTTGGTTCAGGACTATAATAAGGCTGTTACTGATGCTCTGGATCCTATCGCTCCTGTCTGTGTTCATCCTCTCTCTCTCCACCCTCGGTCCCCTTGATTTGATGGGACCTTGAGGGAGCTGAGACAAGTTGGGCAAAGGTTAGAGTGACACTGGTGGAAATCGGCCCTTGAGGCTGACCACCTTAGATTGATGGATCATTATCGAATCTATCAATCAGCAGTCACTTGTAAGAAGGCAGAGTTCCTATCCGGTGAGATTGCTGCTGCTCAGAATCGACCAGCTCAGTTGTTTTGAACCATGGACAGGTTGTGCAACCCAACCTGTCTGCAGGTTTAGAGTGCGTTTTCACAAGTTAAGTGTGATGAGGTTGCTCGATTCTTTGCAGATAAGGTGGCCAACATCAGGACTGAGATCCAGCCTCGCGCTCTATAGGAGACAATGGTGGTCAGTGCTTGGTCACTCCTTCTCGGTTTTCCTGGATATCTTTCAACTGACTAGAGATTACGGACACTGTGTAGATTGTCCAGAGTAGGCCAACGGCTGTAGTTTGGATCTGGGCCCAACACGCCTGTTAATGGAGTGTATTGATTCCATCAGCCCTGTCCTTGCAGGGATTGTTTGGTGCTCCTTAGAGTCAGGTGAGTTCCACAGCTCCCTGAAGGAAGTGGTGATGACACTGCTCCTTAAGAAAGCTGTCCTGGACCCTAACTGCCTTGCCAACTCTAGGCCTATCTCTAACCTTCCCTTTGTTGGGAAGTTGATTGAGAAAGTAGTTGAGCTGCAACTGGAGAACCATCTTGCCATCCACGATATCTACGATCCCCTCCAGTCTGGTTTCCAGAAGAGGCACAGTACAGAGACTGCTCTGGTTTGGGTGCTCAATGATCTTCTGATGGCAAGAGATCAGAAGTGTCATTCCATCTTGATGCTTCTTGATCGCTCCTCAGCATTTGACTCTGTGGACCATGGGGTGCTGCTCGAATGCCTGAGGGTTATCTGCACCCTGGCTAGTCTAGTCCTCAGATAGTTTCATTCTTTCCTCTCCGGCAGATTTCAGAGGGTGGTCTCGGGGTCTTTTCCTCAGAGCCATTCTCTCTGCCGTGCAAGATCCCTCAGGGCTCAATGCTGTCCCCAATGTTGTTCGCAGTGTACATGCTTCCCTCTGAGACATTGTAAGACAATATGTGCTGAGGTTTCACTGCCAGGCAGATGATACCCAGCTCTATCTGTCTTTTGCGCCTGATCAGGATAGTGCGATCTCGGTCTTTAACAGCTGCTTGACAGAAATTCATGACTGGATGAAATCCAGCTGGCTGAAATTAAATTCTGAGAAGACTGAGGTGTTGGCGATGGATCCAGCTCACCAGATAGCGAGGACGGTAGTGGGGCATCCTTCCGGTCTTTGGCTCAGAGGTGCCCAGCTGCCTTCCTCTGAATGAGAGTGTGTGTCAGCAGTCATTTAGTCTTCCTTTTACCACCTTAGGAACGTCACCAGGATCAGGCACCTTGTTCCATCTGGCGACCTTCCTACATTGATCTACGCCTTTGTGATTTTGCGCCTGGACTACTGTAACTCCCTTTACCTGGGGCTTCCGGGGGTTGATATCCATCGCTTTCAGCTAGCGCAGAATGCTGCAGCACGTTTGCTGATGGGGACTCCTCGTTCAAGCAATATCACTCCTGTGCTCACGAACTGCACTGGCTGCCTGTACAGTAGTGGATCATCTTTAAGGTTGGGCTTCTGACCTATAGGCCTGCACAGACAGGGCCCGTGCTATCTGCAAGAACTTCTGATTCCATACAGCCCTGGCTGTCCTCTCCGCTCAACTGATGGGGTTGTTAGAGTTCCCGGGTCCGCTGAAAACATCTGGGGTCTGTGCTTTTATGTACATCGCCCCACCCTGTGGAACTTTCTACCTCATCAGATTCGAGAGTGCAGGACCATGGAGAGCTTCAAGGCAACTGTAAAACTCATTTGTTTACACAAGCATTCAGTGAGTATAGAAACATAGAAACATAGAAGTTGCGGCAGATAAGGACTGCAAGGCCCATCCAGTCTGCCCATTTCTTTTCTACCTTATAAATGTGCCATTGGCCTTTGCTCTGTCAGTGGCCTGTATTCATACTCATCTGTTTGCTCCCTTATGCCTATCCCATGCCTGTTTGAAGCCCTGCACTGTATTCATAGCCACCCCTTCCTGAGGTAGGCCATTCCATGCATCCACCACCTTTTCTGTGAAAAATTATTTCCTCACATTCCCCCTTAATCGGCCTCCCTCTAGTCTCATGCTGTGTCCTCTTGTCCTACTATTTTTCTTATATTTAAACATGTTAGACTCTTTCACCTTGTTAATGCCCTTAAGGTATTTGAATGTTTCAACCATATCACCCTTCTCCCTCCTTTGCTCAAGGGTATACATATTGAGCTCCATTAATCTGTCCTCATATGTCTTCTGATGCAGTCCCTGCACCATTTGTTGCCTCTCTGGACTGCCTCAATTTGTTAATGTCCTTGTGAAGGTGTGGCCTCCAGTACTGCACACAGTACTCCAGATGGGCCTAACCAGTGTCTTGTAAAGAGGTTATTACCTCCCTCTTACGACTTGTGATACCTCTACTAATACACCTAACATCCCCTAGCCTTACCTACTGCTTTAGAGGTCTGCTTAGATGATTTCAGGTCATCTGTGACGATGATCAAAGTCTCTTTCTTCCTTTGTGACTGCCAGCAACTCCCCTGCAGTCTATAGGTGGCTTCAGGGTTCTCTTCCTATGTGCATGATCTTGCACTTCTTTTGCATTAAATCCCAGTTGCCACTCTTCTGACCATTTTGCTAGTTTATCCAGATCTCTTCTCATTCTGCCCACCCCATCTGGATCATCTACTCTGTTGCAGATCTTGGTGTCATCTGCAAACAGACAAGCCTTACCCTCTAGTCCATCTGTAATGTCACTAATGAAGATATTGAAGAGGACTGGCCCCAGGACTGATCCCTGAGGTACCCCACTTGTTACTTGCATCTCTTCTGACTGTATACCATTTACCACTACTCTCTGTTTTCTGCCGTCAACCAGTTTGCCACCCAGTTGACCAACTTCTGACCCACCTGAGCCTACCCAGCTTATTTATCAATCTTCTATGTGGAACAGTGTCAAAAGCTTTGCTGAAGTCAAGGTAGGTGACATCAACTGCTCCCCCTTGGTCCACCACTCCGGTTACATAGTCAAAGAAATCTATGAGATTAGTTTGACAGGACCTTCCTTTTGTAAACCTATGCTGTCTTGGATCCTGTGCTCCTATGGATTCCAGGTGTTGCACTATCCTTTCCTTAAGGAGTGCCTCCATAATCTTATCCACTACTGAGATAAGACTGACTGGTCTGTAGTTCTCTGCCTCCTCCCTGCTACCACTCTTGTGGAGCAGGATCACATGAGCCTTTCTCCAGTCTTCTGGGACCTCTCCTGTGCTCAGAGACTCACTAAACAGTTCTGCTAATGGCTCTGCTAGTTCCACCCTTAGCTCCTTAAGTACCCTGGGATGTATGCCATCAGGTCCCATTGCCTTGTCCACCCTGAGCTTAGCGAGTTCTTGTAGGACCCTTTCTTTTGTGAAGGGAGTAGTGCTCACCTCCCTCCCCCCGTGTCCATGGTGCTGAGCTGTGGGTCCTGCCCTACCTTCTGTTCATTAAATACTGAGCAAAAGTATCTATTTAGGATAGAGGCTTTTACAGGGTCCTCCTCCTCCTCACATGCCCCCCTTTCTCCTTTGATCTTAGCGATACCCCCTCTGGACATTCTCCTTTCACTAATGTATCTATAGAAAGTCTTGTCACCTTCTTTTACTGTTTGTGCTAGTGTTTCCTCAGTTTGGGACTTTGCCTGCCTTGCTGCCTTCCCTGCTTCCCTTAGGGCAGTTTGGTATGCCTCCCTATCTTCATCCTGCTGTGTTCCCTTATATTTCCTGAAGGCCAGCCTTTTGGCTCTGACCTTTTCTGCTAATGTATTTGAGAACCAAAGTGGTTTCCTTCTTCTTTTGCACTTCCTTTTCTGTCTAACACAAAGGGATGTTGCTTCAAGTATTGCATCCTTAATGCTTACCCACTTTGCCTGTACCCCCTTCCCTGTGTTTCTTTTTGCCAGGGCTATCTTAACTCTGTTGGCCATCTTATCAAAGTCAGCTCCTCTGAAGTCCCATATTTTTGCCTTGGAATGGGATGATTTAGATCTAGTACTGTATCTAATTTATTTGTCCTCTGTATTGTTAGCATTTTTATAGTTTATTATTAATTTATTGTTTTAAACATTTTCACTATTTTACTGTATAGCGCTTTGGTTTGTAGAATTGTGTTTCACAAATAAAGCTTATTATTACTAGTGTCAGTATGGTCTAGTGATTATAGCACAGCCAGTCAGGTAACCTCACGCTCACTTAATGTAATAGTTAATCCCTCTGTAAACTCTCTCTGATCTGTCTCTGTGGCAGTTTTGGTCTACATGCAACAACCTTGAGAATGTAAAATAAAAAAGTGGTGTAAAAAATATCCCAGAACCACAGCTTCACTTAATCCTTCCAGTCATCTTCTATCTAACATTTTTGTAATCTATCGTGTTCTCTTTGCTTTCTGATTTCAAACTTAAGAATCTTAGTCTCCCTGCAGACTGGAGTGTGACCTCACGGAAAGCCCTCAGTTTACTGCAGTCGGAGTCTACAAAGCCCTTTTTGTCTGCATCAACCAAACTGCTGAATTTTTTATGCAGATAAACATGTTTTTATTTGGTCAGATGATAGTCTCTGTCAGAACAAAGCAGTTGTAGACTACTCCTTAGCTCTGCAGAGAACTGAACAAGCAGTAAGCTTACGGCGACTGTCTTGTGCATTAAGTGATCACCTTGGCCAGCACAGGTGCTCATTTTACTACTTACATTTCATTGGCTGATTGACTCCCTCTGCTGCAGTTGCCTACTCATATTACAAATGACTGCTAAGATTCAATGCACTCCTATGAGAAATGCAACATCTGTAAGCCAAATAATAGGAATTTTGTTACGCTGCAGTATTTGGTTTATGGATGTTCTTTGCAGTCAGCACTGAGAGTTGTGATATTGGACTACAGAAGGTACCAGGTAGCAACCTGGCAACTATTTAGTAGTGGCAAACATGGTTACATTACTCACAGGGTGCACTGAATCTTAGCAGTCATTTATTCATGAGGGTTGGCCCCTTTCGATGCATCCCTCCCATTTAGTGAGTACATGGTTATTCTTTCTGGATTAGTACATCTGCTCATACCACAAGCTGCAGCTTTGGAAGATCACAAGGTCCTCCAGCCAGTCTACTGTCATTTGGTCTCTGCTACTGTGCTGTCCTCTGGGTCCTCTGTTCCCTCCTCTCCAGTCAGGTCAGCAATTTATTTGAAAGCAACCCCCAGGTTCTTTGCAGGTTTAATTTTTTTAAAGCTTTGTTTGCCAGCACCTGCTCCTGGAGAAGACATGCGCTGAGTGATCACATACCTGCAAGCCCATTTGCTCAGAGGCAGGCTTGATGTGCACACTCGAACGTCCCACTTCCTGATTCACAGTCGTGACCAAATCAGCCTGTGCCAGCACTCCCCCACAGATCCAGACTGGGCAAGCATATCCGGACTGCCAGCAACATGACTCCAATCGAAGCACAATTGCCTCTGTATGAGCGGGTCGAGTCAGCCCAGACTGGAGGGACCCAGATCTGCTACAGTACCAGTCCACCCTCCCTAATAGAAACTTATCTAAATGACTGGGTTCTTAAAGGACACTGTCAAGCCCTTAGGCCTCAAAGTGTCTCTAGTTTAAAAACACATTTTATGATTGGTCACATTCAGTAAAGATTGCTTATGTAGCTGGTAGTTTGATTCTGATTCATTTTTTTCTTTTGAAAGTGAAGACTGCCTACCATACTGGTGTTACCATGTAAAACCTGCTTGTTTACAGCCTTGACCACCCCACTGCATCTATCTATCTTAGATTTGAAACACCACTAAGACAACCCAGTCACTCATGATACAGTGGGAGGAGAGGAGACTATTGCATCATGAGTGGCTGCACTGCTCAGGTGTGTTTGTAAAGTTCAGTAAGTATGCAATTAGTGTAGATCAAGGATTTGAAACAAATCAAATTTAGGTATAATGACATCATTAGCAAACATTTCAGTTCTACTAAGAAAGGAAGTAAATAAAACAATCAACATCAATCTAATAACAGAGAAGGTAAGCAATAATAAAATGTGGGTTTTCAACTTTAAATAATGTAATATGAAAAGAGCTCACAGTGTCTCTTTAATCATCGGAATGAGTAAATGATCACCTTTTTCACGAATTACACATTTGTCGCTCACAGAATAAAATTAAAATATAACACTTTCTACTGCTGGGTACAGTAAGAAATTATTTAATAATCTCAGCTGTATGATCCTAAGTGAAGTAAAAAATATAAGACTTTCAAAGAATGGGTATTATTATCTACTAAAATATGTGTAAGTGTAATTTTCCAATAGCTGAATTCAACTTTTTTTTCAACGTGTTTACTATGTCCCTATTATTTGTCTTTTCAATATTCTTAAATAAACTAGTACATATTTTTCTGACTGTGCCAAAAACACCCATGTGTCAAAAACTGACTTCACAATTGCTGTATTTGGGGCATCATATTCTGTTGTTCTACAGGTAATAAAGAAAAGTTGCACACTGGCCAAATAGTTTCAACTCTGATTCTCCATCAATGAAGATCAGAAGAAACAAGGCTTGATTCCTGCCTTGAAGTCCTGCTGCTGCTATACCTGCCTGTCCCTCTGCTGCAGTTGTGGGGGACGGGAGGGGCGAAAAGGATGGCTGGCACTGAGGGAACTGCTGGGGCTCAAGAGCCCAAAGATGCCCCCAAACTGGGTGCTTACAATAGTCTCCTGGCTTCATAGATTTTCAAATTGTATAATGATGTCCTTACAAAAAGAATGAATCAAGTAACATACAAATCAAATGAAACCAAATTAAACTGAGGACATTATATAATCCTTCACAATATTTGCCATCGGTGGCAATTGATATATCTGTATAATACTTGTGCAGTTGCTCAAGTATAGTTAGGGTAGAACAGTGTTCCATGTTAAACCCCAACCTTTGCACCTTAATAACTTTGGCAGCATTCAACAAAATTCAACAAAATTTGGTATGCGTAGTCTGGGTGGCAAGTTCTTGAGATGTGGAAATTTTTGTGACAGCTGTTTAACCGGATTTGTAGATCTGGAAATGTACAAAAATACATAAAACTGCCATTTTTGTGCCATTGTTTTTGCTGTCACGTACTGCCACAGTAGTATGGAATTTTGTTCTGAAACTTTTAGGCCAGAAGGGGCGTGTCCCAAGAGCGTGCCTTCCGAAGGCTTCATGAACAAATATTAATCAGTTCCAGAATTACAAGGTTTTAAACAGAGCTTCGAGCATGCTCAGACAGATTTTAGATAACCCACTGATCAGACCCAAACATTTTTCTTTCATGAGCATTTCTAGGTCATGATTTATTGTGTTCTGGGTCTTGAGGAAAATGTTTGAAGCTATAGCCACTATCTTTTCTGGGCAAAAAAGAAGGAAATATATAAGAACAAAATCTTACTTTGAGAGGGCTTTTGTAGTAGGTAACAACTTGTAGGACTAGTGTCCCCTAGCGTCAGAACCACCGTGAGCTTTGCTAGCAGTGTCTGACTGGGACCACACCTGAAATCACATGACTGATGTCAGCATGACACTATATAGTGGGATCTTCACATCCACCCACCAATTCTTCCCGCCATCGTCCTGTGCACGTCGGAACTTCTGAAGCTAGCCGCAGCAGTTCGATTGCCTAATTCTCGGACTAAGTATCTGATTTTTCTCTTGCTAATTTCTTCTTCAATTCCTTGTATGTCATCCACTTCATCCACTAAGACAACCCAGTCACTCATGATACAGTGGGAGGAGAGGAGACTATTGCATCATGAGTGGCTGCACTGCTCAGGTGTGTTTGTAAAGTTCAGTAAGTATGCAATTAGTGTAGATCAAGGATTTGAAACAAATCAAATTTAGGTATAATGACATCATTAGCAAACATTTCAGTTCTACTAAGAAAGGAAGTAAATAAAACAATCAACATCAATCTAATAACAGAGAAGGTAAGCAATAATAAAATGTGGGTTTTCAACTTTAAATAATGTAATATGAAAAGAGCTCACAGTGTCTCTTTAATCATCGGAATGAGTAAATGATCACCTTTTTCACGAATTACACATTTGTCGCTCACAGAATAAAATTAAAATATAACACTTTCTACTGCTGGGTACAGTAAGAAATTATTTAATAATCTCAGCTGTATGATCCTAAGTGAAGTAAAAAATATAAGACTTTCAAAGAATGGGTATTATTATCTACTAAAATATGTGTAAGTGTAATTTTCCAATAGCTGAATTCAACTTTTTTTTCGACGTGTTTACTATGTCCCTATTATTTGTCTTTTCAATATTCTTAAATAAACTAGTACATATTTTTCTGACTGTGCCAAAAACACCCATGTGTCAAAAACTGACTTCACAATTGCTGTATTTGGGGCATCATATTCTGTTGTTCTACAGGTAATAAAGAAAAGTTGCACACTGGCCAAATAGTTTCAACTCTGATTCTCCATCAATGAAGATCAGAAGAAACCAAGGCTTGATTCCTGCCTTGAAGTCCTGCTGCTGCTATGCCCTGCCTGTCCCCTCTGCTGCAGTTGTGGGGGACCGGGGGAGGGGGCGAAAAGGGATGGCTGGCACTGAGGGAACTGCTGGGGCTCAAGAGCCCAAAGATGTGCCCCCAAACTGGGTGCTTACAATAGTCTCCCTGGCTTCATAGATTTTCAAATTGTATAATGATGTCCTTACAAAAAAGAATGAATCAAGTAACATACAAATCAAATGAAACCAAATTAAACTGAGGACATTATATAATCCTTCACAATATTTGCCATCGGTGGCAATTGATATATCTGTATAATACTTGTGCAGTTGCTCAAGTATAGTTAGGGTAGAACAGTGTTCCATGTTAAACCCCAACCTTTGCACCTTAATAACTTTGGCAGCATTCAACAAAATTCAACAAAATTTGGTATGCGTAGTCTGGGTGGCAAGTTCTTGAGATGTGGAAATTTTTGTGACAGCTGTTTAACCGGATTTGTAGATCTGGAAATGTACAAAAATACATAAAACTGCCATTTTTGTGCCATTGTTTTTGCTGTCACGTACTGCCACAGTAGTATGGAATTTTGTTCTGAAACTTTTAGGCCAGAAGGGGCGTGTCCCAAGAGCGTGCCTTCCGAAGGCTTCATGAACAAATATTAATCAGTTCCAGAATTACAAGGTTTTAAAACAGAGCTTCTGAGCATGCTCAGACAGATTTTAGATAACCCACTGATCAGACCCAAACATTTTTCTTTCATGAGCATTTCTAGGTCATGATTTATTGTGTTTCTGGGTCTTGAGGAAAATGTTTAGGCTATAGCCACTATCTTTTTTTTCTGGGCAAAAAAAGAAGTGAAAATATATAAGAACAAAATCTTACTTTGAGAGGGCTTTTGTAGTAGGTAACAACTTGTAGGACTAGTGTCCCCTGACGTCAGAACCACACGTAAACTTTTGCTAGCAGTGTCTGACTGGGACCACACCTGAAATCACATGACTGATGTCAGCATGACATATATAGTGGGGTCTCACATCCACCCACCAATTCTTCCCGCCATCGTCCTGTGCACGCTGGAACTTCTGAAGCTAGCCGCAGCAGTTGATTGCCTAATTCTCGGACTAAGTATCTGATTTTTCTCTGCTAATTTCTTCTTCAATTCCTTGTATGTCATCCACTTCATTGATGGAATCGCATAAAAACAAGTGTGATTCTTGCTGAGTCCAGCTTCCGCACAAAGACCAGCATACCCTCTGCCTTCTGTTTGGGCCTGGATATTAACATCAAGGAGTGTGAGGCCTGCATCAAGTTTAACCAGGCCACACAAAAAGGTACCAACAGTCCATCGAAGCCCATCTACTCAAACTCGAAATGGCTACTATGGAAAGGAGCTTAAAAACTTAAGTGCACCTCCTCCTCTCCATCCAACTCCACAAGAAGAAAAGAGGGACAAGGAAAAACACCAGGACTGGGAGTAGTCCCGCCTTCTCCAAAGCCGCCCTTGGGCTCTTCAGTGGAGGAATGGCCCTCTTCCTCTGGAAAATGAGCACTGCGGCCAAGTCTGCACTCCTGTCTAAAGAGCAGGCTTTGCCCCCCGCCACTGGTTACAGTGGGTGTGGGTGTGGGTGGCTCAGATTCTTCTGAGGCTGCCACTGCACTTAGGCCCACCTCCACCTCGGGCTCTAAGTGGTCTGGCACAGCCAATAAGCCACTCATTGGACCTTCCGACAAGTGCCCAGCTGGGATCAATAAGACGGTCGTCGAACCCTCCAATGATCGCTCGACCACTTTATGTCCGCTCGGTTCTGACAACGTGCAGCTGGACGTCAGATCCATCATGGCCGAGGGGCAAGGGTTGCCCCGGGGTTCTTCTTTCGGTGAGCCCCTTTATCCTTCTCCACCAGAGTTTCCTCAGCTGTCCCCAGAACTGCAGGACCTGGTGGACAGAGACCTTTCATCAGGTATACCTGACGACAGAGTGACCACCGGACTGATGGCAGCTCTGCCACCACTGGCTGCTGGGGTGCCAGATCACGCACCTCCTCCATTCCCATTGGCCCCGTTGCACCCTCTGTTGGGACCGCCTTCTGGCCATCCTCCATCAGGACCCCCAGCAGGCGTGCTTCCTTCAAGGCCACTGTCAGGTCTTCTGCCTTCAGGCCCTTCACCCAGGTTCCCCCTGTCAGGGCTGCCGTCAGGGCTGCCGTCAGGCCTCCCACTGTTGAGACTGCCGTCAGGCTACCCTTCTTTAGGGCTACCATCAGGCTACCCCCATTGGGGCCACCATCAGGCTACACCCCATCAGGGCCATTGTAAGGTTACTATCCTTCAGGGCCACCGTCGGGCTATCCCACATCGGGGCCACCATCAGGCTATCCCCCATTGGGGCCGCCATCAGGTTACCCTCTGGCTGGGCCTTCATATCAGGATTTTCACCATTTGGCTACCCTCTGTCAGGCCCTACGCTGGATCCCTTTTCGATGGGTTATTTCTACCCGGCATACCCTGGGGCCCAGTCACCACTTTTTTGGGATATGCCCGCCATTATTCTGTTCCGGGCTTCTCGATGCATGGAATACATGCATCTGGTTCTGGCTGTCATACTTTCCATCCACCACCTCCTCCCACTCCTCCTATTGCTCAACCATAGGTAGACTTTATGGAGATTTTGCAGTCCTGGTGGTCTGAGACAAAGTCTCAGTTGGTCTTGGAACTGGACAACAGGCATACATGACCCTTGGCCGAAGAGCGTCCAGACCAGACACCTAGGCACCCTCTCCAGTTACCCCCATGCCTCGATGTCAGGCCTGATGACAGGCCATTCACTGGCTCTGACGACTGAAGTTGCTCCTAGTGAAACAGGGTTCACTCTTCCGGACAAAGATCCTGCAGATTCAGGTGACTCCGATTTGGATTCTGAGTCATCCTCAGAGGGTATGGGATTTGAGACTCCTCCTCCTGAGGAGCCAGTCCTGAGAGAGTCCCCCAAGTCCCTCAAAGGATCCCTCTTCGTGGACCTTCTGAGTCAGATAGCAGAGGCACAAGGTTGGAAGTCGATGCTCAGGACCCAAAGTGGCAGAGGTTGGCTGAGCATCTAGACTTCCCAGAAATGAGTCCAGTACTTACCCCCCCCCCATGGCTCGAACCTCATGAGGATTTGTCCTCCACCATTTGGCAGAGACCCTCCTCTATCCGCTATGGCCAAGAAGGAACACCAGGTATACAGAACACCTGAGGGAAGAATCATCTCAAGCGCATGCCAAAGCTGACTCAGTGAGTGTCACTACGAACCATGAGAGGTCCGCCAAGCCGAAGCACCTCAGCACTTTCCCTTCCGACTAAGAATCCAGACCGTTGGGCCTGTTCGGGAGGAAGTTTTATTCATCCTCTACACTAGCTATTCGTGAACTTAATTATGTGGCACACATGCTAGTGTACCAGAAATCTGTGTTCTGACAGCTCGAACCCACAGTCAAGGCCCTTCCAGACTCAGAAGCTAAGTCCACCTTGGCTAATACTCTCCGGTCTACTAAGGTGGCTGGACATCATTCTTTATGGGCCACCTATGATGCAGTGGATTTCCCCACTAGAGGCATGGCTACAGCAGTAAGCCTCCATAGATTTTCTTGGCTAAGAATTTCTGGCCTAGCCCCTGACATCCAGGTGGCTATCCAGAATGCCCCCTTCAGAGGCTCTGTCCTGTTTGGCGGAGATGCCCAGGACATTATTACAAGTCTTCAGGATAAAGACACTGTCCTTCAGTTGGTACATACTATGTATTTCCGGAAGTCTCAGCCATGACATCCCTTTCATTAGAAACAAGCACCAGATGAAAGCACAACAGGCACCTTCGGGCATGCCTGGGTACATCAGCTAAAAAGCTTGATCACACTCTCAAATTTCTAAAAAACCCTAAACAAACCTCCAGACTTTTCCCATTATCCAAATGCACACATTTCCCAGTTAAGGAGGAAATCACGGCTCTTCTTGAAAAAACAATAGAGCAAATCAGATCAGGAAGGGATTCTTCTCCCACTTTTTTCTGGTTCCAAAGAAGACAGGGGATTTGCACCCAGTACTAGACCTCAGGACCCTAAACCTCTTCATAGAATAAAAGAAGTTTCGGATGCTGACGCTGCAAAGTCTGCTGCCTCTCCTGACCAAGGACAGTGGCTTTGTGCCCTGGACATGCAGAATGCATATCTGCACATCCAGTGTTTCATCTTCACTGCAGATTCCTCAGGTTTTCATTCCAAGGGGAGCATTACCAGTTCAAAGCCCTCCCTTTTAGCCTTTCCTCAGCACAGTGAGTTTTTACCAAGTGTCTTGTGGTTGTGGCAGGAACCCTGAGGAGTCAGGGGCAACCTTTTTGAGCAGCTGGGCATTACTGTCAACTACCCCAAGTCCCAGCTTGCTCCTTCCCAGCACCTACAACTTATTGAGGCGAGCCTGGACATGGTCCAGGGTATGGCCTCCCACCCCCGGACAGGGTAATGACTCTGCAGAGGCAGGCCCAACAGTAGCCTCCAACCAACACATTTCAGCCAGGGCGGTCCTTCGCCTTCTTGGGCTCATGGCAGCAGCTATCGCCATGGTTTCCTTGGCCAGGCTGCACATGCGCATCTCGCAGTGGACTCTCAGGTCTCAATGGGATCAGAGGGCAGATGACCTGGACAGCTCTGTCCTAATCTCCATCCAATGCAGAAAGATTTATTTATTTTTTTTATTTATTTAGTTTTTGTTGACCAAGTAAGTGCACTAGACAAATCCTGCCTATTTTCAGGCACGACCCGCGGGAGGGGGATACAGATGAATGCCAACTGACCTTGAACCAGATTAAGCTGTTGGTGGTATTTTTAGTGAATGAGGGAAATTTGGCCAGGGCATCAGGGAAATTCCCCTACTCTTTTCAATAAGTGCCATGGGATCTTTAACATCCACCTGAACTACCACCAATCCAGGCAGATGGGACCTCGGTTTAATGTCTCATCCGAAAGACGGAAGATTTGCAGTGGTGGCAGAACTCCAACAACCTGACACGAGGAGTTCTTTACCAGGCCCCTCCTTATTCACAGATCCTGACCACGGATGCATCAGGAACAGGTTGGGGTGCCCATCTCAAGTCACAGGACCCAGGGCCTGTGGTCTCCTGTGGAACTACACCTGCACATAAATGTGCTAGAAATGAGAAGCGGTCCTGTATGCTCTTCAGACATTTCAGCATATACTTCAGCAGGACATGTTGTCTCTCAGTCAGACAACATGTGTGTAGTGTGGTGCATCAACAAGCAGGGGGCGCCGCCCATATCCTCTTTGCAGGGAAGGATATGGTCTGGAATTGGGCTGTCTTGCACAAGGTTCACCTCCTGGCAGTTCATGTTCCAGGCATGCAGAATGTTCTCGTAGACAGTCTCAGCCGCACCAGGGTAAGAGCACATGAATGGGGAGCTAAAGCAGGAATTAGTAGACCACATCTTCAACCGTTGAGGTCATCCAGATGTGGATCTGTTCACAGCTCCATCAAATGCAAAACTTCACAATTCTGCTCGCTCGATCCCATGCATGGTGCTTTCTGGTAAGATGCACTGTTGCTTTGTTGTGCAGGTAGGTTTTTGTACACCTTCCCTCCCTTTCCAGTTACACAGAGAGTGCTGATCAAGCTTCAAACAGAAGGAGTTCAAATGATTTTGATAGCTCCATTTTGGCCTTGACAAATTTGGTTTCCGGTGCTTCAACAGCTGGCAGCAGAACTTCCGGTTCCTCTACCGCTTTGTCGCGCTTTTTGTCCTGGAAAGCATTTTTTTCATTGCTGTTACTTTGGCTCAGAGAATTTCCAGCTTCAGGCCCTGATGTAAGGAGCCTTATTTGTTTTTTCACAGAAACTGAGTGGCTCTGTGAACTAATCCTAAGTTTCTTCCAAAAGTTGTTTCAGAGACTACGTTGAATCAGTCTCTTTAACTGCTGGTGTATTACCCTGAGCATGTCAATCAGTGGGAGGCAATTCCTGCACACGTTAGATGTTCACAGAATTTTGCATTACCACACTAACAGGACAAAAGATCTCTGAAAAACAGACTAGCTTTTTGTTTCTGTTGCACCAAAAAGAGAAGGTGCGGCAGTTTCCAAGCAATGCCTTTCCAAATGGTTGGCCAACTGCATTATTTTTTGTTACCAGAAGTATGGTAAAGTCCTACCGGGGCAGGTTAAAGGACATTCTATCAGGGGTATGGCTGCCTTGACAGCCTATTTCAGAAATGTATCTGCTGCAGAGATTTGTGCAGTTGCAACTTGGAGTTCTGTCCACACTTTTACTAAACACTACAGTTTGGACATCGCCTCTAGGCGCAGGGCTGGTTTTAGACCAGCTGTCCTTTAGGGACTCCTGTCCTAATTTGCTGGCTGTTTACTAGCCTTTCAGTTCCAGCCCCCCATACTGTTTTTGCTCTGTGCCTCAGACTCTACTGCTTGGGATTCAGTCCTATTATAGACATTTACTGCAAGAGCCCTCTGAAGTAAGATAGTACAGTTATGTAAGAACTTACTGTAACAGTAGATCTTCAAGAGAGGCTGTTGCAGTAGGCAACTTTTTCCCTCCTCCTTTCCTCTTGTTTAATCTGTAGCTTTTTCCTTGGAGTATTTTCTTGGCTCCAGAAGCCTGTTTTCCTTTCATCTGTCATGCCTCTTTGAGGTCCCTGGCAGAAGAACTGAGGGCGGACGTGGGGACCACCCACTATATAGTGTCATGCTGATGTCAGTCATGTGGCGTTGGGTGGGCGTCTCCGTCAGACACTGCTAGTAAAAGTTTCCATGTGGTCCTGATGCCAGGGGTGCTAGTCCTACAAGCTATTACCATTGCAAGAGCCTCTCTCGAGATCTACTTTACGGTAAGTTCTTACGTAACTGTACTTTATTTAAAAACAACAGACACATGAGTCTTGTTAAACAGGACCTGATAAGGGTAATTCTGGTGTTTGATTTTCAAAAAATGGGCCAGTAATACCTTTTTAGGACTTGTTGAGTTCTTTGGCTGTCAGCTTACCGAGATGGATAATTTCTGTGTAGTGAGAAATAAATTCTTGGGTCGCACATTTACATGCAACCCAAAAAAATTTTTGTGAGCACCAAAAATGGAATTCTAAATGTGTGCACTAAGAATCCCATTTTTCATGCACATGAAAAATGATTCTGTTGCACTTAAATGTGCAACATAAGAATTCCTTTTTTGGTGAGCATGAAAAACTGTAGGTGTCTTTTACATGCTTTTAATCATAACTTGGCTGTTTTACAATACTGTAATCACAAATTTTGAACATACTGTTTACATGACCCTACCTCATAAACAAGAATGGTGGAAATTTCCAAATACAGATTGAAAGGTGATTTCATAGTCACTCTGCAAACCCCCTTTTGGTGGAATTTGTAGCAACCAAGTTCATGACCTGGGGTCAAAATTTCAAAACAAATTATGAAGAAATGTGTACAGGGCTGACCTTTGACTCAGGGAGTAGTGAGTTTAGATCCTGTTCCAGAGGTCTGAGTTTAGAAGCAAGCTCAGTGACCTGACTTTATGGGCCAAGACTGGGGAGATGACTCTGCTGTGTGACACCACCACCAGGCTGGGAAGAGACCATGCAGTTTTGGTCACACAGGCAATAATTAACCATATAGCCAAGAGTTATCTTCTCTTGGCATAGAGCCTAGAGGGACCTACACTTGTACCCCCATAGCTGCACTTCCACATCCCTCCACACAGCCCCAAAAAAGTTTTGTATTTATTGCCATTGGGGCCCTTCGCTTCATCAAGCAGATGGACTCTTCCCTTGGTGCATCTGGGCCCTGTGCATCTGCATAGTGTTCAAGCAGTTCCTGAAGGACCTGCCTGAACAAGGATATGATTCCACTATCTCAAAAACAATAAAAATGAATTAAATAAAACTGTATTAATGCATCAATTAGGGCTCAACTTAACCTCACAACAGTAAGGAAATGCAGCATTATGGATTCCAAAACTAACTTCCCACCTCACCCCCTTCCCAAGCAGCAAAAGGACAAGACCACATAAGCAACCACAGACAGCCATCAAGTAAGACAAAGAGCATACAACTGTTTCCAGATTACACAAATGCAGTAGTGCTGATGTGCTACCTTCATGGTTTTGTATCTGTTGGTGCAGAAGTGTGTGTATGTCTTATAGTGTGCGTGAATACCTGTGGCTACAGAAGTGCTTATCCCACAGGAGCCCATGCTTCTGCAGACAGAAGTAGTGTTACAGTTTGGGTAGCATGGATTTCTGTTTGTGGCTGCAGAAGTAACCCCACAGGGGACCTGTGCTTCTGCAGCCAGAGGTCAGTGTGTATGTCTTAAACCTGTGGCTGCAGAAGGGCAGGTCTCTTGGGCCTGTGCTTCTATAGCCAGAACTGTGTGCATGTCTTACAGTGTGCATGAGTATCTGTGTCTGCAGAAGAGCTGTCCCCACAGGGGCCAATACTGCAGACAAAAGTAGTAATTCAGTTTGGGTATCATGGATTTCTAGCTGCACTTGAAGAAGTGTGGGCCCTACAGAGGCCTGTGTGTGCATGTCTTACACCTGCAGCTGCAGAATTGTGTGTATGTTTTACAGAATGCATGAGTACCTGTGGCTACAGAAGCACTGGGCCCATCGAGGCCTACAGTTCTTCAGACAGAACTGTTGTAATTTGTGTATTATGTATTTGTATTTGTGACTGTTGGGGCCTGTGCTTCTGCAGACAGTTGTGTTGTGATTTAAGTATTGTGGATTCTGTCTGTAGCCAGAAATAAGTGTGTATTCTTGTGGTGTTCCTTTCACAAATACAGTTCCATGAAAGTAGCTAAACATGTGGCTCAAGGGCTGGTGCCAGGAAAAAGGACACAAATTTGTAGGGAACTGGCAACAGTTTTGGGAGCAAAAGCTCTTTAAATTTGATGGACTGCATCTGACTAAGGAGGGAGTCAGTGCATTGGGGCAGAAGTTTGATGTCTTTGTGAAATATTTAAACTAGCAAATGGGGAGAGGGGTGCAGCACCCAATATGTTGAATGGGAAGAACACCCCCCAGCTAGTGGTCAAACAAGAGTTCAGCATGTTTGTAGTTCATTTGCATCACCAGGTAAAGAAAATGGTCCGGCTCCCCATACGACGCACAGGGAAAATGCCGGACCTCACCCAACAACTATCACACCGAAATCTGGCCAATGGAAAATCATGTACACAAATGTTGCAGTCTGGGAAACAAGATCCCAGAACTGCAGGCAATAATGATAGAGGCTAAACTGGACATAGTAGCCATCAGCCAGACACATGGCTTGACCAGTAACCATTAATTTGGAAGACTTCAGTACCTGGCTATGTACTGTTCAGAAGAGACCGAGGCAAAAAGTGGGGAATGGCCCTTTATGTCAATGAAAATATCAAAGCTACAGAAATTCAGAATACACATAAGGAGCCAGAAGAACTGTGGGTCACCCCGGAAACAGGAAATGGGACAGCCATACGAACTGGGGTTGTGTACAGGCCTCCAGACCAGGGGGAGGACATAGACATGTTACTGTTAGAAGATATACAAAACACGTCAACCAAAAGTGAGGTTCTGATAATGGGAGACTTCAACATGCCAGATAAAGATTGGTCAATACCAGCAGGGACATCTGCCAGAACTAGACACATAGTGGATTCCCTGCAAGGGGAGGGCCTCAAACAACTGGTACAACAACCCACAAGAGACAGGGCTATCCTAGATCTAGTACTGACTAACAGAGAAAGGATCACAGATCTCCAGGTAGAAGGTCACCTGGGTGCCAGTGACCATCACATGGTATGGTTCAATTTGGCCACTAGAACAAAACCATCCCATTCCAAGGCAAACATATGGGACTTCAGAGGAGCTGACTTTGATAAGAAGACCAACAGAGTTAAGCTAGCCTCTGGCAAAAGAAATACAGGAGAGGGATACAGGCAAAGTGGGCAAGCATTAAAGATGTAATACTTGAAGTAACATACCATTGTGTTAGTGAGAAAAGGAAGTGCAAAAGAAGAAGGAAACCACTTTGGTTCTCAAACACAGTAGCAGAAAAGGTCAGAGCCAAAAGGCTGGCCTTCAGGAAATATAAGGGAAGGCAGCAGGATGAAGATTGGAAGGCATATCAAACTTCTCTAAGGGAAGCAGGGAAGGTAGTAAGGCAGGCAAAGGCCCAAACCGAGGAAACACTAGCACAGACAATTAAAGAAGGTGACAAGACTTTCTATAGATACATTAGTGAAAGGAGAAAGTCCAGAGGGGGTATTGCTAAGATCAAAGGGGATAAGGGTGTGTGTGAAGTGGAGGACCATGTAAAAGCATCTATCCTGAATAGATACTTCTGCTCAGTATTTACTGAAGAGAAGGTAGGACAGGGCCCACAGCTCAGCACCATGGACACGGGCAGGAGGGAGGTGTACTAGTCCCTTCACAAAAGAAAGGGTCCCACGAGAGCTTGATAAGCTCAGGGTGGACAAAGCAATAGGACTTGATGGCATACATCCCAGGGTACTAAAGGAACTAAGGGTAGAACTAGCAGAGCCATTATAAGAGCTGTTTAGTGAGTCTCTGAGCACAGGAAAGGTTCTAGAAGACTGGAGAAGGGCTCATGTGATCCCGCTTCACAAGAGTGGTAGCAGGGAAGAGGCAGGGAACTACAGACCAGTCAGTCTTACCTCAGTAGTGGGCAAGATTATGGAGACACTCCTTAAGGAAAGGATAGTGCAACACCTGGAATCCATAGGAGCACAGGATCCAAGACAGCATGGGTTTACAAAAGGAAGGTCCTGTCAAACTAATCTCATAGATTTCTTTGACTGGGTAAGCAGAGTGGTGGACCAAGGGGTAGCAGTTGATGTGTCCTACTTTGACTTCAGCAAAGCTTTCAATACTGTTCCACATAGAAGATTGACTAATAAGCTGGGCAGGCTCGGGGTGGATCAGACATTGGTCAACTGGGTGGCAAACTGGTTGACGGGCAGAAAACAGAGAGTGGTGGTAAACGGTATACAGTCAGAAGAGATGCAAATCACAAGTGGGGTACCTCAGGGATCAGTCCTGGGGCCAGTCCTTTCAATATCTCCATCAGCGACATTGCAGATGGACTGGAGGTGGAGGTTTGTCTGTTTGCAGATGACACCAAGATCTGCAACAGAGTAGATGATCCAGATGGGGTGGGCAGAATGAGAAGAGATCTGGATAAACTAGCAAAATGGTCAGAAGAGTGGCAACTGGGGTTTAACACAAAGTAGTGCAAGATCATGCACGTAGGGAAGAGAAACCCTAAAGCCACCTCTAGGCTGTGAGGGGAGTTGCTGGCAGTCACAAGGGAAGAAAGAGACTTGGACGTCCTCATCACCAATTACCTGAAATCATCCAAGCAGACCACTAAAGGTGTAGGTAAGGCTAGAGGGATGTTGGGGTGTATTAGTAGGGGTATCACAAGTTGGAAGAAGGAGGTAATAATCCCTCTTTACAAGACACTGGTTAGACCCCATCTGGAGTACTGCATGCAGTACTGGAGACCACACCTTCACAAGGACATTAACCAAATTGAGGCAGTCCAGAGAAGGGCAACCAAAATGGTGCAGGGACTGCATCAGAAAACATATGAGGACAGATTAACTGAACTCAGTATGTATACCCTAGAGCAAAGGAGGGAGAGAGTAATATAATTGAAACATTCAAACACCTTAGGGCATTAACAAGTGAAAGAGTCTAACATGTTTCAGTATAAGAAAATAGCAGGACAAGAGGACACAGCATGAAATTAGAGGGAGGCCGATTAAGGGTTAATGTGAGGAAGTTCTTTTCGCAGAAAGGGTGGTGGATGCATGGAACGGCCCACCTTGGGGAAGTGGTGAATATGAATACAGTGCAAGGCTTCAAACAGGGATGGGATAGGCATAAGGGAGCAATACAGATGAGTATGAATAGATAGGCCATTGACAGAGCAAAGGCCAGTGGCACATTCATAAGGTAGAAAAAGAAATGGGCAGACTGGATGGGCCTTGCGGTCCTTATTTGCCGTCAACTTCTATGTTTCTATGTTTCAGTGCTACTGTATTTGTGTCATCTAGAAACAGTTGTATGTTGTGTGCATTTCCTGATGGTGGCGGTCTCTAGTTGCTTGTGTGGTCTTGTCCTTTTCCTGCTTGGTGGGGGAGTTAGGGCGGGAAACCCTAACACCACATTTCCCTGCTTTTATGGGGTTAAGTTGAACTCTAATTCGTGCATTAACACAGTTGCAATGAGTATGTGTGTACAGATATATCTATATCTATACATATATATATATATACACACCCACACACACACACGTACACACAAACAACAAAACAGGTGGTTGTAAAGGAATTTCATGCTTCCTTGCCAATAGAGTTCACCTACTCCTGATGGGTATTTACTAGCCAAGGTCATTATTTATTGAAAGGGAAAGTTCCCTCAACCTATTTTCTGTATACCTGTGTAGTTTGTAAGTATGAACAATGATTTCTTCTCTTGCATCCCCCTAATTTCAGCCTAATTTAAATATAAATGAGGTTGCTTCACACTATTTTACCCTGGTGTAAAAACGTGTTTGTCTCAATTCCAAAGGTCATGGCCCCACTCATGCAAGGTATCATGGGAGATAATGATGCATACAGTACACGCACAAGCCAGCAGAAGTTATACTCTTATTCAGTTCTGTTATGTATCTTGTGAAGTCCCTGTATTTTCTACAAGCATTTTTTTCTAACTCAGTTTCATTTTAAACTGCAGAAAACAGCAGGGCACTAAACTATGCCATGAAAGTTTCATGGCCAGCATAAGGCAAGAACATAGGGATTACAGAGGACAGCAGCAGCACTGACTAATACAGTATAACTACTGCAGGTTTTATAAACCAAAACATCATAAAATTCTAGGATGCCTTACATGAGTCAGGTCATGACCTTTGCGATGGAGTTAAGCAGCATTTCATACCAGAATTATAGTAAGTACCTTCATTTAAATTTAAATCCTGATGAAATTAGGAGGGTGCAATAGAGGCAATTATTGTGCATGCCTACAGATTACACAGGTAAACAGAATAAAAGGGTAAGGGGACCTTCCCTTCAAAGTTTATAATCAACAGGTTCACCAAATTGTCCCCTGAAAAGAAGCATTTTATTTTTGTGGGTTCCTGAGGGTACAGCATGTTGTCATCATTTCATGATTTCAAGTTATTTTTTTAATTAAGCTTCAATTCCACCAGTGGCTGCTGCCTATCGGACCTCCAGGCAGTGTCCTAGCCCCAGCCTCAGTTGTTGTGGGTTGCTGTGGTAGTGGCAGAAGACACACATCCCTCCCAGTCAAGAAGCACTGTCACTGGCAGTGCCGTGGGCCACAGGACTGTATGGAACCCAACCCTACTGCCAGTCCCGGGTCACCCACATGGTAGCACAGCACACTATCACTGGGCCATCAGGGTGGCCATGTTTACATTTCAAATTTTATATGAAGTAGTCTTTACACTGGTACAGTGAGCATTATTTTCAGATAGAGCCGTGTTAATTACACGTGAAGGAGGTGCAAAGTCAGATATCTGCAGGGATATAAAGAACCATAGACATGTGCAAGATGAATTACATATGCATTGTATATACTGAAAACACTTACATGATTTTATGTAAGAACATATCCACTAGGTAATCCTCAATTTTGAATTCACAATTATTTCTAGAACTTAATGTGATGTTGCAAACAGGCCAGGATTATTTCTTCAGTAGAGGCTAGCACTTGAAGACAAATGAACTGTAAGGAAAAAACTCCTGTCTTTATGCACATTTTTATTGAGTTAAATTTTTCTACACAAACTGCTAGATGTATAGCCTATGGTTGAAATATGGTGTCCCAGGGGTAGAAGCATTGTTTAAAAATAGTACTTTCTACCCTGGGATTTGGATGGCTGTAAGGCCATATGGTTCCAGACACTTATATAATAGTACCACCAGTCAGAAGGAGGCTACAGATGGTGGCACGTTTGTTTCAGGTGGGGACAGCTTGGAACACACACTATTTATTTATTTATTTATAGAATTAGAATTACAATCCTTTGAGTCATAGACTCTTTGCAAAGGCTCCATGTCAGGTAAAAGTAAAATACAAATACAGAGGAAAACATATAGTACACATACATAATTAATATCAAGTAATACATAGTCATACATCACATGATTTTACAGATTGGAGGGTTATATCATTAGGGAGCTTAAAGAAGGTCCTGGGTCCGAGTTAAGACATGATACAGGTCCGGAGGGACAAGAGAGGGAGATTATTTACAGTCACAGGTTGCGGAGTCAAGGAGTAGGGTTTTTAGACTTGATTTAAAGAGGTTGAGGCTGTGGGCCTGGGAGATGGAGGACGGGAGGCTGTTCAGCCATAATGGAGCACGATATCGAAAGGATCTTTGTCCAAGGGATGTTCTACAGTGAGGGACTAGGAGAGTGGAGTTTGCAGAGTGCCTATGGGCCCTCCTATATGAGGCTGCATGTATAAGTGGGTGTCGCTGACTGGGGCCTGCTTCAATGTATCTTTTGCAAGTATGCAGGTATGGTCTAGCCTGCCTTGGAA
Organism: Neoceratodus forsteri; assembly: GCA_016271365.2. Classification (NCBI taxonomy): domain Eukaryota; kingdom Metazoa; phylum Chordata; order Ceratodontiformes; family Ceratodontidae; genus Neoceratodus; species Neoceratodus forsteri. The sequence continues at coordinate 142,833,872 of JADMNL010000023.1, forward strand.
GTTTAGCCAGCCAGTGTGCCTATAAAGCTTGTATGTGTGGGTTAACCTGTCACATCCAGAAATCAATCGGCAAGCTTTATTGAGAGAGAGGTTGATGCTGTGGAGGGCAGGTTGATCAAGACCATAAATCACTATTCCATAGTTCACCAAGGATACTATAGATAATGACACTGCAAGGTGCATGGCCTGAGGGGTAGGCATTGCTTATGTCTGTACAGGATCCCTAGTCTAGTGTTGATAGAGGAGGAGACTTGTTGTATGTGTGAGTGATAGGAGAGGGAAGTGTCCAACGTGATTCCGAGGTATTTGAAGTATGGGACCTGTTCAAGCGCATAGCCTTGGGAGTTTGACAATTAATGGTGCGTGACAGAGAGGGTTCTGGCGGTGGGCAAATATCATGGTTTTGGTTTTCTTGTACTTAATTATTAGGCGGTGTTCAGAGAACCAGGTTTCCAGCTCCCAAAAGAAGCCCTACAGGGCAGTTTGTAGTGAATTGGGATGAGGATGTTTCCAGAAGACTACCGCATCATCAGCATAAAGCAGCTTCTTACCGCTGCAGGATTTAGGGAGGGAGTTCAGAAAGTGGGTGAAGAGTAATGAACCTAGTATTGACCCTTGCAGTACACCAGGTTGGACCAGTCTGCTTGAGGAGATAGTTGTATTGATTTTGACTTGTTGTGTCCGACCTGAGAGATAATCTTTGAACCAGGTGGTAACCTCCAGTGCGAAAATTAGGGATGGAAGGGTGTGGAGAAGTAATGCGTGACTGACGGTATCAAATGCTTTGGTCAGATCAACCTAGCAACAGGTATGTACACACTGGCAGTGAAGCACTCGGGGATCACTTCTAAAAATGAAGAAAAAAATCTCCTCTGGGAGGCACCAGCTCCAACACTGCCTCCTCTAACATTCACAGACCTAATCAGTATCAAAGGAATTAATTTCAGTTCCCAGCCCACCAAGAGATAGGTGAGCCTAACTTGGGGGACGGGGAGTTACACAGCACCAGATTACGGATCTGTGATGAAAAATGGGGTATTGTAGGCACTGTGGAACTGGAGCCCAGTCTACAGGAAGGAAAGTAAAAATGTTTTCTACACCAGGACAGCTTCATTTAAGTGCAGCACCTAGTTTGCAGGAGGGTCCCAGGGGCAGACAGCAACAACAGTGTTACAAAATTATACAATAAACTAAAGCAAAAGAGCAATTACACTGAAAATTAGTAAAAGAATAATAAGTAGATGGGTATGTGAAATGTAAATTCATGACTTGACAAATGCATACGCACTTACGCGCTTAGTAGTAAAGAATAGAATGGCTTGAAAATCAGGTTTTGGAATGCAGTATATTTGACTTCTACTGATGCAAACAGTAGTATTTTCGTTAGAAGCAGGAGTCCCTCTCCACAAACTAAGGATACAACTGTCATGCATTGAAACCCACTGTACACATGCAGTAAATAATGGGTGTGTTCCTTCTTCTTAAATTCAAGTGACAATAAAGGAAACAGGAAATGTATGCATTGGTTGTATGGTTTCTGTTATCTCTGATCAGAAAAATGCATACAGTACCTGCACTGTGGGAAACACAAACCGAAATAAACAGTATTAACTGATAGCTTCTAATGGTCTGCAACTATGGTTACTGTGTTCACTAAGGTTGTGCAGAGGGTCGGGCTGGAGATTCTGATCAGCTTGGTGGCTAGGTCAATTGGGGCAGATCAAATTAGGCCTTTCGTGTAGTTTCAGGTTATCGCTAGGCTAGTCATTTACTGCTGAGTTACACATGCTCACCTACAGTAATAGGAGCCTACATACTCCAAAGCTGTGGTATCCTCATAGAACTCTTGGAGCAACCCAAGTTGCTTTAGTTAGCTTAGAATCTACAATCTCCAGTCTGTTTTTTTGGCAAAGGGCAAGCTGCATAACCTAAAGCTCTCCTGCTCAATTTTTTTTCCAAAACCTTTATGTTTTTCCCCAGTAGTAATACTCATCAGGGAATTTGTTTTGTTTTACAGAAATAATTTTTACCTGTTGTTTATTTGCTTAAGTTGTTCATCTGCTTACGTGGCTCCTGCCATAACCCCAAAGTCCTGTCAGAGACTGTGTTTGCCATCCTGTCTGAATTCAACCAGAGTTCTGCAACAGGTATAAGATAAATGATAACGGGTCTTGCTAATAAGATCAGAATTTAGCTTGGTATGCTTAGGTAAGCCTTTTTGCACTTTTTTTTGTTTCAGAACAGTTTTCCTCCTCTACTGCAAGCATAGGCTTGCTCAGGGGTGGAGTATCCTTTCCTTTCCTTTCCTTTCGCTTCTGTTTGTGCTTTGTAATTTAAATTGTATTTTGGCTACTTTTGCTTTTCTGATAGCCACCACATTTTGACTCACCTGCTGCATTTTTTCCCCCAAGTTGCATCATCTTGGGGAGGGGGGGGGAACAATTGCACTATATTTCTCAGATTTGATGCAAGTGTGCAAAAGTTTGATGTAAGTGCTCATAACTTGATGCAAGTGAGCAACAATAATGCAAGTGTGCAAAATGGGCGTAAATGCACAAAATGTATGACACAAGTGCACAAAAGTGACACAGCTGCAAAGGTACAGTACTGATGCATGTGTGCAAGAAAATTGATGCAAGTGTCTAAAGCTTCAAAAGCAGACATCCCTTTGATAGTCCTTTGTGGTAGGAAAAAAAAGAAGGCATCATGACATTTATTTATTTATTAGCTTTGGTAACTGGTGAGTGCCTTAGGCAACAATCCTGCCTATTTTCAGGCATGACCCAGGAGAGTACAACAAAGAGAATACAGTGATGACATCAGGACAAGTCAGTAACAATAAAAAAATAGGTACAATTACAGTACAATCAGATAGGACATACATAATATAAAAAATAATAGTTCTATTTATCCAATCTCAATTGCTAAGATACAACAATATAGATTATTCCAATTCCTCAATGATTATATGGAGAAATAGGGAGGAGACTTCCAGCTACCTGCAGTTGCAGACACCAAGTGCATAGAGGTGGGAGAACAGCGAACGTTTGAAGGATAGGTGGGAGTGGGAGAGTTTAACCATAGGGTGGAGCGAGTTCTAGAATTTAGGAGCAAAATAGGAGAAGGCCTGTCCCCCATTCTAGTAGCGCAAGGCCGAACTAATAGCATGGGGACAGAGAAGGACCTAAGTGAGCGGGCGCAGGAGACCGGGTTAAGCATGTCACCCAGGATGGCTGGACTGGGAGGTCTAGTGAGGAAGTCGACAAAACACCCTAGTGATTAAGAACAGAGATCTTTAGGAGACAACCAGTTTAGGCCACAGTAGAGCATGCGGTGATGAGTAAGTCGAGGAGCTGATAAGGCAAACCTACAAATATTGTTGTAGGATGTGTCCCACTTGCTGAGCACACTAGTATTGGCTCAGTAGAGAACTGGGAGGGCATAAAGGAGTTGAGGGAGTAGCATACCTCGAGCTACTGCTTTCCTAGCTGAGGGGGTGAGAGAGTGATGTACAAGAAAGGCTGCGCCAATTCTGGCATTGACAGACCAACACACCTCGTTGAGATGTAAGGAAAAATCAAGAGCAGGATCAAGCGTAACCCCGAGGTATTTGAGAGTTTCAGTATGCATGACAGCATTTCCTTCACGACAGTGGACAAGGAGCTTAGGGGATTCAGAGAGAACTTTTTTAGATGATCCAAATAGTATAGCCTGAGTCTTACCTATGTTGCGGATTTGCTGGTTAGCCAAGAGCCAGGCTTGAAGAGATTGAAAGTCAAGTGAGAGGTTAAGGTTAATGTCAGCAATAGACTTGGCAGAATAGTAAAGCACTAGATCATCAGCGTACATGAGTAGGCTGCTGTGAAGGGAAGGACTAGGAATGTCATTAAGAAAGAGGGAGAAGAGAAGAGAAGAGGACCAAGTATGGACCCCTGTGGAACACGACAGGTAATAGGGATAGGCGAGGGAGAGAACTTTACTGAAGGAGACCGCCTGGGAGCAGTTGTCCAGGTAACTGGCAAACTAGGATAGGGTAGAGTCAGAGGCCCCCAAGTCATGTAACTTGGATAGTAGGAGCGGGTGGTGAACCATATCAAAGGCTTTAGATAGGTCAATGAACAGAGCACCGGTGACCAGGCCCTTGTCCATAGTACTTTTGATATCACTCCGTAAGTAGGGTCAGTGCGGTGGTAGAACTGTGCCCCACCCTAAAGCCATGTTGGGAGGGAGATTGAAGATTAAACTTAAGAAGGTACTCCGACACCTGACGATGGACAAGTTTCTCCAGAAGCTTGCTGAGAGTAGGGAGAAGAGAGATGGGACAGTAATTGGATAGTAGTTTGGCTTCACCCTTCTTAAAAACAGGTATAGTTCTAGCCATTTTCCAGATTAAGGGGACAGAGGCAGTGCTAATAGAAAGATTGAAGAGCCTGGTTATAGGCCTAGCAAGCCATGCCGCAAACAGTCTGATAATCCCAGGATGTATTCCATCAGGACCAGGGCTCCACTTGGTGGAACTGTTTTGAGAAGGTCTAGAACATCTTGGTAAGAGACTTCAGCCAGCTGCAGAGTAGGAGGAATGGGGAAACTTGTAGAAGGAGCCGATCCAACTTTGAGGAGAACGGGGGGGGGTATGAGCAGGTAGGGAGGAGCAGAAGAAGGAGTTGAAGGCATTAGCAATGGTGAGAGGGTGGTTGCAATGGACATGATTTATGTATATCAGTAGGAGTAGATTTGTTGTTCCCAAGAAGTTCCTTAATTTGGGACCAATACTTTTTAGGACATGTACAGTAGTGGAAGAGCTTAGGAGATTCCTGTAGTAGGAGCTTTTAGCCAGACGAATCTCAGTTTTGCATTTGTTTCATAAAGATCTATAGGCTTCAAAATCAGTAAGTAGGCGGGAGGTCTTCCAACTGGACCACAGTTTATCCCTGAGTTTCAGGAGATGGAGCAGGGGACACTTTAGCCATTTGGTGATTTTCCCTTTAACCCTTTTCGTGGTCACCGGATGTGTTCATTTTGTAGCAAGAGTAGGAAGAGTTGAAATAGTTTGTGGGAAAGTTTATGTATGCCTGCATAATAAAAGGAGACCAGTCAACTAAATTAAGATCATGAATGAAGTTATCCATATTTATGTTGGAGATATTGGAAAAGTTAACACTTTAGATGGGAAGGAGGGGATGAGAGACTCCATATACAGAACACTGGGTAATGATCGCTAAGGTATCAGGGAGAACCCTGACTGAGGAAATGGCTTCCTTCTATTAGTGAGTATCCAGTCTAGTAGAGTAGCACTAGTGCCACCGTGGAGAGCCTAGTGGGTTCTTGGATAAGCTGTGATAAATTAGCTTTGCTGGTCAAGGAGGATAGGAGAGCAGAACGGGACCAGATCAGTCAAGGTTGAAATCCCCCAGGCAGATTATATCATGTTTCCACGTCACAGAGAGGAGATACTCCACGAACTCCTCAAGGCCAAGTCTGGAGTTTCTGGGAGGGATATAAATACAGAAAATGTGAATTTTTTTTATGCCCCCAAGCAGTAGAAGGGAATGGAGAACTTCACAGTTTACAAGAGTAGGAACTTGCAATAAAGAAATGTTTAGATGAGGTGTATAATATAGTGCTAGTCCTCCGCCTCTCTTGGAAGTAGGACGATCAGCCCATAATATGTTACAACCCAGGAGGGAGCAATAAGAATCAGCATTGGCAGGCTTAAGCCATGTCTCTGATATGGCTAGGATATCAGGGTTGTTGGTACTAGTTCATGCTTCCAGGTCAGAGAGGTTGGCCAGTAGGCTCCTAGCATTAATATGAGCAAAAGAGAGGCCAGAGGTTTGGGGCAGACGGTAAGGGTGGAGAGAGTGCGAGGGATTATTGGCCAGCATAGGACCAGGGTTTTTCCCAACGTCCTCAGAAAGAGTAAGAGATAGGATAAAGATCCAAAGAGTCATAATAATGTAAGCCCGAGCTACACATCCGGGGGAGACAGAGAACCTGCACAGGATATACTATATTTGGAAAATAACCCCAGGTGTTTGAGGACAAGCCCGTATGTAGGGAGAGAATCAGGGACAGAGTCAGATAGGAGGTTAGAAAGGTAGAAGTTATCCTGAGAGTGTCCATAGGGAGGGCGACATAATCCATATTGGACCAGAGAGAACTGAGAGTCCATATAATAAGAGTACTAAAGAGAGAAGGAGAGTACTGGCAGGGCGGTCATGATGGGCTGGAGAAAAAAGAAACTAGAGGACAATAAGGGTGAGAGTGGACAGCCAGGAGGAGAGGAGCAAAAGCATGGATGACTAAAACTATACTAACAAGATAGAGAAGAGAGAAGGAAATTGGCAAGATGGAAAGGGTAGGGCAACCTCAAGTGGCCAGAGAAAATAAGGAGCAAATGGAAAACTAGGGAGATAGAAATTAGAGCGAGCCTGCCTCAGTCATGCAAGAAGTAATTGAGACGATGCCCTCTGGGTATATAACTAACACCAACAAAGGGTGGAGGGTATTGGGGCGGGCGGGGAGCAGTTGCAAAGCGATCATGGGGTTAGCAATGCTCCAGGACAAGTTTAACAGCACTGTGTTGTTGAACTCACCAAATCAGCATTTTGCCATTCATGTCTGTGTTTTTGCGGGGCTCCAAATCACCAAATTGCAATGCTTATGGCTGCTGTGTATGTCTACAGATTTATGGATTTCACTATAAAATGTCATTAGCAAGTTTGCCATAAAACTACAAGTTTTGATTTTCCAGCTTACATCCTGAACAGACTCTGTTCCATTAATAGGAAATCTGCAACATGTGTTAATACCTTGAGACAGTCTCTGTATGGAGTTTTCTGTCCATTCTCTGCTAGCACGACCAATGCTAATTTCTCAGTAGCTAGTCCCCAACTGCTAGTAGCCCTGGTGAAGGTACAGCTGGCTTCATGTTTGGCAGTGGCACTCTAAACAGTTAAATAGATCTGTCCTTTCAACAAGCTCTTTTACAAGGAAGACCTAATGACTAGGGTGCAGAAAAGCATTACTTCTGTTGCACCCAATTTTCAGAAGGCCCCTTCCCTGGGGATGGTCAGGACAGGCATGACCAGATGTATCAGGACATCTATCTTAGAACTTGGCCTTACAAGATGTTCCTCCAGATCGGAATATATTCCCAGACAAGTCTGCCAAAGGAGCACCCCTCGGCCATACGGCCAGGAAGGTTCAAAGAACAAAGAGGCCACACCATGGCCTGTCATTGCCTAAGGCAAAAAAGGATACTTGAAAGATAAAAAAGGAGCACAGCACTTGATATCCAGACAAAAAAAGGCAATGATGTCAAAAATAGTGTATTACTTCATCCAGAAACAGCCATGGCAAGAATGGTAAATGCAGATGCCTCCACAAAATCCCAGTGTTTTGTACATATAGCAAGCACTTTCTCAAGTGTTGTTTATTGATGTGAGTAATAAACAATTTATGCTGCCTCATTCTGGCATTGCCTTTTTTTTTTTGTGAGGATACCAAGTACTGGACCTGGCAAGCTCCCAAAGCAATACTAACTTTTCTGCCCTCAAAATTCAGAAGACCCTTAGGATTACAGAGAGTGTGAAGAGGAAGGTGAATGGGTGGAAGACAATTAGCCTTACTTAGTCACATCTCTATTTGATCCATAGCATTTTCCTCCGCCTGGTCAAGGAAACCTTTAGGATTCTTCAGCTCACAGAGACAGTCTGCTGTTACGTTGAAAGTTATTCCATTTTATACTCCACAGGGAGCAGGCCTAAGTACTTTACTGAATTTTAACATTTTGTGGAAATAGTTAAAGGTGAATGTGATAATGTGGACAAGAAGAAGCAGCTTTTTAAGTCGATATGAAATGCATGTTATTCCTCGTTGGTTTGGTCAGAAAATTGGTGGCTTCTCTTGTTGCAGATGCAGCCATCTCTCTTGTTGTTAAACATATGATTATTCCTGCCAGAGCACAGCTACTCTGCAGACCCTAATGATAAGGATCTAGACATGTCCTGTAAGCATGCATACTCGGGCTGTGTTATAAATGGCATTAGCGGCCTAAGCAGTATGCGAATGGTCAATAGCAGTGGTGGATGGGGATCCAGAGGATTCTCCAGCCAGAGATCTCCTTCATTTGGTATGCATGCAGCCTCCTTTTTTAGGGTATACAATGGTGGATCTCTCACTGTACGTGCCTCTGCGAAAGTCTCTGCTGCAGCTTTGGCAGCCCTTAGGCCAGTTTGGCTGAGGCAATAATTTGTAGGACACGCATCCAAGTTTCACTTACCCAGTGGGTTTTTTACAGGTAGCATGTTGCTCAGCATGCAGTTAAAAGAGATGCTGAAGGGGCTTAAGAAAAATAAAAGAGGTCTTTGGAGAGTTCAAAGAATCAGCTCATCTCTGTAATAGTGACTTCGGTGATTGCTTTTTAGCCATGGTTACAACCCCTGTGGCAATTTGTATGCCTTTTGAGGATATGAAAACCAGAGAGGTAGTGGCATATTCTCAGGCTTGAAGTTCCTGAAGAATTTTGGCAATTTCTCCTGTAAATGCTTCAAAGAAGCCAACTGCAGAGGTGGTTACATCGCATGAAGATTGCAGGTCCATCTTTGCTCACAAGTTCTGGATGGACAGGTACAGATATTTACTGACAGATTGATCCAAACCACATTAGAAGCCTGAGTACTAGAGATAATTTTGCAGGGCTATGCAGTAGAGATTTCTTCTGGGCCCTTCCAAGGGTAGTTTTTCCAGATCCCCAGTTTCTCTGAATCTCAGGAAACAGCAGGGAGAAGACCAGACCTTAGTTCATCTGTTCAGTATGGGGTCAGGGATCCTGGTGCTTCCCAAAGGAAAGAACATGGTTTCTTCTCCATTTACTTCCTTGTCCTCATAGAAATCAGGAGTATTACATATGATCTTGGATCTCCAGTCTTTATCAGTTTGTGAGATCCATCCAGTTCAAGATGGAGTCCATGAGGTCAATCATTGTGGCATCTCAGCCAGGGATTTTCTAGTTTCAATACACTTATCAGATGCTTATCTATACATTCCAGTTTGGCAGTTGCACTAGAAAATTCTCAGATTTGCCATCAAAGAGCAACATTTCCAATATCAGGCTCTCCCCTTAGGGTTAGCCTTCACCTTGAATGTTCCTTAAAGTCCTATGGATGTGGTGTCTCTTCTTCAGCAGGAGAGCCATCTTGTTTATTCATACCTGGTCTATCTTCTGATCCAGGCAGATTTGGAACAGTCATGTCACCATTTGGTTCAGAGGACTTTACAGAGCCTAAAATAACAGGGTTGGATAGTGAACAAGGGAAGGTCTTCCATCAGCCTCTCCATCTCTCGAGCACCTCGGATCATGCTCTAGATAGACCTGGCTTGAATGTTTCTATAGAAGTGCAGAACAACCGTATTAAGCAGATTTGTCAAGTCTGAGTGCACAAGATCATATCAGCCCACTGGTGTCCCCAGATATATATTTAATGACACCTACTATAGAGATGGTTCCTTGGACTAGACTGCACTTGTGACTTCTTAAGGTCTTCCTGCTTTCTTATTTGTCATTAGCAGTGTAGCAATAACTAACCCAGTCCACTTCCTGAGATCAAGTGCTTCATTCTTTCAGTGGTGGGAGAACCCTCAAAACATATTGCAGGAGTCTCTATTAAGTATGTCAGAGCATTTAGTCCTGGACACCAATGTCAGACTGATGGGCTGGGGTGTGGTGCTAGGCCTGGTTACAGTCCAATGGTATGGTCCTTGGAGGAGTAGAACCTTAAAATAAACATAACAGAGACCAGTGGTATATTATTGGCATTGAGGTATGTCAAGGACAGTATGCCAAGGACAAAGTTCATCAGAAGTAAGTAAAAATCCAGTCCAACAACACAATGACTGTCACCTACATAAACGTACTCTGGCCAGAGTCAACACAGCTGTAGCTGCACTTTAAAGTGCTCACTGAGCTCATGGTGAAATAGTGCACCATGCCCAAGATGGCCAGAGAGCTCAGTATGAATGCATGAGTAGGAGTGAAATCGCATATGCACTGAGCTCTGGTGGCTATCTTGGGCATGGCGGATTGTTCCACGGTGAGCCTAGTGCCCATGTGCGATAAGCAGAGGAGGCCGCACATACGCACTGAACTCCGGAGGCCATCTTGGGCATGGCAGACTGTTCCACGGTGAGCTGAGTGCGCATGTGCGATGAGCGGAAGAGGCCGCACATATGCACTGAATGCCGGTGGCCATCTTGGCCATAGCAGACTGTTCCACTGTGAGCTCAGTGTAGATGCGTGCTGAGCAGAGTGCTCTGACTGACTGGATTGTGCTGCAGCTCCAAATTTGTGCTGCTGTCAGAATCTGGTCAGTCGTTTTCAGAGCTGACCACAACATGGCTGCAGGCTCCCACCCACTGCAGCTGTAAAACCAAGGAAGCACAAGAAGCAAGATGCTGTTGACAGAAACGTACTTGCCTCTTCATTGGGTGGAAGCCAGTCTGAGTCCCTGTCAGCACTCCAACTAGTAGGACAGCTAAACTCCCAAGCAAACTGACTCAGTTGTTGACGGTGAATGTATCCAGGAGAATGGTCTCTGACTCCAGAGATATTTTAAAGCCTTTGTCATAGATTCAGTTCTCTGGAAACAGAACTCTGCCTCCTGGGGCAATGCTCAGGTGATGAGATTTTATAACTGGTACAGATGTTCAGTAGTAGGAGAAATTGACTCTCTGTCCCAAATCATGAATCTGTTCACAATTTCCCTTACTTCCTGTGGTCCTCAGAAAGATCCATCACTTGTATATTTGGTTCATCTTAATGGTTCTGGAGTGGCCAAGAAGTCTGTGGTTCTCAGACCTGGTCAATCTGGCAGTTCAAGAGCTCTTCGGGCTCCTTCGGCAGTGCAGTCTTCTGCATGAGGTCTAATTCTTCATTGAATCCAGCTCAGCTTAAGCTGGTAACTTGGAACATCTCCAGGATCCTGGTCAAATTCCCATTCACTAAGCCACCAACAGATTAACCTTGTTGACATAAATGATGTTTCATTGTGTTGTTTTCTAATTGACTTGATTTCAAAAACAAATCCATACATAAAAATGAGTGCAGTACATGTTTCCACTGTCACAATAGAAGGAAATAGGAACTGAAATCCTTTGCAGACAAATAAATTGCTTTTGGCCTTTGTGTTCCTCTTGTTTTGCAGTCATTATTCCATAATCAGTATAGTGTGCTACACAGAGAATAATACATGATTACAAAAACTGGACATTGTTGGAAAAACTTTGAAAATGTGAAGCTTAGAGAGCATTATGATTTTTTATTGATTTTTGTCATGTAATTATTTTCCCTTTTTCTTTATTACTGGAGACAGATGCATGAAACAACAGTACCTACAACATGCATTGTACTCTAAGCAGAACATTTTGTTTTCTAACAGGACAAAAAAAAAAAGAAAGAATACTACAGAAATCACATGTAGCAATTCACTAGTTTTAAAACAAATCACATTTTAATTATCCTGATCGGGTTGTACTAGCTCTTTATCCAAAACATTTTCTGAGGAAAGGTTACATCCACATTATTAGCTTTGTTATCACTTAAACACAACAACTGCAGTTCACTCTGGAGGTAGAGCAGTATCTATTTTTTATAAGGTGTACCACACTGTGGTTTAAGATAAATGAAGAACTGACTCTAACAGGCTTTTATCTTGGAGAAAATGTAGTGATCTGCACTGCCAGCTTTGCCACATGCGTGGTTTCAAAGAGGACCTTGTGGTTGCCACAGAAGAAGTAGCTGGTAATGAGTGTTCTCAATCATGAACTCTTTCTGACCCATACTTATTTTAAAGTGCATGTGAATATTGCAACATGAACCTATCATTTCTAATGCGAGATTACTGGTAGCTCGGAGCAAATAGAATGTATCATTTTAGATATGGAACTCACACTTTCATTACCATTTAAGGCCTAGTATGTCCCCAGATTATGAGTTGCCTTCTGAGAATCAGTCAGGTTAGTGTTATGTAAATACACTGTTGCTCTATCACCTGAACTGCTATATTTGAAGGCTGGCACTCCTGGCAGGAGGAAGGAGTCCCCTAGCAGTGCAGGACAATGCAAATCGCCATTGCAGATGTTGGCAGGCAGGATCAGGGATTGTACTGCTAAAGGCTGATGACCTAGCTGCATAATTAAGGACTTTGATAGACCAAAAGGCGTTTGCTCTGCTGGCATTTTGTATGCTTAAGAGGACACTATGGTCTCTAAAGAGGTGGCAAAGCAGACAAGGAGAAGAAAATAGCATTTAGAAAGTACAAGAAGACCCAGAAGGATGAAGACAGGGAGGTATGTCTGGCAAAACAAATGAAGGCAAGAAGAAGGGTGTGGGCAGCTGAAGCACTAACAGAGGAGAGTTAAGGAGGTAAAAAATACTGGGACAAGACCTCCTCAGGTATGTGGGGAAAACAGGAAAACAAGGGGTGGGATAGTGAAAATCAGGGGGCAGGGGTACTGCACAAAGGAAGATCAAGAGAAAGCAGAAATGCTAAATAATTACTTCTACTTAGTCTTCATGGTAGAGGGTTGGAGGGGCAGACCAGCATTCTGCAGTAAGTACCAGGAACAGGAGGGAGTGGACACAAGTCCATTCTCAGTGGATAGGATCCGGAAGGTAATGGAAGCCTTAAGGGAGAATAAGGCAATGGGACAGGATGGGATTCATCCAAGGGTCCTAAAGAAACTGAGCATGGTGCTGGCCACCCCTCTGGTAGTGCTTTTAGCATCTCAGTAGATATGGGGATGTTCCAGAGTATTGGAGAAGGGCTGGTCTGGTCCTTCTGCCAAAAGTGGCAGTAGGGAGGATGCTAGGCAACTACAAGCCTGTCAGTTTCACATCAGTGGTGGGAAAGTTAATGGAGATGCTCTGAAGGAGAGGGTCATGGAGCACCTGGAGGAAAAAGGGCCACAGTACCACTGACAGCATGATTTCACAGGGGAAGGGTATGTCAAACTAATCCCATAGATTTCTTTGAGTGGGTTACCAGGGAGGTGGATGGGTTATCAGGGAGGTGGATCAAGGGAGATTAGTGGATATGGCCTGTCTCACTTCAGTAATGCTTTTGACACTGTGCCACAAGGAAGGCTAGTTCAGAAACTAAGCAGCCTGGGGGTTGGGGAGCCTGAGGGTTAGGTGTGTCTCTTTGCAGATGATACAAAATTCTGCGACAGGGATGACATTCTGGAAGGGATGGAGAGAATGCAAAGAGATCTGAAGAAACTAAAGGAATGGTCTACCAGTGGCAGCAGGGTTTCAATGCCAAAAAGTACAAGGTTATGCACTGAGGGCTGCAGAACTCAGGGCTGTGTATAAGATAGTAGGAGTAGAGCTTGCAGTCTCCAAGCAAGAAAGAGACCTATGAATCATCATATCTGATGACCTCAAGGAAGCTGGGTAGTGTGACAATGCAGTGGGAAAAGCTAGCAGGATACTGGCATGTACTGGGAGAGGGATTTCTAACAGGAAGAGGGAGGTGGTGCCACCATTGTATCACTCACTGGTGAGGCCACCTGGAGTACAGTATCCAGTTCTGGAGGCTGCACCTCCACAAGGACATTGAAAGAGTGGAGACAGTAGTGAGGAGGGCATCCAAAATAGTAAGGAGTTTGCAGGAGAAGCCAAATAAGGAAAGGCTGCAGGAACTCAACATGTACTATCCGGAAGAGAGGAGAGTGAGAAGGGGGATCTACAATGCTTCGGTGACACGAATACTTCGACCCCAGGTTAGAGCAATGGCACTATGTTGACTGCAATTGTGGTAGGCATTGTGCCATTGGAATTCAAAGTGTTTTTTTCGCAGTGGTCTGGACTCCCTGGCAACCCCTATGTGGGGACTCTGTCCCTGCACCCCCATAGTTTATTATAATCAACTCCAAGTTGGAAATGATTCAGGGAAGGGATGCAAGACTGGGGAAACAGTGCCGAGGTCTTGAGCAGACTTTACAGTGATCTGTTGCTCCTGTCTGTATTGAGATCGTTGTAAGCTGTCACTGCAGTGACGGTATACCACAAGAAAGGACATGATTGAAACCAGTAGATACTTCATAGTATTGAACAAAGGTGCAAGTGGAGTGTCTATTTCAGAGAAAGGAAGGCCCTAGAACAAGAGATATAGAATGAAGCGGGTGGGAGTTTAGGAGAGATATGCAGAAATATTTCTTCACAGAAAGTGTGGTATATAACTAGAACAGCCTGCCAGAGGAGGTATGGGGGCAAAGACTGTGAGAGCTTCAACCATGCATGGGACAGGCACAGGGGCATACTAGATAGAGGAATGGGGGGGAGGTGACACCTATGACCAAGTAGGGTCGGTGGTGATGGAATAGGCAGGGACTGAATGGGCCTAAAGATCCTTTTCTGACAACAAAATCTATTTTCATGTTTCTTCTTCTTCTTCTTCTCCTTCTCCTTTTTTTATTTATTTTATTTATTTACTTGTAAAATCAGTTTATAATCTTTGAGCCAGAGGTCTCATTTCTAAAGGTACCCTGTCACATTGAGGACAAAACATAACAAATTTAGTTTACAAAATACAAGTCACTGAAGTAGAGTTACACACTATTGATTTCTACATTATACAATTTATAGCAAATTACATTGATACAGCTAGCACAAGCTGGTTTAAGAGGTGATGATCAGAGGAGAGAAACTTTGGGGGTGAGGTGGAGGCCGCCTAGTGGCGTTGTCAGGTTGGAGAGATCGAGGCCACATTTAGAGACAGGAGCAGCTGTGGTATTAAACAGTTGGCTCAAAGGGCGGTTTTGAAGTTGAGATTGTTGGAGCATTGGAGATGGGAGCAGGGGAGAATTAAACCAGTATGGTGCTCTGTAGCAGAAGACCTTTGACCATGGGTGGTCCTGGATCTTGGGACCAGTAGAGTGGTCTTGTTGGAGGTCGGGTGCGATGGTGGGTGGGTATGGTGGATGGGCTGTCACCCCAGGAGGAGAGCCAGTAGGGTTTTTTGTGAGGAGGCAGGTTTGATAGCGTAGCTGTTCATCTAGGTTAAGGAGTTTACCCTCGTCATAGAGTTGACATGTATGTGTGTGCCTGGGGGCCCCAGTAGTCAGCCTGCAGGCCTTATTTAGGGTGAGGCGAATTTTGTTGAGGGCAGTCGTGTCAGCAGCGCCATAGACTGGCAGGCCATAGTCTACAAGGGACAGTACTGAAGGCGTAACAGTAAGTTGGAGATCATCAGGGGGGAGGCAGTTTTTATAGCGGTAGAGGATGCCAAGCCGTGTATTAGTGGTGGATGCAAGGGCATCAATGTGGGTGTGGAGGTGAGGCTGAATCAAAGGTAACCCCAAGGTATTTGTAAGACAGACTTGTTCAAGCTGTTTTGGTACTAGGGAGGATAGGGAGTGGGTGGTTGCAGGCTTTGTTTTGGGGTGGGCAAGAGCATTGTTTTGTTTTTTAAGATTAATGATGAGTCTGTGCTCCTTAAACCAGGCTTCAGCATCATTGTAGGATTGTTTTAGGGAGTCCTGGAGGAGATGGGATTGATTGGGTGGCAAAAATGACAGCATCGTCTGCATACGTAAGAATTTTGCCAGAGCATGCACTGGGCAGGGTGTTTAGATAGAGTGAGAAGAGAAGGGGGCCCAGGATGGAGCCCTGGGGTAACCCTGAGTGGATGGGATGGGTTTCAGAGAGTGTCCCATTGATTTTTACACACTGTGAGCGAGCAGATAGATAGCTCATACACCATGTGAGAGGGCCAGTGGAGAAAACAGTGTAGCAGAAGGCATCCAGCAGAAGATGGTGGGAGACAGTGTTGAAGGCCTTTGAGAGGTCAATAGACACTGCACCGGCTAAGGAGCTGGCGTCCAGGGAAGAGTGCAGAGGTGGAGAACTCCAACTGGTGCAGTGCGGTACTGTAACCAGCATGGTAGCCATGCTGCTCTGGGCATAAGATGTTATGCTTGAGTCAGATATTCAGTGATTTAATTGGCCACCACTTTTCTAGGGCTTTGGTGGGGGGTGGAGTATAGTCAGTAGTTGCTGGCCGGAGGACCTGTTTCCCTTGATGAATGGGTGTGTTGGCTGTTTTCCATGCCGTGGGAAATTGCCCCAGGCAGAGGGATTGGTTAAGTAGGCTGGTGAGTGGTGCAAGGACTTCATTCAGCACCAGCCGGAGAATACTGGGGTCCAGGGAGTCACTGCCGGGACTATTGCTATTTAAATCTTTAATTAGGAGGGGTGTGGCTTCCTGGGTGGATACCTTGCATAGGTGGAAGCTGGGGCATTGGAGGACAGGGGGAGGTAAGCTGGAGGGAGGGTCAAAGAAATTACTGGGAAGGACAGATCTAAGGTCAGTAAAGGAGGTGTTAAGGCAGTTAGCAATGCAGGCAGGGTCGGTGGAGGTACAGCCATCCATAGTGAGCTGGGATGGTGGAAGAGAGCGTGATTTCCCATTTAGCTGTCTAATACTGTCCAAGAAAGTCCAGGCAGACCCCCAGGAGGAGGTGAGGGTGACCTGGTAATGGTCAGCCTTGGCTTTACGGACAGCCCATGAGCACCTGTTCCAAGCAGCATTGTAGACCTGTCTATCAGTCATCTGGCCTGTTTCAGTGGCAAGGTGCCAGAGGTTATCCCTATTTCTAAGCATTTGCAGTGGGGCAGGGTAACCCAGGGTGCATTACATTTTTGGATCGAATTTTGGTGAGGGTGCAAAGAGTCACAGGCCTTGTTAAAGGTTTGGAGAAAAGGTGAGGGCAGTGTCAATGTCGGGTACATGATGAATGGGGACCAATTAATCTGGGTGAGAAACTGTTTGAGTTTATCAGCCCACCAGAGGCGGAGGCGCCTGCGATGTGTGATCTGGGCTTTGGGTTTGGGAGTGGGTTATGTTTCTTCTTCTCCTTATCCTTCTCCTCCTCCTCCTTCCGCTTCTTCATTTTCTTTTTCTTCTTCTCTTTCTCCTCCTCCTCCTCCTTCTTCTACTTCTTCTTTTTCTTCTGCTTCTTCCTCTTCTGATTTTCTCTTGTTCCAAACTAAGGTCATCTGCATGGGTCTTCAATGCACATCTCCTGGGCCAGACGGCAGTCCTCATCTGGATACTTTCTACACAATAACTCTGAAAGTGAGTGTGTTCAGCTAGAATGAAGGAGCTAGAAAATGTTCTAAAACATTTTATAAAGTATTTTAAACATCCTTGGAATTAAGATTAAGAACTAGACCATATGTAAGGCTTACTGGCATCCCTGTCCCTTCTCTGGATGTTCCAAATACTCACAGTTCAAGGTCAACTCCACATGCTGGTGGTACATCTGAGGGAGGGCTGGAAGTATACAATACTTTTAAGTAGAATAAGTCCTCCCCAGCTGAAAATACACTTTCTAGAAACATAAGAACAACACTGAGTATTCAGGTCTTTAATGACCTGTCAAAAAACTTCTCTTCAAGGACCTGTCAAAACACAACTCTTCAAATGGCATTTGATATCGATATAGTATACTGTATATGACACTAGATACTAAATTTGAGATTGGCTGATGTTACTTATATATTGTCTTCAGGTTAATAATGACTTTATGAAATGACTGTATTGATTTAAAGAGCAACACTGCACTTCAGCATGTGCTTTCATAAATATGAGGTTTCAGCTTTTTACTAGAGAATACATTGTAAGTATTTAATGTCCCTTTCCAAAGTCTACAGCATATCTTTGCAATCTATCTAGAAAGTCTGTATAAAAAACATTTCAAACAACATGAAGTCTTGCTATATTATGACAATTGCAGTATGACCACAGGTTAGAACTGCTCTGGAGGTGAAATAGTTAACTTTCCATGCAGGCATGGAACTTAGAGCGTGAGCTCGGTTGAAAACTCTGTCTGTTGTGCTTCAAACGCAAACTGTCAGATTCTTTACTCCGCCTCACTGAACAGTCGCTCCAGAGATTTCTCCTTCTGCTCGGTTCATTTTGTCGGTTTAAAAGTATTATTTTTCGGTTTTTAGCCGAAATTAAACCGCAACCGGTCGGTTCAAGCTCTGTCTGTGGTAATGTAAGTAATAGATAGGTTTTACATTTATTTTTCTGTGGAACTTGTAATTCTTTATCGGTTCGGTTTGAACCGATCAGGTTGTATTTAAAATCTACTAGTCCTTTTTAGAAGTCGGTTCCGGTTCTTATCGGTTCTATAAAAGCGGATTTCATTACATTTTTCCACGACCGTTGACATGGTTAGGGAACCGATAAGGGTGTCTTGCTTGGTGGATTGCCACAAGCAGGCAAGTTAGTTAGGCTGGCATTATGTCTGAGAAACCCAAAAGAAAAACCGGACCACTGGGTTTCAACACTGTAGTGTTTGTGGGAAGCTTTGCTTAAGGCTGACCCACACACCACATGTGTCTATTGTCTGGGGTTTGACCACCTCAATTCAGACTGCCAGATTTGTCACAATTTCCCTGCTGCCACCATAGATTAGAGAGTTGGTAGGCTCAGGGAAAGGGAGGCCAAAAAGTCCACTGACCCGGATGGCCAGCCCGGTTCGGTGCCAACCAAACCGGAGGGAGTGCCCTCTGACCAGGGCGATACTTCCTCGGACAAACGAAGAGCCGGTTCTGAGGAGCCGGTTCCAGCAAAAAGGACTAGAAAGTCAGCTAGTGTAGAGCCAAAAGTTCTCTCCACCTGCTGAGGAAATAGCTAAAGCAATTCAAATTGTCCAGTCTCTCTCTCTCGGTTCCGACGAACCGACACCTTCAGAGTAGCGTTGGATTCGGCCGGTTCCACTGTTCAAGATTATGATTTTGAGGATTTTTATGAACCTGGGGAGGGAAGAGGAATATGAGGAGAGTGAATATGATTTTGAAGATCTGGATGTGCCCATTGATCCAGACATCTCTCCAGATAGACCCTAGGGTTTCTCCTCCAAGACTTTCTGAGTCCCTTCTCATTTCATGTTTTCTAAAAAGTTGTTGAAACTCTCCAGCTCCCTGTTGAGGAAGCTGTTGATGACCAAGAGGAGCCAGACTATGTAGAAATGATGGATATTCCAGAGTCTAGGAGACTGTCTATTCCTTTGCATAAATCTTTTGGAAACAGACAGTAAAAGTTTTAAAAACTCCTCACACTATACCTCCATGGATAAAAGGATGGACAAGAGGTTATACCTTATCAGAGCTCAACACTGATTTCCTCACTCAACAATGCAGCCATGTGGGGTAGTGCAGGCTGCAGCCTGTGACAAGGCTAATATTCCCTCTTCACACCCCCTGAGAAGGACTCCAGGAAGATTGATGCTATGGCAAAGAAACAGTACATGGCAGCATCTTTGGGACTCAGACAAGCAAATTATATGCTTATGCTGCTAGGTACCAGAAATCCAGATGGGATACTGTGCTGGCCCTAGCGAAACAAGTCCCTGACCAGCTTGCCAGGGAGCTGGAACAGGTGGCTATGGATGGTATTGAGGCATCCAAGGTGCAAGTTCATGCTGCAGTGGACTCTAATGATGTTTCATCAAGAGTCATGGCTACATCTGTGGCATAGCAGGATGGCTTGGTCAGATGTACTACCTTATGTCAGGATACCCAGTCTAAGGCCATGGATTTTCCTGTTAGGAAATTCTCTATTTGGGGAGCAAACAGAGAATTACATGAAGAAAATGGATGAATATAGGACCACCTATAGGAGTGCACAGGCAAAGGAAAGGCAGGCCACTCCTCAAAAGCAGCTTCTTAGAGGCAGGGGCAGGCCTTTTCATAGGCCTTTTTACCAAGCCCAGGCTTCCTCCTCCGCCTATGCTCAGAAGGGGTTCTTTAGAGGGAGAGGCAGACAGGATACAATCAGGTCTGCTTCCACCCCTCAGCCCAAAGCCCCTGCCAAGCAGGCACTCTGATGGGATTGCCAGGGCCGATTCTCCTCTACCTGTAGGGGGCAGGCTGGCTTACTTTGTCCAGGACTGGAAGTCTTTAACATCAGACAAGTGGGTCCTGGAAGTAGTAAGCCAGGGACTGGTTCTCAGCTTCAAAAAATTTCCAAAGCTGAGAACCAGATCTTTCCACCTGCAACTCCATCAGAGGCACTCACCCTAGGCAGAGGTCTCTACCCTCCTGGCTCTCAGAGCTGTGGAAAGGTTCCTCCCCTACACCAGGGCAAAGGTTTGTACTCCAGGTACTTCCTTACCCCAAAAGACAGGAGAATGGCAGCCCATCCTGGATCTTAGATATTTGAATAAGCACCTTTTAAAGCCAAAGTTCAAAATAGTGACTCTGGGAATTATCCTACCTCTATGCCAGGGACTGGCTAGCTTCCCTGGAACTCAAGGATGCCTACTTCCATATTCTCATCAGAAGCTCCCATCAAAAGTACCTCAGGTTCGAGCTGCCCTCAGGCCACTACCAGTTCAGAGCAATGCCCTTCGGCCTCACTTCTGCCCCAAGGGTATTCACCAAATGCCTGGCTGTAGCAGTTGTCTACCTAAGAAGGCAAAAGATTGCCATCTTTCCTTACCTGGACGATTGGCTCTTAGTAGGCCAGTCCCCAGACCAGGTCAATTTACACCTTCAGATAACGCAGCAACTGCTTACCTCTCTAGGTTTCCTTCTGAATCTCTCAAAGTCAGTTCTAGAGCTGGTCCAGCTTCTTACCTTCATAGGCGCAGAACTGAACACACAGGAAACCAGGCCCTTCCTCCCCCTGGACAGGGCAAAGACCCTAGTCTCCCTGGCCTCCTCATTTACCCTGCAGGTCTCCCAGCCAGCAAGGCATTTTCTGCAGCTCCTAGGATACATGGCTGTTGTGCAAGGAGCTAGATTTCAGATGAGTGACATCCAGTTCCATTTGTGAGCGTTTTGGTCTCAAAAAAGGATCCTCTTACTAAGCTGATCCCAGTAACTCGAACCCTGATCCAAGCCATACAGTGGTGGCAGGATCGGAGCAACCTGAATAGGGTTCCTTTTGTCACTCACTCTATTCTCTAATCCTTACTACAGATGCGTCCTCTTGGGCTGGGAGCTCACATGGGCGACCTCACCACCCAGGGTCTGTGGTCTCCAGAAATCTCTGCTCCACATCAACCTGTTGGAGCTCAGAGCAGTTTTCTAGTACTTCAAGCTTTTCCAAATCTGTTCAGAATAAGAGTATTCAGGTCAGAACAGACAACACCACTACAATGTGGTACATCAACAAGCAAGGGGCACTCGGTCTAGGCCTTGTGCACGAGCGATGAAGTTGTGGTCTCTGGCTTCTCCCTGAACACCTCCCTTATGGCAGTTCACCTCCCAGGCAAGGACAATGTCCTGGCAGATGCCTCAGCAGGATTTCCCAGGGCCACCACAAATGTTCACTGGACCCCCTGGTCTTGAGAGTAGTATTTGCCAGATGGGGCACCCCGATAGATCTTTTGCAGCCCCAGACAATCACCAACTTCCTCTTTTTGCTGCAGGCCCCCAGTGTTGGACTCACTCCCACTGGATGCCTTAGTCCTCAGTTGGGAGGGGAAGTTTCTCTATGCCTTCCCTCCCTTTCCTCTCCTGTTCAAAGTGCTAGTCAAAATCCGATCCCAATCATGCAAAGTCATTCTGATAGCTCCGGATTGGGCCAGACAGCCCTGGTATCCACTCCTGCTGACCTTAGCAGTCCATCCTCCCCTGTCCCTTCCCAGGAATCACAATCTGTTAACCTGTGTCCAGGGAAGGGTCTGGTACCCGAATCTCAAATCTCTCAATCTCAAGGCTTGGTTCTTGAAGAGTTAGAGTTTGCTGATTTACACCTTTCCCAAGATGTAATGGATATATTGAAGGCCGCAAGGAAGCCTTCCACCAGGGCTACTTACAATTCCAAATGGAAAAGGTTTTCCATATGGTGCTCGGAAAAGCATATTTCCCCAGTCTCTGCTGATCTACCCACAGTCCTGGATTATATGGTCCACCTGAATTCTTTGGGGCTGAGACCAACTACCCTGAAGGTGCACTTGGCAGCTGTGTCTGCTTTTATTTCAGCAGGTAAATCCTCTTCCCTTTCAGCTCATCCTGTATTTTCCAAGGTTTTTTAAGGGGTTGTTTCACACCAACCCTCCATTCAGGGATCCTGCCCCTGCCTGGGATCTTAATGTTTGCATTGCTCAGCTTATGCAACCCCCCTTTGAGCCCTTGTCTTCAGCTGAGCTCAAGTACTTGACTTGGAAAACTGTGTTTTTAGTAGCCATCACCTCTGCCAGACGCATAAGTGAATTACAAGCGTTGTCAGTGGAGCAGGAGTTTATCTCTTTTCACAGAGATAAGGTGGTCCTTCGGACTAACAGAAAGTTCCTACCTAAGTGGTTTCAGATTTCCACCTTAATCAATCTGTTTCACTTCCAGTGTACTTCACTGACCACTCCTCCTCTGGGGAGAGGATGCTGCACAGCCTAGATGTGAAGAGAGCCCTTAGTTACTACATAGAGTGTACCAAGGGTCATAGGTTTGACTCCCTTCAACTGTTCCTCACCTATGGCGAAGTTGGTAAAGGGAAGCCAGCCACTAAAAGATCCATTGCCAGGTGGATTGTCTCTTGTGTCCAATTCTGCTATGAGAAGTTGGGTAAAGTTCCCCCCTCAGGCCTGAGGGCTCACTCTACCAGAGGTACAGCTGCTTCTCTGGCTGCTGCCAGAGACATTCCTATTCTAGAAATATGTCAAGCAGCTACCTGGAAAACAGTTCACACTTTTACCAAGCATTACTCCTGGACATCCAGGCTAGGAGTGATGCTCGTTCTGGCACAGCTGCGTTTTCAGAGCCTATTTCCTAGGTAGGTTCTGTCCCTCCTCCATGGGGTACTGCTGTGTAGTCTGTAATTGTCATAATATAGCAAGACTTCATGTTGTTTGAAGAAAAATTACTCACCTTAGTAATGTTGTTTCTTCTAATGGAGTCTTGCTATATTATGACTCCCTCCCTGCCCCTCTCAGAACCTTTGTTTTGGGGATGTGGGTGGGCAGTACATGTTGGCACTTTTTTTGATGCCCACCTTGTTGTTTTTCACCTACCTTTTTGGGTGAATTGGTGTTGTGTTTTTGCATTTTTGGGTCTCCTGACTTGAGTCTTTGTTTTAGGCCAAAAATGAGTGTTTATGTTAGTAGCCAGTTGGCTAGTGTAGGTTTACAGCTTCCACACAGAACCTTAGTGAGTTTTAGCTCGTAAAGACCTGACAGTTTGCGTTTGAAGCACAACAGACAGAGTTTTCAACTGAGCTCGCGCTCTAAGTTCCATGCCTGCATGGAAAGTTAACTATTTCACCTCTGGAGCAGTTCTAACCCGCGGTCATACTGCAATTGTCATAATATAGCAAGACTCCATTAGAAGAAACAACATTACTAAGGTGAGTAATTTTTTCTTCCTCTCCCCATTAACCTCACAGTGCCTTTGTTTATGACATCATAGTGCTCACCATGACAACAGACTGTGATGTCACAAACAGCAATTGTGTGGTTAGCAAGTGAGAGACAGGAGAGTCAGATTCATTTTGAATGACTCAGAGAAATGAATGCTGCATTATCTATAATATTTAGTAGACCAACAGCAGGGGAAAGTAAAAAAAAATAAAAAAAACAAACAAATAGAAAATAAAGTTAAAACATAATTGCTGTACACCTGGGACTGGATTTCCAAAAGGGTGGTGCAGGAGTTGCATCAAATTTTTTCTATGCACCATACCCATTTACTGCAACTGCACCCAATTGTCGAAAGTCAGGCACAGTTGCAACTGTTTACCTGCTTTACAGCAGCTTGCACCAAATCTCGGGTGCAAACTCAGTGAAAACGGTCCCCGGGATTGATGCACAAAAAGATGGTCTAGCTTGCGTCAAGTGCCGTATGGGATAGAACATCCAATTAGATTGCCACAAGCCCAGTGTGCCATATCTTTGGCACACCCAGAGCTTTTGCCAATTTTGGGGTTTTCAAAATCCGGCCCTGATGTTTTTAAGCTTTTTAATATAGTAGAGTTGCTCTATAAGCAATAAGAGATGATAGGCTGTTGGTTGTGCTAGGATAATCACATGACCGGGGCATAGTGAGACACAAGGCCATAGGCCCACTGCCTTCATCAGCCCCTGATTAGTAGAAGGAAGATAGGTTATTTGTCAGTAAAGAAGTTATTACGTGGAGTGGAGGGATGTAAGGTGGTCCCAAAAACATCTATCCCCTTTGTCAGGAGTACAAGGACACCTCATAAATTATGACAAGCAATTGGTTTCTATTCTCATTAAAATGGCTGCTTGTTCTTCATAAAGCACCCCCCCACACACACACACAAAATAACAAAACTGTTTTGAAATGTACTCCCAAACTGCCAACACTGGTGCATAATGGAGGAGCAAGAATCATCCTTCAACAGTCAGACGTTGTTGTCTCCTATTAAGTCCATCCCATGTCTCATGCAAGCATTCCACACTTGGTCATGCCAGCCCTTTGGGGAGGAAAACATGTTGTTTTTCACCAGTAAGCCTGATCCACTCTACCTTTAATTAGTAGTGTGCAATGAGTTAGACAGGAGACTCAGGCCAGCTGGGTTTGCCAAATGGAAAGGCCAGTACTGGACCTTGCCAGTATGTTCCATTTCCAACTCATAAAACTGCTCTGGGGCCATTGTCTCTCTTTCAAATGTCATCCTTCCCCAGCCAGTAGCCTTTGCATGTCAAAATATGAGGTGCTAAAAGTTAGCTCACTCTTCATCTAGTTTCACCTTGGAAAACTACAGCCGACATAGAAGCTGGCTGTGGTTATGTGATGACGGTGAGAAAAGGGATACACAGAACATACTGTAGCTTCAGTAGTTGGCCAAAGGCAAAAGAAAGAATGTTTCACAATCCAAGCTCAAAAAATAATACTTAAGCCCTATTAAGGGCTACATATGTAGACAAGAACTTCACTCAGTAATGAGTTATTTCAAGACAGGAATAAACTCATGGAACAAGCTCACAAAGGCAACAATACAAGTGATAGGTGTAGCTTATAAATTCAGATTGGATCAGTTCCTCATGGAGAATAACAGGGTAAGAAATGTTATTCTAGGATGGGGGTCCCTAAAGGTTTATAGATTTTTGTATGATATTGGATGCTGCATCTGCTTGGATGGCAGGAGATTATAGCCCATAATAACAAAGTAATATTCTTATGGGCTAGGAGATATCTCCTAATCAAGTGATGATTCATGGACTTAGAGGCTTATTGATGGCCAAATACCAAAGAGATTTGTTTTAGACTTATCTAATGTACATTGCTGGTAACTCGTCCATGGTCTTGCTGCTTTACACCTATGTTTTAAAATCCATGCTGACAAGAACTAATGTAGGAATTCCCAAATGCTGTAACAAAAAGGAAGGAGATAAGCTTTTCTAATATAATGATGTTGTGTGTTTGTTAATAACACTGACTACTCTGTACCTTGAATATCAACTTTGTATGTTCATTACTATAATGCATAAAGATAATGTTTAAAAAAATAAACATGATTGATCCTTGGTCACCAGCAGAAGCCCAGCACAATGAAAAATAAAGCAAGTATTGTGGCAGAAAATATATATTAAAAGTTTGGTTCTGGACCCAATTTGCCCCTTGCAACCCTGCCTGGCCCATCACAACAGGAAAAGCCAACCTGCATATCCCTCCTTTGAAGAAAATACACAAGCTGTGGGCTGAGCAGCACCATCCTTCAGAAGTCTAAGTATGCTGCTTCTGCTGCATGCGGTGCACCCTCTGACCAGGGGCATGCAATTTGGCATCAGATATGACACAGAGTCCTAGGTGGTTGTACAGTCTGTTACTCTAGCACCACTGTTATTTTATTTTTGTTTTAATTCATATAATGTATATATTATTAATATATTGTTTTACCTTCATCATAAACTCAGAGGTAAGCCAGAACAACTGGTTAAGCAAAATGTAAGACAGACACATGATATTGGTGGTTTGAAAACACGGCATAATATTTGAGAAATAACTGTGAATGTCATCAGAAACAAAGCCCTCATACAATCATCTATGTAGCATTTGCAATGCTAAGTACAGCATTATAAACAAAGAATAAAAATATCTGGAAATTGTACTGTGGAGGAAAAATTCCTGATTGATTCATTTTACCATGGATACCACATCTTTATGCACAGTGATTCCCCAGAATGATGGCCTAACAACTTCCTATCACCATCTTTATAAACAGGTGGTCTGCCAACAATCTGCATAAATGTTTACCTGTCTGGTTGAGCTGGTTCATAAACTGAAGGCTTTTTTTAATTTTAGTTTAATAGGCTGCCATGTGCACTAGGGTGAGTCCCAGCTCTGATAGCATATTTTCTGAATGAACTGGGTTACTGAACTTTCAGTCTTTCCCGGACTGCATTTTACCTTGCAATTCTACATGAATGGTTGCGAGGAGACCACCTCCTGTTCCAGGACACCCTCCAAATCTTCATGGACAGGTTGAACACCTTCTCTTCAGTATACTATGTAGACATCTTATCCTCCCTTCTGATCCTTCTGGATATCCAAGTCTCTATGCCTAATGCTGGTATAAAATATCGATACAGGTACATTATAAAGCCACTGAATCACTCTTTGTTCCCCTCCATAGGCCAGCCTCTTTGGCCCAAATATGCTAAAGTGATTTCCCAGTTGCCAGTCAAACATTATGGTTGACCTTATTCAGGACTAGGCTCCAATAACATTAAACAATTGATTTGGATATTTTTATAAATACATTTTGTTTTCATTCCTATACAAAAGTTTGCATAAAAGTGGGGCTTGCTGCCCATCTGTATGTTCTATTCCACTGCTTTGTGGCATCAGTAGAGCTTCCTGGGCAAATGTTATCAATCAATCAGACCATTTCTATTTATAATCCCCATCACTGGGGCTCAGCGTATTGTAAAAATTATAAACACATATAAACCAGATAGCACACAGAACAACAACATAAAAGAATGAAACATTTTAGTAGGGGCACTGTCAGTAGGTCCATAAAGGCAAGGATGTTACTGCTTGTGATGCTATTGAACTGAGTTATCAGAGGACCAGCTGGGAGAAGGATTCAGTGTCCCAGATGATGCTCTCCTCCTCAGGGAGGGTGGATTATAGGCTATGCTGCAACACTGTCACCTATGTGATGAGGTGACAGTGCAGGAGGAAACTGTTCACGGGGGGATACTAAATAGCTCTGATGGGTGCTGCCATGCATCAGCATGATTGCCCACCACTGATCCCCAACCAAGGCATGAAAGGAACAGGGAGAACACAGAAAACACATTTCAAGTATGTGGAATGAAACTGAGGGCACTCTCAGGCCCACATGCCAACTGCCCACCTCTTCACAGAATTATGCTATTTGGTAGGAGTCTAGACACCTTCCCACTGATCCCACCCCAGAGGGGTATGTCTGTGAGAAAATAGAGGCTGTGGTAAGTGGCAGAGAGAATGCATGGATGGGACAGAGGTCACCTGATACAGTGGATCTGAGTTGCAACAGTCAGGAGAGCATAAAAGAATATAAAAATATACATAAATAAATAAAGGACAAGGGAAAACAAATGTGTTTTAATGCCTTTTAAAGACCTCAACTGAGAAGATCTGCTAAGGTAGGAAGGCAGGATTTCCATGTCTGAGGGTTGCTACTGCAAAAGCTCTGTCCCCAGACAATTTTAAGTGTGCTTATGAAATCTCAGATAATTCTTTGCAGCAGATCCAGAGTATGGAGTGCAGGTGGTCTTTAAAGTAGCTAGAGCCCCAATCATGGAGGGCTTTGAAAACCAAGAAGCAAATCTTGAAGGTGATATATCATCTCACAAAAGCCAGTACAGATACTGCAGCACAGACAAGATATGATGGACAGTGCTTGTACCTGAGATATCAACATTCTGCACTAGTTGAAGATAGTGCACCAAACCTCAGAAAACCCTAGATATAGATTATTGCAGTAGTCAATGCAGGAAGCCAAGAAGGCATGCATCATAATCACTAGGTAAAATACTGAAGAATGGGCATCAGCTGGATAATTTCCTAAATGGATAAATCCACAGCAGACAAAACTGTCACCGATGCCTGGAGTGATGGCTTGCTGCCCACTATGACCACAGATTTTTAGCCCTATCCACAGCTCTGAGGGAAGGGCCTACTAAAGAAGACATCATGATGAATTTGCTGAAATGTGTTTGTAACCCTTGTTCTGTAGGCAGCAACTCTGTTTTACCTGGCTAAAGGCTCAGCAAGTTGGCAGCCATCTAGTCACAGTTCAGGCAACACTGATCAATCACTATTACAGATTCAGTTTTGCATGGAGGAAAAGAGAGGCACTGCTGTGTATCATCTGCATAGTAGAAAAAACACAGACTGTACCTTCTCACAATCTCGCCCAGAGGCAATATGTACACTGCTAACAGAATCGGGGACAAAATCAAACTCCAGAACATCAAAGGGTACAGCAGCCACCCAGGAGGAAATTTTCCCCAGAGTTACATATTGCTCCCTATCAGCCAGGAAGGACTCATATGATTTCATACACAGAAGATTATGACTTCACGGCAGGAATAAGCAACAGGAACTGATGGCGTCTAATAGAAACAAACTCTGGTCAGAGTCAAAAGGGCAGCTAGTGCATTAACCTGACATGGGTTATAGAATTGATGTGTGCCTTAGATTTTAAGTTTGTTGTATTATTGTGATGTTATAATCCTACACTTAATCACAATAACACAATTAAAA
Source organism: Neoceratodus forsteri (assembly GCA_016271365.2). Taxonomy (NCBI): domain Eukaryota; kingdom Metazoa; phylum Chordata; order Ceratodontiformes; family Ceratodontidae; genus Neoceratodus; species Neoceratodus forsteri. Next base: position 142,862,607 of record JADMNL010000023.1, read on the forward strand.
ATACAGCCTAATAGAGCTACATAATGTAGAAGCTTCCATTGTTTCCTACTGAGAACACACAAACAGACATACACACACACACACACACACACACACACACACATATGCATGTACATAGATACAGTCACAGGCACATACTTGTGTGCACAGACTCCCACCAACCCATTACACACACATGCATACCACATACTATAGACACCCATTTATCCACACACATAAGCATGGGCACCACTACAAGATATCTGCAAGCTATGCTTGCACATCCCTATACACTTTCCCACACACAGGATTAAATGCATAAACACATGATTAAACACATACACACAGATAAATGCACACCCAATTACAGACAATCACATAAAGAATAATATATGGGGTGTTGTGTGTAACAAGAATTTACACACAGCTGAGGTGTCAGATGTTGGCTGTCAAATGCCACATAAAACCCAAGAGTGAAGCTTGAGGGTTTGTCTAGGCATCTAACACCTAGGGTGTGTGTAAAATCTGAATTTCTGCACCACCCAATATTTTATTTTACATAATTGTTGGGTTTTGCTTTTTGCCACAGTAATTATATAAAATAACAGATGTTTTGAGTGCGGCCAGTCCAGTTGGGTTTTAGCACGGTCCATGGTCACCTACCAGAAAGTTAAGGGTTTTCTTTTCTGGTAGTTGCTTTCTTTAAAATCTTTTAGAGCAATGATACTTTTTTTTTTTAATACCTTATCCTAAGTCTGAGTGGCGGTGCAGTTTCGGCGAGAAAGAAAGATGACCAATGATCAAGAATGGAAGAGCTGCAGCTGGTGCATGTGCAAGCGAGGAAACCTGGTGTGTGTTTGCCGTTATAAACATACTTTTCTTTTTAAAGTTTGTGACCAGGAGAGCACGCTGAGCAGCAGCTCATTTCCAGGTGTGACATGGGGGGCAAGGGAAGGGGAATAGTTGTACAGATGTAAACTGACTACAGAACCAGATTAAGCTGTTGGTGGCATTTTTAGTGAATGGGGAATTTGGCCAGGACACCGGGAAATTCCCTACTCTTCAGATAGGGGAGCTCTTGGCTGTTTGGCTGCAAGCCAGATGGCTGATGAAGGAGGAACATTGGTGGAGGAGAAAGTTTACTCTCAGAATATAAGTAATTGAGAAGTGGAAGAGGAAAAAATGGAGACAGAATCAGGGACTGAAGAAAATGAAAGTGGCAACTTTAAAGAGTGTGATCTCTAATGGCACTGGAAAAAAAAGAAAATAAAGCTTTGGATTTGCTCCAAAAAACTGAGGCTACAATAGGCAAGCAGGAGCTGCAGCAGGACATGGGAACAGATCAGTACCAGTGCAAAGGGAGCACCAAATGGGAAAGCCACATTAACAGAGTACACCAATCTGACAGAAAATGACACAGGAGCATCAAAGGCCCCACAGAGGAAAAGACAATGCCCTGTACACTAGAAACAGCACAGAGTGCTGAGGGAAGCGAGACAAGTGGAAAACTACCAGAAAAGGGAACTGCAAAAGAGAATGTGAGTACAGAATTCAGCTCAACAGACTTAACTTTAACAGAAAAGCCCTTATTAAGACCATTGGCATATGTTGAAGATCCATACTTAGGAAACAAGTAGAAATTAAAGAAAAAACATTGGGCCTAACAAAGCCGGTTAAAGCAGAAACTGAAAAAGACTGGTCACCAGAAAAAGCTACTCTGAAGTGTCTGGATCAAGTATTAATGTAAACAAGAGCACAGGATGCTACACAGGTAAGATAGGGGATACCCTAATAACAAGTATAGCAGGTATTGCAGTACAGGATCAGGATATCAAAATACTAGAATTACATTTAGTAAGCAAAATCGGAAGAAAAACTGAAAGCATGCCTGAATATAGCAAGCCAGAAGATACGTTATGGAAGAATAAAAGAATATCAAGTTAAAAGAGTAATGTTAATAAAAACCTGATTATTCCATTTTTTGTATTTAAGTTATATTTATCCCATACCCCAGAAGCTAGAAACAAAAGCATTAAATTTGTTCTTCCAGGGATTCTGGGTAGCAGAGTTAAACCTGATCAAGAGAGATACTATGTACAGAGAAAGGAAGGAGGGTGGACGTGAAATGGTAAACCCGATAGCTTTTTTTACATCATTTTTATTATATATAATTTAGGTAACATCATGAGGGCAACAAGAAAATTTGGGACCTTGAGGGGTTTGGAATAGTTAGAACCCTCTTTTTAAGGTAGCAGGCCAGACAAGAAACCAGTTAAAATGAGGGAAGATGTCGATATACAGTGGCGTGAAAAGTATTTGCCCTTCCAGATTTCCTCTATTATTGCATATTTGTCACACTGGATGTTTCAGGTCTTTAGAGAAAATGTAATATTAGATAAAGGAACCTGAGTGAACAAATAACACTTGTTTTTTTTTAATTTCACTTATTTAATGAAAAAAGTTAACCAACTTCCAACTGGCACTGTGTGAAAAAGTAATTGCCCCCTTACATAATAACTAGTTATGCCACATTTAGCTGCAATGACTGCAACCAAACACTTCCTATAATTCAATATCAGTCTTTCACATCGCTGTGGAGGAATTTTAACCCACTGTTCCTCAGCAGAACTGCTTTAATTCAGTAACATTTGGTAGGTTTTGAGTATGAACTGCTTCGTTTCAGGTCCCACTCCACAGCATCTCTATTAGGTTTAAGTCTGGACTTTGACTAGGCCACTCCAAAACTTTAATTTTACTTCTTTTTAGCCATTCTGATGTGGACTTGCTTTTGTGTTTTGGATCATTGTCTTGCTGCATGACCCAACTACGCTTCAGCTTCAGCTGACGGAAGGATGACTGGACATTCTCCTTAAGAATTTTCTGGTACAGAGCAGAATTCATGGTTCCTTTAATTATGGCAAGTCATCCAGGTCCTTAGGCAGCAAAGCATCCCCACCATCACACTACCACCACCATGTTTGACTGTTGGTATAGTGTTCTTACTGTGGAATGCTGTGTTTGCTTCTGCGAGGCGTTATGGGATCCATGTTGTCCAAAAGTTCCACTTTGGACTCATCTGTCCATAGAACATTTTCCCAAAAGGCTTGTGGATCATCCAGGTGCTTCTTGGCAAATGAGAGACGAGCATTTATGTTCTTCTTGGTTAGCAGTGGTTTCCGCCTTACTCTCTTGAAGCCCATTTTGCCCAGTCTCTTTCTGATTGTGGAGTCATGAATGCTGCCTTAGCTGAGGCAGAGAAGCCTGCAGTTCTTTGGATGTTGTTTAGGATCCTTTGAGACTTCTTGGATGATTTTACACTCGCCCATGGAGTAATTTTGGCAGGCCGCCCACTCCTGGGAAGGTTCACTACTGTTCCAAGTGTTCTCCATTGGAGATTATGGCTCTCACTGTGGTTGATGGAGTCCCAGAGCCTTAGAAATAGCTTTGTAACCCTTTCCAGACTGATAGAGGGCAACAAATTTTTCCGATCTTTTCAGGAACTTCCTCTGATCATGGCATAATGTGCTTGTTGAATCTTTGTGCTGGCAAGTGACTCTGATGGTAAGGGCCAAAATAAGTGAGGTTTATATTGAGCAGGGCTGGCTGTAATCAAGCCTGGCTGTGTTCAATCAGCTGACTCTAATTATCCCTTTAATTGGGTTGATTTAACTAGAGGGCAATTACTTTTCACACAGTGCCAGTTGGTGTTGGTTAACTTTTCATTAAACAAATGAAATAAGTAAAAAAAAAAAGTGTTATTTGTTCACTCATGTTCCCTTTATCTAATATTATATTTTGTCTAAAGACCTGAAAACATCCAGTGTGACAAATATGCAATAACAGAGAAAATCAGGAAGGGGGCAAATACTTTTTCACGCCACTGTACATGCATGATGTGATTAAGAAAATAAATCTATGGAAAATAAATAAGCAAACAGTTTTGATATCTAATAGGAAAATACTATACCAGAATATACAAAGAGAGAACTTTCATGGAGAACTAGAAATATCTCAATGTCCAGATCAGAAAGAGCAGGATGTAGTACAATACATGAATAATGATAGAATACTTTTTTTTTATATAGATGTACATTGGTTACCAATACACGGGAGGCTGGGTGTACGAAACACACACAAGCACAAGCAGACAAGTGAGCATTATTGTATAAGGGGCTGCTGTATAAAGCAATTAGAGACACAATGCCATTTATATTTCAAGTGTACAGTAGTATAAGATTTCTGGAAATTTTTAGGGCAAAGATGGCAAGAACCACTGTATGAGAAAATACAGTATGTGGAATTAATATTGGGGCTAGTCAGTGCAGAATGGAATAAATATGAACTAGGAACCACACAACTGATTGGGGCTTTGATAAAATATTATATATGGCAAGCCAGGTGTGCATGGGTGTTGCAGCAAAAGCAAGTAACAAATGAAGAACTGGCTATTATGATTGAAAATGAAATGGAAAAAATTTATTGTCAGGAATTAAAAATTGTGAATAGAAATAAGCATGCAAAGAGGTGGAAGCACATTACCTTCGTAAATAATTGAACATGGTAGGATGAAGAAAGTATATGAAACAATATTTATGAAAGAAATATGTTTGATTATATTTAAAGATTATGTATTGTAAAGAATGTACAGCTGGTATATACCAAATAAAAATTCCCCTACTCTCTACAAGGGGAACTGTCTCTCTGTGGAGGAGAATGGTGGCTTTCAGTCCAGGTAGAACTTTGGAGCAAGCAAGAGGTGTTCCTGCACCACAGCATATGGATCCTGACAACTTGTGTCTGAATGAAGCAGTAGAAATGGAATCTAAGGATGAAACAGTCTCTGCAGAAGAGACTGAGCTCATTTCGGACCAGCCGATGGGATTAGCAATCAATGACTTTGATATTGCAGTTACTATGGCTAATATTGAGAATGAAGTAACTAGCCTTCAGCAAGAATTGAAATATAAGTAACGGCAACTTATGGACATGATGATGGAATCTGAAAAAGAATTTCAGACCAATAAACACAAACTGGAAGATGAGAAAAAAGAAAGAGGTCAGCTGTGAGCCCATTGTCGGCTTCGGGTAAGCAGTATAACCCTGCAACAGTGAAACCAACTCCCCTATAAACACACCATATGCTGAAATGGATGTAGTAGAGGAAAATAGCTGTACCTCTGGAGTTTTCATTAGTGACTTTTCTTTGTCTGGAAAGTGGGCTCCTTGAACCACTTTACAGTAGGCTGGCTGGATTTTCTTAGAAGGCTGGTGGATCCCGGACCCCGCTATTCCTATACCAGGGTCTCCAAACTGGAAGCAGAACTTGATTGTTGAAAACAGAGGTTGTATCATACCTCCAGAATTAGTGAGAAATCCAGGGACATGTGACATGGCTGTGGCAGCTGTTACCGCTATGGGTATGGTCCTGATCCCAGTAACTGCGCCAGACACCTTACTTGATGTCACAGGCTCTATTACTGCCTCTACAAAATGTTGCTTCCTTCATCCCAATCTGACACTTACCCTGCCTGGCATTCAGGCCCTTAGGTAGTAGCTAGAGTCTATTACTTTTCTGTCCACGGGTCTCTGTCACTGGTGCATTACAGTTCTTGCTCCTCAATGCCAACAAAATGTAGGAGTACATTCCAAATTGTACCTCATCATATTTTGTATATCTTCCTCTTTAGTAACTGTGCAGTTGTTGTATTTGCTGTTGTATTTGTTTCTGTAATTCTGTTTTGTATCTCTGTAATTTTTTCTCCCTATCACCCCCCACTCCTAGGGCTCATCTGGAATCAGTGGTACTCTGCTCAGTCTGCCTTCCTGGTAAACGCTGCAAATAAATAAATAAGACACCGGCAGCAGCATGATACAACAGCAAGAGACAGCTGGTTTACCCTTATGTGATTGCATCGTCTTCTTCACAAGTTGGCCCAACAGGAGTGCCACCTGGACAGTCAAACCAGGTAATTCTTGAAATTATGAGAGACCTCACTGAAGGACTACTGCAGAAGGGAGGGACAGCCACCAGGCCAAGGGGCGGATGAATGACAGGATGATATTAGCAAACAGCACATGCCTAGTTATGCTAGCCTCTTTCTTCAGTCAGCATTGGCAGCAAAAAGACGAGTTGCTGTATGAATTAGATTTAAGGGAGGTATCAGTAAAATACCTGACAGCTTATCTGTGGGAAAAACACTATTGATTGATTCTATGCACTTTACTGAAGTAGATGTCTATGCATTTATTCATACCCCTGGTGACAACAGTGATGATGTTAGTTTCTGTTCAGCTGCATTTCTGGATAAATTCTGGAAACTGTATTATATACTAAAAGATTCTCCTCAATGGCAGGAGTTCCATGCCATCCCCATCTCTAAACCTTCAGTTAAAACAGTGACAATCCTTTTTAGAAATTAAGGGATGAGGATGAATGACATTATTGCGGCTGGAGAAATGTGCAGATATACAAGGCCACCCAAACCCCATTATGGATGACAATGGGTTTTGGACTGGGGGCTGGAAGTTCAGAGTCCAACTCAAACATACTGATGAGGGTTTTAAACATTTCCCCACCTCCTTCTTCTCTGGAAGAGATCATGGCATACAGTACTTTTCCACCAGGGACAACCAAAAAGTTCTTATAAATGTGGATCCCTAACATATTTAAATTCTTACTGTAATCAAGTTAGATGCTTCCAATGTGGGGAGCCTGGGCACACTGCAAACCTCTGTACAGTCCCACCAGTGTGTAACCTGTGTGGGATTGATGAATATTTGTTTTGTTCCTGTCCCTGGGCAGTTCATAATTCAGAGGATACCCTTGAACAAGAATTTTACATAAACAGAGCCAAAGACCATATGGAACAGAGGCCTTACCCTCAGCCTCCCTCCCCCAATACACACACCTATCCAGTCTAGAGCAGCATGCCTAGGAGGAACCTGCAAGGTCTTTCCCTGAGCAGGACAACCCATCATCTTCAGAAGATGTTACCTCAATAGTGCTAATTTATCCAGAACACCCTGGGAGTCGGCTAGTATGCCACCTCTCCCGACCCCTTCTGTACAGCCAAATATTTCAAGAGACTCTAGTTCAAATAATACTGTTAGAGAGGACTTTCAGATGGTTCCTAAGGGTCATGAAGAGACCTAAATGTAAATGGACTTATTGAACAAAAGCACTGATGTTCCTGTGAGTAACACCTCAGAGGTCCTCCAAAGTTGGATTGACCAGATGGAGGATGCAGATTTGGATACTTCCTCACAGTCCTCTCAAAATGAACAAGATTTGGATACTTCCTCACAATCCTCTCAAAATGAACCATTAACAGAGGGGTAGGTACCATCTGTTTCACAGAACACCAATAGTACACAAGGCAGGATCATGAGAGCAAGTACTAGGAAAAAAGGACTTCCTCAGATGTAGTCCAGGACTACTTCTAAGGCTTGCAAGCCTAAATGTAAACAGTATTAAGTCAGATGTAAAGGAGGCACTACCCTTTCTCTTTCACAGCAAATGCAGTATGATATCTTTCTGTTACAGGATACTAGGCTGCGGACCATGGGTGATGTAGAGAGGGTCAAAACTGCTTGGTATTCCAGGGATTCCTTTTGGTCTATTGGGGAGGATGTGTGCAGTGGTCTGCGGGTCTGTTTTTCTAGCCCAGGATTCCTGGTGCATAAATTAGTGGATGTCTCCCCTGGGAGGGTTCTGATTTTAGATGTGGGGTTTGAAGGGCTTGTTTATAGGGTGATAAATATATATGCCCCACAAGCGAAGCTTTAAGGGTGGAAATATTGAAATTGGTACAACCTTATTTATGTACTACAAACAGATATTATTTGGTGGTGACTTCAATACTAGTTTGTTAAACTCTGACACTAAAGGGACAAAAGTGGAAACTTACAGTAATACAGGATTTTGCTTGGTCTGATCAAGCATACTGAGTTGAAGGATGCTCAGGCTACTCTCTTTAAGACACCTAACCATACTTATTTTGAGGCTCATATCTACTTGTATAGATTTTACTTAGTCTCAAATATACCACCAGTCTCCTTTTCTGAGGCAGTTCTGATAGAAACATCTGACCATGCCCTGATAGGTATTGCCATTTCCACCACACCACTGAGGGTGGGAGGGAGAGTGGTTTGGTGTTTGAATTCTAGTCTTCTAGAAAAACAACGTGTATGTCAGGAACTGCTTACTATACTTGACTATAGATGCAGGGTAGAGTTTTTGTATGACTCTCCCTTAAAATCGTGGGCTGATACTAAGCAGTTGATCACTGCTTTTTTTAAAACCACAGTTATGGAACACCATGTTGGTCAGGAGAAGCAGCACTTAACAACTAAAGACACAATTCCAACAGCTTCTAACTGAACAGATGGAAACAGTACTAGACAGAAGGGAACAGTTGGGAACTGTTAAACAGAAAATGTTTCAGTTACAATACAATCGACACAAAACTTTAGAGCTGGAACAAGGTTTAGAACTCAAGGATCAAAGCCCAGACCACTCTGTTCAAGGATTGTTGTGTCAGAGTAAGGAGGAACCTCTTGATGGGAATTAGGAACACAGCAGGGGTTTTGATTACAGGGAATACAGGTATCTTACAGGAAATGGGTAGGCAACTAGTAGAGAAACAGGACTCTGAGATCACCTGTCCAGAGCTCTTTGTACAATTGATGAGGGCTGCAAATGTTCCAAAATTGAGCCCAGAATAGGCTGATGGCCTCTTGGCCCCTTTGACTATCTTAGAATTGACAGAGGCTAATCAGTCAATCAGGAAGGGGATGGCACCTGGGTCTGATGAATTACCTAGCAAACTGCATTTAAAACTATTGCACTTAATCCCACAGGAATTACTGGCAATATTTCATGCTTCTTTTTCCTGAAGTTAGACTGAATGACCAGATGTTTGAAGGATTACTAATTTTTTTATACAAAAAGGGGGATAAAACTGATTTATAGAACTGGAGGCAAATCACTCTATTGAATACAGATTTTAATTTTTTTGTGAAAATTCTCAGTTTACATCTTTCCAGGGTTCTCAACCAAATTATTCATCAGTCCCAGGTTTGTGCAGTTCCTGGAAGACAGATTATGGAGACCTTATTTTTTACTTAGGGCCATTATGGAACAAGGGGCTCAAAGTAAATCTGAAGGGTTTGTGATGAGCAGCTGATCAGTCAAAAGCCTTTGATATCATCTTTCATGCATTTTGTGGGAGCGTTTAAAGATGTATGGATTTCCAGTTTGTTTCATTAACTGGATAACATTGTGCAATCAGAAGGCATTTGTTAGGCCTTATAAATGGATAGGGCAAAAGTGCATGATCAAGAAGGGCGTTCCAGAGTTGTCCCTGAGCCCTTTGCTGTACATTATAACTATGGATCCATTAGTTAGAATTCTGGTTTCTTCCCCAATATTTTAGGTCTCTACCATCCAAATGGATCTATTGTAAAAGTATTGCTTATGCAGATGATCTAATTCTTACAGTTGCTGATGCTGAGTCGGGAGACTGGCAAGTAACCTGATACAGGTCCCTACCAGCTATTTCAAGGGAAAAATTAATACAAATAAAGTAAATGTATACCCATCACAGTAAATCCAGACACACTGGTCTCAGTGGGGGGTGGGGGGTAGATTTAGAATCCTATAAAATTTTAGGGGTTTACTTTGGTCACAAGGACATGTCTAGTTATAATTGGGCCCATCAAATTGGGAAGGGACAACAGCTTATGACTAAATTGAATAGGTGGCACATGAACAAAATGAAAAGGGTATATCTTGTTAAAACCCTCTTGGTACCATTTTTTTTATATTTAAGCTAAGTGTACCCTGTCCCAAAATGACTTGAAACTAGATTATAATATTGTTTTTTTCTCATGTCTTTGCGGAAGCAGGTTGAACCCAATTAAAAGGGGTATTACGTATCTGGATAGAAAAGAAGGAGGTGTTGGAATGCTGCATCCAGTGTTTTTTTGGGGGAGCATTTTTTTATGCAAATTTATTACCAATAGTATGGAACAGTATGGCCTTATGGGTTGTTTGGGTGGCCCCTTGCGTGGAAAAGGTTCTACAAGACTGGAGAGATATGGAATTTCAACATAAAAACAAAAGGACTCAGAGACCTAACTCTATGTGGACTGATTGCTTTGACCTTTTAAAAAAATTGAACATTTCACAGTCCCTGCTACTATCGATTCCTCGGAACTACTATATAAGCTTATAGTGGGGAATTATTATGTAGAACAGACTTTTCACAACCTACAGGTATCTGAACAATAGGCTATGGTGTACCATTTAAATGAGCCTAGAATCCCCAAATTGTGGAATGTGGTCTGGTTGGGGGTCAATTTAAATTAATGTGAAAGACAATCAAAACATAAGGAGAGCTCAGAACGTTATTGTCCCAGGAACATTGTCAGTCAGAGATAGAAACGATGGAGCATCTTTATTTTTGTGTCCATATATTACTAGGTTTTGGATGGCAGTATCTCTACAATGGAAATCGGATATTTGGTTGTATATGTCTCCTGCTATATTGTTTAAAGGATATTTCCAGTTGGGAGGGCTCACTACGACATTGGTTCCTTAAAGGTACTAATGGTGTGTTTTGTTTACTGGATATGGCAGGTGCGTTGTAGACTAGTGCTCCAGCAGCAACAAATATCACAGGATGAATTAATCCAGCTTATTCAGAATGATTTACAAGAATTAAAGCAATTAAACTATAGGCTGTTGTACAGGCAATTGTGGCATACACATTGGGATGCCTTTAAATGGTTACATTAACAGTACAATATTTCAAGGGCCTAACCTAACGGAAGTGGTTTGCTTTCAGGGTTATATAATCCAGAGAAGTGTGTGACAAATTATTTCTTTATTACACTGTATTTTATGTTATGAGAATAACAAATGAAGAATTGTATGTATTTCTTTACTGTATTCATATGATTCATTTTAGGGAACTGAGGATTGTTACTGATTTTTTCTATTTAACGTGTTTACAGCATAACTCATATTAGTCACCATCGTTACTATATGTTGGAATACTTAATTTTTCTTTTTTTGATTAATAAGGTTGATTTTCCCTGATTTCTTCCTTTTCTTGTGGCATGTAACATGTATTTTTTTTTGGTTTTACTTTGCTTTACAGTTTTTAAATAAAAAATGTCCCTACTCTTATCGAAAAGTGCCATGGGATCTTTAACGTCCACCTGAACAACTACCAGAACAGGCAGATGGGACCACAGTTTAATGTCTCATCTGAAAGACAGAATCTCAGGAGTACAGCACCCCCCTCTTGATGCACTACAGCATCAGTATTGGGATTTGACCCATGTTCCCTGTGTGGGGCTACAACCCACCACCTTCTGATCTTCTGGCCTCAGAGGTGAGTGTGATACCTGCTGAGCCACTGACACTGCACCTTTATAATGGCAAATTACCCAAGCGGTTTTACCTATGGGAAAAAGCAAAACCCAGATATTATATACCCCATTACTAATATACCCAGATGCTTGCATACACACACACACACACAGATAAATATGCTTCCACATGCATGCTCTCACATGCATTCCATTATACTCATATGAGACACACATTCAAAAACTACAGTATACATATATCTATAGCTATCTATGCACACATATCCTCTGTAACCATACAGGGCCTACTGAGATGCAATATATCATTCAGGGGTATGGTCCTTATTTTCCTGCTCCTGGCCAGTCACATACAATTGTTGCTTCAAGAACTACATATAGTTTTTACATATGCAAAAAAAAAAAAACAGTACAATATCTTGATTCCTATAGCTGTTGTACAGGAGGGTACCTGCATATAAGTGCTGGAGAGTGGTTGGTGACACAGATAGTTATAAGAAGTACCACTAGGCCAAGGCCACCCCAATTAGCCTGACCTCAGTGGCTGGTAAATTAATGGAACGAGTAATGAAGTCTCTAATAGTTCAAGATTGTAAACAATTTGGAATTTATGATTCAAATCAGCATGGGTTACTTCCAAGTATTCCTGCACCACCAATCTGATATCTTTTTACAATAATATAAGTACTCTACTACATGTGGGTATCCCTACTGATGTAATTCTTTAGGGCTTTAGTAGAGCTTTCAAAAAAGTCTCACATGAAAAACCTCATTACTAAAATGCACAATCTAGGTTTGTCACCTGATATTGTCAAGTGGACTTTAAACTGGTTGATAAATCTTTCTCAGAGTGTCAGAATTAATGATATCTTGTCTGATTCGGGCAGTATGACTAATGGTGTACCACAGGGGTCGGTCTTGGGACCAACATTGTTTAATCTCTTTATCAGTGATTTACAAACAGGGCCAAATAACTTCATGGTTAAATTTGCAGACAATACTAAATTGGGGGGCAAGGTTAATAATCAAGAAAATATTTTTGCATTTAAGAAGGATTTGGAAAAATTAACACTTTGGGCAAATGAAAATCATATGCAGTTTAATCAAGACAAATGTTTAGTAGTGCATTTCGGTGTAAATAATCCAAAAACGATATATTATATAAATGGACTACTCCTTCACTCATCAAATTGTGAAAAAGATTTGGGGATATATGTTAATAATAAACTTACATCAAATGATCACTGTGTTAGAACTGCTTGCATGACCAACAGACTTTTGAGGCAAATAAGCATACTTTTGTTAATCGCACTGAACAATGCTTTATTCCATTGTATAGGGCATACATTAGACCGTATCTAGACTATGGCTCCCTGTTCTGGAATCCAAACCAAAAAAAAGACATAGCAATTCTTGAACAGGTTCAAAGGAGAGTAACTAGAATGATTCCAAGATTAACAAACTTGGATTATCAGAACAGATTAAAAGCTACTGGTCTCTTCTCTCTTCAAACTAGAAGATTAAGAGGTGATATGCTTATGGTTTTTAATTTAATAAATTCACCAGATCTAATGGAAAAATGTAATCTAACACTCTCCAAAAGGAGACATGTTCGAGACTGCATAATAAACAGCTAGTAAAAAACTTATAAAACCAGTAAAAGGGAAACTTTTTCCAATAAGAGCATCCATTGATGGAACACCTTGTCACAAGAATTGGTAGAGGCAACTAGTGCCACGGTCTTTGAAAACAGATTAGATGTAAGGTTGAGGGATAATAGATAAGTAATGTCCCACAGAGTGTGGGGAACAGTCTCGGGCTGTGGCCTTCTTATGTTCTTTCATACCAAGTAAAGTAATACCATGGTACAGAAAATAAATAACTCTAAAGTACATGGAAGAAAATATAACCTGTATCTTTCTACCACAAGTATGTTGTGGAGTAGCATCTCTTTCTCCTTCTATTCTTTAATTTTTGTATTCTGTACCTGTGAGCTGTCTACTTGGAGAAGAAAAGCTGTCATTTATTTTTGCTGTCCTCTGCCTTCTAGGGCTGGGTGAAATTAGTAGATTCTGATTGGGGAATTTTCACAAAAGTCTGCAATATTTTGCAACATTTTGCTGAATTTTCTGAAATTCTTTAATTAGTATTATAGCTAGAAACAAGAAATATGGCAAGCATATTGGATGGAATAAGCCCTAAAAGAATGTCAAGTTTCATGAGATTTGGATGAAGGGTGAGGAAGTTATAGAGGCTCAAAGTCTGGTAATTTATTATTCATTTGAAAATTTCAGAAAATATTTCTGTGCTTACTACCTAGTCACCTCCGGAGCTAGATAGCTGAAAATGTATATGCATACTTTCTTGGAAGAGTCATAGAAACTATTTTATATTCCGTATCAACTTGACAAAAACCTTTCACTCGGACATTCATAAGCTCCTTCTCTACAAACTTCATGACCTAGGCCTATCACAGGGCACAGTCATTTGGTTCCAGAGTTATTTCACTAAACACACTCAATGCATTAATACAGATGGCTTCTTGTAAGACGTAAGGAATAAATCCATTGGTGCTCCCCATGGCTCCATTCTGGGCCCCCTACTATATCACTTATTCATAAATCACCTGCATGATGCCTGTCAGTCTACAAATGTACTTCTCTATGCAGATGATGCTTTTATCTGCATATCTGCTTAAATCTGCAGAAGCTTGAGGACTGGTCAAGGGCATGGCAGTTGATATTTAATGCAAAGAAATGCAAAATAATGCACATGGGGCACAAAAACCCAGGAAGAGTATATCAACTGGGGGAGGATACAGAATGCTCCAAGCAGGAAAGGAACCTAGGCGTTATCATCTCTGATGACCTCAAGGTAAGGAGTCAGTGCAACAAGACAGCAGAAAAGTAAACAGGATTCTGGGATGCATAGGCAGGGGTATCACCAGCAGGAAAAGAGGTGGTAATTCCACTATACAAGATATTAGTAAGGCCACACCTTGAGTACCGTGTCCAGTTCTTGTGTATAAGGACATAGACAGGGTGGAGGCAGTTCAGAGGGGGGCAACCAAGATGGTGCAAGGATTACATCACAAAACCTATGAGGATAGGCTGAAAGACTTAAATATATACTCCATGGAACAGAGGAGGGAGATGGGGGATATGATTGAGACATATAAATACCTCACAAGGAGGAACAAGGTGCAGGGAAAACACAATTTTTCATAGAAAAAGATGATCCAGAACTAGCGGACATGGGATGAAACTGAGGGAGGGAGATGCAGGGGAATGTGAGAAGTACTTTTATACAGAGAGGATGGTGGACAAATAGAATGCCCTGCAAGAGGGGCAAAAATGATTACAGGATTTAAGAATGCATGAGATAGGCATCAGGGGATCCTGGTAGTCAGGGGAAGGGGACACTCTACTTCTAGAGAAGCTTGAAGAAGCATAGTTATATGAGCAAATGGGAAGACTAGGTGGGCCATAGGTCCATATCTGTCATCAATGTCAATGTATCTATGTATCTATTCCAAGAACCCTAACCTTGGCATGCCCTCTATCCTCAGGGTAATTTGAGGACCTTGAAAAATGGTTCTCCCAAAACAAACTGATTCTAAATTAAAAAAACCTAAAACAATGCTCTTCACAAGCCATAAATGAAGAACGGTCCTCCCCTCCCCATCATCCTCAATGACCTGGGACATATGCTTGAACAGGTATACACCTTTAAATATCTTGGGGTGATCCTGGATGATACCTTATCTTTTGCTCCCCACTTTGACCATCTTGTATCTATGGTAAACAGAAGACTGGGAGACTTGTATTGTAACGGGTCAACCTCACTTCACATGGTAGATGCCTCATAGTGGAAAGCTCAGTACTGTCACTAATTGATAATGGCCTCCCTATCTACACAACTGCCTGCCACTCAATTCTCAGCAGAATAAATCTGATCTGTAATAAGTCTTATCACTCTGTGCTAGGAGCTGACAGCTGCAACCTCTATACTCAGACACATTGGTTACCCCTACCTAGCAGAATTAAGTTCCTGACATGTCTTCTAGCCAAGAAGATGCTACTAGGCCTACCCCCCCCCACCAAGCTATAAATCACTACTTCCACCCTGTCACCAATCTGTACTACTCCAGGTTGGAGCATGGCTTGGAATGCCCTTGAACAGTATTTCCACTGTATTCAGCTGTACAAACATTCATTCGGAGTTAGGGCTGGTGGCTGGTTAAATGAGCTGCCTGATATTTTGATCAGTCTTCCTATGTTTGACTTGTTTAAGAGAGCACTACAGACAACCCTGACAGATCAATGCAACTGTAACTGCTACTCACTCTAACTGTGCCAAACTCTTGCTCTGAGGACATGTACCATTACTATGCTTGTTCTACACTGATTCTATCTGTCTCCCTCATTGTAAAATTGCACTCAGTTGATTCCAGCCTGTTTATTTGTACTTGTTTGACTGTATTTGTACTTGACAGACTTCATTCCACTGGAACTCGCTTATTTATTTTTTTCATTATGTTGCTTTGTATTCTCTTATTGATTTGAACTTTTGTAAAGGAGCACTTGTGCTCAAATGTAATCTCTGAAATTTTCAATAAAAATAAATAGAAGCTGCTAAATAGAGAGGTAATTGAAAGTTACAAGACTTCAAAATTTCACAGTTTAATTATTTGTTAAATTGTGGGAACATTTTCAAAATATGTGGATGTTTATTGCTGCACCTCTATAGCAGGTAGACACTCAAGATTCAGCATGCATACCAAAGTAAATATGTCTTGGAATCTTATTAAGCTGGATAAGTGTGGTTTAGTAGGTTAAATATATATTGGGGATACTTTAGAAATTACTAATTGGCAACATTTGCTCAATAATACATGATCACATAATAAATAATACCACTAGAATTCCACTTGTGGAATTTAACTTTCACAAAGTACTTCTCATCACTGAATCACCTTACCTGCACTAGCACCATGTCCCTGCCATACCCCTTCAACACTCCTGCAACAGTGATGTGCAGCATCATGCACCATCATGACTAAAGATATCCAGATACTTCTGTCACAAAGACTTAAGCTCAGCTAGTTGTAAAGCTTAGCAGTGCTACTGCTTTCAAATAATAGAAACATACAATGTTGTCTGCAAGACTGTTAAAGAGTCAGCAGGTGGTATTGTGAAGAAACAATACTTGCATGTAAACACTCCCACAAGTCATTAAGTCAATGAGCTCTAGTGGTTATCTAGCATATTGCAAGAATTCAGGCTCGTGCACAGCAATGTCCATGACTATTCTTCATGGTTTGTCACTCAAAATAGTGACCTGAAAATTGGCAGCACTATATTATTACTGTGGAGCCTCCTATGAATGCTACCTCATTGCCACTTTAGCTAGCCTTTACCCCTCTACAATAGCAACTGAAGTGTATGACTGAGCAAAATGTATGGACACGGCTTCAACAAAAGTATTACAGCATTCCACAATTTCACAAAAGCTCATGAAATTCAACTTTAATTACAGATGTTATTTTGGAATCTTTGGCTGTTCATAACTTGGCCAGTCTTTGAGCAACAGGTTAGAGAGTTGACACACAC
The DNA here is from genome assembly GCA_016271365.2 of Neoceratodus forsteri. Lineage (NCBI taxonomy): Eukaryota > Metazoa > Chordata > Ceratodontiformes > Ceratodontidae > Neoceratodus > Neoceratodus forsteri. The sequence continues at coordinate 142,879,592 of JADMNL010000023.1, forward strand.
AGCATCTTTTTTTCCTATGTTGTTTTTTCTCCCTGCTGGGTGCTTGTCTCTCAGGGATATACCTTGTTCACATGGATATACCTTGATCAGGCTGAAAATACCCATCATTCAGTTCACTGTCAGGTTTCTCTTGAACACTTTATTCCCCTCCCATCTCCCCTGGTGGGGACAGTGACTCTGTCAGCCTCTCTCAGCCACAGTTTCCTGCAACAGAAGTAAACTCCCATGCCCAGTCGCAGGGGTCACTGTGTTGGTGGAACCCACCACCAACCCTCCTGAACCAAGATGCACTGCCAAGCAGCAGCTGTTTTGGCCATGGCCTGCCTCCAGATGTGAGTTCCTGGACCTTCCGATCCCAAGTCATCAGCATGGCAGTGCGGCACTCTGCTGCTGGGCCTTGGGGGAGTCCCCAAAGCCTAATATTTAGGGTCACTGAACCTAATAAAACTGGTGATATTCTATTCACTAATTTTAAAGTTATAGGGGCAATTCTACAGTTTACGTAATTGTGAAATGTAATTTTAAAATTTCCCAAATTTGGAGGCTTATAACTCAGTCACTTTTAAAGACAGAGACGCAAAACTTTACAAACTTCTGCATGGACCTTGGTACCATCATCATGGTAAACAGATTGCAATCTGGACAAACAGTTTTTAAATTAGATGGAAATAACTGAAATAACAGTTTGGGCAAAATTTCACAAAATTTGTGTGAAAATTCATGAACTTTCATAGAACCAAAATTGGCATTTTGCCAGAATTTCACTGGTGGAAGATACATTTCACCCAGCCCTACTGCCTTCCTTGTTTTCATCCCACTAGCCATGCTGGGAGTAGAGTGTGTGCTCCTTCCTTGAAGACTTTAATTATTTTCAGTGTGTGTTAAGTTAGTTAAAGGTCTAGCTCATTGGGGAAAGGAACCAGATTGTGGGCATACGTGGGGGCAGTCAACTCCATTTCCACAAAGTTTTTAACTAACCCCTGTTTTGGTTGGGAAGCCCCATCCCATAGGTTCAATAAAAGTATCCTGCTTTCCTCCTGCACCATTGATACCCTGTTAGCATGTCCCAATCTTTGAGGTCATTATTGTTTTCAAAATGTTACACAGACCACTATCACTTCTTTCCAATGCACCAGCCAGGCGGTGAGTTCTTTGCTCAGGCCTCCTGCCCCTCGTGAGCCCCCTGCAGTGGGCCAGCTGGCAGATGATGTATTTTGGGATGCAAGTTCTTGGGAGCCCTTCCATAAAACCATTATTTGTCACCTCTCCCTCAGCACAGACAGAGTCCTGGCTGGGAGGAGGTGGAAAGAGAGAGAGAGAGAGAGATGGTTGGCACCAGAGAGAGGGAAAGGGAGAGGGAGGAGAAAGGGCCCTGGATACTAGGGATATAACATGAGTGGGACCAGGCAGATAGGCCCTACACACCAGGGATTTTATACAGTTGTGACCAGGGAGAGAGAGGTGCACCGTGTAAGACAATGAAAGTTCCAGGAAGTTTGTTAAAAAAAGTATGTCTACACACACACACACATTCATGCACATACACGCGCGCACACACACACACACACACACACACATATAACTTCTGAGGTCCTGAAGAGAGCTGGGAAAACTGGCACTGTGGCAGTCAGATGAATGTGGAATATGGCAACCTGCAACCAGACTATTAGCAGTGGCATCAGTGGCTCAGGGTACATCTCAGCTGAGACCCACTCCAAGTCTGCTCTCCACACGTCCAGCCAGCACAAATACACTACACATCAGCTCCACTTTACCGAATGGACCACTGTAGCAGTGGCACCTACATTGGCTCTGGGTACATCTTAGCCAAGCCCCACTGACAGCAGAGACATCAGGCAGTAAAGTGCAGAAAGTATGTGGGCACAGAGTCCAAGTTAAAATTTCCCTCATCAGCAAAAGCCATGAGCATTGAGGAGAAAGGGAAGCTGGTGACCTTTTCTGTAACAAAAAAAAAAGATAAGAAGAGCCCCAGTGGGCGGGGGGGGGAGGAAATGCTTGGGGAGATTTGGAGGTGGGGGAATTGACACAGGGGATAGGACAGGGTGGTGCAGTGGCAGAATGTTTGTAGGCACAGAGCCCAACTGAATCCTCTCCATATTGGCTCAGCAGGAGCTCCAACCACCAAGGAGAAAGAGAAACTGGATACCCTCTTGTTATACTGCTTGGAGAGATCAGGAAGTGGAGGAATCTATACCAGGGACACTGGGATTGGGTAGAGTAGCATGAATCCTCCTGCTTGTTGGCAGCAGCCATGACCACTAATGGGAACAGAAAACAGGGTGCCTTTTTTATATAAAAATGAGTAAGCATCCCAGCTTGGGTGGTGACTGCTTGGAGAGATGGGGAGGAGGGGTATCGCTATCAGTGACAGAGAGTGAAAGGGGGACAGTTTAAGAGATGGATTGAGGCTGGGGAGAGGGAGGGGGCCACTACTCCAAGCAGGTAATGGGGTGTACAGCAGGCAGGAGGGAGAGAGAGAAATGATGGCAATGGAGAGCTTCAGAGATGAAAAAGTGCCAGAAAAGGGGAAGAGAGATGGAAAAAAGAGACAGAGAAGCACTGTGATCTCATGCATAACGATACCAATAATATGATGAAACTCAATCACGCAGAGGGAAAAATTGTAATTTGGCCACCCTTTCTCCATTTTGTTTAGATTACATCAGCATAGCTCTGCTATGCAGCCATAAAAAGATCCTGTTTTTATGAAAACTTTTCACTAATACAAAATGGAAGGTCCTAAAATGTCTGGTGAGTTTTTTTGTCATTTTTTTGTGATACCAATTATGATTTGTTTTTCAGAAAACCAGTAACATCTCTCTGAGAATGCTTTGCCCTACTGACAGTATTTGAAATATTACAGGTTACACAGTGAAGAAACTGATTTTGCTGGGCAGGCACAAACAGTTCAGTTTTTCTTAGCAGAGGATATACAGAAATCCCAGTGAATGGAGCCACATGTCCTGCAACTTGTAACCTCTCAATAGAGATGCTCCATGCAGCAACAGTGCTGGATTCCAGTGATTATCTGCTTCAATTCAAACCTCTTTCCTTCAAAGAAAATTACTCAGAACGTTACATACTTTATAAACTGGCCATAATGCCCAGTTTTACATTGCCTACCATGAAATCCTCTTACTACAGACCACCCAACCTTCAGATTCTACGTGCTTGTAGTAGCTGCAATGCTTTTAAAAGTTTCACATCCTTTTTCTGCTTGTGTGAACTTTTCTTTTCCATTTTGCACTTTAATATATTTTTTAAATTGCTTATGGATTTATTGACTATACTATTATTCATTGTAAAAAACTTTGTTAATGCACTAGTTCAGTGTTTGGTGGATAGTGATTGGGTATTAGTGCTTGTGTAACTTGTAGTACTTTTTGTGACTTTACTTTATTCCCACCCTTGAGTAGTAGGTATGTAGGTAGGAATTTGTAGGGAATAGAAAGCCCATGAACAAGGGTGAGAAGAACACCGGAGAAGGATGATGAGGGGATGGTGGTAGACAAAAGACACTCCATAAGCAAGGGAGGTGTGTTAGTGATGAGTTTAAGTAGAGGTTGTGGAAGGAACTATTTCCCACATTGAACCTCAGGCTTAAGCCCGCCCATTCAATGTTTGGGGAATAGTGATGAGGTATTAGTGCTTGTGTAACTTGTAGTACTTTTTGTGTTTTACTCTATTCCCACACTTGAGTAGTAGGTATGTAGGTAGGAATGTGTAGGGGAATAGAAGGCCCAACAAGATACTTCCTCCAGCTCATTGAGAATATGACTGCTGGCACTCAGGAGAGGAAAAATCCCAGGTGGAGGAAACCTCTGAGGACCCATAGTCATTGGTCTGCCCATCCTCTGGGCACGCTAAGAGGAGAAGGATCTAGGTTCTAGTAACCATAGCTAATTTTGAGAAAGGTGAGCTTCTTGAAGAGATGATGATCCATCCTTGATTCATGGATGATGTAGTTTGGATGATGATCCTGAGGTTGAAGAGTAGGTAACTTCTGAAGGAGCGGTAGAATCCAGAATGTAAAGCAGATTCAGTCAAAGAAGGGTGAATGAAGTCCAGATTTCCAAGGTAATGAAGGACACTTGTCCAAAGGGATTACAGGGATGTAATGAGCAGGGAGAGCATGATTTGATCGATATGCTTCCAGACAGTGAATTGTGGAAAATGCGATAATTTGAGATGTTATAGGTGAATGATCCAACTTGTGTAAGGTTTAACATTCACGGTAAAGTCTGGGGGTAAGGAATTCAGTAGTGAGCAATAAGTTGATAAATAAGCATCCATGAAGTGGAAGACAGAGTCAAGCACAGTCTTTGAGAGCCTGAGAGAAATGCCATAAATGATTTGTAGATGACTAGAGGAAGATTTGCAGATGCAGTCCAGATGGTAACCGAATATATATAGAGAATGATTGGAAGTTCAGTATAAAAAATTGGATAGCTTATTTGGGCATGATGTCATAACTATACTTGTATATGCTCTGCTTGCCCACTAGCTGAAGTAAATATGGGTATTTCTGTGGTGTAATTGTCCATGAGATGCACTGAGGTGGCTATGGCTGGTTAGGTTTACAGGTAATCCGATACCTAAATACTTGAGAGAAGCTTGAAGGTGGCTATATGGAAGAGTCTGTAGGCTGGGTTGGTAGTGAGGTTGAGTAGTGTAGAATGCCAGAGGATCCTAGTGCTATGATTGATTATGACCTGTTATGAGGCAAGACTGGATAGTGAATTTGCCTTAATGGTTTCAGATTTCCAAACTGAGACTTGGAAGAGCTTGTTCTCATTGAACGCCTTCATCGGAAGAAGTAATGGAGATAATTTGTGAAGGATAGACTAGAAGGACCACTGGATGGTTGGCTAACTCAACTGATGGTAATAAGATGAAAAAATGTAGATGATTATATGAGGTGTGGTGATGTCCAGGAGCTAGAAAACAGTGGTTTGGATAGCCATTAGTAAGCAGCTAGGCACTGGAGATCCAATGATGAAAGTTCTGGGAAGGCAGCTGTGAAGGTCTCAGGCCAAGCAGTGTCTGTTGAGAGAGTAAGAATCGAGTAACATGGTCAACAGAGTCGGTGTTGGTAGGAGAGGCTGCAGAAAGTAAAATGGATGATGTCCATAGTGGCATGAGGTATCTTGCGATTCCCGGTATCCATAGCAACAATAATGGTTATGGAGTCAGAGCATAACTGAAGGATTTAGGTCCTTTGATGTACAAGGATAGCCAGTGAGACATAGTAGAGAGGGAGTCCGCAGTGATTGAACTGACAAGATTTGTAAGGAATATCCAATAGAGAGAGATGGGGTCTTTCTAATGTCCAGTTGAATGGGATTCCAAGAATGATCATGAGGAGCTGATTGGGCAGTATAGAAAACTTCATGATGACATAAGAGTCTAAGAGGCATGTTATCCAATGGATGTTTGCTAAAAGTAGTTTTATCAGGTGAAATGAACAAGTGATCCTTTGAGTAGTGGATGGGAGCTGTTAGAATGGCCAGAATAGGAGTATGAGATGGATAAATGGAGGAGCAGTTGACTGGGTAGGAATACTGGCCATAGGTAGGGTAGTATGCCAATAGGGCTACAGCAAACAGGACAAAGCCCTGATCCTGCAATGTGGAGACGAAAAGGCAGCTATTCAAAGATGGAAAGAAAGTTCAGAGTGAATCCTAATGGCCAGGAGGAATGATGCAGGGAAGGAGATGGCTAAGGCGAAGCTGGATGACATGAAGTGCAGGAAGGAACAGGACCAGGTCAGCACCTCAGCGAACAGCAGTGGAATGTGGAAGGCTGTAGCAAGTTACTAGAGAAAGATTCATGGAAGTCCAAGGGCCAAAGCCAAGTAACAAGAGCAACTGAGTTGAGATATATGAATCCCACATCTGACAAAGGCTTCAAACGGTGAGTGGAGCAGATGGAAGGTGCTGGTGTGAAGAGGATGAGGTTCCCACATCTGAAAGAGAAAAACAAGCTCATACAGCAGCTGGAAGGGGTGACCTGCAACACGGAAGTCCATGAAGCAGTCAAACTGGATTGAGATAAATACAGTACTAGCTGCCAAAATCCTAATAATGAGGGAAAGAGGCAAAGGGGTTCAAGTATGATGGTCTATGAAAGTGCAGGCTGGTGAGTGGTGAGGAAGTAAGCAAGTCAATTGGAGCAGATGGGTCCTGTGTCTGGAGGGAAGTGGTAATTGGGCAGGAGATAGAAAATACAGAAGGATGGACCTCCATGTGCAGACGCAGGCTCCTAACCAAGGTAGTTGAGGTAAGAGGACCTGAACAAGACACTCCAGATAATGTATGAGGGTGAAGACACATTAGGTACATGGCTCAGGTCCAGGAGGGAGCAGCAAGTGTTGGTCCGGTAGAGAGCAAATAAGGTCAAAACAGCTGATTGTAGAAATGAGCTTCAAGGCTAGGTAATCGAGAAGAGATAACTAGTATCCGATACCACTTGGCAGAGGTAGGAGGATGGAGGCAAATGAGTTAATGAGGTCCCGGTTCAGAAGGGATGCTGCAACCAGGCATGTGACAGAGGATGTATTGAACTAGTGGATCCATAAACAGGCTACCACACCCAGTAGTCGGTGAGATGACCTCTAGTCGATGTCATCAGGCAGAGCCAAGAGGTGGCAGGCATTTGGAGAATAAAGGTCCCATTCCTGAAGGGAAGTTGTGCCCATATCAGGTAGAGGATGCAGAATGGAAACAGTCAATGCAAGATCAGACTCCTGACCAGGGAAGTCAGTGCAATAAGACCTGAGACAAGGCCACAGGCAAGGAGGAACAGAGAATGCAAGCAAGACGAGGTTCAGTTCCAGAAGGGTAGCGGCATCCAGCAGCAGGTTGAGAATGGGTAAGTGTGAAGCAGTGAAATAGAAACTCAGGCAGCCATCCGTGACTGTCGAGGCAAGATGATCTTGACTTGATGCAGCTAGGAGAGGTAGGATGATGGTAATATATGGTTGAAGAAATTCTGTTCCCAAAGGGAAGCAGCAACTGATATGGTTAGAGAAGGCATGGTATGACATGGTAGATAGCAGACATGGCTCCCATCCCTGGTAGTTGGAGAGAGCTAACCTGCACTCGATGCTGCCAAGCAGTTAGGGACAGAGGATGTCAGGTTGTTAAGTAGTAGGAGGTAGTGATTGTAATGGAATCCTATCCCCAGTAGACAGAGGAAGCCCACCTTCGCTCAGCACCTCAGAAGGTGCGAGTTAGGGATGGAGTCCAGAGAATTGCTGGTATGGGCTGGCAGAAGGCGCAGAAGGCAGCTGTAGAGAGTGAGGACATGAGGAACAGCAGAGTAGACAGGATAATGAATGATACATAGACATGGTAGGACAGACGTAAGAAATATGGGACGGAGGACATACAACAGGAGTGAGAAGGAGTAAGAAGTGGTTGGCTGTGGATGCAACAGAAATAGATGCATGGGAGGACCCATCCATAAATGAACATACATACCTGGGAGGGAAGCAGATGAGAGTGTAGGTGACAGAGGATGGAGTAACAGGGATGGGAAATGGGAGCAACCTCATGAACGGTAGAATGGGAGAACCCCCTGTTCCCCCCAGTAACATCCTGGAGATCAGAAGCTGCCATATGAGGGATGACTCAGTGCAAATAAATTGCCCAACAGAGCAATGCTGTGGTAAGGTGACTGGAGGAGCATTAGCAATCAGACATGTGGTAGTCTGGAGGAGAATAGCAAGGAGTAGGAAAGCTACTGCATTCTGCCATTCAAGGAATGCAGGTACAGTGAAGGAAACCAGCAATGAAATGTACAACTTCAGAGGAAATAGGGACATGGACAGAGGAATTACTGATTGACAAATATAGTTGTTAGAGCCAGTTGCAGACATGTGTATGTCAGATAAAGGAAATGTTTAGAAACATAGAAACTGGCAGCAAAATGCAGGTACCCTAGTTTGAAATGCAATGATTAGAATTAGGAACACGCCGGTTAGCTGAAATCAGGTGGAAAGACACAAAGTATGGCTTCCTTGCAGGTCTCCTGCTTTGCTACTTGTAGCCGCGTACAACCCTCTTTGTTAATTCCATTAAAACTCTATAGTGGACTTAGTTAGTCCTTGCCACCCATCTGCCCTTTAGTTATCCTTTACACATGGATGCTACAGTTTCCTTCATCATTAAATGTTCCGTCCTTCCAATATTCCTGCAGGTCAATGTGGGAATAGCAATGGGGGTGCAAAGGAGCCATGATCACTGCCGTCACAACAACCTATCCATACCTCACCTGAGTTATCAGATCCACTGGAGATGAAACCATGGCCAGGTACATCCATGTAGAGGAAGATGGGCAGACAGTTGATGAGATGAGCAGAACTGATGGGTGTCATGGTCCAGAAACCAGAGAGAAGCACAAGGGGGATTTAAGTGCTGAAGCATTGTGAGCAGACAGTGCACTGGAGGTCTGAAGGGGAACTTAGGAACCATGAAGAAGAGAGTAGGGGGCTGAGGGGAATGGACAGGAAGAGGCAGACTTCCAGAAGGAGATGTGACTGAGTCCCAGGGAGGAATTTAGGCACAGGGAATAGTGTCAAAGGTGCCGGTGAAGGGATGAATGCAAACACTCCAGACAAGCAGTATCACAAAGCTGTAAAACATAGCTGGAGGCATCTGGGACAATGTAGTTCAGGCATTCAAGCAAAGGGCAAGATGAGTGAGATGATGGGCGGTTGGAGAAGCCCAAAGAGACAGCAAAGGGAAGCACCCAGACACGAGTGGGAAAGGTGAAAAAAAAACAAAGGCAAGCAACAGAAAGGAAAGAACAGGAAAACAATGAGGGAAGAAGTGGGAAACAAGGGGAGGGAGGAACAGATGTGACAAAGCAAGGAGAGGAGACAGAGAGAATGCACAGTCACACAGCCATGCAGCAAGCCCAGGGACAAAAAATGCTCCAAGCAAGGGAGGTGTGTTAGTGATGGGTTTGGTAGAGGCTGTGGGAGGAGCTATTCTTCACATTGAACCTCAGGCTTAAGCCTCCTATTAGGGTTAAACTAAAAAAAGTAGGGAAATGTGGTGTTAGGGTAACTTTTCCTGTGTATTCGCAAATCAGGCATGGGGTGTATCTTGAGTTGTCAGCCCTAACACTCACCTCATTCCATCAGTAAATAAGCTGACTTGTACAGTATATCATAATGGGGTAAGCATTAGGGTTGACAACCCCAAGGCACATCCCATGCCTGATTTGTGATGATGCAGGAGAGGTCAAACTGTAATGATTTCTCCTGTTGCTGCCTTTGGGGGGGTATTAGGGTTAGGAACCCTAACACCACATTGCCCTCCTTTTCTTGGTTTAATCCTAACTAGTGCATTTACAATGTTTTTGAAATTAATTTCCTTACTTTTTGAGACAGTGTGATAGTATCCTCATTTGCCTTACATCCCTCCATATATTCTTTCCTTCATTATATGGCTTGTTAGCATTCCAGTGTTATCCTAAGGGAATGTACATTTTTTATTTTGTGTGTGTTTTTTTATAGTGTCCCTAAATGTTTGGTGGGGGATATGTGTTATTCTTGTAGTACTCATTAAGACCTTTGTTTTGATATATAGATTGCCCCTTAAGTCCAAATATTGAGGGTGTTATGGTTTTTTGAAGTTCAAATGTGGAAAACAAAACTAAGTCAAAATATTTTTTTACTTGAAGGAATCCTTTTTTGTATCAAGATAGAATAAGAGAGGGGAGGGGAAAAAGTGGGGGGTAGGGGGAGAAGGAAATAGGTGGATAAGTAGCATGTTGGGCTGTATTGAACAGCATAGTTGGGGTAAACAGGATGTATTCCAGGAGGCAGTGGTCGGATGTAGCAGGAGCATTGCATTCAGCTGGACAGGTGAGTTTTAAGCACAGATTTGAAAGGGCCTATTTTACTGATGGAGACTATCTCAGGTGGGAGAAAGTTAAGCCAGAGTGGTGCTCGGTATTCAAAGTAATGCTGCCCTTGAGTGGTGCAATGGAACGGAACCTTGACAGAGGGTTTGTTGGATGAGTAATTTGCTGAGTAATTTGTTTATTCAACACAATATGCAAAGTTAATCCAGCCTTTGATGTTTCAATTCACAGTACAGGGCTAACTTCACGAATGGCGACCTTGGTAAATTTGCCAGCAAAGCTGGGCCCAAAAACAAAGTTTGCAATGTATCGTGGGATTGTAGGTCACATGGTACTGAAATGAATTGTATGCCATGCATTCAGTACTGTCTCATGAAGAGAGAGTTGTAGAGAAGTCTCTCCCTGCTTAACTGAGCAAAAAAAAACTGCTTTAAAACTGCTCTGAAAGCAGAGTACTATGAACAAAATACTCACAGAAAATATTTAGTGTCATGTGCAGCTAAATTACTGTGGTTTGTTCATAGTTTTGCAGATTTATTTAGTTGAAATTAATGGTTATGTTTCATCTAGTTAAAGTTCAAGTTAAGTTTATTGTTCAACCAAAATGGCCAAACATTGTGGTTTCTACAATGTTTTACATTATATAAAAACAAAAGATATAAAATATATAACAAGCATATTAAAAGAATTTACATTTACAAACATTTACAGAAAAATAAGCATCAAAGCTGGGAATAAAGTGACAATGTGCATAATATATCGCCTCTAGTTTCTTCCTTTGTTGACCTCATACTAGAGTATGTTATGTTTTCAGTAATCTGGCTCTTTTCTTTTTTTGTTTTATAACAGAAGCTAGAAATTTAGCTATTAGTTTGAGATCTTCAGAATATCTAGGGTGCAAAAGTACAAATACCGGATCATAATTAGTACTGGCATAATTTTTTAAGTATTCCACAGATACTGAGATCTTGCTTTAGAGAATAATGGGCAAAGTGTAATAGTATGTTGTATAGTTTCTCTAAAACCTTTATTACATGGCCAGGTATTACTAGTTGAACCAGATGTTATTTTATTATAGTAAATAAACTTTGATATAGTGGGTACTTATAACAGGGAGCATGAATAACTCTGCTCAGTGTAGGAAGGCGGCAGGGAAGGCCAACAAGATGCTGGGGTGCATAGCAAGGGGACTCTCCTCTAGAAGTAGGGAGGTAGTCCTCGCACTGTACAGATCACTGCCCAGGCTGCACCTGGAGTACTGCATGCAGTTCTGGCACCTGCACCTGAGGAAAGATGTCAGATTTTTGGACTGGGTGCAGCATAGAGCAACAAAGATGATCCAGGGTTTGGAGGGCAAGCCCTACAAGGAAAGGCTGAGCGACCTAGATATGTATTCCTTGGAGGAGAGGAGGGATGGGGGGACACGATTGACACCTTTAAGTACTTGAAACAGATAAGCAAGACTTGAACAGAGGGGATCTTCCAATTAAGAAGATGAAGGGACACGAGAGGGCATAGTCTCAGACTGGAGGTGGGGGAAGATTCAGGTGGGAAGTAAGGAGACAGTTCTTCACATAAAGGGTGATAGGCAAGTGAAATACTCTACCACAGGAGGTGGTGGCCTGTGAGATGGTGGGCAGTTTCAAGAGGGGATGGGACAGGATGATGGTGAAGGTAAATCTAAGGAGGGGAGGAGGGAGGGGCAGCTGTGATGAGGGGTAGCTGCACAATCGAGCAAACTCGACAGACCGGTGAGGCCTATTTCTGCTGTCATTTCATATGTTCATATGAAGTAGTGCTGTGTGGGGAGGGGTGTTCCAGCTAGCAAGCAAGGCAGCCCTGTGAGCAGTAGTCTGACTTGTTTTCCTCAGTCTTTCTTCTTAATTATTTTTGTCTGTGGTCTGTGATTTATCATTTTATTTCTGCTCTACAGTTTTGTGTCATTCAGTGAATTATGTGTCAGTCCATTTCTAGTTTGATTGTAGTAAAATACTGATGCCCTGTTCAGGTCAACAGGCCCCAATCAACAAAAAGGAAAAGGAATGGGAAGATATCAATTGAGTGCTGCAAGGTATTGGCACAGAATACCCTATAGCATCTGTCAATTCAAACACCAGTTGGAGGACTTTCAGCACCGGGAGACTGAGGTTCTCAAGTTTCTGGGTGGCAGATTAACTCTGCGCAGTCCAGGATGCCTTGTCATTGCTGTTAGTAAGTGTTACTGAACGTCAACATTTTTTTATTGAAAATGCTTCCTGTTGCCTATGAAGTACTGCTGTGCACTGCTGATGTGGGGAAGATGCAGCTCTACCATTCAGCCTCCAGGAAACAAGTTGGATGGTGAGCTTTCAGTGGGCAGTGGTAGGCGAGTGTGTGCAAACAGGTTGACATGGTTACGTTCTATTAATATAGTTCCCATGCTATATATTAATTCACACCAATATAGTAAAATGTATTTTTTAACATAATGAATCAAAATAGTAAAAGTGCATTTCCAGCATATTAATACATCAATATAATAATAGCCTAGGTTTGTGTACATGACTGTCCACAATGGCCGCATTGTCAAAATGCAAGCATAAACCACAAATATGAACCTAGTAGACATGCATTCAAACCTAGGCCATTAGATTCCCTCAAAGGACCCCAAATGCCGTATTTATTAGCTTCCCACCATACTGATCCCAGTTCACAATTGGTGGGGCAAAATAAGTCCACTGCCTGGCTAGGTCAGTTGCCTTCCCTCCTTAATTTGCTATGCACCCCAGTGCCTTTTCCAAACTGAGTAAACATGTGCCTGGGACAGAGGGAGAAGGGCAGAGCTGTCAGTGTCCCTGACTGCACTCGGCAGACTGTGTGTCTAGTTCCAACAACGACACTGACTGTTCTTGCCCTTCATCTCTCCCTCCTGGGTGTGCACTTACTAAGTCATGATTATGGGTTGTGGATTGGGAGAAACCACCACTAAAGAGGGTATTTAGGGTCCTAGGGGATAGGCTGAGGGGTTCAGACTAG